>OX381690.1:10002500-12402500 GCA_947462355.1 Caradrina kadenii | reverse complement strand
TGCAGGGCAGTAGGTAGCCTCCATCTGCATCTACTTTTCTCTCTGGGAGTGCTATGTGGCAGATCTAGTCCAAAAAATGGTTTATACCTGTAGCTTGATCCCCGATTTGTCTTTTAATGGGTACAAACAGGGTGGGGCAGGAGATGAGCGCCACCCGGCCCCCCGCGCCTAGCAGCCTGTCCACCACCCTCACCAGAGCCTGCACCGTCGCCTCGTCGTACCAGAACTGACTCAGTTGCTGTAACAAGCACCATACTTAATAATTTCTTGTAATCATTTCAATAAGAGACTCATGTAAATAAATTAATTCTACAATCATGATCAAAATGATAGTTCCTGCATACAGTACTGCCTGCATCCTATAGAATGCTATGTTGCTGTGCCCTAACTGGGTCCATAACTGTACTTTAGCTTTAAGCCCTTTGTAACATCGTCCATACACATTATGGTATGCAAATAAATGAATCCCAATAAGTTATTGGTCCTCTTTGTGGGTAGCCTATTCACACTACACCTTCCAATTTAATGTGATATATATATAAAATTACACTTTTTTCCCACGGGGGTAGGCAGAAACCACAGAATGCCACCTGCTACGATCCTTACATAGTCCTTTCCATGTAAAACCTCACCTTTCTAGGACATCCCCTTCCAGTGTTGCCACTCACATCGGCCAATAACATTTAATGTTATGTGTAGGCTCAAATGCAATGGCAAGTCACATATATTGCTTTGGTATAATTTGTATTTTACATACCCTTGGTGACAGACAGCAGGCTGATAAGATTATAAATAAATATGTCATTGGTACATGGACGAGACATTTGGTGCAGTCAATGAACGATTGGCTGCTGCGCTGCATGTTCCCACACGGAACAAATGTTCGTATGGCCTATAGTTGTTCCAGGTTTGGTAGTTTGTGAGAAATTCCTAGTGTTAGGGCAAGGGTTTTTGTCTGCTTCACTGCCTGTGCAACAAGAAACTTCATATAGAATTACAGAAGTAATTGTAAGATACATCACATACCCAATTTTCATCAAACAATATATTTTCTTTCAGTTTATTATCAGCTTGCAGCTTGTCCAGGATCTCCTGCCTTTTCTGCTGCTCCGTGTAGAACTCTTGTAGGGCTGCAAACGTCTCCGCAGAGAGGGAGGGCATGTCGTCGTCGCCATCCATGTTTTGTGGTGGTTTTCTGTAACAATGAAAAAGCTTACAATATATTTCAGTACTTAGTAAAATTATTTTTTCGAAGGTGCTAATATGTAAAATTTATTCTTTTTAGTATAAACAAAAAATACCTGTTTGAATTGCATTAGAGGAAATTCTATACCTACATTTGTTCCATCGATTTTTTCAGTTTACTTTTATGTATTTTTTTATTTTAACTGCCTCTTAGATGGCTCTAAATAGCTTTTATATAGATGCAGGTACACATTTATATATGTAGGTAGGTATAACTGTTCCATTTCAAAAATATTTTGGAAGTGTAATGATTTTCTGAATATTAGGCAATGTTTTGAATAACATTAGAGCTGTCAGCCATAAGAATCTCTGAACGTTGTATGCATAGTATTCATACAATCTTTGAACAAGTCATTAAGATTAACTAATCAAACTACTAGTTTTAATTTCGTAATAAGTTAGATCATACTAAAACAGAGGTGGTCTAGTCATCGACCTGCTGTATACATGTGTGTGACTGACAACTATAAATAGGTTAGTTTGTGCCTGACCCCGCGGCTCACAATATGTCTCGAAAATCAACAATATAAAAATCACAAATACAGTGCCAGTGTGAAGTATAGCTTCAGAAATGGATTTAGTTTAATTTGTAAGTATAATTTCTTCTTATTTCATTCATAATATATATTGTTATTGTGGGATATATAGAAAATGGATATTTTTATGTAAATTCTAACCTCGATCCAACCTTTTGACGTTTGATGATTGTCAGAATTGACATAAATTCATTATCAAATTGTAATGACACTTCAGACAGATGTCAGCGAAATAAGATTGCCAGCTCAAAAATAAAAAATCTACGAGGGTTAGTCAGACTAGGTGTACCAATATACACCCAAAGTTCGCCGGTATGTTTTAGGTCCCATGTAATAGGGGGCGAGCCTATTGCCATTATTTTGGTATAATTGTAGACTTATAGGAGGTAGGTACCGCTGCTGCCTTCCTTATCTTTAACGATCGTTTTGTTTCTAGGTATAATAAAAATGGAATCAGAAAACCTACAAGTATTACGCTTACACGAAAATCCTCAATATTTAAAGCCATGTTGCGAGCTAATTAACGATGAGTGGCCACGCAGTGAGACAGCCCGGATGATGTCACTTCAAGCATCCTGCAACCACCTGCCGACTAGTTTAATTCTCATCAATGGCATAAAACATCTCTTAGGACATTGTAAATTAACTCCAATACCCAGCATACCAGAAAGTTGTTTCATAGAAACTGTAGTTATAAGTAAAGCAATGCGAGGTAAAAAACTAGGCAGTTATCTTATGAAACAAGTGGAAGAATACTGTAAGAACGTATTAAAGTTAAGAATGCTTCATTTATCAACGAAAGGACAGGAAATGTTTTATTCTAAATTAGGATACAAAGTTTGTGCGCCCGTATCTATTTATGGTACTCGTAGTTTTAGTAGTGAGCTTACAGACTTTAGCAATAAGATTCAAAACCCAGTGCCAATAAATAGTAAAACTCCAGCAGGACCACCACCCCCGCCGCCCCCACCGATGCCAAACCCCAAGAGTTTGGTAAAAAATAACACATCGAAGTCGACCAAGACCTTTATGTTCAAATATTTATAAATATAGTTATTTTAGTTTACTATTGTGTTTCATTTATTTTTTAACATTCGTAGCGTATTTCGGTTTCTAGCTTTTTCCTTTTAGGACTAATTGCACCAACTTCTATTAAATTTGTTAATTTTAATTTTTTGATGGCTTTTCCTTACAGAAACTATCTTTCACAGATTAAAGGGTTTTTTTTAAACACACATACCATCACGCCCGTTATCCCCAATGAGTTAGGTAGAGGTGTACTAATGTACACCCACAGTTCGCCAGTATGTTTAGGTTCCATGTAATAGGGGGCGAGCCTATTGCCATTAACCGGGCACAAACTCGCCCTTAATTCGTGTAAATAAATAGTAAAGAGGGAGAGTATACGTATTGCTTACAGGAGTCGTATTCGAAGTAGATAAATTGTATAATTTTCCCAGTGCAAGAGAGAACAAGAGAGAGTTTTTTTAATTTAACATGTAATTGACGTTCAAAAGTGCCTTTTAATGGTCTAATTGAAATAAATGATTTGACTTTTGAGACAGAGAATAATTGATAAGAGACATATTCGATATTACCATCACTTTTTCGCAATGGTACCATTATTCTCGTAATACGTCTGATGAATGCAATTTTACCGACGGCGAGAATAGTAAAAATATAAAGTGTAGATGTAGCCAGTTAAAAATATAATTTGAAATTTAAAAAGATTATTAGAAGAGATATCCGTTTCTAATCTATACCACTGTTGTATCGTTGATTTCTTATCACGACTTATTCAAGTACTAACTTTAGTGACGAGTTGGTCATCCAACATGGCGGACCGTAGGCAGAGAAGTAACGCAAAAGCGGTCCGTGTATCTTATCGTACTAAGCAAACAACGATTAGGGAAACAGTGGTCTCATATCAAGCCAGCTCTTCGCGCAGCCGAGCAGCGCCAGGTGATTAGTCTACAAAATATTTTCTTACCAAATGTCTCCTTAACATGCAGGGATGCGCTTAAAACAGACACAGAGCACACCCTGGTTGTGCATTTAAAACAAAAGTTGGTTACAAGTATTTGAAACTAATTTTATAGCAAAGAAACATATCTTTTATGTACACCCACTGCAAGTCTGTTATGTGATCTAAATAAGTATGGGTACGCATTCAAACATGTTTGGCTTCATAGGGAGTGAACATAAGGAAATGCTCACGGGCGCAGGGTTCACACCTCGCCAGGATGCGGAGAAATGCTCTGAGCGACACACGCGTGTTGGTCAAAGTTAGTTGGAGGAACACCGTGGGGGTTTTATTCGATAGGAGACCGACACACCCCTCTACCTTCCCCGAGGCGGAGGCAGTCCACGAAGACTTCCCCACAAGATAAAAAACGTTTCACCCCTCACTCCCATTTCATTATCACTTATCTATTATCTTATTATTTTTAGCGAAAAAAAGTCAGACTAAGGCTCCAACAAAAAGGAAAACGGCGACGGTGAGTCGAGTGACAAAACCTGTACAGAGAAAACCGGCGGTAAGAGTACAATTCAAAAACAATAAGGTGGTTCAGAAGAGGAAGCCAGCAATGACGGTCAAGAAGAGCGGCCCAGTGCAAAAGAAGAAACAACAGCAAGTGAAACAGAAAGTTGTAGTCAAAAATACTTTTAATAATAATATGTATTATTGGTGATGACGCCCTTAGGTTCTATTGTCCTTTTTTATCCACTTCTATTTGAACACGAATTAAATCCAGTTTATTAAATTATAGTTTTTTAAAGGGTAGGATCTACACTTTTCATCAATGTTGGAAGTGTGAAAAATCAACAACTTTTATATTATGTTTATGTTTAATAGTACTATATCATTGAAGTGCATTGTTTTTTTGTACCCAGCTAAGTTTTCATTCTTTTTTTCCAATGTTTTGTGAATAAGTGGACTAAATATGTTAATTATTAGACTATGATAAATCAATATTACATTTAATTAACGTTAAATAAAATTCATTTTAGAATTACCCCTGCCTGGCTCACCCTTGCATTTCTGTTCACCCCATTCAACTATACTTGGCTAGATTGTCTATTCAAATAAAGTATTGTCATGATACTATATAAGAAGAAGAACATTCTGGTATCCATAGCACCTCAATTCCGCTGTGAACGTGATCTACCACCAGAAGCGTGCCCACCGGAATTTGCAGAAGGAATCCTCCTCACTGTCACTGTCTGTGTTCCTTGTGTTAACGTCATCTTCCATTCTTTCAATATTAGCTTGAATTTGATTTGAAATACCAATGTTGTATCGTTGCATTTCTTCAATGTTATTCTTGAACTGGGCCCTCCTCGTATTATACGTGTTTTGTAATGCTTCAATTTCGTTCATCTTCTGAGCCTCAATTCTTCTCATTCTTTGAATTTTAGCTTTGAATCCTTTTTCCTTCTCAATTTTGTATTTTTGCATTTCTTCAATATTTTTCTCAAACTCTGCTCTCTTGGATGCTAAAGTTTTATGCAATGCATCAACACTCTTGTCAATGTCACATTTCTTCTGAGCCTCAATATTTTTCATTCTTTTAATTTCAGTTTCAAAGCTACTTAGCTTGTCAGCTTTACATATTTGCATTTCCTCAATATTTTTCTCAAACTCCGCTCTGAGCACCGCAAGATTTCTATGCAACGCATCAACATTCGTTTCAATATCACGTTTCTTTTGGGCTTCAATTTCTTTCAATCTTAGAGTTCCAGTTTGAATTTTACTTTCTTCCTGAACTTTATATTGATGCATTGCCTCAATATTTTTCTTGAACTCCATTCTACTTGTATTTAAATTATTTTCCAATGCTTCAATATCCTTCTCCATGTTATGTTTCCTATAGTCTGCAACTTCTTGCATTCTTTGAATTTTACCTTGAATTTCACATAGTTTCTCAGTTTCGTTACGTTGCATTGCCTCAATATCTTTATCGTGCTGGGCTCTCTTTATATTTAAAGTATTTTGTGCTTCTTCCAAATTCTTCTCGATGTCATATTTCTTTAAAGTCGCTACTTTCTTCATTGTTTGTATTTCAGCTTGTAATTCTCTTTCCTTCTCTGCCTCGTATTTTTGCATTGTGTCAATATTTTTTTCGATACTGCGTTTTATTTCAGCTTTGTGTTGTCGCAATGCTTCTATTCTCTTACCGATACTATCTTTCTTCTCAGCTTCAATTTGCATCATATTTTGTATTTCACGGTCAATCTTTTCTCTTCTCTCAGCCTCATGTTGGTTCATTTCTCGAATATTCTGATTAACTTTCTCTTTAATCATAGCTAATTTGTTTTCCATTTCTTGAATATTCCTTTGTATCTGCGTTGTGGCCTGAAGTTCCTCATGTTTTAATTTTTGAATGTTCATTTCAATTGCAGCTTCCGTTTCTGCCTCCTTAAGTTTTAAAACATCAATCCTTTTTTTAATTTCACTCATTTCCATCAACGTCATTTCCTCTATTGTTGTCATTGTCTCGTCTATTTTATTCTTTTTCTCTCCCACAAGAGTCTTGAGATGGCGGATTAGTTTTTTTTGCAACCAGTGGGTCTTTACCATCTCCTCCATTTTCATTTGAATACTCCTTGACAACGGTACTGTGCCCAATATTTTCTCTAACAATTCTGCTCTTTTTACCTGAAAAATAAACAAAAAAACTTAGTTTTAAAATGATTTTCACCATCGACTTCTCTGCGTATATTCAACAACAGCAACAACATTAAAGTATTTCTTTACTAAGTTATAAATAACTAACTTCTGCTCGCGACTTCATCCGCGTAATTTTATCATCCACATTACGTCTTTGCTCCGAACCTATTGGTCGTAGCGTGATGTTATATAGGCTTGTTCGAAAAACTGACTATTTAACACAAAAAGGTTTTTTCAATTCAAACCAGGAGTTTCTGAGATTAGCGCGTTCAACCAAACAAACTTCTTTAATCTTCAGCTTTATAATATTGGTAAAGTTAATAATGAATAATAAGGTTGTGACAGGATTTAGCGAATTTTCTTCCCTTTAAGGGCTGCGTGCCTCGAAAGGAATGAAACTGAATCATCTATACTAATGTTATAAAGCTGAAACATTTGTTTGTTTGGTTGAACGCGCAAATCTCAGGAACCACTGGTTCGAATTGAAGAATTCTTTTTGTGTTGGACAGTCCATTTATTGAGGTGGTCTATAGCCTATATAACATCACGCTACGGTCAATAGGTGTGGAGCAGTAACCAAAGACGTAACCTAATGCGGGTGAAAAAACTACGCCGATAAAGTCGCGAGCAGAAGCTAGTTTAGTATCAAATCTCTTAAAACGATAGTAGGCACCTACTGTGGTGAAGTGTGGTGTTATTTTAGGTACTTGAGGCTTCCACCTATAAATCTGCTAACAGCTTGTGACCGAGTAGGGACTTGAAGTTAACGGTAGGTACTTAAAATAAGCACTCACAGTTTATAATCTAACAATTTATTATTATGGATGGCATAATCGATGCATATTTACCTAAAGTTCATTTCTAGGCATAATCGATGTATATTTACCTAAAGTTCATTTCTAGGCATAATCGATGCATATTTACCTAAAGTTCATTTCTAGGCATAATCGATGTATATTTACCTAAAGTTCATTTCTAGGCATAATCGATGCATATTTACCTAAAGTTCATTTCTAGGCATAATCGATGTATATTTACCTAAAGTTAATTTCTAGGAAAGTATGGATACAAAAGCTCTAGAAACCTATGATTTGAATAGGAAAATGCGATACCTACTACAAGTCGCCTTATGTAGTCGAGACCTGAAGTTGATGTAAATATGCATCCGAATATACGATCCCTGGATATTACCTACTTCGTTATCTGTGAGGAATTTAAGGAATTCAACGTATATGTTCTCCTGTCCATCATCAGCGTCAGTTCCGCCGCTTAAGGAATCCATCTGTAATGAATTAAAATATTTGTCTAGTAACAGGTGGAACAGTTGGGTGAAATAATCAAAGTTGTAGTACACAGGTGTGTGCGCAAACACAGGTAAACCCCCATTTCCCTAACTCTTACAGTCCGATACTCCGATAGGACAGCAATCCGATACGACCGGGGAAAGATCAGCAGCCGGATTAACGGCCTTACGAGTCACGAGGGAGTCAGACAACAAACTTCCAAATTTCAGGCTGCTACTGAGAAATGTCTAATGGAAAAACCCAATACAAATTTGCCTGACATGAAAATCGATCCTAGAGCCGCGCTCAGCATTCGCACTTGCGATCCCGAGTTTGTACACTGTCGGGGGAACTACCATAATGATGAAGAGAAACTCACACTGCCTCACCAGAAAAAATACAACCAACTTCAACAATAACAAAGAAACTAACGGAGTGAAAAAACATTTAAGTTTCAAGAGTCGGTGGTAAAAGATAAAAGATTAGATATAGATAATTTGTAAATGATTTCTGAAAACATTGATTAAACAATACAAATTGCAGTTTGTAAAATAATGTGTGGAGTTTTTAATGGACTACTAGATACACCATCATCTGCTTAGCCTTTTCCCTACAATGTTGGTGTCGGCTTCCAGTCTAAACGGATGCAGCTGAATACCAGTGTTTTACATAGAGTGACTGACTGTCTGACCTCCCTGCATGAGTTGGTATTCTAAAAATTCTTTATCTTAGTTACTTTAAAAAAGTCGGACTCGGGGTTCCGCACCATTATCTATAAAAACGGCAAAAATATCACGTTTGTTGTTAAGGAGCCCCTTTTAAATATTTGTTTTATTTTAAGTTAATTATTTATTTTTAATGTGAATATAATACTAAATATTCTGTGAATATTTCGAGCGTCCAACTGTTGCCGTTGTCAATATCGAGCAAAAAAATCACGTTTGTTGTATAAAATTGAATAAAATATATATTTAAGAGGACCCTCTCTTAAATATTTATTTTATTCAATTTTTTTGTGTTTATAGCGGCAACAGAAATACATCTGTGAAAATTTCAACTGTCTAACTAACACGGTTCATGAGACACAGTCTGGTGAGAGACAGATGGATCTTAGTAATAGGGTCCCGTTTTATCCTTTGGGTACGGAACCCTAAAAATAACATACAAAGAATAGTTTAGGTACAAAAGCGAAATTAACCTACCTCAGACTCACAGCTCCTTGGAAGTAGCTCAACTATGATCACAATCGTAGGTGCTTAAAGCGATAGTTTGCCGCACTCGTCGAACACATCAGCGGTTCCTAAACTTTTAAAGCAACTGAGCACTTAACATTACTTTTGTATAATAAAAGCTGCTGCAGACTTGCGGTGGTTTGGGATTAGGGTGACGGAATTTTACATAAAATCATTATATGGGAAAGACACTAGATTATAATAGGAACACAAACCTTTATTGGAAATACTTTATGAGTTAGGTATTTATATGTCCTAACGTTGGTATTATTGGCACTATCATCATCAGCACTACTTATTATCAAAAAGTAAACAAAGGTGGGGCCACGAAGATCGCTGCATTACCGATAACTGAAACGGCTGTTATCACTACCTCACCAACAAGCACACCCTATAGGAAGGCGATACTGGAAAGGGCAAGACAACAGTAATTAAGAAAAAAAATAACATGAAATATATAAAACAACTAAATTAAATAGTAATTGCCACGAATATTCGAAATATAGATCACATATTAAAAAATCAATAGAAATTGCACGCAAACAACATGAAAATAAGATTCAATGTTAGTTCGCGAAAGACCCTAAGTCATTTTGGCAATACATGCGATGGCAGAAAAGTACAATGAGTAAACAGGGCATTATAAAGGACGGTCAGCATCTGTCAGGCGACACCAATCTCTTTGATTTCATGGTACGCATGGTACCTGCGGTAGATGCTGGGGTGCAAGTGGACGCAGCTTATTTTGACTTTGGAAAACTTTTGATACCGTCGATAATGGCATCTTACTGCGGAAGCTAGCAGAGGTCTGATGCACCCAGCATTTATTGCGGTTTTTCGCCAGTTACATAGACAACAGTATGTCGACTGCAACGGGATGTGAATCCGACATATATTACCCTTGATCGGGTGTAAGTCAGGGCACCAACTTGGGGCCTCTAGAATTCATTATTATGATAAACAATTTGTCGGAAGTCGTAAGAAATGGCGCTTGTTTATTATTTGCTGATGACTTCAAGTTGCTGCTTGAGATTAGGTCAAAGTCTGATTGCAGGCGCCTACAGGAAGACATCGATCGAATAGTACAAATATTAACTCAATCAATCACACAATCCAATTTAAAAAGTAACGGACACTGAGCGAAATTAGAGACAGTTCCTAGGGTGGAGGTAGTGATCTTCACGACGGCAGAAAGATAAGTGAACTCTCGTCCCAGCACTCCTCCACCAGCCAGGCTCCGTCATCGCTCGAAGTTAGCCGAGTATGTGACGTCATCGCAACGGTGCTGCCACCTCTCGAGACTCGCGCTGCGATTTGTTTCGTGTCCTTACCGTATTAACCGTCTCCGACATAAATGTATAATTAGGTATGAAAGAAAACTGACACCGTAATTATAAGACGCCTAAAATGTCAAATCATCATCATTATAATGTAAAGAATGGAACTGTTGTTTAAAAATCGCCGACGGTGCACGCGATTGATCCGTCAGTTGGACCGATCGCGTGCAGTGACCGCGCCCCAAAAAATCCCGAAAATAAACCCAAAAACTCAAAAATTTACTTGACGTTTGTGTTCACGACTCGTGGCGACTAATTTACACGTAATTTAGCGGAACCTTGGTGACTTTTTCACAGAACACTTTAGAAAACGCTGGAATATATTATACGTACACTAAACCTGAGACGCGATAGTAGCCTCTACGGCAACAAAATAAGGACCTCTTCGTAAACAGAGAATAAGGAGTGACCATAACAGGGGAACGTGCTATTGTATACTCGATAAAGGCGCCTAGCACACTAATTGCTTTGACAATTACTAAGAGTATTAAAGACGACACTTCGTATGACGTCTTTGTCCAAATATTCAGGTTACTTGAGTTATGCAAAATATACCCTATCGTTCTATTTATAAGTATTATTAGAATGAAGTTGTTTTAGAAATAACGATAAAATGCAAAACGTTTTTGGTTGCTGCTCCGCTCCCGTGTGTCGTAGCGTGATGTTATAGCCTATCCTATTCCTCATGAATCTAGCTGTCGTATACGAATATATTTTTCCAATCTGAAGTGTAGTTCCAGAGATAAACACGATCAAAAAACAAAAAAAAACAACTCTTCAATTTTAATTTTAGTATAGACTAGCTGTTACCCGCGGCTTCGCTCACGTCGACCTAAGTGTTACTTAACTAAATAAGTATTGAATACTATGTTATCAAAATCTTCCAAGCAGGTCAAATGGTTGCTAAGGTGACTGCTAATAGTTACGACTGTAGGTTTAAAGAATTTATCTGTAGTCGCTTGTAATTTTAGTATAGATATTATGAACACGCAACGAGGGGGTGCCGGGCTTCGATAGCAATAAGTAATTAGCTCTACCAAGCGGTTAGCACAGACTGTAGCAATATGCTCCTACAGTTTTCTTGAGTAATTCACAATGAGCTAATATACTACAGAAATAGAGTTGAAATTTGCAAGATAATTAATGTCGGACGGAATTACGTCTCCCACGCAATTTATGAATTAACATTATTATTTGGCGACAACGTAGACGCAGTTTTTGTGATTGGCCGTTGCGCTGCGTGTTGCGGGTTCTACTTCCGCACGGAACAAATATTTGTTTGCCCTACAGATAGTTTCGGGGCTTTGACTGTCAGCAAATGCACCATGTGTGTAAATGCACCCATGATACAGGAGTAGTTCCATAAGTGCGGCAACGTTTATAAAGTATTGAGAACTGCTCAAACAAGTTGTTGCTCTATTTGCACCATCCCAAACTCATCACAGACGCCTCGCATTGACATTACACGTTTAAAATTTCCAATTTCACGCTGGACAATTTCTCAATTAGACGTCACCAAATGAAGTGATGCAGTTAAATCAATCAGTAGCCTAGAGGATTGTGCAGAAAACGTCCGCGTCACGGTACCAAGCAAATTGTAAGTAATGGCGGCTGAGATCTCACTTTTTATACTTTTCGGATTAATAAGCGCTATAAACGGAGAGCCGGATGACAAGATAGAAGTGTTCAGAAAAGACTGGGTGAGGAAACTGTTTAGTCAGGAAGGTACGCGCAGTAGGCATCATAAAAGTATAAATAGCATTGCTTCTCCCAGTGACAATACTCAGGCGCACAGTGCGTCGCCTATTGCACTCGAAGAACAGAACAGCGATGAAACCTTCAGCGATTTAGATATGCTTTATAAACTATATGAAAAGAAACATTTCAGTTCAAAAAGAGATTTTGAAAAAAACGAAGCTATATATAAGATGATAGCAACAGACATCTGTGTACGTATTAAAGAATGCGCTCAAAGGAAGTTGCTAATAGACATGTTGAGAAGCGGTAACATAGAATATGATAATGACGTTAATGATAATATTGATGATGAATCTATCAACGGACTCGCGAAAGTGGCGTTGGTCCGAAATCTAGTGAAAACCACATTTCCACAAAGTTCAATCAGTTAAACAGTAGAACCATATTTTATAACTATACTTATGTAATAAAGCTGAAAAGTTGTTTTCTTTACCTTATCTCTGGATCCTTATCAAGAATTGGGAAAAATATTTACGTAAATCATAAATGTGTCTAAATAGTAATTAATGTTAAACATGTTGTGACGTGGTTACTTAACTATGGACCTCATAAGGAAGCTTAAAGTATCTCAGAGAGCAATGGAGAGGACTGTGCTGGCGATTCCCATAGATTTTTGTAAGACAATAGTAAACTGTGACGTCACAATGTTGCCAACTCATTTGAATAACTAAATTAAAATTCGAATTTTACAGTTACGTAATTGAAAATGAATTTTTAGGGTTAAAATGAAGTGTTTCTTTAGAGAAGTTACGTCTTGGAATTCTTCGTTATTGGTGTCTACTCCTCAATTGAAGTAGTGCACTAACTAGCTACTCCAAAACTTATTAATTATACCTCTTATTTTTGTGATTTTGTGTTGTGGTAGGTACAGTACACAGTATACATACCATCACGCCTATATTCCACGAAGGGTTAGGCAGAGGTGTTACAATGTACACCCACAGTTCGCCGGTATGTTTAGCTCCCATGAAATAGGGGGCGTAATCCTAACTCCGAGCTGCTACTGAGAATTCCATAGAATAACCCAATAGCATTTTTTGCTCGACCTGGGAATCGAACCCAAGACCTCTAGCGTAGCAGTCGCGCTTAGGACCACTAGGCCAACGAGGCAGTTACAGTACAGGTACAGTACTGTGAAGGTTGTTCACCGCAGCAACCCGGCTGAATTAGTTTTCTTCCAAACACTCAGTCGAATTCCTTATTGGAATTGGAATGTAATTGAAAAGAGATAGTGTTTTTATCTAAGGCTCTGGTTTGGCCACCTTCGAGTCAGTGACATGACAGTGAAATGAATGAATGAAGTTATAAAACGTCCCGTGCCTTTAAATGATATAGTTGGAGCCCTGTATGTGAAGTAATGTACGCCCCGGTACCGTGTTTATATCGTAAGGGTGACCACAGTACTGATGTAGTCAGTACGTCATTTGTTAGAGGTTCTTAATAAATAACAATCGTAAGATTTCTTGCAACTTTTATTGATTTTAAAATTCAGTAACAAAATACCGGACAAATGCGAGTCGGACTCACCCACCGAGGGTTCCGTACAAATTTGTAGGTACAAATTATAAATTGTTCAGGATACGAGTCTGGCACTGTTTTTTTGTGATTTCATTAAAAATATATACGGCTTTCAGTCTTTCCTTTGCATTAGTAGTATAAGACGATATTACTTGGCAAATTTCTTAGTTCTAGGTCAACGGGCATTTTGATTCCCTTGAAATGTCGAAATATACGTGTTTTGCGGCATATTTTTTTTTTTTTTTGGTGTGTGGGAAATCATCAAATCAAGCCTCGCCGCGGCTTTGCGCGCTCTGCGCCGCCGCCGCTCCTCCGCCTTTCTCGTGGCCGCCCTAGCCTTTCGGGAAGCCTTTTGGCCCCTCTCCTTCTCCCCGGCCACCTGCCACTCGGCCTCGGCCGCGGGAGAGCTTTGGGGCGGCTTAGGCATAACCGCCGCCACCGCCACCCTACCCTTTTGCGGCATATACGGCCGTATTTTTTTACGTTCATTTAGAAGTTTGTTTTTTTTACAACTTCAAGGGTCTGTGTTTTAATGTCAATTTAATACCTCCACGCGTTCGGGAGATAAATGGTCGTGACAGACAGACGGGCGGACGGAGGGACAATAAAGTGATCGTTTAAGGGTTCCATTTTTTCCTTTAGAAGTACGGAACCCTAAAAAGGGTCTGAATTGTATTTTTTCTCAGGCTCATATCGCGACATTATCCGGCTTAATAATAGTCACAATTTAGCATTGTTAGTAGTGCCAATTGCCACTTTTTTCTTTCAGCCATAATTTATTTTCCATTCTTTGCATATCAGCCTCAATTTCTCTTTCTTTCTGAGCTTCGTAGTGCAGCATTGTGTTGATATTCCCCTCAATTTTTGTTTTATTCTCACTCAACGAACATTGCAATGCTTCAAGATTCTTCTCGATCCTACATTTTACTTGCGCCTCAACTTCTTTCATTCTTTGGAATTCAGCTTGAATTTCATATTTTTTCTGAGCCTCACATTGCAACATTGTGTTAATATTTTTCTCGATTTCGGTTTTATTAATATTCAAAGAACGTTGTAAAGCTTCAATATTTTTATCACGGTCATTTTGCATTCGGATCTCAGTGTCTTTCATTCTTTGAATTTCAGCTTCAATCTCTCTTTTCTTTGTGAATCCGTACTCTTGCAATGCTTTTATTCTCTTATTAATACAATCTATCTCCCTAGCTTGAATTTCTTTCATATTTTGTATTTGGCGGTCAATTCTTGTTTTTGTCAGAGCCTCGTTTAGGTTCATTTCTCGAACACGCTGGTTATGTTTTTCTTTAGTCATAGCTAAGGTTTTTTCCATTTCTTCAATATTCTTTTGTGTTTGTATTTCCAGTTGTGCTTCTTCATTTTGAATATTTTTGGTTGCTCTATCTATTTCAGATTTCCTTGCGGCCATTTTATTTGTTAAATCGTCAGTCATATTTTTAATAAGATTGACTTTGTGTGTCGTCGCACTCAGATTTGCTGTAAGATTCTGGTCTATTTCACTGTTTTTAGTGTCCAGAAGTTTCATTAGCTCATCAACATTTTTGTCTAATAATGATGTTCTATTATTTATTTCGTTAATTTTTTTTTGTATCCTCTCTGAAAGTTGCATCGTTTGTATGTGTTTCTTGATTTTGACGCATTTTATCTTATGATTGTCCCTTTTTTTCTTCAAAGCTTCCATTTTTATGTCATATTTTGTTTTTCTATTTCTCTTTTTTTTAGTTGCTGGTTCGGTTAGCTGAGAACAAACAAAACGCAAATGTTTAGTTAATATTTTGGGATCATTTTTGACATATTTTATTCGACATACATTTTCTGCTACTTGGAAGTTGCAACTATCTATGCAGGGTGCAACAAGACACATCATATCTTATTTATCATCAAGACAAGACACTTTATATAGTCGTAAGTAGTTAACAGCTATGTAAAGTGTAAAAGACACATAGGGGCGGGGGAAGTCATACGATATTTTCCCATCCGGAAAAAAAACTGCTCATCAAACTAAGTAAGTGGGAACAAAATAGGAAACTTTATTTTGCACAATGACGCGCTCGCAAATAATTGTTTTTATGGGTGCATGTGACAGTATTAGGGTAGTGAGGGGTATTTACAATTAAGGCATGCGTAAAAATTGCAAGAAAATGTTGGAACTTAGATCATAAATATCTCGGTAACCAACAGCTTCCTTAGTATGCTTCAGGACAAAAAAAAATGGCAATGATGAAGAGAACATGAACGTGTCCTTTTACATCCGATAAACAAATAAAATAAAAGGTCTTACACTCTGCAACAGGTCCAAGAAACCGGGAGGAAGTTGTTGGATGTCAGACATCTGGAATTAACAAAAATGTTTACTTAAAAACATTTAAAAATATCACAGAATTTTCCCCTCTCTTGGGGAAGGCAAACATCGCGAACAAAGCTGAATTAAGAAAAAAATGTTGATTATTTAGTAGTATTAAAGATCTTTGTGAAGGAGCTCGTCCGGGCAAACCATACCTATTGTTGCCGCAAAGCAGCGTTACTGTGTTCCGGTTTGAAGGTTATGTGCGGGTGCCGGTGTAATTACAGG
Source organism: Caradrina kadenii (assembly GCA_947462355.1). Lineage (NCBI taxonomy): Eukaryota > Metazoa > Arthropoda > Insecta > Lepidoptera > Noctuidae > Caradrina > Caradrina kadenii. The sequence goes on along the minus strand of OX381690.1, from coordinate 12,386,332 downwards.
CACATGCAACGTTTTAACTTTGTGTCTGGGATGGCAACGCATTTGCACAGCCTCTGAGATTGCTGATGTCTATAGGCAGAAGTGACGACGTGACATCAGGTGGGACGTTGGTTTGTTTGAAATCCAACGAAAACCAAAGCAGTAGGAACAGCAGGTCATTTTCATTTATTAAAAAAAGAAGGAGGTTCTCAATGCGAGGAGGACTGTCTGTCTGTTTGTTTGTTCCGGCTAATCTCCGAAACAGCTGAAACGATTTTGATGGGGGTTTCACTGGCAGATAGCTGATAGTAGATGTATATTGATGCCAAATATATTAAATGTAGACAAGTTTGTACTTACGATGAAAAATGAAATGCGACACGTATTTTGTGAACAATATCAGACAGAACTGTGCAACTTTATACTAACTACTACTTTAATAATTAATAATCGGTCACTGCCTATTTATTTAGATAAGATAAGTAGAAGTACCTCATTTATGAGTTTTAATCTCAAAAATTCTATCGACGCACTTTACCCAGCGCTGTATAATTATAATCTGTTCTTGTGCGCAGACAACACGGCGCGATATCCAGCCCAAATCAGACCTTATCAGACATACCATCTCGCCTGTATACCCCGAAGGGTTAGGCAGAGGTGTAATAATGTACAACCACAGGGCGAGTCTTTTGCCATTAACCGGGCACAAATCCTAACTCCGAGCTGCTACTGAGAATTTCATATAAAAACCTATATCACTTTTTGCTCGACCTGAGAATTGAACCCAAGACCTCTAGTGTAGCAGCCGCGCTTAGGACTACTAATGAGGCAGTCGATCTTAATATTTACGCCGAAGACGTCATTTCTGTGAATGTAGCTGCAATATTTTCGAGTTTGTTATAGGTTTGTTATATGTAATAGGTACGTAAAAATGTGTCTTCAAGAAACTGTAACAATAAACTTATATTTTCATTTTCGGTATTGGTCAATAGTGGTCATCTCTTAACTGGCTTATATTGAAAGCTTGTATTTAGTTTCACCTGTCCCGATGTTTGTTTGTTTGTCTGTAATCAAATGTTGTTTTAATATACTTTTTTGATTGTACCTATTATACTGCTCTTTAGTATCACACATAGAAACAATAAAAATAATGTAACCAGGATTTTGTAAAAGCTTAATTGAAAGGATTTGTCTGAGTGTTGAACTTCAAAAAAAACCGCTCCGTTGGTTTGGTATAAAAATATGTATTTGTTTAGAAAAGTAATATATACAAAATTCAGTAAAAATATACATTAAAGTACTAACAAGAACTTAATCAATACTATATACCGTAAACACCTTTCTTAGCCGCTCTGAAGATGGGCTGTCATTGTCTAGAGTGTCGACGCCAGATATAAACTAAAAAAGCCTACCTATGGGTGAAATTGAGACGTTTTCTTGAGAAAAATCTTTTTACCTTCCACAATAATTTCAATATCGTTTATACTTTCATTTATTTCAATTAATTTCTTTGACACTTTTTGAAAACAGGACCCCGGGCGCCCTCTTAATAAGACTAGTCAAAGGAATCCTGACAGGATGGTTGCCCTAGAAAAAAGTACTGTAGTGTTTATACCACATCCCCTATCATACAAACTAAAAATCTAAAATCTTTAAAAATAATGTACTTAATATGACTTATGCGAGATAAATGTATTTATTACAATATGAAAGACAAAAATAAACTAAACTACAAAAAAAGAAAACATACCTAGTCGACAGAAAGCTAACAAGTGTAAAGTAGACTTATATTTTTGGTATGAACAATCACTGTCTATGGTAACGCGCGCAAAACATTGTGCTTACCAGTGTACAACAGTACAGGGCCGTATTTAAATTATAGTTATACAAGTTAAAACTTGTTTTTATAAAAAAACGTTGAATTTTGACCATCAATATATAATCTATAATTTCGTCAATAGTGTCCCATGTCCACTTTGTGCTCGAAGTTTTTCAGCCAAAGTTCGATATGCTAGTCGCAAGAGGGACTGAAAGAGCCGCATATCCACGCCAACCACCTTGAAGAGAATTTCAGTCCAAATTACAGTCAGAGATCTGCTAGGTGGCATCATCATTATCTTGGTGTATTGCAGCGACAGAGCTACAATTAAGAAATGTCTTCTCCATAGAGACCTACTTTGTAATGAGCAGCTAGCTTCAACTTTTTATTGTAACTTATCGACAATTCAAAAGTGCTTGTAAATAATCTAAAATTGAAATAAATGCTTCGACTTGACTTTGAACGTTCTAAAGTTAAATGTTGTTTGAGGAATCGGAGGTGACTCCACCAAAGCGGTATGATGTGTAAATCACGCAAGCCGATTGGTTGTAAGGAGACATCTCCTCTCCTCTCCGCTTTGGTGGAAGCCGGGCCTTATAATGATAGGCGGAGGGTATGTGCTTTTGTTTAATCGCTTGTTCTATTTATTTGTTCTTCTCCATAAGGGTTTTAAGCCTCTCCTCTTCCTTCTTTAACAACGATTTCCTCATCTCGACCAATTTCTTCTTCTTCTCAATACTCGCTTGTAACCTCAAATCTTTTATTTCTTGAAGTGTTTTCAAATGTTTGGCTTTTTCTTCAGCCGCTTTTTTCTTCAAAGCTTCAACTTTCTTATCTGGTTGTTTTTTCTTTTTGTTTTTTGGTTTCTTGTCCTTGGAACAAACGAAAATGTTTTTTTGTTTACAAGAGAAATAAAAGCAACTTAATAATTTTTGTTTTAATCATTTTTATATTTTCGTAATTTTTGTAGTCTTATTGGTTTTTTTTTATAAAATTCTCAGTAGCAGCAGTTTGGATTTGTACCCGGTTAATGGCAATAGGCTCGCCCCCTATTACATGGGACCAAAACATACCGGCGAACTGTGGGTATACATTGGTACACCTCTGCCTAACCCTTCGGATAATACAGGCGTGATGGTATGTATAATTTTTGTATTTTTATTTGAATAGGTGATCTTTTTATTATAATTTAGCACAATTTAGTACAAAATAGCCTATGTCAAAAAAAGATTTTCATTCATTGCCCAGTTGTGGGACCATATAGGCCAGGGGTAGCCCTCTTGATTAAGCCTAAGATCTACTATTTATTGACGAATCTACCAATTACATAATCAGTATTTCTTCATAAACTTAACTTAAACATCGAATCGAATTTCACATAGCTAATTAACAATTAAGTAAATTATATGTACGTAAATTTTTTACTGACAACGAGTATGCAAGTGTATACAAATAGTATGTTGTACTAATATTCGTGCGAGTATTGCGTTTGGGAACCACTCGACTAACAGCCGCGGTCGACCCCTGTATGGGCTAACAGAAACATAGTTGGCTTACTTGTTCCGGTGCGGTACCGAGGTTGAACCCTCCTGCGCCATTGGGTTGAGGAAATTGTAGATTACCATTTGCAAGTCTTCGACATAAATCGATAAATCTGCTTATTTGCTCAGCATCCTGCTGTGTGGCAGGGCCACGGTCAGTCATCTGGAAACAAGGTGCATATTTATACTGGGATTGCTGCACCACCCAGAGGTGGTGGGAGCTCTACGGATGGGTACGTATAGGGGGTATCAAGGCGGCCGGATAAAGCCGGACGTAGTCAGGCTTTTTGTTGTGTATCCGGATAAGTTATTAGACGTCCGGCTGGTTCGGCTTTTGATAGCCTTTTTACATTAGACGAATTCTGCATTTTTCATTTAAAATTTCAGACGATTTTATGGTAAAGTACCGAGAAAATCAAAACTATCCTTTACTAGGACATAAGATCCGGCCTTCTTTATCCAATGTTACCCAAAACTTCGGCTTCACTGGTTGGCCCTGTTAGCTGTGTTAGCGGCTAGGACTAACCTGCTCACGTTTTCTCATTATGTACCGAGTCGCACGATTTATAAAAACAGTCAAAGCATTTATTGTAATTAAACTGCTTACAGACGCTCCTGAATGGTCAAGGAGCCGGTCAGTTAGAAAGCTGAAGCTAGTTGCTTGTTCTAAAACTTAGATAGGTGCCTATCTATGGGGAAGAACAAGCAAGAAACTCCATGGACGCTCTTTTTAATTAGGTTAAATAACAAAATCCTGGTTAATTTATTCTTGGTGCTCCTATATGTGAAAACAATGCAGGTGAATAGCAAATTAAAGAAATAAAGATGTAAGCCATGACAGCTAAGAGATGAACGATCCCAACTGACAGCGCCGGCTCACGAACATGACGCGTGATTCAGCACCATTTAATTCAACCATCTTGAAGGGAACCCAATAAATAAATACCTAAATATCCGTTATCGCAGATGCAGACAAAGTCGCAGGATGAAAAGTAGCCTATATCCGTTCTTGGGGTTCAAACTCACCCCGTACCTTTCATCAAAATCGGTCCAGTGGTTTACTGGTAAAAGCGTAATAGACAGATTTTTTTTTTTTTTTTTGGTGCGTGGGAAATCATCAAATAACTTCTCCCGCCCTGGGCGGGGCGGGAGGGAGTGTCAGACTTTTACTGACTAAAACCCACCCATGTTCCTTCTTGTGCCCTTTGCGTTCCGGGGGCGCGGTATCTCTTGCGAACAACCCGCAGCCCCGGCAGGCATCGGCCCTCAGTGGCCCCTTCCATGTGCTGACATCTCTTTGAGGCGCGCGTGGAACACGAACGCGCCGTCGACACGGCCTGTCGTTATGCAACGTAAGGACGGTGAGCTACCCATTGCTCACCGTCCACAGGCCAGTATCTATGGTGGCCGGGAGTCGTCTCGCGGCTCCCGACGTCCGGAGCGTCTACCGCGGCGGCTGGGACGGGAGAACCGCTGTCTCAACCGTCCCGCCGCCTCCTTCTCAAGCATTACTGCCTCGCAGATGGAGGCGACTGCATCCCATTCCCTCTCGCTCCGAACCATGGCTCGCACCAGGGCCGGACGCGAGAGTTCGCCGCCGCCGATGGCCGCCACGAGGACTCGGCGATGCTCCGCCCAAGCGGGGCATACCGCCACGGTGTGCTCCACCGTGTCCTCGGGGCAATCCACACAATGGTGACACCCGGACGTTTCCTCCCGCCCGATGAGGTGCAGGAACCTCCCGAAACACCCGTGTCCGGTGAGGACCTGCGTCAGGCGGTAGGTGAGGGCGCCGTGGCGCCTCTCCAGCCACTCCTCAAAAAGGGGACTTACCGCCTCTATTAAGGCGTGCCCAGTAATAGACAGATAAGGTTATAAATAATCACTTTGTTTCGGAGTTCTAAGGGTGTACATATTACAAATCAATAGACATACTTTTTATAAGCTGTCAATACACGATTCCCGCGTTTTAGTTATCCATATATACGGCAAAGAATTCTGTGATGTGACGTCACTTTATTATATTGGGCAAAACAATTGAGTAACTATTTATTGATTTCAGAGGGCCAAACATGTAACTTTACAATTAATTAAAAATGAATCAGTATTCCTGACCTAAAATAAAGTATATTTTAAAGAACGTGTTTCTTGGAGTAATTGGATAAGGGTGTCCTGCCTGTATTGGCCATGCTTCACTCCTACGCAGTTGATAGTTTGACACCGCGAAATTACAGACTAAAGCTCGGGAACTTGACCCCGCCTTCATACATACATAACACAAGAATAATGTTGTTTTATGTTATAAAACGCTAAAACATTATGAAATAATGTAGATATGAGGTTAATATGATAAAAGTACTATGAGTCACCAAAGATTTAATATTTTCAATCGTCACAGTATACCGCTAAAATCTAATCGGCATAATAAAATATGTGGCCGCTACAGTCATGGTAGAAAATATGGCTGATTTTTGGAGACTAATAAGGAAAAGTATTTACTTAAATGCTAAAGGCTCGCTCGCGCGGTTTTTTATCAGTTTTTATGACTAATGTCAACTATAGTGACCCAAAACTCTAGACGATCAAAACAACGAAATCAATAAATTCATGGACTAAATTAATGTTCAAGTAAGTACCTATAGTAGTCGCCACGAGTTGTGAGCACATACGTCAAGTTAATTTTTGTATTCCTTTCTGGGATTTTTCCACATCGCGTGCAGCGTCGGCGCCCCAAAAACACCTCTACCCCAACCCTTTGTTTTTAAAGTATGCGAAGTTTACCTTTATGTCTCAGTTGGTATATTATATTCACGTCACGTTACGTCACTCACACTCACAGCAGATACAGATTATAAATGAATGCGCCTGTTTGCCGCGCTCGCCACATACGCACTGAACTATAATGTTGCCGCTCTGAGTGGTATCGTGTCGTTGTATACAAATACATATACGTAATGTAATGGATCATAAGCGTTTTGCACAGCGTAAAACTCGAGAACGGTCTAACCGATTTGGATGATTATTTCTCTGTTGTTTGTAATTTCCCGGGCAAGGTAAAAAAGTTTTTTTTAGGAAATCCACCTGTTCGCTGGTATAGTTGCCGCCACGAGTCGTAGCACTAATGTCAAGTTATTTTTGGGTTGTTTTGGGGTACCGACGCTGCACGTGATTGGTCCGTCAGTCGTACCGATCGCGTGCAATGTCGGCGCTCCTAAAAACCCAGAGCCCCAAAAATTAATTTGACATAAGTACTCACGACTCGTGGCGACTAATTTACTTAAACCTTTGTAATGTTCATAAACTCCGGCTGAATGAGCGAGGGTTAGATAACTGCGCAGTAGCCTACCTATTTATTCAGAATGCATGCTATCTTTATAACCACTAACTCTGCCCGCGACTTCGTCTGCGTGGTTTTTTCACCCGTGTTACGTCTTTGGTTACTGCTTTGCTCCCGTAAGTCATAGGGTGATGTTATAATTATAGCTTTTTTCTCATGAATCTGGCTATATAAGAATTACAATCCGATTGGTAGTTCCGGAGATGAAGGCTTTTAAACCCGGTTTTGTTCGAATGAAATCTTGGTATTATAATTTTGTTAATATTATTTTTATTAGGCATACCTGCATAGATACAATTAAATCCGTATTGCCTAGATTTATCTGTGACGTCGTTCATTTGTATTCAATACTAATAAATTGATTGACGTTACTAAAAGATAATGAAATCATGTATTAGCTGTTATCAAATATTTGATGTGTTTCCTCACATTTTCCTTTACCGATGTCAGTGTTGTCGGAGATAAACTTAGAAAGTACATAATTAATTTAAAAAGACATATACTTTTCCGGTATCGAACACACAATCTCATGAATGAGAGGCAGGCTCCTTAACCAGTGGCCCATCGCGAAATTTTGAAAACATCTCATCTCTTATGTCACACCGATATTTAATCTGTGGCTGTGTTTGGTAGAAAATGTAGAAATTAATATAAGTAAATCACAATAAGCTCGATTGTTGTAATTACCTCAATACAGCTTACTATAGATTGTGTTTGTGATTTGTGTGATCAACGAACACATACACACAGACATTGTTGTGACAACTCAAATAAAACTATACTGTACGAGGAAATTGTGGGTGGTCTTCATGGATGTTTTTAAGCACATGACACGTGCCAAACATATCCAGTAGCTATAAGCGAACCTCCTCTTGTATCTATAGAAAATCTCTATAATGAGGGGTCAGCATAAACTGGAAATGATTGTGACCACTCCTAAACTACAACTCTGTCAATTGAAAGCCAACCCTATTTTCTAAGTGTTAAGGTTCATAATGATCTGTAGCTGTATAACTGGATGACGCACCGCTCTTTTTCACTGGCAATGCGTCACCCACTGGATGGCCTTTGATCTATTTTTGCTTCGGGATTCCCCGACCATAGACATTCGTATGTGATTATGGCTATGATATACGCGGAGTGTCAGAACGCGCGCCAAATATTCTTAGTAGGTTGGTTGATTGTCGATGGTATGTTTTTTGACTCATCATTACCCTGTATTAGTGTGTGGAAGATTAAAAAAAAATTAGATGTATTGTATATGTCTGCCTAGCCTTTTCCCAACTATGTTGGGGTTGGCTTCCAGTCTAACCGGATGCAGCTGAATACCAGTGCTTACATGAAGCGACTGCCTATCTGACCTCCACAACCCCGTTATTGTGCAACACGATACTTCTTGGTAAGACTGATTGTCAGACTTCCCGAGTTCTGACTATCAGTAACGACAGACAGCGGGGACCAACTACAACAACAACACTACCAACTGCAACTGAAAAATTCTTAATAGAAAAACCCAATAACAAGTTTTGTCCGACCTGGGAATCGATCCCAAGACACGGTTATCAGTCCTTAATTTAACAATATTTTATTACTGACTAATAAGTATTACAGCTAATTTGGCAGTAAGTAATTGGGCATAGATAACGAAATGTAGTTGGTTCAAAAAATATGTAATGGATGGGCCTAATGCGAATGTCTACGAACAAAAGTTTGCATACGTACATACCATCACGCATATATTCCCCGGAGGGTTAGGCAGAGGTGTAACAATGTACACCCACTTTTCACCGGTACGTTTTAGGTCCCATGTAATAGGGGGCGAGCCTATTGTCATTAACCGGGCACAAATCCTAACTCCGAGCTGTTACTGAGATTTTCATAGAAAAACCCAATAACACTTTTTGCTCGACCTGAGAATCGAACCCAAGCCCTCTAGCGCAGCAGTCGCGCTTAGGACCACTAGGCTACCGAGGCAGTTACAAGTTAAAAACCAGGTTAGGTTAAAGTAGTTAAAAGTTTATTTATTCATAATATTTTATTGATTGATAACATATGTAATTAAAACTTGGCTTTTTCTATGAAAGCCATCGCTCTCTTGTTGATCTTGTCCACTTGTTCTTGATCCCCAATCTTTTCTTCCACTTCTATCCACTTTTTGTACAGAACCTTCATTTTTCTAGCTGGCAACTTCTGGGATGTCATGCGCTCCATAACTTGTCTATAAAATAAATATTATGTATTAGACAATGTCACAAGTACCTTTTCTTATCAAGACTTTTACAATTCATATGTACTTTCTAAATTTATCTCGGACATCACTGATATCGGTGAAGGAAAACATCGTGAGGAAACCTTAACGTATAACTTTTATAAGTCTGAAATCGCAAATCCGCCTTGAGTTGGCGTTATGATCTATGCTCGTGTCCTATCTGTATGAAAAGAGGCTTTTGCGCTGCAATCACAATGATAGGCTGGTATGATTATTACTATGTTGTCAGAAATAAAATAATAGTGAATTATTTATCAAAATACTTTGTTAGCTCGTTGTTAATTTTATTGTGCATGCTGTGGTCTCCTATTAATAGTGACGGAATACACCTACGTAATACCTTTTGTTGACTATTATTTGTCATGATTTTGTATATCTTTTGTTAGAGATCCTTAGTAGATAAATAAATATTCTAGTCAGAAAAGAAATCTGATAACGATGATTGTTTGGCCTCTCACCTGACGTGGTCACTGTCTTGGCTCTTAAGAAGCATGTCGACATAGGCGGCGCAGACGTCGACCCGGGCGGGGTACACCGCCAGGACTTGCTCGAACAGGGCTTCGGCGCGCTCTCGGGAACCGCTGCGACTTTCTAGCAGCGCAAACTGAACTAGCACGGACACGTCTGTCGGCAAAAACAAAAGAAAAGCCTTTTCAAATAACAGATAGAAGGAAAGAAGAAGTCTGACAACCAGTCTAACCAAGAGGTATGGTGTTGCCCAGTAACTGGGTTGTGTAGGTCAGACAGGCAGTCGCTCCATGTAAAACATTGGTACTCAGCTGCATCCGGTTAAACTGGAAGCCAACTCCAACATAGTTGGGAAAAGGCTAAGCAGATGATAATGGATGTAAAACAGACATTTATCAGTCAAATCATTTAATTTAATTGGATCATAAAACGCACTTTTGCACGTCATCTACAAGGAAAAATGAATGAAATCTAGTCGTTCCTTCCAAAAAGTAGTTTCGTATGGAGAAGAATGGGCAAGAAACTCCATACTAATACTTTCTGACATTGATTATCGCCGAGATGAAATTGCGATTATATTTTTGTTCTATTTTATTTTTTGAGTGGCTTGTATATATTTTTTAAAATACGAACAAATGAAAAGGCTTATCAAGAAATGACGTATTCACACTACGATATTACACATTATTTAATAAGATTAATGTTAAATGCTTTCTCAAATTAAGTTCCAAGTTCAAAGGATACTGATCCTAAGTGTATTTAAAGCGATATCGTTCAAATGGCAATTACGAGCTCCCCAATATTAATTAGAGTAGATAATTATGTAATTGCAAGATATGAATATCGCGTGGAATGTCATCTTGTACACAAATATTATAATTTCTGTTTATTGTGATTCTAGTTGAAAACCCACCAGAAAAGTTGGAAATTCAGATAGCATTCGTAAATCTTTAAAAAAACATGTGACGTCACTCAATGGCACCCGCGTGAAGTCAGGGCGTCACTAGTGCAAACTAATGTGTGAGAAATGATCTGCATTTTTGTTCGTGCAAAGCAAAAATGTTTGTGACGGATCCACGCGGACGGAGTCAAGGTCAAAAGGTAATTCGTAGTAAATATAGCTAGACTACTTTTGTTTATCTTAAGTACGCTATAAGAAAAGTCTCAAGAATAATGGAGGATAGGAAAGTTTCACCACTCATAAAAGTGGTAAAACACCAACAGTATCCAATGGTCATTATCGATATTTCAAGACTTCATAAGAATTCTTAAGATATCCATATCTATCAGAAAATAATTAGTCAGCAAGTAGTAATTGTCCACAATTACTACTTGCTGACTAATTATTTTCTCTGCAACTTGGTACTTAACCACGTCTAACAGATGTCGTTATAGAACTGTAGCTAATGCCCGTTTTAATATTAAGCTTAGTCCTAACATAAAATGGGAATAATAATCCTATTTGTTAACCAAGATCAATATCAATATGTGTGCCAAATTTTAGCCAAAGACGTTCAGCCGTTTAAGCGTGACAGAGTAACAAACATCCATCCATCTATTCTCACAAACTTTCATTCATCATTTTATTAAAGTAATACATATAATTATATATTCGTAGGAGGGCTTATTGTGAAGGGGCTCGTCCGGGGAAGTAGGTGCTACCATCATACCTACATCTGCCGTTTGGAGGTTTGGTGCCGGTGTAATTACATGCACATGAGACATTTCAACTTTGTCTCTGGAATGGCAACGCATCTGTAAGGCATCTGGTATTGCAGATGTGTATATGCGGCGTTGACTACTTGACATCTGATGGGTCATCGTCGGCTTGTTTGTCACCCAATGACATAAAAAATAGGTACATAAAAATTTAATAACATACGTTCTTTCTTCTCGAGCACGGAAATCGCTTTTTGCATAACCTGAAACACGAAAAAGTTACAACACATTAGATTAATATAATCCTGGCAACAAGGAAACCGCTGGATGCGGGTAGCGCAGGACCAGTCATTATGGCTATCTTTAGGGGAGGCCAATGTCCAGCAGTAGACGTCATTCGACTTAAATGATGATGAATATTAATCTGTTAACCTGACGCTGTAGGACAAAGGCATTTTCTGATATTCAGAAGATACGAAGGTAGACCACTAAAATGAGTTATAAACTTATAAGAGATGGTCATTAACCGAACATTAATATACCTTAACAACGGAGCATGCATCACCATGACAGTGAGAACAACAAATAAAACTAAATTAAAGGGGCAACTTTAGATTGTAAGTATATATGTTTGTTCGGGTGGAATCTTGCAAATCAATTTTGAAGCAGACATCTTCACCCGATCGAGCTGAAATTTTATATACACGTTTAGTTTGGATGACAATGCATGGCTAGCTGTGTGACGTCATTCTAAATCCAACATGGCGGACTAGTTTTTTTTTTCTTGAGTTTATTGTTAGTCATTGAGCACACATACCTGGCGCGCTTTATCGACGAGCCCCAGCTTGAAGCACGCAGCGCCACACAGCGGGTACATGCGGGTCTCTCTCTTGTACTTCCTCATCATCAGGTCCACCAGCGCCACCAGCTCCGGGTGCTTGCTGGTCTCCACGTAGATGTCCAACAGCTTCGAGTGGATGTCGAACGGCTCGTTTAGTTGAAGAGCTTCTTCTAAAGTCTTTTGTAGTGACTCCTGGAGGGAGGGAGATAGTTTTTGATATTGCAATGGCTGGTAATTTAAGGCAGAGGTTCTTGACCTTATGTGTTGTCGTTTTTTGGTCTTGCTATGGACTGCCAAATGATTGGCGGTAAAAGTAAAATAGATAATAATATCTGCCTATTATAGTCTCACTGCACAGAAAATGCCTCTTCTCATTAGAGAGGACGCAAGCATTCATCACCACGCTTACTCAAGGCGGATTGGCGATTTCAGACTTGTATTAGTTAGAAATCTAGGTTTCGTCACGATGTTTTCCTTCACTGATGTCAGTGGTGTCTAAGATAAACTTAGAAAGTACATATGAATTGATAAAGTCACATTGGTGGTTGCCCGGTAATGAACCTGCAACCCCATACATAAGAGGCGGGCATTCTAACCACTGGGCCATCACGACGATTGGCGGAAGGTGTTTTCTATATTTTTTATTTTGTTTATTATTTCCTTTCAAGTCCTGCAGGCGTTCGCAATCCGACTTATCATTAATTTCGAGCAGCAATTTAAGGTCAACATAAGCCATGTCTGACGACCATCGGAAAGTCGTTTATCATTATGGTAAATTCAAGAGGCCCAAAATGAATTGAATTGCTGCCCTGGCTTACTCCGGACCTTGTGTAATAGGTCGGACTCACACCCATTGTAGTCCAGATACTATTGTCTATCTGAAGAACGATCCGAAGAACTGCAGTAGGTGAGGTGTGCAGCCGATCTCTGTAAGTTTTCTTAAAATGACATCTTGGTCGACGGTGTCAAATGCCTTTTTAAAATCAAAATATGCCGCGTCAACCTGCACCCCAGTGTCGACTGACGGTATCACCTTCGCCATAAAGTTGAATAGATTCGTAAATAAGTACATAGTGTGAGCCTACATAACATTATGCAGTGTTGTGTTTCAACCTTACTTTGCAATGACAGTTAAAATAATTTTGTCATTTGACGTTTGACAACTTCTATTGTGTCCTATCACATGGGACCTAAACATACCGGCCAACTGTGGGTGTACATTGTTACACCTCTGCCTAACCCTTCGGGGAATACAGGCGTGATGGTATGTTATTTTTTAACAAACTTACCAACAAACATTACAAGCCGAATAAAAGCTTGTATTTTAAACACGATAACGCTACGAATTAATTTCGCGACAACCACGAGTTACATTAATAAAATGAGAACTCTATGGGCGGGGAATCGCAAACATTAGAGGTCGTCAGGGTCGGTCGATCGAAGTTCAGACGGTCACGTAGACACGTCACGCGCAAAACATACCAAACTAAAACCTTTTGACCTTATTAGGTACTACTACCTACATACCCCACGGTGCCACCTACGTTTAATTACTTACGTATTAAGTTATTGCACCGCTCCCATTGCTCGTAGCGTGATGTTCTATAATTGTACTCTTCAATCGCTCTATCTATTGATGAAAACCGTATTCAAATCCGTTGCGCAGTATATAAGATCTAAGCGTACCAACGGCGGGCGAGAAGCGATTTTGTTTCATACTATGTATTGTAGAGACTCGAATTGGTTAGATGACACCATTCATCAATTAACGTACTTTTTATGAGCTGTCAATACGCAATTCCCCAAAGATTTGTATGACAATACTAAACGATGACGTCACTTTTTTGACATATCAATTCACTATTTATTGATTAGAAGAAAACCAAAATTAAATTTCATAATTATTTAAAAATTCATCGGTTTTTCAGGGTTAATTAATGTTTAATGGTGTCATCTACCTAATTGTGTGATGATGAAATTCGTGTGCAAATATGTAGTGTGCTCTAAGGTACACTGAGGCGTACGTGCTTATTTGAGGGGTATATAGTGCGTGAGCACTTTGAACAGGTGTTCATAAGCTTTTGTACTTCATATTGTTGTAAGATTCCATTTAATCACGTTTTCTCAAGTGACCCATTTATGTAATACCATTTATCAATATCCTATCCCTCTGCATAGAATAAAACAAAGTCGCTTCCCACCGTTTGTACCGCTGTACGCTTAGACCTTCCAAATTACACAACGGATTTTAATTCCTTTTCGTCAATATAATAGAGTGATTGAAGAGGAAGGTTTATACGTACAAACATCACGCTACAATCAGCAGGAGCGGAGCAGTAACCAAAGGCGTAATTGAACGCGGGTAACACCGCGGGGTAAGTTGGCATCTAATAATCCATTTATATAATATCAGCCTATTATCATCTCACTGAAGGGTAAAAGCATGACCCATCCGTGTTCCTCGCGAGACGACTCCCGGCCACCGTAGATACGGGCCTGTGGACGGTGTGCAACGGGTAGCTCACCGCCCTTACGTTTAACAAAACGACAGGCCGTGTCGACGGCGCGTTCATGTTCCACGCGCGCCTCAAAGAGATGTCAGCAAAGGGAAGGGGCCACTGAGGGCCGATGCCTGCCGGGGCTGCGGGTTGTTCGTAAGAGATACCGCGCCCCCGAAACGCAAAGGGCACAAGAAGGAACATGGGTGGGTTTTAGTCAGTAAAATTCTGACACTCCATCCCGCCCCGCCCAGGACGGAAAAAGTCCGTTGATGAATTCCTAACCTTAAAAAAAAGGGTTATTTTTATTATTTGTTTTTTCGGTCATATTAAACAGTATATTGTGGTCTAGTACATTATACCTTTTGTTGGAGATAATAAAAAAATAAATAAAATAAAATAGCAACTGGAAATGCTCTACAAATGACCGCAAGTTTGGCCTCTATAGGTACATTATTTATAATGGTTAGAGGAAAAAAGAGTCGAAATTATTAAAGCAAAAACAGGTTTCATATTTAAGCCGCCAAGCTTGCAACCTGCATTACTCATACTGTATTTATATAAATAGCACGTCGAGTGGAAACGGATAACTTGAATGTATTATTAATCTATCTTGGATCTTTGTTTGTTTAGACGCGCCTAATCTCTGGAACTGCTAATCAGATTATAAAAAATCTTTTAGTACGTGATAGCCAAATTCATGAGGAATAGTATAGGCTATTTAACATCACGCTACGTCACACGGGAGCGTAGTAGTAACCAAAGACGTAACTTAACGCTGTGAAAAAAACCACGCGACCGAAGACTCGGGTAAAAGCGAGTAATGTATAATTGCAAACTACTTACATCCTTTGTCTGTTCGTAATGAGTGCTATAATTATCCATACCAATATTTTAATGCTTTAGCAACTCTGCCTGTTTGTTTGTTTGTAACGCATTAACGGCTAAGCTATTAAACCGATTTTGATGAAAATTAGTACAGTATAACCTTGAACCCCAAGCGAGGACATAGGCTACGTTTTAGCCTGCGGCTTCGTCTATTGTCGCTATTAGCGTCATTCATGCGAGGAAACGCCTGCAGGCCTCTTCTCATACAGAAAAAGCTCGAGCATTGATTACTACGATTGTTCAAGGTGGGTTGGCAATTTCAGACTTATATCAATTACCAGCTCCCGCCCGTGACTTCGTCCGTGCGGCTTATTTCACCCGCGTTAAGTTACGTCTTTGGTTACTGCTCCATTCCCGTAGGTACTAAGCGTGATATTATATACCTATGTTACTCAGGAATAATGTAGCTATCTATTGGTAAAAAATGGTTAAAATCTGTTTCGAAATGACGATGTTTTCCTTCATTTATGTCTTAGTAGATGCATCATAAAAATAAAAATACTGATATTATTATCTTATCGGCACACTCACGTAGCAGCTTTGTTTACGACTTGCCACGAACATTGCCGAGTTATAATTTATACTTTACATACCATCACGCCCGTATTCCCCGAAGGGTTAGGCAGAGGTGTACCAATGAACAACGGACTGTACTGTACGCAAACTGTGGGAGTACATTGGTACACCTCTGCCTAGCTCTTGGGGAAATACAGGCGTGATGGTACGTGTATGTGATTTTTCAAATCGGACCAGTAATTTCTGAGATTAGCGTGTAACAAACGAACTCTGTAGCTTTATAATATTAAGTATAATGAGTTCGGGGAAACCGAAACAAAAATAAACAGTTCAATACTTTTATACAAGGTCATATGGGACAGACATATTCATTGTGGATGTCGAATGACGTAAGAAGCAACTGGGCGACGAATTTTAATGAAGGAATAGCTTAAGCCTACGACTCCGTTCGGGTAATTGTGGGTTATCACGGGGTTTTATTATTTTATTGCAGAACCCTGTTCTATATTACTAAAATAAAAGAGCCTTTGTTAACTTTGTTTATAACACAGCTATCTACCAGTGAAAGTCCTGTCAAAATCGGTCTAGCCGTTTCGGAGATTAGGCTAAAGAAACAGATAGACAAACTTATAGTTAACTGAAAGTTAATCGGATTTTCAGAACTAAAATAGTGTTTGGTTTTTAGAAAAGTTGCGTTTTGGACTTATTGGAGTTTTCAATATACCACCACGCTTGTATTCCCTGAAGGGTTAGGCAAACTTGTACCAATGGTAATCGGTCACTGCGTATTTAAATAAATAAACAAATAAATATTTAAACTCATAAATGAGGTACCTACTTATCTTATCTAAATAGATAAGATAAGTAGGTACCTCATTTATGAGTTTAAATTTCAAAAATTCTATCGACGCACTTTATCCAGCGCTGCATAATTATCTGTTCTTGTGCGTAGACAACACGGCGCGATATCCAGTCCAAACCAGACATACCATCACGCCTGTATACCCCCAAGGGTTAGGCAGAGCTGTACTAATGTACAACCACAGTTCGCCGGTATGTTTAGGTCCCATATAATAGGGGGCGAGCCTATTGCCATTAACCGGACACAAATCCTAACTCCAAGCACTCCAGTGTATATGTTTACAAACATATACACTGATAAAGTTGCTTGTAATAGCGGCCTTAATAAAGTGTTTCTTAACGAGGTTTTGCTGATATAACTGACGGAGTGTAAAATGTAATTAATTAGGAAAGTATAGATATCATAAGCTTTACAATAAAAGCACGCCGCGTCGCGACCCGTCTATTTGCCATTTGAACAAACCCATGGAAAAAAAATTAGTACCGCAGTAAACTAAAAATATTTGTTTTCAAATTGTCAGTATATTAGTCGCCACGAGTCGTTCCCACTTCCTTGTCGAGGCTTATCAACGTGCAATCCCATTCGGCTTCTAAATTTTGTACAAGCTTTTTCTTGTCTTCTTTGCTTTTTTTATGTTCCGGAGTTCTCGCAGCCCATTTTTTAAATGAAAGGTTATATGAAATATGTAAAATTAACTCCATGCACCTGATCCACGCATGGAACGTAGGCAAACCGTATTCGTATGCATTTATATTATCTGGCTTTGATTCAATCTTCTCCAAATTATTCATTTCGCTTGGTTGAGCCCCACACACTGTACACACAGCTCCAGAACTTGTGTCAGTTAAAACTTGTGTAACTTTTCCATCCACCATAGTTAGGAATAGCTCGTGCCTTATTTCAATGACCTGTTCATCCTTGTGTATCTTTGACGTTCGCTAATTTTCAATTTGACCCCTAATATCACCAACCACTGATCGGGTTTTTTCGGGGGTTTCTTTAGCAAATTCTATCAGGATTGGTCGGCAATAACGAATAGAAGAACAAGCCGGGTTTTCCAAATAATTTCATTCGTTTCTGCGTCAGTCAGCTTTATCGGTATCAAAGACGCTATAAATAAATTTGCATCTATTATATAAATATAAATTTGCATCATCTAAGTCATTTTCATCTGTTAAAACTTGTTTATACTCACTTTGTCCCGATGAACCATCACATCCCCACTTGGTAAGCAGTATAAGAGACATTCTTGTCGGGACGTAGACATTTTCAATCTTCAAGATGCGAGCAGTAGTGAGATCCAGTAAATATTGTAGATTTACTGTAGCATATGTATCGGTAATTTCGATGCTGGATGGCGGAGGATAACACAGTTTTTTAGCATTCGTCAATATATTGTATGATGGCAATATATCGAAGTTGTTGTTAAGCAGACTTGCTCGGAGTAATGCGTATTGTGATTTCGAAAGATCTAAATCTGCAAAAATACTTAAAGCTTCATCTGCCGTAAAATATATTGCATTGAAACAACAGTAGCGTCTTCGAATTCTCCTTCAGACCGCAATCCTTAAACGTATGCATTGTGTATATACTGGAGTCCATATTCTTGTACTAATTCCATATTCTTCCTTTTTTTCGATTTCTCTGATAGATCTTCATAAGACTTTGGTGGTCGTCCACGTTCTTCAGATGTTGTAGGTGTGTCCATAGGTGTTTCTTCGAATTTGACCCTGGATTCACCGTCCAATCACGTTGTATTTTTACTATAAAAACGTTCTTTAGTTCGGTTAGATTTGGCCCACCGATCGTTAAAAGCTGTTATGAGTGATTTTTGAATACGTCTTAGAACTAACTCACTTTTTTCAGACGACAAATGGTGTTGTTCTTCTAAGTATTTTTGAATATCTTCTGATTTCGTTCCATGGCAATGAAAAATTCGCATAATATTCGTAGAGGCAAACGAATTCACTCATTTTGTTGTATACGTACACTTCTAACTTTTTTTTAATGAGGATGGTGAAGACTATAATTATTATGTTACAGCACACTAAAGTACTGGTAAATGACAATGTAAATCAATTACTTTTATACTAAATACCGTGCGAAACATTTTTGTCATTATCACGTTCTTAACCACTATCAATGAAGTTGGTTAGTAGTGCTGATATAATGTACAATATCAACTTTAACCACCATTTCCTCCCTACATGAGAAATTTGTAATTTACACAGTGATAACAAAACATTAACCACATCTGTCTTGAAGATAAAAAAAAAATTAGACAAGGTAAGGTGGGAGTACTGGGTACTCCCTCCCACCTTACCTAAATTTTTGGTAAATAGATAATCCGTTATTGAAGAATTAGAGGTCAAAAACAAACTAGTTGTCCAAAAATCTCATCTATCACAACTTAAAATATTTTTTGAAATATTTTGTATTTTCCCCCCATCTGGAATTTTTGATTCATTTCAAGGGGGGCAGATTCGGGCAGAATTTTTTTTTGCCCTGACTTTTGTATAAGTTTCTCTATGTAACACTACCAAAATTACGTCATGGGGAGACACGGCTAACTGTCAAAAGTCTATTTGAATTTTCTAATATGGTTAAAATGTTAGGCCCCGAAATAAAAGGTGTATACCTTTCCAGTTTGCACAAAAAGCTTCACTTAAATTATTTTTAATTAGAGTACTTCTTAACGATTCTAACCATATATCACACTTACACATTTGCTGTGAAATTAATGAAAATATGACCATGTGAACTGGAGAAATTGTGTTCTACATAATTCTCATAATTTTAACCGTCAACTTGCAAGCAGTCTAACAGTAAAAAATAGAAATAATGGATTTAAACTACTACATAATATGCATTGGACATTTACTTAGACATGTGAATTAACGAAATATTCAATATCGAACATTATGAAAACCTATTTTTGAGACGGTACGCACGGTTTTGGCCCATAGTGATCGTGTGCAGCGACGGTGGCCCAAAAAACCCCAAAAGGAATCGAAAAACCGAAAAATTAACTTGACATTTGTGCTCACCACTCGTGGCGACTACTACTAAATTAGGCCCACTTCCATCACTAAACATATTTAGCGCTAAATGTATTTAAATTATTATTCTGTCCCTGTCACCTTTTAACAATGTGGCAGGGATGCAATGATGTTCTAAATACGTTTAGGCACTATATGTATTAAGTGATTTGTGGTGGCAGTGGGCCTAACTTTTTTAAAGTAAGTGGAAGGTATAATGCCTATAGATTGTATAAGTATCGTGTAGGGATACTTAAAGTTGGGAGCGCCGTCGCCCGGCCGGCGTTCACACAGGTTGATAAGCAACAAACTTCAGTGTGTATCTGGCGAGCGCGGCAAAAAGGCGTCTAGACTCAGCGCAGCGTTAACCTATTTATATTGTGGTCAAAAGTGACGCTAACTTAAGTGCATGTGTGGGTGTGATGTGATGACCAAACTGTTTACCAACTTATAATGTATAGATGTAAAACTTGAAGTTCACTAACTTCTGTTCAAGGGTGAATATTAATTTGACTTTGTTGTGTATGTCTGGCCGACCACGTGGAAGGCTGTTTTTAGATTTAAAAACAATGTAGCTTTGCGCATACTGTTATGAAATTGCGTACTTTTCGCGAGTGCACGTTTTGAGACATGGAGGGCAAAACAATAACAACAAAGCAGTCAGACGAAACTATATTATTGTTTTCCTAAAATAAGGATCATTATTCAATGAATAAAACATGTACATCCATTTTCTTATTTAAAAATATGCATGCATATCGATCGTAATCTCCAAATTCCATTAGCCTACAAAATTATCTTTTTTTTGATAGAATATGAAAAAGTTGTTGGTATTTAGATTACAGCGAATATCATTTTAATATAGGTACTTTATATCATTTTCATTTAAGATAAAAACAATGAAAGACTCAATTACTATCATTCTTCAGTATAAGAGTATTGTAAAATCGTCAATCCTTTGATTTTAAGGAACCGCCTCGAGTCATTTATAACTACAGTCATGAGCAGGGACGTACACTGTGAAACAGTTCATCGACGGTAAACTGACTGCAAAAAAGACAGAGGGCGTTAATTCGTTATTTTTTTACCCGACTGCGTCAGAAGGAGGGTTATGTTTTTTTTTGACAGTATGTATGTATGTATGTACAATTGTTTGACACGCTCCGTAGCCTGAACGGCTCGATGGATTTTAGCTTGAGAGGTGTCGTTAAATTCGTATTTACTGTGAGAGTGACACTTCACACTGGGTATATCAAAGTAAAAAAACAAAATGGCGGATTTTTGGCGCCAAATTCAAATGTTTGGCACGCTCTGCGGCCTGAACGGCTCGACGGATTTTAGCTTGAGAGATATTGTTAGATTCGTATTTACTGTGAGAATGACACTGGGTATATCAAAATAAAATGGCAGATTTTTGGCGCCAAATTGAAATGTTTATGTTATGTTACCTCAGAGGTCAAAACTGCGTCATTATTTTTATTTGAAAGGACATACTTTCAGATTGGTCCCATAAAAATTTCACCGGAATCGGTTCTGTACTATGATTTTAAAACAAAAAAAAAAATAGATTACTCAAATAAAAAAACCCGAAACCATGAAGCGTGATGATCATGCGTAAAACATGAACTTTAAATTAAAAAACTGAAAAGAAAACAGCAAACCCGGTAGTCTGGAATTCTGTTAGGTAACAGTAGGGACCCTTTAAAAATCTAGACCTGCTCAAATCGTCCTAATATTCCTCCATGCAGCCTTAAACCCGACTACTGAAACATCACGCTATAAAAAATTGTAAGTGATGTTCAGAGACTAGCCGAGGGCGTATGCTCGCTTATGTTGGAACGTATTGTTTTGAAGCTAGCATACGAGTGTTGCGGTATTTGTTCAAAATATCTCCCGCGGCCCTAAAACGCAAAGGGTATTAGGAGGAACACGAATGGGTTTTAGTCAGTAACAGTCTGACACTCCCAGTCATCAAATGACTTCTTCCGCTCCGCCCAGAACGGACGAAGTAGTTTGATGACTTTTTGGAGGTATGAGAAACAGGGTGTAAAGTCTCTCATCCCCCATAGAAAAGGGAGGATCCTCCGACCAGACGGGTGTTGTATCTGGTGGGCTACTGCCCGACGGTTGTTGTCGGGATTCTTGTATATGTGCTAATTGTCGCGTCAAACTTTGATATCGCGATCTAGGCAACGTTAGTTCGCATGCTGAGCGATAGATGTCGCTACAACTTGAAACAAAATAGGTAGCATACGAACATGGCATAAAAGATTTTTTGTTGTTGCCTTCTCTGCGTCATGGTGTCACTAGTGATGATATCCGACTGGTGATAAATACCGCTTGTGTAGAGGCGTCTCAATACAAGTATCTGTTCGTCAACTGTTTCCGAGAACATGTTATTGTTACTGCTACTATAGTTTGCAAGTTGAAACTTGTTTGTATGACATAATGCAAGTGATAAGGCACGAATGCAGTTTCTTATTTCACTGATTGTTTGTTACCCGGCGCGTGGCCGTGTAAATAAATAAAGTAAGTTTAAGTCCAAGAGTTCGTTGTCCTATAGTACAAACTAATATTTACAGTCAGCAACGAAAGTAGATTAACATTTCAGAATTTTAAATCTTAAATATTGAGAACAATATCAAACGAAATACGAAATGGATCTAAAATTAAAATAAAATGAACTCTTAGGTATTACCTAAAATTCTGGATAGCAGTGAATTGTGTTATTTCATGTCAATTTCAATGATATGTAAAAGTAATATTGTGTTAATGGACTTTTGTTGCTGACCGTACCTACGAACCTAAGTAGAGAAATCTATTGCACCATGAGTACCTTTCCTACATTTGATATCAAAGTTCTCCGCCACGTTAGCATGTAAGCACAATGTTAAGTCCGCCTCTGTATGGTAACCGGCACGAGTCGTGCGCACTAAATTCAAATTCATTGGTAACTATACCTTTTTTGTTGCATACCTAAAGTTTATAAATAAATAGAATCCCAACAATAAAAGTCAGGCAGTAACCTACCAGACACAACACCCGTCTGATTGAAGGATCCTCTCTTTTCAATGGAAGGTGAGAAACTCTACACACATTTCCTCATACCTCTAGAAGTCTAAAAAAATAGTTTTCGCCGGTTTCGAAAACGCGTTCTAGATGTGATCTCATTCAATCTAAACTTTTGCATCTATTTATTTATAATATATCGGAAAAAGTAGACGAAATGGAATTGGTTGTGGATATAAAGGCGGGATGACAATTGTTTACCAAAATGCTTTGTTAAATCGTAATATTATTTAATTAGTTACATTTTGCTACTACTTAATATCTCATGAATATATTTAAAGTTATTGTTTTGTATTTTGGTTTACGACCAATCAGAGCACAGTATACACCTCGAGAGGGGTCGAGGCGCCATTTTGACTAATGGTAGCGCGCATGCGTGTTCCCGCGCTTTTTAGGCGGGAATGTTTGAAGCATAGAGTATTGTTGTTGTTGATTTTGAGGAGGGTCGATCGAGTTGGATCATGCATGTTGGTCGGTGAAGTTGAATTGGTGTCGCGAACCCGCAGCTCAAATATAATTGGTTAATTAACATGTTTACAAACTAATTGTAAAGTATTTATTCGTTCAGTGATTAATGTTGTAAAACTGTTATTAAATTAAAAAAGTACTAAAAGTAAATACGGACTTTGCTTTGTGCTCGCATTTTACCTAATGACGCCCACCACATCCTTCACCACTAACGATGGTGTCAAGAGGGATGCTGTTACTCCGATATATATATTTAGTAGTAAGATTGCAATGTCCTCCAAAAAATCTCTGATAAACAATTGAATGTAGTGGAATTTTAAATTAAAACATCTTATAAATATGATTATTATTTCCAGATGACTGACCTGGGTGCCGAACCGGCACTCGATGCTGAGCATGGCAACGGATACGTTGAATTTTTCCATTGGTTCACGAAACAATATGGTAGCAAGAGCCTTCCGCCCAATTTTGCGCGCTTTTTCAACCTCAGTAGCCTGCCGAAGAAAGTAAGACGTTATTATTATTATTTTATACTAGGTTTTACCCGAGGCTTCGTTCGCGTCGAAGACACGTAGGCAATTATGTAGCTTTCTATCAGAGGAAGAATTTTTGTAATTTGACAGTACTCCAGAAATTATTTCATGTTGCCCAACACTATAACTTTCTCCTGTATCGTAGGTGTGTTTACAAACACAAACAATTAGAACCAGGAACTACCTGTAATCCATAAAAAAACATTTGTACCGTAAGAGAATCTGCAGTACAGTAGCCGATCGCTCGGCTATTTATATATCAAGTTACACAAAAAGTAATACCAGCTTATTACTGTCCCAGTACTGGGCAAAGGCCTCTTCTCATACAGAGAAGGTACGAGCATTGTTCACTCAAGGCGGATTGGCGATTTCAGGCTTATACTGATTATAGCTCCAGGTTTCTTTTCGATGTCATTCTTCACTGATGTCAGTGATATTCAAGATAAACTTAGAAAGCACATATTAATTTAAAAAGTCACATTGGTACTTGCCCTTAACCACAAGGCCATTACGACATTCTTCATCATTCACGACTTCATACATTTATAAATAAACTCATGCCTTTTTCCCACGGGGGTAGGCAGAAACCACAGAACGCCACCTGCTACGATCCTTACATACTCAGTTCGCCTCTTCTACGTGCATGCATCTGGTCATACAAGCACTCGGTTACGAGTACTGTGCACCCGAACTTTCTGAGGAACCTTACCAATAAGGTCAGGGTAGGTGTTTCTAGGGCATCCCCTCCCGGCGTTGCCACTCACATCTGCCTTATAAATCCCTTTTGTGTTGTCGCCTTTACGACTTCATATCAAGTTATATTTGTATTAATAGTTTTGTGGATGAAGGTACCTGAAGGTGGAACGCCATGTAAGCGATCCAGAGCTGGCTGGAGTTGGGGTTGGCCAGCAAAGCCCGTTCAAACTGTTCGCTGGAACGCGGCTGGTTCTCGCTCTCTGTCGCACGTCGCTCCATCTCCCTCACTCGTTCCTCTTCTTCCCGCACCTTGGCTAGCTTCTCCGCTACAGACAACTTCTTGCGTTTTTTCTTAGGTTGCTCTTGGTCCTGTTAAATTGACAAGTCAGTTAAATGTCTACATAATATAGAACAGTCGCTTCCTGCTGTCTGTACGTTACATCTTTGAAACTACGAAACGGATTTCAATGCGGTATTCATCAATAGATAAGAGTGTTTCAAGATGAAGGCTTATACATACAGAAGACTACGCCACGGCCAGCGGGAGCGGAGTAGGACGCGGATGACACCGGGTGTATAGCTAGTACAATTTAATTATTTGAAGGCTAACAACAATATTGTATACAAGCTTCTGCCAGCGACTTCGTTCGCGTGGTTTTTTTCACCCGCATGAAGTTACGTCTTTGGTTACTGTTCCTCTCCCGTGTGTAAAGCCTTCCTCGATAAATGGACTATCCAACACAAAAATATCATTTTAATTCACACCAGTACTTCCTGAGATTAGCGCTTTCAACCAAACAATAAAGTATTTATAATATGGACCACTTTTACCGAAAAATATCAAACCTAAAATGACCTGTTCCATACATAAATGCTGTACCGTTATAAATGTATGAAACCGTACTTCTTTTTTATGACGTTTAGAGATGAAACTTAGGTTTCTAAGATTGATTGTTGCTGAGATGAGGTTGCAACTACATTTTAAAAGTTTTTAGTTACAGGAATTGGTTTTGACATAGTTTATTTAAAATTATTACCTGTATTATCCCACTGCTGGGCAAAGGACTACCCCACTGCCTTCCACTCAACCCCATGCGTTGCCTTCACTAACCAATCTCCCATGAGGGACTCAGAGTCATCATGATAGCGTTCCCTACGCAAAAAAAAAATACTGACCTCATCTTCACTGCTGCTATCTTCTTCACAATTCTCGATTTTCGTCACACTATCTACCCCCGCAGACCAGAACTCCTGAGCGCTGGGAGCTTCCAAAGCCGGCTCCAAACTCTCGACTACCTTTACTTTCAACTCATCTTTTCCTTTTTCCTCTACTATCTTCTGTTCTACTACTTGCTTCTTCTTCTTCTCCTTCTTAAACTCTTGCTTCGGCTCTACTCCAAACTCTCTCAACTTCGCCTGCGCGACTTCTAAAGCTTGCATTAACCTCGCCATTCTCTCTTTGACTAGTATTCTGTCAGTGTGCATCGCAGTGTGGAATAGTTTCGTCTCTGAGTTCAAACCTTTTTCTTCTAACTTGGCTATTTTTCTGCCTATCTTGTCGATCCGTTTCGATCTATTATCTATGGATTTTAATAAGGAGATTACTCTCTTCCTGTATTGTTTCTGTGTGGTACAATTGCTCATGTCTATGAGTATGGAGTCTTGAAGAGTGAGAGCTGATTCTGCGTTATGACTTGTATCTTTATCGTCACTTTCTTCTGTTAATTTAGATTTCTCTGTTTTTTTCCGTTTCTTGTTTTTTGTTTTATCTTCTACTGGATGTTGATCGTCTTCTGTGTTGGATTCTTCTGTCTTTTGTTTCTTTTTCTTTTTTTTATCTTTTTTGCTAATTATCTCTTCTTGTACTTCATTTGAATCGTCCGTGTTTTCGGGATTTGATGTCTTCTCTCTTCTTAAATTGTCTTGTTCAGTTTCATCTTCTGTGTCAGAGTCTTCTTCTGTGCGTTTCTTCTTTTTTTCTTTAACTAGTGTGTGATCGGCTTTAGTTTTTTTATGCGGTACTTCATCGTCCTGAGTTGTCTTGCGTTTGTTGGTTTTTTCTTTTTTATTCTGTGTACAAATAAGGTTTTATGGATTATCTAGGTTTTAGGTTACTTTCTAAATGAAAATCACAATAGTTTTGAAGCATTTATGTTTTATTGATATTGATTACTGATACAAATAAACCAGCAGAATCCTTGAATGCACTCCCGGTCTAATAAATCAAGCGACCGTGCCAGTTAGGTGTACGGGCCTAAAATACAAAAAAAAAACCGGACAAGTGCGAGTCGGACTCGCCCACCGAGGGTTCCGTACGTAAGATCATTATAATTTACAAAATTAAATGAATAGTTTATTGAAATAAATAAATAGGTAGTAAATTAAATAAAAAAAATATTTGTTTGTCAGACTTCTGAGACAGAGGGGAACGGTATTTTTTTTTTTCATTATAAACAAGAAATTATGCGTCGGAAAAAATTAATAAAATATATTTTGCAATGTGCACATCAAGCCCTTTAAAATGAAACCCCATTTGCACTATTACCTTCATTTTGAAATTTCGATCCCTATAAAAAAATAAAGACCTTTATTATTTAAGATTTCATCAAAAAATTATGGTTTTGAGACTATTTCTTGTACTTGTTGTCTATAACGATGCTTCTTGTCCAATTTCATAGTTCTAGATCAACGGGAACTACGCTATGAGTTTTGATTCCCTTGATAGTGTCGAAAATTCGAAATATAATATCTTTTTTTTACGTAGACTTAGAAGTTTGAGTTTTCACAACTTCATGGGACCGTCGACGTGAATATACGGTTTAAATTTCAACTTGATACCTCCACGCATTCCCGAAATAAAGGGACTTGACAGACAGACGGACGGACAACAAAGTGATCTTATAAGGGTTCCGTTTTTCCTATTGAGGTACGGAACCCTAAAAAGAGTTTATATGTATTTTTGACGCTGACATACTTACTGGCTATTGTTTTCATGTCATCATTGTTCCAAATTGGAATTGACGATCTATCAAAAAGAACAAGATAAGGGATATCTAGTAGATACTTACAGTCGGCGTGAATGGTTGCGTCG
This sequence comes from Caradrina kadenii, assembly GCA_947462355.1. Lineage (NCBI taxonomy): Eukaryota > Metazoa > Arthropoda > Insecta > Lepidoptera > Noctuidae > Caradrina > Caradrina kadenii. The sequence continues at coordinate 12,358,760 of OX381690.1, read as the reverse complement.
TAAGACTGGCAGACATCTTCTTATCCCCCGCATTCACTCTTAATATCGTACAATTTACCTGTAAATAACATAATATCAAGCCTGTTCTCTCCGTAGTTAGTAAATAGAGTCGAGAATAGAAGAAGTGTGAATCATCTTGCACGCTACTTCCGAGTTTATGCATACCATCATACCAACATCACGCCGTTATTCCCCGAAGGGTTAGGCAGAGGTGTACCAATGTACACCAGCAGTACACCGGTATGTATAGGTCCCATGAAATAGGGGACGAGCCTATTGCCATTAACCGGTTTATGCTGTTGTGATAAAGTTCATAATCAAATTAATGATAGTTGTACAAGCATGATGCTGCACGTTAATTTTAACTCTATTTTAGTTGAGATTAAGTTTATTATCAAATCTATAGTGTTCATATCGCTGTACAATTACACAGTGCGCTATTACTTACGTGAAAACGCTATTTGAAGGCCTAACACGAGCGGGTCGGAAACCATAACGTAAATTCAAACGACTTTAATTTATTACTGTCTACTACTACTGGCTGTCAAAACGCGATTCCCTCTTCGATTAATTTTTTTTGTATGTCAAAAGCAAAATGTGACGTCACTTATTTGATACCTCAATTGAATAACTATTTATTGATTTCAGACCAATTATAAATTAAATTTTATAGTTACGTCATTAAAAGTAACTGCCTTGTTAGCCTAGTGGTCCTAAGCGCGACTGCTACGCTAAAGGTCTTGGGTTCAATTACCAGGTCAAGCAGTGTTATTGGAATTTTCTATGAAATTCTCAGTAGTAGCTCGAAGTTAGGATTTATGCCCGGTTAATGGCAATAGGCTCGCCCCCTATTACATGGGACCTAAACTTACCGGCAAACTGTTGGTGTACATTGGTACACCTCTGCCTAACCCTTCGGGGAACACAGGTACAGAAGAACAGTCTGTCATTCTCTTCTTAATATTAAAGTAGCGTTTATTTTATAGCATAAAGTACACAAAATAATGCTGTATGTCCAGGCAGAGCCTCTACAATACTTACAATTTGTCCGATATGGAAGGCCTGCGCGACATCCTCAAGGGGCTCCTTACTGATAAACTGTCGCGGAATATACGCAGTCACATTGTTGAAAAATGTGACTAATATGTAGTCTCTTATGATCTGAAATATAAAGAACCAAGTTAAGTGATAAGCCCTTCCTAAATTGTTAACCTGCTCTTTACAAGCAGTATCGACATTATAGTGGATGGAAGAAAAACATTTTACAATTCCTTAGTAAATACATGGATACATAGTTGTAGAGCTCTTCGTAAGTTCGTCCGGGGAAGTACTACCACCATACTTAGATCTGCTGCAAAACAGCGTTGCTGATTTCCGGTTTGAAGGGAATGGGTGTCGGTGAAATTACAGGTACATACGAGATTTCAACTGTCGCTGGAATGGCAACGCATTTGCAAGGCCTCTGGTATTGCAGATGTCTATAGGCCGCGGTGACCACTTAACATCAGGTGGGCCGTCGGCTGGTTTGCCATCCAAAGATAAATGAAAAAAAAAAAAAAACAAAAAATGGTGGACGTATTGTATCTACCTTAATAACCCCAGTGTAAGCCTTTCCAATGACAGCTTTCTCGTAACTGTCGAGCACTTGCAGGTCTGGAGCAAGCAGCGACGGTTTCAGGGTCAAGAATAGAGTCTGCTTGCTGGGGTCCACAGCTAACACGCGAGCCTTCACTGGCTGCCCCACCTGAAAGAATAGCTTAGTATTACGCCTGTTCGTCTTTAAAGGGTAGCCAGCTTTGTAGGTACACCCATATTTTATTATACAGGGTGTTACGGTAAACGATAGACTTGCTTTAAGGCAATACTCATGAAAATAAACAACTTTTACTATAACTTTTAATATACTGTAAAATCGAGAAAAAAATCAACAGCTCTATTTACATTCGCATAACTCGACAACATCGAAGGAAAAGTTGTTTTTTTTTTGCAATTTTAAATTTAATTTGTGGCTTATTTTCATAAGCACTCCCTTAAAGTATGTCCCTTGTTTAAACCAACACCTTGTATAAGACTAGCTGCTACTGCTCCGCTGCTGTTGGTCGTGGCGTGATGTTCTATACGTATAAGCCTTCTTCTTGATTCACTCTATCTATTAATGAAACCCGCATTAATATCTGTTGCCTAGGTTAAACTATCTAAGCATACAAAGGAGCAGACGCTTGGGAGGAGTTTGTTTACAAAGACTGTGACACAAGAATTTTATACATATATGTATACAGGGTGTAAGGGACATCAATCCTTAAGCTTCGCCAGTGAACACTGAACACTATTCTGGCTTCAGAATGTCTTGCAGGAAAATTGTGAATTTTTTCCCTTTTTCGGTAGATCTAGTTTGAAAAATAGGCCTGTTGCGTTTCAAGTCGCCACAAACGGCAATAACGATATTTGGTTGACCTAAAACAATGGCAAAATGTTTTTTTGCCAGCCGCTGAGGACGATATGGAAGGAATGAGAGCGAATTTTCACTTAGCTAAAAAGTATTAAAAACATCCATATCTCTTTACTTATGATTTACCCATAAAAAAAATCTTGTTCAGTCCAGAATAGAGAATTCATGGTTTCAGTTTAAGGATATTTGTCCCTAACATCCTGTTTGTATATAGATATATGTGACATACCTACATGCAAATTCCGGAACGCTATAGATAACAGAGTAGGGTCAAAGTGTAGAAACATAACAATCACTGATAACGTTATGGAATGGATTCAATATCAGTGAGTTTAATTACAAAATAAACAAATCTATATTCGCTGACTTAACTCTTAAATATTTTTTTTTGGTTCCGACTTTGATAGAAAATAGTAAGCAAGTCATTTTTCACAATGATAAATAAAGTAGCTATATACCCCGCGTTCGGTTACGTCTTTGGTTACTGCTCCGCTCCTGTTGGTCGTAGCGTTATGTCCTATACACATACACCTTCCTCTTGAATCACTCTCTATTACTGGAAACTGTATTAAAACCCGTTGTGGGGTTTAAAAGATCTAAGCGTACAGAGGGACAGACGGCGGGCAGCGAGTTTGTTTTATAAATAATATGGAGAGATGTACCAACTTGAAGTCTTGTTTATAATTTTGTTAGTAGGCGTTTTTGTCATAACCAGTTTTTAGTATTTCTATTATTATAAGAACGCTCACTCACCTTATACTTTTTCTTTGGCAATTTTGAAGCTGAACTCTTTTTATTGTCGTTCAAGATTCCAGAATCGAACAGGTGGGCTTGCGACACATAACCTAAAAATATAATGTGATTACAAATAATAATGGCTATGGCAACAGGCTCTCCCCCTATCACATGGGATCTAAACATATCGGCGAACTGTGGGTGTACATTAGTACACCTCTGCCTAACCCTTCGAGGCATGATGTTCCACAAATGTGGAAGGCAATCAAGCGAGGCTAACGTGCGTGAATGGGCGAGACCTTTGCCTAGCAGTGGAACAATATAACTTGAAAGATAAAACACAAATCAGCTATTTCATACATTTTTTTTATATTTAATGTAGTGAAGAACAACCCAACATATTACCCCTTTAGGGGTGTTAACAGCCGTAATTTTCCAGTGGTTAACACCCTCGCCTCGCGTGTTTGCAACTGGGCACGGGCAAATACCAATGTAATTTTTTCTATCTCTTATGTACTTTCAAAGTTTATCTTGGACATCACTGACATCGGTGAAGGAAAACGTCATGAGGAAATCTAGACTTAATAACTATAAGTCTGAAATAGCCAATCTGTCTTGAGCAAGCGTGGTGATCATTGAGCGAGCCTTCTCTGTATGAGAAGAAGCCTGCCTTGTTATATTATTTTTGTCTGTAAGTACCAGTTCGATTACAAAAATTCACTTCACCTTAGGACATGTTTTATTATTTACTTGACTTCCTAGTGGACGAAACCGCGGGCTGAAACTAGTTATAGTAGTAGTACCTGACACTCTTCCAACATTGAGTAGTACATGGTTATCTGCGACGGTCTTCACCGTGGCGTCCACGAGGTCGCCGCTCCTCAGCTGTTCATAGTTGAAATACTTCTCGGAGACCACCTCGGGCTGGTCCGTCACGGAGTACACGTAGTCAGACAAGTTGTAGCACAGCACTCGCACTTTGTGACCGCTTCCTGTACCACAGTAAATATTCGCAGGGGATATTATAGTTCATAAGTGTATGCGCAAACACACACACTCCCACTTCCCTAACTCTTATAGTCCGATGGGACTGCAATACGACATGACCGGGGAAAGATCAGGCGCGGGAGCAACGGTTTTACGCTTTTTGCTTTCCGAGGGACACCACCAATTTTCAAACCCTGGGCTGCTAATGAGAAATTCGTAATGGGAAAACCCAATAACACTTTGTGCCTTACCTGGCAATTGAACCCAAGACCTCACGTTTAACAGTTGCGTTTGTGACCACGAGACTAACAGGGCAGTTGCCACAGTATATGAAGTGTCATTCCATATTCGTCATGTTCATTCGTTCGATTTTGTAAAAACCTAATTGAAAAGACTTCAGTCTGTGGACTTTCTTGCTCGTTCTTGTCTATAGAGGCCTATCTACGTTTTGACCAACTAGCAACGACTTTCTGATTAACTAAACAACTCCTTGACAATTCAAAAGTGCTTGTAAATCTATCCCTAACTAGTTACTTACCTATAGGGTAGGACTTGACGACCACCTCCTCATCCGTGAGGTCTTCATCTACTTGGATTCGCTTGAGACTCATGGTACCGTAACACCCACCACCCAACCGGAAGTGTATCGACCGTCCCGTTATTTTCAAAACCTGTAAACACCACATAATAATCACATCTTGGCCTCCAAAAAATTATAACCCCCCAAATTTGAGCTTAATTTTAACAAAGGTTTTTGTTCACAGCAAACGAAACGGCTCGTTAGAAGGGAATACAAACCAAAACTTAATCCAAAATTAGAAGCTTTGAAGAAAAGAGCTATCAATGAAAGGACCAAATACTTAAAAACCCATAAAGAACTGCAAAAAAGTCGACTAAAATGCAGGATAACCAACAAAATGAACCAGATCAAAATGAGGAAGTCTTTAATAGAGAGAAATATTTTTGACCTTCGGAAACTTATGGAGAATAAAAACATTGAATTAGACGGAAATGATAAAGCGGATTTGGAAACAATATCAAGGGATATTGAAAAAATTCAAAACAATATTAAGGAAATAAATGACAAAATGGAGTTAAAGAAATCCGAAATAGAAGAAGAAATTGAAAAATGGAAAGCAACTGAAGCCCGGGCGAACACCGCGATGAAGAAGAGTGTTGAAGAAAAGGAAAATTACTTAGATTTAGTACGAAAGGAAGTCAAACAGCATATTGAAGCCATGAAACAAAAAGAAGTTGAAAAAATAGATAGAATAAATCGTGAAATTCGAAATCTGCAAAACAGAGAAGCAAAGGAGAAGTATAATACTCAAAAGAATATTGAAGCAAAACAAAATACATCAGACATGATCAAATACAAAATTGAAAAGAGTATGCAGCAAATGAAAGAAGAAGAAACTGACAAAATAGGTAGAATTGATGCACACATTGACAAGTTGTATAAGCATGAGTTGAAGAAGAGAGAACAGATGAATAGAAACATCACCGCAAAGCGCACAGAGCTCGATGAGGTTAAAAAGAAACTAAGACAGAACTATAAGGTCAATCAGAGAATCGAAACTGAAAAAATAAATGATATTGATAGGAAAATACAAAATATAAAAGACGCCGAGGCGCATACGATAAGGAGAATGGAAATAGAATTTGAAAAAAAGTTAAAAACCTTAGACATGGCAAAAGAAGCATCCAAGAAGAAAATTCAAGTCATGGAGTTACAAATTAACATAGAACTCCAACATTTGAAAGAAGCCGATATGGCAAAGTATATTGAAGCCATGCAAAACGAATTAGATAAGAAAAAAGACGAATTTGAACAAAGTATTCAAAATATCCAACAGATCGAAACCGAGAAGAAGAGTCAAATTGAAGCTCAGTTTCAAAAAATGAAAGAAATGGAGGCTCAGGCGATAATTGATCTGGAGAATAATATCAAAGCCTGGCACAACGAATTAGCTGCTAATAACAATCAAATAGAAAAGGAAGTTAAGGCAAAGCGACTACAAGAAACTGTGATAAAAAATGAAATTGAAACGAAAATCCAGAACATAAAAGTAAGCGCGGCCCAAAAGATAAAGAACATTGAAGCGAATATACAAGGAATGTATAAAAAGTTAGAGATGAATGAAGAAGAATCCGAGGACAGAATTGTAAGTATGCAACAATATGAGGCACAGCAGGTAAGCGTTATAGAGAAGAAAATTAAGGCAATACAGCACCGTGAATCTGAGAAGATCAAAGAATTGGAACATAACATAATAAAAATGCAAGAAGCTGAGGCTCGTTTGCAAACCAAAACGGAGCAGAAAGTTGAAGCCTTGCAAAATAAGTTAGCCAAAAAACAATCCGAATACGACACATATATTGAGGCAATGGAAAAATTCAAAGCTGACAAAAAAAGAGAAATCCAAGATGAAATTAAAAGCATCAAAGAAAAGAAAGCGAAAGCGAAATCTGATATAGTTGATAATATTGAAGCAATGCAAAAAAATTTAGAAATGCATGAGAATGAACTCAACAAAAACTTGCAAGCAATGGAAAAATCCAAAGCCGAAAAGAAAATTATAATTGAAAATGTTATTAGAAAGATGAACGACATTCAGAGTAATAAGAAACAAGCTATGGATAAAAAATTGAAAGCATTGACTGTCAAGTTATCTACCATTAAAAAGCAAATGGAAGAGAACTTTAAGCTAATGCAGAAAATTGAAGCTGATAAGAAAAGTGAAGTCGATGCTGAAATTCAAAACATAAAAACTATTGAAGTTCAGATGAAAGAAACTATTGACAATAATATTAAAGCATTGCAATACACGTTAGCTACGAATAAATTAGAATTTGAGAACAATATTCAGGAAATGCAACAATATGAGGCTAACAAAAGACTTGAAATTGAAGCTGAAATTCAAAGAATAAAAGAAATTGGAACTCAAAAGACAACTGAAATTGCTAAGAATATCGAAGTATTTCAAAACACGCTTGCTATCAAAACAGCTGAGTTTGAAAAGAACATTGAGGCAATGCAACAATCATTAGCTACTCAAAAAGACCAATTTCAAAAAAGTATTGAAGCAATGCAACAAAATGAAGCTGAGAAGAAAAGGGCAATGGATGCCGAAATTAAAAAACTTGAGGAAACTGCAGCCCAGGCAAGAGTTGTTACGGAGAAAAATATTGAAGCAATGCAACAACACAAAGCGGAGAAATCAAGTGAAATTGAAGCACAAATACAAACGATGAAAAATGTTGAAGCTCAAGTTAAAGAAAGTACTAAGAAGAGTATTGAAGCGTTGCAAGCCATGTTAGTTACGAGCGAACGTGAAGTTAATGAGAGTATCGATGCCATGTACAAACATGAGGCAGAGAAAAAAGAGGAAATTGAAGCTGAAATTCAAAGAATGAACGAAATCAAGTCCGTAAAGAAAAACAATACAGAAAATAATATTGCAGCATTGCAAAAATCGTTAGCTGAGAGCATAAAAGAATTTGAAGCGATGCGAGAATACGAGGGAGAAACGTCCAATGAAATCAAAGGTAAAATTCAAAGAATGAATGAAACTAAGGCCAAAGAAAAAGAAAATGTTGATGCAATACGTGCACTTCAGTTCTCCACGCCATCGACAGGTAGCGTCATTGTAGTGGAAGACTTATCTGACGAAGACATCAGCCTCTAGACCGACACTGCCAATGACATAGCCTCCAGTTCAACATGGTCTCGCTTCCGGAAGCGGTCACGTTCAGACCTGGATTAAGATACGAACTATGCCTTGAAATGGCTATGAACGTATACGTAATGAATATTTTAACAGTAGTGAACAACCATCGAACATGCTAAAGATTGAGACTCCCAAGTCTCTGACGCAATTTTAAGTTTCAAGACCCCACAATGGTTGTCGAAATCGTTTCTATTAAATTTAATACTGACGTAGAAATTAAGGGTTTACTCTGACGAGTTACGGACGATTTTTAAGCTACAAGGCACAGCTTAGAACTAGCAAATCTGTTCAATCATCCAGAGGAGTGGATTAAATCTAAGATTTTAATTAAGAATATACTGTGTTTATTGTATTTAGTCTATAAGGCAAATGTGTAGAGTTAGAATTTTAAATAATTAAGTAACAAACTTCTTTTTCGTTCTGATAGTTTCGCACGTTTGATCACGCGATCAAAGTAAACCCAGTACCACTTTGTGCATTTTATGACGGCGGCTGCTATATTACATCAAAAAGGATATTTCATAGGTTATAAGATTTAATGTACTTCAAAATATTAGTTTCATAAATGTTTAGTTTTTGTATTTTTCTCGTAAGGACCAAAAAAAATTAATATTTTTATAATAAAACATGTGTTTTCTTAACTAGAATGTATGTCTTGGAAAGATTTTATGTCAAAGTTAAATTAATAAATGTCTATGTCATAATCGTAAACGTTTATTCTATTCTATTCTAATCCATAAGATTTCGTGTAATTTAATTTGTTAGTTCATAAGTTTTTACTTTTTGTATTTTTCTCATAAGGACCAAAAAAAATTATTATTTTTATTAAAAAAGTGAGTGTTTTATTATTTTAAACTAAAGGGTTCCTATGTCATAGATTAAGATTTTATGTACTTTAATATATAAATTTTTACTTTGTGTATGTTTCTCGTAAGGACCAAAAAAATTAAATATTTTTAAAGAAAAATGTGCGTTTTTTTAAATGTTTTTACTTTTTGTAACCTACTCAAACCAATAAATGTTAATAAAAAAATCCTTGTTTTTTACTCCTGGTCTATTTCCTGGTGTTTAGTTGGTTGGTTTGGTTTGATGGTATATTATGGTACATGTTCTTATGGTACCAATTTTGTCAACAGTCCACTTGTTGACAAAATTGTGGTGTGTCTTCGACAGAACTCACTGGGAAGTTTGTCGTGAGTTCTAATCAAAACTGGTTTATTGTACATTCACGAGCATAAACCTGTATACACATGGAAATATTTAAACAATGATTTTCGCATGAATGAACGATTACAACGTTGAGATAAAACGGATTTCATAGTAGTATGGCATCCAGAATATGATATTCGTACACACATTCCGTACATACACACGTATACACATACACACACATACACATAAACACGTATTTGTACATTTCAATCATTCCTTTGAGAGACAATTGCTGTAGAATGCTGCTTAGAGTATACATGTTTTTGGTCGTGCCTGTACAACAGATTTGTGTTCACGAAATTCATCGTGTGTAAAAATACACTTAACAAAGCTGTAAGTTTCATATTCGTCCCATCAGTGCGACACCTTAAATCCTTCGTTACGTAGATATTAATGGCAAATTACAAACTGCTTTTTACGAAAACAATTTTTAAATGTTCAGCACAATGTTTTCCGTGTTATATTGCGTGCTACCATAAATAGTAATTATTAACGTCAAATATAAAAGTCGTTACGCAGAAATATTTTTGCTCAATGTCACGTATTTTGATGGGCATTATATGTATGTAGCTACCAGCTATGTTATGATGTGTATTTTTACACCACGAGACTTATGACAACAGAGTGTCAAATCTCACAATTTCAACAACGTTTGCATTCTAAGCCCAGCCCCGAGACAGCGACAGGTCCTCACCGGACACGGGTGTTTCGGGAGGTTCCTGCACCTTATCGGGCGGGAGGAAACGTCCGGGTGTCACCATTGTGTGGATCGCCCTGAGGACACGGTGGAGCACACCGTGGCAGTATGCCCCGCTTGGGCGGAGCATCGCCGAGTCCTCGTGGCGGCCATCGGCGGCGGCGAACTCTCGGGTCCGGCCCTGGTGCAAGCCATGGTCCGGAGCGAGAGGGAATGGGATGCAGTCGCCTCCTTCTGCGAGGCAGTAATGCTTGAGAAGGAGGCGGCGGGACGGTTGAGACAGCGGTTCTCCTGTCCCAGCCGCCGCGGTAGACGCTCCGGACGTCGGGAGCCGCGAGACGACTCCCGGCCACCGTAGATACGGGCCTGTGGAAGGACGGTGAGCAATGGGTAGCTCACCGTCCTTACGTTGCATAACGACAGGCCGTGTCGACGGCGCGTTCGTGTTCCACGCACGCCTCAAAGAGATGTCAGCAAAAGGAAGGGGCCACTGAGGGCCGATGTCTGCCGGGGCTGCGGGTTGTTCGCAAGAGATACCCCGCCCCCGGAACGCAAAGGGCACAAGAAGGAACATGGGTGGGTTTTAGTCAGTAAAAGTCTGACACTCCCTCCCGTCCCGCCCAGGGCGGGAGAAGTTATTTAATGATTTCCCACCCACCAAAAAAAAAAAAAAAGCCCAGCCCCAATTTATCAAAAACCAGCTTCTGCCAGCGACTTCGTGCGCGTAGCTTTTTTCACGCGCGTTAAATTAGATCTTCGGTTACATCCCTCCCGTATGTCGTAGCGTGATGTTATAAAGCTTAAAGCCTTCCTCGATAAATTAACTATCCAACACAACAATATTTTTTCAGTTCAGACCAGACCGGTAGTTCCCGAGATTAGCGCGTTCAACCAAACAAACAAACTCTTCAGCTAACTAATATCAGTATAGACTAGCTTCTGCTTGTGACATCGTCCGCGTCAAAGCTGTTATTTTATCCCACGGGAACAGTACTTACATTGCACCCGTTTGTTGTTTATAAGAAAAAAAACAACGCTGCTACTCCAGATTATCTCTGTGCCAAATTTCATCCAGATACGTTCAGCCGTTCTGGCGTGATTGAATAACAAACATCCATCCTTAGAAACTTTCGCTTATTTATAATATTAGTAAGATAAATCTAATTTTTGTACATTTTTCACAAGTACAAGTTTTTGTACATTGATTACCGCTGAGATGAGGTTGCGACTCAATTTTGAACGTTTTCAGTTACGATAATTGCCCTACTTATATTGCGACTTGAATTTGAACGCCATTTAGTTAATAGAATTTGCCTTCCGATATGTATACTGGGCGGACATACCTGTGCCTCTTCGATGATCTGGCCGTCCTTCAGTTTCTGCTCCGTGTCTAGGTCAGGATAAGTGGTGTCGAAGATGTTCTTCATGGTCAGAAACGGTGTGTTCCTGGTCGGCATTACGTACAGCAGACGGGCACGAATCTACAAGACGAATAGGCATTTTGAAATTCAAATTTTTTATAGTGTGAATGTAAAAATTGGATACAAGGTGGAGTTTTGCATCCTTGTCATAAAGAAATGTGTGATGACTACTTTTTTTTTTAGAGATAAAGATCAATTTATTTTTTTAACATGAGTAGATTACAATACCAATGGATGCATGCAATGGTGTTAAATAAACAAATCTTACAGGTTTTGAAATACCTAGTCATTACAATTATAAATTACCAATGAACTTGTCACAAATTTTAAAAGTCAACACACACATACCGTGTGTGTTGACTTTTATCATCATCATCATCTACTTAGCCTTTTCCCAACTATGTTGGGGTCGGCTTCCAGTCTAACCGGATGCAGCTGAGTACCAATGTTTTACATGGAGCGACTGCCTATCTGACCTCCACAACCCAGTTACTTGGCAACACGATACCTTTTGGTTAGACTGGTTGTCAGACTTCCTGGCTTCTGACTATCCGTAACGACTGTCAAATATCTACGAATGACAGCCGGGACCAACAGCTTTACGTGCTTACGTAGACACATATACATACTATCACGCCTATATTCCACGAAGGGTTAGGCAGAGGTGTAACAATGTACACCCACAGTTCGCCAGTATGTTTAGGTCCCATGTAATAGGGGGCGAGCCTATTGCCATTAACCGGGCACAAACCCCGAGCTGCTACTGAGAATTTCATAGAAAAACCCAATAACACTTTTTGCTCGGCCTGGGAATCAAACCCAAGACCTCTAGCGTAGCAGTCGCGCTTAGGACCACGAAGCCAACGAGGCAGTTAAAAAGTCAACATTTTTCATTTATATTACTTAAAATAACATTATTCTTGAGTAACATACGCTATATAACGTTACGCTACGGCACACGGGAGCGGAGCAGTAACCAAAGACGTAACTCAACGCGGGTGAAATAAGCCACGCGGACATCTCGCTAGTAATTGACAATAACTTCCTTCTTTTACTTGTGTATGTTTGACAGTAATTCAGAATACATATCTTGTGTATTTTGTGTTATTTTTGTTGTTCAATATTCTACAGGGAGGTCAACATTAAAAAAAATCGTTTGTTTGGGAAAATTGTTTGTTTTTGTGTATGAGTACAATAATATGTATAAATATCGGTGGTTATTAGGTTTTTCTATAAAATTCTTAGTAGCAACTCGGATTCAGGATTTGTGCCCGGTTAATGGCAATACGCTCGCCCCTATCACATGGGGCCTACACATACCGGCGAACTGTGGGTGTACACTGGTACACCTCTGCTTAACCTTTCGGGGAATACAGGCGTGATGGTGTGTGTAATTAACAATCACCCTTTAAAGTAATATTTGTGAAACCGCAAACCACATCCTGTTTAATACGCCGTCATACTTCAGACCAGTTGTTCATTTCTCAATGGATAATAAACTGTTACGCTACACAATTAGACTTGAAAATTGTGTACAGGGTATCCCGTGCGACTTTTATTATCTTGCACGCAAATACTTAATTTAAATTCTATTTTAGTTCAATTTACATTTTATACCTATAGATACATGTATAAAATGATAACAAATGTCGTAATAGCTTAGTGATAAGGAAGCTCGCCTGTCATGGACGAGGCTGTGGGATTGCAATTGGCCACGGGTAACAATAGTAGCCGCCACGAGTCGTGAGCACAAACGTCAACTCAATTTTTATTATTTTGTGTTCCTTTCTGGGTTTTTTGGGCCGCCGACGCTGCACACTATTGGTACACATATAATAACATCGCCTGTATTCCCCGAAGGACAATGTACACCCACAGTTCGCCGGTATATTTAGATCCCATGTAATAAGGGGCGAGCCTATTGCCATTAACCGGGCACAAATCCTAACTCCGAGCTGCTACTGAGAATTTCGTAGAACAACCCAATAACACTTTTTGCTCGACCTGGGAATCGAACCCAAGACCTCTAGCGTAGCAGTCGCGCTTAGGCCCACTAGGCTACCGAGGCAGTTCAGTAACATATAAAATAATACATTTTATTTCGTAGATGTTATTTGACACTACAATCTATCTGAGTGCCAAATTTCATAAAGAACTGTTCAGCCTTTTAAGCATGAAAGAGTAACAAACATCCATCCATCCTCACAAACTTCCGCATTTATAATTATATTAGTAGGATAGTTATTATTTATACCTTTTATGACAAGACGACAAAAATTGCACCTTGTATTTGCTAATATCGCGGATAACTTTGATAGCGCCATCTAGGAAACGTCAGTAGTGGTTCGCATGCGTCGCGACAGATGCCGCCACACACGTCACAGTTACCTTCTGTCCGAGCGCCGGCTTCTTGCCGCGCACGGTGTCGGCGTGCTGCCGCTGTATGTAGGCGGTGCTGTCTCCGAACACCTGGCCCTCGATACCATTGTCCAATGGCTGCGTGAGACAATGATCCCCATTACAAATACAATTGGTAAATTCAACACATTGTGTATGAATACCGTTTCGATCAGTTTAGAACGTCCAATTTAAAATTGCATGCGAATTCCATGCGTTTGCGCAAAACTTCTTGAAAAAAATTGCGCAGACTGCACCTTCCCCCGAGCCCCCCCCCCCTCCCTCATCCATCTGCTTTTCGCGCAAGTTCAAGACGTATTGGATAACTAGTACAGCTATAGTAGCATTGGGTACATTACACCACTAATCAAATTGAGTGTACTGCGGCGCCTATTTTGAATTAGACGATTTTTCAGCACAATAAAACAATAAATTATATAAATAGATGATGTATACCGTTTCAACAAGATAGTCAAGATTGGATCCCGGTAGCATCGGCCCCCTGGTCTTGTGCCGCAGCCAGGAGTTCTGCAGTGCCACCAGCTCGTTGGACAGTGTCATGACGCCGCCCCCAGGAGCGGGAGGCGACTTGACGATGCACCAGCATACCATTCCGACATCTGGTCATTAGAAAAATAAAAATATAATCATCCATTTCTAAAGGCTTTTGTTGCAAATTGTAATAAACAATATTTTAAATACATATAATAACGTAATGGGGGTGCGGCCCCCGTGCCACGCGAGTTTAAATCGAACTTTGTAAGTATTTTTTGAAGATGTGGCGTGCTTAAATCTATCAAGTGATGATAATTATGATTTCTTTTTTATTTTTCTTCCTTTTTTTCTTCTTTCTGTTGTTTTCTCCATATTCGTTAGAACGAAGAGATTATAACGTTGTAGATGCCCTTAACTTCTAAATATATGAATGAATACTTGGCCAAACTATGTAGTCATAATTTTCTGATGAAATGCGTATTTGGCAGCTTTTCGTCGATAGGGCCTATCCATAGATACAAGTCAATGAATTAATGACACATCAAGGTATAGAAAAAGACAGATACATTAGATGAGATGTCAGTTCCTTTCCATCACACATGGCACTTACCTAATTCAATCTCTGGGTTTGTGTTAGTCTTGGGAAGGAAAGCCGTGGTGTCAGGCAGACCGATGTCCATCACGTAGCCATGGTCTTCCACTGACGACACCGCTGCTTGCACGAGGTTACCTGTAACACAATATTATATGAATAGTTTATTTAATTTTTTGCTTTTAAAAGCAGCTAAGCGTGACAGATGGGCCAGGGCACGGGGCATAGGTCACACAGGGCATCATTGCCCGAAGGGGCCGCTAATGGTGGTCGAATACCAGTCGAGGGCGCGGATCATGCGTCAAGAGAATACCGGGCGCCGACTCATAGCAGCAGGACCAGCACTACCCAGTTTTTATGTGGTTTTTTGACAGTGCAGAGAAAATTTAAAGTTATTGTTTGCATAGTTTTATAACAAGAAAATAAATAAATTTTACTGGTTGCCTTACCGGTGGGCTAGGATTCTTTTAATTTAATTTTTTTATATTTGTAAAAGTAATTTTTATATATATGTTATAAATAAAAGAAATATAAATACAATAAATTTCTTGGTTTAGTGTCTTTACTATGTCCTGTTTTCATGGCTTTAAATCGTTTAAAAAAATGATCCCTATTATTTTACTTGATGTTTTTATCAAATTTCCGATTTGGCCAAAACAAAGTCTGGCAACACTAGCAGTGGATCAAAATAACTTATTAAATCAATAACAACACAGTGCAACCCACCTTTTTGTAAATCCTTGTGTGTCATCTGCCCGTTGACATGCTGCGGCATCACCGAGAGCATGAGACTGAGTTCCTTCACCTCCAGGACTTTGACAGCAATATACTGGCCGGGACGGAACATCTGACCCAGATCTAACACTTGATCTCTCTGGAAAATTTAATATATTTTTTATTAATTCTGTACTTAGAAAGTGTAGACTAACAGATGTACCAAATATTGCTAATTTAATTATATAAGTAAGACGGCACGGTTGGCGCAGTGGCTGAGCGATCGGCTGCTGCGCTGCTTGTCGCGGGTTCGATTCCCGCACGGAACAAATATTTGTATGGCCTACAGATAGATGTTTCGGGTCTGACTGTTTGTGTATGTGAGTTTATATGTTTGTAAACGCACCCACGACACAGGAGAAATTCCTAGTGTGGGGCAACGTTTTTTTTTTTAAAAAGAAGAAGAAAGAAAAAGAAAGAATTTGTTTTGACTATTATTACTATTTTGTTTTTCCTTTTAGACTTTAATGCTACATTTGGTGATAACTATGGCTCACAGACTGATTCATTGTCTTTTATAAGATTAGAAGTGATCATACGATCACAATATTGGTATTCAATTTTACAAATAATTTAGCTTTCATTTTTTAATTAATTAATTTTAATTATTGTAGTACTTTGAATGACTTTTATTGTTGATAGATTGGTTTGACATTAGTATATTTTTTATGGAATTAATGTAACTGTATAACTAATTGTGATACATTTTTTTAAAACAGTATGTATGGAGTTTCTTGCCCGTTCTTCTCCATACAAAACTACCTTTTGGTATGGGCAACTGGATACTATTTTTTTTATTTATTTTTTTACCTTTTATTTGACATTCAAAAGTGCCTTTTAATCGTCTAATTGAAATAAATGATTTGACTTTCACTTTGACTTTGTATATTATTAGTTGTGGATAAGATACTTATTACTATGGACAAATTTAGTTATTTTTCACTTTTGTGCAATTTACTTTATTTATATAATTGCATTGAGTTCTTTCTTTGTTTAAGTATCTGGTTTTGTTCTACATTGATTTTATAATTTGCACCTGGCATGTTATCTCTTCACCCCCTTTGTTTGACTGGTAGAGAATACCTAAGGCATCAAGTCCGTCTTTGCACATTTTGTGTTGTATGAAGTTTAAATAAATAAATAAGTGATATGATACGTTCCATGTCTACAATTCATTTCCCATATCTTGGAAGATACAAAAAATGCCCCAGATGAGGCGATAAATGTGGGGGGTACCCCACATACTGGGGTCAAATATTATAAATAAAAAGGATTTACTTAAAACTGATTTGAAGATTCCCACACCAAACAAATATTTGTATGGCCTACACATAGTTGTTCCAGGTCTGGCTGTTTGTTGATATGGATTCCTAATGTGGGACAACATTATTTTTTTTAAAGTGTTGTGGTTTTATCTAGTGTTTTTATCTTAAAAATAAAGTTACACTAACTTTGTCATTAACATAATCTTCAAGCAGCTTGTTGTATGGTTCACTGATGTGACATGCCATCACTGAGCCAATCATTCTACATGGCAGACTGACAATTATCTTAGTTTCTAGGACACCCTTCACTCTGCCCAGTATCAATAAACCTTCTTTTATTGTCTGTGGAATAGAAAAAAAAACTGTTATTTACTTATCTATACTAATATAATAAAGCTTAGAGATTATTTGTTTAAATACCTGGAACTGCTGGTCCGATTCTAAAAATGAATTTGTTAATCCGAAACTACGATCCCTAAGTGCTATAGGCTATTATTTTATTACAAAAAATTAGGGATCTTTAAGCAAGTTAACACGGACGAAGTGGCCAGCAAAAGCTAGTCAGCTATGCCGAAATTACAAATAATTGCGTAATAAATCTTACCAATAAGTAGGTAGTTAGGCAATCCTTGTCCTATCTATAAGTGTTTCAAATAGCACCATAGTGGTAATCAATCAGATATACAGTCTTTTATAGAAAAATAACAAACCTTATAGCTTAAACCAAATGCACAGTTTTTAAATGACTGGTCGATCTCCTTGGTGCCCTCGTCTGATAAATACCCATCATCACCTTCGGACTTCTTTTTCGGCTTTTTCTTTTTCTTCTCCCCTTTCTCAGGAGCGCCTAAAAACTATATAAATCGAAATTAAACAAAATATTCCTGTGCACGAAATTTCAACTTAAATTTCATTGTACATACGTTTGCACTTTGTTTGAAGTATGTTGTTGTTGGCTTCTTTCCTCCACGGGGAAAGTATTCCTCTGTGTCTGCCATATTTATTAAATATTTTTAATCTAAAAATCACAATTCAAATCACACGACAACTGTTTACGCATGAGAAATATAGGTTATATACGTTTTGTTCTTGTGGAAATATTTTGACACTAATTTTGTTTTGGCAAGAACACCAAAAAAAAATTTATTATTCATAAAACTTTTATTCAAATCAAATTTTAAAAACTTTTACTTTCACAAGTTTTAATATGTAAGTATTACTAAATGTTACTGGTCAGCAAAATAAGAACAGCAGTAAGTGTGAAGCACTGATTTGTGTTAACTAAACGCAATCAACATAGATAAATGTTGCCTTATACAACTACAAATGACTACTAAATAAAGTCCGTTTTGCCATCGTCGGCCCTGAAACATTTTGGTGGTGGGTTCTTTATTTTCTTAAATTGATCGAACTTAAACCCATTTTAATTCAACATATCGATCACTCTTCGGACGAATACCACTATGCCACGTATTTAAATGAATCATTAATACACCACGAGTATTAGTATTAGTATAAAAGAATTCCTTAAAGAAAAATATTAAAATGATCGTGATAATTAATATAATTTGCTATAAATTACAAGAACAGTATGATATAATTTAAAATATATAAATAATGATAATTAATGCAACATAATGTAACCTATAGAACAACTATATAGAGAACGTTTATTTTGTTTAATATATTTACTAAATTGCAACGGCCGTATAGGCAACTAAGTTCTAAGAATCTACTTTTTGTCAACATCTTCATTGTACGTACATTTAGTTCGCAGTAAAGAATTTGAATTTGAGTACTTTGTACTTACGTAACTTGGGATAAAAGTCTACCATTTTGGAAAAAAAATCTATACACTGTCACTGTGACATAACATTTTGGCAGACGTGACAGTGGTCAGGATATCAAAACAATAATACAGCGAAATTGAAAATCGTGATGACAGCTTCAAGCTTAACAGTCGACACTGATGACAACGTTCTATCTTCTTTTCTCTTTCATGAAATCTTGGTAAGTGAAAAAGATAGCATAATATCGTATCTGATAAGATTAAAGATGACTTGATTATCTTTATATTCTTTGTAATTTAGCCGGTTGTTTGTCAAGCTGCTGTCAATTCATATCAATTCTCAAGTTTTGCATTTGCATTGCAAATTACGGATTGCCGTACACCACACCGGTATGTAGCTAATTGTTTATGTATCTAATTAATTCTCTCCTGCAGTTGTTGTTATTCGTATTTACTCAGTCAGTTGAAATGACACACATTTTGTGACCAGTGCTCGCATTGGTAAGTTCTCAGCAATTTGATTGCAATTGATATTTTTTTGTGATAAAAATTATTGCATAGGATAAGATTTGGGCGCCAAAAATATCTATAACAATATTAGTTACACTGGATTGCTAAACTAGTGATTTTTATATATAGGTAGAAATATTATATCTGTAATGGGATTACATATTACAAGTATCTAGTACTGACATAAACTCGTTTTACCGGTTGAGGAGACCTTGTGGGTAAAGATCTACATTATTATTTATGATTTTCTTTTGCAGAAAATGAAAATTGTGATCTTTGGTTCGACCGGGCAGACCGGCCTGTGCGCCATCGCCGCCGCCGTGAAAAAAGGTACATTATGGTTTTTATTATTGTTATTGAAAATTTATGCAACGAAAAAGTACAAACGTGGTCTCAATGCCTTAGGCATTCTCTACTAGTCAACCTAAGGTGGTAAAGATAATGGTGCAAATTACAAAATTTACTAAAAAAAAAATTCAGTGGTGGTCCTACATAATGCTTTATCAATTTATATCAATTACAATATTATAATTTTAAAATAAACAAGACTCAAGTTTCCTGAAAACTTATATTGGTGACCAATTTTTATAGATGTAACTTGTAATTACCATACATTATAATTATTATTATTCATTCAGTATTGTTATTTTAAAGATCTTAATAAATATTACATATTTTTAAAAAGTATGTAACATACAGTCAGCAATAAAAGTCCATTCAAAACTTCATGTTTTAATTGCTTGCAATATAAATAATGTACTTTACTTTTTTTTTCTATGTGTGCTAATTATGAGTTCAAAATCTGAAATGTAAATCAACTTTTGTTACTGACCTTATCAGCTCATTAGTAAATTTGTAAATTTAAAACAATTTAAAATATTTCAAATATATAATTGTCTAGTTTTTTTTTATTTAAATGATTCCATGGAACTGTTTACTGAATAAAAAATTACTTGGAGTGTCGCTAAAAACTAGTCTTTGTAAAAAAAAAGTTAGAATCTTTGAGTTTCAATATCTCCGTAACTAGAAGTTTCAAAGTATAATCCAAATATATACGTATTTAAGGTCAGGTTTTCTTAGTGTTTCCTATTTTTTTTTTAAATTTTACACTTTTTAGAGACAATGGTTGTTGCCAATGTGTATTTATGTCTATTTATAAAATGCTTTATTTTGCATGGTTTGAGGGAAATACAATTTATACATAGACACATATTATATGGCGCCAAAATTCGGCCATTTTGTTATGTTTTTCAATTTTTATATACCCAGTGTCACTCTCACAATTAAGACGAATCTAACGAAACCTCTCAAGCTGAAATCGATCAAGCCGTTAAGGCCACAGAGCGTGCCAAAGAAATATACATACACACACTCGAAAAACATAACCCTCCATGTGGCGCAGTCGGGTAAAAAATGATCGCAATTGTTGGAAGAAGATGAGACTGTCGGTTTCGTTGAGTGTCTTTTTACGCTCGTTCAGACAAGCACATGTCAGTAGACATGGACTATGAAAATCAACCTTACGGGTACGAAATAAAGGTGATGTGAAATAAAAAATCCTCGCTAACCATGTGCGGTTACCTCTACCGTATGCAAAACAACTTGTAATTCTAGCAAACTCAAGACAACTCCATTGTACTGTTCAATAAACTTATGTTGGTCTTTTTCATTGTTTCTTACAATATTGATTGTAATATCTTCGCAATGTTGGTTTGTGACTGCCTCGGTAGCCTAGTGATCCTAAGCGTGACAGCTACGCTAGAGGTCTTGGGTTCGATTCCCAGGTCGATCAAAAAGTGTTATTGGGTTTTTCTATGAAATTCTCAGTAGCAGCTCGGAGTTAGGATTTGTGCCCGGTTAATGGCAATAGGCTCGCCCCCTATTACATGGGACCCAAACATACCGGCGAACTGTGGGTGTACATTGGTACACCTCTGCCTAACCCTTCGGGGAATACAGGCGTGATGGCGTATAAATGAATGTTGGTTTGTTTTGTTTTTTAACCAACTTCCAAAAAGGAGACGGTTATCATTTTGGCGTTTTTGTTTTTAAGTTTAAATATTTATAAAATATAGGAGGCTAACAGCTAAAAAATTACACGTGTGCTTTAGACCACACGACTGAATTATAACTTCAGTCGTGTCACTTCAGGAAAAGAAAAAGAAAACCAGCGCGCACACTGCTCTCTCTTGCTCCTACGATAATATACGAAACGTAACTCTCTCTCTTTCTATCTTCACTGACTTATATCTCCCTCTCAACTTCCGTTCGCCCGATCACACTCATTTCCGTAACGCTCTCGTCAAGCATTCACCAGCTTACTCCCCAAGTCCAGCGTGCGTAAAGAAATTTTACTTCAAAAACAGACAAGTAACAGTAAATTTGACTCGACAGCCAATTACAGGTCACAATAGGTACTACTTTATATTCTATGGACATTTCAGTCACCTACAGGAACAAAATAAAATAAAAAAATTATATTCAAAATACGGCCTTCGAAAATACTTTGTGTATCAAAGTCTGGGGGATATAATAAAAACGTGTGTAAAAACCACTCTACGTAACGACTTGAAAAAAAAAATGTTTGATGAACTAAAACCTGATTACGTACGACAAAAACGTTCACCAAAAAGTTATGTACAAACAAGATTTTATCTGTTTGTTATCTATACTATACTAACATATAAATCTGAATAAGTTGTTTGTTTGTATCAACGCGCTAATCTCTGGAACTGCTAGTCGGAGAGGAAACCATATTTTTGTATATCATAGCCGGATTCACGAGGAATAGTATAGGCTATTTAATATCATGCTACGACTCATGGAAGCGGAGC
This sequence comes from Caradrina kadenii, assembly GCA_947462355.1. Taxonomy (NCBI): domain Eukaryota; kingdom Metazoa; phylum Arthropoda; class Insecta; order Lepidoptera; family Noctuidae; genus Caradrina; species Caradrina kadenii. The sequence goes on along the minus strand of OX381690.1, from coordinate 12,336,872 downwards.
AGTGGTCAAAGACGAAACTCAATGTGGGTGAAAAAAATCACGCGTACGAAGTCACGGGCAGGGGCTAGTCATTTTGTATATTACAAACTTCCAAAAAGTAATATTAGACTATTATTTTGTAGGCCGGTAGATCGTACAAGTGCCGTTTGGCTCTATAATTTGGTAATTACGAAATCACAGCTAAATTATTCACGCGTAATTATATATGTTGCTCGCATATTTTCAACATTGTAATTTAAAAAACTTAACTATTAGTCGTGGCCATGTAATTACATGTTTAAAGTACACGTGGAGGTCTTTCGGAGACCCAGCTACAGTATTGGGGCTACCGGGTTGATGGATCGCTAATCGCAAAAAAAAAACGATACAAAATTAACGTCAAAATAACAAACCACACGTTTTGTTTTGTAATTTTGAATAATTATTATCAGTACGCCATTTAATTCAAATGTCTCTACGTAATGATCTTTGACATGTTTTAATTTTGGGTTAGCATTGCATACATTTAAATTTGTAAATAATTGTACCTTCTGTTGCCCTTGCTAGGTACAATCGTTAAAAATTAGATAACGATAAAAATAGCTGTTAGTGTGTCAATATCGAAGAGTATGAATGCTCACGACTCGTGGTCAAAGTCAAAGTCAAATCATTTATTTCAATTAGACCAAAAGGCACTTTTGAACGTCAATTACGTGTTAAATTAATAATATTGAATCTAGTTGCCCATTCCAAAAGGTAGTTTTGTATGGAGAAGAACGGGCAAGAAACTCCATACATACTCTTTAAAAAAAAAATGTATTACAATAAGTTGTACAATTACATAAAATTATACTGATGTCAAAACGATCTATTAAAAAAGTCACTCAAAGTACTGCAATACGTACTTAGTGCCACAAATTAGAAATGAAAGCTAAGTTAATTGTAATATTAAATACATTTATACATTTCAAAGACAAAGAATCAGTGTGTGAGGCATACTCAAATGTAGAATTAATGTCGAAGAGAAAAGTAATTAATCAAAACAAAGTACTTATATAATTAAATTAGCAACCAGTTGATTTTGTCAAGACTTTAAATTGTCGTATGGAGCAGGACCAGCATGTTCCCAAGCATTGTTATCTTGAATATAATCTTCTAATTTGTAATAAGCTTGTTAACAAAGTGTACTTTTGATACATTTTTTAAATTGATTTTCATTTAATTTTAATATTAATTATTTTATTAATATTTTAGTGGCGGCTATTATACCAATATACACCCACAGTTCGCCGGTATTTTTGGGTCCCATATAATAGGGGGCGAGCCTATTGCCATTAACCAGGCACAAAACGTAACTCCGAGCTGCTACTGAGAATTTCATACAAAAACCCAATAACACTTTGCCACCCACCCACCTGGGAATCGAAACCAAGACTGTTATAAGCTTAACGTGTCTGTCCTGTGTATCTATGTGTCCGTCTTCGGCATCGTAGCTCCTAAACGAATGGACCGGTTTTTGTTGTATTACATCGCTTACATCATTGAGAGATAGCTGAATTGTTATAGTTGTTCTGATGTTTTTTCCTTAAGTATCAGCCTACCGACAGCGCGCTATACACTTTTGTGTGAACATCGATAACAAACAAGCTATATCTTGCTGAGTTGTCCATTATCTACAAGTATCGCCTTCCAAAAGCTGACGCAAGGTCGGGTTTTATTACTTATTGACCAAAATACGACTTGACTCTTCCACAGAGCGGGCTGTCGATAAATGAGAGATACTAGTGACAACGAATACTCACTTTAAGTTTGTCCAACCCTTGCCAGAATCTGGACTTATCCAATTCGCCATGAGCCTGGTAATCATTGCTTGTGCCTTCTGCATGGGCCTTTGCCCTGCAGTAGGACAATAATAGGCTGGTATTATTATTATTACTGCCTCGCTAGCCTGGTCCTAAGTGCGACTCCTACGCTAGAGGTCTTGGGTTCGATTCCCAGGTCGAGCAAAAGTGTTATTGAGTTTTTCTAATAAATTCTCAGTAGCACCTTGGAGTTACGATTTGTGCCCGGGTAATGCCAGTAGGCTCGCCCCCTATTACATGGGACCTAAAAACAACCGGCGAACTGTGGGTGTACATTGGTGCACCTCTGCCTAACCCTTCGAGGAATAGAGGCGTGATAGTATGTATTATTATTTACTAGAATTGGACAAACTTTGAGAGAGTATTTTCAACTCTAGTGTAAGTATACATTACGCTAACTTTTGGAAGATGATACTTCTAGGTAATAGTAAGTTGGCATGATATAGCTTGTTTGTTATCGATGGTGCACACCGCTGATTGCGATAAGACTTGTTGTGATAAAACATGTCAAAATATGTGAACATGGTCTGGGGCTCCTAAGGGTCAGCTCACACAGAGACGCGACGCGAGGTGATACTTGTACTTATTTACTACACGATAAAGTGTACCTGTGCACGCTTGGAGTTCGCTGACATGCGCGACTCTTATACAGGGTGATAGGGTAAACGAGGGACTTGCTTTAAGAGAGTGCAGTACTCATGAAAAGGAATAATACTGTAATACTAACGGTAAAATCGAGAAAAAAAGTCAACTGCTCCATACATTTATGTTCACATGTAAGGAACAGCTAATTTTTTTTCGCAATTTTCTTTATTGTGTGGCTATCTTAAAAAGAGTGCGTTTAATCGCGGCGCGTCGCGCCTTTGTGCGAGCTAGCCCTAAGGCATCAAAACTTGAGCTGCTTGGAAATAAACCCGTTTTTAAATCTGATACTTTTGTAGATTTCGAAATATGAACTAAGAATTTTCGAGTCTACCTATTATTTTAAGACGTTTTACCAATGGTAACAGAAGATCAATATTTAATTTCATGTTACCGAAAATCGCTTAATGATTTTTTGAAATGTCCAGTCGGCAACGAAAGTCGGGTAACACTTACCTGCTTGTTATCGTAAATATACTTGGTCATGGAAAAGTTAAAAATATACATACCTATACGTGGAAATAAAAATGTCAACATGCATGACGAGTCCATATTATTAGCAATTCATTCTAGCGCAACAACATTTTTGTACCTATTAGGTACCTGTATAGTATGAATCTTAATAGGTAAATATGAGATTTATTTTATGTTTGTCCGTGTAGAATTGTAGATACGTTAAATTTAGGCAATCTTCTCTTCATAAGTATGATACTTGCTGCTGATACTGCTCCTATGTATGTCACCGAACTCCTTCCAAACGGCTGGCACAATTTCAATGAGAATGTTTGTGTTTGTGAGTGTAGTTCAAAATGTAATGAATAAGTGCTCCCTCATTCAGAAGACACAAAATGCGACAGCCACTTGATACAGATGGTCGATGACCGCTACTTTTATTATAATAGAATACATACATACCATCACGCCTGTATTCCCCGAAGGTTTAGGCAGAGGTGTACCAATGTCCACCCACAGTTCGCCAGTATATTTAAGTACCATGTAATGGGGGCGAGCCTATTGCCATTAACAGGACATAAGTCCTAACTCTGAGCTGCTACTGAGAATATCAGAGAAAAACCCAATAACACTTTGCTCGACCTCGGAATCGAACCCAAGACCTCTAGCGTAGCAGTTGCACTTAGGACCACTAGGCTAACGAGGCAGTCCAAAATTCGATGATATATTATATTGATTCGATAACTTTATCCATATTCAGAGACTGCTGTATTAAGATAGCGATCCAAAAAGCGTTATCTTCAAATAGATAATAATATCCTCCCGACCAGAAACCGCTCACGGCGGCCAATGTATAATGAGAAATTCGTAAAAACCTAATTATACTTCTTTCCCGAGCTTGCCGAACCCAAAAACCAACGTCGCAACGTTAACGTTGCTTACACGTGTAGTGACATCTATCGCTCAGCATGCGAACTAACGTTGCCTAGATCGCGATATCAAAGTTTGACGCGACAATTAGCATATATACAAAATCCCGACAACAACCGTCGGGCAGTAGCCCACCAGACACGACACCCGTCTGGTCGGAGGATCCTCCCTTTTCTATGGGGGATGAGAGACTTTACACCCTGTTTCTCGTACCTCCAAACACGCAAACAAAAGGCATATTATAAAAAAAAAAAGGAAGAAACACTATTAATAATTACAATTTCGGTTGTACAGGGTATTCAGTTCGCGCCTTTGTCCGCGACCCGAAGAAGATCCCAGATGAATACAAGAACAAAGTGGAAATCTTCCCTGGCAACGTGCTCGAACCCGACTCGGTGGCTGACGCTATCGATGGCATGGACGGAGTCGTCATTACCCTTGGCACGGGCACCAGTCTAGCCCCCACCTCCGACATGTCAGAAGGAACTAAGAACATTCTAGACGCCATGAGGGCTAAGAATGTTAAGCCAGTGTCGGTCTGTTTGTCCGCCTTCTTACTGTATGAGCCAGAGAAGATTCCTAAGATGTTCCTAGATGTTACCGAGGATCATAAGAGGATGTATGATGCTGTGAAGGAGAGCCCTGTGGATTGGATCGCCGTGTTCCCGCCGCGTATTGATGGTGAGACCACTTTCTGTTTGTACCTATTTCGACCCATATCATTTACTAAAAAGAAAAAGCAATTCCAACTATACTACTGTTGAAGGGGCCACTCAGGGCCGATGCCTGCCGGGGCTGCGGGTTGTTCGTAAGAGATACCCTGCCCCCGGAACGTAAAGGGTACAAGAAGGAACATAGATGGGTTTTAGTCAGTAAAAATCCCTCCCGGCCCGCCCAGAGCGGGGGAAGACATTTGATGATTTCCCAACCCTAAAAAACTACTGCAGCACTAGCCGCCGTCGGACCTCATAATCAAACATAGTTACCCGAAATGATGTTATTAGAGTTAAAAAAAGAAATTTTTGTTTCATCATTATTCAAATCGATAATTTTGTATTTGTAACGTCTATGAAGTTTCTCCAGCAAATTTTGTAGAATTACTATAGCATATTAACATTCAACCAAGTGTCGTGAAATTTTTAATCCTATCCAAAGAAACTAAACTTTCACGTTACCATACTGTCCAGAAAATGACAGTCCCTTGAACTAGACATTTTTTCATTTTTCTAGATATACCGAGCCGTGAGTACACCGTAACCGTGGGTTGTACCAAATCTCCGGGGCCTGTCATCTCGAAATGGGACCTGGGAACGTTCCTCATCGAGAGTCTAACGCAGCCCAAGTACTACAAGGCTGACATCGGCATTTGTAATGTTTAAGCTGTAAACCGGACTAAGAATGGGTAATTTGTTAGTGCCATTTTCAGTTTTCATAGTGTGATTTTACGCAATGCGTCTTAGGTAAAGTGTCGTCAAAATGGTAAGAAAAAGAAACATAATTTAAGAAACAAAGTTGCGCAACATGTTTCTGTAAAACAAAAACATTGTTCAACAACATTTTTATGTTGCTGATCATTTTTTGAGCAAAATGTTGCAATATAACACTAGTGCCTTCTCTGTGGATAAATTTACAAGGAATCCCACGGTAAAATCCTCATCCTTGAATCTATATTTGTGTCTTGAATCAATACTCTGTTTACAAAAGAACTTAAAAAATCATGTTTTGCTCATATAAATATGGTTTTAACCTATAATCAAAAAACTTGTTTAATTGGTCAATGGTATAAAATAGCCTTCGAGCCTTACTTACTGTGCTTCAAGTGAAGCTTGCCTGTTTTATTTTTTAACAAGAATATGTTCTAAACCAGTCTTACCAAGTGGTATCGTGTTGCCCAGTAACTGGGTTGTGGAGGTCAGATAGGCAGTCGCTCCATGTAAAACACTGGTATTCAGCTGCATCCAGTTAGACTGGAAGCCGACCCCAACATAGTTGGGAAAAGGCTAAGCAGATGATGATGATGTTCTTAAACATAGGTATATAGGTAGGTAGGAATGTTGTCAGAACTTTTGTTTTGCCTTGGTATAACTGCCCTTAACTCTGGGCGGGAACGATTATTTTTTAAAGATTTCTGAATGCCAATTCTACTAAAAAAGAACATTCAGAATCTAGTAGCCATCTCATCCTAGTGAAAACCAGTATAAACAAATGCACATACTAAATAATGACGTGAAAAAAAGGGATTTTAATGTAGTTTGTTGCCACTGTGAAACAGATTAGATTGCGATCGTTCCTGAGAGTTAGTAGAATTGCCCGTTTGAAATGTGACTCCCTGTAGGTTTTACCTAAGACGCAACGGAGAAGGTTTTGTTTCTTTTTTTTACCTAAATCCTCAATGAGCCAAAGGCTTTTCATGTAATATAAATAAGGATAATTTTATCAAAAGGATAAGTGTTAATTTTTGTGAAAATGATATTAATTATCTAGACAATTGTATTGTAAACCTACTTATCATTTAATCATTGTATTGTAAACAAAAATAATTATATCAACTGCACAAATTGTTTAATTTCAGCAGAATTGTCTGCCTAAATCAAAATAAGGGTTCCGTACTTCGAAGGGAAAAACGGAACCCGTATAAGATCGCTTTTTGTTTGTCTGTCACAAAGGGGTATTTTATATAGGTACCTATTTTTATTCATTATTCTTAGTCCGGTGTGTAATGTAAGTACTTCTTACCACAATGTATTTTTTAATTTGTACCTAATTGTACTCACAAAATTTTTTAAACAATGTGTTGTTTCTGATTGTTGTTCAATAATATACTCTCAAAGCTACCGTTTAGGGCTCGAATTAAATAGTTTACAGAAGGTATTTGATGAATGACTTTAAAAAAAATACATTGTTGTGGGGTAGGTATAGACGTTTTCCATTTATTTAAATTCATTTAAGTACGTATTGTGTAAGTGAAAATATTTTTATGAATATTAATTGTTTCGCTAATATAATGAAATTTCCATTTTCTGATTTATTTTGCTTACTATGGTGACCCAGTTTTCATTTGGATGTATGGTTTAAAGTAGAGAATTCTACAAATATCCCTTATTTACTGGCGAATCGCCTCGGTTTGGCACGGGTGCGAAATTGTGGGAATCAGGGCAGATTTTTTAAAAAGAACGTCATGAATACCTTATCCCAAAAATTATGAACACAACAAAAAAAGAATCAGCCAAATCGGTCGAGCCGTTTTCGAGTTGTGCGCTTGGCATCACATTTAGTTCGTTTTTATTTATATATATTTGCATTTGCTTAGGTAGGTATTGTAGTCGCCGCGAGTCGTGAGCATAAATGTCAAGTTAATTTTTGGGTTTTTGGGCCGCCTACGCTGCACGTGAATAATCCGTCAGTTGGACCGATCGCGTGCAGCGCCTGCGCTCCAAAAAACCCAAAAATTAACTTGACATTTATGCTCACGACTCGTGGCGACAAATACACTTTAAAAAAAATCGGGAACATAATTAAATACACAGCATTTAATTATGTACCCGATGTTTTTTAATATACCTCTATCGTAGTTTCAATCATATTGTGATTTTATTGCAGTTATTATTTTGTATACCATACACTGTATATTTTAAAACCGAATTAAATTATACACACGTAGTATAGTATATCTACTTGGTAAACACAAACTAATACCTCATTTTAAGTAAATCAATGTAAAACAAATATAATTTGTTGATAATACATTTTTTTAATCGTTTTTACTATTTTTTTTCTACCTTGCTGTTGATCACATTGGGACAGAAATGACGTAAGGGATCCCATGTTGCTTTACTAAGGTCCAATCTGACGCCTGGTTCTGTACAAAATCCGGGTGGAATGCGAAATAGTTCATAGGGAAGTATTCGTCTTCCCTTTTTGAAGAACTTCTAGATGTTACACAGGCCCTGCTTACCTTCCTAGATGCTAAGGTGTCTAAACTGTTCGGGTAGTAGTCTGTGCCCGAGCACAGCGCGGGACTCCACGGCACCGCTCTAAGGACATTCGACTTGTCAGACTCCCGCCCCACACTTGTGAAGGTGTCCATTGTCTGTATGCTTGGAAATTTGGGAATCTGGACCTGCACTGAAGGCACACTTAGCTTGAAACTGTCATCTGGGATATCTGAGATGGATGCTGAATTTAACAAAGATACAGTGTTGCTTAAATACTGGCTAACGGAGGCTGTGGTGGTCTGAGGGTAGCCACTCGACAAACTAAATATGTCAGCGTCGGTCCAGGACAAAAATGACTCGGATAGGGTCGTGTTTAAGGTAGGCAGAGTATACCCACTCTCCGTGCTCCACGGCGTGCTGATCATGCTCAGCGTGTTCCTGCTGGTACTCGTGCCATCATGCGACTGATTTGTAGCTAATGAGCCGGTAAACGAAGCCGAGTAACGTTTCCGCTTCAGTGAGGCTCCCGATTTTCCAGATGAATCTTGAACCAATTTGAAATGTCCTCTGGCCTTAGCCCTTTTTCCCGTAACTTTGGGTGTAAATTCATTTTTAGAATCCATGATGGTTCTGTCAGTCTGTGCCCATGCTTCAAGCTGTATGGATTTTCGCCATTATAGCGATAGGATAGCAATCGTTAGCTATGTCGATAAGCCATCGATACTCTTGTATGGAACTTACAAATGTCTGTATATATTGGAAGGGATCCATAATTGTGAATGAGACTTGCTCGGCCGAATTCCGTTCAATACAAGTATACCATTATTTTCTCCTTGCGTACAATTTTGTATGGAATATGATTGAAGGTTTTATTTCTTGTATTATATTTATATAAATATTGTAACAATTTGAGGTCAATTTTCACTTCATTTTATTTGCTGTCGATTTGACAGTGACTATGAATGTTTGAATTTTAAATTAGCGCATAGTTTTATGAACGGAGGTTGAATGTCAATGTTACATCATGCTGAATACTTGTGCTACTGTTCTTATTGTATGCAAAAGCACATTCGGTACCTACTTATCGAGAATTTTCAGATACACCAACAATAAAACATTACCTATTCATCCGATCGAAAGTTCAGTTCGTACAAAGAGATTTCGTCGACAAAGTGTAAATAGCATCCAAACAAAGGAGCTCCTTACTCCCTTTCACTCGTACAATATGATGTGCGAGTGAGAGAGAATGATATATTCAGGTATTCTATTTCATTAGGGAACTTTCACTGAGAGATATTGACTAGACTGGTATGACTGACAGTACATAAATGTACTGTTTTGATGGGCAGAGGTCATACCAACTTCTCTTGCTGCAATAATATCCGCTCAACTGCCACGGCCATTTTGGCTACAATATCATCAAAAAAATCTAGTCAAATGATTACGGTTCAATAGATCTGTTGAAAAAAAAACAATATTTCCTTCAAATTATATTTGATGCTATCTAGCCTAATATGGCTTACAATGTAACGACTATAACTAACTATACAAATATTTACATGAATTAAAAAATTCAGTCCCAATATTTGAAAATTAATGACTAGGTACTATATGAAGATTTGAATAGGACTGTCTATCGGGGATCTGAAAGGGACAGAGAGACTATCATGAGTGACAGAGATGACACTAGAAAAAGTTCTGCTTATTTGACAGGACACCAATTATTTCTTAAACTGGATGTTGTGCTGTATTATCATAAATTTAGTTTACCCAATTTTTCAACCACCATTATAAACGTAAAAGTTTCGGAGGATGCATGGATGGATGTTTGTTACTTTTTCACACATTTACAGTATTACAAAATTAGCAGAAACTTAGCACACATAGGATTTTTTTCCCATTTTTGTATTCCATCATTGTGTTTTTGTGTTCATAATTAACTTTGACGCAAACGACATCGCGGGCGGAACTTGGCCTCTCAAAAATTTATTTAATGACGTCAAACTAATTCAATACGCCAAATGACTTACATTACCTACTATCCAGTAAAAACAGGTCAACGTGCAACTGAAACTTATGCTTAGCATAAATTTAAAATTTCAATTAACGTTACCTTTTTAAAATCATTACAAATACTACAAAAAATAGGAGAAATTTGGTTCGATTTGGCAAAACTAAACAGATACAATTACAGTGCAGCCGACGTATCATGGCGGTCCTGAAGTTAGCCGATAAGCTGCGCATTAGACAATTTTGCTACTAAAAGATCCATTGCGCTGCCAAACAAGCAAGCAAGCGCAGGACCTCCGGTGTAGCAGATGTCTATAGGTAGCGAGGACCACTTAACATCAGGTAGGCCGTGTGCTTGTTTGCCATCCATAAATATTAAATAGTTTTTTTTTAAGGATTGGAAATCATCGAACGACTTCTTCCGCTCTGGGTTGAGCAGAAGGGAGTGTCAGACTCTTACTGACTAAAACCCATCCATGTTCCTCCTAATGCCCTTTGTGTTCCAGGGCCGCGGTAACTCTTTCGAACAAATTCCGCAACAACCAAACCAAGCCAGGATCGCCGAATTACGTTCCAAGGCCCTAAAATTCAAGACCTACTGCACAAACTACGCTCCACACTTTGAGGGCTTAAGATTTTCATTTTATTTAACATCAGGCTAACGATCTATCTACTTCCACAGGTCTCTCGTCGAGTAACTCAATATCTAGCAATATTTTTCCCAGTTCCCCGGTCCTGAAAGCTTTGATCATTGTCCGGGCGACTTCGGTGAGGTCCGGGACGTCCCGGACGCGGCCGTCGAAGTCCCGCGTCCGGCGCACACGGTTGTATTTTATTGCGCCGGCTATCAGCACCTGTAATGTTCATAATCGTAATCATAATCATTTATTTGTTAAGAGGGTTAGGCATACCATCACGCCTGTACTCACCGAAGGGTTAGGTAGAGGTGTACCAATGTACACCCACAGTCCGCCGGTATGTTTTGTAGGTCTCATGTAATAGGGGCCGAGCCTATTTCTATGAAATTCTCAGTAGCAGCTCGGATGACATAATAAGGGTGAGCCTATTGCCATTAACCAGGCACAAATCCTAACTCCGAGCTGCTACTGAGAATTTCATAGAAAAACCCAATTACAATTTGCTCAACCTGGGAATCGAACCCAAGACCTCTAGCGTAGCAGTCGTGCTTAGGACCACTAGGCTAACGAGGCAGTTACTAATTAATGTTAAGAGGTGGGTACTTTATGAAGATTTTATTATTCAGGTGTGTCTCCACTGTGACTTTGTTAGGGACTGTCCCTGTGGTTGTGTATTTGAGTTTGTGTTTCTAAACGCACCAATTCTTAGTGTGGAGTAAATTTGTTAAAAAAAACCATCTATAGTAATAATATTATAAAGAAAAAAGATTTTTTTTTTTATTTGTACCAACTAAGCTCCGAAACAAGTGGACCGATTTCAACCATTTGTTCACATTATTACTGAGTAACATAGGCTATATAACATCACGCTACGACGCACGGGAGCAGAGCAGTAACGAAAACGTAACTTAACGCGGGTGAAGATATCCACGCAACTAGAAAAAAGTGAGGAACCACAGTTTGTGTTAGGTATAAAAAGTTCAAAAATTTCTCATTAATATTCACCATGCATAGTAAGATCTTAGAGGTGAAGGGGGTCATATTTAAAAACTCATTAATAAGTTATTCACCTTTGAAGAAGGTAGAACATATGAGTACATCAAACTCTAGCTCAAAATATTCACGATTTTTTTAAATATTATTAATATACCAATATGTATTTATATTTAACTAGCTCTTGCCCGCTACTTCTTCCATATGGAAGGGTTACTTTGGGCAGCCGTTTCTAATTTTAAGGTACTTATTTTTTTTAAACACTAGATTAATTATTTATTAATCTATACTAATATTATAAAGCTGAAGAGTTTGTTTGTTTGGTTGAATGCGCTAATTTTAGGAACTACTGGTTTGAATTGAAAAAATCTTTGTGTGTTAGATAGTTCATTTATCGGGGAAGGCTATAGGCTATATAACATCACGCTACGACCAATAGGTGCCGAGCAGTAACCAAAGACGTAATCTAATGCGAGAGAAGAACTATGCGGATAATGTCGCGAGGAGAAGCTAGTTTTTAATAAGTGCCTAAATACAAAGTTTCATAGTTTTATCTTCAGTAATGGTGGTCCCCCATACAAAGTTTTATCCCCTATTTCAACCTATTCAAGGTCCTTTTCTCGCTACAAAAGGTAGCCTATCCTTCTGCAAGATCTAATCTATGACTAAATGACTATATATTCCAAATGTCTTTGATATTGGTACAGTAGTTTAAGTGTGAAAGCTTTACAGACAGACAGCTACTTCCACATTTATAATATTAGTACAGATGACGCAGCCACTCTATGCGGTACAAATACACAACGGTAAAAAACTTACCCTATTAATATCATCACACGGTTCCGGTAATCCCATGTAGTCAACGTAATTAAACTGTCCGTGCTTATTCAACCAGTATAGCAGGTAGTCTGCAATGATCTCTTCGCCGACCAAGTGATCTTGGAGAGACGCACAGAGAGCCAGCTTGAGACCCATCTCTATGTCCGTCACTGAGGGCTCTAGAATACCTGGGAAAAGTTTAAGGAAACTCAATTATAGGTTCAGGAATTGCGAGTAAAAAGTCTCATTTTACACATCACATAGCTGTTATTATGCATACTGCTGATCACACTAAGTAGCATTGAGTGACTATTGGTAATAAGCCACTTGTATTTTTGGTGTAATAAATCACTATTTATGGTAGAACATCATGAATCACCACCGCCGCCACCGTGCTTCACCTTAAGCCGCATCATCACTTAAAATCAGGTGATGTGTGGTCAAATGCACGCGAGCCTATTGTGTTTACGGGTCCATGTAACAGTACAGAGGCCAAAGGAGTATTTAAAGTTTGGATAAAACATTAAGAATTTGTTTTCTTAAAAATTTTGTAAGTAACACTGTAAGTTTGGGCTTTGTTATGTGTCTTTTTAAACCCCGACTCAAAGAGAGGGGTGTTATAAGTTGGATGTGTTTATCTGTAGCACCATACCATCACGTCTGTATTCCCCTAAGGGTTAGGCAGAAGTGTAACAATGTACACCCACAGATTGCCGGTATGTTTAGGTCCCATGTAATAGAGGGCGAGCATATTGCCATTAACCGGGCACAAATCCTAAGTCCGAGCTATCTGTGGCACCATAGCTCTTAAACAGGTGAACCAATTTAAATGCGTTTTTTTTTATTTGAAAGCAGGTTTCCTAGAGATGGTTTTTAGATCACATGTTTTGTCAAAATCGGTTCAGTTGTTTCAAGGTTATCAGCTCTTTTGTTAGCTGCGGTAGGGATCATTATTCGTCTGTTGGGGTTACTTAAAACTTTTAATTTTATCGCAGACATTATGAAAAGGCAAGAGGTCTAAGTGCTTGCAATGAATAGAGTTATAATGGATGGCCATACGTCATATACATGCACTGTTGTAGTCAAATGCTATTGTTTCTCAGTCAGTATGCACACTACAAGGACTCACCAGGTGTGTCGAGCATAAAAATAACTGGATCATTGTTAATTCTAATCTTCGTCATGACACTCCGCGTCACCCCCGCCACCGCCCCCACAGGCAACGCATGTCTAATGCTCATATTATTCGACCGTAACATGTTAATGAGTGAAGACTTCCCCACATTCGGCACCCCCATGATCATAACATTGTAATCCAGCTCCTCACTCCTATTGTACCTGTTCGAGCCTTTGATCAGGTCCACCATGAGAGGCTTGAGGGACTTCAGACCTCGGCAGTGTTGGTCTTTGCTGTTTGTGAACATAATGTGCTGCACATTCTGTTCTGCTTTCAACTTGTCTTTTATCCGAGGTATTAACGACGGTATTGTTAAATCCTTCTTGTTTAACACGAGTATGTGAGGTTTGGCGCCAATTAGTGTCTTTGTAAATATAGGGTTACGTCCCGTAAAGGGTATCCTTGCGTCGTGGACTTCGATCACACAGTCGAGACTTTTTAATTTACGTTGCATTTGCTTCAAGCCTTTGTTCATGTGACCAGGAAACCACCGCAATAAATCCTTGGTTACAAAGGGACATTTTTTCCTGAAATTATACGCAGCAACGTCGAATTTTGTAGCCATTTCTTTTATTGTTTGTTTTGGTTATTTTGAGGTTATGTTTTGGTTACGAAATGACAAAATTGTTTTGCGTCTACTATACTAATATTGAGATAATTTCAGAATATAAATATTATGGATAACAAACCAGCGTTATTTTTTGTTACAGATTTAATAGAAAATTAGAAAGAAAACGCGATTGTTTGTCTTACTTTGACAAGATCAGACGAAACTTCAAAAATAGTCATCAATGACATTTGGCGAGCGTTTAGAAACTTGATTTTTTTATAGTTTTGGAAAACATTCAATGTTTCCTTTGAGTTTGACCTAATAATTTACAAACTAAATAATATATTAAGTGATAGTGTAAGTATTTTCCGGTATGCATGACGATGAGCACGAGAGTCAAATTATAATAATTGAGAGTTCAATTTGCTTTAGACCTTCTTGCACAAACACGAGTTCAATTTGCTTCAGACCTTTTTGCACAAACACAATAATCATAGGTATGATCATTGTAATTAAAATTAAAGAAATCTAGCGTCAAACCCTTGTCAAACGCCAGCTGGGGAGCCTGTCGTCACAAGAATCTGTAAACGTTTAGAAAATAATAAGTACTTGGATGAAAGCAAGGCTTAAAAATGTCACAAACATTAATATTTGAGCCCGATATAATAGCGGCCACCGAAAATGTTATGCCAGATCAGAACAACGATTTGATTCTGGCAAAGAACTTTTTGAAGCAGCAGAGTGCGGCTACCGGAGATTCCCTGTAAGACATTATATATAACATTACGCTTGTATTCCTCGGAAGGTTAGGCAGATAGTAGAGGTACCGTACGGCCGTACCCACATGATAACAGTTATAATAGTAAAGTTGCTTAAAGTCAAATCCGGACATTGGGCTGCTACTGAAAAAGTCCTAAAGAAAAAACCTTAATAGGTAACGCTTTATCAGATGTAGGCATTGCACTCAGGACTCCATTAACCAGGGTGACCCCACCGACTAAGCAAGTAGTCCAGTTACTGATTATTATCGCAAAAGACTGGAGACCACTTATAAATCTTTCAGATATGATCATTTAGTGGATGTAGTCCAAAAGATACTATCCCAGAAGCCACCGGACATTGTGGACAACTTCGAGCATTACTCTTGGGATGTAAAGCAGGAGAAGTATCGCCCGAACTTCGATTTTAATGACATATACATGGCCCCTGCACAACTGGCCTCCGTAAAGAGGGTGGAAGAAATGTTTAAGGTATGACGTGAAAGATATTATCGTTTTGTTGTTGCTTGTGTGTTTACTTACTCCTACAAGGAAAGTAGGTTCCCATACTACATGACCCGTTCAAGGGGGTAGAGGGTCTTCAAAAATACTACGCAACAAATATGAGCCAAATTATTATTATATATACCATCACGCCTGTATTCCCCGAAGGGTTAGGCAGAGGTCTAACAATGTACACCCACAGTTCGCCGGTATGTTTGGGTCCCATGTAATAGGGGGCGAGCCTATTGCCATTAACCGGGCACAAATCCTAACTCCGAGCTGCTACTGAGAATTTCATAGAAAAACCCAATAACAATTTTGCTCGACCTGGGAATCGAACCCAAGACCTAATTATCTATACTTATACTAAATCTGTAGAGAGGTCAATTCTGTACATGAAATATATTTCCAAAATAACTATCAGGGGGTGATTAGGGATCGATACTGATGCCAAAAATGCAATCAGTAAAATTTTTGTCTGTCGGTCTGTATAACCGTAATAGAAACAAAAACTACTCGACGGATTTCAACGAAACTTGGTACAATTATTTTTCATACTCCTGAGTTGGTTATAGTATACTTT
This sequence comes from Caradrina kadenii, assembly GCA_947462355.1. NCBI lineage: Eukaryota > Metazoa > Arthropoda > Insecta > Lepidoptera > Noctuidae > Caradrina > Caradrina kadenii. The sequence continues at coordinate 12,321,039 of OX381690.1, read as the reverse complement.
TCATCACGCTACAATCAATAGGAGCAGAGCAGTGAAGGGAAATGTTGGGAAAACGGGAGAAGTTACTCCATTTTTTAAGCTTCCATCGCGTGTGTAACCTTAATGGTTAAAGCTGGCTGCGGGTTGTTCGCAAGAGATACCGCGCCCCCGGAACGCAAAGGGCACAAGAAGGAACATGGGTGGGTTTTAGTCAATAAAAGTCTGACACTCCCTCCCGTCCCGCCCAGGGCGGGAGAAGTTATTTGATGATTTCCCACCCACCAAAAAAAAAAAAAAAAAATGGTTAAAGCTACACAGAAATCATGTATGACGGAAATGTTCTCCTTAAAATTATATAAAAAATATCCCACGACAGCATATGTCTATCTTTTATGGTTGACTCACAATATCACGTGTAACTCTCGTAGCTTAGCAGTTCGAAGCTTTCTGATTATATTTGTCTACTCTTACTACACGCTGACGGAGTCGCGGGCACAGCTATTAACAATAATATTGTGCGGTTCCGTATTGCGATATTTTTCAACAGTATTGTAGATGGACATATTATATTTCCCTACTAAAATATGAAAGTTAATCTGTCTGTTACATCAAAACCACTGAACCGTGAGGAAGGACATAGGCTACAATTTTTTTACGAAAAACGACGGAAACGCGGACGAAGTCGCAGGCAACAGCTAGTTAATAAATAAATTAATTTATTAATTATTATTGATTATATTTTTTAAGATTCTGTTTCCAAAAACAAAAACATATTTATGAATTACTACGTGTAAATTTGAAGCTTAAGGAGAGGGGGGGGGGGGGGGGGGGGGGAGTTTGCGGTTACCAGTTGTGAGACATGGATCACGTAGTATGTGTACGTTCCCTTAACGGCGTAAGTTTCGAGGAGTCACGAGTGATGTGACTCTCTTCCTCGTTTTAAATGAGCTTCTGTGCTGCTTTGTTATCTTAAATATTCTTTTTGAATCGTGAGACCCACATGCTCTTCGAATACTTTGCTTATCATACTGAGGTCCAGTTATAATATTTTTCTACTTCAGTTGGTAGCAAGCAAAGCTACCAAGTTGGATGACATCGGCGAGGAGGAACAGGAGCTAGACCTGGAAGAAGACAACTATAAGCCCAAGATACAAGATCTCATCGATCACAACTATTATTTTCGTGAGGTGATATATCTTTACCTTAGCTGTTATCCCCACATACTGAACTGATTGATTGATTGATCTGATATGCCGGCGTCGCACTTGTCGGACTGATTCCTGTTGGCTATAATATAAAAGCCAATAATTCTTAATCAATCCACAAATTTCTCAAACTTGGCTTGTTTCCGTCTTCATACAAGTCAGTTATAGTCGTCTGATAAACAAATCATAAATGGACTTGAGTATTTTAACGCGAGTCGGTTATTTTATTTTATAACCTTGTAGTGGCACAGTACCGCTCAGTTATCAGAGAAACACAAACCAGACAACGATATCTCAGAACCAATTACCACGTTTTGACAATCAGATTTTATCAGACCATGATACTGTTCGTTTTATTTACGAGTCAACGAGAACCCCAGGTCCAGTGAGCAACCGAACGCTAAAGTGGTGACCCCGACGTGATTAGCATCTCTATTTCGTAGTCATAGGGTTTCGGAGTTCAAATAGACGTACGGTTGACAAATAGGTACTAATTTCGCTACTTCCTATAGGGTGGGTACGGTCTGCCGGCCAGCGAATGCTACGCGGTCTACATTTCCTTGATCATGTTAGGCATCAAGGAACCGGTTTCTAATGTCAGGTTAGCATAATTTCTTTGATTATTAGGTTATAGACACAATTAGCCAACAATTCGAAGGCACAGCTCCTTCAGAAACACTTTGTTTTACACCTGGAACCTGAAAACTTGGTTAATTTTCAATAAACTGTAAAAATAAATGTTTGTTAACGTAACAAAAAACAGGATGTTGCTCCTCTATTTTATGGGTTTGCTCTTGACTCTAGTCTAGGTCAAAGGTCGCAAAGACAAAGTCGGCGATGGACTGAGCTTATCCAGAAGAAGCCTGTTCAGTCTTACTTTGAAGAGATTAGGATTGAATGAGTTCGAAAATACAAACGCAGGTAGAGAGTTCACTCCTTTTCCTTTTTTTTCGTACTAAGACGCGGGCAAAAGGTAGTATAAAAAATTGCTTCCAGATTTTTCGGCAAGATCTTTGGAACTAAAGCGAATTACTACGTTGCAGAAACAGATCTTACCATTGAAGAGCTGGACAGAAGAATCAGGGTAAGTTCATATAGGCATCTAAACAGGGTTGGATCTATAAATAGGCTCTTTTACTGCGACCCAGGGCCCCGTGAATAAATAGGGGCTTTTGGGAGTCTGCCTAGGGTTAGGCAGAGTTGTACCAATGTACACCCATAGTTCACCGGTATATTTAGGTCCCACCATGTATCATGTAATAAGGGGCAAGCCTATTGCCATTAACCAGGCACAAATCCTAACTCCGAACTGCTACTGAGAATTTCACAGAAAAACCCGGTAACCCAGTAACTTTTTACCCGACCTGGGAATCGAACACAATACCTCTAGCGTAGCAGTCGCGCTTAGGATCACTAGGCTGACGACCTTACATGATTATTCAAACTAATTTGTCAGAAAACTGTTTGCCATTATGTTTTCATTAATTACAAATAAGCATGCGTGGGATGGCGTCGGGTGTTATAAGTGTGGTGATTTTTAATATAATCTCAATTCCTCAGGAGTTCGATATGAAAGATATGCCGGGGGAGGGAGAAGGCGAGGGGGAAGAGAAACAGCCTTTAGAGGAACAGCCTGAATTGCGTATGTATCTTCGCCTCGTTTCGTGTTTAACCACTGGATTTCTCCCCGTTTTAATCGTAATGTTTACCAAAATTGCATATTTTTTATATATTGTGTAAGAATATTATAAAGAGGAAAGATTTTTTTGTTAGTTTGTTTGTACCGAATGGGTTCCGAAACCTTCTGAAACCGCTATTATTCCTGAGTGTCATTAGCTATATAACATCACGCTACGACTCACGGGAGTGGAGTAGTAACCAAAGACGTAGTTAAAAAACATACAGACGACATCGCGAGCAGAAGCTAGTTTATAAATATTAAAACTTGAGGAATCAAAGACGCGTACAAACATTTTCAGGAAACCGTTTTCCTTCTGTAAAATGTCGTTTCAGATACTTCCGAGGTTTTTACTTGTCGCCCATATCTTATGTCGGTATCGTACGAGAGCATTGTTTTGTAACTCATATTTCAAATCCTGGCAGCTGGCGAAGGCGAAGAAAGAGAGCCGCCCTCTAAGGAACCAGTCCCTCCCAAGCTCCCTCCAGAGCCGGTGTCCACGTGGCAGCCACCGACACCCATACCGGTCGAAAGACCCGGTCAGGGCGTCAATAGAAAGGTTATGTACCCTTACCTGCTTTTATGTATTCCAGGTTAAAGTAATCATGGGTCTGTCAAACTCCTACTGACTAAAAAGGCTCTCACCACATCCGTAACAAGTGATCTTTCCCTTCCCCCGCTACCCCGGCTACCCCGGTATTCCCTTCGTACACCTTCGAACCTTCACATTATTGTGAAGGCAAGTGCTGTGACTCTTGTTATTAATATGTGAAGCTTTTTATTATGGGACGGAAGCCCCGCGACCCCACGCGTCGCATCTCCAGAAACATCATCCGACGTCGTCGTAATAATAATAACCAGCCTTTTTTGTCCCACTTTATAGGGCAAAGGCCTCTTCTCATACAGAGAAGGCACGAGCATTAATCACCACGGTAACAGACTTTTGATACGAATTATATATCCTAGTTTCTTCACGATGTTTTCCTTCACCGATGTTCAAGATGAACTTAGAAAGTACCTACATATGAATTGAAAAAAAGTCACATTAAGTTGGCATAGCCTAGTAAGATACAATCTTGGCTGACCCCTAAATGAGCTGACAGTAGTTTTGACCTTAAGATAGGCAGAGAGACAATCATGAAGATCTCATGTCATCTCCAAACTGATCTTTCCATGTACCACAGGTGTACTGGGTGTGCAACCGGCCTGGTGAGCAGTGGATCTGTCTGCCAGACCTAGTTCCAAACCATATCCGTACGGCGAGGCTCACCGTGCGATGTATGACTGGAGACCTGAATGCAGAGGTACCTTTACTTGTATCTGTAACTAGATATTGAAATTTCTTCCTATAGGTCTTTGGATACTGCTCCGCTTCCGTGGTCCGTAGTGTGAAGGTAAATTCGCAATTGAAGTTTTTTTTTCAAATAGGTGCATTCGTTCCGGAGATTTTGTTTGTTTGCTTTTTCGCATGAACAGGCTAATCTCCGAAAATAGTGATCCAATTCTGACATTTTTAAACCTTTCCTCTATCCTAGGATTTTTTCTGCATGTTGGGTACATTTACAAACTGCATATTTAACATACATACACAAACAAATAACCAGACCCGGAACTACCCGTAGATCATACAAATATCCTTGCTAGATCCTCCCGGGAATCTAGCTTGAGACAGTGTAGTAAATCAGTTGCCCGGCCATTGCGCCGACGGTGGCATTGCGATCATTATCATCATATCAGCCGCACGAGGCCCACTGCTGAACATAAGCCTCCCTTATTAGGATATAGCCCATCGTGATCGCTGATTCTAAACATAGGTACTAGCACAACTGCTTCTAAACAGTAGAGGAGTCATATTTCTATTCTGACACTACAGGTTATAACATTCCCTCCATTCGAGGGTACGGAGAAGGACTACCTTCACGCACAGATCGTTCGCATTGCCGCCGCCACATCCATCTCACCCCAAGGGTTCTTTACGTTCGGGTCTGGTGAAGAGGAAGAGGATCTTGACATGGAAGAAGGGGCTGGTTGGTATTGTAGTCAGTTTACTATGTAACTAAGGTATCAGATGTGTTTCAAAGTGTGAGCGGATCTCTAACTTTTCTACTTGAATGAAAAAGCAACTATTTAGTGTAACATACCATCGCTCTGTATTTCCCGAAGGGTTAGGCAGAGGTGTACCAATGTAAACCCAAAGTTCGCCGGTATGTTTAGGTCCCATCACCCCCATGTTATAGGGCGCGAGCCTATTGCCATTAACCGGGCACAGATCCAAACTCCGAGCTGCTACCGAGAATTTCTTAGAAAAACCCAATGACAATTTACTCGACGTAGGAATCGAACCTCTAGCGTAGCAGTCGCGTTTAGGACCACTAGGCTAACGAGGCAGTCAGTATTTAGTGTACTGATTAAAATAACGTGTTCATATTCTGTACGGGGCAAACAACTGCCGATTACAAAAAAGAAAACCCAGTCGCCTATTATTTTTAAATTCAAATCCCTTCGATGTTTGACAGTCTTTACGGGGAGTCAAAAACCTCATAGTCTGACAACTAGTTTTACCAAGGGGTATTGTTACCCAGTAACTGGACTGTAGAGGTCAGCTAGGCAGTCGCTTTATGTAAAAAACTGATATTCAGCTTTACCCGGTTAGTTTGGAAGCTGACCCCAACATATTTGGAATAACCTAAGCAGATGATGATAGTTGGATTTTCAACTCTTACTGCTGAGCCGAGTGTTCACAATGCCGGTTTTCAGGTGACATGGCATTCAACCCGAACCCGTTCTACCAAGGACATACTATTAAGGACCTGCTGGACTCTAACATGACCTATTGGGTGCACCATGGACGGCACATACTGCCGCAGGGCAGGACTATATGGTGGAACCCTACCGCGGGGATGGTGAGGAAACTGTTCCAGTATTTACACTACAGTCTGCACACACCTGGTACCTCTTTTGGTAGTAAATTTACCATGCTTTACAGGAAGAGGGGTTGGAAGAAGAAGACGATGAAGCCCCTCCCCCCGCCGAGCCGGAGACTGGGCCCTCGCTGTTCACGCCGCTGTCGGAAGACGCGAGAATCGAGGGGCTTAATGCGTGGTCTACCAGGATCAGCAGCTCGATGTGCTCGGACCGGGCTCTGGTGATCATCAGGAGCAACCTCTGGCCTGGAGCGGTTGCGTACGCTACTAATGGGAAGTTAGTATTGTGGTCACCTTCTGAGCGTGTCTGAGGTACTAGTTTATTCTTCATTTTATAGGTATATAGGGCTCCAATTACATTAACTGAAAGTCCGACGTACTTATTAAATCATTGATTACAACATACCATGCCATAAATTATAAAAAAATATAAATAAAAAAATACTGAAAAGATTGTCTTCCGTTCGCCCGCGAACCAATCACGCTTCAGGCTTGGATCAGTTTTAAATGTTAAACATTTTGAATCTGCTTTTTGTCATAAAACGTAAAAAAAAGAGTAGGTACTTTGACCTTCACTATCTCTGTAACCAGAAGGTTTCTAGGTATGGTCTATAACAAAAACATTATCGCAGTGATAGGAAGAAGTGACTGTACCTTAAAAGCTATTTCAATGCTCATCATATTGTCTCGCCCAGGAAGGCGGAGTGTATGTACGTGGGCTGGGGTCTCAAGTACCAGCCGCCGAACTTCACCCCCCTGCAGCTCCCCAAGCCGCAGGAGGAGTACGTCATCGGGCCCGAGGTCTTGGAGATGGCAGACCCCACCTTCGCTGATGAAGAGGTGCCAACATTCTTTGTTTTTTTTTTTACAGCTGTACCTGCTTATGAGAATACTTTTGTAAGACATTTTCATAATGGGAGAGCATATTGTAAATTTCCATTATAGGTGGCGCTAATAGCGTAAACAGTTGACAAACATTGTTTTCTCTTACCAGTTAAACTCTTTTTAATTACCATCACATACCATCACGCCTGTATTCCCCGAAAGGTAAGGCACACCCACAGTTCGCCGGTATGTTTTAGGTCCCATGTAATAGGGGGCGAGCCTATTGCCATTAACCGGGAACAATTCCTAACTCCGAGCTGCCGAGAATTTCATAGAAAAACTCAATAACACTTGTTGCTCGACCTGGGAATCGAACCCAAGACCTCTAGCGTAGCAGTCGCGCTTGGGACCACTAGGCTACCGAGGCAGTTAATATGCTTTTTAATATGTATTATTTTATTACTTCTAACTAATTTCTGTACAAATAAATAAAATTGAAGTGTCTGTTTATAATATCTAAGTAACAGCTTGTTTCAAAATGCTTATGAATGTTTACATAGGAAAAATACCAAAAAAAAAAATTTGTTTGTTTCGGCCAATATCCTAAACGGCTGGACCGATTTTGACGGGACATTCACAAGTATTTAGCTAATGGTTTAAGGAGTAAACTTAAGCTACTTTTACATACAAAAAATAGTTGCGATGCCGCGCAAAAATATACATCATGTAATGGCCGATAATCGTATTTCACGCAGTCGATATCCTAATCAATATTTGATGTTTTTTTTATCTTTCATTGATTATTGCCTGTGCTAATGGCGCCATTTTTGTACCCTTTCGGATACACTGTCCCATTACGTTTGCTCTCCTGTTCAATATGATCCATGACGTTTTATTATAATGGCTTCCAGGCGTACCGCATCGCGCACTTGCCTCCTCCCCCACCGCCCGAGATTATGGGCGAAGGGGAGGGATTCGGAGAAGAAGGCGAAGAAGAAGACGACTAACTTTATTTTTGGAGTTTATCATCCATCCTTCACACATCCTTCCATTCATCGTTTACATCCTTTTTTTATGTGAGTAGATAGAAACTACATTACCCCTTGGTATGGTCAGCGACAAAAGTCTAATAACACTTAATTTTACATATTATTTAAATATATACGAAATAACACAACGCACTTCTTCTCAGCGTTTCAGCTAATAGCTAAGGGTTTGCTTTTTACTATATTTTATGCTCGTTTTGTATTTCCTTAGATATTGTACTTAATAATTAGGACTTAAAAATCTGAAATGTTATTCGACTTTTGTTAGCGACTGTACAAAGCAGCATGTAAGGATCTTTCTTCAATATATTGAAGCGAAATGTCATTCACTCACAGACTAAACACGGAAATCTCGAAAACTACTTGACATATGAAGCCGTGTGGCAGGTAGGTAGTTCAGTATAAAGGTAGGACACATCAGCTAAGGGTGGATTTAGCGACAGGACTGAACGAAGACGTCTCTGCCTTCCACACAGATGAAGCCGCGAGTAAAATCTAGTTTTATTATTATATTTCTCCATTCTATTTTTGATTAGGTAGTGTTAATTACATCTTTAATTATTATAACAGATTTTGTTATTGTTTATTGTATTAAAAAGGTAGTTGTCGATAGATTTTTAGAAATAAAACGAAAATATTAAACAGATTGTATAGTATTTATTTTATTTAAAACTATTAGTTAAATTTTTAGTGTAAGAAAATTTTATTTATTTATATCATTTTAAGACTGTCCTGTCAATCCCTGTAAGTCCGGGGGACAGAGAATCTTTAAAACATCTGAGAGGTTTCTAAAAGTGTTTAAAATCTAGTATCAATCTCAACTCATCTCAGCGATAATGTCAAGAATTGACATACTTTTTCTGAGCTGTCAAAAGGCGATTCCCCTATTGATTTTGTATGACAACAGTAGACTGTGACGTCACTTATTTGTCAACTCTATTGACTATTGATTTCGAAGCAACTGAGAATCTAATTTTACAGTTAATTAAATATTTATCGGATTTTCAAAGCCAAAATACATTACATTTACTTAAACATTTTTTATAAGAAGTTGTGTCCTGGAATTATTAGTTGATACTATCTATTGGAGGTATTTTAGACAGATTGACACAGATTAGAATGTGAACGTTCATCACATGTAGTCAAGTTAGACAACAAACTTGGAACAACAAGTGCTTGATAAATAAATAAATAATTTCGGGCTGATTTTACAATCGTCAGAAACTTTTATCCGATGAATAAAATAATGACATGTTTGGCAGCTTTTGTATAGGAAATATGTCAAACCGTTTTTATTCTTTAGTTAAGTGACTATGTATTGAAAAATCGACCTTATGTTGAATAAACTTTTATTATAAAGAGAACATTATCTAGTTTGCTTGGAAATGGTTCTATTTATTAAATTAATATTCTTATTTCTTATGTTTATGCAACTGTGGCGCTGATAGTTTCACTTTCCCGGGGAAGTTGCGAGCGATGTTCTCTTCCTTGACGGCTTTGAGGAGGTCCTTCTCCCGAGGAGTGCCGGCTTTGTCTTTGAGGAACACCTGGACAGCTGTCTTGGCTGCCTTGCCGCGCTTGCCGGTGCCTGGAGTCAGCTTCACCTTGTATCTGAGGAGGAAGCGACATTATATCATGCTTGAAAGATGCGGAGTTGTATAGTACAGTCAACGTCAAAATATAAGAATGAACAGACTGTGTAAGTAGGGCACGGAATTAATAAAATGATGGATTTTCTATAACCCCAGGCAGTGTGGACATCTCAGCATGAACACAGTAGTTTAATTATTTTGAAGTCCGTTTGCTCTAATATTTTTGACGCTGACTGTATAAATTATGTAGTTTTTATTTATTAATTGATAATAAACTTAAACAAATAATAAATAAAGTTGAAAATTGTGTGTAATTTATACAAACGATTTAGTTCACTGCTACTCTACAATATTGCTTCTTGTCGGTCACGGCACGCTTTCAATTATCATAATGTCTGTTGGTTTCTATGCTACGGGCATAATCCCAGCTTTTTCCTATCCTTTGCGGTACTCCGATCAGTAGAGAGAACTGGGCACATGCCCAGCAGTGGGCTAAGTACAAGCCTCCACTAGACGCTCTGGCTGGCTAAGCCATACACGACGTTATTTTAAGAGAATATTAGAGAAACACTATTTAAAATAAGAAAGACTTGACAGTACATCATGTGGGCTAACAGAGCATATTTAACTAGATAAAAATATAAAATAATCATTATTGATTCAAATACGAATTAGCAATATAGTCTTTCAATCATCGTAGATTGATAATCCCAATACTACAGTACTCACTTGTAGTTGATGAGCGCGGAGTAGGGCGCGACGACGGGCACCGCGAACAGCAGCTCGTCCGTCGTGTTCGGCACTCCCGTCAGCTGCCCCAGCAGCTCCGTGTCGGCGTCAGGGCCTTGTTGTTCCGACTGCGGACGGAAAATTGATGATAATAGCTATTATTATCCCACTATAGGGACATTAAAAAAACCAAAAAGCAAAAAAAAGCAAAAAGTGTTATTGGGTTTTTCTATGAAATTCTCAGTAGCAGCTCGGAGTTAGGATTTGTGTCCGGTTAATGGCAATAGGCTCGCCCCCTATTACATGGGACCTAAATATACCGGCGAACTGTGGGTGTACATTGTTACACCTCTGCCTAACCCTTCGGGGAATACAGGCGTGATGGTATATTATAGGGACATTACTGACATCGGTGAATAAAAACATCGTGAGGAATTTTGGACATAAAATTCTAAAACTTTAAGTCTAAAATCGCCAATCCACCTTGAACAAATGTAATCAATGCTCGTGGCTTCACTGTATGAAAAGAGGCTTTTGCCCTGCAATGGGACAATAAGATACTGGTATTATTTATGTACACTAAGCGAGGATGCTCTTGGTAAAGGTGTTATTGGGTTTTCCCATCAAGTTTTTTTCTCAGAAACAATAGCATTCTGACGACACTCACATCCAACTCCGTCTCAGGCTCCTCGGCGTCGGAGTCGGCCTCCAGGATGAGCGGCGCCGGCGCAGGGATCTTGACCCCCCGGGGACCTGTTTTGACCTTGTTGGCTTTAGCTGCAGCTGCCTTCTTTTGAGCTTTCTTCGACTCTTTCTCGCCTTTTCCCGACTGGCAATGAGAATAATTTGAAAGTAGAATAAAAATGATAATGTCACATAACACCACATACGTACGGTCAACAAAAAAGATCGTCGAATATAGTTTGAGTTTTCTTAAAAACCGGTGGTCGTTTAAAATGAAATTTAATCCAATTAATAAACTGTTCATTTTCTAATACGTAATAAAGATAAATATAATTCAAAAACATTTATTAGTTAAAAAAAAAATTAAAATTGTTAGGTGACTCTGGTTACTTATCTCTTTTGCTGACTGTACATAAGCGTATAGATAGACGCAGGCTTAGCGCTCGACGCCTTTAAACAAGATGTTGGCATTGTTGGTCGTAAGCACGACTGTTAAGCGTGGGCCCCTGGGTTCGATTCCCAGGTCGGGCAAAAAGCGTTATTGGGTTTATCCATTAGGATTTTTTTAGTAACTGCCCGGAGTTTGGATGTTGGTGGTGTTACACCTATAATATCTCTTGCGTACTTGGTCAGGCTTTATTGAGATGGGTCACTGTGACCGAAATCGGCCTGGGAATATTATTACTCTGACGTCATAATCCAGTATATAAGTGAACAAGTACCTGTAGTATCTCCATCATAATAGCTCTGTCCTCTTCATCCTGATCCTTATACTTCTCCTTAATCTTCCGTAGCTTGCTGCGCTGCCCTCGCTTCATTCCCTTCTCTTCTCGTTTCTCTTCAGTCTTCTGATATGTTTGTTGCTTCTCCTTCTGCGGCTTCTTGCCGCCCTTCTTTGGTAACGAGGGGAATGTGGGGACTTTGTCTTCACCTGTAATTAATGAAGATATTTTATTTAATGTCAATAGGAGAAGGTGGTAGCTTTAGATCTAGATTAGGACATAGGTAGGCTACTTTTTAATCCAAGACTGTATCTGCATCCGCGAAAAGCAAGCAAGCAAGTTTTCAGGCAAAAGCTAGTCAATTATAAATGGAACTTACTTCTGTCAGACATCTCGGAGAATGTTCTCGATTTTGATTGGACGATAACCTCTCCAGTTCCATGATCAATCTGGAAATTTTGGACAAAGGATTATTAGTAAATTATTATATTGCAGTTAACGATTTGAACTATATGGAATCAAGTACAAATACCATAAAAATAAGCTAAATCACTTGGCAATAGTATAGCTATCTATCAGTGAAATAACAGTAGTAATTGAATCAGTACTTCTAGAAATTACCTCTTACAAACACACAAACAAACAATTTAACTCTTTATATTATTACTATGGATATAATTAACACAAACATGCTGTCACCCCTGTATTTCCCGAAAGATTAGGCAGAGGAATACCAATGTACAACCAAAGTTTGCCGGTATTTTTAGGTCCCATGTAATAGGGGGAGAGCCATTAACCGGGCACAAATCCTAACTCCGAGCTGCTGCTGAGAATTTTATAGAAGACCCCAATAATACTTTGCTCGACCTGGGCATCGAATCCAAGAACTCTACCGTAGCAGTCGTGCTTAGGACCATTAGGCTACCGAGGCAGTAGATATAATTAATTAATTTGGGAAGAAAGCTAATCAAACAAATACTCTAAAAAATGCGCCTATTCAAAGTCAAAGCATTTATTTCAATTAGACCATTTACAGGCACTTTTGAATTGTCAAGAAGTTACATTTAAAAGTTGAAGCTAGTTGCTCGTTCCAAAGCGTAGATCTCTATGGAGAAGAACGAGCAAGAAACTCCATGGACACTCTTTTCTTTCAATTTGGTTTTTACAAAATCTTGGTTACAATATTCTTGTTGCTTCTATATGTGAAAACAATGAAGATGTATATAAAACAATACAACAAAAAAATAAAATAATAATAAATAGTACCTACTACAGATGTAAGCCATAGCAGTTAAGAGATGACCAATCCCAACTGACAGCGCCCGTTCACGAACATGACGCGCGCATTAGCACCATTTAGCTCAACCATCTTAAAGGGAGCCAAACGATCGAACGCACGCGCCACTGTCAGCGAGACATTTATGTGAGCATGACAAAGCTCTCAACCACTATGCTTATTTTTCTTTCCACACGTATAAATTCCACATTGACACGTTAGAAGCTTAAAGAACACTGTTTGTTGTCTCCTATGACCTTTGACCCCAGAGGTATGTATATTTTACACTTTTAAAAAATGGCAGCTATTGTTTACCTTAATATGAGTATCAAGCGCGCCCTCTTCCGTGGACTCGCTCTCACTGTCCGTCGAGTCTCCCTCCTGCTCTAGCGCATCATTTTCTTGTTCATTCTGTTCGTTCTGTTCTCTCTGTTCTTCTGTGTCCTCTACATCTTGAGCAGGCTGTGACTCTTCTGTAATGGCGTCTAACTTGTTGGAGACTGGTTTCTCTTCTTCTTTGTCTGATGGTTCGTCTGTTGGAGGTAATAGTTTTGGTAATAGCCCTGTAGGGTAATGCCACTCGGATATAGGGAACGACCGTAGATCATCATGCTAAAGACAATGTGAATGACACCTGATGTAAAGTGGTCACCGCTACCTATAGACATCTGCAATACCAAGTTAAAATGTCTCATGTGTCTGTAATTACACCGGCACCCATACCTTTCTAACCGAAACACAGCAACGCTGCTTTGCGGCAGAAATAGGTATGGTGGTAATACTTCCCCGGACGAGCTTCGTCACAAAGAGCTCTATTACTACAAATATTACACATATGGCTTATTTTCGAATCGTCAGATAGCTTTTAACAAACAACCATACCATGACGCCTATATTCCCCGAAGAGTTGAGCGGAGGTGTACCAATGTACACCTCTGCCTATTGCCTAGTGGCGAGCCTATTGCTATTACCGGGCACAAATCCTAACTCCGAGCTGCTACTGAGAAATTTCTAAAGGAAAAATCCAATAAGACTGCTCGACCTGGGAATCGAACTCAGGACCCATTCTCATCAGTCGCGCTTGCGACCACGACGCCAACGGGGCAGTCCAACGGGGGTCGCGGGTCAGATAACTTTTATTTGAAGAATAAAGGCTATTCAAGTTATTTATGTAGCTCTGTTATCCTCACCGTCATCGGACACGAGTATCTCCTGGTCCTCTTCTAGCTCCTGTACTGACGTGACCTCGGAGGCGTCATCCTGAGCGATCGCCTTCCGTTCGTCACGGTGACTTTCGATGCAGCTGTCCTCCAACTAATACATCAAGTCAAATCGTTTATTGAATGGAATATGTCTTTATTTGCTAAGAATGTAGGTACATAGAAATAGGATGGTAAATTACATAATTGAGATCCATATACATTCTGCCTTATTAGCATGCAAATATGTATTATATAACATTGACAATCAGGTTATTAAAATGTATCATCGTCTAAGAAATCCTGCACAGAGTAATAACATTTCTCTACAAGTAATTCTGTGAAACATTTTTTAAATTTTGACAGGGGTAAGTTTTTGATTTGTTCAGGAATTTTGTTAAAGATAACAGGAGTCAAATGTTACTTCTTTAGCTTATTTTAGCACGACTCCATATGCTATGCCAGAAAGCGTACGAATTTAGCTTCTAAGAACTACTGACTAAGAAAACTGGTAAATAAAAAATAACTGGAATAATTCTTGAGTAATTCGTAAGACACTAGATGCAGGCAGAGCAGAACTGTTCATTGTGGCTATCTCTAGGGTAGGCATTTGTAGATAGTGAACGTCGTTCGGCTGATAATTATGATAATGATGATGAATTCGTCATTCAAATAATCATCAACCTTCTTAGACTTTCTTAGGCAAAAGTTGCAGTGTCCTTAGGTACAGATACTCATCTATTAGTCGTTATTATAAGAGATGCTATGCTACTATGAATGATCTCGCAATTTTCTTCTAAACTAAATAGTTGTCACTTACCCTAAACATGAAGCTGAAGCCGAATTGCAGATGGTCGGGCAGCAGGTAGTTCTTTCGGCCGCGGATCATGAAGGAGCCGGTGGTGAGGTACTCGCCCGTGGGGGCCGACTTAGACACCTGAGACGCGTGTACCCACCACGCACGCGTCAGGACCTTGGCCTCCCATGCCACACTGGGAAAGATAAAAAAAATAGGCAATTTGTCAGTAGCAGCCCGGAGTTTGGAACTTTGTGGTGTGACACACCGGGCCTCGTACTGCACGTAAAGCCATTGGTCCCGGCTGTTATTCGTCGATCCTTGACAGTCGTTACGGATAGTCAGAAGCTAGGAAGTCTGACAACCAGTCTTAGGTATCTTCTTACTCCGTAACTGGGTTATGGAAGTCAAATAGGCAGTTCGTTCATGTAAATGACGGGTATTTAGCTGTATCCGGTTAGACGGGAACTTTACCCCAACATAGATAGGAAAATGCTAGGCAGAAGAATGGAATCTACGTAAATTTCCAGAAAATGCGAATTCTGAAGGTGTTTAAAAAAAACACCTAAAATTCTTTTTTTTTTAGTAAGGTCTCGCGAAATCTTCTCAAAACCAGTCTCGGGCAGAAATGTAGGTGTACTTCACATTACCTGTAAGCCACGGCCGCCTGCCCCGCCTCGGACAGGGTCCTGGGCGGCACGTCTCCGTGGCCGGGGTTCTTGACGATGACGGAGGCGGCGCCCGACACGTCGGCGTGCACGTACAGGTCGCGCGAGCGCATGTAGCGCTTCACTATCAGCTCGTTCTGCTGCTGGTCGCGCCCGCCTATCACCTGCGACCGACACGTTCATTATATCTAAGGCTTCGTGGTTTTAGGAGTCAAATTCAATTACCTAGCGGAACTCCACACATCTGCCGGGTATTCAAACAATTCCGATTTCTTTTTAATGCCATTAGATGGCAAACAGGCCGACGGCCCACCTGATGTTAAGTGGTCACCGCTGTCTATTGACATCTGCAATACCAGAGGCCTTGCAAATGCGTTGCCATCCCAGAGACAACGTTAAAATGTTTCATGTGCTTGTAATTACACCGGCACCCATACCCTTCAAACCGGAACACAGCAACGCTGCTTGACGGCAGAAATAATTTAGTAGTAAGAATGTTGGTAGTATTTCCACGGACGAGCTCCTTCACAAAGAGCTCTACTTCTACTTATTATAACTTACTTTTTTCACGGCTTTGTCTGTGTAGTAGTCAAGTTTACCATAAAACATAGCTGATAGCACTCGACAATAGTGTAGCTTTCCATCAGTCATTGTTTTTGTAATGTAGCGGAGTTCATACTTCCAGAGACTAGCTCTTATAAACGAACCAATATTTTTACGTCTTCATTATTAGTTTAGAATTTAGATAATTAGTGGCTTAAAATTATGGGTACAAAACGTGTAATGTCTGTGAGGTCTCGCCATTCAACTTGATGTTCACAAAGATACGATAAAGTCTTACCAGGTAGTTATCAGAAGAGATGAACCAGTAGAACTTCTCGAACCAGTAAGTCTTACGCGCCTTGATGATGTTGCTGACCGTGTGCGCTTCTTTCAGCGTCTGCTTCGTCTTGCGTTCAGCGCTCTTCAGCGCTTTCCCCGCTGATTCCAGCGTCTTCTGCTGTTTCTTTGCTGCATTGCGCTTTTGGTCGTAATATCTTTAAAAAACATAATTTGACTAGAATTCAGAATCTTGTATGAATACAAGCATAATGAATATTGACGCGGCTACGTATCTTATACAAGTTGTCTACTTTCAAGTCTAAAATCGTGGAAATTAATGAACTGATTTTAACTAAACTTAAATACTCCTTAGGTATGTTATAGAAATCTTTTTAAGATTTTAGACTTGGACATTTGTATAAGAACCGAGCTGAGTAAATGCCCTAATGAGTAATGTCAGCACCACGCTTGATACGGTGTGCCAGAGCGCCGCCGGCGAGCCTTTACCTTTCTTTCATTATAAAAAAATATTTTAACGAACACGATTGGGCTTTACCCTAACTTGAATCGCAAATTATATGCTGGGCTGGAGCTGTGTAGTGATAACAAACGATGATGCTTGTCAGCGAATACATTTTGAATTTTTAACTGTTTTCCATACTAAAATAGTCAAATATCAATTCCAAATATCAGAAACTTATAATCAAGGGTATCATCATCACATCAGCCAAATGACGTCCACTATTAGAAAGCAGATGGCGTTCATTGGTTCCTGCCTACCCCCATGGGAAATAGGAGTTTATGTATGTATGTTAGTCACAATGACCGGTCCTGCTTATAAAGGGTATATTAGGTATAAAAATCTGGCAAAATTCAGCCCTAGAGTCTTACCTCCTAGCGTTAGCGAAAGCTGTGAGCGAAAGGTCGATGTCAACCAGTCTAGGCTTCAGCCCCTCCTCTTCCGCGTAGGGGTCCGACAGCATCAGCGTGATGTGGTTGGTCTTCAGCTTGAGCTGCTTGATGCACGAGGCTATGGGATCGTTGTTGTCTTGGGCAGTCTTCACCAGGAGGTTAATATCATCCCATGACATCTGAGGACAGACATGTGATATATTTTTTTTTGATCCGGCACAATTATTAGTCCTTCGCACACATGACGAGAACAATTTTGTACCACCCACAGTTCAATCTATAACACCACATACAAATTATCATTATTATCATCATATGAGCTGTAGGACGTCCACTGCCGGACATAGGACTCCCCCATAGATTTTCAAAAGGACCGGTTGGAAGCGGCCTGCATCCAGCTTCAAATAAACAAATTGATTTCAAATTTCATTTCGCTTTTTTTTATTTGTTGTTTATTTATTTATTTATTAAAACTTTTTGCACATAATGTAAATAATACATTGTACAAAGGCGGACTTAATGCCTTTGGCATTTTCTACCAGTCAACCTGAGGGTGATGCAGAGACAAAACATAGTAGGTGCAAGAAACAGAAAGTTTCCAGGAATAAAATATAATAAATACATGTATACATACAAACAAAATATACAGAGTAGAGAAAGCCAAAAAATACATAGGTGGAGAAATATAAGAAACTAGTTGTGAGACGAGTCTGCCAATTTCATAAGTAAGTGTTCACGAGCTTTTACTTTGAATATGACACGACTGGTAGCCATCCTGAAATTCTGAGGAAGCGCATTCCAAAAGAAAACCGCCTGGAGAAGAAAAGAAGATTTAAGAAAACCAGAGCGGTGAGAAGGACATCGTAGAAGACGATTATTGGAGGAGCGAAGATGCTTACTGTGCGCAGAGCACAAGTATTGGAAGTGAGAAGTCAGATAGCAAGGAGAACTAGGTTTGTCTAGAAGAGAGAACAAAGTAGTCAAGGCCCTTAACGCCCTGCGCTGTCTGATGGGCAACCATTTTAAGAGCGACCGATGTGCGGACACATGGTCATATTTACGGAGATTAAATACGAATCGAATGCAGTTATTAACAGTTACACACACAGTACACAGACAGTTATTACACAGACAGACAGACAGTTATTATGCAGTTGTTGTTATAGCGGCCATGGAAATTATATGCACTCTGTTAAAATTTCAAATGTCTATCTATTATGGTTCAAAAGAACAAGCTCTGTGACAGACGGACGGACAGATAGTGTGGTCTTAGAAGTAAGGTCCTGTTGGAACCCTACTATAAAAATATTGAGGTTTAATAAGTAATATTGCTAAGGAAGGTTCTTGTATGGGGTCTGCCCCATACAAGAATGTGTGTATTTTAATTTCTCTCCATACAAGAATAGTCTTTTGTTTGTAGTTTTAATTTATTTAAGGCGGTTGCCTGGTTTCTTTTTCGTCTTTTGGAAGTCAATTTTATTTTGTTTTATTTTGATATGTTTCTGCCCCTGACCTGGTTGGCTATGGCCGTCTGCACGGCGAGACGCGCCTGCTCCACGAGCGGCTCGTTGCGCGAGATGAGCTCGGCCGCCTGCTTGTCCACGTCCTGCACGCGCGTCAGCTCCGTCACGCGCTTCTCGTGGTCTTTGCGGACGTTCTGCAGCTTCTTCATCGCATCCCTCTCTACTTGCACCGTCTGTGGGTAAGACAAGATTAAATCTGACCTAAGTAATCTGTGCCTCATACGTTCATAGCACAGTCATGGTATGGTACGGTGTGGTGGGCAGATTCCTTAAAGGTTGCGGAACTCCTGATCAGACTATGTACCATATGCTGGAGTGTCTCAATTGTCCGTTCACCTGCACCCTTGAAAATCTGAGGAGCGCCTCTGACGTGGCCTTTAACATCTTACTGGGCTCAAGTGGTATAACTTATTATTAGACTAGCTTTTTTTAGCGACTTCATTCGCGTAAATCTCGGTAAATACGGACGTAGAAGAAGTCACGGAATTAAAAGTAGCCTATGTCATTTGCTTCGGTTCAAACTAAACCGATTTTGATGTAATTTGATATGGGGTCATATCAAATTACATCAAAATCGGTTTAGTGGTTTAGTCGTGAATCACACAAGAGTTACTTTCGGATTTTCAGTAACAAGAAGAAAAATCATATTTGCTGAGACCCTTAGGGACCTTAGGATACCTTCAAATCAATCTTCTGTCCCTCTAAAGTGGAGAAGAACTCATCGACAGCGCGGTCGAAGGTCTCGTGCTCAGCGTGGGGCAGTTCTCGATGCTGCGCGAACAGCATCGGGTGGAACTCCTGACTCGTCAGCAGGAAGGTGCTGTCGCCACCCTGAGGGTCGGGTCGGGACTCCTTCCTCTGGGTTATGTAGCCCTGGTAGCAAATAATATTGTACACACCCTTTATACATAGACTTCAAAAACAAAACAGGTTTGTATAGCATTGTCTCTGTCAGAATAACTGCACCTGTAAATATTTATTTCTAAAATTCGTGTAACCCAGCACTTCTGGACGTATGCTCATGGAATCTGTACCATGTGCAGCCCTGCAAGTGATTGTCCTTTATAGTCAAATTAGCCAAAACAACTCTTCTTTCCTACATACCTTCGCCACCTGTGTCCTGGCAATGTCTAGCAGTTCTTCAGCTTGTTTCAGTGCCTTCACCAACTTGTCTAGGTCCTGCTCCACATTGAAACCCTTTCCTGGCTCCTTGGACAGCTTCATGGTGCCTGACAGGCCGTTCTCTAAGAGAACATGGTCTATGATTGCTGAACCATATTCTAGAAACAGAAAAAGTTTCTCATGATAGGTTATTGTGTGGCCTACAGGCCGGTGGCCTGCCTGAATGTGGGCACTGCAGTTTGTGAATATCAAAAATTCCAGAAGGTGCCAGGTACATTGTTGTCTCAAAGAAAATTATGTATTTTTGTAATTACACTGGCACCCTTCAAACTGGAATAGATCCGCAATTCCACAGTATAAAAGCTAACTTGCTGGAAAAGTACCTTAGTTCTCAGCCTTTAAAGTTGATTTTTCTGTGTTTCAGTAGCACAGCACACAAATGAATAAAATTCTTACCTAATTTAGGATTGAGTACTTTTTTTAGATTGTCTCCGGGCTTGCCGTTTGTTAGTATTTCTTGTAACGCATCGCTAGATGGCGCTTCGTAGCTAGTCTTAGCTCTATCTAATGGATATTTTTCTTTTACTGCAAACCTGTGAGTAAAAAAAAATACAGAAGCTATAAAACATATTTGGAGAGAGCCAAATTTTGAGAACAGCAAAGTCAATAGTGGCATAGACAAAATGACGTAGTACTTAGTATTTTATCATTAGTGGTGATATAATGATTATCAATTTGCGATTATGGTTATCTTCCTTTATAATAATTAATTACAATAACTTATCTCAGTATTTAGTTTGTCTTATTTGCCACTTTATGTATTTGTAGGCCTGTATATGCAAATAAGCAAGAGTTTAAAAGTCCTGGTCCAATTTCAAAGATCTATTTTTTAACTCGAGTATCTGTCAATTTAGCCTTGAAGCAAATGTATATCCACTTAAGGCCCTGTCGTAAGCAAATACCATCACATACCATCACGCCTGTATTCCCCGAAGGGTTAGGCAGAGGTGTACCAATGTACACCCACAGTTCGCCAGTATGTTTACGTCCCATGTAATAGGGGGCGAGCCTATTGCCATTAACCGGGCGCAAATCCTAACTCTGAGCTGCTACTGAGATTTTCATAAAAAAACCCAATAACACTTTGCTCGACCTGGGAATCGAACCCAAGACCTCTAGCGTAGCAGTCGCACTTAGGACCACTGGGCTACCGAGGCAGTTGGTTGGTTGGCAGTCGTAAGCACATGTTTAGGTAATTGACAATGACGCATCACGGCAACAAATGAGGTTCAAAATAGCGATAAGTTTGATGTTAGTTGAATCGGATAACCACAGAAATAACAGTAATTTTTAAGTTTTCTTTAAATTATGAAAAAATACACAGCTCAGTGGAATAATTTATAGGTATACCTTTAGTTCACGAAATTCCCTATATTGTCATAACATAAAATTACACAGTTTACGCTCAAAGTTCTTAGATCTATATGACGAAAAAAATTTTTAGTCTGTCCCTTATGATTTTTTTGCAATGATACTGTTACACTTTCATAAAATATTTATAAGTAAGTCTTTTCTTTGAACCCTTAACAATACATTAAATTTTTTCAGGCTTGTAATATGTACCAATACTCCAGACTATGTAATAAAAAATGTGTGTTTTATGGTGTCCTGTGTTCAGAGAGCCCCTTAAGCAGTAGTTACTTTAACATACTAGTCAATTTACCGAATCTTATCCCCCTCCACATGTGGCCTCAAGACGTTCAGAATAGTCCACTCATAATCAGTCAGCACAATGTTCCCTCTGTCGTACAACTCTAATATCACATGGTACGCAGCTTCGCCGCTACCAAACTGCAGGTCCACAATACGATCAATACCAAGCTGGGAGAGTTTCTCCAATCGTTTGTTTTTCAAGTGTTTGCGGAGCTGCAATAGAACGAATATTGTTAATTGTCTCCGAGTCAAATTCTAAAATGTTTTCTTTTTGGGGCTGTCTTTCGTGTTTATCATCACTTAGGAGTAATTTGGCAAAAAAAAAAATGTTTATGTGTACCACGGTATCTATATTCGTTCTTTTTCCTTTACGAATTTTGGTATTCGTACATATTTAATTTATGTTATGTTTTCACCACTCTTGGCTGACTGTAATATGAAGATAATGCCTTATGCATTATCTTCATATTACATTAATAAACAAAAACTGCTATGATTGGTTTTTGCTAATGCAGTCAAGCAATCCGATGACATCAGCTTATGCGCCCCAGTTAATTTGTTGCATTGAGTGTATTGTCATTCAAAACCCAGGGGTTAGTCTGTCATTACCTTTAAAGCTTTTACATTGCATAAAGTTTAAATCAATAAAATATAACATACCTTCATGGTAAACCCGGATGGGGCGACATTCTTTGGCCATTCAAATTGTGTGGTATGAAACCGATTACCTGACTCCACCAGGAGCACACTCTTTTCCTCGGATCTCTGTAGACGGATCACATATGTCTTGCTGTCTATATCGTAGACTTGATTTACGCGCATACCTATTAGCCTATTTAGAAAAGGAGGAATATTAGTCTGTGTGTGTGTGTAAATAAAATAAGTATGAAGTTTTTGTATTTTGTAACTCAGAATGTGGCATACAATTTAAGGAGTTTATTTTTTTTATACCATGAGCAACGTGAGGGTGTTTAAGTACTCTGTACTTAGACACAGTAAAAAAATATTATGATACAAATTTACAATAGGTAAGCAAAATACCTACTAGGTAAATAAAATCAAGTTTTATTGCAATTTTTTTACTAAAATCTGCTTAATCAACAGAATAAAAATATAAATAACACAAAATGGATTACATAATTTGGAAAATCAATTAGTTAAACTTGAAATTGTAATGTTTTGATATCGTTAACAGAAAAATCTTACTAAAAAGTCTGACAAAGAAATCAATAATTACCTTTGTAATTCTGTGACCATGCACATAATATCGTATGTGTTAAATCTATTCTTCATTTTTGCGGTATATTTTCACGTTTTCAGAACATTAAAATATTATTTCTCAACAATTTAGCAAAAATTAATGACGAAAATGGAAAACAATGATGACACTGGATGACAGAACTACTCGACGTCACTAACTTGAATTTGACTTCCAGTCACTGTCTCTGTCTTACTCTTGTAAATAGACAGAAACAAAACATAAAAACATGTGCGTATTTTGACAGATCACCTTTTGATGTTCCATGATAGTGATGTGCGAACGCCTCAAACATCGATTTACACTGATGACTTTCTCAACTGAGTCGTGTAATAATAAAATGTATAGGTAAGTGAACTGTTTATTTTAAAAATAGCTTACAGTCAAATAGCGGTTTTGTACAGCAAAATACATAAGACAACAGTTATATTTTTTTCGTGTTTTATTTACAGTCAAAGTCAAAGTCAAAACATTTGTTTCAATTAGACCATTTACAGGCACTTTTGAATTGTCAAGAAGTTACTCATACAAAAAGTTGAAGCTAGTTGCTCGTTCCAAAACGTAGGTCTCTATGGAGAAGAACGAGCAAGAAACTCCATGGACACTCTTTTCAAATTGGTTTTTACAGAATCTTGGTTACAATATTCTTGTTGCTTCTACATGTGAAAACAATGAAGTTAAATATAAAACAATAAAAAAAAAATATATGATAATAATAGTACTAAAGATGTAAGCCATGGCAGTTAAGAGATGACCAATCCCACTGACAGCGCCCGTTCACGAACATGACGCGAGGATCAGCACCACTTAGCTCAACCATCATGAAGGGAACCAAATGATCCGACCCACGCGCCACCATCAGCGAGACATTTAAGTGAGCATGACAAAGCCCTCAACCACCATGCTCGTAGTGTCCAACACATAATAATAAAATAAATAAAAGCCTCCATGGTACTCACATTTACAAAATTGAAATAAATGATGATAGATTATATAAAACTAAGATTTTAAGTAATTCTATTCGACAGATGACCTGTAGTATGTAAAAAAAAAAAAATAGAAATAATAATAACGGTATAAATGATAATACATTCTACATCAGAAATTATGTAAGAGGTAGTGCCAAAACTAAAAGGAAGTCTAGGTTTATCCAAATCTGTAATGTGCTCAAGCCCTCTTTTCTGTTTTGTAAATGGTTGCCAATCTAAATCCTCCAATTTAAAACCTCAATTGATCAAAAGTGTGCATAAGCAAAAACGCTCAGTACTCTGACAATAAAATGAATTATTATTTATGTATTTAAAATCAATATTTAAGACACATGATATTTTTTAAAACAGCCATCCACACATAGTGGGACGTTGCAAGCTTCACACTTAAAAGGGGTTTTGACCGATTTCCGCCCTTCGTGTACGCAAACAGAACATCTTACCCGTGTTTTACGATTTCTTAACGCGTAACCCTCCGCCACGTCTACGCGTATGGGCCAATGTATATGAGGGACCTTTCGTATTGGATCTGGCAATCGGGCCATTGCAGAAACATGACGGCGATGTTGTGGGCAAAGGGAAAGATGATTGTGGAGGATGGTATCTACTAATCGAAGGCGGAAGTTGTGGTGGTCTTGAGGACACTGGAGAGAAGACTCCATTAGAATGCGTGCGTTGGAGATGGAAACGTTTAGTAGCCGTTTGAAGAACTTCATGTACCACTTTGAACACTTTTTTCGCTCAAGCAAGTATGGCTCAAGCATTTGATCTTTCAGGTCAACTCCACCCATAGACTTGTCGTAGTCCAATACAATCTGGGGTTTAAAGGTCAGAGACCGAGCTGTCGGTTTGGAAGGTACACGAGCCAAACCAGCGGCTGACCCATGGCAAGTAGAAATCATGTTGATCCGTCTAAGATCTTGCCAGGACATGACACAAACATCGCCAGAATGGCGTGCAATGAGTTGTCCTTTTCTAAGAGGAGCTTGGTCGATGAGATGGGGAACATCCTGGCGATACGGCCGTAAGGTACCTACACAGTCAGTACCATTACGTTTTAAAAAGCGAGCTAAACATGGAGAATTGTACCAAGAATTTAAAAATAATCTATAACCTTTGTTAAGTAAGGGATCAACCAGCTTTTTCACTATTTTGGAATCTTCCTCCTTTCCAGTGTACACTATGAAGGACCATAGGTAGCCTGTGGAACTTTCGCAAAGTTCAATAGTTTTGATTCCGTAATTTGCATCTTTCGACGGAATATACTTTCTGAAAATCGTTTGAGGTCCCTTCCATTGAGTTACACTTTCATCTATGCAAATGTCTTGCGATGGTACGTAATTTTCTTGAAATTTGGCGTTAAGAGAAGTAATAATAGGCTTCACAGGATATAAAAGGTCGGAGCGTGCAGCTGTGTTGGACGGGGTCACCGGATTAGCAAAATTCAAGGCCCTCGTGAGTGCCGTGTATCTTGGAGCCGTAAAGATTTTGCGGAATACATCGGTCCGAAGGAGTGGATCTGTTGAGAAACAACAGCTAATCGTCGGCATCCGAACGATCCCCAGCATAATCCAAAACGCAAAAAGGCACAGGACCTCATGAGCGTTTGTGGGATACCATTCGGTCTGGAAAGTAGATGATTTTATGTTGCTAGCGTTTTGGTTCGTACTATCGGCAATAAGCTCCAAAACGCAATCATCCCACAAGGATCGAAATGCTTCATATGGCGACCAATGACGCTGGACCGAACCCGTACGCTCAGGAATAAAGAGCTCTTCCTTGGGCCGAAATGTTTCCATAGAACTCCATTCGAAGAGAAGGCTCTCGTCTTCCTCAACCTTACGCTCAGCCACGTCCATTTTAATTTCTTCTTTCCTTACATCTGTCTTAGCCTTTTCTATCTCTTGCGCTCTTAGCTCTCGCTTCCTCGCCTCATCCCAATCCTTAAGATCAGAAGGGACATCGTCATCTCTCACCCAAATTTCCTCCAGTGGATCACTTACATTACGCTGGGATCGCTGGTCATTTTCATGGTGACGATTTCCACCAACGCGGGTACCTCCTGGCATACGTTTATGCCTTGACACCCGCGACACACGCCCTCCTCGTCCATTCCAGTGTCCAGCTTTGAGATTCGCCTTATCTTTTCTCCTGGCTTCTACTTTCTTATCTCTAATGTCACTACCCTCGCTCACACCCGCATCCGCGGCGTGTGCATTTGTGGCTAAAAGCTGATCTTCGACGACATTGTCTTCCGAAAGGTCATCGACATTGAGCGAACTGTAAGTCTGCTCGTCATCACCGAAGACCCATTCAAGAACAGTCAAGCCCGACGACGACGACGGTTGGCTGAAACAGATGCACTTTAAATAAATTCAGGTAGTCTAATGTAGTGAATATGTTACTTTACTCATTGGTTCGAACTTGCGCTCAACGTGCTGTCCGGCATAATACAGAGGAGGGTGCAGAACTTACGAATCAAATGCAGGCTGGACTTTTACGAGAGGCGACCGTGATCTATCACGGGCGCTGTCAGGAGGAGTTTCTTGGCATTTCGGCGCGGTGCTATCGGAATACGTTTGCGCCACCGGAGAGGGAGTCGAACGTTCGTGTTTAATCTATATGAAATACATAACACAGCTAGTTAACAAGTAGTTGACGACTTTTGTATTAATTTATTTTTACTAGCAGCCTATTACCTTGCTACATGCACGATTTTGTAGAAACTATTTTCATAGTTCACAAAAACCGATAATGTAAACCTTGTATACATGAGAAAAATGAATAAAGTTTAAATTCATATGAAACGCTTTTGTGCTAGCTGAAATTTAAGCCTAAGCACACTTTATTGATCTCAGGCTAGTTAAGAAAGGACCTATGTCTTACACAGGTATTTGTGAACGTTTTCCCAGAGCTATCGGTTAGCGCGGTCGCTGCGACGTATATTATCACATAGCTACTCGCTTACATGAGATTAACACAAGCCGTTACCTATTGGCCAAAGTAGTTTTTGAAGAAGGATGCCTTTGTTAATTCCTTTTTAGAATAAAAACATGTGTGTTGATGATTTTATTTGCAATCACCATTATTTTTGGAAATCAAGTAGGTACCTCGTTGTCGCTGTCGTCTAGCATGAGCTCTTCTTTACACAACTCCCCGACATATGACTGTTCTCCCGCATCCTCATAGCACAGCTCGCCTAATTCGATTTCTACTTTTCCCGATGACATCTGTAGGAAAGCATGAGTATTCAGATCTATTCAAAGTTACATATTGTTTTATTTTACAGCATTGAATTTACTCTTTTATCACCTAAGCGGTAAAACAACTTATTGTTTACAATCCACTGTAACAGACATTACTTAACTTTCCAGCCGTGTGATTGTAAACACGGCTAAATAATGTAGATATACGTAATAATATCAAAGCTTTAAGAAATAGGTATGGTAAATGGAAGTAGCATTATCGAAATAATTCACCTCGCGGATAATTAAAGTAAACTTTTTCGATAATTTTACGATGCATCACATCACTAACGATTATACCGCCAAAAAATTTTCTTTCCCTACAATCGTTCCCAACCCAAACACCAATTCCCGACGTATACGGTATGTATCTACACTTTTACATTCTTGTACGAGTAGACTTTACTTGAAACGATGAAATTATCTTAATATTGCACTTACCGTGGAAAATCGCAGATGCAAAAAGCACCAAGCAGTCTTCTTCACAAGAACAGAACAAAGCAAAACAAGCCGAGTACCTATCTAATAAATATTTGTTTGACGCTTAAGCCAACCAATCGCAAGTGTTCATGCATACCGTGTGATCGGCTCTCATAGGTCAGGACGCTTCTGGGGGTCGAGAACCCTCATTGCGAACCGTCAAGCGTCGCGCGAACCCCAGAGACCGCACTTCTCCAGGCTAAATAGAGCTCTACCGTACTAAAATTAAAGGTGAATATTGCTTGAACAAATTTGTTCACAGACAAGAAGAGGAAATTCAATCGTTTCGCATAAGAATGTCTATGGTTTAGAGAAAATTAAAAAACTACAATGTTTTTGTTTGTTTTTAAAGAAAACACAATATTAATTCATAAACATCGA
Source organism: Caradrina kadenii (assembly GCA_947462355.1). Classification (NCBI taxonomy): domain Eukaryota; kingdom Metazoa; phylum Arthropoda; class Insecta; order Lepidoptera; family Noctuidae; genus Caradrina; species Caradrina kadenii. The sequence continues at coordinate 12,293,271 of OX381690.1, read as the reverse complement.
AATGATAACTTCTTTTTGTTTTATTTCTTTTATCGAAGCCCAAACTGTAATTTCCAAACGGAAACAAATACCTGTGGTACTGTCAAACAGCTGTTACAGCTGTCAAATAATATGTGAGCTGTCACTTGCTCATGCTCTCTTCACTACTCTTTAGCTTGTTGACTTCGTCAAAACAAAACAGTATAATACCGGATTTATAAGAAAAAAACGATAATACCATTAAAACCACAATGGGACGTGACAACACAGATTTAAAAGATTTCAAGCTGAGGCCGATGAAATGCGAGTGCAACTTCCTCAGCAAATCGGATGGATCGGCAATTTTATCTCAAGGTACCTACCTAATTGTGTTCTTATTTTATTTTTATCTTTAGTCCGGCAAACGTAGCGTAGGTCTTCCACCCACAAGGTGGACGGAGGATCTGATGAAGACCGCAGGAAAACGCTGGATGCAAGCTGCTTCTAACCGGTCCTTTTGGAAATCTATGCTGGAGGCTTATGTCGAGCAGCGGACGTCCTGCTGCCGATACGATGATGATGATCTTTAAGTCAGATTGTTTCACATTATATCTAGGAGGTAAGTACAGCAAAAGAAACTCAAAAATATTTATCAAAACTTCACAAAAAATTATAAATTTCCGTCATAATATTTCAGGTCAAACAGTCGCTCTGGTGAGTGTGAATGGTCCTTTAGAAACCAAGATGCAGAGCCAGAGCATAGAGAAGACTACGCTTGAGGTGCTGTTTTGCAGTAAAGGAGGCAAACCAGCTATCGGAGATAGGTAATGATAATGTTTAATTTTAAACTGGCTTCTGCCTACAATTTTGTCTGTATAAATGTAGGTAATCGCAGACACTGTGAAAGTCCCAGAATAAATAGTAACCTTAGTCCTTTCTTGGGATTAAAACATACCCCTTACCACATTGGAACAAAATCGGTTCAATAGTTTAGACATTAATTAATTATTAGAGTTATCTTCGCATCTATAATGCTGCATCTACGATGAGCAAACATAAAAAAATAGTTTTGACTGCATTCTGTAATTATAGCACAGCTCCTAATACATAATGATCACATTCCAGGTACAAAGAGCATGTGATCAGGCAGACATGTGAGACCGCTATCCTGGGCAGTCTGTACCCTCGAACAGGCATCACCGTCACTGTTCAAGAGCTGGAGGACTATGGAGGTGTAAGTAGAGAGTTTGTGAGTTTAAAAAAAAAATCTATAAAATCATAGGATTTTATAGATTTTTTTTTTTGGTGGCTGGGAAATCATCAAATAACTTCTCCCGCCCTGGGCGGGGCGGGAGGGAGTGTCAGTTTTTTACTGACTAAAACCCACCCATGTTCCTTCTTGTGCCCTTTGCGTTCCGGGGGCGCGGTATCTCTTACGAACAACCCGCAACCCCGGCAGGCATCGGCCCTCAGTGGCCCCTTCCTTTTGCTGACATCTCTTTGAGGCGCGCGTGGAACTCGAACGCGCCGTCGACACGGCATGATTTTATAGATAAAGTGATACATTTCAAAAGGCATTTGTCACAGATTACATTTTGGATTCATCTTCAATAATAGATAGACTACACCTACTACCTCTCAGTTTCATCTGTGGTAAATTAGATCTTTTGATGATTGCTCTGCTTAAATGAATGTGCAGTTTGCATGATGATGCAATATAATGTCACACCTGGTCTGGAAAACTGATGATGAAGCCGGAAGGTGGTCATAAGAACTTAATCAAATCTTAGAAGCCAAATTATCCCACTTCCTAGTGTTCGATTGAGCTCGAATTTTTAATATACAACGCAATATAAAAGCTTGTTTTAAAAAATAATTATGTTAAAAACTTGTTACTTGTTCCAGTTCTTAGCATGCTGTATAAACTGCTCTTGTCTGGCGCTGCTGAACTCTGGCTTGTCAATGCGCCACACCTTCGCAGCCGTCTCGTGCGCTATCGACGAGCACGGCAACATACAGCTTGACCCCGAGCCCACACAGCTTGCTACAGCTCGGGCTACCATGACCTTTGTGTTCGATAGTAGGGAGAAGACTTTAGTTAGTGGTAAGTTATGGCCAATTTTTGTACTTTGCTATGATTGTCCCGTTGGTCTTGTGGTCGCAAGCGCGACTGTTGAGCATAGGGTTTCCTGGGTTCAATTCCAGTCGGTCAAAAAGGGATAATGGGATTTTCTACTAAGAATTTCTCAGTAGAAGCCTGGAGTTTGGGAGTTAGTGGTTTGACACTCTTGTGCCTCATAAAGCAGGTAAATCCGTTGGTCCTGCACCTGATCTCCCCCCAGTTGTGGCGGATTGCCGTCCCGTCGGACTATCTATAAGAGTTAGAGCAGAGTGAGCACCTGTGTTTACACACTTATGTACGATAATATCTCTTGCGTGCTTGGCTGATCCCCATTCAGATTGGCCTCCATGATTGAAAACGGCCTGGAGATTTTTAATGGTTAATTCTAGAAGTAAGCCATGATGGCACTTGCTGCTCTCATGGTCTTATTATATCAAGCACTAGCATCTGCCTGCAACGTCTGTGTGGAAGTCATCAACATCATCATATGCGGAATGATATCCACTGCTAGACATAGACCTCCTCTAGAGATAGCCACAATGACCGATCCTGCGCTGACCGCATCCGGCGATTTCCCGCGACTTTTATCTGGTTGTCCATCTAGAGGTGGATCACTAGATGGAAGTTAAGTAAATCAAAAAGCAGCTTCCTCTCAGAGAAAGAATTTTTGTATTCGACCCGTGGGTACTTCCAGAGATTATCTCTTGCAAATAAACAACCTGACCTCATTATATTAATATTATCTACTAAATCCCACAGGATTCACGGATGGTACTTTCAGTGAGGATGCATACAACGAGGCGTTGGAACGAAGCCGCTCCGCCAGTCAACTGGTATTTGATTTCTATAAAGATATTGTTAGCAAATACTCCTATGTTATAGGATGACATTAAATTTTACTAATGCAAAAACTGTTTTATTTTAGAAAATGGACACCGGGCAATCTCTATTAACTAAAACATCACTTATTTATGTTATTGTACTTTCATAATAACCTTATCATATCACTGTGGGTGGATCTTCTACAACCTGTTTTTTTTTACATCTCAAGTGTCAATTGGATATGACACAACTAATCAATTGACGGTTGACTTTTTATTAGCTGTCAAAACGAGATTCCCCAAAGATTTTGTATGACAACACTGAACAATGACGTCACTTTTTTGTCATCTCGATTCACTAACTATTTATTGATATTAATCATCATCATCATACCATCACGCCTGTATTCCCCAAAGGGTCAGGCAGAGGTGTAACAATATACACCCACAGTTCGCCGGTATGTTTAGGTCCCATGTATTAGGGGGCGAGCCTATTGCCATTAACCGGGCACAAATTCAATTTATTGCAACAAAAAAATTAATTTTATAGTTATTTAAAAATTGATGAGGTTTTTCAGAGGTAAAATAGTGCTTTTTTTAGATGTGTCTTTGAGTTATTGTTTAATGGTGTCATCTGCCCAATTACTGGAGACATATTGTAAAGGATGGTACGGTTGACATTTGTCGGGCATGCCACCGTCCGGCGGAATCAATCCATCACATTATATCTGGGTGTTCTCTTCTGGATAACGGAGACTACTTGCATAAACACAACCTTGTAGCCAGGATTATCCACTAGCAACTTGCTCTGAAATACAGTCTTGTTGAATTGGAAGTGTCGTACTATAGGTACGTACCCGATCCATGAAAATTGCAGTAACCATTGTATTGGGATCGATCTATCATCACTGACAGAAAAATCAAGTATCAAGCCGCGTAAGGTTATCGACATGTGACTACATCAATAATTGTGCCGGCGTCGTGACGGCCAATGGCGTAATAGCCAAGAGCGACACCTAAGGATATTCTCGTTGGGCAGTTCGATCGAGGGCTTGATTAAAAAGACGGTACTCCCAGACACGGTGCGTATTGTTAGGAGGTTCCTTTCTCAGGAGCCCTGACCACCGGTAGCTTGAACCCCGTTCCCGACACCAGTGGGCTGCTATTTTTTATATTTTTAAATGTTTTAATTTTTATATTTTAAAATGTAACTTATAATGTATGTATATACAAATGAATAAATGAAAAATAGTAATTCATATTAATTATATAATATTAGTTAATTCTTGGTGATATTAGTTACAGACTGGATCGATTCATTAACGAAAGATATAAAGCAATTTTTGACGCACTCTCCCGACTCTTGTACTGACTTTAGGATAGTTGCTAATGCATTTTCTATGCATTTTTTGCCGTCCATTAGGGATTCTATGAAGTATTTCTTCGCCAATTCTATTTGTTTCATGGCACATTCTACGGATTCCATGAGACAATTCGTTACCACTCCCAAGGTTTTCGTAGCCTCCTGTATGGCTTGTATGAAGCAATCCTTAGCTTCTAGTATCCTTTCCGTGGCCTGTTCAATGGCATTCACGATGCATTTTCTTATATCTTCTATCTGGTTACTTTGGTTTCCTGCTTTCTTGTTTTTGGATTTCAAGTTGCATCGGATCTCTTGCTCAGTTGGCATGGGGTTGTTTATTTCATCCTCTATGGTTCTATCTGTCTCTTCTATAGTTTCCACGCAGTGTGGGATGCCTTCTGTAGTTGGCATGAGGTCGTTTTCGTCTTCGTTCATGGTTTCATTTGTCCCTTTTATATTTTCCACTGAACAATGTTGGACCTCTTCTGTAGTTGGCATGGGGTTGTTTATTTCATCCTCTATGGTTCTATCTGTCTCTTCTGTAGTTTCCACGCAGTGTGGGATGCCTTCTGTAGTTGGCATGAGGTCGTTTTCGTCTTCGTTCATGGTTTCATTTGTCCCTTTTATATTTTCCACTGAACAATGTTGGACCTCTTCTGTAGTTGGCATGGGGTTGTTTATTTCATCCTCTATGGTTCTATCTGTCTCTTCTGTAGTTTCCACGCAGTGTGGGATGCCTTCTGTAGTTGGCATGAGGTCGTTTTCGTCTTGGTTCATGGTTTCATTTGTCCCTTTTATGTTTTTCACTGAACAATGTTGGACCTCTTCTGCAGCTGACCCGGGGTTATTTCTGTCTTCTTCTATGGCTTCCGTAGTATCTTCTGTAGTTTTGATGGTGCATTGTTCGACCTCTTCTTTGGGTAGCAAGAGGCTTCTTTTGTCTTCTGCAATGGATTTCTTGCTATTTCTTTTGGATTTTATAGTCCATTGAACCGTTTCTACTTTGGTTCGTATGGGGTTGTTTTTGTCTTCTAAGGTTTTTTTGGTCTCTTCTGTGGATTGTACGATGCATTGTTCCAGATCTACTTTGGATGGTATTGGGTTGTCTTCTATGGTGTTCTTGCTCCCTTCCGAGGTTTTCAAAACGCATTGTAAGACTTTGATGGTTGGCCTGGTGTTATTTTTGGTTTTCTTGGTTTCTACTGCCGTTTTTACGATGCATCTTTCGTAAGCCTTGGTTTTCATAGGGTTCATTTTGTTCACTTCTTTCATTTTATTGGTCTCATTTATGGTTTGTTTTCTATCGGCCATGGTTCTTTCTACTCTTGGCTCTTCCTAGTATTTGTTCCACGGCGGCTGCTCTTCTTCTCCAGAAACGTTAGCAGCTATTCATCAATGATTGTGATTCTTTCAGTGAATATGATAAAGTTGAGGATTTTTAAATCTGGATTAAAATAAAACACATTCATGATTTAATAAAATTAAAAGAGTTTACGTTTACGAGGATCAGATTGTAGAGGTAAACGAATGAAAATTAGAATTTATAGAAAAGGAATCATTAATTATTCTGGTCCCACTGGCTTAATGATTGCCTGCAGACTGCATTCTCTAATCAGGCAGCCTGCCGGCAAAGGCTTACATAGACCACTCACTACATGCGACTTTTACCTACACACAATGATGGCATAACGACTATTTATTGATCGTTTTTAAGCAGAAGTCCGCGATCACCAGTCCATAATTAGTTCTAAACATCTGTAAATTATGAATTTGTTTTGGCCACGAGTTGAATGTCTGTCTGGGCTAGTCCAGAGTCTCTAGTACAAGTAGAAACTCGCACTAAGGACGGAATGAGGAAGAGAACGTTAGCGTTAATTCCTTTCTATATTAATTCTAGGTAGTCAACGCGTTCGAATGTGTAAAGAAACTCGTACTGTAGGCACTCTGTTCGCCATAGAAACTCAGTTCCTTCAGGCCACAGTCTCCTATCAACAGAGCGCCGGTCAGTGTATCGCCTCTTGCGATATCCGACAGGTAAAAATCTGCAGGTGGACTGTTCAGTCAGTAGGGAGTGTTTAGATAATAAAGTTCTTACGAGTAGTAAGCACCAGCACAAGGAATCTGATTTGAGATTGACGGAGCTAGCAAAAACAGTGCCGGTTTGGCAGCCGCTGATGGTGGTAATGAATTTGTCTGTGTATAAATGAAAGACCTTAAGTTATAACAGATTTATAATAGCCACATTTTAGCTATTGCCTGAGATTTCCTCCGCGTACATTTTCTTACGGAACCCTAATATTTATGACAGTAAATTATAGCTTAGAGCACTCAGGATTAACGTAACTTACTGTTAGCGAATGAATTTTCAGAATCGAACTAGAAGTTCTGAAGATAAACGTGTCCAAATAAACTTCAGATTTGTAATATAGATTTCATAATTTATGTTTCCTTTAAATAATATTGCCTTACCTTTATTCCAGGTGGCCAATGGTGGCGGCCAATAAGTATAAGTAATTAAAATATCATTAGTGGCAGGGTACAGATAAGGCCATTCTAACCTAAGTATGTTTGTAAGTCCGGAGGGGTGTCGAACAAACCATAGCATCAAACATTATTGATGAGTTTTATGATGTCGAAACTTAGATGGTCCTTTCCTTGTAAAATTAGCGTACATACTTCATATTTTTCTTATTTATATTTTTTTTACAATTAAAATTTATTTGAAAAGAGCGCGTAATTTTGACAGTTTTGACGGTTCATAGTTAACAGCGATTGATGTTTATTTTTTAAGGTAATGTCAAGATGCCATGGCAATAGCAAGAACCCATGGACTTAGTTGTATTTTATGTTCACGCAAGAACCTTTTTTTTTTTGGTGGGTGGGAAATCATCAAATAACTTCTCCCGCCCTGGGCGGGACGGGAGGGAGTGTCAGACTTTTACTGACTAAAACCCACCCATGTTCCTTCTTGTGCCCTTTGCGTTCCGGGGGCACGGTATCTCTTGCGAACAACCCGCAGCCCCGGCAGGCATCGGCCCTCAGTGGCCCCTTCCTTTTGCTGACATCTCTTTGAGGCGCGCGTGGAACACGAACGCGCCGTCGACACGGCCTGTCGTTATGCAACGTAAGGACGGTGAGCATTGCTCACCGTCCACAGGTACCCGTATCTACGGTGGCCGGGAGTCGTCTCGCGGCTCCCGACGTCCGGAGCGTCTACCGCGGCGGCTGGGACGGGAGAACCGCTGTCTCAACCGTCCCGCCGCCTCCTTCTCAAGCATTACTGCCTCGCAGAAGGAGGCGACTGCATCCCATTCCCTCTCGCTCCGGACCATGGCTTGCACCAGGGCCGGACGCGAGAGTTCGCCGCCGCCGATGGCCGCCACGAGGACTCGGCGATGCTCCGCCCAAGCGGGGCATACTGCCACGGTGTGCTCCACCGTGTCCTCGGGGCGATCCACACAATGGTGACACCCGGACGTTTCCTCCCGCCCGATAAGGTGCAGGAACCTCCCGAAACACCCGTGTCCGGTGAGGACCTGCGTCAGGCGGTAGGTGAGGGCGCCGTGACGCCTCTCCAGCCACTCCTCAAAGAGGGGACTTACCGCCTCTATTAAGGCGTGCCCAGCACGAGGTTGCGACAGTCGCTGTCTCCATGTCGCCATGAGATCGAGCCGGAGGTCGGCCCGCCGAGCGGCAATTTGCCGCGGTGGCGGACTCTCCCCCCGGCCTAGTACCTCCACGCGCCACTCGTACAGGCGCGCGAGGACCAGCGCCTCCAGATCCCACGGCGGCAATCCGGCAAGGAGGCTCGCCGCCTCCCCCGAGATCGTGCGGTATCCTCGGATGGCCCTTATGGCGATCACCCGTTGGGACGCAATGAGGTAGTGGGCGGCAAGTCGCCTTAACCCCTGCGCCCACACCGGGGTCCCGTAAAGGGCCATCGACCGCACGACTCCCGCGTAGAGCCTCCGGCAGGAGGCGTTTGGTCCCCCCAGGTTGGGTAGGAGCCGCCTAAAGGCAGCCCCGGCCCGTTCCAGTCTGGGGGCCAAACGTCGGAAATGCTCCGCGAAGTTCCACCGACGCAAGAACCTTATTATATTAAAAATGTCTGTCGGTTATTCTGCAAAATCTAGTTTCAGTGATAGCAGAGTAACCAAATACATAATAAGAGCCCTAACCTAAGCCGAGTGTTACCTCTCAAGTGGACTTAAAATAATGGTTGGAGAAATAACTCCCGGAAATAAAAACCGGGGCTTATAAATGCGCGGCAAGGGGCAGCAGGAATCCATTTAAATAATTTAACATATTTATTGTAACCGATCATTTAATAGTGAGCTTACTATTATCTAAATAATGGGTATTCTCAGAAGTTTTTTGAAAATAGTTATGAAAAAAAAAAAACAAAAAGAACTCTGTCCTTTGAGTTGGCTACTGACTAGCCAGTTTGTTTTAAAAATCTGTTAATCTCAGCTGAGCGTCAGCCATTTCACCGCGGTAGTGGCGCATAATTTTTTCTACCTAGGACAATATTTATTAAAAAAATAAAATTTCTTGTTTGCCTTTTTTATAGGTCAACTTTTTTGTGTTGGGCTTGAGGAAACAAAATTTTTATGATATGTGCGTCACCTTTACGCGAGTAAATGGTTTTTCTTCCTTTTACCTGGAAATAAAAGCATTTATTATGTAAGTAAGTTACATCAAATCAAATTATTTATCACAAATAAACATTTGTGATAAGTAAATAATTTGATTAGGCGCTTTTGTATTGCCAAGGAGTCAGTCAGTCAAAAAGTTGAAGTTAGTTGCTGGTTTCGAAAAGTAGGTTTCTATGGAAAATAATAAGTAAGAAGGGTGGTATCCTCAATTCCTGAGTAGAGCGTAATGTAGTCAACACGAACAATACGGGTCGGCAAGAAAGCGATTTGGAATTAGCCATTGGTGTCGTTGGCCCGTATGTTATTAAAATACACTCTGTTGAAACTATGGACAAAGTTATGCTTCATTTACGTAACCATTTTTCCCATAAACCAAAAGCGGCAAACATCTATCACATTAAAACTTTTTGCATCCTTTTTTCGCTAGTTGCATGTTCTACTTTTGTCTCTGGACGCTCCCAATTAGCGAGGATGATGATAGGCATCACGTACGACATTCGTACACCAGTTATAAACAAGAATAATACGAGTAAATAATTGAATGCGTCCCTTTGGTGCGCCGCTACCGAATATAAAGATGGTGCAAAAGTAAAACGAAATGTTGCGTGAGGTGAGTTGGAGACACAGTGAGCGCGGATTGTAGGGTGATATACTATTTCACCCTACATTCCGCAAAACTAAACGCAGGTGAACAAAGTAAACTATGTATTGCATAGTTTACTTTTTTCACTTGCGTTTAGTTACGTCTTTGGTCACTGGCCCTTCCCCGTGGCTAAAGACGTAAAGCTTATACTATTCGTTATGAATCTGGCTATCATATAAAAAAATATGTTAACAATCCGACTGGCAGTTCCAGAGATTGGTGCGTTTAAACCAACAGAAAAGTCTTCAGCTTTATAAAATTAGCTGAAAATTTATGGAACTTTATTTAAAATGATTAACGAAAATTGTTAACGTTTTGGAGTCTAGAGTCATGTAACGATTTCATGACATTTCATAACTTGATGTATTATGTACCTACCTAAGTAAGTACCCACGTGTGTCATTTCATGAATAAATATTTTTTGTTCAATGTGCATTGTGACTCAGGCGGGTTGTGAAAGCTTTAATCCAGCAACTTCCAATGACAATTCATTTTTGTGTTTTAAAATTAACTTATTGACGCTCGCTTGCCCCCCGGGGGAAGCTGTAGCAATAATTTCGTAGTTATGGCTCGACAGATTAGGAAACAGAATGATCTTCTTCTTCCTATCATTGCACCATGTTACTTGGGGTTTCATAAGTTTTCTTCTTTCATTCCGTCTTGTCAACACTCGTTCTTTCACAGAATCCCTTTTATTTCATATCATTCTTCCCACAATCCGTCCTTCTCTTCTCCTCTCCCTCCCATCCATATTGAGAAACGCAAAGATGTTGAACAAAACTTATAAGGTATTACCTAAGAAACTTAAAAACTCAGTGTGTACCAAACTTACAGCAAATCGTTGGCGGCAAAAAAAAAAACGCAGCAAGATGGCCGATCAACGCGATCTCGGATGCAAATGGCGGGCCCAAAAGCGCCGCCAGCACATTTAAATGTCGCAAACTGATGCTGATTCCTCCTCGAATGATTTTTGTTCTATTTTAAAAGGGCCGACATTGTGCTCCTGTGAATCAAACAATTGTACTCGGTGGCGGAATGTCTGAATGGATGCCTCGGATATGTTGATAAGATTACAAGACTTGTGTTTGCGTCTTCTGTGTAATTTCGACTTAATTTGGTCATTGAAGTATCTAATTAAGTCTTTGTCGTGTCGCCTGTGGGTGTATGCCTGGGAAATTCTTTGTAATTTGGGTGTAGGCCATTCGGAATGTTAACTACCGAACTACTTACTTAAATAAAATAGCAAAGATTTTGTGTTTACGCAGTTTTGTTTTTGGATTACTGCAGTTTTTCACAAAAACTGGTTTATCATTTACATCAACCTTGTATAAAAACATTTAGATGGACCTCGGAATGTGTTGGACTATTTCTACTACTAGACTATTGAACTTACCGTACAATAGTCTTTTATTTGTGGGTCCTTAGGACTAGTTAACAAAGCGTTAAAGATTCAGGTGTTCTTACGCGATAGATGAAGAGTGAGTGTGGAATAATCGTTGCCATTAAGGCCAGAAGGACGTTTCTACTAGTTAAACTACCTACACAATCTCACTACTTCTGCGAAATCTCATCTGTCAAAAATGGAGAAAAATTAGAGGCACTTTTGACAGATTGATACTGAGATTTTATTGCGATCGTGTCTAAAGTACAGCAGTCGCCACGAGTTGTGAGCACAAATGTCAAATTAATTTTTGGGTTTTTGGGTTCCTTCCTGGGTTTTTTGGGCTGCCGACGCTGCACGCGATTCATCCGTCAGTTGGACCGTTTTCGTGCAGCGTCGGCGGCCCAAAAAACCCAAAAATTTACTTGACATTTGTACACACGACTCGTGGCGACTAATATACAAAGAATTGCCCCACAGAAGTGTTCGGATATAACAGCGGAACACAGAAGAGCTTTCGTAAAAAATCAGTTTATTCAAACGCTCTGAAGGTAATTTATTAGTGTTCTCGTGTCTGTTTAGGTCAATAGGTCAGCTTTCTGTTAAGTAAGAAATTATCGAATTAGAGAATTGTGCGAGTTGTGAGAAGAACAATTAGTGAATATAAACTTCACCTATTTGTTTTCAAAATTCATCAAATTTAGCAAAATATTCAGCTCAAATAAAATTGCTAAGTACTTACCTCTCGTGGTGAAAATCACCCGTTTGCAAAACGTCCTTTATCAATATCTAAACAACCCATTCATCTAATTCAATACGTGAACGCGACATAAATCGCGCGCGCGAAGAACGCGCCCGTTGCGGATAAAATATGGCCGCCGATGTGACATTCATCCTTTCCCGCGCAATTTACATAGTTTAGCATTTCGCGTCTCCGTGCGACATTCCCACGGTCAGTACGTCTTAATTTAATGCTTTTAATGTCTATAAGTGTATGATACAATGCAATATTGAATTATTAATGGTTTTTGTAAGGAAGCAAGTTTGACGAGTTGAGTCTGCAAGAACAGCTGACAGTCAGTGGTTACTTATTCTGTCAGTTAGGCCCTTTTCACACTTACCCATCCTAACAGAAAGCCAAGCAAAAGTGCGCTGATGTAAAAGTATTCGAGTCGAATTGGAAACACCACTATCCCCGACATTTTGGTATAGTTTCATACGACAAGCACAATTATAAATTAATGTCACCCATTAATATGAAAAAAGCTTGTCAAGTAAATTATTTTTGTGCGAAACGGGTATTTACAGTTTGATTATGGATCGAAGTTACGTTACTTTTGCTTCGTGCGCTCTTGCTAGGCCACAGGTTCTCCTGCCGGGGTGCGGAAGAATGGTCAGAGCAACCCCTGTGGCCCGGCCAAAGGTAGTTAGAGGAACACCGTGGGGTTTGAGTCTGTAGGAGTCTTACACACCCCACTGCCTTCCCCGAGGTGGAGTCAGTTCATGAAGATTTCCCCACGAGGAAAAAATACGGCCGGGCGGCCCTAGCGACACATGTTCTAATATGTATTTTTCCAAATAATTGCATTAGGTACCTACTATACCTACCTGTATTGTAACAAAAATATCTAGATAGGTAGTTACATGCAAATCTTGTCATTTAATGGGATGTGAGAAATGAGATAGGTACGCATCCAGGGTATATTTCATCATATGTCAGTCCTCAATCAATCCAAGCTGAAGATAAGTCGTGCTGGTCTGATGCTTCGTGTCTTTTCCGACAGGTGGAGCCACTTTATCGATGTTTTGTGTCAGTTAGATAACTCTGAAAGTTATGAATGTGAGAATTGACTATAGTAACTATTTCAAGTATTCTTTCTTCTCTGACGTGAGGAAACCTAGATTTCTGATTAAAATAAGTCTGAAATCGCCAATCCGCCTTGAGCAAGCGTAGTGATCAATGCTCGTGCCTTCTCTGTTAGAAAAGAGGCCTCAGCCCTGCAGTGGAATAATAATAGGCTGGTATTTTTTAACCGACGAAAAAACGGAGGACATTCTCAATTCGATGCGTATATTTTTTTATATGTTGATTTGATCCAGCCACCTACTTATATCTTATATGGCTCCCCTCCTAACTAGATACCTGGATATTACAATTACAAATAACTAGAAAATATAATTGCATAAATACTCGTATGAATATAACATTGTAATTTTATGGCGCTAACTGCACTTTACTTACTTACAACTCGCACATTTTTGTGTTTCGAAATACCCCCATGACATCTGTCAGCATGACACTTTGACAGATGTCAAAACGTTTGTCAAAATTATGCAACTGAGTTAGTCTATGGACACGCAACATACATTCTATACCATCGCTTAGCCAACAGGTGGGTCCGATTAATTACCGTAGCTGTCGACTAAATTAAATATATTAATGAGTAATTGCTATTAATAGCTGAGTGTAGGATGCCTCGTGCTCATAACTGCAGAGGGTACGTGCGTGCAAGATCTTAACTATTCTACGTACTTGTTTATAGATTAAAAAAAAAACTCTAAAGTATTACAGTAATTTTGTATATTGTTCATGCTTATAATATCAATTATCTAAATGTGTACCAAATTTTAGCTAATTCTGTTCAGCCGTTTAACCGTGGAACACACATCCATCCATCCTCATAGATTTTCACGTTTTGGGCGTAGTGTATACCTTGTAACTAACTTTGAATACCTTTTATAGCCCTCTTTATCGATTTCGATAGCAGCAATCCTAGAAATTGTATCTTAGCGTGTGCCCTAAATATCGGTCACAAGTAATGCAGTAGAGTTGGCCTGCAGAGCTCAAATTATATGTGTAGGAGAGTGCCTGATAGATACCTAACTTCATCTAAATAACAACAGATTTTTATCCGGATCGCCCGACTCTTCGAAATAATATATCGACACATAATTGCATTTTGAGCGTGACGAGAAAATCGGGCTACCGAAGTACTTACCGAATGGCCGGCGATTGTCATAAAGTACCATCGGTACAACAGAACACGGCGCAGTAGCTCGCTATTAGCATGAGAAATTACAAGGTGCATGTTACAGTATGCGCAGGCGACGGTACCGTCCGCAAATCAGGGATAGATTGGGTGATAAGAATTTTGAAATTTAGGATTGGAGGGACCTGTTTTGATAGTATTGTTAGATTTTTCCATATTTTTTGTCCATTAAAGAAGTAAAATTGTAGAAAATACGTCCTGGGTAACCTTGGTTCGAATTAAAATTTTACCTAGGTGATAATTTCAACCTAAGTTGAGTTTAAGTTGTTGTAGTATGGTGTGTACGAGTTCTGAATATTGACTATGAGAATGTTAAACCATTACTAGGTATTTGTTCGGATCTGTGTAGACTTTTCCTAGAATATTTTTAAATACAAATCGTCCTACAGCGTATGGCGATCACAGGTTACTGTCCATCTGTAGGATTGACACTTAGCACATTTTTGCTTTACCAGAAATCCGAAGAAGGGTCATTGTACTCATCATTATAAGCAACTTTTACCAAGATAGCAACCCTGAAATGGTGAAAAATAGATCCCTTTTCAGGTTCCTGACAAACAAAAAATGAGGAAGTTTACACATACCATCACGCCTATATTCCCCGAAGGGTTAGGCAGAGGTGTAACAATGTACACCCACAGTTCGCCGGTATGTTTTTAGGTCCCATGTAATAGGGGGCGAGCCTATTGCCATTAACCGGGCACAAATCCTAACTCCGAGCTGTTACTGAGAATTTCATAGAAAAACCCAATAACACTTTTTGCTTGACCTGGGAATCGAACCCAAGACCTCTAGCGTAGCAGTCGCGCTTAGGACCACTAGGCTAACGAGGCAGTTCGAGGAAGTTTATACATACATAAACACACGCCTTTTTTCCATGGGGGTAGGCAGAAACCACTGAACGCCACCTGCTACGATCCTTACATACTTCTTTCGCCTCGTCCACGTTCATACATGCTTGTAAGGAAGTTTATGTTTTCATATACGGGGTCGAATGGAATTTCTTAATAGATAGCAACAAATCAATAATCCTTTGCGACGTTCACTTTAGAAAAAGGGGTATTTACATTCTTCTCTAAACCAAAAATGGGCCACCCAACAAACCACAAGTCCCAACCACCATATATAATTTAAAAAGGATATGCTATCCCTACAACCCGCAGGGAAGGGCCGCACACCAGTAAGTTACTGGCAGCAGGCATTCGACAATTAAAGCTAAGAGCCACCCGCGGACCCGGCCCGCGGGACACCCATGATGGATAGCACGGAAGACAACCAGCATTATTTTGTCCTTGTTATGTAGGTAACAAGGCAGCGTGAGCGAATTTATTAATGAGACGTTTTCGAGGGCTTCCCAGATTTGATGCCTCAGCTGGACAAGTCCTACCTCCTTAGCTTCAGCCTCTGCACTGATCCACGCACCCTAAAGTACAATTATCAGCATCTATAAGTAGGTACATGTTTTAAAACAAAGTCGCTTCCCGCTGACTGTCTCTCTGTACGCATAGATCTTTCAAACTATACAACGGGTTTGAATGCGGTTTTCATCAATAGATAGTGATTCAAGAGGAAGGTCGTATGTATACGTATAGAATGTCATGCTACGACCAACGGGAGCGGAGCAGTAACCAATGATGTAACTGAACGTCGCGTTGGTGATATTGTGCAGTATACAGCTAGTGTGTTACAATCCGCACCACTTTAAAAACTTATCTAGTATGTTTGTAATTGTGTGATTTCGTCAGCAACTGAAAAATCAAAACACCAGTAAACGGCAATTTTATTTTATGCTTTTGTATGACAAACAAGCCGGCGGCGGCAGCCCACCTGATGTTAAGTAGTAACCGCTGTCTATAGACATCTGCAATACCAGAGGCCTTGCAAATACATTGCCATTCCGGAGATAAAGTTGAAATGTCTCATGTGCCTGTAATTGCACCGGCGCTCATACCCTTCAAACCGTAACACAGAAACGCTTCTTAAATAAATGGTAGCCTCCCCCTATTAAACTATTTCAGTGTGTAACAAGTACGTACTCACACAAATCTCATAACTTTCCACTATTTTTCTTACAAAAAGCTTTTCTGAATCCTTATATTTAACTTCCTTACGTAAATAAATAAAAAAAAACACTCATAAAACAGACCACTTTCGTGTAATTGGCTGTAATTTCCGAAGAAATTTGAAACGACCAATCAGCGACGAGCAAGTTAGTTTTTGTTTACGGTAATCAAGGGTGCATGTTTTTAACCAATGTATTTATTTTATATGGTTTTAGACTTTCGTGTGTTGTGATAAGGTATTTTATTCATGTTTTGCAAAATAGTCGCCATTTTGTTACGAAATCGATGTAGCTGTTGCATGTAGCTTATCTACGTAATATATATCTTTGCAAAGCTCGCCATGTTTTTATATTTTTTAACTTACGAGCCATTTGTAATTTTTCGATAAAAGCAAACACCTGCCTAACAGTAGCGTGAAATTATTACCGGCGTGTTCTGATTAGGAGCTCATTAAACAATAAATTATTACGTGATGAAGTACCGTGTTAACGGTTCACATCATGTATTTTATTGCGAACCTATCTAGTAAAGAGAATTAGATTAACTATTTTAAAAATAGGTAGCTAGTTAGTTTACGTAAAGTATGGATTGTTTTTATTAGGGTTCTTAACTTTGTACCCAAAGGGTGCCAACGGGACCCTACTACTACTAAGACTGCGCTATTTGTCTGTTTGTCCTCCTGTCAAAGAGCTGTAGATATCTTTAAATTTTGAACCGTATTAAGTAGACACTTGACATTTTCATAGTGTGTTTTACTACTGCCGCTGTAAAAACAGTTCCAAATCCTGATACGAGAAAGTCGAGTTTGTCTTGTATGTAGTATAAAATGTTGTACGGAACCACTTGTGTTTGAGTCCGACTCGCACTTAGCCGGTATTCTTTTATTAGTGTCAATACTCTAGCTTATCTTCTATCATTGGTGGTAATCTATACTAATATTATAAAGCTGATAAGTTTGTTTGTTTGGTTGAATGCGCTAATCTCAGGTGCTACTGGTTGGAATTGAAAAATTCTTTTTGTGCTGGATAGTTCATTTATCGAGGAAGGCTATAGGCTATATAACATTACGCTACGACACACGGGAGAGGAGCAGTAACCAAAGACTTAACTTAACGCGGGTGAAAAATAACTACGCGGACGAAGTCGCGAGCAGACGCTAGTTTAATATAAAATCTCATAAGTTATGTCACAAATTACGATTATATCCTAATCTTACTCATAAAACATCCAAAACTATGTAAAAAATTAGGCCCTAATGTATTATTCAATATGTACAGATTTATTCATATTTAATAGCCACCCGTGTTCGAAGTTTTGGTAAAAAGTTGCTGAGATAATAGCGGGGCGTGGCTGAGCGCCTACTGGCATGCTTGTCCATAAATCGAACGCGCCCGTTCCACCCAATTTTATGAAGTTTCAAAAACTAAATGTATGTATAGTAGTCGCCACGAGTCGTGAGCACAAATGTCAAGTTAATTTATGGGTTTTTGAGTTCCTTTCTAGGTGTTTTGGGGCGCCGACGCTGCACGCGATTAATCTGTCAGGTGGACCGATCGCGTGCAGCGTCCGCGCCCCAAAAAACCTTTACTCCTCTATAATCCATCCAAGATTATTTGACGTTGTTTATTTAGTACCCTGTCCAGTCACCTACTTTTCTAATAAGAGACTACAATTCGTAAGGGAGGTCTCAGTAGACTTGCACGTACAACCAAAAACAATCTCTTTTTAAATACGTTAGGTCAGGTAGAGGTACAGTGCCGTGTCGACGGCGCGTTCGTGTTCCACGCGCGCCTCAAAGAGATGTCAGCATAGGGAAGGGGCGACTGAGGGCCGATGCCTGCCGGGGCTGCGGGTTGTTCGCAAGAGATACCGCGCCCCCGGAACGCAAAGGGCACAAGAAGGAACATGGGTGGGTTTTAGTCAGTAAAAGTCTGACACTATGGGACGGGAGAAGTTATTTGATGATTTCCCACCAAAAAAAAAACAAAGACTCCAAGCATTACTGAGTCATCATGGTTAGTCGAACACCCTGTTCCAATGAGTATGATAAGTATTCCACAAAGATTTGACTGTGTTTTCGGCCGTTGTCATACTTACCTGCATTATATTTTTACTGAAAAAATAAGCATATTAATAAAAAATAACCATAATAATGGCAATAAAGATGTAATTAAGGAGTGTAAAGGTACTGACTGTCAAACTTAGTAACACTGAGCGAAAAATATTGTTGGGAAATGACTTTTTTTTTAGTGTGAAAAGCAATGTCTATGATGGTGCATAACACACGCTAAACATTGTAGTTTCGGGTGCATGTAGCAGTGCAGGGATCGTGGGGGTATTCGCTTTAAGTACATCTAAACTGGTATTTATAAAAAAACGTAAGTACAAAAAAATATTACTTTGTTTGACAACAATATATTACTGTGTTCAGCAAGTTTCCAGGTATGTTCTAGACCGAAAAAGAAAACAGAATGATGAAATGAATGTAATGATGGGAAGGACATATAAGTTTTGGTTTCATAATTTGTCTATTTACACCTGTTATTATTATATAACTGCCCCGTTGGTCTCGTGGTCGCAAGCGCGTCTGAGCACGGGATCCTGGGTTCGATTCCCGGGTTGGGCAAAAAGTGTTATTGGGATTTTCCATTACGGATTTCTCAGTAGTAGCCCGGAGTTTGGATGTTGCTGGTGTGACACCCCCGTGCCTCGGAAAGCACGTAAAGCCGTTGGTCCTGACTGTCATTCGGAGATCTTTGACGGTCGTTACGGATAGTCAGAAGCCAGGAAGTCTGACAACCAGTCTTACTAAAGAAGTATCGTGTTGCCTAGTAACTGGGTTGTGGTGGTCAGATAGGTAGTCGCTCCACGTAAATTACTGATATTCAGCTGCATCTGGTTAGACTGGAAGCCGACCCCAACATAGTTGGGAAAAGGCGAAGCAGATGATGATGATTCTTATATATTTAATAGTAATCTTTTCTTGTATCTAACGACAGACAGATTTGAAATAGGGACCTACTACAACCAAATTAAATGTCTTTGCTTAGCGTAAATTTCTTAGTTGACTGCCTACAACGAGCGGGTCTAAGAGAAGAGATTAACTTTTCGGGAAGGTCGTAATTATTTTCAGTCTAGTACAAATTCCTATAATAATTACAGAACGAGCTACGCATTTGATTATACGTCGATAAATTCTTGCATTTTACAACAACGATAAAATCCTATATACGTATGTTGCGCGGGTGAACGCAGCAGGGGGGCGAGTGTACAAGCGATTACCTGGCCCCACAGTATCATTAATCCTTGCTATTCTAAGGAATTCAATTGCATATTTTTAACGATTAAAGTTATATTAGTAGCCCTCATTAAGATATCCAAACGTTTTTCCATAGACTTTTTATTTTTGACAGTATTTTTTTTATACCCTTGATTCTGACTTGAGTTTAACGTTAACTTTTTTTAGCAGTCCTGGCTGCTTTTAATCGAGAGCTAGTAGGTAGTGACTGAGCTGAGTGGCTGAGCAAATAAAATTGCCCTGGGTTTTACTGACGTAGATATTTAAGTAGGTTTATTTTATCGTATTTTTAATGCCTTACGATTATTAAGATAGTTTCAAAACTTTCAAATAAGAATGTTTGAAGATAAAGCGCCAAAAAGTCTCTTATTCTGCTGTTAAAAAAAAAGTTACTCTACTATTATAGCATTTTTTTCAAGCATTTACAATTTCAAGAAAAAACCAACGATACCATTGATTAAAGGTAAATTTTAATAACAGAATAAAACTTGCTATCTCCATTTTCTGTTTGCATGTGTGTTGCAGCAGTGTAATTATTATAAAACCGGCGATTAAACCCTTAACATAATAATAGTGTGCACTTTTTTAATTACGGCAACACTGAGTTCTGTTTTTGAATTTGAAATTCGAATTGGGTAGTGCTAGGTGTTTACTGCAGGTAACGTATTTAATATGTTGAATTGTTGCTTTTAAAGTTTTTTCGGAATAGATGATAATATCTATTTAATAAAATTAAATAATTACTATATTAATGGTGTAGAAAGGGTACCAGCTGCTCTTAATTACTTAAATATTAAGTTCTTTTCTTGTATTCATAAATAACAGGGCAAGGTTTGCACGAAGATTTATTTTCTTGGAAAATCCACGGGAAATTTTCGAATTTTTGTAAGAACACTTGAGACCCCGGGGTGAGTCGCTAGTCCATATTAATTCCATACTATTTTACTATTACATACTTACTTAATATTATAAATATGAAAGTAACTCTGTTTGTCCGACTGTCTGTCTGTTACTGTCATAGGTAACTGACTGAACCGATTATGATGACATTTGACATGGGATAAGTTTAAATCCCAAGAAAGGACTTTAAGAAGGCTTCTTTTAATTCTGCGACCGTGATTTCCAACATTTACTTGGACGAAGTCAAAGGCAACAGCTAATTTAGGTAGGTACTATAAAATAAGCCAAGCAAGGTAAAATTTACAGATTCTTCTATTCGCACCTGCCTACAATATTTAAATTGACGATTATACAGACAGATGCACCGTCATTCAATACTTGCGAGTTACGTCTTTATTCTCAGACTAGCTTCTGCTCCCGGTTTCGCCCGCGTGATTTTTTTCTCGCACGTTAAGATACGTGTTTGGTTTCTGCTCAGCTCCCGTGTGTCATAGCCTTATATTAAATATCCAATCCTATTCTTTATGAACCTGACTATCATTTATGCAATATTTTTTTGCCCATCCGACTGGTAGTTCCAGAGATTAGCGCGTTTAATAAACACACAAACGAACAATTATATTAGTATAAATTATTTACGATGTGTCGACTCGATCATAATTGCCAACGTCGTTACATTTTAATTGCAGCGCAAGGAGGTCATAATTGTCAGTTTGCTGCTACCATAGATTAAAAATACATTAATTATTATTTAAATGAATCGAAACTTCTTGATCTTTTAAAGATGTTAGGTTAGTTGTTACCTATTATACAACGATTATTTAATCGTTACTAGTTATTTTGCTATTATTGAGAAAATGTCCTAGAAATTAACACAAGACAAATAATTCTAGGCTGGCTGGACGTTCTTTAGGTAACTATTATGATTTTAGTTGCTGACTGTACCTCTACCTGACCTAACGTATTTGAAAAGAGATTGTTTGTGGTTGTACGTGCAAGGCTACTGAGACCTCCCTTACGAATTGTAGTCGCTTATTAGAAAAGTAGGTGACTGGACAGGGTACTAAATAAACAACGTCAAATAATCTTGGATGGATTATAGGGGGGCAAGGTTAAAGTGATGACATCCTTAGCTGCTTAATCCCTACCTGCTTATTTCGTGTCATGTAAACAATAAGCACACTTGAACTAATCTTTTCTATGTCTATTTTTTTTATTCTTCTCTATTATTTTGATTTATTTTAACAAGCACTAGGAAATCACTGGCCGTTAACTTAGGAGAGCCAATTTAAAAGTTCGTTCGTTTTTCGAAATGTCAGCGGAAGTGACATGGCCCCTCATAATGGGCGATGCGTGCGCGGAAAACGGACCCGCGTTCGAATACACGATGAAATGATTCGTACTAATCGTTCACTTGACATTTTAAAATGCAAGGGATTTTTTTTCTTTTTTATTACTTATTTGTGTTTTGATTTTAAAAATATCTTCATTTGAGTTGGTGTTTTGGTGTTTTGATTATAACGTATTTTCCTAATAATTTGGCTTGCTAATTTACTTATGTACCTACCTAGTTTATTATAAAAATAAAAGCAACTCAACAGTAACATTTTATACGGCATATTTTAGCGAAACGTCGTATAATCTCTTCAAAAATCCATATAGTCCCGGAGTTGGCATCGCGAAGGTTACGTTTAATCAGGCTCGCAGCGGGGGACCGGCAATAACCGTGTCTTGTGAGACTCGGACGATGCTTGTACTTGATATACACCGAATGTGTGCTGTACAATATTGTTGTTTCGTGTAATTAATATTACTGTATCACACTCCTCGACTATTTGTGAAATTGTGACATTTTTCGTGGTTGTATTCAATTTCTTTATCGGTTGTTAGTTTTTAAGGAATCTATAGTTTATTACACAAGGTTCTGAATAAGAGGGATGCGTATAAAATTGTTTTGTTTATTTATTCAATTCGTTACATTGTTTTTTTAAGACGTTGTCAGTTATGCAATTTGAGTGAGGTCCATGCCATGTCGATAGACTGAATGTTTTACGCTTAAGTTTAGGTTATACAGACACACAGTGTATACAATGAAGAATAAAGTGTTTCATGAAAGGTATAGCTACTATATCCCACTATAGGACCCGTACTTCGTGGTCTCGGCCTAGCAATAAAATCTATTTTGAAAAATTAATGTGACTTTAATTTTCTTGTCTATTTTTGAAACATATATGTCAATTTGACATTCAAAGTTGGTAATAATTTTGACAATATGTATATATATATATATGTATTATATGTAGTACGTGACACGTCCGCCATTGTGATTCAAAGTATTCCGTTTGAAATAAGGTTCATATTTGGCGGCCATTTTAAATCACGTGACGTTTCCGGGCCGCAGCTGTTTTTTCGTGGTTGTGGCGTAACCTTACAGTCCACAAATACACGTCAATGTCTGAAACTATAATCTAAAACTTAATGTATTACCTATTTATTTCATGATGTTTTCATCAAAATTGTATAATGTTCCCACAACGTCGTACCATGTTTCCAAAAGTAGTATCTGTTGCTTGCCGCAGTTTTGGTTGCAAAAGAAAATTAAATCGAAGGGATTCTCCACATTTGAGTGTAACGGAAGACAGGATCAATCTCAACGTTATCAGAATATTCGGAATGAAAGTATAACAATTCCAACTGGGATGTTTGAAAGGTTTGTTTCTAGTAATATTGATCATATTTCATTTAATCTGCTAAGATATTTTATCAATCTTCCAACTGGAAGTAATCGGAGCATCAGCACATTTCGAAAAATTTTCCCATCTGGGTAGGCAGTCCCGAATAAGCATCCTTATATATCATCGTACTAGCCATGGCGAAGAAAATAACTGCTTGGTCGGTTTGAGAAACTCACTCTTTGAAAATATCTCGCGAAGTGAGCTTGATATAAGCTGTCAACAGAGTGCTAACCCACTCGAGGGCGACCACACGGTTATACGTAAAACAATTGGATTACTTACAGAATCTTATCTTTGGGGGTTTACTTTCCTCGAAGACTAAGTGTCTTCGATCGTGCACCATTGTGCGTGACAAGTAGTAGCCGTCATTCTAACCAGAATCCATACTGCTCAGGGTGTCCGCGTGAGATGCTGAGCTCAAGGTATCTTTCCGGATTTGGGCGACACTTGTGTACTCGAGGAAAACATGCAAGCTCCGTACAGAAGACTGTTTGTAAAAGTGTAATTTTTCTAAAAGTTTACCAGTACTTTTTGTTTTAGGTCATGTCGCATGTACTCCAGCGGCTTGGGACTAGGCCGTAAGGAGGCGATAGACTGGCGTGATGTCATCACGGAGGCGGAGCAGATCGTGGGCTACCCGACCTCGTTCCTCAACCTTCGCTGGTTGTTCAACGATGAGATCGCCAGCACTGCCATGCATTTAAGGAAGCTGGTCAGTACACCCAACTGATATCGTGTAGCTGTGAGCGCACGTGACCTATGGGTCTCCTATGTATGAAATGTAGTCTAATACTTAATATATTTCCAGAAGTTGTTATCGGGCGACGTTTAGAATTTAACACTATTTGACTTAGCGGAAGGGGAAATTAAGGCCATCTTCACACATCAGAGACATATCACTGTAGCGATATTTCCCTAAAACAACTTCTATTTCGCCAGCGGCATTATCGGTAATGTCGCTGTGTCGTGTGTGGGGACGCTTTTATAATGTGTAGTATTTAATTAATGACCCTATAATAAAACTATAAATATTCCTGTTCTCTTAATTGTCTGTTATGTACTCTTCTTATTCATACAAACATTTGCTCTAAGGTTGGCACGAACCATCCAGTTCTAAGATCAGCCAAGAATCTCCTAATAGGATCGAAGAGCAACCTTCAATCCGTTGGTCTGATCATCTTGCTGACTTCGAAAGCCGCGGGCTTCGAAGCCTCAGAGTTTAACAGGGACCACTACGATTCTGGAGTGCTACACTCTCAGAGGGCACTGGCAGAAATAGTGGAGATGAAGAGGACTGGTCATATGATACATAAGGCGATGGTGAACCTTCAGGAGAAGAAGACCCATGGGGACAAGTTCAAGGACCTGCTGTATGGGAACAAGATTGTGTTGTTGACAGGTACACCTTTTTTTTTATTGTGCGCGATGTGAATCCTCATGAACTTCCTGCGTCGTGGGGATGCCAGTGGGGCATGCTGGACTCTTACAGGCTAAAACCACTGCAGTGTTCCACCTTTGCCTTTGGTTGGGGGTGCGGGATTAGGATAAGCATTCACCGTTCCCTACCTGGACACCTGGACCCAAGATTCGATTCTCACAATTTTTTTTTATTAAGGCCTATAACTTTTTAAGCGCTTGAGTAATACCACCAGCTTTAAAACTCTAGGAGATTTCTTATGGATAATCCCAACAACCCTGCCCGATCTGGGTATCGAACCCAGGACCATATTTACTCAGCAGTGCCACCACGAGCCCAGTAGGGCAGTATGAAACTAGTAGACTAAAGATACCACAACGATCACGGGATAACAGCAACCTTCACAGCATATCTGCATATTTCCTGTGACAGGAGATTTCCTCCTGGCGACGTGCCTGCAGCATCTCGGCGGTCTTCGTAACAACGAGGTGACGGAGCTGATATCCACCGGCCTCAGAGACCTGGTAGAGGGAGACGCCTATGGGTTACACGATGACAACCACAACCCATTACCCACGAAACCTAAAGGTACTATTGAGGTTTTAAAATCACGACGACTGGAGAAGCGATTTCGTAATCTTGGGTAGTTTAAGAAATAAATTCTTGAGGTTTGAGGGCATATACTTCTTGGTCCTGAGCTGGTTTAAGCATACTGAATTTAGGTTAAGCTTTGTGACTGCAATGTTGTTTAGGGCATATGATAATCTCGTGCACGTGTTAGACTCGCGTGTCTGTATTGCGAAGTTTGAGTTACGCTGACTAGCGCAGGCGCATGATTATTCCCTATCGGAATAGACGGGTGTACTGTGCCAAATCGAATATCAATTGATCGATCACTATAAATCGAACGTCTAAATACTCGAACGTTCATATTATCGAATGGTTAATAAATCGAACATTCAATATGGTACATATGGACTGCGAAAGGCATTTTCTTTTGTTACCTTTCATCCACTTCGAAAGTCCCATGTAACAAGAAATACAGCACATTTGAGGTGTCCACGACTTTTCCAGGTCTCCAATCGTAAATCCAAAATAAGAACAGTAAGCTGCTTTTATCGCTTGCGTATTATTTGTAAATTTTGTACTACATAACTTCCGCACACGTAACAAAATTTATTTGGTGGATTTTTAAAAGATCTTCTTTGATCACTAGCCATATTTTATGCACAAAACGTGTGTATAACTAAGTTTATGTAATAACACAAATAAAAACTTGTTAATTCTAAATATTTTGAATAAGACATTGTGAAGATTTGTGTACAGGAGGCTAATACTAGTGAAATCATGAAACTTTAAATAAAACTGATATTAGACCTGCCACAACACTTTGATGACTTGATGGGTGAAAGGTGACGGTAGTGCAACATGATATATATACCTACTGTTCTGGTTGTCAAACCCTTGTTCCCTTGTGTTATTTGGCATTCGATTTGCCGTAGTACACCCGGAATAGACCACGCGCTGCCGAAAGACCTGCCTACTTTATAACAGATCACACTTGAATCTAAATAAGTATCGTATCTTTTGTACCTGTTATCTGAAAAATGTACCCAAATTCTTTCAGCTGAGAATGAAAAAGGAATTTACGACTGGGAAAATGAAGATAATTTAAAAAAACTTGGTTCAGACGACTTGCTAGGTCGAGGTATAGCTGAGTGGAAGCTACGCACCATGCTCATGTCTGGCAGTATTCTTGGTAAGGGCTGCCAGGGCGCCATGAAGCTGGCTCACCGCGGCCCTGAGATGGAGAAAAATGCCTACATACTTGGCGGACACTTGGCGTTACTATGGCAACTGTATTTAGACGTCAAAGACTTCTTTACACATCCAAATACGTATTCCTTGGTTGGTGCGCCAACGACTATTGCGTTGTGGGAGTACCCTCAGTTATACGGCTACATGTGGTATTCGAAAGTGGAAAAAACGCCCATTGACTTCAAACAACTGTACTATGCCGTGCAAAGTACGCGGTGTATGGAATACTTGATACAGCTTTTGGATGATGAGCTCAGCGCTTTTATGAAGTACAGCAACAGGTTTCCCGTGGAAGACGCGAGGACGGCGCTGCAGAAGATGGCGCTCACCATACACGGCGAGACAATTCAGTATATCGAGAATTAAATAAAGGTATTTAACACCTGATTCGTTCTTATTTTATTTCTAGGGGGTTAAACAACGGGGCAATACTAACTATATAATACTAATGTTATTTCAAACTCTCGTACTTATAGCAGTAGTAAAAAGTAGATTTAATATTTAGGTAGGTACAACAGGGGTTTTATATCTCCTGGGATCATGTTAGATACTATTTCCTACCAAAATTTAAAAAAAGCATTCAAGTAAAACCGCTTAACAGCCTCCGCGGCGGACTGTCATGCTCTTTTGTTCTATTTTCGATTAGTGCTCATCTCATAATACAGATTAAACTATTTAGGTTACTACTTATGGTTGAATGAGGCTAAACTAGCCAGTCTCCTCAGTACACCATAAAGTACTATCTAAGGGCTCTTTCAATTTATGCGTTCGGTGCCGGAGCGGTACGTTTCTCGTATTGCGCACGGACGGTTGTTTGTTCTCGGTGCGGCAGCAGTGCGGCGGCGGTACTACGCACGCTCGACGGCAGGACGACAAACGTCACGCGTCAACTGTATGAAAAAAGACAACCGTCCGTATGCAGTCCGGAAAACGCACCGCTCCGGCACCAAACACATACATTGAAAAACAAAATAGTAAAACAGCGTTGCTGCGTTCCGGTTTCAAGGGTATGGGTGGCGGTATAATTACAGGCACATTAGACACTTCAACTTTGTCTCTAGGATGGCAACGCATTTGCAAGGCCTTTATTAGTGCAGATGTCTATAGGCAACGGTGATCACTTATTATCAGATGGGCCGTCGCCTTGTTGGCCATCTAATGATATAGAAAGTACTTATATAAATTAAAAGTAAAACCAACATGTAACTATAAAAGTTAAAAATTATTTACTGTTCATAAAACGTAACAGATTTACTTAGGTAACATTTATTTATCTTACATAATTATAACAGTGTTTAAAACAATCATGATGCAACAATATCTAGATTATAACTAAATAATTATATAAATGCTTGGACGCGGATTCTACTTAATTTCTAAACGACATTTGGGGATAAATCATTTTTTTTCCCGCCATTATTTAATGGCGGCGATATTTATTGCAGTTTAAAATATTGCTTTTAAAAATATGAAGAATATAGTGTGTGTTTTAAACAGCTAAAGGAAAAGGAAAATATGTATCGTAAAAAAAACTATTAGTGTTGAATTAGCGTGGTGATCAATGCACGTGCCTTCTCGGTACGAGAGGAGGCCTTTGCCCTGCAATGAGACAATAGAAGGCCGGAATTATTTTTATTTTTAAATAAGTGTAAACGACTGCATTGTCTTAGGTACTTTGTAAGTTGTACTTCCGTAAATGAAAAAATCATTTGATTTTTGGATAAAGTACTTTTACCGATTTTATTATAAATGGTTAAAAATTTCTCAATTGTAGCATGTAGCATGCTACAGGAGATGCTCGTAATGTGTTACGGGAAAAGTGCGTACGCGCATCGTAATCTGTATTGATCTAAGAATTACACTAAAGATGACACATGTATGATAAGTATCGGATAGATTATTTTTTTTTCAAACCTTAGCATTTAAAGAAGGCTTTCAGAGTTCTTATTGTCGCATGTGTTATTACTTATCAGGCACAATTTATGTACTATTTGCGCCATATTTTTAGTATAGTAGCCGCCACAAGTCGTGAGCACATACGTCAATTTTATATTTGGGTTCTTGTCAGACCGATCGCGTGCAGCGTCGGCATCCCAAAAAAACCAGAAACGAACCCAATATCCCAACAATGAACTTGACCTTTGTGTGCTCACCACTCGTGGTGGCTGCGATACTTACACGTAGATTATTTGACGATGGCAATTATTTTGACTTTTTGTATTTTTTCCGCAATCGCCTGCCTGATAAGAATTTTCTCGCTGTGACTTTTAAAACATAATGTTCCATGATGAATATTAAATTTGTACAAAGGTATATTTTTTGCATTCATACAATTTATAATTCTTTTAAGAAAACGATCTTAGATTTAGCTATTATTTTTATGTACAAGATTTTTTGTACATCGCCCATTCAGAAATGAGATCTTTTACAAACGAACTAAAATATTTAAGTATAAATTAATCAAATAAGTTAATAAAAAAAACTTTTTCTTTAACAAACAAGTTACTAACAAGTCAAGTAAACAGCAGCAAAATAAAAAAATAATAATATGTTCATTTGCTTAATTTTAAACAAATATAAAAAAAAGGAAAGTACTACTCCGTTACTGTTAGGCCTCATTTGGAATTACCATTTATTAGTAGATCATTGTTTCAAATCTAATCCTCCTACTAATAAACACAGAATAAAGTTCTACCAGGCTTAACAAAGGAACAATCATACATTTTTATACTGAGGATGACTTTATTCTGTGATTATTAGTAAGGTCAAATGTTTATTGCAAAGGACTTTAATGGTATTCCTTCTCCAAATTTGATTATCTTTACATTTCCTAATAAAAAAAAACAAACTTATAAATAAGATGAACTATCACAACACTACAAAGTATAAATCATCTGTTTTATAGTCTCTACAGACTCACAAACACCAAATCCTTCAGCATATTTTTTTGCCTTATTTGCATGTTCCGCATACAATAAACGGGACCTTTCTACTGCATCAGTTTTCAAAACTTCTGCTCTAAATTGTTCTAGATCAATTTCAGTAATATTTTGTACATTTTCAACTAATTCGTATAAATATGGATTTTCATTTAAAGCGAATAAAACTGGTGCGCTAACTATGGAAAATGATACATTATCTGATGTAATTTTTTGTACTTCGCTTGCAGCTTGCCATGCTAAACAGAGATGACAACCAAATTTGTACGCGTTTTCTTGCTTCTCTTGATCATGGGAGCCTAGTAATAAAGCACCTTGACAGCCTCGGCCAAACAAAGAACCACCATTGTACATTGACCGTAAAGTCCACTCTCTTACTGGTGAACCTAACACATCTTTCACTTCCAATGGTAACGTATCACTGCAAATGTCATAAACGTCTAATCGTTTATCTACTGGTTTGCCGGGTATTGGCATGTTTTGTGCATCCCGATGCCCGTAGAACTCTCCTTCGCTCACGTCTCGTAGTGCGGTAGATATTAAGTATGATAAGTCTTGATTTTTTAATCGGGCTAGCATTCCGTTTGCCGTCACAAGTAAATAGTCTCCGATAAGGATAGCTATTTTATTTGCAAATATAGCCGTGTCAGAGTTTTTGTTCCGGTCTATTGGTGCTATGTTTAGTAATCCTCTGTGCACGTAATGTCCTGTTCTGATCATTTCGGTGAGTTCTGCGAGTATGCGTTGGTTTTGTGTTACGGTGCTGGTTAACAGTGACGTTTGTGGGTTAGCTGCTTTAGACAGTAGTAGAATGATGAGTCCCCAGGGTTGGAGGTTGTTGTGTTCGTTGTGTAGGAGCATTTTTGCTGTTTTTACGATGGGATGGTTCATGCCAACCTGATGAAAAATATTTTCTTTTATAAAAATGTTTCTTAATTAAACAACTTTAATTAAATTTAAAAAATATCATAGTGTAATTTCAACATTTGCTAATTTGTTTTAAATGGCTTTTTCAATACAGTATCACTTTCAACATTACTATCTATTACCTTATCTTGTAGATAACTTTACTACTGTTAGTTTCCAGCCAGAATCAATATTAACCATTTATTGGCTAGATTTTATTTTTAAAGTTAAATTGAGGTCATTATGAATCTATATGTAGGAACTAAATAAACATTGACACCTCAAGATCATGTTTCACTTGTTATTATATTTTATAACTTGATCTACAGGAAGTAACCTTGCATGTCACATGGTCAAACAGAAAACACTAACATTGTTACGTAATATTTAAGTTTATGACATAAAGCTTTGCTTTTTAAGCTTTTACTACCTTAATATTATATTTTTACACTCCTGGGAACGTAATAGACTTAATAAAACATATTTTAAATGCATATTTTATGCGTTACAACTGATAATTGATACTTACAACTGAACGTAAATGCATGGCCAAATTGGCGAATTCGTCGCTCAATAACCATCGCAAGTTCATGAAAGAGGTCGGATATCCAACTATTTTCTCTGCTTCTCTGATAACTTTGCCCCATTGAGCAAGGGGAGGCCGAAATACGATGTCTTCCGGAGTTAAACTCGTCATGGTTGATTCAAGGCGAATTTGTTGCGATAATAACGCCGTGCGGCGCAAATGGCGGATAAGGGCGTACGACATGATCACAGAATTTATTGCTAATATGACTTTTAATTACTTTCACATTAAATTTTAAAGTAAAATAATATTTTAAAACACTACCTCGCGCAGTATACTGCACGCACAGTGGTATTATGTCATTCTTTATTTTGACATTACCTTGTCTCGTTCAGAAATAAGCTACAGTTTCTGAATGCCTTTGCGATTTGGCGAGAAAAACAAAATCTTTTATGGTAAAAATAAACCATTTTAAAATAAGTTTATGTAGGAAATTGTTTATTTTTTAGGTTTTTGACAGAAGTAATATGAAATTAATGAGTTATTTGCAGTTTGAACAGTCAATTTTACAAATGGCAAGTGGTTTCATTTTCATTTCAGAACGAATTAGAATTAGATTGTTCATGCCATCAACCTGCTTCTTTATCCGACCGGACAGAGTTAGGTAATGTGTTATTATTCTGAATATTGTTGTTAAGTAATTTTGAAATTGCGTCATTGGTCTAAAGGCCTAAATACTCGCTTGTTATTATTGCAAGAGTGACCTCCAGATTCGAGGTTTCTTTGTTTAGTTCCTAGGCTGGCCTTATTATTATGTTGGCTAGTTATATACCGATGTAATTAGGTAACTACTTATCCTTATTATGGTTAAAGTTTTAGATAAGTACCTATGTAGCTGCTGGGTGTCCAAAACGGTTGGATAGTACACGTATCAATCGCACGGCAAGCCGATAGGTAGGTAACTTTATCTAATAACACTTACCTACTTGCATACAAAATAATTTCTTGTTCTATTCTTTGAGTGAAACCTAAACCCGTTTTCTTTCGTTTTCTTTCTTTTAATATACCCATTAGAACTTTCCACCTGATACAATTTGCTAAATAGATCGTTTCTCGTGTTATTAGAACTAATTAAAATAGTGTAATAGATAAATGTCCTTTTAAACTTAATTTCCGATATATATGAAGCATTATTTCTTCTGCCATGACCCTCAAGAACCAGGCAAATTCAGTCGAAGGTTTTACCTATCGTAGGTTTCTGGTATTACGTCCATTTCATCGATTCGAAATATGATAACGCTTTCAAATCAGGTGTTCCATACATTTCGACCGTAAATGTCTTGCACTGTTATATGGAAATGCAGTTTCTTTTTATTAAGCGACGAAACATTTAATTTCCTCGTTATTCATACTATAAATGCTAAACTCTTTTTGCCACCTTTTATCTACGCCATAGTCTGGTAAAACTATTTAAATACATCTCAAGCATATCAGCAAAATCGGTCACGATCCGCAATAATGACGGCACTGAATGACGCCATCATAAATACAGAGCAGCCAGCTTTGAATGCAATTAGGTATTTCATTTTAGATTTTATCTCCACCCCCCATATGAACGCATCGCTAATAAATACCAAGCACTGAACGAACGCTTCTACACCGACCAATCACGTGTCGGCGCGCCATAATTCAAAAATAGAAGGGTCAGGGAGGCCGCTGGCGAAGACGGTGGCTCGTCCGTAGCAATTAAAAATAAAAGCAATGTATAATTTGTTGGCAGTTTATGGTGGACCGTACCTGCGGCCGCAAAACGAATAAAATGACCGCCATTTGCATTTTGATCAGTGCATTTCTGATTGAGTGAGGTCTGCTCACTCGTTTGTTGTCGATTGTGTGTGTTGCAGGTGATGAGCTCGCGTTTTTTTTGTGCGACCCTCTTATACGTTTTTGATGATTAATTTCATTGGTTCATCTATGTGGGAAAGACTACTGAGTATAAGAATTTCCTTGTATCATGAGCCTCGTAAAGTATGTACAAGTACAACATGCAGTTCTTGTCAAATCTCTGTCAGATGTCAGATTGCCCGACTGTGATAGTGACGGAAGAGGGCAAAGTAGTGCAGCAACTACATTTGTGTTTGCCCACACTTGTGTTGTGTACCATAATATCTCCTGCGTACTTGGCTAGCCTTACTTGAGATTAGCTCCTGCCGTGAGGATACCTGCTGGGATAAAATATGTACTTAGTTCTATGATAATGTACATCTATCCACTACTTATTAAGTACTCATATATAATTAATAACCTATCATACAGCATGTCAGCAAAGTAGGGTATTAAAAGTACATTTACATACACAAAATCTTATAAATATGCATAGAGCAATTTTTGAGTTAAGACAAACGTTAATAACGAGTATTCGACCCAGTAAATTACTCCTTGCGTTACCGTCGACGATCGCCATCGCCAATCCTATGCATTTAAAACCAATTTAGTTTTATTAAAGATAGAAAGAGATAGTACACCTAAATGAAGGCGTTAGAAAAGGATAGACGTATTACTACTATAGCCGTGATTTGGGTTACAACCTGGGAAAATATTATTTGGAAAATTTGATCGAAAATTGGGGGACGGTAATGAGAATAGAATGTAATTTTTTTTATGGAAAATGGTTCATTAATGTAATTATTGAGACCTTTTTAGATAGTCCTGACATTGTACAAAAAGCAATATTTTGTAATAAAATGTTCAACTATAATTATAATTCTCCCTAATTGAAGAAGATAATTGTATACTTTGCAACACTGGTTCATACACTCTTGATTTTTTTCTAAATGCACTCTTAACTGCTCACAGGCACGGGCGCGAAGTCTTGATGCCTTGTCCTGAATGGAGTTTTTAATGAACGGCTTAAAAATAAAAATATTATAATTAGTTACATAGGCTACGGCCGGTTCGGCGAGATTTGAGCGGTTTTGTTATTTAGTTCAACGACCCCGGTTTGTTTTTAGTAATTATAAAATTGCATTTTTTTCTTGTTTTCTTTTTTAGTCTCCAAAGCTTTAATGGACGGACGAACCATATTGCTTTCGAACATTTTTTTATGAGTTATTAATGTTCGAAATTAAATCAAAATATTTAACAAATTACAGGTTATATACACCTATTGAAGATATCTAAAAGACGGTGGTGACGACTTGTCATCAAGTGGGCTTTGGTTAACTGCATTAGGATTATTTTTATTGGTATCTGGTCTCTATCCTAGCGCGGCGCTAACCTTGCAACATCCCTAGATAGACAGAATACTTTACTAAATGTGCAAGTTTGTATTTAACTACCTTGCTTGATTTAGGTTACTTTGCATCAAGCATACTCATAGCAAAACAGTGTTGATGACTCAGATGACTTAGGTGGCCGCCTCTGATGTTTGAGGTAGTAACGCCACAGTCCAGGACCAATGCGTCTTTTTTATTTTATTTCATACTTCAACTTTATCTTGGACATCACTGACATCGGTCAAAGAAAATATCGTGAGGAAACCTGGACTTAATGAAAGTCTGAAATCGCCAATCCACTTTAAGCGAGCGTAGTGTTCAATGCTCATGCTTTCTCCGTATGTGAAGAGGCTTTTGCCCTACAGTGGGACAATAATAGGCTGGCTGGCAACAGTACCGATAACCTATTTAAATTCTTCTTCAGTAAAGTAATTTAGTTTAAAATTTACATAAATATTAATAGTCATTTTTTGTTGACACTCGACGAAATGGCGGTCGATAATTATAAAATACCCTCCGGCCATCTTGTAATCTGTTTAGGAGACCGCTGCGAGCCGTGCGAGCTATTTAAATTAAAGTAATTATTAGTGGACCTTTTGTTTTGTAGTCTGGTATTATTATGTGTTTGGAATAAGATACAGCTGCTAGCAGATGAACTAGGGTATGTGATGATTTTTACATAAGTGGGTAGTGTTTCTTTTTATATTGTTTGGAAATTTTCCGGAAAAGACGCTGCGATAAGTAAATATTGTGCAGGTCTGTAATAGATATAAACACCAGCCTTAGTCCACTGATTAAGGCTAGGGCTAGTGGGACTAATGTGACTAAGTCTGTGTGTAGTGTGTAGACTAGTGGCTATTCTGTTTCTTGTTTGTGTTTATATTGTTGGTGCGCCATTTTTAATTAAAAATGTGTGTATGTCAGCTCCGACACACGACTGGAGTTTACTCATTATTATTATATATTTAGTCCATGCAGTCGTGCAAACTCTGTGGTGGGGAATACGCTGAATGTAGCTTGTAACGCATAACGCGTAACTTTTAATTTTACTACCATCAATTTTAAAACCTCCGGCGTAAATATGAAAACCGATTCTTAAGGAGTAAACTCCAATAAATAAATACCACTACACATAAGTATAGCAATACTTATGTGCCATTGGCGCTTTTACTGACACAATTCTAAACAGTCACACCCGAAAGCGTATTGAGAAATCATTGTAGAACCTTGAACCGGGTAATCTGCACCACGCAATGCTTTATAATTTAATTTATCCCGAATTCATTGCGTTGTACAGCTCCCGCAGTTCTGTAAAGCACAATAGCTTTGGTCGATCATAGTCAATTGTGTCCGAGTTCATTGTTCAACAAAGATTGACCACATAGAGAATGTGCTGCATTCGGAGGGCGTCCAAGAGAGACATGTGAAGGAAAAGATTTGGAGGTGGATCAGTGAAGAACTGGAGTGAAGCAATAAGTGTCAGAATTAAGTGATATCAAGGTCCAAGAGTTTGGAGAGAGACCAGCAGCCTTCGAGCTAGGTAAGTCTTTCAATCAACTTCTTTATTCGATTACCCTCGTTATTTGCTTTTTTCCCAAAATGGTCTCTGAATGTACCTTGAATTTATTATAAAAATGGTACCTGACAGGTCAACCACATCTGCCTACCCCATACAAACGTAAAAAACCTATTGATATTTATTATTAAATAGACGTTAATAAGAAAAAGGGGCAAACAATGAAATTTACTACGCGAGCTCACAATCGGGTCCATCCACGTCCGTTCGACGGACTCGGCCGGACTTCAGCTTCGTCGGAGTCCGCCGTCAATGCGCGCATTAGCGTACAATGTGCGCTGCGCACGCGCAAGCGGTGAGGCTTTGATCTTGCCGCCATTAAAAAAAATACATGCACACTTTTTTTTGAGATGATAGTGTGTTTGTTGACTTTGTTCAAGTGAGAGGTGGGTTCGTTTTTTGGTTTATTGGGACTTTGGGATTTTTCTTGAGCATTCGAAGGAAATGAAAGTTTTAGAAATAATAAGTGTAGGTACAATATATTTATACCTAAGTATATAATGATTGTAAAAAAACACGTAACGAGGTTGAAAGTTCGATAGACGTTCTTCCCATCATTGCGATGTTGATGTTTTGTTTTTGTTCTTGGCCTTATAGAGAAGGTCAGTCAAGATAATTAATTGAAAGTCCTGGTTTCCTTACAATTTTTTCCTTCACCGATGTCATTGTCAGTGATGTCCAAAATAAACACTCGTATTTGAATTTTTCTTCCTTTTACCGTTATTCGAATTAATTTCGGGGCTAAATTCACTTTTGTCTAAAATAATTAACCACAACATATAAGTAAATATTTTAATAATTACAAACGCTTTTATATGTTTGACTGACATTTTTGTTTCAATTTTCTCCTTTTCATAAGTTTAGTTTCGGCATAGTGCCGCTATCGCATACTAGATGGCGCTAGTGGTAGCGTTTTTAACAGTTTCTTAAATGAATCACTTTTGTGAAGTTCGACATTTTCATCTGATTTACTTGATTTGTTGTTTATTAAAATATAAAATAATACGTAGTAATTTTTAAATATAAAAGTAAGATTAATATAAAAAGTTACACTAAATTATTTACTTTATTAGTTTTTAAGTCGTTTACGGCCATTGAAATTGCAAGGTTAAGCAAAATGCCCCTGTAAATTGTTGGATGGCTAAAGTGAACCTGAAATAAGCTGTTATCTAACCACATCGACAGCTAACGTCACCTAAAATTTACCGATGAAGATTATTATAGAACAGCACTCCACTTGCTGTTCTCCTGGTACAATAGACGCTAGTCGCTATTTGATTTTACTTGAACAAATAATAGCAATATAGCTTACAATTAAAATTAGAATACTTATCAAAAACCACGGCCATGTTGCAGAAACTTAATCCAACGCGACGGCGGCACGAACTGTACGACGCCTTCGTGTTGCTCAATACAAGTTTAAAAAGTTTAAATATTTAAATTATACGGAACTCGTGTCCCTGGAGGATGTACTGGCAACTCTGGCAACTGAACAAAATCTCTGTTAATAATAAAGGACGCTGGGAGACTTTGAAATCTGGGTTTTAAGACTTACTTTGGTAAGAGTGACGTATTTCGGGCGGTGTCGAAAAAAGCTTTTTGAACGGACTCGCATAACAATGGTGCGGTGTCGCATCGCCGAAATCAGCGTTACTGGCCATCGCAACGCAAGAACTTGCGACACACAACGCATCGCACATTTCAGCGTTGTGACGTTACACATGACCAGTAACGTCAGACAGAACTGGCCGGGTATTTTTGTTGAACTGAGCCTGTTTGGCGCAGCTGTGGGGCACACAATTATTTTTAATATGTAAGCTAAGTTCTTTTTTTATTATTTTTGTGTACTACATCGATTTTGCCAAATTATAATTTTCTTTTAGCTTTCTGCGGTAACAGGAGGAAGTGCCACGCGGCGCCACCGCCGCCGTCCTGTCATAGGAATATCAAACATACACATAATAACACAACTTCTCCATAAAACACTATATTTCAGCACTAAAAGCCCGATTCATTTTCAATTAATTGAAAATTATATATCAATAAATAGTCAATTGAGTAGGCAAATAAGTGACGTCTCTGGTTGCTATTACCATACAAAGTCTTTATGGGAATCTTGTTTTGACAGCTCATAAAAAATTGACAACTGATTATTGGTGTCTTTAACCAGATTGCTACCGAATCCGCCATTATTCCATTAACTTCACTTTATATCAGTTGCATTTGAGTGTCATTGGAGTGACCAATCACGAGTTATCGCCTGCATTCATGTGTATATCTATGCAGGTTTTTGTGATTGGGTAATGTTAGCAACTTAAACTCTTTGTTAATGGCATGTGCGAAAAAGAGATTACAATAATTTTCCAAATTTCATGCGGGTAAACCATTAAACGCTGGAAATGGCAGGGCCGCCATTTAGATTCAAAATTTTTACTGAAAAATGAATTTAAAAATATCAGTTATTCCTTCCAAAAAAACACCCCAACGCAATGAAAATGTATGAAACAGCTGACACTTCTTATCGCATTTCAGAGTTGGTCTCATAGCAAAAGATTTTATTAACGTTACCCCACCTAAGAAATTCTCCTGTATCACGGCTGCGTCTACAAACATATAAACTCACATTTACAAATAACCAGTTACGGAACAACTATCTGCTAACTATATAAATATTTGTACCGTACGGGAATCGAACCCATGACATGAAGCGCAGCAACCAATCGCTGAGCTACTACGCTAACCGTGCCGTTGTTCGCATTAAATACCTACTGTCATCCCCTGAAACACACTAAGCCTGCTTAAGGCACTTGAGCGAAAAAGGTCAACAAACCATAAGTATTTTCTGTGCATCTATCAGTTAACACTAATTTCTCAAGACCCAATCCTAAGAACAGAACTAACCAATACAAAAACAATGTATTTTTACGTCTCAAAGACGTACAAACAGGTGTTACGTCCAACAGATGCATTTTATGTAACTCAGGTTTAGTGCGTCGTAAAACTGGGAGTACTACTATGTGTAAGGGAGTTTAAGAACGTTTGTATACGGGACAAACGAGGGGTTACGGATTGCCCGGAAATTATGTACCTGTTATGATTCATTTACAAGTAATAAAAAAAAAATAAGGAACCCCCGACAGAAGAATAAAGATTCGCACCGCAGCTAACAAAAGAGCTGATAACCTTAAAACGTCTGAATCGATTTTGATAAAACATATCTAAGAACTATCGCTAGGAAACCTGCTTTCAAAAAAAAAACCGCATTCAAATCGGTTGACCCGTTAAGACAGGGCCACAAGTGCCACAGACAGACATACAGACCCTTCAAACTTATAACACCCCCCATTTTGAGTCGGGGGTTAAAAAGAAAATGTTTCAGTGGTCATGATGGTCCATCTTGGACCTCACTTACATTGGTGAAAGGAAATATCGTGAGCAAACCTGGACTCTGTTTTTTTTTATCTAGCCTATAATGTCCCAATGCTCGGCAAAGCCGTCTCCCATGTCCTTCCAAATATGGTTTTCTTGTGCCACCTCGAAGGTATAATTATTATGCGTCTGAAATCGCCAAACCGTCGGTCCGGATGATCAGTGATGATCGTGCCCTCTATGTATGAGAAGTGAGAGTCTTAGCCTTGCAGTGGGACAATATTAAGCTGGTCGTTTTATTATTTACGATATGGTGCTGATTAACACGTCATGTTCGTGAACGGGTGCTGTTAGTTAAAACGGGTATCTTCTGTAAGTACTATTGAGGTAATTCTTGGATCATAATCCGAAAGATTTTGACAGAAATTAATAATCCATTGCTTTATGTTCACTTGACGTTCTGGACGTTTTCTCAAAAACGTGTTTTTGGATTCATACCACTCAGAACTATGTTTAAGATTAATTTTTTTTTTTGCGCTCCCACAAACATCAGATTTGACTAAAAACATTTGTAAAAAATATATCTGGCTAAATGGTAGTAAGTCTATTTAACACTATTACATACCCCCTCTGGAAATACAGTCGTGATGTTTATGTGTGGTAGGTATGTATTATTAATAGAATTTTAAGTATGTACGCCATATTGCACCACTGCATGTACCAGGCTAGCATGGACGGTAATGCGTTTCTGATTGCATGCTCGACGCAGATTTTGACAAAACTGCAGTTGAATTTGCTCATAGTTCGCCAGTAATGTCATAGATAGGTATTGCTTGCGTAATCAGGGGGGCAATTCTAGTATCTTTGAATAACGTTCACATTCTAACTCAGAAAATGAATTTAATTTATCTTCGATTTTTGACGTTGATTGTCGCTGTGATGAGATTGTGTTTAGATTTTGAATGTTTTTAATTACGAAAATTTACCTTTTGGTGTAAAAACGCCTTTTAAAATGTCGCTGAAGCCGTTAACGGAAATTCATGCGTTTAATTTCATTTTTGACCGACTTCAAAAAAGGCAGTAGTTTATCAATCGATTGTATTTTTTTTCTATGTTTGTCACCTCAGAACTTCGTCATTTATCAACCGATTTGGAAAATTCTTTTACTTTCAGATTGTTCCAATAGAAATTTAATTAAAATGTGATTAGTAGCTTGATATAATTATGTATGACTTAATTTTTCTTTCTCTCCAAGTAAACGAAAAAGCATATTAGTGGTGTTTATTTTGTAAAACTACGTAGTGTTACTGATTCTTCATAGATTTGGATGATAGGAAATAGATACTAAGATACTAAAAAGCGAAAAAAAAAAACAGTTTTCCAAAAAAGATAATCTCAATCCAATCTTCTCAATAAACTTGACGGACTTCTTAATAACTGCATTCGATTCGTATTTAATCTCCGTAAATATGACCATGTGTCCGCACATCGGTCGCTCTTAAAATGGTTGCCCATCAGACAGCGCAGGGCGTTAAGGGCCTTGACTACTTTGTTCTCTCTTCTAGACAAACCGAGTTCTCCTTCCTATCTGACTTCTCACTTCCAATACTTGTGCTCTGCGCACAGTAAGCATCTTTGCTCCTCCAATAATCGTCTTCTACGATGTCCTTCTCACCGCTCTGGTTTTCTTAAATCTTTTTTTCTTGTCCAGGCGGTTTTCCTTTGGAATGCGCTTCCTCAGAATATCAGGATGGCTACCAGTCGTTTCATATTCAAAGTAAAAGCTCGTGAACACTTGCTTATGAAGTTGGCAGACTCGTCTCACAATTAGTTTCTTATATTTCTCCACCTATGTATTTTTTTTTGGCTCTCGCTACTCTGTTTCTTTTGTTTGTATGTATGTGTATATGTATTTATTATATTTTATTCCTGGAAACTTTCTGTTTCTTGCACCTACTATGTTTTGTCTCTGCATCACCCTAAGGTTGACTGGTAGAAAATGCCAAAGGCATTAAGTCCGCCTTTGTACAGTGTATTATTTACATTATGTGCAAAAAGTTTTAATAAATAAATAATCGCCTACAAAAACTTCAAGGTGAAAAATAACTTTTTTAATACCTTACTGTTTGTAGGCATTTCATTTTCCCTTCGATTAAAATTTTCTTGTCTACTCCAAACAATTATAATGCAGTCTCAAAACCACAAAACCGA
The DNA here is from genome assembly GCA_947462355.1 of Caradrina kadenii. NCBI lineage: Eukaryota > Metazoa > Arthropoda > Insecta > Lepidoptera > Noctuidae > Caradrina > Caradrina kadenii. The sequence continues at coordinate 12,252,245 of OX381690.1, read as the reverse complement.
GCTCCATTCCTGCATCTCCTGAGACATACTTAGTACATAGTATGAATACATACAACGGAATCCGCACACTACCGCCGTTCTGAAACTAAAGTTAAATTTGCAAGTGATAGATATGCGAGGCACTCCTGGAATGTAATTTTCACACGCTCAAGCGACGTCACTGGCGCCCCCGCCCCGTGGCGCCACCCTCGCCCGCCCGCCGCCCCCTTTGTGCACCGGGAGGCAGACGAACAGGAGGAAACGTCATCACCATGTACTTTATTAAAGTCCATAATATTAAATGTACCCAAACCTATACATATAATCAAACAATTTTATAAAATACCAGCCTTTCTCTGGTTCATATTACATCGAATATTAGCAATCCTCACTGTCAAACTTTGGAGTTGGTGAGCTGAATTCCCATATTTCAGAAATATAATTAACTAAGTACCTATGTCAAAAAGCAATCGTTGAATTTGTTTTTTTTTAAGATTTAACTAAAATTACTGAAATGATGTTTCGTTATTTAAATATTATTTAAGACCATCTCCAATTCAGGAAATCTCAAAGACTTTTATTGATTCTGGGCCAAAAGAGTTTTAATTAAGTTTTTTTTGTTTATCTTTGTTCAGCGGCTATGACAGGAAAACTAAGGTCAGCGTATGGATAAAGCGTTTTCTATCCATTCTTAATATTATAAAAGTGAAGCGTTTATTTCTTTGTTTGAACACGTTAATCTCAAGAACTGGTCCGATTCTAAAAATTATTTCGCCAATAGGAAGCTACGTTATTCCCGAGGTCATATTGTATTATATAAAAAATAGGGATCAGCAAGGAGATTCACGCGGGCGAAGACTCAGCCAAAAGCTTGTACAAAATAATGTCGAGATGACGTGACCTTACCGCAGCCTGCCTCCCAGCGCTTCGCCCCCGCGGCCTCTCACGACGGATGCCCCGGAAAATTGCTACAATCATTGTGAGAGGGAATTCCGAAATGAAGGAAACGTACTTAAAGTCGACTCCAGCGGGCGCGGGACTCAGTAACGCGTTGTGTTCACTACTTACTCATAAGTAAGCGTTTGCAGTTGCATGCGAGGTTACAATGTCGCTGATGATGATAGAGAGCGATAAGACAGCAGGGTACTGCACCGACAGCGCGCTTCGTACGAAAGCAATCTAGTCATATTGCGGTCAGTATGGAATTCGAATCGATGAGTTTTGCAATATAGTCTACCTTTGTGAGTAGTTGATGCGTTATTCAAAATCTTGTACGAGGTTTTAATATTAAGTTAGATGAGAGACTGACTAACCTAACAAGCGTAGATATTACTGCCCTTATTCTATCTACAAAATTTAGATAGTACGGACCCCACGCTCATCAGTCGCGCTTGCGACTACGAGACCAACGGGACAGTTGAAACATTTAAACTTGTTTCCAAAAAAAAAAATGTAAGCAACATTTCGAACTTTTCTTATATCTCTTTAACCAACAGATTCTCAGGTATGGTACAGAACGAAAAAAATATCGGAATGGTGAAAAGGACTCGTAACTTTCGGCTTCCTTAAATTTCTTTTTACATCTGATAATAAAGTATAACTTATTATTTTAACTGTAGATCCATAAAGTGACAACGCGGCGAGATAGCTAGGACATCGCAGCGTCCTCACAGGACATCCTTTTCCGTGATAAGTGTACCAATCTATCAAAAGTTTCATTGTTATATTGTTTTCTAACTAGTTTGTTTCTTCAGTAATGATGTCTTTTTAACTTCCAGGTTCTCTGTTTCCAACTCACTATTGAGGATTGATCAATCCTTGTTAAGGTTTAGAGTTTTTAGGAGGTAAACTTTATGGCTGTTTCCAAAGATTTTGTACTGGATCATGGAAGTATCCTAATTGTACTTGCATCCTAATTGCGAACATTTCAATGCAGAGCTTTGATAGATATTTATAATCCATTGCTTTTTATGTTTGGAGAATACGTTTGCTTCCCAACTTAAATAACGCAATGAATTTTGTGGAGTTGTCAAAATGATAGACTGCATTGTGGATGTGCACTTGTACAGTTACACTAAAGTTGAATTATTCAATTGAATTAACTCAATTTGTAGTTAATAATAAATTATTTTTTTTGTTGTAAATAGTTACCTTCCAAAGGTACATAAAATTAGGTGCTAATTTATGTATAACCTTTATAATATTCCGCATGTTCCTCGGACAACTATATATTTGATATATCAGGCGGTCATAAATCACAGGCATGTCGATATCTTTCAATAATCCAATCAAAGCGGCTCGTATTCGAACTAATGTTATTGTCAAACCTACCAGCCATTATCTGGGCACAAGCGAACATCTAAATGTTCAGTCACGTATCCGAACGAACGAGACAACAATACGATTAACGGCGAGAGCGAAAGGGACAGATGATCGATGTAAACAATCGGATTCGTGCCAGTTCGGGAATGCTGTATTTCTAATTGAGTTTCGAAACATTTTAGGTTTTATTACACTGCTCTTAAGCGTCATATTTAACTGTCATTTGTGATTTTTAAATTTGGACAATATTGCTCGCAGTTATTGCGTTTCGTTGCAATTAATTTTCATTTTTAACTCAGGATAATAAAGTTCAAAATTGAAAGGAAATTTTGTGGTGGTTACGACAGAAGACCAGTATTCGTTAGTCGATGGTTGTGAAATGGCATTTATCTTATGCGTCTTATATTGACGAAGCCGTCACCGGAATTGGAATGAGGTAATAAAGAAATTGCAATCCTTTTATGTACCTTTTTAACATTGCTGATGTGGAGTATAATGAATGCGACTTAATTGAATAATCCGGATAAAAGCGAACCGCCCTATTTGTGAGTCGTATCGCGAATGAAGAAATATCTTGTATGTGTGTACTTTGTATCCATACTCATACTAAATCTGAAGACCTTTTTGTTTGTTTAAACGCTCTAATCTCTGGAATCACAAGTGGGATTGGAGAAACTCTTTTTGTATATAATAAATCAATACAATATCAATCAATAAAGCTCAATTCATGAGGAATAGTATAAGCTATAAAACACCACGCTACGTTCCACGGGAGCGGAGCAGTAACCACTGCGAGAAAATATCGCGGACAGAAGTTGGTTTCGGGCATATTTTGAATTTTATCGTTTCTGCTAATGGACGTTGCTTGACTTATTCTTAAGTTTTTATAGCCTTATATAAGTCTTCATTGAATTTATTTGCTGTTACCACGTTGGTTGGTTGTTTTAGACATGTTTAAATTGTCTATGTCCCGATAACCCAGTAGTTAAGGTCTTTCATGCATGAGGTCGTGAAGTTCGATACCGGACAAATACCAATGTGACTTTTCCAATTCATGTATTATGTACTTTCTAAGTTCTAGGACATTTGATATCGGCGAAGGAAAACATTGTGAGAAAACCCGGACATTTATAAGTCTGAAATCGCCCATCCGCCATAAGGAAGCGTGGTGATCAATGCTTGTGCCTTCTCTGTATGAGAACAGGCCTTTACCCTGCAGTGGGACAATATAATCCGCTGCTGTTATAATTATGATAGCCTGGTACAGCCAGCGTGGGTGTACCGTACAAGATCTATAGGTCTGCTCTGCAACATCGCTTGTTGGACAAATTTTTCAGTCGTTTGCCTGCGTGGAAAGCGATCATTGTTGTTGTACGCTACTGTAGCGTCAGCATATTAAGTAGAGGTTAAAAAAAGAGAATATTGTTTTTGCGACACATTTTCTGTCATCTTAGCCTAATAAAGTATATAAATGTTTATATCTCACGCCTTTATCCATGGGGTAGGCAGAACGCCACCTGCTACTATCCTTATATACTGTTTTCACCTCGTACACGCTCATGCATCTGGTCATACAAGCACGAAGCGCCGGCCGGTGGAAAATGTATTATTATTCTACTTGATTATTTTTAAATACATTTAAATTTCACTCACTCACGCCTGTATTCCCCGAAGGGTTAGGCAGAGGTGTAACAATGTACACCCACAGTTCGCCGGTATATTTAGGTCCCATGTAATAAGGGGCGAGCCTATTGCCATTAACCGGGCACAAATCCTAACTCCGAGCTGCTACTGAGAATTTCATAGAAAAACCCAATAACACTTTTTGCTCGACCTGGGAATCGAACCCAAGACCTCTAGCGTAGCAGTCGCGCTTAGGACCACTAGGCTGCCGAGGCAGTTAACATTTAAATTTCATTTTTAATATTTTATAAAAATAATAATAATATAATAACACTAACTACTAGTTAATAACTAGTAATAGTAGTATAGTAGTAGTAGTTAATAGTTAGTTAACTAGTTAATAGAACTGCCTCGGTAGCCTAGTGGTCTTAAGCGCGACTGCTACGCTAGAGGTCTTGGGTTCGATTCCCAGGTCGAGCAAAAAGTGTTACTGGGTTTCTCTATGAAATTCTCAGTAGCAGCTCGGAGTTAGGATTTGTGCCCGGTTAATGGCAATAGGCTCGCCCCCTATTACATGGGACTTAAACATACCGGCGAACTGTGGATGTACATTGGTACACCTCTGCCTAACCCTTCGGGGATTACAGGCGTGTATAAAAATAATCACTGACATCGGTCCGAGAAGGAACTGTTCTGTGATTTTGATCAAATAACTTTTTACTATTATTGTATTCTACATGGACTGTTTCAAGAAGGTAAACATTTGTCTATTTTTCTTGTTTTTTGATAACAGAACTTCATAAGAAAGCGTTGGATTTAAAAATTGGTTGACATTTGAGGCAAATTGTAAAAAATACTGCATGTTTTTTTAAATTAGATTGTACAAAATAGCTTGACTTTTCACTATTACTTGTGGTTTACAAAAACACCTGCCCATTTATTTGACTATTTCCTTTAGTTACCCGCCATTTTGTGCCGACCGTACGCCGCCAACGACACGACTTGTCGCATGAGCGTCAAAGCGACACGGCCGTTAGTTGTCGCGGCACCGCGTCGCGCGACCAAACGTTTTTCATTGCCGCGCGAGTGATGAATTCGATGCGGCCTACCTAACCTAGCGAGCAATGTACAGTGCGATTTAGAAGCGGTCAGCCTGTAATAGATGCGTGTACGTTTTTAAATTGTTGCTTAATTTTCAGTGTATTTGTTTGTAAAACCATTTTGAAAATGTTTTTGGTAGAGAGGAATCATAGGGCAACAGGACATGGTTGTTAGCAAATAACTAGCCCATTTCTAGTAACAATATAAATTATTTTAATTTTCTTTACGTCTGTGAAAAGCCATTTTATAAACTAGACAGACAGACAACCGCTACAGAACATTTAACAAGCCTAACAATATCAACCAACTACCAGGACAACATAGTCTTAATAAAGCATGCTCCTACAAAACAATAACAATAATTTAGGCTAAAAACGGAAATATCTCCGCGAAAAATGTTCAAAACGCCGGACGTAGTCCACTGCTGGCCATCACGCCAGTTATTTGGTCCATTAAACGTGAAATAGTTGGAGTCGACGAGTACCAGGAGCGCAGAGCCAGCGGGGAGGTTTTAAAATAGGATTTATGGCTTTACAGCTGTGTTTAAGTTACAGCTAATGTGATTAGGTTATGTTTATGACTGTAAGGCGATTGAAGCGCTTTCAATAATTGGTTTTAGCGTCGCACTGGTTTGTAAAGAAAGCCACTGGCTGTTCTGCCTGCCTGCGCTCCTTCATCAGAAAACATTACCTCTTTTTTATATATTAACCTAGCTTCAGCACGCGACTTCGCCCGCGAGGTTTTTTTTCACCCGCGCCACGTCTTTAGTTACTGCTCTGCTCCCGATGGTCGTAGTGTGATATAGCCTATATTATTCCCCATAAGGTACTTAACTGCCTCGGTAGCCTAGTGGTCCTAAGCGCGACTGCTACGCTAGAGGTCTTAGATTCTATTTCCAAGTCGAGCATAAAGTGTTATTGGGTTTTTCTATGAATTTGTCAGTAACAGCTCGGAGTTAGGATTTGTGCCCGGGTAATGGCAATAGGCTCGCCCCCTAGTACATGGGACCTAAACATACCGGCGAACTGTGGGTGTAGATTGTTACACCTCTGCCTAACCCTTCGGGGAATACAGGCGTGATGGTATGTTAAGTCGGGACTTCAGGACGTTCAACAGGACGACAGACGTCTCGTGTCAACTGTATAAACGGAAGTCGACCGTTCGTATGCAGTCCGACACTGCTCAGTACTGCAGCAGTTCGAAACCAACTCATATCAAAAGAGCGGAAGAGAAAAGTTTATGAACAAAGTCAAAGCAATCAGTCAGGACAAAAATGCGTAGTCCAAAACAAACACGTCCACATTTTCGGTCTAATTTACACACACCCCATATATAAATGAGGTCCTTTATCACCTTATCTATGTTTAGATCGCCGAGAAGTACCTAATTTTCTAATTTACCTAAGTACCAATTACCTGACGATGTTTACATTAACAGAATCAATTTATTTATGTGATTCTAGTGAAACTCATTACTGTTTCGTTGTCCTTTTCGTTAATTACGAAGCGGGCGAGCGGGCAAATTGCGCTAGGGTATGAATGTGTTGTAGAGCGCTTGCTAGCGCGTAGAGCTAGGCTGATGGTGATGTGTGATCATCAATTAATTCTCTACTTTGATTAATTATTACAATGTTTTAGATACTTCTCTTTGTTTGCATTATTTGAGAAATAATAAAATAAAAATAAATATAACCCTTATTAATGTTTTTCCAATATGGTTTTTAACTTGTTTTCAAGAACGAAACACAAATGCACAAACACCTAGATTTGTTCCGTGTGGGAAAAATATTGACGAAACCTCTGGGTCCAGCTACTTATGCCATAATCATTTGCAGGACTGTATGTGCACAGTGGGTTTAATTTAAATAAGCGTCTAAAAAAGGAAAATACATTTGTTTGTCACAGTCTACGTGGTACAAAAGAAACAAACGTTGAGTGCCCCACAGCTGCGCACAATAACCCGCTATAATAATAATACCAGATATGCTATAGATATAAATCCGCCCGCCGACTGTCCCGTTGGTCTCGTGGTCGCAAGCACGACTAATGGTCCCGGGTTCGATTTCCGGGTCGGGCATAAAAAGTGTTATTGAGTTTTTACATTATGATTTGCTCAAAAGCAGCCCGGAGTTTGGAATTTGGTGGTGTGACACACCCGTGCCTCGGAAAGCACGTAAAGCCGTTGGTTCCCGCTGTCATTCGTAGATCTTTGACAGTCGTTACGGATAGTTAGAAGCTAGGCAGTCTGACAACCAGTCTAACCAAGAGGTATCGTGTTGCCCAGTAACTAGGTTGTAGAGGTCAAATAGGCAGTCGCTCCATGTAAAACACTTGTATTCAGCTGCATCCGGTTAGACTGGATGCCGACCCCAACATAGTAGGGAAAAGGCTAAGCAGATGATTACTATGGATATAAATCAGTTACCTACTGCAAACATTTATGGTGTAGAAATAAGGCGTGCTTGTTACCTTGTCTAATTTGTACTCTAAAGTCGAGTAGAGCTACTTGCGCCAGTCGGTAGGCGCAAGTAATCGGGATCGCGCGGATAAATTGTAAACTTGGATTATTGTTTTGCCAACCGTGGCCTGTTCAGGTGTTTTTGATATTGTACCGTTTGCAGAAACGTCTTTGTTTAATAATTATTTAAAATATTGGTACTTATGGCTACTACAGGGCAGTGGTTTCCTCATAGTTTACCATTCCAGTTTCTGTGACCCGTTTCTGGCCAATTTGTCGTAAACACTTATGCATTAATTTCAATCTCATCGTTGGGCACCTCCTTGCTAAATAACAGAAATCTAAGAGATATAGATGATTAGATATAGATATAGAGCTATTGTTGATGAAATTTCAAGAAGAAATGGAGACAAGGGCATGGCCATGGCTATAGTATTTCTTGATCTACCACTTCGACATTGGGCACTAGTAACCAGGATTGTAGTAGGTAGTAAATTGTATATTGCAAATGCCAAACCTACCTTACTTCCAGTGTACACGTCACTACTCTTACTAAAACCATGTTATCCATAAAACTTATTCTTTTTGTAATACGTTACACTTTCTTTACATAGGTCCTCTAATCCCCGTTTTTGCTATCCCTCCAAGCGTCCTCTGCGTCCCTGGTACTGTTTGTTTCTGAGTAAAACTTTAATTAACCAATAAACATGTCGGTCGTGGTCCCGTCTTAAATTAGCCCTGAGTGGAAATTGCTCGATGCCTCCGCACCAGTCATGACGCCCTGGTTCCTACGCTCGGACGTAATGAAACTTAGTTTATAATTGCTTGTAAATTCGCTAGGTTACTGTCGTATGAATTTAAGAGCTAACGGCAGGTGGGATGGGTGAATAGAATTTATAATTATGGGAGAAACAATTGAATACGAGCGCAACTTTATTGTTGTACAGTATCATTCCAGTTTTGACATTGTTGTTTTGTTATTCATTTCATTAAGGAAGTCTCTCTCTCTTCTGTGTTCTTTCATGCTCTCCTAATACTTAGTTTTAAATTCCCTGTTTTCTTTATTCAGTCACAGTTATAGCAAAAACTAACAAAGAACGAGGTAGACACAAAATTAAGATATTTCCTTGATCTTATTTACACGTCCTTTTCCATCCATGTATAAATAGGCCCCTTATTTAACCCCGGTGTGTCAGCAGTTTAAATCATAACATACATCGGGGTGTAGTAGACACTTAACGTAGCCGAAACTTACATCATCATCGTTGCGATCTTTTTTCTTCTTAGTCTGAGAACCTTCTGAAGAAAGAGAAGGTCCCAATCAATATTTATTGAAGGTGTATAATTTTCACGTCACGTCCGCTTTGCTTTTGTATGAACCCATAAACACAGTAATTTGCGTGTGTACATTACATTGCAGGGCACCATTTTCGTACCAAAAAAGAAGTTGTTTTCCATCAATTATTTTGATAAATGTCACTTAGTTTGATGAACAGTATAAATATGGCTTTTTACATCTTGATTATTAAATTTATTACAAAACAATTATGACTTACGTTCTCTAAACAATTTCAGAAATTCTAGATTTTTAGTATCCAAATAGTACTTACAAAGGGCGCATTCCTGCACATCTCGCACCAGGCAAACATAAATTGATATAGTTTCAGTGTTCATCTGAAGCTTTTCTTTTGTCGCCGGGGGCTCGGGTGCCCGCGGTGGGGGAAGGGGGGCTAAGGTTGACAAATGGGCCGCTCGGAGCATCCGCGAGCGATACAATCGGTGCGTTGCTTACTGTGCTCCGTTCGAGGAAAAAACGTAGGGTTGACACACACGGAACTATGCGGAAATTGTGTGCGCAATGGATTGTGATACAGATAGGTACTTGGAATTTATGTTTTTCGTTTATTTGGTTGGTAAAAAACTGGTAGGTCTGAGGTTGTTTTTTGTTGTAGAATGTGAATTGTATAGTAGGAAAATGTATTAAGAAAAACCATTCTAATAAGGTGTAATGCCGCAGTTTCATATATTTAGTTTATTCCTATTGAAATCAGATAGATTTTTCACCATAGTTTACTTTCCGTTGTGTTTTTTTCCAAGTTAAAGGGGATTACACGTGACTTAAAATATAAATGGCTACATACTCTACCTACCTCTTCAGAGAATGTCGTAGCGTGATGTACGTGTATCTGAATGAAACAGAATATTATTCAAAAATTGAGTATAATTTTCTTTAAATTCTACAAAAGGGCTTCTCATATTCTTTTACAAATCTTTTATTTAAAAATACATCTAGTTTTGTGACACATGACAACCCTGCGGTACGCGTCACTGGACTCGTCCCAGTGTGCCATTACTCACTGTCGTCCGCCATTTTCGAGCCGCCACGCCCGCTACGACGCTACGAAACTCTACGCCGCGTAGCATTGCCGTTACGTAGCAACCGCTTGAGATTCTGTTGTCTTAGTACTTTTTTTGCTTGTTAGTTTAATTTGATTCGCATTTTTATTATGAGGAAATGCTCGGTTTTGGTGTGATTAGGTCAAAAGTACCTATTTCGTAATTGAGTGCCATTTCATAAATAAAAAAAAAACATTTGACAACTCATGAACTTATACATGACCTCCGCATCAAATTCTATCAAGATAATATTCTTTAGCAAATTCTTTAGCTCAAAGTGTTGGAAACATACGAATTTGTTAGATATTTTTTATTTTGTTGATACTATGAATGCCATTAGGCCATATTTAAACTATTGTTTCTTCGTACCGAGGTTGACTTGATGAAGTTTAAAAACAGACCTATGTTTTTACAAGCTTTTGTTTAACTTGCTATGTATGTCAGTATGTATGTTTGTTGCGAGGGAATCCTGGAACTCAATTTTGAAGCAGATATTTATATTTTCATTTTTAAACTTCGGATCTACAAAGCCATTGGCAAGTCAGTTTAAGTGAACTATTTTGTTAAAAATATATACACGGTGATTTTAGAAAAATATTATTAAAAAACAATAACAATTAACAAATAAATGAATTCCTTATTATGTTAAATTCGCATCACAATTTCTCACCTAAAAATTTAATTGTTGCCTATTCAATAATAAAATAAGTCTTTTTTCAAATAAATTTCGAAACTTGCAAACTATAGCCGTTGGCAACACCTTGCTCTGTCGACGACTGTTTCCAAAGATATTTATAGACATTTTAACGTATTCATGCGACCAACCAAAGTTGTTTTTTGTTTTGTAGGGTAGTTCGAAAGCTATCTATGAGTTGTTGGATTACGTGGCGCGGTGTTGTAGTGTGTGTGCATTCAGTAGGAAAGCGTTTAGTTTTGAATAAATTGATCTTTTGACCTGTTTTTAAAAGAATAAGGTCAATTATTTTTTTCAGTTAACTTTTGTTAAATTGTTATCATGGATAATAACGGTTATGAAGAGATAACGGTGGCTGCTTATTCGCCAATTGCCAAAGACTAGCTTCACGAGATAAAATGTGGGTGGCCAATGAGTACGCTTCACTGGCGTGGCATGGCGTGGTGTACGTCTGTTTCTGTTGTAACTTTCTTTTGTATTAATGTTAAATAAAATTGTGTAGATTCCTTCTTAAGATCTTTTGACATGTTATTATTATTTACTGAACGAAAACCTTAAAAAGGTAAAAACCTTACTACCGAATTTAAGATGAGTCGCATCGAATGAGATTTAAGATTGAGGTTAAGCAAAAATGAAACAAGACATTTTTTTTTAGGTTTTAATATTTTTTACACAATTCGTAGCATTCATAATGCCGACACAGTTTCGTCAGATTTCCTCCACAACGGCCCGTCAGCGTCAGCTGTCACTATAGTCATTTATATAAACCAGTTCACTATTATTCGTATAGTTTTTATTTATAATATGTACCTCGCCAAAAGTATACAATACAAATATATAATTAACTTTTTTCATCGAATTGAAAATGTACCGCTGACAGACGCTCATGTTCACCATTTTTAGTAGCTATATTTACAATAACTTGATGACTTTCAAATCATTATATATAATGTACATATACATATATAATAAAGAGAAAAATCAAAATAAAATTCTTCAATTAATACATTAATACCTAACAACTACTATTTAAGATTTTCCTCTTAATAAAAATATATTACACGCAATGCAAATAACAATAATAATTGTGTATCAACAAAGTCCGGTGTTGCAAGAGAAAAAAATATTTTCTTTCCAAATTATTTAATACTGAGACTTCATTGGAGAAAAAACTGTATTTATACAAAGTAAAAATGACGTAACTATGTATAATATTTGATGATTATTATTTACAAAAGTTAACAAACTTTTTCTAAAATGAGACGCTAAGTTGCTATACGACTGTCCGAAAAGATATTTTCGGAAACCCTTACTATTCCATATTTAAAATTCGTATTACTAAAACGAATGAATAAAATCTTCATATTATTTCGCTAACAGGTGTTTGAAAAAAAAATGAAATATACACTAATATTATAAGATATATTTATATATATAATATATATTTAAATAACGTCACAAACAGTCGTATTGCAATTTAAAGGACAATAATGGTGGTCTTAATTAGCCTAGAATAAAGCTTGTTCTCGGATAACTTAGTCTGCTATCAAAGTTTATCGTAGCTAGGACAAATGATGACATTTTATATCTCCCGTTCGTATACATGACATAAGGCCGTAATGCAACGCATTACTATAAAGTGGTTCACGTGAAATATTTTTGGAAAACATTGTAAATTACTACTGTACTGTGAGCGATCATTCGTATACATTTTTGATATTTTATATTTCCATTTTTACAGTTGCTAATAATTTAACTTTGATGTTTATCATTTATTTTATTTAACACCATTGGATTTTAATTAGTTTCATGGAAAACATCGTTAATTTTATAATCAACACTCACAGTAAAGTCATTCCGTGGTGTTGCCAATTAGTAAATTTTAGAATTATTTGTTTACTTTTACGCAAAAAGTTTTTTTAACACGCATTTTTACACCACGGAGTTATTTGTAATCTAGGAGAAGCTCACAGATTCTCATCAGTCATGAAAATCACACAATTATAAATATTATATGTGTGAAAGACGTACAGATTAAAAAATAAATAAAGTGACTGGTTCCTTCTCGCCGAACACGGCCTTTACACTTTTATTTCACTTATTTTTTAATCTGTATATGTTAAGTGTATGGTCTCCTGGTAACATAGAAGGCAATCAATATCAGGTATCATCCACAAGACAAAAAATAGACCTAAAAATCTCATTTTTTTTAACATTGTAAAATATCATTTTGTGATTCGTATACATCGGTTACAAATTGTGCTACATTATCGAACACCAAGGCAAGGTGAGAAACGATATTCGATTTACAATATCATTACAATAAATATATAATTCAAAGATATGTATTCAAAATGTTTTCTGTAAATTATACGCGGACAATTAATTTTCAAGAAATTGACATTCGTTATAGATGTACAATTTGAGCTTGATAATTACATTTAATAAATTAGTTGGTACCTAGGTAACAGACGCAACACGTAAACGCAATTTACAGTTAGACATTTGAAAATGGTGAGGAGCGGTGCACACTGGGCGAGTCCGACTGACGACCTGCGGCCGAGTGACGGCTGACCAGCGCCGCGTGTCCCGGCCTGCAGCGCGCGCCGCTCCTCAAATAACAAAGAAAGTTGCTTCGAAAAACCTAAAACCTATTAATACAACTCCTTTACAAAAAAAGTCCCATATCTATTACCTTTCTGTCGACAGCGACCCAAGTACTGTGATAGTTACATCTTACATAACTATTCAATTATTTATTTATATTTACGTAATAACAATACACAATTAGCTATAAATATTTATACGATAACTATCAAACCACGTTATTGTTACATTCATCAACTTTGCTCCTATTGTTCCGAGTGATAAAACCGTTATTTATATAATAGGTGATTGCACCATCCATGTTTCAGCGTCCATGTTCACTTCGCGATTAACATTTACATTTTTAGTTTAACCATTAAAGTTGACTTCAAGACTTAATTTTAGGAGATCGTATACTGTTTCAAATATTACAAAAATGTCGCGATTTTTTAATTTTAGTTTTTTTATGTACATGTAGCATCGTTCTCCTGTAGTTATCACGTGCCTGTATCACATAAGGCGTTGTTCGGCCTGGGCGAGTGCGGCAGTGGCTCGCGGACAGCCGGCCCGCGCGATGTCAACGTTATTCATATCTGTAAATAAAAATATATTGACGTTTCCATATGTTATTTACAACTGAATATATTAAACATTAATTATGCATTTTATTCGTTACTCGTAACAGCATAATCATAATTCTGTCGTATATCAACGACTTTCTTTGAAATATTTTCGTGTAGTTGGAATTATAAATGGGTCAATTACAATTTGAAATGCATAAAAAATGTTATGAAAAATATTTGACACGATTCTGGAGATTGTATAAATTGGGGCTTTATACTGGAGTAGATAAATAAATTGTATTCTATGGACTTATAGAGTCATAATCGTAACTTTACGTAGTAGAATGCAAAACTGTTGCCCATTCTGCTATTGTAGCGCCTAACAATTTGTGGGAAACGATCAGTACTTGCTCATAATTTAGATTACAATATCATACTAAACGAAACATTCCAGTAACTGCACTTGCTTGGGTTACTAGTTTAAGGTGGCACTGAAAAATCAACGATATTTTGAACTCAATAAAGTTTAAAATGCATCTGCGATGCTATTGGTACCGTGGGCCGTTCGCCCGTTTGCCATTTTAAAATAAAAAGAATTAGTTCTATACTCACATGTACAACAAGTATGCAGGTTGCATTAGAGATGGTGGCCGTAGTATTCCGCCGGGTAATGCGCGTATCCCTGGTGGAAGGCAGGGTCCGTGGGCGGCCTGTGCATCATCTGCTGGCCATCCATCATGTAGCCCATGGTCGCCTCCGGGCTGTACGCGCCGCTGGGGCCCGCGTGAGGGAATACTGACGGATAGAACACTGCCCGGTTAATTAGGCTGGCTGTATCACCAGCTTTAGCTGGGTATTGTTGTTACTGATGGTAGTAGACAGTACACTCTTTAAGACACAATTATTTTTTAAATTCATGCTGTATAAAGTCAAAGTGAAAGGATTTATTTCAATTAAACCATTTACGGCTACTTTTGAATTGTCAAGAAATTCGACAGAAAGTTGAAGCTAGTGGCTCATTCCAAAACGTAGGTGGGTCTCTATGGAGATGAACGAGCAAGAAACTGCTAAATTTAGACTTACTAGTTTTAAAATACGTTATATTTTCGCATAGCACAGTTTTATAGGCAGATTTTCTTTGCAAGATCTTTTACCCCTAAGCAGTTATTTTGAAGGAAACTCATAAAATTTATACTTAGAAAGAATATCAGCGAACAAAATCTCAAGCAATCCAAAAACTATAGGCACGTTACACATTAGTGGTTCTGTATGTGTCCCGCGCTCTCACGGCGCAATGGTGCGTACCACCATAAAGACCCCATGAGGATGTCGGAAATCGACGTCTATAATGGACGAACACCATTACATCACGATTGATAATCCCATGGATATATCGCGAGCGGAAGCCATAACAGTTTTGTGGTAAAATTGAGCGGATTTCTTGACTTTTGCAATTGCGTCTCTCACAATGCCCGGGTGAAGTGTCTTTAACTGCGCGGAGTTGGAAATGAAATTAATTTCTACACCTCTTAAGTATTGCATATTGCTTATAGGCTGTATATGAAGCTGCAGATTTGTAATGAAAATTAAACGCATTTGTTATTTGAATATTATTTTCTATTATATTTCAATAATATTTTCAAATATTATTTAAATCAATAAGCTCGTCCCCTATTACATGGGACCTAAAAACATACCGGCGAACTGTGGGTGTACATTAGTATACCTCAGCCTAACCCTTCGGGGAATACAGGCGTGGTGGTATGTATAACAAATATAAAAAAAAAAAATTGGAAAATTCGCACAAACAATATTATATATTGTGTTATAATTTCCCTTATGTTCACAAGCCTTGTTTTTTTAAATGAAACATTATTGTCATTTCTCTTTTTTTTTTTTACTTCTAAAAGATTTTTATTGCTTTTTTTCGCAAACAATGCAAAAGTGGGTGATTGAGTCGGACCAGTGGCGCGTGTCTCCGACCAGGGCCGCAGGAAGCAATAACGGGCGCCTGAACAGGGGCACAACTACCAGGATACTATGATTTAGTAGGAAGTCATCTTGACGACGTCATACTAAATACGGCTGTTTCTGTTTGCGCGATGTGGCCACGAAAAACAATATTTTTCTTTAAAAACAACATTGGGAGGAAAATAAACAGTTTATAGATTCCATGTTATTGATTAACCAAATTAATCATGTTAATTAAACAGTACCTAGTAATGAGTACATTTAATAATATTCAGGTTCTCTGCGAACCAAACTTTTCCGGGCATCGACAGTGCCTAATTACCGCTTCAACTGTTAATCATTGCCACGATCACAGAGTTAACAAAGCCGAGCCGCTAGTTTCCAAAAATATGAATATTAATTTCGCTTTTAATAATTGCATCGGTGAAGAGGGAACGGATTTTAATCCTCGCCGAATGCCCAATAAACGATCGTTCGGTGCTCCAACGAATTGTAATTTACAGGCAGGCGCCGTAATGGGTCGCATCAGAGGGCAATTTATGCGCTTATAATAAATTCATTAGCGCTGCGACATGGCGTGTGTATACGCTGAACTACTGAGATAGACTGTGCTAACGTGCAAATGGATGGGAGACGTTTCATTGTAGTAGCCAATAATGTGATCAGCAATTAGTATTGAATATGGCAACACTGGTAACATTCAAAATGATTAATAAATAAATACAGCAAAAACATTATTTTTAAACAGCAAACATTAATAGCTGAAAATCAGCCAAGCGAATCGCTGCAAATAGGAAAGGTTGGCAAACGAAACACGGGAGCTCATCGCACGCACTAGGAATACATAAACGCAGGGCGGCCGCACGACAAATAATATAGTGATTGGAAAAGCGCCTTTTGGCTTGACCGCAGGAAATGCGGTGGCCATTTTCTTTAGTCCATTGCCAAAACAATTTTCCATCTATCCTTCCACCCCTCCGGTTTTTCCATTTTCCGTCGTCGGCAAACTTGGCCGGGCGGCCACATCCGCCCGTTTGGCTCGCGAGATTTAGAACTGTGCCCGGTTTATGTACTCCCGGTGTTTGGTGTCGCGATATTTGAGTGCTGACAGCCTGGTAACTTTAATGCGTTATCATTTTGTATTGAGAAATCCAATGCACTTTTTAGGCGAAAATAGCGTAACATTTTCAAGAGAAACATACTAAGCAATTTGATTATTGCTTTTTCATTCACTTTATCGTCTCCCATTTAATGGATTATCATCTATCTGCTTCAAGAAAATTGACTATTATTGACTAAATCAAGGCATTTAATTTTTCATAATAATGCCCTTCCGTAATTGTGGCAAATGTCCTCCATCTTACAACACAACGATTACTTATTATACAGCCTTTAATCAAGACAAGTCCCGAGCTTTCAATTAAAACGTCTGATGTATTGTCTCCTTTCTCATAAACGAAATTAACAAGAAATGAAGAAAATGCCCGTTTCTAATCTTGAAATAGAAAAGGGGGGCAACATCCACACATCTAGATAAAGGTACCAGGGTAGCATACATCGCCGATAGTCGACGGAGGGGCGAGTGATGGATAGCTCGGGACGGGTCAACGAATTCGGACATTATTCTTTTTTACCCTTCTTGCGTTCGCAGGAGTAAGCCCTTTTTCTGCGACGTCCTTTTTTTCCCCCGACGGAATTTTTGTTGGCTACGTACGGGGGACCCGGGAACGTTTTATGGACTGTGCTACAATTACAAAGTAAAAATAGAATTGGTCGTTTGTAATTCTATTCCATATTGTCGATGGGATGGGTAAAAAAACCGTTTTATCGGCGGATATTTTGGCTGGTTTTGTGATTCGCAAACGTTTTAAATGGTTCTTGTATTTATTGTCTGTTGCTCAGCTCCAAAATAGAAAGTATTTTTTTAGTTCAAATAGCTAACACACTGTTGTGTGTTAGTTTAATGTATTGTAATTAGGTTCATCAAAAATGCAAAACTCAATTTAGGTCAAATAAGGTCAATTTGTCCCCTTGTTCCAAGGTTTGGTTCAAACTACCGATATTCAAAAACAATACACTCTATTTTACTCAGGGTAAAGTAATTCTATCTAATCTACTTTCTGAACGCAGCTGGGGCGTACCAGGCAGTCATAATTCCACGGGCGGTCAGCGCTAAAAGCTAGAACATCCTCATGGGACGGGCGGCGTTACTGGCCGCATGCGACGGCCTGCATACTGTATGAACCACTCCGTACTTTGTGGTCAGCAAACTCGATTTTAGACTTCAAAGTCGTTTCGGGGCGTGCTCGGAGAATTTGAAATGCCCGAACCGATACGTGATGTGGTCAGGACGCGTTAATGTCATTGTAATGGTGTCTTGAATTTCGGATATTTTAATGTATTGACGTTTGAAGTTTTATTCTTTATCGTTAGGACTTTAATGGCAAGAATAGGGATAAGAATGAGTCATATAAAAATGATTTGGTAAAGTTTGCATCAATACGAGTGAACTTTTGTTTTCACACGAATTATAATGGATTATAAAGTAGTCAATTATGGTTCGTGTGAAACCAAAAAGAAAGAAAGACCAAAAAGCTTATTTTGTTAAGTTACACTTAGAACCACGTAAGCGAAGCCTCGAGTACAGATAGTGTTTTATAAAAATTCCTACGTATACAAAAATATCGTCTGCTTATTTCGTTTATCAAAACTATACATTTGCAAAGAAAATCTACTTAAAATAAAACAATACAAACAATAGCTGTTGTATAAGAAAAATGTTACCTGCTCTATTGGACTGGTCTATCATTGGCTGCACTATCCTACGTCTCGCGTTGATAAACCTGAAACAAACACAAACATAATTAATACATCATTATGTAGGGGAGTACAACTACCACCATGTCTATTTCTGCCGTATGAATGATGGTGAACGCAAAACAATTCAGGGCCCCATCTGAGACCATTTGCAGGGCAGCTAATGACTAGGACAGGTAAAGGCAACAGGATCAGGTATCTAGTTGAAAAAATGGACTTGACATTTGTGCTCACGACTCGTGGCGGCTACTATATCAGTGTTTATTTAAATTTCTAGGTACCTAGATACATATTTCAAATTATATTCTAGTTATCGATTGATATAAGGTTAATTTTTGTACGAAACGTGTGCGCATACTGTTCGGCGGGGCTTTTTTGTGTCAAGGTGGCTGCTATTTTCATGGTTAGGGCCGTCCATAGATACAAGTCAGAGATCCATAGAGACTTCTAACAAAAACTAACATCACTATCCCAGGATTAACATCTACGCGTTCGATACGATCACATAATATATAACGCTATTCAATTATATTATCTACATACATATCAGCATAATCTTAGTTTTCCGTTTCCGCAAAACTTTGCACAAACAGTCAGGAAAAACAAGTAAGTCGTAATGAATTATGTCGAATTCTGCCGAGTCTGTGTTTTGCCAGGGTTGAACATCGCATAGATTACAAGAATAGCATAAGTCTGTAACATAAAGTATTTGGAGCCTATAACTCATTACGCATATCCGGAAAAGTCCATATAAAAGCATCTAAAAGGGAATTTCACTAGATTTCCTCCCAAAGATTACGTGCTACAGCATAATCATTGCAACTATCCAAAAAGATACCGCTGTTCCTAGAATTTTTTGGGTTCTTGGTATTCGGGAAGGTAATAACGGTAGGTAAGACTTTTTATCAGCGTCCAAACCGTACCCACTACTGAAATAACTTTAGATTCGCTTATCAAAAAGGTTTCAAATATCATTGGACAATATATCAAGCTAGGCACTAGGAGAGCATCCCTCAGAAGGGAGTGACCGGGGGCTATCTCGGCCGGCTTTATGAAAACTAATGCCTTCATTTGGCGTCGGCTCCGGCCACCGGCGATAAGCTATGTCGCCCTAGTACCTCGGGATTACGATTTTGGGATTTACCCCGGACAAGAGGGGGTGTCCGATAAAAGTTTTGCGGAACAGTTCGTGTTTGTAATTTAAATGTTTTAAACTAGCTTATCTTTGGTATGGATATTGTAACATCCATAATTTATTCACAAACCTAATAATAAATTACAGAGAAGACTGCAATTACATAACGTCTGTATTATTTAACGCATTGAATGTTCACATGTTTGTTGCTGCATTCGGCGTCTATCACCATAGAGGATCGTCCTAATTATTTTATATATTTGTTCTTGTCAAAAATATTGTCCTGCAAATATTACTTACTATATCTAAGACAGATCAATATCATTAACAAAAGTTCAATACAGTAAAATCTCAAAGAGAAAACATAAGACGATTATAAGCAGGCGAGAAAATAAACTTGTTCCTGTGTTTAGTTACACAAACAGCAGGTGGTAGAGTGAGCTATTACCTGGGGGTAATAAATACCGTTTTTCCCTAATTAACGCTTAATTCGGGGTGGGTCGTACGCACCCCCAGGGCTTAAGACCCCGCACTACCGATTTTTGCGACGCCATGGCAAGGTAAAATATAACTTTCTACCGACTATCATAGTTGTTTATTTTTCTTAAGAAAAGCTACAGTTTGTACATATTTTATTCTTCTTTTTGGGTTAACAATATTATGATGACATTATCTATTCAAAGTTCTTGTAGCCCTTAAAGTTAGCGTAAGAAAGATAATTTCTTTATAATTTGTAGCTGTTTTGAAATCCGCCAGTTGCAAATTCTACAGTAGCGTTTACTGAATTTGTTCTTCAAATAACTTTCCCAGGAGTCCTGCTAAATGTAATCTTACGTGATATTGTAATTCCAAATCAAGTAAGGATAAATTATAAATTACGGCAACCCCTCGACGTCGCCTTCTCGGAAAATGCGAATTCTCAGCGTTAACTGAAGGAATTCCACTCAACCCCGCATACTCATTATTTAATTCGCTTTCAGGTAATTAAAATCCAAAAACTTGGAAGTCGAAATTAAATTTTATACTCTGAAGGTACGCTGGCGGACTTCCATCCCTATTTTCTACCCCCCTGGCCCGGAACGTGCTTGCCGGATCAAATCACCTTTTTAACTTTCCCTATTTAGGGAAAAGCCGGGGAAATCTAGCAATTGCAATAATAAGTTGCTACCAGGACATCATGAGATCGAGTGGCCCGCCCCTATTATCGTTACGTAATGTGATTCTCTTGGGAGAATGTGTTTTTCTACTAATTATAATTACGTGTGGTGTTTTCTCTTCTATTTATTGGTTATGCTGTTTTATTTTTAACCACAAGACCTTACAAAAATCTGCTTAGAATAGTTATCGATATTTTTTGTGGTACGGTAAAGAGGAAACGTAAAGCATCATCATCTGCTTCGCCTATTCCCAACTATGTTGGTGTCGGCTTCAAGTCTAACAGGATGCAGCTGAATACCAGTGCTTTACATGAAGCGACTGCTTATCTGACCTTCACAACCCAGTTACTGGGTAACACGATACCTCTTGGTAAGATTGGTTCTTACTGACTTCTAACTATCCGTAACGACTGTCAAAGATCTACAAATGACAGCTGGGACCAACAGCTTTACATGCTTTTCGAGGCACGGGGGGTGTCACACCATTACCTTTCAAACTCTGGGTTACTACTGAGAACATCCTAATAGAAAAACCCAATAACACTTTTTGCCAGACCTGGGAATCTATCCCAGGACCCCATGCTCATCGCTCATCAGGGCAGCAGAGAGGAAAAGTAAAGCAAAGCATGTATGTAGTATAAATTACTCTATAATTTATCTACAAACCAAAAAGTCATAGTTTAACTCTACTTAATCAAGCTCAGACAATTGTAACACCAACACTGCACCATACAACACATAATAAAATAAAAAAACAACTCCCCCTCCGAGTATCAGATGACGCGGTAATGTACCAAATCTTATTACAATTAGTCCCATTTGCATACCAAACAGATATATCACGCGCATGTGCAATAATGTGCATCAAACAATTGTATCGCCAACCCTTCCGAACAAATCCAGATCGCTTATGATTTATGCGCCCCTGGTATCGGGCCGACCGTTGTCACAAATAAAATAAACACACATAGAAATGCAAATTCGGTAATGTCAAATGTGTGTTGGTCTATTGTTGAACTATGTTTCGTATTTCATGAATTTTGTGATTTATTACTTTTATGATGTGGAAAACAATGTATTTTGAATGCTGTATTTTTTTTATGATTGCATTGAGAATTTAATGGGTTAAATGGGTCCTAAATAACATGGCGTTTTTGAATAACCATTTCATATTTATTTTTAAGAGTAACTTTCCTTTAAAACGCATTTACTAATCAAAGGATCTACATTACACATTCTACTTAAATGTTAATCCATAAAACCTCTATCTAATGCACCAAAATATAATTTTACACAAGGAAAACAAACGCTTCGCCTTGTAATCTTAAAACCTCATACTTAATTGCAGCTAAAACATCAAAATAACAGTAACAGCCGCCGTCAAAATTAATACAAAGCGCGATTTAACAGATACCCTCTTAAGAGTCGTAAAATTTGCCGTTTTTGCGCCGGGACCCCTCTCCCGGCGGACCGGGGTGTTATGGACCCCGGGCCGGCGGATGAAGAGTTAATGAACTAATCTTGATATTAACAACACATTAGACGCATCGGACGCACAGCCATGTTTCGCTCAAGTAATTACTGGGACCCTTGCAAGGGATAGATAGTTCGGTGTCAACCCTCGGACTATATGCTTGCCGTCAATTTCGTATGTTCCGGTTTAGGGTTAATTTATGATAATTTTAATGTTCATTAAAATACTTGGAATTTACAGAAATCATACCGTGTGTAACAAGACACCACTGCAAGGTAACGCACGCAAAACATTGTGCTTGCGACAGTACAGGGACGGTGGGGGTATTTAAAGAAGGTGCCTAGGTATAATCCAGAACAAAAATGATAGCAATTATTGTAAAGACATGGTAACTTTCAACTTTGATACCTGTCCTTTCAAGTTTGTATATTATCTGACATTTGTACGATTCTACAAATCGACGCGTATTTTAACCAATTAGATTCCAAATTAAGTAACTTTTCAATTGGTCCACTAGCGCCATTGTGCATTGTACCATTGCGGATGCGTATCGAAACGGTAATTACGCGACAATTATCACAAAAACTAATCGAATCACAAAGCAATCGGAAGAATATCAGAACATTCGTACAAAATTCATAGTGACAGTTAATTTGGGAATGCAGTGCGCGCATCGGGTCCCACTCGCGATGAGATTACTTATTCAGCAGACATATAACATATTGCCCAAGTAATTGGTTCAAAATACAAACTTGCGCGGTACGTATGAACCCCTGGTAATTATTTATTTACGTGCCAAATTGCTTTTTCATTATTTGGTAGTAAGAGAATATTGTAATTAAAATAACTTGGCAGAGTTTACCTTTGACACGATTAAATATTATGTTGAAATTATTCACACTTTTTATAGGAATACTATATAGCTTCTACACGCCTGGTTTTTTTCATCCTCGTTAAGTTATGTTTTTGGTTATTGCTCCGTTCCCGTGTGTCTTAGCGTGATGATATGAAGCCTATATTAGTATTCCTTATGAATCTAGCTATCATATTATACATAAAAGTTATTCCGATCCGCCTAGTAGTTTCACACATAAGCGCGTTTAAACAAATAAACAAACAAACAAAAAGCCCTTCAGGTTTATTATATTAGTTATAGATTAACCGTAAGCCAAGAACTTTGTTTTGATATTTGATCTACAAAAAGGATCCTCGGAAGCTTAGCGAAGCATTGCAGACGATACAAACACTCAAAAGGGTGAATAATACTTGGATTCCGCAACAAATGCTGACGGAATCCGACAAATCCAGTGCGGATACCGTCTGACGGACGGATCGCGTTTTGATGTCTGAGATATCCGGGGTTATGCTAGCCTGGTGATTGATTGCCCAAACATAGGTAAGACGATCTTTGTTTTTTAAAAAACCGGTGAAAAGTAAGTAAGTCGGACTCGCACAAGAAGGGTTATTATTTCTGTACCATCGTACAAAAATAAACAATGATTTGTTGTTATAGCGGCAATAGAAATGCACACTGTGTGAAAATTTAAACTCTCGACCTATTACGGTTCATGAGATACAGCCTGCAAACAGATGGTACAGCAGAGGTTTCGTAATAGAAGTCACCTTTCTTTGGCAGCTTTCGGGGAGGAACCCTAAAAAAAAGGATTTACTAAAACTGGAAATATTTCATAAAAACAATCCGGAAAATATTGGTCGTGAAAAACAAAAGGTCCGTGCGACTTCGTCACGTACAAATACATCTAATCCACGGAGTCCGGGCGGACAATAAATATTTTTCATGAAATCCACCGCCGTCGCTAGCGCATACAAACTGCCTTAAATCAGGCAATTATAGGTGTGACCAGTAAATATTATAACCAGGGGATCAGGAGACGGCGTATAGAGATTGTTAAGGATATTGGCTATGTTGTTTTCGTAATAGACTCTTGCTCGAGGAATGTTTGGTTATTAGGCGTGAATTAGCGTTATTGTCATGGTTGCGTACGAAATGTGGGCCCTGTTCCGTATCGTTTGGGGTTAGGTAAGTTTATTTTCTTCTCGATATAACTATATACTGTATTCTTTTAACCGCGAAATTTCACGTTTTGTAGATACGATTAAAACTTAAAAGTTTTACAGAACGCAATAGAAAAACTATTACAAGTTATATTGGCGGTTCGACAAGCGGAAAGCCTCTAATTTTAACTTCACGCTGTCCAATTCACACGATTTCCCGAACAAAAAACAAAAGTCAACAACAACAAAAGTGAAAACAATAAATCGCACTAGTATTAATTTACCAGAGCTATATAAAGCGGAGAAGCAAAAATCGCCTCTAATAAATTACGTTAGCGGAAAATGCTTCATTTTAAGGCGTATAGCTCCTTAATCCTGTGGCAGCCTGGTAGCCGCTGGGTGTAATTACCGGGCGCAATATATCGCCAGTTCGACCTCCCGACCCCCCGAGTTTCTGGGTCCTCATCACACGGAATGAGTAACACATGGTACTGCGTTAATTGTCGGGGCACACGGATTTGTTTTTATTCTGCGATTGCGAGGGGGACCCGACTGTGTCGCGCCATCGATTTATTTTGTTTTGAGTTTCTACAGACGTACTGATTTTATGATATTGTGCAACGAGCTTTGCATATTGTGAACACGACTGTACTTTTGAGTTATGTCCCTTGTTTTTCAGTAACCAGAAAAAGTGAAAAATGGGCAGTGGATGGTTAATTTTAATTTACAGGACAGAAATTAGAAGGGTATTTAAATAAATATAAACCATCTTTTAATATACGCGTTTCCAAATTTAATAGTCTGTAGGTACAATTAACAGGCGACTAATTAGACACCAAGGCGGCATAAATCGGCAGTAAATATCTCAAAGTGTCGCAGATGGTGTCAAAACGCTTGCTACGGGTGGCTCCGAGGTTAGCGGTGAGCGGGTAGCACCGACATTATTGGGAACTGTTTGAAATATGAAATTCATTGTTGCGCTATTTGACGGCTAGAGATATGGACAGAATGATGTATGACAGTTTAATCAAGTCTTATTACATGGGGCATTTCTAGTTAGCTAAATTTGTACTATAAAACCATCACCATTTTAGAAGCAGATTGATCAAAAGGGCACTATCACTTAATTCGTTTTTGCGGCTAAACTCTGGCTGATTTTACTACGGATCTCAATTTTGTTTTAACATCCAACTTAGATATTGCGCGGCTGAAAAATACCTGGTAGAAAAGAACTTGTTCCTACATTTATGTTGAAAATGATTAAATCGCTAGCTAACCCTCGAATTTCGTGCCCGCATCCCAAGACAGGGTCGCGGATAACATGCAATTGCGATAATAGCCCGACCCGGCGCCATATTGTTCTGATTGGTGACGTGTGCGCCGAATTTATTTTGTACTACAACTCGAAGGGTTGAGGTGTGAACACAGTTATTTATGAACAACATCTGGCGGAGAATTTGAATTTTGGTACAGGTAAGGTTGGGTTGACTGGAATAAAAGATTGGCTTCCTGGAGTTAAATTAGTTTTGGGGACGATATATTTTTTTGGTGGAACTTGTTACTACGTGTTTTTCTTAGGCTGTAGGTATAAAAATGTCCGAAAACAAAATCTATCTAGATACCTATTATTCCTAAATAGTCTGTAGTCGATCTTTGCTGACTTTGGTAGCCTGCTGTGGCTATGCCAATTATTTGCCAATTTCATAGTTTTTGTTTTAGCCTTTTCCCATTATAGCCACGTGATAATGACACTAAAATAACGTCAATATTTTAATGATGATAACAATTAAACACCAGGAGCGCAGGGCTCGCAGGCGACCGCTAATGAGTGCGGCAGTAGCGCCGGTGCGGCTGCTGCGGCTGGCGCGCGAACTAATTTGGTGCAGTGATGGATTGCGTGTGGCCGATGCGGGTCGCACCAAATACTCCCGTCTTGTATGCTTGCCTGGTACTTGCTCTAATTACGGATCATTCTCATTTATCTTCAAGTTCTGCGTAATTACTTATTGCGATATTTTCGGGTAATTTTTTCTAGTTGTAAATGATCAAATGCGAAATCCGCTAGCGTAGCGGATTTCGCATTTGATCTTTCACATCTATGTGTGAACGGAAAAATCTTCGAACAACAGAAGACATGTTAAAATGATTGATAGTGGATAGATTGAGCAACTTATTCCGACGGAGACATGAGAGATCGAATACTTATAAATAATAACCGACATTACAACAATACAATTGAAAAAACACATTTTTTAAAAACGATCAATAAACATTCGATATTTTCGTTCTTACTGCCCACATGAAAGTTAGAAAACTGAATCAAAATAAACAAGTCGCCCATCATACATTTCATGGCTCGTTTAGATAAATAACATACAATTTTATATAACACGAAAATCACAATAAATATAACAAAAAGCTTTATAATTTTGTTTACAGAGGCGCGTCATGTTCCATTTCCATAACAGAACGTGAAATAATGCGGATTAAAAATATAAATATCGCATCATGGAATTACGAAAGCGTCTCATTATGGCAAACTAGCGTTCAATGTTTTTTTTTTACGAGGTGTCATTTTTACGATTTGAGTGTTGGTTCTAACAACAGAAAAGAAGCATAGACAGAATATAAAATCAATGGGAACTTATTTCAACACGTCATCCTAAAAACCTAATTGGAAGTTACGCGAATAATCGCAAAAACAGAATGCTAAATTCAAATAAATTGAAGGAACGCGATGGGGCGCGCGCCTCCGTCCGCCATCACCTCGCGCATCCATTTGTCAAATTAATGATGGACGGATCAGAATTCTAAGCGGCCACCTGACGCGCGGTGACGTCACGTAAAAATGTCTTCATTTCCACCGACATGTGGTTCTGGTCACGGTTTTCAAAATCGTTCAGAAATATGGGACATTTCGCAAATCATTACTTGAAAAGCGTAGACAGGGATGGAAGTTAGGGGTGTACGTAATAATCTAAACAAATCCACGGCTGTTATCCTACCTTCCGATTACCTTGGCTTGCTGCTAATTGGAAAGGACAAAGAAACGATAAATTCCACTCTTATTCGAAACAGCCTGAATATTTCGGCAAATATTTACCACCATTAAAATGATTATCTAACGAATAGCCCACTCAGCCAGAGACAAGAACACGGTAACTAATTCAAAACATCTCTATTTCGTTTACATTCGGTGTATTGCATAGTATGATGGTGTGTTCGCGTGTTAACCTCAGTCGAATTAGCTGTGCACGTTGCTTAATCGCGTTGTCGCAATCGTACGCTAACAATGGTCGGACCGAAGGCTTTTTGCCTTTTTTACGGACAGATAAGGCTTTTGATTGTCCCTACAGTTTCTAGCGTGCATCATTCTTTAATCAAGTTAACGATTCAACGCAAATGGCCGACCAGTTTGACGGAGTTTTGTGATGCTACTTTTATTTGCAATTAAAATTCGCAGTGTTAATGTCTGCTGTCGAATAAATTATTTCGAAAACTAACATTTTAGTGTTTTGTGTAAATCAAACATGTCACAAAATGATTTAGCATCACGTTTCGTTTATTAAAATTGTAACATTTTCGACACTATTTGAATATTTATATTGGTAACATTTTTTGCAACTGCAACCTTTATTTATAAGTCGAGTCATCAATCTTCTGTATCTAAAAGGTTACCGATTAAGAAAAATTTGAATTCAAATGAGCCGATCGAAAAAAAGTTAATTCGCCTCCGGTACTGTCACTGTCAATTGGCAACCCTGTGCATATAGAAGGTAATTTATAACGTCCGAGTGGGAATGTTCTAGATAAACAGTTTGATCGAGAAGCCTCTCAGAGCGTATCGTTTCCGATGTTTTTAAACTGAATGTTTTGTTTGATACATTATATTAATGGACAGAGTGCTACTATCATAAGTCTCGGGACATTTGAGTTTACGATTTTATTTATTGGTAGGCGGTCTTAATGGGTCAACTTTGTGGAGAGTGGAGATATGAATGGAGGTTGATATATTGTTTCCTAGTGCATACACTTAGGGCAGGTTGGTTTAAAGATAAGTAGGAGAACCGGCAGACCTGAACCAAAACACTGTCATCGGAGATGAAAAACATCGTGAGGAAAATTGGACTTATAATAATTAAAAGTTGGAAATCACCAATCCGTCCTAAGCAACCGTGGCTTCTCTGTACGGGAAGAGGACTTCGCCCTGCAGTGGGACAATAGGTAGAACTTACTGCAGACCCAAAAACCGATAGACCAAATGAATACTTGGTAAAGTTCTCAACAGGACCACAATAATAGTCACTATAACTAAGTAAGCGGGACGCGTCCGGGACGCGCAGCTATCCTGCGATGCGGCAGTGGATAGTAGCACCTGTGTGCATACAGTACCGTTGTGTGCAATTTATGCGTTGAATGCATTGTACCGGTGCACCACTATGGAATCTATAACTCACTATGTTATTAGTGTTTGATGTTTGTTTAACGGTTTAGTGCTTTCAAAGGTATACTATACTCGTTTGGCAAGTTCTTCTATCAACCAGAATCCCAGAAGCTACAAGGATCTCTTCCCAATGGTTCTCTGTAACTTTTATGAGACTGTGCCCTGTGATCTGTTTACCGCAACCCAATAGTTTACCGCAACTTTTACCAGATTATGTCCACCTGGTAGGACTAAATCATATTTGCGTCAACAAGCATGATATTATGCTAAGCTCCAAAATGATGAACAAGCAATAATTCAAATTTAATTACGCATATAATCATTGACGAATTAAGAATATTCAATGACTGCCAAAACACTACACAATTTGCGCAGCCCTGCCAAATGTTGACTACTCTTGGCAGTGTACATTGTTAATAGCATTGCGCCTGAACTGTAGCTACTTGTCTATCTGCCTGTGGGTAATAATTTAGATATCTATACTAATATAAATTTGTTTAAACCCACCAACTTCTAGAAAACTACCAGCCGGATTATATTTTTTTTTTTATAGCCAGATTCATGAGGATTTTAGGTTACATAAAATCACTCTACAACACACGGGAGCAGAGCAGTAATCAACTACGTAACTTAACGCTGGGGAAATACTTAAACTACACGGACGACGTCACGGGTAGAAGGTTGTATCTAATATCTAGGACCAGCTCATCGAATGCAATTACAAGCGATACAAATTGATGAAATACCAGCCGATGTTCTAACGACTGTGTCGTCTGATTCGACGATAAGGCACGGCGACACTAATAAATCAGCCTGCAATTAACCGTTTTAAACGGCTTACCGATTTATGACGGGTTCGGTTCGTGGGCGGGAAGTGAGCTGGATATTTTTCTAATGATTATGGTAGATGGTGGTAGTATGCTGTGGGAATGGGGCATAAGATAAGACAGTCTGAAATATAGCTTTATTTCTGAAAATTTTAAGTCTTTCCTGGTTTCATTTTTGAATGGATGAAACCTTGAATCGGTTCCCATCAGAGCCAAGATCTCTTACATTCTTATGACATTAACCAATAAAAGGTGTCAATATTTCCCCGAACATTAAACCGAATAAGAAAATGAAAAATCGAATCATAACGAATAGATCCGACGGCTCGATATCGGTCGAGCCTCTATAAATAAAAGGATGTTTAAAATTTTAAGGGCCTCCAGTTCAGTGGAGGCCATTAGAGGCCCTTAACGTTGGTAACGAACGACTCTCGCCCAGATGCCAGCGGATACCAAACAATTGTTACTCGCGTGAAATTCGTAGCCGATAATAAAAATCGATTTCTTTTTTGGAATAATCGGCATTGACAATGTAAGACCTTTGCCTGTTAAAAGTATATTAGTTTGTTTATGGATAGTTAAAGGTAGTTACTACTACGGGGTTACAACTGTTATTGGTATCTATAATGCCATAAATGGTTGGTGTCTACATTTTGTATGTTTCTCACGTGTGAAATAATGTCCTTTAATGTCAACAGTTTGAGGGTAATGAAAACTATTTTATGTCATTGTTAACTTTAGGAGAGAAATCCCATCTATCATTGTTTACTGTAGTTTCTCCCAACATGGCAGTAAAAGTTTATATTAACTACCTGTAGTGGGACCAGACCCTTTGACCAAACTCTTTGAAATATAAGTAAGTAGTATTTGAAATTAGAATAATCCAAACATTTGTCGATGACGCAATAACGCATAACGGATTAATTCGAACACATTCCATTTTTAAAAATTTCAAAACATTCGCGCGTCTTATGTAAATGCGCCGCCATTACTATGGATTATGATGATTTTATCGATTTATATTTAATTAAATGTTAAACTTGACACTTATTAATTGTCACCGAGTTTATAAGGTTTTATAACGATGGAAATAATCAGTCAGGTCACGATTACATCGACGAGCGACCGGTTTTGTGACATGTCATGGTATTTTAAGTAATCGTTATCGATAAATCATGTTAACTCGGAATTCGATGTTTTCGAATATCTAGTTTTTCGACACGCCCACGGTTATTCCTGGGACTGCTCACGACGAATGATTGCGCTGTGATTTATAAGTGTTAATTACAGAAAGATGTTTAGAAAAAAATGATTGAGTTGATGTTGGCAAAATAAATAACTTTTGTGCATTATAATTTGTAGCTTCAAAAAATTTACATAAAGTTAAATGAAGCGAAATAAAATCGGCTTCGCGTTCCGTACGACCTGTGGACTATTATGACAGCTCTGAATATTTTTATTGTGCGGGACACACTGGCCGATAATTCAATGCGTATAACGGAACGCGGCCGGATGTGACCGCCGCGTCTTCCTGTCACAATTAATTTCCGGGCGCGTTGAAATTGGCGCGAAAACTGTCGCGAGGGGTGAAGGGGGGGGGGTCGGGGCGCGCCACCGCCGCGGGAATTTTAATTACGCACTCGTATACCGAATACCAATGTCGTCTTGTTTAAATTAAATATAAATTATTCGCCTCCTAGGCCCTGCTCGCCTGGTATTGCGAACTGCGAAACGTTGAATAAACAACTGTTGGGTTTTAATTAGTAAAGATTTTGTTGGTATTTTGTCTAATGTTTTAGTTGTTTGGGAGCATTAGTTATATTATTAGTTGATGTAACATCAGGGTTGACGTTAAATAAATTGTATCTCTGAATATTTGTTTGTTAGTTCACTATTCGAGATTCCAAAACTGAAACAGAATTTTGGTGTGCCGGAAAACTTAAAAGTAACTCCACTAATAATAGGCTTAAAAAAGGCCATTATAAAAAGGCAAAAGCTGTCATTTGTTTAATGAGTTTTCCAACTCTTTAATCTTGTTATTTAGCAACTTATTTCGGTCCACAAACGAAGTAGGTCCAAATCTTGAAGTATTTAATCACCGTTATTATCCTCAGCTATAGCATACAGAACTAAAAGCAGCATCAAAACTAGTTTAATTTCATAATAAAAGTTTGCAAACAAACTCCAAACGCAATTAGAGGGCAGATGAGGAGCTCACGGCAGACGGGTGCACTTCTTATGGCATTTAACTAACTTTGATAAAAAGATTAAGTATGACAGTTTGAAATATAGCCACCGCAGTCGGTGGAGAAAAAAAATAACAGCGCAAAAGTTGGTCGAGCGAGGCCCCCGGCTCCATTGTTGCGAGCGCCGAGTTAATTTTGTAGGAAAGAAACAAGCGAGGCGCAGGTGTACTGCGGCCCGTTGTATTAATTTGAGTCCCGTCTAATACCTACGTATGACTGCGTTCAAAACAGACGCGTCTGAATTTATAAGCGAAGTTGAGCGCGTCCAAGCGCCGGCGCCGGGGATTTGTGCACGAATATGAACGCGCCCAGATTATGACGTCCCGTCGTCTGACAATCCAAACGCGCCCATTACGCTCCGTTTCACTGGCACGGGGTTTTAATTGTAAATTATTGCGCGGTGGACGCTCGTTACATATTAACATAATTGTTTTGAAAGAAACGCGTGTAAGCGATCTAGCTGTGATGCTACTTGAGATAATGTTTTCGTAATTATGAGCCGTGTTTGCATAGAGATGTGCGGGTGACATTTGGTAACGACAACGTCGCCATTTTGGTTAGTTTTTATCTCGCTTATCATGTTCTTAGAAAAGCGAGAGTGTCCATTAACTAAGACATAATGGTTGCTTGTTTTTTATTGCTCTTCTTGTTATAAGTACCGGTTATGCTGCGTGTACTTTATTAAAACATGAAAACGCTTCAAGTGTGCATTTTGATGCGTCTCAACGACGTTAATTATCATTTTAGATGCAGTAATTTTTCGTTTATTACTTGTCGTACACAGAGCTCGAGCGACGCACGTTGTAATAAAAGTCCATTTTAATTGGAGCGTTTTCGTTTTAACGTCTAATTAATACGTTTAATAACTATAATTTTATCAGTCTCTGCATTCTAATGTAACAGCTTGTAACAACATTTTTGAACAAATACTAATTTGTGAGGACGTGTTTCGTATTTTTTATAGCTTTTAACTATGTTTCAATGTCTTAACGCAACGCTACATTATTTAATTTGAAATGCTTATGCGCATTTAAAGCAGTAATAATTATTTAAATCAAAACAACCTCAAAATATTCATAAATTCCTACCATCACAAAATGGTGTAATTAATTCTATTTTCAAAGCTCACGCGCCAAAACGCCAGCCATAGACATAACAAGTAAAGTTTTCCGATGAAACACCATAGACAATAGTCATTACACACGGGTGGTTTCGCGAGGGCCACTCGTTTGACAGCTGGGACAGAGTGATGAACCTCTCCTGCTGTTTGTATTTATTGCACCTGCTACCAATTGGATTTTACATTTGTTTAATTTGATCAGATTGTTGTGAGATATCTAGTTGGCTTTGTCTATTAGAATGAAACTTTAATGTATTCTTATGATTTTAATAAAATAACTGCAGAACAGACTAGAGGGTTAGGACAAGTTTGGTTCGCGGCAAAATTAGAAAAAGAGAAATAGACAAGAATAAAATATGAAACTTCCTGAAGTTAAATCTAATCTAACACTACAATAATTTAAATATTTTACATAAAATTTCTTCCACATTATCCACCTAATCATAATTATAAATACATAACATAATTAAGCCGGGCTATCAGGAGCACAGAAACCCGAGGGATTATAAACAAACGACCATAACTCACAAACGCGCCTTACTGATAAGGAACTTTCATTATGGACCCGAAAATGTTGAATTTAAAACGGGGCTTAATCAAGCAAGCCCAGTGCCTTCCACCTGTGTGTTTAGGTTCGGATTACTTTGCGAAAATTACGTTAGTATCGGGTGTTTCAGATTAATTCGGTTCCCTGTTCCGAATTATGGTAAAGGACCTCGGTAAGTTCGTTTTGCGGACGTAGAGTCGTGTCAGCTACGGAGGGGAACTTTTTAAATTAATGTTTGTTTTGATATACGCTTGCGTGGAGAGTTTGTAGAGTTTTTGAAGTTGTGTTACAGTTTATGATAAAGACTACCTGTGGTATATCCTACCCTAGGGTGATGATATTGGCAAACTAGCAAGATGCAAGGAAGGATAATGTTGCCAATGTTACAATTGTTAGTTTTCATAAGGCAAAATAGCAGGTAAGTAACAGCAAACATTTTCGTGCAAATAAATTTCGGCAGATCAATTAAAAAAAATAACACTTGAGCTTAGGTTAACTAAACCCAATTAAATACATATTTTTAATACATTAAATCTGTATGTTTGTTTGTCATTTGAGCAGTTTGTACCGCGCCGCTCCCGGCCGCGTACCAGGGCGGCAGACTCGGGCAGGAGCATTCCCTAACCCCTTCGCAGTTTGATAAATGGCCAATTACTGTGCCCGCCCCGTCCCTTCTGTTAGCTTGTTGCCTATTTTGAATTGCTTTTGCTTTTTCGTTTAGATTAATATCTAAATAGGATAGATACGGATCCCGCTTTAGGTATTTTACGTTGTTTTTAAACGTAAATTTCGGGTTGGGAGCGCTCCACTCTCCTTTGTTCGCCCGTTTTTCGCTGCTCCGCTATTGTTTTCGTCTCTTAATACCAACGAATCTTTGTTCTGTCTTGTTGTGTAATACGTTCTTTTGTTTTAATGGAATTTCCCGTTCGATATACGTGTTTTGATTTTGATCTAAGGAAAAGTGTTGATAGGTTCTTTCGGGGAAAAAAGGTTTAAAGGGAAATAAGGCTGAAATAGAGACAATTTTTAAAGATTACTTCAATCTATAAAAACACTGTCGAAAATTCATAATTAATTCCAATATATAAAGAAAAAAAATAGTCAACCATCTAGTCAACATCATTTTTTGAAATTGGAACAACTACTATCAAAGACAATAAAAACCACAATAGAGGTTTTACCAACCAACAATAGTGCCCAACACAAACAGAGACATTCCACAGGCTCAGGTGACGTCCTCGATTCTAAAATTCCCGTCATTACTTGATAAGGGCAGCAGGGGTATTACCAACCCCTGTTTATTTTTCGCAAATTCAAAGTGCCCATAATTGCCTACAGACTTAAGCTCATTTAAAATGTTAACTCTGAAAACAAATGGGATTTTTTGGGGACAAATGTAAGTGTTGGTCGCTTCTGCTTATTATGGGAATATGTCATGGTATCTAGGGAAATGTAGCCCAATTAGAACTCAAAAGTATGACTACCAAATCCTTTTTTTTTAATAAATTGCAATGTTTAAACAATACATAGTAGTCGCCTATAATTGCAACAACATTCGTCGTCAGTTATTTAATTTTTTTTTTAAATTGGCCGTTCCATACATTTTGAGCGTGTAGGTGTTGCACTTTTGTATGGAACAGCTGCTTTTATTTCAAAACCTACAAGAAATATAATCGTAAGAAGGGGGGGTGGGGGCTGTCGCTCTACAATTATTACTGAATTCGGAGGAAAAGTTTTCTTTACGATGATGTGCCTTCCACTCTGTATAAACAAACCTTCATGATTGTAAAACAATAATATATTACATTACAATT
Source organism: Caradrina kadenii (assembly GCA_947462355.1). Lineage (NCBI taxonomy): Eukaryota > Metazoa > Arthropoda > Insecta > Lepidoptera > Noctuidae > Caradrina > Caradrina kadenii. Next base: position 12,216,955 of record OX381690.1, on the reverse strand, counting down.
AATTACATTATTATTATATTACAAGTTAAGAATATTCTTGAACAAAAACCTACCCAAGTCTATTTACATCAAAACACATACAGCCTACACATAGATAATTGCAGAAGGCTTCTTCCGCTGATTGGCTGACAGTTCATGACGACATTAAATTACAGAGAGCCACGAGTCACGCAACGACACGCATCTGATACAAAATTACAGACAAGGCTACGCTTTACACTGTAATGTCGTTTTTAGTGTATGTAATAACTGTCATTATACCTTATTACAGTAATTGTGGCCCGTAACGGCGCGGTATAATGATAATAATATCTATTTCAATTGGGCACGCGGAACCAATCGGTGGCCGAATTTAACTATTGTCTGTGGTAGAGTGGGTATTCAATGGGATTCCTTTTTTAAATTAGAGACTGGTTTTGTTGAAACTTGTACCCGTTTTCTTTTGAATTTGGAGTGTAATTTCTTTTTTATTATGAGATCTAGATTTTAATTTATGGCTACTTAATGAAATATGAACATGTCCAGTTCTTTATTTCATTTAATAATAATATCAACCTAATATTGTCCTACTGCAGGGCAAAGGCCTCTTCTCATACAGAGAAGCCAAAAGCATTGATCACCACGCTTGCTCAAGACGGATTGGCGATTTCAGAATTACATATTATTAGTTTAAGTCCAGGTTTACTCACCAAGTTTTAAATTACTGAAATAAGCTACAAAAATATCGAACCATTATTAAAATTTACAGCTCATACAAGTAATTAACATTTTTCCTAATCGCGCTTACATCATCCATCATGGCGCGTTCTGACGTGACAGGTGGACATGTCGCGATACAAATCCGTCGAGATATGTTTGTGAACACGTATTATTGTGTTTTGACGGGCCGTCACTGTTCTGTGAGGCATTGTCTTCAAAATTGACTGCTAGAAAACTGACGAGTAGAAAAGATTTGGCGCATTCGAATTATACCTTGGAGTTTTTTATTCAAGAGTACCGTGATTTTGTGAGTTCGTTTTTGCTTGAGCCTTATTAGTATAGCTAAAACTGTTTGCATGCCTTAGTCAAGAAGAGGTGTATAAGGATCATTTTGAACTTAATATCTGCGACTTGTAATTATATCAACTTTTTGGGCAAATAAATAACCACATAACATACCATCACGCCTGTATTCCCCAGAGGGTAAGGCAGAGGTGTACCAATGTACACCCACAGTTCGCCAGTATGTTTTTAGGTGTCATGGAATAGGGGGCGAGCCTATTGCTATTAACCGGGCACAAATCCTAACTCCGAGCTACTACTGAGAAATTCATAGAAAAACCCAATAACACTTTTGGCTTCAAATAACCATTTTATTATTATTCGGTGTAATCAGATGTAACTGACAGCTAAACCCCACCGACCGATCTAACTAGTTTTCTGCCTCTCGATGGCTCTATGGATTTTTAATTTTAGAGGAGTCTGAGTGATGAACCATTCTAAGTTTATCTTGGACATCACTGATATCGGTGAAGGAAAACATCGTGAGGAAACCTGGACTTATAATTCAGCTAAGTTTATTCAGCTTTAATTGTGAAAGAGTAACAAGCATTCATTCATCCTCATCATTTTTTCGATTATTGTAGTAGTAAGTAGTGGGAATTTTTTTAATTGTACGTCTGTATAATATCGACATAGCCATTGTCTTTACACTGTGGGTTTATATGTATTGATTGGACGATCACAGGAGATAAAATTGTAGTAGTTTAATAAAGTGTCCGAAAAGTAGTAAGTTCTCACAAAATGTCGAAACAGCGTGGGCATCAAGATCAATGGGCAGTCAGTGCGGATACACGCAGAATTGATGGCGCAAACCAATGATAATAAGTAAAATGCCGTTACAACACAATTTTTCAACGTTCAAAAACAAGAAAGAAGATATTCAATAAACTTTACAAAAAAATAAAAGTTTGACAAAGATAACGTCAGTGGGAGAAACGAAACGTCACTTTTATTTTTTTGTAATTTAATTGGAGTATTAACGGGGCATAGATAAAGTCACTCTACCTCTAACTTTTTTCGTTCTTTTTTCGACTTTATCAGATGGCTTACCGTTTGAATTTAAAGGTGTGTCAAGTTTGTACGAAGTTTTAATAGACTCGGCCCGATCAGATCTTGAGAAAATACATTAAAATAAATTGTTCTATTTGCCTACCTTCAACTGAGAGAGTACCTACTTATACATTTTCAATTCGAACGATTATGGACGTACCTACACCAATTTGAAATGTGACGTCGGTCATCCGCCATTGTGTTACAGCAAATGTGTTATTTCTGCCCTTTTGAAAACGTTTAATATAACAAACGATGTATGATAGAATTAATTTTATGTTAGTGTATTTTTATTCAAACTAGCACTAATTCAAGAGCTAACTACAAATTATAGATATTTATTAATTTAACACTATCGCGAAATGTTTCTTATAAGGTAGAAACTTCATGTTTTCTATTTGCAACGGCACGATAATTGTTGCGTGCTGCAGCTGAATTTATGTCCGATAAACATTTACAATCAGTCGGAATGTGTGTTTGTCAAGCTTATTGACAGTAATGCCACGTTATAATAAAATAGCGTGAAATGACGCTGACATCGGGAACCGCAATTTCTAACGTAATATAATGAATTAGCATTCATGTGATATTTTGGCTAGGGTAGCCGGTAAACATCCGCATGTTACGTCACGCACGGCACAACCCTGCATATTTCTAAGACTTTATTACATAATGTGAATCAAACCTTCCTTGTGGCCATAACTACGGAATAACATTAGAACGTTTTCCCGTCTTTCCGGCAAAATACACGAGTTGGGGAAAAAAAGGAAAATTTGGTCACTGCGACCGTCCATAAATTCGCGTGGAGTTGCGGGTACTGCTCTAATTCCTTTGTTTGCTAAAACCGAAAACTGCCGTGGACATCCCCGCGATGCCAATACGATATTTCACTCGCTCCCACTTGACTGATTCCTCTGCGTTAGAGGGTGACAGATGTATTTGACGCATTGCGTTTCGGAAACTTATTGGCAAGTCTCAAAGGCGGTAATCGTTTGTCTCATGTGCCAATCTAGTAATATACATGTAGTAGATTTATTAGACGTAGGTTAGCTTGTTCGAATGTAATATTTGGTGTTTTTTTCTTGGTGCTTGGAGGGCGGCATCTAGCGGCGGGTTGCGACATGTCAATTTTACTGGCACGTCGCCAGGCGCTTTGTTAAAAGCTTCGGCGTCGTGAGAGCCAGCCGTAGTTATATGAACCTAGCTTTAATGCTACCAGATAATATACTATTTGACGGTGGAATGTGTAATTTTAAATTTGCACTCTGTTGCTAGTGATATATTTTGCAGTCTTTTCGCTTCACTTTAATTTATGGTCACTTGGTTTAGGATTAAAGTTGTGTTGCAAACTGTTAGCGTGACATGATACGCAATGCATTTATTTTATTTGCTTGTTCTTTACGAGCGTTTTACTCTGAAATTAAATGTTTTATCTAGATTCATTTCGTACTCGTTTTTATTATTTTTGCTTGTTAATTTTATAGCAAGTGAGTTTAATAGAGTTTATGTGTTAATGCATGTGTAATAAATTACTACCTATTTACTATCACACAATAAAAGCAACAAGCCTACTAATTTACTTATCCTCAAATATCCCCAACATCCCCCAAAACCGAACATTTAAAAACTGTCCATATTCTCACTTTGACCGCGACATCCAAAATTAACATGTCACTTCCCTACGGCTTCCAAAATAATGTAGGTTAGGTATAATATCAGCTGGGTACATAACAAGATGGCGTAATAATACCTCGTGTACATTAGCCAGCCATCGAACCAGCGACAATAGAGCGGGCTGATTTATCGCAGTCCGGATAAGGCGTTCCGCCAATGGAAAAAGGATTTTCCCCGGGAAAACTTCAATGAGAATAAATTTAAGGGGCATTGATGGATTTAAAAAGGTTTTAAACGTGTAATTGTGATGCTGTTGTCATTTTAATGTGTTTTAACTTACGTTTAATAAAAGTAACTTCTACAACTCAAAATTAAGGAATTGGTTTCAAAGCTTTTTCAAAGGCAATTTTGTCAAGTTAATAAAATGAGAGTATTTCCTCTAAAGTTGTAGTTTACACTCCCTACTCGGTCTCTTGACGCTTTAACGTGATGATTACGGCCGATTTGATAAGGAAATGTAATCTTAATGTTAATTCGACATTTATTTAAAGCAGCCTCCTCGGTTACCGACATAAGCTGTCAGTAAAACAAGTTGAAGAATTTTATTTTGTTATGTGTTCTATATTTATCTGATGCTAAGATCCATTGTGTTCCACGAACAATTTACGAAGAATACGTTAAGTTCTATCTGAGCCAAAACTTTTCACGAAACCAAGAAAAAGACGCTTAATGAAGTTTCTAGATTTGGCCGACGATCAGCAATAAACTCTTGTGAATAATCTATTCGTGTGATCGGCGAAGTAATCTGCAATAAAACGCGAAGGAAGCCAGTTATTATTAAAGTGTAAAATAATAACCTCATTATGCGATGAGCCGAATAACAATTATCACAGGCGGTATTCAAGCGCAGTGCAGTAACAACGCTTGATTGCTCACGCCTCCGACGCTGCAGACATTTTCATATGCACAGATCTCTTGCCAAATTTTTAATTATTCAAATGAGAGCACCAAAACACCAGCATGAATACCAGCCGGGCCAGCTCATAGCTCGCAATAAAAATATAACGATCAAAGCGTACGCCGGCGAAACTAAACATCCCGCGTCACCGTTTGACAGCTCAGAATGTAGTCTATTAAATTATAAACGTCCCTTCTCACCTTCGCAGTTTTTTTATTCAATGTAACTCCTAAACAGAAAGGATACATTATAGATACGCGGCGGAGCAGACACGTACAAAATGAAAATAGGGGAAAGGGAGCGAGGGTGGGGCGGTATGGAAATGTTGGTCAAATATATCATCCGGCGTCTGACAGGCCAATTCTCTTATCTCACGCGCGCGGCACCAGCGCGATCTAAGCTAGCTTAGCTAATATAAAATGGTTTTAAATTCAAGTTTAATTCGGGCTATCTGCAGCTCTCCGCCGCGTCGTAAATACGAACCCCAACCCACATACAAAAGGCGGGTGCGATTTACGGTTTTGACGGATTTCGAATATTTTAGCAGCAGGTCTCGGGATTAGGCCGAGTTACGCGGCGTACGGACCTCGTACATCGTCGCCCGGGTGGGCTTACATTTTAATAAGACGATGATAATTTAGAAGCGGGTGAAACTAGTCTTGGGATATGGTGAGCAGCTGCGCCGCCCGTTACACACCCGCCGATTTAATATTAGTTTTCACTTGAGGCGCGATGTACGACGGGATAAAGTTTTCGCCTCGATATCATTACACCCTCTCTTATCTCATATTCCGAGGAAATTATTCTTTGTTTGCGCGGCGGGCGGGCGAATCTGCACCGCATCAGTTTACAACACGAGGACATCATAAAGTGTAAACAATGACGGCGTTTTCCATTACAATATGTTTACCGATCCGTGGAGCGGCGCATTATGTATGTTATCCTGGTAGGACGCGCGGGGCGCCGCTGAATTTATGAGACTCCGGCAAATATTTGGCGCTCCGAGTTCGGACGCTCACTGTCGGCTGACAACGGGAAGATTGTCGGCAACTGTTTACACAACGGGATATGGTAATTTTTCAGTCGCCTCGTTTCTCGCTGTAAGCGTATTCCGTTCACGGCGCGGCTCCGTTCTGTTCTCTTTACATTTAGTTTATTTCAAACATCGGAAGCGTATCCGGACGAGTCCGGGTGACGGACGACGTAAACAGAGTGGGCTGACGTTTAGTGTCATTAAATTTCGTAATAGGATATCATAAATCGCAGGAGGTCGGCGGTACCAGGCTGCCCGGGCGGCTGTCATCGTTTGTCAGAGCATTTCACGCATTGTTGGACAATAACGCAGGCAGGGGCGGGCTAGCATTGTGCGCGGCCGGCCGCCTGGACGCGGGACGTGACGCGTGCGCGGTGTCTGACCGCTGCTCTACACTACACCTATATCGTGCACCACTCCACTTGTCAAATATACATCTCTTTTGTCACACATACACATTGCACACGTAACTCGGATTTATCCGAGACTCGAGAGATTCCTTGACCATTTCGGTTAATGTAAAGACGCGCGCAGGTTGTAATTCTCACTTGAGCTGTCTTGTAGTAATTCACTTAAAAAGTTCCTTAAACCGGCACCCGCATACGAACGTAGCACAATCAAATTTATATATCGTTGGTCGAAGGTAAAAAAGTGAAAAAATAAAATAACATCAAATATGTTTGGTATGCATCGTCTCAGAGATTCACATCAGAAATTTAAGCTTTAAAGAACCGGGCGGGATAAAAAACATCGTGGAGTCGAAAAAAAAGAGTAAAACTTGACCCCTGAGTGCCGGCCGCGTAAATTCGAATCAAAAGGAATCAAATGTCATTTTACGAATGTATTCCCTTAACGATTATCAATTTATAATGTCATTGAAGCGGTGCTTTCTCATAAAAATGTTTTATGTTACATTAAAATAGGTTTAACAGTGAATTTATGGTAATAATTTGAAGTGAAGCTGGGGCTTAGTAGATACGGTAAAGTTAATTTTGGAGAACTGATTTTATATTAAAAATAACATTCAAAAGATCCAACTAACATTTAATCCACTATGATATGTCATTCTTACGATGCACCTCAATTTTAGTCACTATTCAAAACATCAGATTTCTGCAATCAACCGCGACATTCAAAACATTTCGAAGGTCCTGTCATTAAACGCCGGTAAAAACAATTAATATAATTTATTTAAATTTTTTTTTTGTTAAAACGTCTGTGAGGCCCTGCCAGCGTGGGGTCTATAGGCATTCACTCCGAGTCCCTGTTTGAGGTTCTTTAATGCAAAACTTGAAATACGCACCTTTCTTATGCATATAATTAAGATAAATTACAAATCAAATTGATTGCTAAAGGTATTATATTAGCGGTATTTTCAATACTTTAGCAAATTGAGGAAAACCATTGTACTTTGTTGAGGAGATGTACCTACATCGATCTTTCAAAATACAACAATTTTATTCGCACAAAGATTCACGATTCCAAATTCGAATTTCAAATGAGACGAGACCAAAAAGGCCGTTGATTCCGTTCGAAATTTAAAACTGTTTACGTCAAAGAGTGAACTTAGAGGTAAAAACAAAACACGGGCATAATTTTCTCAAAACGGTGGGTATCGGGGTACCAATTACTTTAGTCGAGGTACAGTCTGAGACAAATGCCTTCTCATATATCGAGATGTTATCGCAGCAATGTACTTGTATCGAGCCCCGATGCCTCGCAACGGTTAATCAGACCACAATGGGAAAAATAAAAAGGCAAACATACTATTATTTCGTGATCTTAGAATCAGAGCGAAGGGAATGACGATCAAAAATATTTTTGTATCTAAGTAGATTATTTTTGATCGGAAAAATGTATCATAAGCAGCTATTAATGATTATGCACTTAATAAATCACATTTAAAACGTGGCTCAAAAGCTCCTTTAAACACCTTTCAAGCGGTAGATTAACTGATAAAAAGTATTTTAAAAAGATACATTGTCTATGACAAACGATGACGTTAATATTTTGACAGCCGCTGTCAAGTCTGCTTAAAAGTGTCATGATGAGAGATGTTTTACAAATACTGACTTTTTTACGACAGGAAAACAGATGAGATAACTGAATCGTTTGGTTAAGTATAAAGTTTTATAAAATAACACATTTTTGAAGTGCGTTTCATCTATATCGTGTCTAAGCTATGCCTATTTAAAGCGGTATTCCCACCAGCACCTTGACTGACGTTTCACCATGACGCATCTACTCTCAGGGTCAGAGGCCGCAACTTGATAAATGGTCAGTACTTCCCTGATGAGGGCTGAAGACTAGGTTCCGTCAGTTGAGTTATACATGCAATAGGGATTAGATGGGTTCAGTTACTTTTTCAACTCCTTGGTGTCTCAAAACTTTTTGCGCTAAAACTTACCTGTATGATGAAGATTTGTTTTCCTTATGCTGAAAAATCTTCAACTTACCTGTAACAAGAAAAAAATGTTTTAGGATACTAAAATTCTAATGCTGTTATTTAATTAATTAAATAAGTAAAAAGTTTGCCTGCTCTAAACTAACACACACGAAAAATATATCAGATCTAAGTTGTCAAAAAAAAAAAACAAATTAAAAAAGGAAACAATCAATTGTCTCTGGTCCTACCCATCCCCATCATTAACGACCGAAATCATCTCACACTTTGATTTAAAAATATCAAGATTCCATCCTTCCATTTTTAAATCAAACACCCGAATCGTTCCGAGAACTGACGGTCTTTCACGAACCTCACATAATTCTACGAATGGCGGGGTGACTAACCTCAAAATTAGCCTAGCGATTTGAAAATTATAGAGTAAAAGCGCGGTTTAAAGTTTAACAATAGACAGTACGCGATAATTGAACCGAAACATTTAATAATAAGTGGTGACATGCGAGCAAAACAGTAATTTGATAGCAATTTTAACTTGATACGACAATTACGTAGTGATTAGGCGCTATAAGAATGGCGATAGCGATTCGCACGTGATATTTCCCGCGATTATGGCGGAAGCCATTTTTTTTAAATTGGCTGTTATTATTTATCGTCGGTGTAATTTGATGTAATTCGTAAAGTATAGTTCACGGGAATATTAAGTTGTTGATTTGAAAAGTATAGGGAAATACGTCAATTTAAGTAGTACACAATTCTGACGCATTGTGGTAAATAACAGCCTTCTTGCGTAACTTTTTTCCAGTAATAATTACATGCATTTTGACATTTCAACAATATTCATTGCCTTATTTACATCGTTCAGTAGATGATTTTTCAGACATAAATAGCAATGGATATCTTAAAAATCTCTCGAATTATAATTGTCAATCCCGTCTTACTTTAGTTTTTGTTTTTTTTTGACAGAAGTTAAAATTTTTTCTCCGTTTATTATTTAATTAATGAAAATATGTATTATTGAGTTAACAATAAAATGTTAGGTATACCTAACAATAATACTATAGTATTGCAGTATTGCTGGCACCAATATCAGAGATACATAGATTATTTATCTATTGCCATAAAAAAAAGAAAAAATCATAAAACACTCTACAAAAATAAAAACATCACTCTCTATTCAAATACCAATAAATCAACGGAAATATTGAACAACATTAAAAGTTGGGGTTCTGAACTAATCCCGCACATGTGTCCCAGCCCTATAAACTGTGGGAGAGCCCATCAAAAAAGGACATGAATTCAAAATAAGAACAATGATCAAATATCTTGATATGTTGAAGCAAGTTTACCTCGCGTGTGTACCCAGGCTACACCACGTCAATCAAAACGGATCAAGTGATACGTAAATTGCTCAGAACCGTTTAATTAACCAATTTGTTCCATTTCAAGTGAATACAATTCGTATTATATGTGACCAGCCATTGTTGTTGCTTATTTGTGTAATTTCTAAATTATACGTATTATATTGTGCTGTTGGGTTTCACTATATTGTTGAGTGTAATTTTGTTGAAACCTGTAATGGCTGCGTAGATTGTGTGTTCTTTTTTCAACATGGCGTACGGCGTTTGATGTTGCTAGTGCTGTTGATTTAATTTTAAAATAACTATAAAATAATTCATAAATAAAGTTTTTAATTCTGGTTTTCTTTAAATGTAGGTATTAGTTAATCATTTAACTTGTAACAGAAATAACAAAAACATCGGCTCATTTCTCACATCACTCGAGTTTATCAACCTGTATTAAACTGTTTCTATAATTTGTTAATATGTCGTGTTCGTATTTATTATATCAAAATAACGTTTATAAATAATGTTTAATAGTTACGAGAGCATTAACATAAAGCCAGCACCCTAATTGCGACGTTACATAAATAATATCGGAACAACTACTCCACCTAATTAGTCGACGATGAAGCGAGCGCGCTCGCTGTAGCGCCTTTTTCTTCAGATTTTCCGACCGCCTTAGTGTTTCCCATTAAAAAAAAAGTCTACCAATCCATCCTACTCTCTCCGCTTGCACCTTGCACCGAGCTTTTATTTCCTTTTCACTCTTTTGTTTGTGCGATGTGGATGTCTCGCTCCGCGCTCCGCCCATTTATAAAATCGACTGGCCGCCACGCCGTCCGTTCACCTGTCCCTTTCCCGTCCGACTGATTTATGTGAGAGTGAGCGGGTTTGATCGATGCTTTGTTTTCCCGCTTCAACTGTCACACGGTGTTCGTTTTTCGAAAAAAGGCGCGCACTGACCCTCGGATTAGGTTATACGTTATTACCTGGTGTAAATTCTGATAATGTGCACAGATTGCGACCGTGAATTCCTAAGGCTCGAGTGTCGCCTTGTGGGAAACGCAATGGTTTCTTTTTTGTTTTGCGCGGTAGGTACCGCCGTTTTGTAAAACTATATTTACGATAATGTTATCTCGCGCGGCGGTGTTACGTTACCTACCTACGCCGCGGGTACGCGTGATTAATGATTAACTCAGTCGACGCGGAACCTCTCCGCTCGACTCCCGACAGAGAAAAAAAACAATTCTAAGAAACTATAATGCTTAGGTATTGTTCGATTGCGCGCCGGACATAATGAAGCTGTTTGCGATCGCACAAATACTTAATCGTCAATAGAGTTAGGGCTATAAATTGATTGTTGCATGTTCCCAAAAAGTCTCGAATTAAGATTTCAAGGCGGGCGCGCGTTTGGCGTGCAAAAAGCGCGCGCCAGTTGACAAGTTGAGAAATGTCATGGCGGCGGTTTTTTGAGATTATTTTTGGCGGGAATGCCATTCTAATCAAAATAGTTTACGCGTCGGCCTCACCGCAGATTAGATTCGTTTGTTTGGCCGATCGTGGGAAAGATTCAAGTTTTTTCAATGATGGCTCTCCAAATCGTTTTGGAGCCCTTCATTCCGGATTGAAGTAAAAATAAAAACATTTAATTTGTCCGAACATTTCGGCTCTAAATGGTGGCAGGTAAAAACAAATGCCACCTTCATTACGATTCATACATTCATTGTCTGAAACAGAGGAAAAAATAATCGTTACACGTTTCAAGCTTCCACGTTCCGCGAAACTCCGATATCATGTGTCGGGAGCCCGACAAACTGTTATAAATCAAAATGCGAACAAATAAAAACGGCGCGCGGAGGTGAAAACGTTATTATCTTTATAATTGCACGTCAAGGCGGGAAAACTGGGGGGCATTTGGCGCGCTTTCCTTGTCTCTGGCCGTTTTTTTAACGCGGCGTGGCTATGATATATCGGCCCATGAATACGGGATGTATCGCGACACCTGCTCGCTTCCTTATGAATTCGAAATTGCGACTTTCTTGATGTCATTATATCCTGGTACCTCGGAGTTTGTTTGTTTTGTATATGTTATGTACATGGTGATATATTGTGTTTTCGCTTTAGATATCCCTACGGCATTAAAAGTAGCGCTTAAAGATGTGTTTTATCTCATGTGTTACCTACAGAACAAGTCTGAATTGTTTGAGTTTCGTAGCGTAAAATAAAGTTAACTGTTAATGGATATTTGCGCCTGGAGTTACAGATCTAACACTACTTCTGAAGCCCACTTAACAACAAATGAACCAATTCATGTTACGTCGATCGAACAAGCAGATTGAATACTTACTACTAAAGCTCTCAAAAGCGGACATTATCAAATTATCACAAAAAGAAATGAATCGCCGCATAACAATGAAGTTAAAAGAACATAAACCAACAGTGTAAGCGATAAGAGATGGCTCGCGCTCCGCCCCGCTTGTAACGAACCGCGCTATCGATGTCTCAGTCAAAAACTGTCAAAAACGTGACAGGCGCCGCGTCAGGCTAACGAGGCGAGCGAGCGCCGCGTCAGCGTGACTCCGCACCTCCGGCCAGACGGAGCTGCGACCGCCACCGCCAGCGCCATCTCGTATCCAGTAGACGAACTAACCGCACATTGACGGAACAAAAAATGTTATAATCTCGTCTGGACAGAAATACATAAAGATGCAAATGAGCCGCGCCCCCGGGCGGCGAGCGGGCGAACCAATTTATTGGTGCGCGCGCACCTCATTATCGCTAACAAGCATTGGAACCCTTTCTTTACCCCATAAATATTATATTTTACACCTGCACTAAAAGGGGTACCGGTACAGAGGCGGCTGTCATTGCGAATGCTCCAAACACCTTTTGGCGAGCACCAGGTAACTTCGGTTATTAGATGTCTCTTATCGATTTATAACGATTACGCCAGGCTCATTAGGGTTCCCTATAAACAGAGTGCTAATGAATAATAAAATAAGTGTGTGGCCTTTACCTTCTGGGGTCCGTGGACACAATAGAGTATTTAGTCAATTCTGTCCTTGTCTGACCTTTGCAGTCACAATGCGAGTAGACATCGCTTTCTTATCGTCTTTAATTTCATTAAGAGTGCAATTCCTGTGTTGCACTTTTTACTTGTTTTTACCTTAAATACAAGTAATGATAGTAGCGTTGTACACGCGAATATCTATGGACAAAGGGACCACCAAGAGTGAACAAATACTTTCTTGTTCACCCTTTTTTATGTATGTTCGATGGGATAATTCAAATTGGAAATGACTGCAGCTGAAGAATATCTTAAATACAGAACCACCGAGTATTAGTAGTGACGAGGTTGTCAACCCCTGTAAAGCAGGATACAAGTGCAGCATCATTAAAATAATTGAACCCACAATGTTTAAGAAAAGTCAATCTAAATTAAGTCAATGTAATTCAACATACCCAGCAATAACAAATTCAATGTACGTCCAACATTTATGTTTATAATAATACGCTTTTGCCAGCGACTTCGTTCGCGAGGTTTGTTTCACCCGCGTTAAGTATCGTCTTTGGTTACTGCTTCTCTCCCGTGTGCCGTAGCGTAATATTATAAAGCCCGAAAACTTCCTCGATAAATTAATTATCCAATACAAAAAGATTTTTTCAATTCAAACCAGTAGTTCCTGAGATTAGCGTGTTCAACCAAACAAACTCTTCAGCTTTATAATATTAGTATAGATTTAAAATGAATCAGCATTAAATATCCAAATTCATTGCAATTATTTCTAAAAAGGGGGGAATTTCGATAGTTCCTTTGGAAGAACTAAGCCCAATTACTTCTTGATATAGCGACCAGAAGATAAAATGAATTGCTAAACTCTTGCAAAAGCAAATTGTCAATGAAATCCTTGGAAAAGAACTGGGCACTTAAAACCAAAGATTGGTATGATTTTGAACCACCATTGAACAATGGAAGTCCAACAACAGAATCTCTACCAACAATTTTTTATTTATTTTTTGTTAGTTTTTGGTAAACAATAGGTACCAATTTTCCCGACACCCAAGTCGTAATTGTACCAGGGTCTAGAAGCACCAGGAGCCAAGTACTAGGGCGGCAGAAACGCGAGGACTTGACCACATCGCGTGCCAAACGGCGGGTGCAATTTGTGAATAATTCGAAACGCAAGCGCTATTATATGACATTTAGAAGTTTCTTGATATGCAACTAAGGCAAGCATTACCAACGTACACGTGGGTGGGTAAGTACGTGCTAAAGTAATTTTTAATCGTAATTAGTAGATGAATAACTAGTTTTTATATAGAATAGGGTTCGTTAATATTGGTTTTGTAAGTTAGGGCCAGCTGCAAGCTTAGTTAAAGGTTACAGATATAAAGAAATTAGTTGCCAAAACCATTAGAAACAATTTATTTTCCTAACCAAAAAACCAACTAATCGTTGCCTCACACTAGCAATTTCTCTTGTATCGTGGGTGCGTTTACAAATATATAAACTCTTATACACACAGCTAGGCCCGGAACATCTATCTGTAGGCCATTTGCTCCGTGCGGAAATTGAACCCGCGATACAGCGACTGGTTACACCAACCGTGTTGTCCAAAAATACTACCTAAACTCAATTATTTCACCTATCCAATAATACCATCCTGTTGACTGTTAAAATTACGACTAAAAACCGCAAGGAGAGAGCCCGAAACCGCATCGATGTTGCCAGATATAAAAACGTGAGTCACCGGAACGCACCAATTACAGCACATTGTCAGAAAATCACGAACGACCGCAAGTTGGAGCGTTTAAAAACTGATACAATTTGACATTTGGCATCGAATATGTCGGTAATAGTCGTTGCGGTCGGGAGCGACGTGGTGTGGCCCAATTTGTGGCGCTAGGCACTTGGAAACGCAGTGACATTAGCAGGACCTGTGCCCGTTGAGTGCGCCACCAATTACATCATGCACGCTGCTAAACTTTGATTCCGTGGTTTTAAATGTTTTGGCCAAGTAAAGGACAATTTCTAATTAATGTATATTTTTAGGGTAAAATAAATGAAGAAGAAATTTTCCACAGAACGGAATTTAAATACTGATATTGTAAATATGAATGAGTTAAGTTACTTGTCTGTAAGAGGTAACCTTTGGGAGTACAGCTCCGATTATAAATATTATTTCACTAATAGAAAGCTTTACTACTATCGAATGTCGATTACCTTTACTTGACTTCTACGCGGATGGAGATACGGGCGGAAGATAGTAACTAATACAAGATACCTTCGCGGATACGGGAAATGTTGCTATAGACAACAGAATTTTATGGCTGGCAATCGTAGCATATAATTTTAGCTAAATTAGTCAAAGGTCAGTTTTTCGAGTCGCGTAATTTGCACTGCAATCCACTTTTACAAAAGTATTGGTTCCGTCACACGGCGGCGACGCAAAATGAGTTGTCAATCACAATTTAATGTAAATTATGCGAATAAAAAACCACTAATAGAACACCACTGCCTACCTCCTTAGTCGCATCTTATATCACCCGCAAAAAGATATCGTAAATCTTAATTGTACTTCTTTAAAAAAATATAATTGCACACAATTTAACACGGTTCTGTATACAATAGTTGGTTTCTTTGTATTTCATACAATAGACATTATTACCAATTGACGTAAAAGTATCAATTATTAATAATTGTTCTGTTAGGACAAGTGGCTCGTCATTCATTCAGTTTTCTTCGATTTATTTGCTGTCGTGGTCTGAGTATTAACAAGAAATGTTTAAGTAAGAATTATAAGTATAGATAGTAAGAATTTCTAGAACATTCCGAAGAAATCGTAGTTCAACTTGTTTTCTTTTTGTAATAAGTTAATGGTTTCCAGATTAAAAACGTAAATATTTGAAAAAAGAATTATCGGTACTGGACCAAAATGGAATGTTTTGCGCTTTTCAAATATAGGTAACTGTTTCTCTTATTCTTATCTTTTAAAATTAGAATAATATTTTCTCCGCACGCACTAGACGGATTTACGGAACAAATAAAATGTTATTTATATAAAAGTAATTTGTACTCGCGTACGAGTCATGGGTTCCTGAATATTTATAAATGCTCGTCCTATTATAGTGTCGACATTTTGAATAATTAAAGAGAATGCTATTACGTACGGCAGACGTGGCTACCCTTGCTTCATGAATAATTTCAATATCAATCGATGGCAACACTAATGGCTTTTGAGACCGAATAATGAGAAAATCAAAAATTCTCCCGGCAGCCATGGAAAAGTTCCAAGACAAGAATTGGAGGAGTATTTCTTATAGCTTAGTTACTGTTTCATGTTTTTTGTATATTCGATTATTAAATAATACTTAATTAATTTGTCAATGGTTATTTACGATGACAATTCAATGACCAACCAATTAAAACATTATTGTAATTTATGACAATTATTTCTGTTAGTAGGTTAGTCCAATACCAAATAAAAAAAACAAGTAAACAACAGTAATCTCTATGAAAAAGGTAAGTCTCTCCCCCCGCAAAAAGCAATATCAACGAAATATATCACGTACTAGGCTGGCATAAGCAAGAAGCAGGTGTGTTACGCCACATGAGCCGGAATGTGCGGTAAATTTTCCGGATGCCTTCCCAATGATTTCCTCGGAGACCACCGGCCCAGATACGGCGGATTTCGATACGATAACGCTTCTCAATTTCTGTTCGCCTAGTACTCGAGATATTGTGACCACGCCCCGCGCCATTAAATATGTATACCTAAGGGTGGGTCGGTTATTTTTTCTATCTATGAGGTCCCGGGGGATCTCATCTCGGGATATCAATCGGCGATATTCGGTGTGCGGTATCTTGACAATCATCTCGGGGCTGGCCGGCTTGTTATGGCAGTAACAACACGGTATTGGATTATTATAAATAAATACTAATAATATAAAAAGGAAAGTTATTTTCATTTCTTTGTTTGTTAGTACCGTATAAGCTCCGAAACTACTGGACTGATTTGAACCATTTTTTTACCAAAACATAGCTACATTATTCCTGAGTATCATTGGCTGTATAACATCACGCTACGACCCACGAGAGCGGAGCAGTAACCAAAAACGTAACTTAACGCGGGTGTAAGCCACGCATACGAAATCACGGGCTGAAAGAAGCTAGTCGTGTATAAACAGACACAAGGAGACTACATTGTAATTAATGCGAAGCACTTTAATAAATGGACAATTGACTGATATTTGAATCAGCTACAATCACATCACACTAGACATGATAATATTGTCATCTTGATTCAAGCCTCGTATACACTTTATTGTATCACCTACTAGATAAATGTACATAGGTACATAGATACAATTGTTGCAGTCTCACTTATAACTTAGAAGTGACTTATTTAATTATCCATTGTTTAATCATTGGTCAAAGTCAAAGCCAAGTCATTTATTTCAGTTAAACAAATTTTTTGATACCCTATGAGCTTCCTTTTTTTATAAATTGTACATACTTTGTAATTGAATTATTATTTTAATATTTGTGTTAAGATGAATTATATAACAATTCGCGGTCAGCTACGTTTACGGTTACTGCTCCGCTCCCGTTGGTCGTGGCGTGATGTTCTATATGTATAAACCTACCTCTTGAATCACTATCTATTGATGAAAACTACACTAAAATCTGTTGCGTACTTTAAGAGATCTAAGCGTACAGACGGCGGGAAGTGGTTTTGTTTTTATACTATGTAGAGATTGTTAAATATTATGCTATGAAAGAAATATATAGGACTCCATAAAGTCTATACACATTTTTGTTAACAAAAAAAAACTAATTGGAATGCGATTTTCGCACAATAATTGCATCTCTAGCGGCGATAATCGGGTAATCGGCGTTTTCGCGTAATTCCCGTAATCTGTGTAATTCCTGTAATCGCGCCGATTCGGGGCGACTCGTGGCGTTCCGTATGGCTGTGACGTGGTAATGGCCAGGTTAACGCCGATCTAAGGGCGTGCCTCGGAAATTAAACTAACTTGCAACAAGAAATTGACCAAAATAACGATAATACTGAAGAAAGTTTAACTTTAGTTTTAACTAGAACTACGTTTCATCAGACCTCGTTCTTTAGGTATTCTACTTTATTTATTACCCTATAGTATTAAATAATATGTAAAACCATGTATGTATGTAATATAACTGCCTCGGTAGCCTAGTAGTCTTAGAGGTCTTGGGTTCGATTCCCAGGTCGAGCAAAAAGTGTTATTGGGTTTTTCTGTGAAATTCTCAGTAGCAGCTCGGAATTAGGATTCGTGCCCGGTTAATGGCAATAGGCTCCCCCCTATTACATAGGACCTAAAAAAACATACCGGCGAACTGTGGGTGTACATTGTTACACCTCTGCCTAACCTTTCGGGGAATACAGGCGTGATGGTATATATATATATATATTAATTATTATAAATTCAGGTTTCCTCACGATGTTTTTTCTTTCACCCATGCCAGTGATGTCCAAGACAAACTTAGAAAAGGTAAAACAGATTCTACACTGTATGTAATAGATTGTCGCGTTAAGACTGGAATACTAGTCTAATTCATTCTGCTCCCAACAGGCTAAAGCAAATAGTTCATAGGGACACTGGATACCACATACAGTCCCTGTCACCCGACTCCTTACATGGCGAGCCCCGGTCCGCTTGCAAATTGCGACAACACATTGTTCCAAACTGGTATCCGGTACCGGTACCAGTACCGATACCGTGAAAGGGCAAGATTACGATCTGTACACCACTAGTAGTATCTAGATCGAATGTGAATTAGAACTCCGTAGCGGTTTGAATTTAGAATTAGTTTTTGTAATTTGAAAATGGAATTTAAGATTTTGTTTGTGTTGATGATCTCTTTGGCTGCATTTTAAGATTTTTTTTTTATATTGTTTTTTTTTTTAAATCCACACAATACGCGTGACCAACATAACCCTATGCAGAAATAATAATCTCCATAGACTATCAAAAGCATTCCGCTGGAAGATTTATAAACAAAATGATATAATTCAACTTTGAATATAAAAAAAAACTTAAATAAAGCTATTTAAAAATAAACTATCACATATCAAAAGGAATAAAGAGCGATATATCACGAACTACGGTAGTTAATAAATATTTTCACAACTTGATTTTATGTCAAACGAAAACGTCAAAGTTTAAAAACTAAAAAATAGAAAAAAGTTTTTAAAAGTCACAATAAATCAAACTGGTTTGTGAAAACAATGATTCTTTTGTAATAGTATAGGCTGTTAAATTTAGGGATATAAAAGTGTCAAGTTTTAAAGTATACGTCTGTGTTTGTGACGCGTGCGTGCGCAGGCGCCGCTTTTGGTCATAATTTTAGAATGATTTACAACATCGATGTGATGCGTTAGACGTTTATTTGCGAGGTTTTTTTTTACCGTTGGTATCTAAATACAATAGTTTTTGTGTATTCGATTTGTTAAGTAGTTGGTTTTTCGTTTAAATGGCCGTCTGAGTGATGTTTCCGGTGTTCATTTAGAAAATGATTTATTACAGGACGAGGCGATTGAACGAGTTTAAGTTTTTTGTCACGTTCCTTCCAAGTTTGGTTTTAGGTTGTTTCTTCAAAAGCTACATTTTACATGATCGTTATTGTCAAGAAAAATATTTTTCGTTTACTAGAAAACTGAAAAGGGATCAATTTAGGTACTAATCATTATGAACAAGTTAAAATAAGTTGATGCAAAGTCAAATCGTTGATTTTAAATAGACCAAAAGGTAATTTTGAACGTCATTTACAAGAAACAATAAATGAATCTAGTTTCATTACATTGTTTCGAATAGAGAAGATTGGGCAGGAAACTCCATAGTTTTTTTTTTTTAATAACACACTAGGAATTTCTCCTGTATCGTGGGTGCGTTTACAAACATATAAACTCACATACACAAACAGCCAGACCCGAAACCACTATTTGTAGGCCATACAAATATTTGTTCCGTGCGGGAATCGAACCCGCGACACGCAGCGCAGCAGCTAATCGCTCAGCCACAGCGCCAAACGTGTCGTCAACTCAGTTACTCTTTGTATGTATACATTTTTTGAGTTACATTTATAAATGTATGTAATCACCTAATTATTCTTATGCAATTTCTGTTTACTTAGTACCTATCATGTTCTTTTTTCAAGTTCCTGTTGAACAATAAATAAGGCTGCGTATGCGTTCGCACAATTCCTATAAAAAAATTGTCTGGACGTGTTTAATACAAATAATTATGACGTCACTCCAACCATATTTATTGACAACCCTGCCTAATACACGGGTATGCACTCAGCAATTACCCAGTCCCGTTAAAAGACAAATGGTTCTGCTAGCAACCGTGCGCAACGGTACCTCTTGTAACTTATGCTTGCCTGGTGTCTTAATAGCTAATATCGCCGCCTAATGACCGTGCTCGTCTTGCTCCTAATGTGCCACATGGGAGCTCAAACTACTGGTGAACATCCTCGCGGTCCTGTGCTCCGCGTATGTGTGATGATTTCTTTGATTATGTACTGTTTTATTTTATAGCGTGTCTCAAGAGTCTATGGTTGTTTGGGATTGTTTTTATGGTCCTATTCTGATTCTGAGTTTGAGGTGGACTGTCATTCCACTTGATGTTAAAGACTTACCTCATACTCACTTATCCTAAATTCATCAAGCGAGATTTTTATAGAATAGACCTGTAATACTGATACTGCAGCTGGTTTTAAAATCATGCATCTAGTTTGCACGAAAATGTACTAACTACATATTCGTGGACGACTTGGTTATCGCAGTAGCTTAGCGATTGGCTGCTGCGCTGCGTGTTGCGCTTTCGATTCCTAGACGGCACAAATATTTGAATGGCCTACAGATAAGTTAGCAGTTTGTATAGTATGTGACTTTTAACCACAATACAGGATAAATTACTAGTTAGAGGCAACGCTTTTGAATGAGAAAAAGAAAAATGTAACCTCTCACTTTTACAGGCCAACTTCAAGATAAACTGGTACCCCTCCATCTCCGTAGTCCACAGCTGCCACAAATCCAACAAGTACCTTCCAGCCTTCCATAAAGAACGAGTACATTTAATGTTTACGGTTATTAACCGAATAAAGAGTACCATAAACCAACATCTAAAGGACACCATAACATCTCGTCAAGGGCTGTGACAGTCCTCAATTCCTTTTATGATGTATTAGTAAGATGTCAGTGAAGACTTTTACGATGTCGTAAACCGACCTATGTTCACTTGTTGAGTTTATCCACAAAAAGTTAGTTCTGCGGGAGTTACGACCCTAGTACGTCCCTATAAGGTTGATATTTGTAGTTGACACATATGGAGTAAGTGTGAATTTGAATACAAATGTTAGATATCTGGTTTATTGTCGAATGTGATGATTAAGGATTTGGCAGGTCGTTGGTATATTGATAATAAAGTTGTTTTATTTGGGAATTTGAGATCGGTTGTTTCTTGAATAGGGCCTGTAATAGGTACTTTTAGCGTAGGGCGAAAAATAAAAAAAAAACGCTGTTAGACGAAACAGATTCTTAAAAAAAAATACCAGACTATTGTAGTTCCACAGCAAGGCCATATGGCGGATTGACGATATCAGACTTATGCTAATTATAGGTCAAGGTTTCCCCCCCGATGTTGTCCTTCACCGATGTCACTGATGCCAAAGATAGACTTAGATAGTACATATGAATTGAAAAAGTCATATTGGTACTTGCCCGGATTCGGTCCTACAACCTCATGCACGAGAGGCAGGCCCCTTAACCACTGGGGTATCTGATTCCGATTCTTATAATTATCCTTCATTTTGAGACTTTGAGAAGTTTATGTAATTGGACCTTCCTAGATTCCAGCATAAAAAGGAGTATGGATTGCGAAATTAACTCATTTGAACCACTGTTTCTTAGTTAGCATCTAGCTGAAGAAACTTTACAGTCCAAGGAATACTTTCAGTGTCACTTTCTTCTGATTGAAACATCTCTTTTATCACCTGAGAACCTAGTACCATTTAGTACTTTACAATTTCTAAAGCCACCACAATCTTGATCGTATCTGGTTGAAAACAGTACTTCTCCGGCATCCTGTGACAATGCTGCGACAGGGGATGCTGCGAGGGGCTGCCGCGGGGCGAGGGGGGATGATTAATTGTCTCGCGGGGAGGGTACACCGATAGAGACTCTTTGGTAGCTAGCACTGATGGTATTTTTGTCATTAGCAGTTTCCATTTGTGAAAGATTTATTTGTGTTTGAATTTGGAAAATATCTTGGATTTTGAATTGTTGTAAGTACTTTGTCTTTTAGATTGAGCACAATGATAAGCATTAAAGCGATAACAAATTCGCCAAGATGTAGGAACGTGGTGTTCTTAGATGCAACTATTTTCAATCTACAAAATTCGTACGATATGGCCGTAACCTTAAAGTACTAAACAAAACGTTTAATATAACATTCTAAATTCAAATAAACATTCAAAATTGGAAGCTACGACGAGCTACTCCGGAAACGCGACGAGTGCGCCCGAGCGCACCCGAAAGCTTCCGAAATTGGCGAGAGGGCTACACAGGAAGATGTAATGATGTTTGTCAAATGGAAAATAAGATAGGGAAATGTAAGAGGAGCTGAATTTGCGACCTTTTCGCTGACGGCGGCGCCCTACGGGATCGACTCCGGGGATGCTTTATTACTGTAGCTATAAAAACGATTTTAAATAAGACTTAGATTAGTTTTATTTTGGGCGTGAAGACGTTTTAAATGACATTGTAGACAATTTGGTTGAATCTTTTTATTCGTGAAACGTTAAAGCTGTTTAAAAAATATAAAACAACTTATTTGAAGTGGTTTGAATTTAGAAGAACGCCATATTTAAACAGAAACTGTTCCTTCCATTCAAGTTTCCTACAAATTTAAACAAAGAATTCAGTATCAATTCCATAGACAAAGAACTAAACGTTTTTAAATACCAAAAGCCGAGGCTTTATTCTCAAAAATGATATACATTCCCGTTTAAAATAGTGATTAAAGTGTCCATTTGTGTAGAATTAATTAAACAGTCTAATAAAGGCTGCCCTTTTGCTGGAATGCTGACATTTAATTAAAACGAGCCAGCGCTTCACTTTAACACAAACTAAACGGCCCATTACGTGTATGATAATAATGTATATTAATTATTTGTGCATTTATTGCTTTTAAAAAAGGATTGATTGTTTCTTTTTCCTGCGTAGACAAGAGATTTAGCAAGCAGTAAGGAAGTTCAAAGACGTAGCATGTATGCAATTGCTAGAATTTCGCCATACTTGTGCCTAATATTCAGACAGTGTCTGACATTCATTGTTCAATTCACCATGCTCGCGTTTCTCCCTCGTATTGCGAACTAATCGTTCCAAACCCAAAAAAGTTACCAAAAACTCATTGGGCGTTTTGAGTTTGGAATTGGAACGCTCGAAATACGAACGTTAGCAGAAAACGGTAAATTCTTCAAGCGAAGAAAAAAATACGTTCGAAATTCAAACATTCGGGGATTCTAGCTGAATGGGTGCGTTCATAAATCTCTTCGTCTCAGCAAGTGATGTTCGAAATACGAAACAGCGCTATCGGCCCCGTTGGGCAGAGCGTGTGGTGCACAGATAAAATAAATGGAGGAGCTGTGAAAAATGATGACGCGTCCGCGCGGAAAGACGCCCCGAAAGGGGTCGCAGTACACTGGGTCAGGGTTTGTTTTTTGACGTCGTTGTTGTTGATGATTTTTATATGTATTTTACAGCAAAATATATCAAGTACCAGGATATCAGGAGCTCGTAGAACTACGACTGTTATGTCTATTCTTTGACTGATTAGATAAGAAATTTAAAAAAACTGCAGTGTTTAAAAAAAAAGCTCCCAACATAATCTTAATATTTCACAACCCAGTACAACTACAGCTAAAAATAAAGAGACATACAAAAGAGAAATAGTTTATTCAGCACAAACTAAACTAGTAACTTTTTAAAGATTATAAACTTATTAGAAAACAACCACAGACTAAAAGTAAGCAGTAGCAGAATCATGGAGACATCAGTCTTACGACTGTTTACAACATTTCTGCAGGCGGCGCCGGCCATAAACACTAGTTTATATTTTATTGAGGTCATGTCACTGCAACTCTTTGATGTTCGTTTTTTTTTATAGTCTTCACAAACGTTGTTTTATTATTATCTAGATTTATGTATAAGTAGTATAAAATGACGTGTAAGTACATTTTTCTGCGTACATATGTTATTTTGAATGTTATTTGTAAACAATTTGTCTTATTATAACCATTACAAGGTGTGTTTAAACAGAGATTGTAATTAAAATGTTTATTACTTTTGAGGTGATAATGTGGTAGATTTTATCGTTTTTACAGCAAGATATTTGGGTTTTTTTTAGAATGATAAGTTGATGTGTTCGGCTAGGTTTAAAATACTGAGTTATTCTGCGAATTAGTCTGTACCTAAATTTCTATTTTTTTAATTTAAATTTTACTCTATTGATTTTATTATAACTCACTTTTTACTACATATTTAAATATTAATAGCATTCGTAACTTTGGTATTATCATATTCTATTAAAAAAGTCATACGAGAAAAATAACTTGCAAAGAATTCATAATAAATCAAAACAAAAATAATAATTGTGATACTGCATTTTTTTACTCTACACAAAAAAATGTCGATACCCCAAAAAGCCACCGCTTATTAATTCACGCCAAATAACAGCAAAAGGCACTCACATTAAAACAAAGGAAGGAGAAATTTAATTAACATTAGGCACAAAGAAGTGTTTCGCCATTATTTATTTACACAAAAGCATTTTTTTTAATTATAATTAATATTTACAAGGCGAAAAAATTGCCGGCCGCGTCTCGTTACGTAGCTTAAGATCTGTATAGACCCTGTACCCAGATGCTGAGGGGGTTTTTAACATTTCAACTGTGTTTTAAGACGAAATATTAAAAAAAAATCTTTTGTGTAATTTTTTTTTCTTTTTGGTTCCTACTAAAAATTTGTTTATAGGTTTGTAAACTTACTTACGATGCAAGAGACATTCCTAGTGTAATAACGTAAATAAACTATTATTTATAAGGATCACAAATGACTCTGTCTTGCTATTTATACAATTATAATTTAATCGTAGACAGCTATAAGAATGTAATATGAATGGGATTATTTTCATCTTAGAAATTACTAGATAAGCTAATTAGGTATGTATATCACTTAGCATCACAGCAAAATGAATCTAAAGAAATAATTATAAACAATATAAAAAGAAATCTCAATAATATTGAAACCTTTCCTCTAAAAAAGCACACAATCTCAGGTACAAGCGACTTCATCGTTAACCCTCGCTCGCTCAGTACGGGGGCGGACCGTAACCCTCAGATCACCGCGGGACTTTATCTCCTCTGACGTCATAAAATAAAGGTTTACTTCACCATAAAGAAAATTAAAATGAATTATTTTGACGAGTGCGCGGGCGCCTGTGAACCACAACCCTACTTTGCTAGGGTGAATTGTTATTGCTATGTAATTGTTTTCCTTGTAATTCGGAGTTGTTTTTCGGTTTAATTATAAGCAGTTTAAGTGTTGTTCTAGCGGATAGTTATCGTAATAATTTTGAATTATTCATTGAAGGGACATAAGTACCTATTTCGGGATGGGTTAGTTAGTAGATATAGAAAAATCTGATACAATAAAACAAAATCTATCTGAATCTGGTCTAAGGAACCAGGTCGTCTCTTTTGAGGAAAAAACACACTTTTAGAAACTTGTTTTCGTTCGCGTCAATTTCCTTATAGATTCCTATTATTTTTGGTAAGAGAATATACCTTATAGTACTAACAGATAACATAGCTTACTATTAGCGAACGAATTTTCAGAATTGGACCAGTAATTCCGGATAATATTGCAAACAAAAAGACAAACTCTTTAGCTTTGAAATTTAAGTATAGATACGCTTGCTGTACGCTCCGACAAGGAAGAACAGGCTGCACTAGAGCAAGACACACATAACAATGCCAAAAATAAACCCAACAACCCCTTTACGCGCGGTATACCACCAGATAAACAGCGCACCCCGTTCTTTCATTCACAGAACATGGGCATAACCCTAAAATGAGAATCGTAAAAGACATAAGAATCAACTAGAGCCCTCCGTAGGCTGGGGACACAGCCGCGCGGTTCCCGTGCGTTTCGGCCGCGATACGCATCGACAGTAAAAATTCAGGCTGCGATTACGGGTTGGAAATGGCTGTTTTATCACGGAACGACCTCTCGCGGCGCGCCGTGGAAACATACGGGTTAGGGTTGTGAGCGGAGACGGAATTGTGAAGCTGTTTTTTTTTTGTAAAATGTATTTGGCGTTTATTTTGATTTTTTTTTGTATATGACGTTCATAAGTGCCTTCTAATGGTCTAATTGAAATATAAATTATTTGACTTTGACTTTGGTAGAAGGTGTTTTGAAGAATGGTTAAATGTTTGCTATCTGCGCAGACTAAGTCACGGGCAAGAGGTAGTATTTCTGTAATTCTTGATAAATGCATAGTATAATCATTGAATCATGTTATGGGCACAAGGTTTACCTGACACCGTGACTTAGCCTAAGTTAGCGATTAAAATATGATAAAATTTGCATAATCCGACTTATAGATATTACTAATAGTTGTAATTTTCATTCTGAAACCGGTCATAATTTGTAATAATACATCATTATGACATTGCAAATGAGAATTAGATATTACGAATTAGTTATTTAGATCATGTAAAAAAATGCTTAATAACTAAACATTTTATATATTTTTTTTAATAGGTGAAATCTCATTTTTAACAGACTTTTACGTAGATTTGTAAACGCAACGGCACCGTTCACAATATCCCCATGTATGTTTCACCATAAGGAAACATCTCGATCTGTTGGTACCCATAAGTGCACTAAACGGCCCAAGAACAACATAGTGCGTCTTCACGCTATGTAGATCTGTGGGGGAAGCAGACGTCTGATTGTAAAGAGATTGGTTTACAATGGCGTTGTATCGGTGTTCAAACGATTTTGAGTTGTAAAGAATGATTTTAGAGGGCAATGCAGGGAAGAAATGGTATTTTTTGCATATAAAGTGTGGTTATATTCTGTGTCTTGATAATAAACGTTATATATATATATCTGTTTATTTCATGAGAAAAATTACTTGTAATTATTGTTTTGCAGAGTAAAAAATTAAATACCGTCGCGCCAGTTACCAGGACATCATAACTTTATAACAAGTAAAATTACCTCAACACCAAAGTTCCACATTTAAAAATAATACCACAAAAATCTGCCTCATTTTTAAGAAAACAACACGAAACTGTGGCGCTAAAGAAAAATCCAGGGGTATTAAACCTAAGTGTCGTTCACAAGCTGTTTTATGCGGCCTTTCAGGGGTCGTAAACCGTTGGCGCGGTCCGTCAGTGATTCCTGATGGACAATTTGAGAGTTTGTACCACTTCGAAGGGCCATAAGACGAGTAAGAGCCCTGGGGACCGTTATCAAGGTCGCCTGCTAGTACCGCGGATTTGTTTTACAGTTTTGAGTCGGGAAGACCTCATAAAGGGGATGGAAACGGCGGTGAATTTGTAAGGACGGCTGATAAGGCATCTTTGTTAAATATCTTTATGGGCTGTCTTTAGAGGATTACGGAACGAATGGGTTGAGTTTGCCTTGTTATAGCATGTTACGCCGTTTCAACTTTATTCGCTGGCGTTTTTGTGGGTTATCGGAAATCAGAATCGGTTTTAATTGATATTTAAGACGGAAAATGTCAAATTAATTTTCATTGTGCGTAGAGCGTTATAATTAGGTTGTTGGTAAAATTATTTACTACTTCGTTGGTACTACGACACGCAGAATTACCGAAAACGAATATTACTCTGACGGTGGTACCTAAATTGATACTTTTTAGATTATGCGATTAACTGAAAAGTTCCTTGTTGTTTTTTTTTATTTCTTTAATATAAATAGGAATACTGTGTAAAATTAGTAGCCAAGTAATTTATTTTATTAATAATAACGATATCAAATAATATTCAAGTTTTTTTCTACTTTTGTCCTATTTTGTATAGTACCTAGTTGTAAATATAAGTAGTACCATAATTAAAAAAATATTTTCTTTTAATTTCCCTTTATAGTTTTCCATAGAAAACACAATAAGACTTATTGAAAAGTACTAGGTGTCAAGAACCTTAGTAGAGGTAGCGTAGCGCTGGTATTTTCATTTCGCGTCACAGGTGAGAGTAACGTGTAATTGGCGGGATAACGCCGGGGTTATTGCGTGCCGCACTGACGGGGGACGCTAGTGTTGTGACCCGCCGGGATCGCCGGGGATGCGCACGGGATGAATGGAATAGTTTTGGGATAGTTGATTGAAGTGTAAACGGCTATTCGGAGGAGGTAATGGCGTAATTGATATAATATAATAGATAGTGTTTGTAAGTCTTGATGTGTAAAGGAAATACGTACGTCTGCTTGTAGATTGTGAATTTATTATAAAGCTGAAGAGTTTGTTTGAACGCGACAATCTCATGAAGTAAAGGTCCGATTTGAAAAATCTTTTTACGTTAGACAGCCCGTTTATCGAGGAAGGTTATAGATTATAACATTACGCTATTATCCACTAGAGCATGCAGCAAACAAAGACGTAATTTAACTGGTTAAACCGCGGAGTTTTACTAGTAACTACATTAGTGATTACAATAAATTTTCTTTTGATAAAGAAAAGCATCATCTACCTTCATGAGCTTTCCTACCTACAACAGATGCTCCTTTTCAATAACGTTTTATGAAATATGAAATGTTTCAATATTATTAAACAAGAAAATAATGTAAAAATAATTTATGTCCAATCCCGGAAAATTTGGTACATTGTCTACTTCACTAGAGAGGGTCGAGGGCCCATCCACTTAGTGTTTTCGGGACCTGTTGTACTTGTCGTAAATACACATATACTTAGAAAGGTAGAGTCACTAAACCTAATTTGACAACCCTAGAAGACATTTGGCAGCAGTCTTTTGTTTTCTAAATAAACGAAAACACACTTTTTATTACATTGTTACTGCTTCTTTATCTTTGTTTCTTCTGTTCTCCTGGTACTAATCATCGCTCATTATGTCAGCGCGGCTCCGAGACAGCAAATAATTTGCTATTCAAGTTGGGGCTTTATGAACGTTAACATCGTTTCTATAATGACAAGATATAAAAAAGGTGGCGGCTCGCGGGCAGTGCCGTAGTACACACCTACTATCCCATTGACCAGTTTTTAAATGATTTACATATTGTTCATAATAAGGCTATTCTTATTTCTAATTTTTGTACTTTTTAATTTCGGTTTAATGTTGTAAATATTAAAAAAAAGCGGAATAATAACTCTGAGCGGAAGCTGAATATTAAAACCTCATGAAAGTCATCCACAAATATTTTACAACGCCCATACATGCTATTTATAAATGTAAGTACTCTAAACAGGTACAGAAGCAACGTGCCAGTAGCTACCTCCTCTAAAATGACTTCCAAGCAAGACAGAACAGAAAAGCAATAAAATTGTCATATAACCTGCACGGCGTACAACCCACGACCCTCGCAATGAGTAGTTAACGTACTTCATTGTTACGATATGAGCTATGAAGCACCTTGCAGTGAGGTTGGGTCGCAGTGTTAGCGGGTTGAATATGCATAATTCTAGTACAGATCTAATAGGCTTGTTTACGTGTGGGAAAAGCCCAGACCAGAAAACAGTTTACAGTTGCAAGCGATTATGTACCATGTATCGTGGTACTATCACTTTCACTTTTGTTTTTGTAGTAAAGGGCACCTCTATAACTTATTTTT
The DNA here is from genome assembly GCA_947462355.1 of Caradrina kadenii. NCBI lineage: Eukaryota > Metazoa > Arthropoda > Insecta > Lepidoptera > Noctuidae > Caradrina > Caradrina kadenii. The sequence continues at coordinate 12,187,593 of OX381690.1, read as the reverse complement.
TATAGAGCTATTTTTTAGAACCTGACATGACAGAGATAGCATTCTAGCGTCTTATTGTACAGGTCGATAGTCTATCTTAGCTATGTGATAGTAACATAATTGTAGTATCTTCCACAAAAGCTATTAACGAAGGAAATTTAATCTCAACTCTTATCTACATAATTGTAATGAACATTTTTGGTTGGAAAAATTTCGAGCAAGTAGAGTGCGAAAAATGTCGTGCTTTTTCATAACACCGTGCAACTTATCGCTACACGCTCAGCTTATTACCCCGTTATCAGTAGCACCACATACGGTGGCAAATTGTTATTTTCTACGAGCTACGCGAGATCCCTCAATGCGTGATGGCTGTTCACCATGTTGTCTTGATTGTTATGTTCAACTATGTCGACGTGGGTTTATTTGTTCACTGTATTAGGGTGCTTTCAAACAAGGTTAAGCAGCGACTGTCCCGTACAGCAGCTCGGGATGACTAGACGTGATATTGGGATCGGTGCATTCTTATTTTGAATGTAGATGATAGTTGAACTTTTTGACATCTGTCAAAAGAAAAACTATTGACGCACTGTTTAGTGGATACTCTGTGCAACTGTGGCTTAACCATTACCATATAACTTTTCTAATTAGTATGACAGCCCGGCTTCCAATTCCAAAAACACATACATAAATTCACTTTCGCATATAAAGTAGTACTAGTACCTTAATTAGACTCACGCCAGACGCCGGAGGTACCTACATGCCGTGCTTAGTAATAATTATCGCGACAATCGACAATAAGCTCCATCTATAGACTACTAATCAAATGTAATCCGGGCCGAGCCGGCTAATCTATAGTGTTGCAACGTCGGTGCACTGTCTCCTGGACTATAGGCTAGGGGTGACACGGTTATTCATGTTATATTCTGGAATTAATTGTTTTCTGGGGTTTCGTTAGTGGTCTTCCTGGTTATTTAATTTGTGTTGGGTTATAAATAATATATCTATCTATCTGACTAGCCTTTTCTCAACTATGTTGGAGTCAGCTTCAAGTCTAACCGGATGCAGCTGAATACCAGTGCTTACCATCGGGCGACTGCCTATCTGAGCTCCACCACCCAGTTACTGGGCAACACGATACTTGTTGGTACGACTGGTTGATAGGCTTACTGGCGTAATAAATAATAAACCAACTACATATTATTATTTACAAGATAATGGTAGGTACTACTAGACCAGTAAAATTGTTACAAAGATTACCATAAAAAAACAAATAACTATTATTATGAAATTTGTTGCAACTGCCTAAAATACAAAACGTAACGTACTCTGTGGCAACCCTAACGGTAAGGGAGCTCGTTCATTGTCCCGACACAGTATCCAATTTCAAGTGGCGACTAGCCTTTTGTTGGCACGTCGCGTACCGTGGCTGTATTGACGGCTATGGCTATGGGATGCTTGTAGCCTCTATGGGAAGGGTTACTTGTGGCCCTTGTGGGTCAGCAGAGGGCGTCGTATTTAGGGAAAGATCTGTGGGACTTTTGGTTTAGTGTTATCTTATTTAGTAGTCAGTGTCAAAATTATTTAGAAAAGTGTGTTACATAGAATATAACCCTCTTTCTGACGCAGTCGGCTTGCTTGGATGGCAAAAAGCAGAGTCCCATCTAATGTTAAATGGTCACCGCTGCCTATAGAGAGCTGCAATACTGTAATACCAAACAGAGGCCTTGCAAATGCGTTGCCATCCCAGAAACAAAGTTGAAATTTCACATCTCTAAATTACACTGTCACCCATACCCTTCAAACCGGAACACAGCAATGCTGCTTTACGGCAGATATAGGTATGTTGGTAATACTTCTCCGGACGGATAAAAAATAATTTACATTTTGATAAGAATTTCTCTCTTAATCCCAAACCACTTGACTCTATACACCATATACCAACCAGCCACAAAGAGAAACAAAAACATTGTAAATTCATACCAATTTAGGTGACAGCATACAAAAATAAAAATACATCTGTAATCCTGCTGCCACCAGGGACACAGCTCGAGCAGGAGGTTACACAACACGGAACAAATATTAAGATGTGATAACAAATTCAGTATGCCAGTCTAACGGTGGCGTGGCTAAGGAATAATACATGAACTGAGCTGGAAGACGAACCAAACTGGAGGAGTTTCTTTATAAATGTATGCGATATCATCACGTAGTTTTGCCTTGGAGGATTAGCAAAACTCAGAGCAATAAAGGCTGACTTACAAAGATAGAGGAAGGAATACAAGAATAATGTAGTGAGTTCAAAATGTTGAGTGCTTTTGCACGTGTTCTCATTTTTGAAGCTACAGTCTTTGAAATTATTGATATTATGGTCACCGTCCCGATAAGATACCCACCCCTTCTTTTTCGTTCTTATCCATAGACGCCTATTATAGTACCTATGTTTTGGAAAGGGGAAGTAGTTCCAATTTTCTGACTTACTGACCGGCTCCTTGACAATTCAAAAGTGTCTGTAAATGGTCTAAACGGAATTAATGCTTTGACTTTTGACTTACAAACAAAAAGAGCCAACCTTCACGTTGTTCTCCCATACATAAAAACAAATGAGCACATAACGTGGAGTCTAAATTACACTAGTAATTAATATGGTGCCAGCTTCTCACTATCCAAGAACATTACCCAAGAAACAGCCATGATGCGAAGTCTTAAGGATAAGAAAACCAGCTTTTATCACCTAATGAGCGAATTACGATAAACACCAACGAAATTTATTCCAATAGTATATTGAAAGTAACGGCTCGCCCACCAGGCGCACATAACATTGATGCAAATGTCCCATAATTACATTAGCTTAGCATTACAAGGTTGTATTCGAGCTCCATCAAATTGAAACGGCGGGCACCACCGAGCCGCTGGGAGTTCCCGAATTAATGCGCGCGCCCCTAATTGCGATTGTATGAAGATGCAAATTCGCCTAAGAACGGCTGAACGAGGAATTGTCACCGTCCGTTATTGTTGCGATCCTGGTACTTGTAATTGATAAGGCGTGCGACTATTTGAATTTTAAATTTCCTTTACGTATCTCCCGGGAGACGGATGGGATTCCCTTTCTGTTTTCCATTTCATTATCGGATTTGCGCTTTTAAAACGTTTAGGTTTAATTTTGTTTCTCTAACACAAATAGACGGGTGCTTCTTTAACAATTCTTCCCAAAAAAACCTACGAATGAGATCGTCCAGAAAATCTTCAGTTGTACCAACAATAATGGATAACGATCATGCAAATAGTTCATTTGGAGTTGGGTGACATAAATCGTAGAAGTGAACGAGCTAATGTAATATTTACACAGTATCGCTCTCGAGAGGCCTGTGGGGTAACCACGGGAGATGGAAATGTGGGACAGAGTGGAAATTGCGATGTGTCATCGTTTGAGAGGTCTACGTTTTGCATGTCATTGGAAATGAACCGGTGAACTGAAAATATTATGGATTAAATTCCTTATGAAAAAAAATATTACACATTTATAATAATACTTCCTGTGTGGTTGATATTTAAAATGCAGCATTAGTCTCCTAAGTACTACCCTTCCAAATTCATAACCCTTTTAGCCAAATCACTACCATAAATAACAGCATAGTCTTTAACATCGCTTACTGCATGTCCCCCCTACACGAGCAATAAAGCCGGCTACACACCTGTTCACACAGCTCGCTTACGAGAACCCTTCCTAATGGGTTTACTGCCAAAAATGACTCTCTCGTTTACTGTGGCAGTGTTAGACTTTTTTACTAACGATTAGTGTAATTGGGGTTTTAACTTTATAAACGCTTTATAAGTTTATTTAGGTACTTATTATTTAGGATTTTAATGGTTTGAATAAATTAATAAAACATTTTCATTGCAGGAAGTTTTATGATTTTGATCACCGATTAAGACGAAGTGGGCTGGCCCATGATGGCCAATTGTGTACGGCACAGGTTTCCAACCTTTCTGCGAGAGCTATAAAGCTAAAGTAACAAAACTCACTAATACTAACACTTTGCTTATTATATTGTACAGTGGGTATTCTTTTGCTAATTTGAATTAAGAATGTATTTATTGTTTATACTTTTATGTAGTTAAATAAGACTACTTGTAATTACATGCTATTCATTTACTGTGTGACGTTTTAAAGGGGGAGCGAGGGGGTGAAATCAGTTACATTGTTGACACGCCATAGGGGTGAACATCATTGGCCATTACACGTTAGGTACAATATCAACCCTGCGTGGTAAGGCAATAACCACTTTTAAGACCACGTCAAAATCACATCACGTACCAGGATGTCATAACTCAATAGCAGGTAACACTCATTATTTGACAGTGTAATAAACCCCGTAATTACATGGTTTAATTGTGTAGCGGTACCAGGAACGCATAACGGGATAGGCACAATGATAGACAAAGGCGCTTCAACGTCGACCTATGACCTCGTCAGTCAGCGTCCGTCTTCGTGTACTAGGAGGTTAGGAGTTAATTACAGTTTTTGGATGAGGTACAATTATGGAGGTGTTAAGAAAGATACCTATGTCAAAAAAAATGACGTCTATCTCTCGATAATAGTAATTTTAATTATTAAGTACGTAATTTTAAATTTGACAAACAAATTACTATATTGAAAATGTACGAAAAAAAACACTCAGCATTACAGGAAAAAAAATATTAAAATACAAATACCAGCCTACTGTAGGGCAAAGGCCTCTTCTTATATAAAGAGGGCACGAGCACCACGCATGCTGTAGGCGGATTGACGATTAAAAAATCCTATTTGATTTTTATTATGTACTTTCGTATCTGAATGTACCTTTTTTGGAATGAATAACGAAAAAAAGAATTTTTTATCTAAAATTACATGAAACTAATGCAATAAGTTTTACAATATTTTCGAATATTCCGAAATAAAAATATGACATAATAATATTTTTATGCCACATCCACGTATTCCTGCGTCACAGACAGTCGAGACAAGAATGCACTTCGCTCAACACAACGCGCCTCCATGCTTCGTATGTCTCATTACAATAGATTTACGCTATAGCATTTGAATACTAATCAATATTAAAGGGTTATTGTTGGAATTTTAGTGGTAAGACACGGTCTTTTTGATGGCGATTAGCGGTTCCAAAAGTGATGTTTTCATATCGTTTTATTGCGGGTTCAAATAAGGCTTCTCGTACTTGCATACCAAAAGAGTAAAATGGATAATAACAGCTAAAGAACACGGAATTATGATGCTTCAAGAAGAAAATATAATTAGATGATAAAAGCCGGTCAAAAGTGGTAAATCTTTGATGATAAATACATGCAATAAAATTATACTGAACGACTGCACGTATCATATAGCGAATACTTCGATTCATGGTCATACAACATAATTATGATTCTGAAGTAATCTTTATACTTTAAACTTTAATAGTGAGTGAGTGGAAGGCTGAGAACTCTACAACTATGAAAATTTATTGATCTCTGTTCCAATCCCAGAATAGCAAACTGTACGAAGTACGCTAATCAGCTACCTCGAACCCGTCAAATTCAAAGCACTTATTAAAGTTAGACAATTTACAGACACTTTTGAATTCTCAGGAAGTCGAGTCGTAGTTGTGAACGATGATTGGTGTGTATTACTTAGTCTACAATAATAGTCAAGATTTTGGCAACATTCGCCCACACTGAACACTGCGCAATGGTGAGGTTCTTCAGAAAGGTCGGGTGCGCAGTACTCGTAACCGCCGTGCTTGTATGAACAGATGCATGAACGTGGACGAGGCGAAGGAAGTATGTAAGGATCGTAGCAGGTGGCGTTCTGTGGTTTCTGCCTACCCCCATGAGAAAAAGGCGTGAGTTTATGTATGTTTGTATGTATCGCCCACACCAGTAGGCATATCCGCTAGAAGTATGACCAGAACTTTCCTCATGTCTATCGAAGCGTATTAAATAGAAATCATCCATTAACAATAAGCTGTGCCTCAATCACTGGAAACTGGACAGTCATCGTCTATGGAAGGTGGTAGAAAGTAAATGTAAATTAAATAATAGTAGGTACTTAATAGGTACTATGAGAATATTTTAATAATGGAATAATTTCACAATATTGCATTACTTGATTCGTTATTTTCTGGATTCAGCTTAATTGATTTCTCAATTCAAAACTCTCACGATTGCATATTTCCGAAAATTCCGAAAACTTTGCAATAAGTATTGAATTTGTGAGTGTCAATTTTTATAGTTGGGTCACATTTAGAATATTTAGCAGTTAAATAAATAGTGTATGTCTGTATTTTAAAAATTATATTTATTTGTTTTCTAGTATTACTAACCATGTTTTTCTAAAACAAAGGAATCTAATAAAATATTAGCTCTCATTGAAATCTTACAGCCGATGTTTTTAACTACCAGTCACAGAGACCTCTCCACCCTCACATTTTCTTTGATAACATCTCACATTTCCCTTCAAATTAAATTTGTGCGAAGTTTAACTTATAGTGGGGAAGTTTCTTGATTATTTTAAGCGCATACAATCTAAAATATAGTATTTTACGACTCAAGATCTGGTCCTAGCATAAAATGGAATTAATAATGTTCGCTGAGAAGCATAAATACGTATACTAGTCAATTCACTTGGTTTTGTTTGCATTTTTGATCGCAAAGATAGTAAGGACATTATATTACTTAAATATGGGATTTGTCATATATATTGTTAGGATTTAGGTAATATTATGAGCCAGTTAAAGACTTTTAGATTTAGATTTTTAGATTTAGCATCGTATATCTTTACGACAATCCCATCAAATAAGGAGAATAAGATAAAATGATAAATTATATTTCTCAATAGTTTTCAAACTCGTGATCACAATCCGTTATTTTTTTCCGAAAATACGCAATTTGATCTAATTTCGAAAAAATAATTTTCAATCACGAAAATTTCCCTTCACATAATTCATCTGATCGTACGGTCAGACAAGACATAACAACAACATCATGTGTTCTTTATGTGGGAGTGTGGCTGCCAACGCTACAAGTCTCCTTGGACCAATAATAAAACGCTGGACAAATAGCCCATGTTTCCAATCTTAGGCTGAAATGGTCGCGATTGTACATTTTACGAGAGAAGAATCGACGTTCGGATGTGCGAAGAAATCATTAATAATTTGGATGATAAATTTGGATTAGTGTTGTGATGGTTCAGTGGTTAAGAAACCTAACTTTTATGCATGAGGGTTCAATACGAGTGACTTTTTCAATTCTTAATGTACTTGACGTTACTTTATCTTGGACATCACTGACATTGGTGTAGGAAAACATCGTGAGGATACCCGGAACTTATTAGTTTAAATCTGTAATCGCCAATGCACGTTGAGCAAGTGTGGTGATCAATGCTCGTGCCTTCGCGTGATGAGAAGAGGCCTTTGCCCTGCTGTAGGACAATAGTAGGCTGATATTCTTTAGCCTATATATAATGTTGTTGACCTTATCATAGTCTGGCTACGGTTTGTTCTTCAACCTAAAAGGCGAAGGGAATCCTAAAGTCTTAAGCTTGAAAATTGTAGAACAGTTTTCTTCTGACTTCTTGCGATTTTCACCACAAATTGATAATAGGAGATATTATTTTGGAATTTGCTTTTAAATGTTAAAATATTATTATTCTAAAACTTACCAATTATTAACTTGTAGTATCGTTAACCCTGTATCTTGTGCTAATTGTTTCTTTTGGTCTTCCGAAGGGTACGGGTGCTGTAACAAAGAAAAAACACACTTTATTGAAACGAATCGGATACAAATAGAATTTGTGAACATCCAATTACGGACGAACAAATCTAAATTGACTTTAATTAAATCGGCCTCAGTTCCCCGATTGTATGTACAATTAGATTTTGAGAACATTTTAAGGATTATTTTCGGGGAAAGAATTGTTTTTCCTTTCGCCGGTGAAAAGCGATGTCCCGGAATTAGTGTGGATGTATTTTTGCCAATCTAATTATCTGTATGTTTCTTTTAGCTTATTAAAACGTAGCCTCGTTTAATTTATAAGGCTTTTTTATTTATTGTAACATAGACAGTTCGGGTACGAAATATGACGCAAATTATGATAATTCGCTCATTCCCTTAGTTCATCCCGCTATAATTTCCATCTTTTACAAGCAGAAATTGTTCTTTACCGATATATAGAGCAAATTACATTATTTATTCATCCTGGTGTTCATACAAAAAGCTACCAGGGCGACAGAAACACGCAACACGTACCGTCCTAATGTTATTGGTTTTTGGCGTGCAACTAGAGAGCTTCGCGCCCCGTGAGACCTCCTACGTTTTATCCAGCCTTGGTACATCAGTAAGGAATATGTGTAAATTTTAGATATAGGTAGGTTACTCGGCTTGAGTCCGTGGCTGAGTCTTGGATACGCCAAATAAGAAACTATGCTAAAATAACTAAGTTTAATTTGATTGACCTCAAAAAAAATTCTTAATAAAATCTTCTACTAACTCATATTTGCAGCACTCTCTGATTGGTCTATTAAAATAATATTTACGTTAAAATTTTTCCCAAGTGTTGTAAGAATGCATCAGTTAAAGTAAACTAACTGTCCCGAGCCGCGTGCGCAGGTTAAGATGGTAACACAACGGGCGCGTTGCTCAAAATACAACTCTAAAGGGAAAGCTTATTTGAAAAGGGTAATTTCCGACGCATCTGTTAACTTTATTGAAAATGTTAATTAGGAATAGCTTAATTTATTAGTAAGTATAAGTCACTCATGATATGCAAAACTTAACATTGAATGTACCATACCAAGATAATGTTGTCTATGTATTATTTGCAAATTCTCAACTACACCTGTCAATTTACTTTTTTAACAGTAATGGCTGTTCCAAACCAAATGCAAACTCTCACACTGCAGTTTCATTTAATCAAGTCATCATTAGCGGTTTTACTCGTTGCTCGTATCCAGTGTAGCCCAGCCTAACATGCGCGGTAGGTCCACAAACTCCTGCGCACCTAAGTTTATTTTTACAATAACGGGTGTTTGGCTATTGTCGAATTGCACTAATGCATTCCTAATGCACGTACGCCCAGGATGTTAGGTTTGTGTTCGTGTGTTTGTTTGTTCTACAACATGTTTATATCGAGCATGGCGGCCGATTAATCGATATTTCGAATAATTCCGATGTTTTACAAGATGAAATTAATGTTGTTTCCGCAGCTCATGGTGCAGTTAAGTAATTGAATGTTCGTTGATTGGTATTTGATGAGAGTCGTGATTGTAATTTCTGTGAGAACATAGTTTCAAATACTGCGCTCTGTAGCCAATGTATTTCTTTGTTTATTTGTAAGTAATATTAATATATAATATATGCGATTGTAGGTTTATTCATTTGTTACGCTTTTACGGCTCATCTACACAGCCGATTTTCATAAAATTTGTGGTCAGTGTTGTAGTAAAAGACATAGGATACCTTTTATCTAAGACAAACTACCTGCTGTCCCTTAGGCATTAATGAAAAGTGAGTGAAACCGCAGGCAAAAGCTAGTACTTCTATAGTTCAAGTTTAAGACTTCAAAAAGGTACTTGAAAAAATTTTTAACTTTTTTTGGTACTTCCAAATTCTTTTGACCTTTGGTAAAATTAAATAAAAAAACGTTACAATCGAACGGCTTTTTCAATTCCATTACAAAAAGTGGATATCAACAATTTATGGGAACCATTAAGGTGGATACAAAAACAGAAATATGATAAGCAGAGGTCTCGGATAACGGGGATTGTCAAAGATTCAATGTTATATCAGAGACGGCTTTTTGTCCCGTGTTTCGTATAAGAAAGAAAGTAATTGATTTTCAATCGAAAGATTAATAAATCTTTTTTGTTTAGTTCTTATGAATTATTTAGGCTTTGTATTTATGAAGTACATGTAAAGAAAGTTTTCTTAATGCGTAGTTTTACTAAATGACAACAGCCATTTTGTTTTGTAGCGTTACTTTTGGAATCGATATAAAATGACTGACAATCGTTTCCATAGCAAAAAATTAAAATCGTGTACGAAAATCGCACAAAATTCTTAATTTCAGATTTCTGGTGAACACAAACTAGGGTTGCATAGTTTTCTTAAGTATAAACGATCATGCCAAATGTTGCTATCTAAGAAACAACTTAGAACTAAAGATATAAGAAGGAACGGTCTAATTGAAATAATTTATTTGACTTTGAACTGCCTCGGTAGCCTGGTGGTCCTAAGTGCGACTGCTACGCTAGAGGTCTTGGTTTGGATTCCCAGGTCGAGCAAAAAGTGTTAGTGGGTTTTTCTATGAAATTCTCAGTAGCAGCTCGGAGTTAGGATTTGTGCCCGGTTAATGGCAATAGGCTCGCCCCCTATTACATGGGACCTAAACATACCGGCGAACTGTGGGTGTATATTGTTACACCTCTGCCTAACCCTTCGAGGAATACAGGCGTAATGGTATGTGTATTATTTGACAAATAAAAAGAAACACGCCACCAAGTCACCAATCTTTACGCAAATAAGAAAAACTGCAATCATCTCAATATATTGTTTCCAAACGTATGCACTAGGGCACCATAAACAGTATAGAGATATCAAATTTCACGAAAGCAATCCCGTTCGCTTCTCATCCGCTGTCGGCCGCCGTAAATCACGTGTGAGCATTAAAATCGCGATTATACCCGCCATAAGTTGTCGATAAATCGAGAATCGAGAGAAAAAGCTTTAGGGTCGCAGCTTTGGGTTATAAAGTTGCATGTATAGTAAACTTTTGGCAAAGAAATTGACAATTTTCATGTTTATTTGCGACAAGTCCGAAAATTAAAATATTTTATAAAATTCGAATCTTAAAGACGCCATTTTGCTAATTTTTTGACAGCAAGTGTAAATACCTAATAATTGCGATAATAATAACGCTTCTTTATTCAAAAATGATTAATTAAGTAGAAGGCAAAATTATTGTAAAGGAATTTGAAAATAGAATTCGTTCGTATTTCGATACCGCCAACCCTGTCGCTGCCGCGTTGAAAAAAAAGGGCTAGCTGCGAAAAATCCGCTTTTGCTACTATAAATTTTGTTTCGCTATGTGGAGGAGAAACAATCCATTTGTTGGCACCTAAATCTATGGGGTGAGCGAATGAGAATATGTAAATACGCGTTGAGGGACTGTGAGCGCGAAACGCGGAGAAAAAATGACTTTTGGCGAATTAAAGTTGAATAATGTCTTGATTTTTGGTTGGATTAGTTTTTTTTTTCAGAATACGCAGGATGAAGACCAAAATACGGCGTATTTTTAATTTTTTGTTGATTAGTAAATATTTCAAGAATCAGAATTGTACTTTTATTCTGTTAGAAACAAAATGTAACGTATTAAAATACATCAATTTATTAGACGGTGATCCCCAAATTAGATTATTTATTTAACACACTACCTATTTCAAAAATGAAAAGTTTTGCATTTAAGATATTTTACCCGACTAAAGCATAGTCAAAGGAGGGGTAATGATACAAACAAAAACATAACCGATATTTTAATAGAAAAAAAAATAAACGAATGGACAAAAAGGAATAATTTGAGTCTTCTTGCATGTTTCTCATTACTTCCCTTTTCTCATAAACCGATCAGAAAATAAATTACAAAAAAGTTATATCAAAAACGTGAAAACCACCTTACTAAAATATTCACTCGAACGCTGCTTCACAGAACCGAAATTCCCTAATGATATGCGTCTACAAGCATAATTCTTGTGCGAGGGAAAAGTGTATGGCGTATTTTACAATTTTCCCAGACTTCAGTGTTGCCATAACAATAATAATATATTCACGGGCCCCGGTGATTTCCGGAAATGTCGTAAAAATAAAAATCATAGCGAGGTCTCGGAGGAACTTCGGGGTTATCTTGAGGGGATGTCGCGGCATTTCGGCAAGCCTTGATGGAGACGTAAAAAGTTTGCCATCTTTTAGTATACTGTTTATTGATAGAGTATTGTCTTTTAGTGTTGTTACTTTTTCGTAGTTTTGAGTCGATTAATCGGTATTATTTTTACGTCTCTGTTAATTATTATTTTACTGTGGAATTGGAGATTAAATGAAACAGTTTTTGAATTATTTAAATAATTCAGTGTTTTATTCCTTTAAGAAGAAAAGAAGCCTTCACGATCTAAATAGTCGATTCCATTTCTCACATTCCTTGCTTACCGAACAGAGACGGTTTCGCAGCAAAGAGTGAATGCGAAACATGTGATGGATTAAATTTTTCGGCAGAACGACGTGACATCCACGGATTGAGCTTTAAATTATGCACGCTCCGCTTCCGCGCGTCAAAAAGAACGCGAGCAAGTTTTTTTTTTGTGGTACATTTAGGTTATGTAAAGTAGCTGGTGAAATGAGTTTGACAATTCTTTCCTTGTGTTTTTTAGGATTCCGTGTGGTACCAACAGGACTCTGCTACTAAGCCTCCGTTGTGCGTCTGTCTGTCAGCAGGCTGTACCTCGTAGACTGTAATAGGTGGAGACTTGAAATTATCATAGAATGTGTAGATATTACCAGGGCTGCTGTAAAAGTAAGACATTCAAAAAATGTGTACGGAAGCTTTCGTGTAGATTGGCCAGTTTTAATACCAAAACGAAACAATATTACAGTAACCATGTGTTTAGAATTTAATATCTGCAGTCACATCTGTCATAACCCCATTTCAATTAGATTTTAAAGCCCATCTGATGCTCCGCAAAACAAAATCCCTGACATTTTAATACAACACCACACAAAGCTATTTTAGGCATAGTTTACAAGCAAAAGTCGTTAGAGGGCAGCAACCGACCACAAATAGACGTCAAAAAACTATGGACCCCTAGTACGGGGCCTTTATGTCCCACCAGGGACGCATAAAGGTACGGAGGTGGCCCTAACCCTATCGAAGAGATGTGACCGTGTGATGGATAGCACTATCACAACCCTCCCAGTCCTTCTGTTTCCTACCCGACGTGTCTCCTTGTTTATTTATTTTACGTTTTGTTTATGTGCGAACACGAGGACCGGCGATACATTGTCGTTTTAAATGTGAAATATTTTCTGTAGTTCACTTTTTTTTCTTTTTTTTTTCGCGACCAAAGATTGATGGCTTTCGCGTTTTAGTTGCGTCAGTTAAAAGTTGCAAGTGTGAGATTATAGAGATGCAGAAGTAACAAATATCTATAAAAATAAATAAAATTGGAAGTAAATTGGAAGCTTTAAACAAAAATTTTTTGTCAGTCTGCCTGTTTCGTTCGACTAATCTTCGAAATGGCCCGACCGATTTTGACAGGGCTTATAATAACAGATAGCTGATGTTGTAAGAAGAAAATTAGTCTACTTTTGTTTTAGAAAAATAATTAGGGTACCCCTTAATAATAGTAATATGAAATATTCAATAACAAAGTAGGGTACCCCTTAAAAAAATGAAAGCCCGTGATAACCGACATTCATCATAAAATCTAATAAAACAATCCAGTTTTAAAAAACGAACAAGAAATCAAATCTGTTACATAAAATAATTCACATTTCACAGTATGCAGCGAAAATGGACTAACTAAACTAATTGAATCTAACACATGTAGCGGCAAAATCAATCGAACTAACCCTAAAAAACGATCGACTAAAATAATTGACTATAATTCTTTTTCAACGTACTAAAATGGAAACGAGAGGAGGTAATTGAGAGATATCATGCCGTCAATATTGGAGAGTAGCGTACACCATTTTTACGTAGTCAGCTATCCAGTGGCATAAAGAATTCAAGTGCCTCATCCGGAGTTACCGCGACAGGATAGGTCCTAAATTATGCAGATCTATAATGGACAGCCACCGTCCGATGTGGAAACGGAAATAGTTTTTCGGAACATGTAGAAATGGTGATGCCTAATGCGCTTGAGGTTTTTTGGTATCCTTTTTTAAATTTAGTTGGCGATAAATTTATTGTGGCTGTTCCTAGCGGTTTTTTTTATAAATGTTTAGTTTAATCAAAATAGGGACATGTTAATCCTATTTTGAGCTGTTTTCAAATAATGTTTGGTACTTCGTTTTCTCATTATAATGTTGTTGAATTAATGTATTTCTACAAACTGTTGTTAAACTTAAAAAAAGAATAAGTATAGAGTTTCTTACACATTCTTCTCCATACAACACTATATTTTGGATAGGGCAACTAGATTTAATTACTTTGTCTTGTAAATGACGTTCAAGGTGGCTTTTATAGGTCTAATTGAAATAAATGTTTTGTCTTTGAATGCATCTTTTGGGTTGTATTCGTTATGCTCAGGTAACCAAAAACAAAGACCAAAAATCCTGATAGTCAATTAAAAAAATAGAGAACCAACCCTTCTACCTTTAAACCAGACACCATCCCCGCACTAGATTAAACACAGCTCCCCGAAAACCGAAAATTGAAAATCGGATTTTCGCTAAAACGCAGCCGCCATTATTCCCGTGAATCGCAATACCAACAATGGCGCTAGTGAGACGGTAAATGGCGTCGATACTAATCTGTGGAGCCGGAAGAGTCCGCGCTGACGGCCGTTCGGAAGCCGCAACTGGGCTAGGAAATGAGATAGGTGCGTTCTAACTCCTAGCGTGCTATGTTAGCCTAGTACCTGTCTCACAATGATGGAATTGGGACAATGCATGTCATGTGTTAGGTTGTGGGCCATAGTGTTATTGTCTCTGTATCCCTTTGTATGGTGACTAATTTAGTTTGATAAGACCACCTCGCCTGGTGGTCTCAAGTGAACTGGGACTCATGTGGACTAACAGCGACAGTAGAGATTTGAAAAGCAAATAACTAAAATAGAGCAAAAGTCTGTAACTAGCCGACATGTGTGTTTATTTGAAAAAAGAATTGCCCATAAATACATATCCATTTAAAATCAACCATTAAATCTATATACAATAAGACAGTTTTGCTCCCCACACTATGTTTGGGCACACTCTTACTACAAAAGTAAAACAATAAAGAGTTTTGCATATCAATCGGGACATCAAAAGAGGCCGTATCATTAAAAATTAAGAAAAAGAAGTATGTAGACCAGGTTTCTCTTCTAGCTTGCTCAATTTAGAATCTTGTATTCTTCGGGATAAGGTTGAAAGTTGTGTGTGATAGATTTCATGAGTGGTGACTGTAGGAAATAATAGCGCATGTGCGCCTGGGCAGGCGGT
Source organism: Caradrina kadenii (assembly GCA_947462355.1). Taxonomy (NCBI): domain Eukaryota; kingdom Metazoa; phylum Arthropoda; class Insecta; order Lepidoptera; family Noctuidae; genus Caradrina; species Caradrina kadenii. The sequence goes on along the minus strand of OX381690.1, from coordinate 12,172,398 downwards.
GAGCTCAAACGGTTGCCAATAAATGTGAAGTAAATGTAAAAAGAAGTAATATTCATGAGGTGCGCGGAGGATGCTCTCAGGTCCTAGGGATGGCGCATAATGTGGACCAAAAGTCAACCTGAGACATTTCAGGGTTAAAATCGAAAAAAATATTCAGAAATCGAAAATTTTGGCACCTTTTAGTGTGCATCAGGTAAATGTAATAAAGAGGTATCCTAAGCAAAACTCTTGATCAATTTGTTAATAGTTTAAACTAAAGATCGCTGCAGCGCTGAAAAAATAATTAGTCATCTAACCAGACAATATGAATAAGCAGAGCTAGAATGTTTAAAAAAAACTAAATGCAGCCATTTCAAATATGATTATAAGGATGTCCTGATAATGAAATTCTACAACTTGTGTCATGTCTAGTATCGAATGAGTGTGTTTATTCATTTATTTAAAATGTACAAACACTTAAATGAATTTAAAGTAAAAAAAAAGTAATAGTAAATAAATATTCCCGAAAATTGTAGCGTAGCAACCCTATTGTGCGTCAATTCAGTCTGTTTTGCATGCGACTCGAAGCAATAAATAACAGTAGGGTTGGTAAAAAGTGGCGCTCGAAGCAGGCTATTGTGCCTCCGTCACAGGCGATACAAGGCTTAGATTGTGGACCGACAAAACGGGAGATTGACATTAATTTAGTACTCTCAAATTTTATTTAATTACGCTACGGAATTATTTTGGCAACCATTTTGTTTTTAAGCAGCAAAGTTCCGTCTAGAAATAAAAACAAACAATTTTCTAAAATACCCTCCACATTAAATTCAACAAAAACTACATTCAAATTAAAATGGTCTAAATAAAAACGCAACTAAAACGATCCGATCCGTAACGAATCGGTTGCATAAATTAAGCGCGTGTCGCGCATTGATTAGTGCCGCGAGCGAATAAATAATAATCGAGTCCATTCGATTCTGATTCGAATGAATCGAATCGAAAATATACCGGTCGTTGCATTTACACAGTCGATAGCGCGATATGTGAGATAAAACATGCATTATAGGGCTGTGGTGTGAGCCAATCTATGTGTCTATGGTTTAGTATCGATTACATGAGGTTTTTATAGGTATAAGGTAGGTACTCGTTGTAATTTGTATTTTGATGTGTCGAGTAGATTATGCTTGCATTAATTTTTATTCGAAACGGAAGGCATAAAATATAATTTGGAATTATATTTTTTTAATTCTACTTTTTTCCCAGGGTTTATGACTTTTTATCCAAGTTTTATTTTTAATTACTGAGAAGACTTGCTTTATGGTATCGAGCAATCGACAAAAAAGGATGCATCATGAGCTCAACGTAAAAGCAATAAACACAACATAACTCAAATGTCGACATAACGGCAATAAACGTAGAGGACATGAATCGTACCAAGGTCTGACGCCAAACAGGAGCCACCTAGACTTCTGTTTATCCGTCAGCTTTAATAGTTTATTGCCTAGCTAAGGGCTACATCTCAAACACAGGCGGGAACAGATAAGGAGCCCTGAACTGCTCGCTATAATCAAACTCTATCCCCTTCGCTATCATTATAAGTTACTTTTAGATAAACTTAATCACACGTTCGTTTCTAAATCTGTCCAGTACATCAGGCTCCATAAAGCCGGTACCACACTGCACGCAACATATCCGCCGCGCACCGGCTCGCATAAACAGGCGATATCGCGAACGCCACTTGACAAATTTCATATCTAACAGATATCGATGCGGCGTAAATCATCGCGCGGTCTCGCCCGCCTGCATGTCGCCCGCTCTGCGTGAATTATAGATGTGGATGCAGCTTTATTTTACGAGCATGACGTGTGATGCGTAGTGTGCGTAAGCGCATAGTTCACGCGCGATTGTCGAACCGTTTGATGTCATTTGACTGAGTTATGAGTGACTTCATTATTTTGAGGATATGTTTTGAAATGTTCCTCGAAGGAATATTACGACCTAGTGAGTGAGTAAGTAGTCTTTAAATGCTGAGAGTCTGAATTATTTGGGAACTTTTGAGGGTTAAGCTTCTATGGCTTCTTTGAGCACGAGGCCTATGTGATATCAACTTCTTTATATCTACAGATGGCAACCATTTTCATATTTAACCTTTGCCTTAAAGCACTAAGTTCTGGTGGATTACAAAAAAATACCAGGAGAGCAAGACGTGCACAACATCATGCCTACCAGGATTACATAAGATATAGCAAGTAGAACACAGCGCTATCTCGAAGAGGCGGGGAGCCGCGCCCCGCGGCGCCGCAAATATTTGCACGCCGCCAACGCCCTATGTTTGCCTAGTACATAGCTGTTGTGCGCACAACTCCTGGCGTTGTTGATGCCTTGGTAACTTGCAGTTATGGCGGATGTTTACTTGAAAACTTTTAAGTTTTCTTGCAACTTGCAACAAGAAACAGAATGACAGTAAAGTTCAAAGACCGGATTTCAAAGATAGCTTTCAGTTTTCTTTAGCTTGCATCCCGAATATTAATTTGAACCTAGTGTTGGAAAAATCTTGTTCAAGCAAACTGATTCAAAAGGCGAGCCCCTCAAATCCAAAACATGGAAGGTCAAGCACGGGTCAAACTACCGAACAATTCTGGCCATGTCACACATTCAGGCGTCAAGGAACAAGCCTGGAGCCGTGCCGACAAATCGCTGAGCCACGCCAATGCTGTGTCGTCAGCGGAGCCCCAGGCGGAGGGCGGAGCGCCCGCCCTTGCACACGACCTCGACTCGTGTCGCCAAATTGGACAGAAGAAGTAATGGGAGGTAGGGTCCCAGAGGTCCTGTTTTTCGTAAAAAAAACTGTAATTGGTGTGCCAAGGATTTGGGTGGGTGATGATAATCATAGTGTTTTAGTCATTGTGTCCCATGGCAGTGATGTATTGGTTAAATTCCTAGTTATGTAAACAGAATCACCATTCAAAAAATCTTGAAATACTTTTGGGGTAGATGAAGACCTTGAGAATGGAAAAGTAGCAAACAATACTGATGCTTCAAAATATCTAAAACGCCTTGGTATAGACGTTGATGATAGCTTCTATAATTCGGTTAGCTCCTATTATGGTGAGAGGCTGAGCATTGCTATCCAAGGTGGCAATGCCACCAGTTTCTTGGGCAGATTACCAGTTGACAGAGAAGTGGAAGAATCTTTAGATGTCTCTTTGTTTTAGTTTAATTGTTATAGTATTGTTTTGCGTGCATGCATACCTAAAACGTTTGTAAAAAATGTACATTATACCTTCTTATAATACTCCTTAAGTTAATAAAATGAACTAAACAACACATCAAATCATTCGATTTTGACCCTAAACTCCTAACATCTATAACAGCCAAAATGACTCGTATCAACACGAGTGCGACAAATCAAACACAGTAATCTCCCATTCTAAGACGCCGGAGCCGTCCCGAGTCGCTACGTGTCCAGTGTGCGGTGAGCCTTGCCTGACACCCGATAAATCAGCCGGATCGACCCGATCGCCCGGATCGGAACCGGCTCTCGAATAAGTAATGACTGGAGACGGACGAACTTGTGTTCTGTCGTAATTATTTAATTAATAGAAGTGGACGACTGTTAAGGGGTTAATTTTATACTATTGCGAGCTGGGTTAGACAAAAGTAATTGCCGTAGTTACAATACCAAACGGGGTTAGGTACAACTTTAAAATCTCTTTCGTAAAAGAAGTTCAAAGTTTCGAAACATGAGTCAACAGCTTATAACTTTGGGCCATGCACGAGATTAGCATCGCGATTCAATTAAAATAATCATAGCTCTATCTACTAACAAACAACCCACGTTATTATGTGAACAAAACAAAAGCACGAATTAGAAAACAATCTCTTACAAAGTCGCTCACATGAATGGCCGAACAATTACAGAGCACGAGTCAAAAATGACTTGAAACATATTTTTTCTAATCCCTTCCCACGCATAAAGCTCGCTAGTAATTACAGGTTTGGCTCGGTAATAACATATCGCATCAATAAAATTGTATATCATTCAGTTGTGTTTCCCGCGAACACGTCGGGTGATTAGCGCAGCCATCTTGTGGGCGGGCACACCCGAAGGCGACACGATCTCCGATTCCATTCTCAAAAATAACACTAATCGGCGAATCGAGCACGCGCGGGAACACCCGAACGTGTGTTTTTCAAATTCAGAGTGTACCGAACGTCCCACGACAATATTACCGCGCAGGGATTTGACTACTGTCACTTTTGACAGATGTGATTGACATTTATAAATACCGCGAGTCAAGTGCGAGCTTGTTATATTGCGTTCGGGAATTCACCGACTTTCTTATCAAGACGAAGGGCTTCTAAATGTCAATGTCGTTTTCTAAAATTTTAATAAGAATGTCGGCCCCTTCTTTTCGGAAACTAACGTTGACTTTCGTACATTGTCCTGCTGTATCCTTGCGGTGTAACGTTAATTAACCAGTTTCATTCGTCGTCGCAGATGAGTGCATATTGAAACGTCAAAAAGTGTATGTTTTCCTTTTGCTTCTCATTCTCGGTGGCTCCCCAATATCGTCGCGTCATGAACGAGACAGCCCGGCATCGGCCGACGGACGCTGGTATTTGAGAGATGGAATAGAAACTGCCTGTTTTACCAGGAAATAGACGGGGAATTGGAAATTTCAATTTCGTTTTCAGATGGTTACTTTGTGTTCCGAATGGAAGAACGTTGTTAGCATTTGAGGTATGAAACAAGAGTAAAAAAAATCGCGTCGACAGTACAAGCTCGGTTTGACAAGTCAGGATGAGGCTGCATTTTTCAAACTCATTTGTCATTTGGGCACATTTTTGTCTGAACTGATTGAATACTCATGTCGTAACAAGTGAGAAACGCAATCAAGGCAACCATTACCTAAATGAAACAATAACAACCTTAGCCGATGTTATAACCGAAATGAATAATCAAACTAAGACGTCGTCCAAAAAGTTTAATCCAAGAAGCGAACAGAAAATCATTCATTCATATTCATAGTGGAAACAGGGAGCGAGGCTTTCACGAAAATGGTTCCCTGTTCCTAGGAAGAGTCGGGATGAGATGCATGAATATTAACACGGCACCGGTACCAGGGAGCTATAACTATATTAGAGCAAGCGCTCGCACTGCATGCCAACGGTAGGGGCACGTTTGAAGTTGCGCCCGGCTACGTTCTGAAATTTGACATTTTGACAGCTCTCCGACGTTGGCTGCCTTGTCTCCCGTCCCCTTCTCACACCTACCACCCGACATTCGCCATCCCTCTCGCACAATAATAACATTACGTGCACGAGATTCCTGTTTCTGCTACGTCTGACTTCTGATATGAATTGTTAATGCATCGGTAATTGATATTATAATTTTGATAGACCATTTTGTTCTAATGGTCGTAGCTTTTAGTGTGAGAGCTCCGGTATCTTTGTAGTAAACGTTAAATATGTCATGTGATACAGCTTTTATGTGGTGTTGGGGTTCGTGGTGTCTTTGTTTGGGTTCGTCTTTGTGTGAACGATATAATGGATTTTGGTTATACTGTTTCAATCAGTTATCTTTGCTACGTGATCTTCGATTTATTTGTACTTTACCTAATAATGTTTTGTAGTCAAGGCGATGCATTGAAATTAATGAACGAATAAATAATAAAGATGCTTTTGTTATGTGTTAGTCTATTTTTGTGTCCCACTGCTAGGCAAAGTCCTCTTGATTCTCCTGGCAACTTGTGTAGTTTGTACGGTATCTATTTCATGACCAAAACGTCACACTACCTTTGCCGGATGTCGACCTTTGATTTATGAAAAGCTTAAATTTAAAAATTCAACAATTGCAAAAATCTTAATACTTTCCAACTAACCAATGTCAATCTACTACCTGTGTCATAAGATTATTCAGCGTCTAGTGTCCCCAATTAGAGATCTAAAAGTCACGAAGCAAAAGAAAAGAAACACAATACCTCAGCAAACACACTCAATGTCACCAGGAAAAGTCATCCATTAAAACTACGCTTGAATGACGTACAATTGGTCCAAATTGTAAGAAAAGACAACAGACAAGTCACTTCAGAACCCATTGACACCAATTTCACACATCAAAGTCATGATTTTAAACACAGCATTAGTATTATCAGTGAATCTTTCAAAAACTGAACGACAGCCAATGAATTGACGTAAGATCGACATGTAGACATAAAAGAAAATGGACAATACCACTCCGAAAGAGACGTTCTAATTCACAGACACTTTGAACACGTGCTAATCGAAGTCTGGACCAAAAAATAGCCGACAGAAGCTTAGCACAAGGCTGTCAATCGACTGTCGATGTCCTCCCCAAAAAAAAGGTGTATTTAAGGCTCAAAATAGCCCGTCAGTCAATCCTTTTAGGGAAGTAAGCCGGCTAAATTCACACTATTCCGAAGGGAAATTCGGTGACGCTTGGAAATAGGAAAAAATAAAGATATAGTGGACGGTGGGCAGTCATTGTTGCACCAGATCGGCTGGATTTTTAAATAATCGATGCGGTGTAACTAAAAGTGGGAGACTTTAATCGAATGGATGGAAAAGTACGTGAGAAGTTTAGGGTTACATAAATAGAAAACTCACATTGAATTAGTGGCTTTATCATCAACTAGGTTTTGTCCACGATTTCTAACGAAATTGTTGCACGAAAGACAAAGTATACCACAAAACACATCCTTTGACTACGGTAATAGTGTAGTTGTCTGGAGTGAAATAATTTTTGTAATTAGAACGTATTTCCAGATATTAACAACTCTTATAAACAAACAAAGAGTTCTACCTTGTTATATCCTTTTAGAAATCAATGGAGGAAGGCCCCAGCAAATGAACGTCTTACGGCTGATATGATGATGATAAATATCATTATTTTCTAGGTCGCTAGAACATGCGATTTTTTTCATTTGAATGCTGGTATTACAGGATGCTACAGAGAAATTTCTAAGGGAAATCACAGTAACACTGCCTGACCTGGAAATCAAACCTAGGAACCCAAGTTACGCAGTTACGCTAGTAGCCACAAGACTAACGGGGCAGTCATACAGGCCATTATTGTGGTCATTAGTAGTTTTCCACCCTGACGAAATAATTTTGCAAACTTTTACAGTAAATCAACAACGATTAACTAAATCAATGTTATTCTAGCTATTTCCAAGAAAAACGTTCGCAAAACTGAAAATAGATGTTTGAAAAACACAATTTACATTTAGTTTGACGCAAAGAAACAGTCCCGCCCTACCAGGCCATCATATCAACGTGGAAACATCAAAGAAACTAAGAACAAAGTGAAAACAGAACTTGGAACGTTTGATTAGGCGCGTTCTTAACATACGACCGCCTCGGGCAAACGCTTTGTTACATTCATCCTTTGTGAAGTTACGTTGAAACAATCAAAGCTTACTTCTTGTCGATTGTTGGGCTCCTGGTCCTCTGAGTGAAAGGTAGCTGACGGCAAAGCAACGGCAATGGTCGAATTGTGACCGTCAATTTTGATCAGAGTTTGTGACACATAAAAAATTGGGTTACGGCTTCAAAAGGTGTCGTGTACTTGCAATGTTGGAGCCTGACTTCCTGTGTTCGTACTCGTATTTCACGATAATTTCGAGAAAAGATTTGCTGAGAGAAACTGTCATTTTTTGAGAAAAATTGAGATCGTCTTTGGGTCAATGTTTGTCGGTTTTATGTTGATCCTGGTGAGTCTATGTACTTTTCAAAGCATTGCAAGGTTCTATGAGATTGTAGGTAGGCCCAGTAGCGGATCCATGGGCTAAGAGCTCAAGCCTCCCAAAAGCACGTGAGATCATGACAAATTTTAAAGTGAACTTCAAGTAAACTTTTTTTTTTGGCTGCGGGTTGTTCGCAAGAGATACCGCGCCCCCGGAACGCAAAGGGCACAAGAAGGAACATGGGTGGGTTTTAGTCAGTAAAAGTCTGACACTCCCTCCCGCCCCGCCCAGGGCGGGAGAAGTTATTTGATGATTTCCCACCCACCAAAAAAAAAAAAAAAAAAGAAAACTTTTTGCAAGAATAACCCAACAAAAGTTACAATTTGTTGTTAATTAAAATGTTGTGTGCTATTTTATAGTGTAAAATCTACCCTCAGCGGGGTCAAGCCCCACCCAAACGACAATTATGGATCCGCCACTGGGTAGGTAGACGAAGGTACATTTTTGTATGACAATAAATATTATCTTTTCATTTCACGAAACGAGGCTAAAATACAGTGCCAACCACACCTCAAATGTAAATAAATGGTAGTGATACGCAAAAATGCATAAAAAACAATACTGCCAATATAAAGAGGTTATCCAAAAATATCCACGACGTACAATGCAGTGCAAAAAAATTGTCACACGCGGCGCGAATGTCAATAAAATTTGATGTTTACGCGCCGGGCGATATCTCGCGGCAAATAAAACCGCGCACCACTTTAAACTGTTTTCGTTCGTTCGAAAAATGATTTTTTTTTTATTTTCTTTTAGTTTTTGTGGCATATTTTTTCGGCCTCAATTGGATGGAAGGCGTTATTTAGAGGTTGCATTGAATTAGTGAGGTTTTTACTCGGAGATATTTTTTTTATTAATTTGTTAGTGAAAGAATACGTTTGTTTGTTGATTGATGAAGAGCTGCCTTAAACTTTTACCGTGTTTTCTGTATGTAGCGCGCCCCGTCATCATCTGCCTAGCCCTTTTCCCAACTATGTCGATAGCAGTGATTTACACGGACTGCCTATCTGACCTCCACAATCCAGTTGCTGGGCAACATGATACTTCCTTGTAAGACTGGTTGTCTTACAAAGTCTCTGCCCCCTTTTAATAAAAACAACCTGTGATAACTTCCAATACCTGATACCTAACAAAGGTGCGATCAATATTAGGCGGGCGAAACACGATAAACCCAATCAGCACACAAAACATAAAGAGGTGTACACATGAGACAGAATTCACGAGCACATTAACAATACACCGAATAGCCATTTGTATGGCGCAAGTTAAGAGAAAAAAAAGAAAAAAATAATAATCAAATATCTTCGTTTCTGAAAAACTAATTCTGAAATTTCATCTGAATCTAGTGATAACTATAGTACATAAGTACTATTAATATTGGTGTCCTAGATTAATTTCTAATGTAGTCTTGAATTGGATACATACAGTCAGTCGACACACGCCATTTTGTTATCTACTATTTTTTTTTTAAACATTGTCCCCCCACACTAGAAATTTCTTCTGTATCGCGGGTGCGTGTACAGATATAATATAAACTCGTATGCACAAATAACCAGACCCGGAACGACTACCTATACAGGTCATACAAATATTTGTTCTATGCGAAAATAGAACCCGCATCGCAGTACAAAGGCCAATCCCTCAACCACTACGCCACCAGTGTCGTGTAATTTTGCATTTGACGTTTAGAAAAGCTCCTATATGCCCACAAATCTTTCCAAAACCAAGAAATATTTTTAACCCTATATAAAACAACGTAACTCCGTCTAGTTATTCTCTCGTACTACGCTCGATTCTTCTTATAATTTAAAACAAGCATAACAAAAAGGGTCACAAACCAGACACATTACCAACACAGCGCCTACCCAGACTCAATACAGAACTGTCAACCCTCCACCGCTCGTGATACGCGCCCCGGTCTCATTGTACGCCGTCCGATAACCCTGTCAGCGGCGTGACGGAGTGGCGTAGTTATCGCGCGCGTATTGTCCGCGTCCATTGTGTTACGCCGACGTCTTCATACGCGCCGTGTGCACCCAGCTTTAGTTTTAACGTCTATTTTGATACGTAACGGTGGGAGTGTGGAACTGTTAGTTGTTTTTGATGAGAGAGGAAGCGTAGGAAAGTGGTGGTCCTTTTGTTTTTAGGATTTCCGAAAGGTTGTTTATTGGATTGGTATCTCTCTATCTGTTAGTTAAAGGTATCTTTTTCAAGTTCCTTCGAAATAAAGTAATTGTTCAAAACTGGCTAAGGATTTATAGATTGACATAGGAAATTAGGACTTAATAAGTCTATTGAGAAATTCTCACCGTTAGTATTTTTAACAGAAAACTTCCCTACATAATATAAAACAAAGTCGTTTTCCGCCGTCTGACCCTTTGTATCTTTTAAACTACGCAACGGATTTCCATGCGTTTCGTCAATAGACTCAAGAGGAAGTTTGTAGGTATATAATATCACGCTATGATCAACGGGAACGCACCACGGGGTATATGTATAGCTAGTCATCAATAAATTCTAGTTACAATAAAATTGGTGATGCTAAACGGTTTTTGGTCACGATAGAATTAATAGTAGTTATGAATTTGATAAAAGGATTTTTCTAGCTAAAGTAACAAACGTAATTAGACACAAGACTTAACCTGTTGGTGGCACTTCACGTGGCGTATTTGTCCAAATATTCATGTTACTTGAGTAATGCAAAATATACTTTACGTGTATTGAAATCAAGTTGTTTTTTAATTAGCAATATGACGCAAAAAATTGCACAAATACGCCAATTGAAGACGTGCCAGCGTATGATGTACAAGTATTGTAGGTAAAGCAAGATACCTTGTCACTACTTACAATAACAATTAGGTACAATCCCAAGAATCGAGTTTTAAAAAACCTTGCAATACAGAGATCCATTGTAATCTAATGCATAGTCAAACATAGGTACGCAACAGTTACGTCACAGCTTTCATCACAACACCGTAGTCAAAGTCATCAGCACATACAAGCAGTTACGTAAGGCAGCCTTGCATTATCCTAGAAAACAACCTGCGTTCCTATTGGCCGGGCGTACCGTTCGTCTTGAATTTGATTGGTCTGTGTCTTACGGGGCGTACTGTCGCAGTTACAGGGTTAAGGCGTAGGTACTTAGGAAGTGTGTAGACTAGGGTTTAATAAATGTTAAGGCTGGGACTTGTAGGTGAGGTTGTCATATAGAGAAAACACGAGGATTGGTCACCACGCTTGCTCAAGACAGATTGGTGATTTCAGACTTATATTAAATATAAGTCCAGATTTCTTCCCGATGTTTTCCTTCACCGATGTCAGTGATGTTCAAGACGAACTTAGAAAATGGTACTTGAAATTATGAGTTTCGAAGTATAGTCGGAGTATTTTTTTATTTTACGCCATTATAGCGACATAATTTAATATTACCGCATTTATTAACTAAATAATATATATAGCCAATTTATATAACATTTCTTATTATTAATTATATTATAAACTGCCCTGTTAACCTAGTGGTACTATTTGCGACTACTACGCTAGAGGTTTTGGGTTCGATTCCCAGTTCGCGCAAAGTATTATTGGGCTTTTCTATAAAATTCTCAGTAGCAGTTTAGAGTTAGATTTGTGCCCGGTTAATGCAAATAGGCTTACCACCTAATGCCTGGGACCTAAACATACCGGCGAACTGTGTGTGTACATTGGTACACCTCTGCCTAACCCTTCGGGGAATACAGGCGTAATGGTATTGGTATGTATGTATTATCGCCAGCCAGCCCCAAGTTATGGATGCTGTAGGTACTCCAAAATGGAGGTTAACGTTTTTATGCAAACAATAAACGGGTAATATCTAATCTATGACGCAGATAGGTAACTTATCATAATGATCAGCCATTATTTACTGTAACGGATACTGCAACAAAAACACCAGCACCTCATTAACAACATTACCATTCTTGTTTAATTAATAGTTTCTTAATTATCGTTGTGATAGCTCAGTGGTCAGGTAGCCTGCCTCTTATGCATGAGGTTGCGAATTCGATACTGGGCAAGTACCAGTGTGACTTTTCGCATTTATATGTACTTTCTAATTTTTCAAATTTTCAACATAGTGAGGACACCTGGACTTTTATAAATACTAGCTTCTGCTCGCGACGTCATCCGCGTCAAATGTGATATATCATCCCACGGGAACCGTTTCCGGGAAAAAAAGTATCCTATGTGTTATTTCACAGTACAATCTATTTCAAAACCCAATTTCATCCAGATCCGTTCAGCCGTTTAAGCGTGTAAGAGTAACAAACATCCATCCATTCATCCTCACTAACTTTCGCATTTATAATTTTGGTAAGGTTACTAGAATCGCCAAACCGCCATGATTCATCACGCTACGACACGCGGAAGCGGACTAGTAATGAAAGACGTAACGCGAATGAAACCGCGAGGTATTGCTAGTGTTCCATATTATACCTCGTCTACATTTGATTCTCAATACTTTTCCCACTTATGGGAACTTAGATTTAGCATCCATTAAGATGTCAGTTTGACATGTCAATGTAAAACATTCACACCATTTTTATCCACGTATCAATGGTGAAGCGATACTTTTACTGTTTTTCTTAAGAATTATCCATGGTAATGATGTCGGTCTCATCAGTGTAGTGGTTGTTTGTGAGACAGCCGAGTGATGGGTCGCGGGTTGGTACGTGTAGCTTTTGCCCGTGATTTGGTGTGTGTGGATGTAAAGATCCCCTTAATACGACCTTGTTGTAAGTTCTGGTCTTAGCTCATGTGTCCTACCTATAAACTGCTGGACTGCCAAGTTTCAGCTTCATGGGTCATGCAGTTTTCGAGTTTTTGAGATGATTGACGGTCAAACTATTGAACAAAATGATTTTGATGTCATTCAGAAGAATAAGTTTGTTTAAGAGGAGATTCCAGATAGAGCGCCATACATATATCTACGTCTGTAATGCGCGCTTTTGAAATTAAGTTCGTCTCTAACGCATCCTATCTACAATAAATGACATCGAGGTAATTACTTATAAACGAAAATATGACTAGACAACGTTTCTATCTTATAGACGGGAAAAATCAAGAACTAGGATGAAAAATCCAGGGTTAGAACATCTAGAATTTGAAATAAGTAATATATAATCCAATCCACAACAAGTAATCTGGGAAAACAACTATTCGCTTTAAATTATTATCACATCCTCTGATATATTCAAATCCTCTGATTAGCCTTTTTCCCAACTATTTTGGGGTCGGCTTTCTGCCTAACCAGATGCAGCTGAATACCAGTGTTTTCCATGAAGCGACTGCCTATCTGACCCTCAACCCAGTAACTGGGCAACACGATACCTTTTGGTTAGACATGTTGTCAGACTTCCCGGCTTCTGACTATACGTAACCACTGTCAAAGATCTACGAATGGCAGCCGCGACCAACGGCTTAAGTATTATAAAAAAATTCGCAGGAATTCCTAACAGAGCCCGACACTTAAATACTGTCAACATAATAACAATATTCCATGTGCTAATATGTAAATTATTACCTAATAAACATATTTTGTAGATAACTAGTGAATTATTTAGTACTTTAGTGTTAGAACTAGAGTCACAGGTCATAGGGCAGGTCTTAGTTACGATGCCTTGTTTAATATGGTCATACAATATATGTTTGTGTTGTTAATAAGGCACCTACAATATTATCTCTGGGCCTTCAATAAAATATATTAATTTAATTGAATTTTCTATTTAACTACATTCTGCTTGTGACTTTGTCCGCGTCGTTTATTTCTGCTGTGTTAACTTACGTTTTTGGTTACTGCTCCACCCCCGTGTGTCGTAGCGTAATGTTAAGAACCCAATAACACTTTCTGTTCGACCTGGGAATGGAACCCAAGACCTCTAGCGTAAAGTCGCGCTTATGACCATTAGGCTAAAGAGGCACTTAAGAGCCTTAAGATTAGTATTTACTACCTAATTGATGTTTATGAAATATTTTAAAACATTTATTTTATAGAAGTAAGTATGAAGCTTCTTGCCTGTTCTTCTCCATACAAAACTACCTTATTGAAAGGGCAACTAGATTCAATTCTTTTATTGTTTGGTTGACATTTAATTAATTGAAATTAAATATTTTGACTTTTATTTTGATACTAGCTTCTGCTTGCATAGTTTTTTCATCCGCATTAGTTTACATATTTGGTTACTGCTTCGCACCTATTGGTCATAGCGTGATGTTATATAGCCTATAGCCTTCCTCGATAAATGAACTATCCAAAACAAAAAGATTTTTTAAATTCTAACCAGTAGTTCCTGAGATTAGCGCGTTCAACCAAACAAACAAACAAACTCTTCAGCTTTATAATATTAATATAGATTATGTACTTGTGTTATATTGTAATGTTTAAGAGTAGCGCTTATATCATGTCCCGTTTCAATATAAAACGCATAGTTTTTCTTACCAGCCGGTAAATCTTTGCGTAATTCCATACTTTACTGTTTTTCCCCAGACTAAAGCCAGTTTTACCGGTGTACGTCCTAAGTTGGAATTTTAATATTACAAATACTAAAACCCCATTGGCTCCTCAGACAGACACATTACTTTATTACTATCCACATATTTCTGCCTCACTAATAATAATTAAAATCACTTATAGCCCGGAAACCATTATTTCGATCCACCTAGCACATAACGGAATACCTAACAGCCCAAATAAAACTTCAAAATAACAACCGTAACGCAATAAAGATAAAGTTTAAATTCGCGTAAACAAACGCATGTTATCATCAATCGCGAAACCTAAAAACCACTTAATTCCGTAAAGGCGGGTTCACACCGCGCGAGTTGGCGGGGCGAGGAAGCGTCGAAAACGGTCGAGTGAGGGCGTAGTATCGTGACGACTCAATCGCGATGGTATCGCGGCTGAGCGACGAGGCCACTTGCAAATGCATTCGCATGCTAGTACAGGCTGTTTAGCGTGCAATTGTTAAACGCTCAAAGGTTACTGCTTTGAAGTGTGAATTAGTGTGGAAATTAGAGGAGTTGTTTAATTGCTGTCCGCTTTGCATGAAGGACACCAGTGCTTGACACTGGACTTCTCTGTGTACTTTGTGTTGAAGACCACCAAGGTTTTCATTAACCCATATCATCCCAGTGTTCCATTTTTGAAACGGTTACTTTTTTATTTTTTTATTATAATTTTTGAACGCATTTTTAAATTAGTGTTTTTCAAAAATGGAACACTGGGATGATATGGGTTAAGAGAGCAAAACTTTATTTAACTCTTCATATATTGTTTCCTATAACTATTCAGATAAAAAGGTGGTTAAGGCGCCTGCCTTCCATGCACGAGTTAGTTAACGGGCAAGTACCAACGCGACTTTTTCAATTGACATCTGTTTTCTAAGTTATCTTAGACATCACTGACGACGGTGATGGAAATAATTTCGAGTAAAACCTGGACTTGTAATCAATATAAGACTGAAATGGCCAATCTGGTTTAAGCGTGGTGAACTGGCCTCTGTCCTGCAGTGGGACATAATATTATAATTACTATTCCTTATTCTTTTTTAAATTCATACACCATCACGCCTGTATTCCCCGAAGGGTTAGGCAGAGGTATACCAATGTACACCCACAGTTCGCCAGTATATTTTTTAGGTCTCATGTAATAGGGGGCGAGCCTATTGCCATTAACCGGGCACAAATCCTAACTCCGAGCTGCTACTGAGAAATTTCTAAGGGAAAATCCAATAACACTTTGCTTTGCTTTCGATTTTTTAAATTGTATTGTTAAATTAAAATTTTAAGAAACAAATTAACCTCCATACAGAATTTTATAGTAATTTACACCTAGAACTTGATAAAAATCCACAAATTGACGTATATTGTCGAGTTGTCAATGTCAAATAACAACTTAGTAAGTATCAATATTCAGCTGTATCTCAATTCTCATTCAAAATAGCCCAATGAGCAGTCACCTTACGATACGAACATCTCTAGGTAGCAAAGTAACAGGGCCAAGCCCATAAGTAACATTTAACAGAAGCATCTCAAGTCTACAGAACTGTCTTCGTGCTCCTTTGAATATTTGAAGGCGGCTTGACCACGACACGTATTCTCTTGAATTTGGCAGCACTCTGTACAGATTTACGTAATCCTCGGTGCATGCGAGCGCGACAGTCGGGTGACAACTTACTTGCATTGAACGCGTCTGAACTCGCACTTATGTTATTTGAATTTTGTTGAGCTTCGTGCTGAGCCGATAGATATCGGTGTTGTCTCTATTTGTTTACTATTGTTGGTAATACTAAAACATAGCTTAATATTTTTTGTGTTGTTTCGGAAAAAATGTATATCTTCTGAGTGACGGCGAGATGTGATGAAAATTAATATTCAATCGCACTGCTTTACACATGTATTCTATTCTGTTATCAAACACTACCTAATGCCTGCGACTTTCCTCCGCGTGTTTTTTTCATCCGCGTTGTGTTATGTCTTTGATTACTACTTCGCCCCCGTGGTCCTAAACTAAACTTCAATAATCTGGCTATCATGTACAAAATAATTTATCCAATCCGATTGGTGGTTATATAGATTGGCGTGTTTAACAAACAAACAATAAAACTCTTCAGTTTGACTATATTTGTATAGATTAAAATAATATGTCAACCTGTATTTATTCTATACATAAAAGAAAAAAAAACTTACTGAATAAGTAAGTACCTGCCATTCAATGTGGCAATGCTGCCAGCCTTTTGGGCACTTGTCCCATTGACAGCGATGCGGATGAGTTTTGTGATGCCCTATGAGCTTCATAATTTAATTATTATTTAAGTAAGTTTAATGTTCGAAAAATAAATGGGGACCTATGTCGTCAGTCAAATTGAACCGAATTATCGATCGGTAAAGGTCCCATGAAATTAAATAGACTTCAACAGGAAAAGACGTTTTACAATTTACACGGCCAAACTAAAAGAACACAGGAGTCCGCCAGACTCTGTGAAACAATTACTTAGACTGAAAGTGGGGTGTCCCCCCCGCAGTGTGGGGTGGTACCTGAAGCCATTTTCATAATGCACCACCGGTTCACTTCTTAAACTTAACACTTTAAATAATTGCCCGGCGCTGAGACGGGTCCATTGTACCCAGGTGTTGTTAGTCCGGTAGCGGAAGGGTTGGTCTTTTATTGTAACGACCTATTACAGTGATTGCAGTTTTGGGTTGGTTAATTTTAGTTTTTCCTTTGTTTTTGTGATTGGCTCATTATTTATGGGTGTGCCAAGGGCGCGGAATTAATAAGGTCTCAGTAATTATAATATTGCAAATGGCAAATACTTTTTCGCGTTATTTATACTGTACGCAAAATACGTGCTAAGACCTGGAGTTGGGAACACCAGCCCGTTATACGAATACCAATATCAAAATACCATTATTATACGTATCGACAATCAAAATCAAATCATTTATTTCAATTAGGACATTAGAAGGCACTTTTAAACGTCATTTACAAGAAAAAAAAAATATAATAAATTTAAAATATTGAATCTACGTGCCTATTCTAAGAGGTAGTTTCATATGGAGACGAATGGACAAGAAACAATATCCAATAATTTTCCCAAGGCATAGCAAGTGTAAATTAAAATTAAAGCATATTAAAGTAACGAACCTTATAAAAAAAGAGTGATTGTGGGTTGGCTGAAGGCAGAAGAATTAAGCTTATTTGAACATCTATAAAAATGCCAAAATTCATAATACTCGGCGACAACGATTCCAAAACCGATTGTAAAAAAAGCTAACCGCATAAAAAAACCCATGACAAAAGAGTGTAAGTTAAAAATCTGCATTTTTAATATGACTAAGTGAACTTCCTTCTAGCGAGGTGCAATTTAACACTTTTCAGGCAAAGTCTAGACTGAACTGAAAACTGCAGCGCCTGAATTTTAAGACTAGGTCTGAAATATGGCGGAAGTGTGTGGGAGGATAATGCCATCATAATGTATGGAGTTAATGTGTTCATGGATTATTGTCATGTGCATTTATACGGAGGGGGTAACGCTTAGGTACTGGTAAAATACTTTGGAGACTTTTGAGTACTGGTACATTAGTATTAAAAGTGTAATAAGAGTACATATTTAGGAGTTAAAAAATGGTTTTTATACACGAGGCTGTGGGTTCAAAATCGGGCGCAGACAAGTACCAATATAACTTTTTCTATTTAATATATACAAAAGGAAAACATCGCGAGGAACCCTGGACTTATAATTAATATAAGCATGAACTCGCTAATCCGGCTTGAGCAAACTTGATGATCAATGCTCGCCCCTTTCCTATGTGAAAAGAGACTTCAAATGTCAACAAACAACAAATTGACATACAGAATTACGTGTATGTGTTGTGACTTATATACCCAATCATGCAATAATGATGTTATCACAGAATAAGTAAGTTAAAAGTGATCATTCATCAACCATTAATAGTACCTACGATCATCATTGGCCCCCATATGTCTGCAGCATGACAAAGTACGCCTCGTACCGAATTACAGATGATTGCCTCAAGTACCCGTTAAGACATCATTTTTACAACCGGCTTGCTATATTACTGATCGTTACTGGTAGCTGTAATATGAGCTGTCATTAAAGTTTGATATGACTTGTATGAATGCCTTGATTGACTAAAATAAAATTTTGGTTTTTCCAAAAGTTAACGTCTTGCTATTCTAATTCCACTTTGAGTCAAAGCATTTATTCGCACTGGTACAATTTACTAAACGTCAATTTTTTTAAATTGAATTTTTATCCAAAATAAAAATATCTTTGGAATTTCTAACTTTTCCGGTCGTTTTTTTCCAAAAAAATCTGTCATCCAAACCTTGCCCTGACAATTCTGGACACAACAAAACCAGCAAGATCTTTCATACATGCGGCAATTGATTTTTATTTATCTACGTAAAGTCGTATATTATTACAAGTGCTACTGAATTATTAAAGAATCACTTAGCTATAAACTTTAAGCCAGTTGCCCGTTTTTCCAAAAGGAATGAATTATACTAAGTAAAAATCTTTTTTTAATACCTCACATTATGAAAATTGGCCATTCTCGTCTAATATTTGCGCTGTATCCTTGTAAATATCTCCACAATATATCCTTCGTTTTGGATCGCGTTGGCCGAAGTAAATCCGTTGTGACGTCACGAACCATCCAATTTCGCTAATGGCGCTTAAACTTTACTTATTCCACGAGTTATGAAGCGAGCGTTCGTTTTTTAAAAAAGATTGAAATTCTGAGTTGTACCGCTTTCTCGGGTGGATGGTTTTGGGTTCTATTTTTAAAGTGTATTGATATCAAAATTTCGCTTGTATTTTTTTTAAACCTTTTTTTAATCCTGTCTGGTTTTTTTAAGTGAAAACTTCTTTTACCGCTTTGAGTGATTTTTACATACCATCACGCCTGTATTCCCCGAAGGGTTAGGCAGAGGTGTACCAATGTACAACCACAGTTCGCATGTTTTAGGTCCCATGTAATAGGGGGCGAGCCTATTGCCATTAACCGGGCACAAATCCTAACTCCGAGCTGCTACTGAGAAATTCCTAATGGAAAAACCCAATAACACTTCGCTCGACCTGGGAATCGAACCCAGGACCCCATCCTCATCAGTCGCGCTTGCGACAACGAGACCAACGGGGCAGTTGGGCAACGGGGGGGGGGGGGGGCAACGGGGGGGGGAGTGATTTTTAGTTAAGGCAATACTTATGTATTCGTGTCATTGTCATGCTAATGTGACGTATAGCACCAGACTGGCGACAGTTATCCAAAGTTTTAAGTTTTCACTTCTGTCGGCGGTCCCTATGACTGCATACTTTTATTATTTTCAATAGTTAGTTACTAAGACTTACCCTACGCCCGAATGTTTTTTTTTAAATTGAAACTTACCTGGAACAAAAAGAAATACAAATCATTAAATTAACGTTTCATTCGCACTCAACAAAAGTAATAGTAAAAACATAAGTAGTTTATACAAATAAGTAAAATTACAATAAACTCCGCAAATCACTATTCAACAATTAATTAATGAATCACCCATCAAAACTCGCAAACGCACAACCTTCCCAAAGAACTTTTAAAATCGACAAATAACAGTACTTAACCGTGAATCGCGGCGGTCTGCCGTACCCCCTTCGCTCATTACCGCGTCAGTGCATACATTCATATATCAACCTGTAGGTAATTGAATCGCTCGGGTCCTTTCGACCTTTACAATCGTCATAAACTTGATATATGCAGGGTTAAATTTTATTAGTTATGCACTTGCTGATTGGCAATTTAACAGTAACTAGTGTTAGTGCACCTTTTGAGGGTTAAAAGGAAAAGTAGTTTGTGAGATAAGGATTGAATTTAAAACAATTGAGTGTCGATTTTTTGGTGCATTTTCCCTTATATGTGAAAAGGGTAGGCAGAATTTAACTATGGTCAAATAACTGAACAAAGATAAAAAAAAACTCATAATAGGTACTTTGATCTTCATTGAAGTAGCCAAACAAAACCAAGTCACCCGGAATTCATAACAACTATTTAGCTATAACCCTAAACTAAATCTAATTTCCCTACACACAATTAGCAACAATAGTCGATTATTAAATGGACCAAAGGAAATCCAATGGTATTATCGGAAAATCTCAAGGGTGGGTACCAGGCTCCCAGAAGTCCGAAGCGGTCAGCGTGCCTAATCGCGCGAGAGGCATTATCTCGCGGCCAGCTTCGAGTTAATCGCCCGACGGCCTCTGATTAGCTAAGCTCCCAGCCTATCTGCCCCCCTGGTGTTCGGAATTATGCAGGCACGAGTTGCTGCCTGACCCGGCCGGGGAGATAGCGAGATAAAAACCCTACGTTGAAGTTTGATGGTGTTTCTACGGGGTTTCAATGATTTATTATGAGTTTTTTATCTTTGATGCTTGTAATGGGATGTTGTGGGGAAATTAGATATTTAAATTAATGTTAATATTTAAATATGGACTTTTATAATCATGCCATAAGCGCGAAAGTATGGATGGATATTTGTTACTTAATAAACGCACAGAACAGCTAAACGGATAGCACATAGGCTTTTTATCCCAGAAAATGCACGGCTCTCGTGGAATAATATAATTATAAACTTTGACACGGACAAAGCCACGGGCAGAAGCTAGTATATTATTTATACTTATACTATGTAGGTATCCATCACCTCCATTTTGGAGTACCTACAGCATCCATATACTTGGGGCTGGCTGGCATACATACCAATACCATTACGCCTGTATTCTCAGAAAGGTTAGGCAGAGGTGTACCAATGTACACCCACAGTTCGCCGGTATGTTTAGGTCCCATGTAATAGGGGGCGAGCCTATTGCCATTAACCGGGCACAAATCCTAACTCCGAGCTGCTACTGAGAATTTCATATAAAAACCCAATAACACTTTTTGCTCGACCCAGGAATCGAATCCTCTAGAGTAGCAGTCGCACTTAGGACCACTAGGCTAACGAGGCATTCAGTCAGTTTTATGTAGGTACTTTTTATATTATTACTATTTAATCATATTCAACCTTATTTTAGTCGTTACAATTATTAAAAGGAAAATCATTTCTAAATTTGAAATAGTTACTTTTCTGTCTCTCCGTTTCTGCCATAGCGAAAATATGTTGTGTAAAAAAATTACATACAAAACTTACATTATTTTGACAAGCCTATTTTAATCAGCAGGAAATTTTACTAAAAATATGAGCGCTCATTAAGCTTGTTAATAAATAATGTCGCTAAAACATGAATGTCAGGTGGGATGATGTCCGTAAACCCACTAGGGTTGACCCGCTCCGGAAAATGTAAAAAAAAACTGTAAAAATAATTGTCTCTGCTATTCGACGAGGTCGTGTTAAAATGTTGTTTAGGGAAACTGGGATTAAATAATAGTCTAAAAAATTACTTTAGACATGTAAGTGGCTAATTTTAGACCGCTTCGCCTCAACTAATCACGAATTTTTGTTTTGACAGCGTTGTCTATGTAAGCTAACTGAGACAGTAATCATGATTCATTTTCCTTATTAAATTAACAAAATTAGCCTCCCTAATAAAAGCAAAATTATTTTTCCATAAAATGTGCTTTCGATGTGAAAGATTTTTTCGCGAAACTATACATAAGGTACTCATGGTTTTACCTGCCATTAATTTGCAAACCCGTTGTTGTATAATTTATTTGGACATCACTCATATCGGTGAAGAAAAACATCGTAAGGAAACCTGGACTTATTTTTCTATTTAAATACATACATACCATTACGCCTGCATTCCCCGAAGGGTTAGGCAGAGGTGTACTAATGTACACCCACATTCCCCGGTATGTTTAGGTCCCATGTAATAGGGGGCGAGCCTATTGCCATCAACCGGGCACAAATTCTAACTACGAGCTGCTACTGAGAAGTTTATAGAAAAACCCAATAACACTTTTGGCTCGACCTGGAAATCGAACCCAAGACCTCTAGCGTAGCCTAGGATCACTAGGCCAACGAGGCAGTTTTTCTATCTAATCTATAAATCTATCTAATTTTAATATAATAAAGTGGAAGAGTTTTTGGTTTAAGCGCACTTATCTCTGGAACAACCAAGCGGTTTGGAAAATTATTCTTGTATACGATAGACTGATTGATGATAGTATAGGCTATGTTACATCACGCTACGACCAACTGGAGCGGAGCAGTAAGAAAATACGTAACTTAAGCTGAAGCTAGTAAATAAATCTGAAATCGCCAATCCGCTTCGAGCAAGTGTGTTGATCAATGCTCGTGCTGTATGAGAAGAGGTGGCCTTGCTGTGGGACAATAACAGTCATTCGTTTTTTTTTTAGGAATGGGAAATCATCAAATGATTTCTTCCGCTCTGGGTGAAGCGAAAGAGAGTGTCAAACTCTTACTGACTACAACCCATCTGTGTTCCTCCTAATGCGCTATGCATTCCAGAGCTGCGATGCCTCTTTCGAACAAATTCAGCAACACAATTAAATAATACGCTGGTATTATTATTTTTATTAAAAATTATAATGAATACTCCATCACCCCTAGGCCACCTGCAGATAAGTCACAGGCGCGTCCGATGCAAATGTCCGCATTATCAGCAGCACACACGACACACCGTGTGTGTATGCAAAGCGTTGTTTATTAAAATTAAATAAATATATTCTGGTGGAGGCGTCGGCGGCGGCAGGGTTAATTGTTGGCCTTTTGAAAAAAAAGCGTATTTTAGAAAAAATAATGGGAATCACTGGTGAATTAGTATGTAGACTTAGTTTTGTATGTAGACTTAGTTTTATATGTTTTAGTTTGTGACAGAATTGTGAAAAATCTTTCATTGGAATGACTTGGACAAAATGTCTTTTGAGAAAATTATACAATAACTAGTAGGTAATATCCCGCGGTTTCACTTCGTTAAGTTACAGCTTTGGTTACTGCTCCGCTCCTGTGGATCGTACCGTAATGTTAAATAGCTTATAACCTTCGTCAATAATCGCGCAAAGAACGCAGAAAAAAATCCAAATCAGACTAGTCTTTTCTGAGTTTAAAGCGTCCAAAGACACAAACTCTTCAGATTTATAATATAAGTATAGATTAGCAAAGATTTGTGTGCATTTGTGGTGACCTGTAGGGTAGGCCTAGGTCCCGCAGGCGACGTCGTTCTACTGATAAGATGATGAACGATTTTATTTTCCTCTTTATAATTAGGATCACTCTGGATTTCTATTAAAATCGAATAGTTTAAACTTAACACTATCTAAATTCTAACAAAATGTACCTAAAATTGTAACTACCATTCACAGTACCGTTCGTCGCGTGATTTCGCTTGCTACAGCGATCCGGATTAAGCCGCTAGGCCGGCTAATCCGGACAGCTCTTTGTTTAATTAAATCCATACTATCGAAAATTGCCAACCTCTAGCAATCATTTAGATTCTATTCTCATTGGATTACATCTTGCTATTCTCACTTGCAATTTTGCTTTGCGCGAAAAAAGCGAAGTAAGAAAACACTTTGAGAGTTCGCGCGCGCTCGGGACCGAAGTTCGTTCACAATCTAGATATATGGGCGAGTTAAGATGTGCATCTAAATAGCCTCTGCCGCCCTGGTACCTAACTTTAGATTACTTGCACCAAGTTTTACCGACTTTCCCCCTGAAATGGTAAGTTTTCCTCGGCTTGGGGAAAATTTTTCCGCATGTAACGTGTAACCCATTCAGTTTGACTCAAATTTACTGTTCAACTTGGACTCGTGTGTTTGTTAATCATACGTTTTCTCAGAACAAACTAGGAAGCGGGGTAAAAAATAAATTTGTTGGTATAAATGATATGCTTGCTAAGAGGGTTATTTTCGCGGAAATTTTTAGGGGTCTGTACCGAAAAAGTGCTATATGGAACCCTATAACTTTATTGTTCGTGTGTCTGTCAGCAGGCTGTATCTCCTAGGTTTGTCCTCGGTAGGGAGTTGAAATTTACACATGAGTAACTATAGTGTCGTTATTACTACAATAAAAAAATGAATAAAATAAACTTGGTCCCTTTAGAAGAAACGCGTGTTTTCGGAGATTGTTGTTTGATTTTAATATTGTACGGTGGTTCGGAACCCTTGCAACAGTTTTTTGTTAAACCGCAATTTACATGGTGTTGCAAAACGGTAAGTTCGTAAAAAACTAAAGGGTAATTCCCATAAAAGTCGACACCATGAAACGACCCCACGCGACCAGGGCACCATAACTTGAAGGGGTCCAAGGGTTGATGGCTCATTATCAATTCATAAGTGAAAACACTTTGACCGTGCGTCTATTACGCCGCCCCGCAGGACGGCAGTAGCGGACCGATGCATTTTTAAAATGGGTCACTTTTCGATTGTAACCTCGACAAATTATGGGAAACATGTGTTTTATATTGAAAACTGTAGTTTTAGAATGGTTTTGTTGCTTTCAATGTAATTGCCTATGTATTTTCAATAGAGTCGAAAAGGGTCGGCCAATTCTGAATTCCTATATTTAACTGATCGTTAATTTTGTTTAATTTTGCATGGTTTAAGTGTCACTGCTATGTCTTATATTTTTTATACGGGATATTGTAAAAACCAAATTGAAAAAAGTGCTTGTGGAATTTTGCTCGTTCTTTTCCATACAACCCTACTACCTACGTCTTGGAACAAGCAACTAGCTTCAATTTTCTGAATAATTGGCCGACTTCTTGACAATTTAAAATTGTTTGTTCAATGAAAAAAAGAATGCTTTGATTTTGGCTTTGAATAATATTACGTGTCTTATGACTTTGAACATTTGCATGCCTAATTTTAAAGTAGGTAAATTGTGCAAGGTAGGTACAAACTTTGTATACCTACTTTCTAAGTAATTAAAGAAATTCTATTCTAAGATAATTACTTTCAATGAATGCAATTACTTATCAATATTCTTATCAGACTTCATTAATCTACTCTTTCACCAATCTTTTATCAATGAACTTTGAAATTACGGTAGCAAAAACCATTTCGCTCATTGACTTTTATACCTTCTTTAAATGCAGGTGCCCTGGTACATCACTAGTGACGTGACCACTTTGATATGGTTCCTGATTATCGTGGGTAAAATTAAAATTATCTACCTATGAAATGGGGTAATCTTTAGAAAAAGGGAATAGAAGAGGTTAATTGATTAAAAAAATGTTAACTTTATAGGTAACCAACCATAATTGATAAGTAAGTTAAGTACTTAATGGGTGTAAGATAAGTACTAAGGTTCCATATAAAAATTATAATTGTGAAATTTATTTTTATTATGAGTGAATAATTAAGTAAATAAGTATGCAGTTTACGGAAAGAAAATTAACACAAAAATTTGCCAACAAAATGTCAAACGTAAGTCAACTTGGCTTGGAACTTGACATAAGTTTAAGACTTTTGTTGACCAGAACGCCAATTCTACTACCTAATTGACGCTCAAATGCAAGTCGCTATGTAGTCTCATAAGAACTTCAAGAAGGCTAAATTTGTCGTAATTAAAAACGTACAGAATCCGTATCGTATCTCAGCGAAAATCAATGTCAAAAACTTGTCAAAAATGTAGGCTAATAAGACGTGTTTTTGACAAATTGAGACTGGAATAAAAATGCTAGGGTTGTTAAACTTTCGGGAATGGCCCCCGCACTGTAAAACTGATAATGAACCAATGACGATAAGATTTGTTGATTAACGATTTTATTTATTAAGTTAATTACTTTTGCCACAACATTTCCATTAAAAACTATTTTTTTTTTGTATATTTTGTCATCGATAGCTTTTATAAAATACGGTTCCCTAATTGAAATAAACCTTTACGTGATAGGTACTAGGCGCTCATGAATATTAAAGAAATAGATAAAGTCATCAACGTCAGCCATCACATACAACTACACTTTTTACATAAAAGGAAATGGTAATATATTTTAAAATTGCGTGCGTTTAGACGCAATGGAGCGGCGGTAATTAATTTATTTTTCTTTTGCGTATCCATTGACAACGTATTCCTTCCTTTTGAAATAATTTATCGTTGTTTTAACGTTATGCTTAGACGTTCTGATTGATTTATCAATATTTTTTTACCGCTGTTAAAACTGTTGTTGAATTTGAAATTAAATAAATTAAAAGGACTCTCTACAAATACAATACTCAAAAGGCTTCTTTCTGTTTAAGAAAAAACAAAATACAAGAAACATTATAAAGCTCAAAATAAGGCGAAAACAATATATCTTCAGTAACCCCACAGTCATCTACATGGAAGCCTCGGGACAACGCAGGTGCGACTCTGTCACATAAATAGGAATACCTTCCACCCTTTTTAATATACCCTAGATTTGGTATAACACCCTGATATAGGGACTCAAAGAATATAAGGGGTTTTTCGCGCAATATAACTGTGACATACGAATACATTAATCAAAGTGCGAGCTTCGCGAGGATTTTTCGCTTGATATTGTGTCCGTAACTTATGGTCTCCTGGTAGCTTAATATCTTGCAAGCTAGTTTTTCGAGCTGTCTCTGTTATTGATATGCTTGGATATATTATTTCTTTATATATTCAAATTGCTTACTATAAACCTATTTCTGATGTGAAAAGGTCTCAGAAGGTGTAACACTTAAAATGTCTTTATTGGTGATGGATGCTTAAAATACACACATACATAAGAATAGTGCAAGTTAAATAAAAGCTTGTAAAAATGCGAAAGTGATATTATTCTTTATCACATTGCTATTTTAATTTTCTTCTGAATCGACCTGAAAACCTACTGGTTACGGCGGTAAGATCTAGATTCAATCTTTTTTACGAATATGTACAAGTTTTAGAAGTTACCAAAAAACTTCAACATTGTTGCGTTTATCAACGTTACTCAGTTTGATGGGCAGTATGCCCAGTCAACGGCTAAGTGATGTGTGTATTCACACCCCTTAAATTATTATGGTTATGCAAATATCAATTCAGAGCGAACTGTACCACTCAGTAAACGTGTAGAGACAGACAGACAGACATTTTGTCACCATATCCTGTACTCTATGTTCGTCAGACGCTTTTGTCACAGATTATAACAACCAGGAGACTATGAGATCGTGTAAGTAAAGCCACGTAGTCTTGTTATTAGCAATTCTGTGGTCCCTGGCGTGTCCACCCGCATCCTCTGTGTCCTTGGTATCTTCTCATGTCAGTAAGTCACTCCCTAATAGACGATACGTGAGGAACCCTCTTTGTGCATAGTGATGTAACTGGACGCTGGAAATTGGTGATACGCTTGGGTTCAGTCGATGTTACTTGAATTATTCAGGTTAGAGCGAAATGGATGGAAATATTGAAAGGGAAAGAGTTTTGTTTGGTAGCAACGTGCACAAATGGTCAGAAAACAGGTGCGTTTTTTTTAAACATTAATACTATTTTAAAGAGGTACGTTTGTTTGCAAGGGATAATCTCTGAAACTACTGCTCTGTTTACGAAACATCTTTCACTGATAGAAAGCTACACTACTGCCGAGTGCCGTAGGCTATGTTTGATGGTGTAAAAACGACTTTTAATATGAAAACGTTAAGTTTGTTTGTAAGAGGAAATCTCCGGAACAACTGCTCTGATTTTGAAAATAAATGTCACTGATACAAAGTTACACTATAAAGTGCCATAGACTATGTTTATGGTACTTTTGACTTCCGCAGCGAACAAAGTCGCGAGCAAAAGCTAGTTCTGTTATAGTTTAAAAAATGTCACAAATATCGTAAATATTTTTTTTTCTACAAAAATATTATTATTCAAAATACGACTATCAAGAAATACACGAGCACCCGTATTAAGTAACCTGAGCCCGTGTCCAGTGGAGATACACGTTATCTTAACGACCCCTCCCTGGGGGTAGGATACACCCCCGATACACCGGCCAGATATGGAACAGCCAATTTTGGTCAACTGTACCTCCGTTACGACTCTTGTTGTTTTGATCTGTAGATAAGTCTCCATCAACTGTAGTTAATGATTACTTGTGTTTTTGGTATGAGATTGTAATTATTTTATTTTCTTAATTTGGCTATCTTGGAAGAATGAAGTATTGATTATGGCGAAGCTACAACTTCCTAAGAATAACAGTACCTGTACTTTCTTAAAAGTAGAAAAATCTACAATCTGATATCAAAAATGTATCTGACTACGATGTCAGACGTCGTCGTAAATGTCGGTTGATGGTAACAGTACCCTATGTCCTTTCTTGGGGTACAAGCTTACTAACCATAATTCATAGAAATCGGTGTGGTGGTTTAGCCGTGAAAGCGTCGCAGACAGACAAGAGTTACTTTCGCATTTATTTTACGTAATATTAAGAATGAAATTACACCATACCATCACGCCTGTATTCCCCGAAGGGTTAGGTAGAGGTGTACCAAAGTACACCCACAGTTCGCCGGTATGTTCAGGTCCCATGTAATAGGGGGCGAGAAAATGAAATTACAAATAGCAAATAACCAGGATTTTAGTTATATAACTCTTACTGCTATCATAAATGCGAATGTTTGGATGGATGGATGTTTGTTATTTACAACACAACGGCTGAACATACATTATAGTCTGGAATAGTACATTGGTTGAATCCCAGAAAAGGGTACGGTTACCGTAGGATGATATGTCAACTATGACATGGCCGAAACCGCGGACACAGGCTAGTATTAATAAAAAATTATGAAATAAAATTCTACACACTAGAAAGAAAGTAAGAAAACCCACTACAAACCCACCCCTACACTATAATAATTATCCGATATGCAAAAATTAAAATTATAAGTTTACCACTCAAAATATTACAAACTATTTATTATCGACCAAAAACGAAATACATCAGAAAGTAATATAATAAGTAAGTTAATTAATACTCTTATAGTAACTCGATATTGTGAGTGGCGAAAGGGGTTATTGTTTGCGAGGGTAACGGGTTCGGTTCCCCGAATAGATTATCCGAGTTATAGTACACTGAGTTTGCTTAGGCTACTTGACGTTAACAGGGTTTCGGATATATTCAAGCTGTTGCCTTTTGAGGGTAGGCAAACAGGATTATGGATAAGGATAAGAAATGATAATTTGTCGAGTTTTGTTAGTGTCGTTGTATATTCGGACAGCTCTGGTTGTTTGTGTGTGTGCGTTTATATGTTTGTAAAGGCACCCGCGATACAGGCTGAATTCCTAGTACTTTTTTTTTAAGTTTGTAATAATATTGTACCGCCCTGTTGGTCTGGTTATTGCAAGCGACTGCCGAGTGTCGTGTCCTGGGTTCGATGCCCAGGCAGAGCAATATGTTATGGTATTTTCCTTTGGTAAATTTCTTAATAGCACCCAGGAGTTTGGAAAGCAAGTAAAGAGATCACAGATCTTTGACGGATAGTTAGAAACCGGAAAGTCAGTCAAGGTCCTGACTAAAGGGTATAATGAATATTACTGTATTCAGCTGCGTTCAGTTAGACTGTAAGCCAACATAGTTGGAAATAGGCTAGGCAGATGATGTTATCATATTGTGTAAAATAAATTGCAAGAATAATTGAATTGATAGCCCGAACGATTTAGTCAGAAAATAATATTCTGATCTTTTTTTAATAGTCAAACTACAGCAAGTTTATTTTTGTTATTCTGACTACTTGAAGAAGTACTGCACTGTTGGTCTCATGGTCGCAAGCGCGACTGATGAGCACGGGATCCTGGGTTCGATTCCCGGGTCGGGAAAAAAATGTTATTGGGTCTTTCCATTACGAATTTCTCAGTAGCAGCCTGAAGTTTGGAAGTTGGTGGTGTGACACCCTCGTACCTCGGAAAGCACGTAAGCCGGTCCCGGTTGTCATTCGTAGATCTTTGACAGTCGTTACGGATAATCAAAAGCCAGAAAGTCTGACAACCAGTCTTACCAAGAAGTATCGTGTTGCCCAGTAACTGGGTTGTGGAGGTCAGATAGGCAGTCGCTCCATGTAAAACCTGGTATTATTATTATATATTCAGCTGCATCTGGTTAGACTGGAAGCCGACCCCAACATAGTTGGAAAAAAAGGCTAAGCAGATGATGATGATTACTTGAAGAAGTTGGTAAATAAACCTACCCAAGTTTAGTTCCCAAAATAATATAATAATAGGCGAATGTGTGGGTTATCCATACTGTGCTAACGCCGAACACACTTGACCATTTTTATTAACCCCATCAATCGCGCGAATTCCATTTCACGAAATTCAAATTTCTGCAAAACGGAATTCGAAGACGCATTCCGAACATACCATCTATCCCTTTTCAACGTGTGTTATAGACGTATGTTTCTATCCTTGTCGCTCACTCTATTTCCGGTAGTTCCTGCAACGTCCGCATTTAACGTCGCGGACTTAAAAAGTGGGTAGTTTTCGGAAATCTGCTCCGCGGATGGCCGGAAATGATTTCTGTCCGTCGGGGGACGGGATGGATTTAGGTGGACAGACGTGACAATCGTGGGGAGATTAAAAAATATTCGTTACTTGTGGGAGAGGAAAGGGGGGTGCCAGTAGGTAGTCTAGAATTTCAATTTCTGATACGCTTGGAATAATTTTTCAAGAGCTTCGCATTTTTGGTTTCTTTGTCCATTAGGTATTGTGTTTAATAATAAACAGGTTCTTCAGGTATACCAAAATGTTCTTTAAATCCTAGGAATTAATACAAACTTTTAAGGTCATTTTTTTTAATTGAGTGTTCATGGAGTTTCTTCCTCGTGCTGGTCCGTAGAAACCTACTGTTTGGAACAAGCAACTAGCTTCAACTTTCTGATTCCTTGACAATTTAAAACTGCCTGTAAATGCTTTATTTGAAATATAAACAAAACTTTTAATATCGACAAGAATGTCACCCACCCATCCAAATCTAAACCTCACGATCCCTTAACCTCCACACACACACGACCCCAGTACGAAGAAATAAACATTTTTATAACTTAATTTGCTGTCCACCCGCTTTTGTAGCTTTAATATTAATAAATTCTCATTGGCTGGATTCGCTTGCAATTTGCCCTTGCCGTCCAAAAGTAAAACTTATGACGCACCCTTAGTCCTAAATATAGGGGTGGACGAGAAAAAAAGAGGAAAATTCAGTAATATTTCCGTGGACAACATTACTGAAGAAATATCGAAACCATTGGTTACAGTTCCAGGACAAAGATCATTATGTAGATTCAAACATGGAAAGGTTTTAGGAAATTTATCTGGATTTTTTCCAGAAGTTCTCAAACTTAGCTTAGAGATAGATAAATGTTGAATTAATAATAATGTTGATAGCGTAATCGTCCACATACGGGGCGTAAAGCGACACATTACATAGCCCTTAACTACGCATAGTGCCCATCAAACTAAGTAACATTGAACTATAATTATTGTTAGGAAACGAATTTCTTTTTGGTTTGAAAAGTCATGTACCGCAGGCAAAACATTGTACTCTTAGGTGCATACAAGAACATAGAGGTCGTTGGGTCATTTAAAGTTTAGAAATAACCTTTGAAACTGTTTTTCGTAAAAAATATTGTGACATATAGTTTGAATTTCCGCTTGTGGCAATCTAACCAAGAGGTATCGTGATGCCCAGTAACTGAGTTGTGGAGGTCAGACAGTCAGTCGCTCCTTGTAAAACACTAGTACTCAGCTGCATCCGGTTAGACTGGAAGCCGACCCCGACATATGTAGTTTTTTTTTTTTTTTGGTGGGTGGGTAATCATCAAATATCTTCTCCCGCCCTGGGCGGGGCGGGAGGGAGTGTCAGACTTTTACTGACTAAAACCCACCCATGTTCCTTCTTGTGCCCTTTGCGTTACAGGGGCGCGGTATCTCTTGCGAACAACTCGCAACATATGTAGTTGGGAAAATGCTAAGCAGATGATGAATATTAGTTACTTAGTGGAAATCTTTACGATAATCCACTTTGACAACTTGCAAATAAGAAAATTGATTTTTCATTATCTTGATAATGTCCTGGATGTACACTTTAAACAAAGTAGAACCAAAATACATCATTCTCCTCTCTAGCAGATAAAATAATATGAAGAAACCACTCGATCCTTCATAATCAGCCAAGAATACTACGCCTAGGTAGGTCGTATCATGCAAGCATTTATCGTATGAATTTATCAAGGTTCATTCCGCCGCGGTGGTTCGCAAAGGCAAGGCAACCCGAGCCCTCGGTAACACTACACCGCTAGCATGGATATACTTTGCGTTTTATGCGGCCCTAGTACATTATTATAATTGCTGATATGTGGTTATTGAAATTTTCTATCATAAGCATCGCCTTTGGTAGTTAGTGCTTTGATGTTTTTTATGTAGTATCATCTTCTTCTGCTTCATGGTGACTTATGAATTATTATTTTAAGGCAAAGTTTGAACAGTGTCTGCTTACTTGCCTTTACAATATCTTGGTTATTTTACGATCGTTACTTAGATGGATCTCAACCATTCTCTTTTTTTATATACCATGAGTCGCTCGGCTGAAAAGCAGACTCTAATCTCGTCATGAATGACAAGTGGGCAGTAAATTAAATTTTCTAGAGAAAGATAAGAAATAGCAACAATATCTAAAGCTTGTCATAGCGAGAATGAGTAGGAAGATTACAGTACACTGCACACTACATTATAGTTTATTCAGTTTCTCGTTTAATTTAATTTAAATTATCTCCATGTCTGGGTATTTCATAGTTTCTAGGTTAACAATGAAGTGTCGTGCTTGAATAGTTCGCAATTGCATCGCGCGGGCTCTCGGCTTGAGTCGCGTCGTGCGGAGAAACTGTTCATGTAAATTGTTCTGTAACTGTTGTTTGTACTTGTATTAAAATAATGCAAGACTGTTGTTTGATCTTTGAGTATTTTATTATTATTTTAGTAACAAATTAATGAAACAAGAAGCATGTCAAAAGTAATTTACGAAACTCTATAATTTATTCTAACAATCAAAATAACAATGTCATTACCCGATACGAATGGTAATAAATTACCAGGAGATCATAAGTACAAGCAACTGAGCGCACCCAAAAACAATATGGAGTGTTGTCGCGCGACGGGCGCCCTGTACCGGGATTATTACAGACTTATAATTATTTTTAGCCCCCCGAAAGGGCTTAAGGCAGCTGCGTAGGATTTGTACTAAGACTGGCGTTATTCAATATTATTTTCTTTCGGGAATTTCGTGGGGAAGCGTTCCAGGTGAGGCATTATGTGAGATTTGCAGCGTCTGCGAGGATTTGACGATTAGCGGATGATGTAAGCCGCAAGTTCGCGCTAACATTACTGATTTTGATTTTAACCGCAATGGATTAGCTGATATTTATGTGGGATTCTATAGTTTTCATGTTCTGTAAGGAAATAAAAGCTTATCGCCGGAACAACCATTATTTTTTACGTAAGCTAGCAATGTCTCGCAAACAAACTAAACGCTATCCGAATAAAATCTATGAAATTCAAACGCGACCGTTATTACACGTAGCGCGGGCAATTTTAAAATTCAAAACGCTCCCAGTCACGGACATTCAGATTGTTACCAATATCGCATGCACCGCACTGAATTTAAATTCACATACAATACTCACGATTCCGCGTTAGCCACCAGATCATTTCACATCCCTTTTTGGTCGCGGAGCGCTCGCTACCGAATTAATTCAAACGCTTCATTCGATTCCATCGAGCTACTGTAACTGTGTAATCGCATATCAATCGTTCCATATTCGAACACTCGACCTTTGTGGTCAAGGATTCGAACGTGGGACAACCATTCATTTGTTTCCCGCCGGCGGCCGACCAATCAGCAGAGCGCGCTGCACAGGTGGCGCGCTGTCACCACGCGGCGTTCCATTTCCCGCAGCACGTAATCGAATGAATATTACAAACGTCAAACTGACAGCTATGCAGTTTCACGCCCGATATATGGGTCGAATGCTCTTTTTACGCCGATTTCAAGTATTGTGTATGTGCGACCGCGTGTCATCACACCCGTGAAACGCGAATAGAAATTCGCGAGGTTTACTATGTTACCGCGCGAGTGGCGTTAGTGTTGACGTGTCCCGACCTACACCGGAACTGTTTTACAGGGAGCTCATAATGAAAGCACTTAGCGCTAAGCGAAGCAATTATAAGTAATTTGGAGAGCGGTAATGGGCGCGGACAAGCGATGCGCAAAAACGCGCCAAAAACGTAACGCGCTAAAAGCTCCCTAATTCGATTGTCGGCGTATACTTTTTAAAGTTGGAACTGGTCGGCGAAATTGCACGAAATATTCAATATTCAAAAAGGATTTTCTTTTAGGAAATAGCGAGTCACAGATATTTTAGGGAGCAGGCTAATTGTGAAGGCTCACCGAAGATTGTAATTAAAACTCGCTCTTGTAACTCAGCGGGAGCGTACGGAAAATTCGCGGAATTCATAGTCATAAAGAAAGTGGGATTGGAGTCGGCTCGCTTCGAATGAAACAGAAATACCGGGGCTCAGGCGACTTTGCGAGCGTCACCTGAACAGCGCTGAGCGTACCGAGCGCCTTCTTCGGCCCTGGTGATTTATGGCCGCGGATCCGGACCGGTAATGAAATTGCACCCTCTCTCCTCCCTTGCCCCCCTCCTCTCCGCGCGCCGGTATCCATTCTAGAAATTACTACGCAACACTGAGTCGTGCACTTACGATTGTCTCGCCTCCCTGATATCCTGGTAGTCTTATGCTAATGTTTACTTTTTGTTCACTTTTCATCAATCAATTTTAAGTCGGGGGCTGTACATCGATCCGCGACGTGAGTAATTTGAAACGTCAAAAAAAGCAAAGAAGGTTGTCTCAAAATGGTTTATGCACGACTTCTATGTGACAGGAGATATAAAATTTCCGAGGCGAAAAGATTAAACTCATAAGAGCTAACCATCAAAAATGCCAGTCAGGAACATCGTCCGGAAGCATCAATCTCGAACAGTTTAAAAAAAATCTAAAAACCCTATTTCCTACATCCCAACTGAAGCGCCATGCACAAAAAAAGGAAAAGCGAAAAAAAGAAAACATAATTCCGGGCGCGGGAAATTGCGATTTACGCGGGAAAATGCCATAAAACACATACATAGAGGCATTGTTGGGTAACTTTTAAAAACGGATCACAATGGTTGCATTGAGCGTGACGTAGCCACCGCGGTGGACCGCCGACGCTTTTCAATTAAAAATTCCCGCCGCCAATAAAATTTTCATTGAGGTACAAAGATTTTGTTAGTCACAGTTAGCTGGGAACTGTAGCTAACTTTGAGCTGGTTTTACTTATCATGAATATGTAAAAGGACGCTTAAATCCTTACTAAAATAAATGTGAAAGTAACTCTGTATGTCTGTTGTACTTTCACGACTAAAACCACTGAATCGATTTCGATGAAATTTGGTACGGGGTGCGTTTGAAATAGACGACATTGACACGGACAAGGTCGCGGGCAAAAGCTAATAATAGTCTTCCAAAATTGTATAACATTCATGCTCGTGATTGTACTGACCGTTAAGTGCTGAAACAGCCACGCCCTGAGGATGTTGGTAGCCACCTTCGGAAAGATGCCTCTCTTCTTCTGGTTTTTCTTGCCGTTGGTGTCGTCATCCTCCTCTCCCGTACCCTCGCCGGAGCCGATACTCGCGTTGCTCGCATCACCTGGGAATAAGAAAACAAAATTAAACATTTTAAGTACCCCGGACAGAAAAATAAAAATCCCTACCGCAGCCAACAGAAGAGCTAATAACTTTGAAACCGCTGAACCGATTTCCATTTAACAAAGCTAAGAACACTCCTGACTAATTCCCCCTTTAAACAAAATAAACACAATCAAAATCGGTTAATGCGTTCGGGAGCTACGATGCCACAAACAGACACACACACACAGACACGCCAAACTTATAATACCCCGTTGTTTTTGCGTCGAGGTTAAAAAGAAGATTAAATATTTTACTACATTTTACATGTACATCGTCTTTTATAGAATTAATGTACAAGTACACGTAATTAAAAAATAATAATAACTGTTTGAACTTAAAAAACCATTCTTCTTCATACGAAGGAGTATAATATTCAAAATACTGAAGGGATAGTGCCCGTTCTTCTCCACGAAAAGCTAGAAGGTGAAAGAGGCAATTAGAATATTTTTTCATGTAAATGACTTGCAGAAGTGCCTTTATATGATTTGACTTTAAAACTAACTTAAGACATTAGTGCATTTACTTTTCGTCTTTTATTAGTCAAGAAAATAATATTTTTTACGTATTACGCTTATTATTTAAAACTAATACCAGTGTTTACCTATCGAAATTAAGCCCGAGCCTGCACCAACTGTGACAGCCAATTTGATGGCATTTTCGATTGGATTATGCAAGCCGGCTGCGGCGGTCATATTGGCTAATGCATCTGGCACCAGTAGCGAGGCTTGGGTAATGCGTTATCTACCTGTGCAGTACCGTGCTGGGTCGAAAGGTCAAGCCTAACTAATGGCCCTTTGCTATTTCCTTTGATTGAATTAATACATTAATTGATTTTTTAAACTACCTTTTCGAATTGACAACTAGATTTAATTATATTTTTCTCTTGTAAATGCGTTTAAAAGTGCGTTTTAGATTTCAGTTTTACTTTTCACTTTGAAACTAACTGGCTAACTTTTGTATCTGTCTGACTGTCATCGACAGTGTTGCCTATATCAATAATTAGATTATTAATTGTTTGTAAATTTATACATAAAGGTACTTATTTCTACAAACAAAATAGTACTTAACAAATAAACAACATACATATAACAGGTCTTAAATGAAAGCCTCATTATAAAACATCATATTTTTAATTGCATTTTTTATAAATTGTCTAGCTAGTGATCAACATTTCTTATGCGAATCCATTAAACACGTACAACAAACAAGACAAATTTCACATAATTATAACAACGTGTTAATCGGGTACCAGGCAGTTAGCGAACGCAGGAGATGTCCCGTTTGTACACGAGAGCGTCTTATCAAACTGC
Source organism: Caradrina kadenii (assembly GCA_947462355.1). NCBI lineage: Eukaryota > Metazoa > Arthropoda > Insecta > Lepidoptera > Noctuidae > Caradrina > Caradrina kadenii. Next base: position 12,135,095 of record OX381690.1, on the reverse strand, counting down.
GCCTGGCATATTAATTAGAAACGCCAAGTTGTATTTATTTAATCACCTGACATACCGCCGATTCCTATCTCCCTGGTACCTACGGTTAATTAATTCTTACTGTGTTTCTTATATGCATTTTACGTCATGATCATTGATGATGATAGCGGATGTTCTAGATGTGAATAATTAAATAAGATGTCTCTATACTAAGTACAGTTTTCCATCCTCGTCTAATTTGAGGAAGTTGTCATGTAATACATAAATTAATCAATAAAATTATGATACTAGGGCAATAATGGATTATCAATACTCGTTTCTCAGTTGTTATGCTCTAAACGTAGTGCATCTTTTGTTTATCTAAACTATTTTTACCTACGTCAATTAGAAAATTAGACCAAAGCAAGTGTCTACAGAAATGTATCTTACATATTTAGGTAGGTTTTACATAACTAACAATTTGCGCTTTTCCAACCGAAAGAGAACTGGCGTCTGAAACTCTGATGTTTTTTTCCTTTGCATAATACATGCTGATAATTTTGGATTCTGTACTACAGGTACCAGGAGAGCAGAACCAGGCAACGGGATAAACAAATTAGCGTGCACTGAGCCGTATCAAATATTCATCGTAGCAGGAACAAATCGAATCAGTAGGTAGAGGGCGTGAGCGTCTTATTGCCTTACTCCTGCTTGCCTTGTACACCGTTAATAATAAAAACCAGAGTTCACTGTTCGTACCAATTTTTATTCCCTACTTTCAACCTTTTCTTCGATGTAAACTTTTTTTTAAAACAGGGTAACAACTCGTGTCATTCGTTTAAAATAGTGTTGTGCACGTAGCGTTGTTGCTTTTATCGATAAAAATGAATGTCGTCGAAACGCAACGCGACAGGCAACTGTATCGAGTATGCGTATCTCATTCGACCGGTGGCATGCACATTGTGATGGTAATAGGGGCAAAGTAATAAAATTACTCTTAGGCCATTACCCGTCGCCCCTCGATGTTGCGTGGCCACCCCAGCGCGATATAGGGTGTAGAAGACACAATAAAACGCTTCCAGTTTGACAAAAACAACGGGATTATTGTCTGTGTAATTGTTTTATACGTGTAACGAAATTTATTTAGTTAAAATTACGTTTTAAAAGTTTAGTTGTATGTGGTTTTTTATTCTGAAAACTTTTTGTGATTGTTTTTTTGTTTTCATTTTCCTGATTCATGTGTGTGTAAGCTGTCAGAATTAATATGTCAGGTGCTAGGAAATGGTTTTTGTTTATTAATGTTATGTCAAAAATAAATGATTTTAATGATTCATCCTATATAAGTTTGAGCGTGCCAAATCAGAGTGCAGTTGCATGATGCAGTGTTGTAATCCCCTAATTCATCTTAGCGCGACGCACACATACGCAACTACCCCTAATGTTTCTAATTCACCCCCAAATGGGAGAGCGCAAACATAAACAGATATGCGTGCGAAAAGTCAAGAGTGCAGCTTTTATTGAGTTAATTTTATCAAATTAAAAATTGCTTTTAAATGTTAGACGTTTCCCATCAATGTTTTACAATATTTTATTATTAAAAAATATATTTTCTCATTGAATATAGAAATAGAGTTTTGGCAAAAGAAAAACCATAATTTTTGTCATTTTCATTGCAATTTACGACGGAAACCATTTGTTTCTTTAATTCAATTTTCTTTATTACGTTACAAAGAAATATCTATGCTAGAAGCCAATTGGTGACAGTCTCATATCTATGTAAATAGCGCAAGATAACATAGTTCTTCTATACCATGCACTAACATTCAAATTCATGTCTCATCCTAATCAAGCCATCGAGACGAATTCGATCAATAAAATCAGATTGCTCCATCACATAATGTTACCCTGGTATTTGGAATAGAAACATAAAATAACTGAGTCGTATATTTTAACTAATTTTGAAAGAAATCGTAAAATAAACGATACGATGTGTTACAAGATTCCTTATTATCAATTTTATAGTTATACACTTCATATTGGCTATGGATAGATTTTTATTGGAGTTTTACTTCCCAAGGCTGAAGTTATCGTGGTCACTCTAATTTTTATGTGATGATGGACTTCACGACGTATTTGAAAGTAATTTTAGTAGTTCATAAAAGTTTTTAGGATTTATTTTACGGTAATATCAATAAACAGTTAGATACGGTTTTCATTAAAATTTGTAGAAGCCGTTTTTTATTGTAATTACTTAATTTTCTCAAAAAGAGGCAGCCGTTTTTATTATGGTTCGAAATTATTTCATTCACACAATATTATAAATGGGAAAATAACTTTGTCTATCTGTTTGTTAGTTTATCACTTCAAAACCACTGAACCGATGCTAATGAATATTGGCAAAGTGATAGCTTGGGCTCTGGGAAACGACCTAGGTAACTTTTTAATCCCCCACTCAATAAGTAAAAACAAGTTGAAAGAAAATAGTGTGTAATAAAATTCTTTGCCCTTTCTTCTGTCATACTAAACTAATTTTTTTTTTGTTAAGGAACGTCTAGATTCAAATTCTTTTTACTTATAAATATCGTTCAAAAGTGCCTTTTAATGGTTGAATTGACTTTATTTACAAATAAACTTCCACATACGATTTTTTATACAGTACTTCGTCCACGCCATTCGTGAGTAAAAACATTTGATACACCGCAACTGGAATGCCCCCATATCGGGCGTAACAAGTGAAACTGCTCATTAGGAGTAATCCTGCATGGTGTGGTGTTTGCTCCCATGGCGTTTGTAAGCCGATTGGCGCAACCCGACACCGAATCCGCGACCCTCCGGCTGGGGCACGCGCCACTGCGGTTTGGGCCCTTTGTGTTATGAAAAAGGAAAGAGAAAAATTGTTTCTGGTCTATCTATGGCTGGGTTTTAATGTCTGACCGCTAGGCAAGCAAAGTTGAGGTCAAAAGCTTTTATATATTTATTCCATTCTATTTTAAAAACGTTGCCGCACTCTAGTATTTTCTCCTGCGTTGTGGGTGCGTTTACAAACATATAAACTCACCAGACTCGCAGACTATACAAATATTTGCTTCATGCGAGAACCGAACCCGAGATACACAGCTTCCAATCATCCATGGCGTTAACCGGCCTGATGGCAAGTGTTTACTTTAAGAATAATGACACACGGTCAGTCCGCCAGCAGTCATTAAAGTTTGATATCAAACTGACGACAGACTGATGACAAAACTTTTCGATTCCGGTTTTTTTGTTTTACATTTGTCTGTGATTTACGAACAGATTATTGTTTTCATTTGGCTTCTAGTCAGAAATATCATTGGATGGCAAACAAGCCGACGCCATGGCCCACCTAATGTTAAGTGGTCACCGCTGCCTATAGACAACTGCAATATCAGAGACCTTGCGTTGCCATTCCAAAGACAAAGTTGAAATGTCTCATGTGCCTGTAATTACACCAGCACCCATACCCTTCAAACCGGAACACAGCAACGCAGCTTTGCGGCAGAAATAGGTATGGTAGTAGTACTTCGAGACGAGCTCCTTCACAAAGAGCTTTACTACTACTAACCTACTCGTTCTAGGTGAAAAATACACGCCAAAGATTTTAACGCAGAAAACATTTTGATAATAATGACATGACATACCATCACACCTTCACCTGTTTTCCCCGAAGGTTTAGGCAGAGGTGTACCAAAGTACACCCACAGTCCGTCGGTATGTTTAGGTCCTATGGAATAGGGGGCGAGCCTATTGTCTTTAACCGGGCGCATATCCTAACTCTGGGCTGCAACTGAGAATTTCAAAGAAAAACCCAAGAACACTTTGCGTGACTTAGGTATCGAACTCAAGACCTGTTGCGTAGCAGTCGCGCTTAGGACCACTAGGCTAACGACGCAGATGATAACGAGGATGGTATGTTGATAATAATCTCAGGATAAATAGCGTCATGTGTATCGCCTACGATTCTTAAATAACGGGTTTGTACTCAACTGAGCTGACCTGGACGTTGCGTGGGGTGACACTTTTATATAAATTATTATTTTTTTCTTTTCCGTTGCGACGTCGGAATAAAACCTGGTTTAAGAAGAATGTTTATTTGAAGATTATTATTGGCTGGAAGTTGATCCTGGTTCATTATCTAGTTGTTTTGACACTTAACACTTTTAATAAAGCTTTTAAATTATTTGGAAGTATGTACATAATTTTTATGTGACGTCATGTTTTTATTATAGTGATTAAACTTCTAATTATGTTTTAAGTATAATAAAATAAAAATGATCGATTAATAAACTAACTAACTAAAAACAAAAAAACTAACTAACTAACTAATTAACTGCCTCGGTAGCCTAGTGGTGCTAAGTGCGACTGCTACGCTAGAGATCTTGGGTTCGATTCCCAGGTCGAGCAAAAACTGTTATTGGGTTTTTCTATGAAATTCTCAGTAGCAGCTCGGAGTTAGGATTTGTGTCCGGTTAATGGCAATAGGCTCGCCCCCTATTACATGGGACCTAAAAAACATACCGGCGAACTGTGGGTGTACATTGGTACACCTCTGCCTAACCCTCCGGCGAATATAGGCGTGATGGTATGTATGTGTGTATCGATTAATCTAGATTTTCTATTAAAAAAAAAATAATGAATAAGTACAGGCCTTCCAAAAAATGGGAACAGTCTTAAAAAAATCAATGAAAATGATAAAGTGAAAAGCTAGATTAATCGATTATTCTTATTTTACTATACTTAAAACATAATTAGAAGTTAAATAGTGATTTAACTTCCAATTTGCTTGTCAAATAATAATTAAAAAATAATATATAAAAAAAATTTACAAAAAAAAAAAACACAAAATCAGGGGTAGGTACCACGACCCTGATGTGAGTACATCATTAGACAAGCACAAAGCGACCTCGAGTTCTGCTGTTGACACTCCTCGGAGATTTATCGAGTTACCGACATTAGTGCAGGGCGCAAATGAGTGCAGGGACTATCGAGTTGCGCCAATCAAATGGAAGCACGCGTTCAATAGTGATGGGATGCGTGGGAAATCTCAATATCGATACGTTTTTGTATAGAACATATTTTTATTGTTGTTAACAAATGAAATGCGCTTTTAAAGGAAATCTTAATAAACAGAAAGTGTAGAAGACCAAATTAGAAAAGCTTTACATTGTCAACTCCATTTAAGGTGAAGTAAAGGAAAAATGCACGACATCGGTGAAGGAAAACATGGACTTATAATGAATACAAGTCTGAAACGGCCAATCAGCCTTGAGCAAGCGTGGTGATCAATGCTCGTGCCTTCTCTAAATGAGAAGAAGTCAATGCCCTTCAGTGGGACAGTAAAAGGCTGGTATTATTATTATTACATCTGAAATAAGTGTTAAAGCGTCAGAGAGTATTGTATTTTCTTTTCAGTGCTACATCATTCAAATATTCCACTTTATCAATCTCATCAACTGCTCTTCTGTTTAAATCTAAAAAGTAGATTTCACGACGAAAGCTCTAAAACTCCTGTCAAAATCATCGAAAACAAAACATCGACAATCCCAACACTAAAGGGCGACAACCGCGGTGTCGTAATACGTTCAGCGATTTGATGGATTGGCTTCTTTGCAGTCCCTCCTATTTGCAAACACCCTTATCTGAGCCATAAGGGAGGAGGGGGTGAACGGGGATGCCCGGGGGCTAATTAAAATTGGTACTCCGTTATCTATGCACTTTACCACACCCTATTTGATTCTACAGAAGGTTCATTATCCCGTGAATAGAATGTATGTGTATGTTAGACGTTGTTGCATCAAGATCAGATGGATGTGGGAATGCAATATTTGAAATTGGAATTTATTTTAATAAGATTGATTGGGAGATTTTGTGTGACATTTGTAATGTGATGATTGGTTGATTGGTTTTGAAAATGTCCATGATTTATAGCATTAACAAATATTTTAAACAGCAGAACAGACAGAAAATAGTAAGCAGTAGCAATTGCTACAACACTTTAAGTGTGGATACTTGAAATATATAATTTAGTTTAGTTTAATAAAACTCACATGATTTAAAAAATTAAAATATTTAATAATTATTAGCTTGATTGTAAGTTTGACTCACAACACTCACTCACTCACTTCATCCCTCCAATCTTCTTCGTTGTGTCCGACAGGGCTCACGATTGTTAAATTTACAAAATATGTATAATTTACCACATAAAAGATTGAGTATTGAAAAAGAGTCAAGAAATTGTTCGAGATTTGTCATAGATTGACAGTTTTTGAAAGCAGATTAATCTTCAAAATAATAGTTTCACAATCACACAGAATTTGCCACACGATAATATCTAGAAAATCGTGCATAGAAATATAAAACAAATAAACTCATATTCATGCATACATGAACCCTGGTAACATAACAAAGATTTTAGATTGGCAAGTCTTGTAAAAAAAAAAAATTATGCAAGTACATATCATCTTGATTCAATAGCACAGTACATAACAGTAACATCAGTACAAAACAAAAAGCCCCACTACCTAACTCAAAATTCAAGACCTCAAAAACAAATTGACGACATCCCTAAAAACAACGTTACGTCAAGCTCAACCCTCAAAAGCGCGCGGCGTTTCAAAACGCAACGCACGCTTAATTACTGCGAATCGAAACGCGAAGCGAAACGCAGCGCGTCAGCTCCGCTCCTGATGACTACGCTGTCTTATTGTGCTGTTTAATCAGCTTCGTTATTTTACAACGTTCGCGTGATGTATTGGTTTGACGGCTTTTGGGAAATGTGATGATTATAAGTTTTTGTTATTTAATATAAAAATTATTAGTGTTTGGGGAGCATTTTTGGCACATATGGAAGGACTACCTCTTGTCTGCAAGAAGTTTCACACGGTTTACAATTTTTATTTTTGAAATTTAACGTAGGGTAACTACAGGACTGATGCTCCGATTCTGGAAATAATTTCGCTAACTGGAAGCTACGTTTATTCCTAATTGCTATTTTATGGAAAGTTTATTAGAGTTTCATGTGGACGAAGTCGCGGGAAAAAACTAGTATTAGTATAGATAGAATACTTCGTATCCTAATAATAGAGTTTCTAAATTACATATTTTACAATTACGTTAGCGGTAAGTAAAAAAAAATCAGAAGTTGTGAAGTATAAAATAATTATTTTAGGAGAAAAAAGAAATCGAGCAACCGCAACGTTTTATGTAGCGTTAAAATTTTAACGATATGATGACAGTCTCAATTTCTTTGCATTGCAGTTATTATTGCGTATTATATTTAAGTAGATATTTAAAAAATAATCGAAAACTTAAATAATAAAATTGATACTTTCTCTTTGAGAGTCGAGTAAAACGTGTTAAACGATTTCCAAAATATATTTAGCGGATTATTAAAAAATAAGTGTTTCGGTGCATCGTTGCGTGTTTTTATGGAATTGCGTATATAAACAACGCATTTACAAGAATACCAATAAACGTAAAAGGCTTTAAACGTCGAAATATTACACATAAAAGCACTTATATCTGGCAGAAAAAATGTTTTTACGATTCAAAGTTAACCCTTACAATGGCACGGATCACGTCTCCGCGATTACGCAGCATTGAAAATTAGTTTAATATCTCAAATTGACGATTCCGCCCGGAACGGCCAATTAAGAGGGAATAACACTTGGAATTATCCTCCTGATAGCCAAGTTATGGGGTGCCTTTATGGACCATTAAGTGTGCCGTAACTCGGGAGACGATTCACGAATATTTTGTACACACTAAATGTTTGAATTTACAACGATTCGCGTCTAGCGTTTACGAGATTACCGCCGCTTGTCTAGTTGTAAAACTCAGCCCAGCGTTTTGTGGGTTACAAGTTGTTCGCAGTTAATGGCTCGGTTTATATTACGGTTATTATATTATGACGTTCAAACGAATGAACTTTACTATCGCATCAGACATAGATTAGCTTAATTAAACATCTCGATAACTTAATAAAAGTTATTATAATAAACAAATTGATGTGGGCAGTTGATGAGTTTAAGTTAATAATCTTGGTGGTGTTACCCTAAGTTATAACCGCACGCATTAAAGGATTAATATAGTAAACAGCAGACGTGTCGGTCGGGTGCGGAGGCCCTAAAGTCGCGGGCGCCCCAAAACGCGTAACGGCCGTTCATTCGCGCATTGATTTCAATTTGAATTTTAATTGCGGAATATTATACAAAATTACATTGCTTAATATTCACCCTGGGGCGGCGATTTTTGCATATTTTTAACCCTGTGTAAAGTCGTTTTGGTGCGGGTGGGTGCTGATAAAAATCGCATATATTAACTAAGAGAGGGCCGGATTTTGAGCGCAGATAGTCGGGCGGTTTTCATTAAAGCCGATACGAGCGAGATAGGTGTCGTATTTTATTGCTTATCCTCGACTCGGACCGTTCTGTAACGTCTTAAAATTCTACTTAAAAGATTGTGGTTTTGAGATTCTCGAGACATGTTTATGTTACTTCCGACGGTTCTCTTGATTTGGAGTGTTTTTGCAGAAGATTGGCTTTATCTGCTGATCCGTTTCGATTTGGAAACAATCAGCAAAAAATATCATAAAATACTATTCAGATTTACATGTCAACCAGAACAACACTAAGCGTCTATGAATCCAATCTATAAAGAACAAAAAGCTCTATCAATTAATGTCACAATCACCATAACAGAGCTATAAACTTCAATTTTCCAGTCGCATGAGTTTTAATCAAGTGCACGACAAGTCGCAACATTTGACGACAAAATATGCATTGGGTTTTTAAGTCAGACCAGCGCATACTTAAACAGGGTTAAAAGCATAAGGGGGTTGATCGCGTTTGACGTGGCATAATGCGATTTTGATTTGCGACTTTATTAATATGGTAATAAATTGAGTTTATGTTTTGTGAAACAGATGTGCTTCTTGGCGTTTTGAATGATTTGATTTGAATATAATGATGTGTGATGACATTATTAATGAAGGCAGAAGATTTTATGTGACTGCTTCGAAATATTGATTTTCTCAATTTGTATTCGAAGATTTAACTTTATTTTTAAAGCTGCCCACTTTTTGGCACCTTATTGAAAATAATTTAAGCTATATAAAATTTACTTTTCTGCATAAGAGTCGTTCGCGATAATTGTTGGCAAATCCTGGGTGTCACGCCTTTTGCTTGGACATACATCCGTCATGCAAAAGAAGATTTTAAAGGTTCAATTTCCAATGAGAACCATTTAATTTTCGTCTGGCTAAAATAAGGAAAAGTGCAGCTAATTTACAACCATGATGACAAATAAAACATACTCAATATTTTAACATTTCAAACTCAAACATGGAACGCAATTCCTTATTCCCGTAACCACATTAATACGCAAAACATTTAAGAGCCACCCGACGCGACAAACAAACAGACATTTGCAAATTACAACCAAAAAAGAACCACAATTATTTCCCAAAAGATACTTATCTAAAAACCTTACGAATACCTCAAGAGGAGGCTAATTGCGAGAGGCTCATCTCGCAATTGATATTTTTTAACAAAAAGTAATGCTAATAAACGGAGCCAGTATCTTAGGTTTGCATCGCTACTTCGGCTCGGCGATGGAACGCCATCAGGATTCCGTGCGTCTGCTATCACAGAACTGGAACGCCAGAAATGTATATCGACTCATCAGATAGTTGTTCAAAAGGGAATATTTATGGAATGTCGTTTTCTCTACATACTTGTAGACGGGTTTCAGAATTCTGTATTTAGATGTGTATTTTTGTTAGTGACTACACTTGTAACACATGTTGACTGCTAAGCTTTGTGTTGAAAGTACTGCCTACTGTTCATTATTATTTATAGCTTAGATCACCGAATAAGTGTTACTTAAATAGACACTAAGAATCTCTAAAATGAACAAATATGTTTTCGAAAAAAGTAACAAATTTTTCTACTTTTAAATACTGTTTATATATTTTTTTTATTTGTGATAAATTTTATTTGTGTTACTTGCACATCTGACTTTTGTACCAAACTGTACATTTTTTCCCTGAAAACGAAATAAAACAAGAATAAGAAAAATAATAATGTGATGCACAAGAAAGCATAAAATTATCAGTGAACCAGTAAAAGCCATCTGCTAATAGAAAACAACTCGATTATGTTAATCCCACAAATATCGATAACGACAAACATTAAACACATAATTTTATTACATTTAAAACGTCTTTATTTACACAGAACATTAACTAAAGCTATTTCCAATCAAATCACGGCGACATAAATCTGTTGCGTACGGCCGGACTGACAATAAAAACTGACGTGGCAGCAGGGGGTTAAATGCTCTCAGTAGGTATCCGTTGATTGGCGATTCCAGGGCTGGTGGAGTTAAGTTGAATTTCCTTTTTATTGTGTTTTTATTGAGCACCTATTCGTTTTATGTGTTTGGGGTAGTAAGAGGTCTAAGCGAATTTTGATAGAAGATGTATCATTAACTGCTTTTGTACTTTTATGAGGTAATTTTATGTTTTGAGGCGTGTATTTTTTGGATTAGACACGGTTTGGAATGGACAGAAACAAATAAAAGTAGAAAGAAGGCAAGGTAATATAACAACAAGACTTGGTAGATTGACATTTTAGACAATTAGACAGACCAATCTGTTATTACCCTTGAAGATAATATTTCTCCACTTTCTAACTCAACATTCCCTGGATATCTTTTATTTTGTTCTTATCTATTGTAAATATTAATGGACACGTAACATAAACTGAATATACCACATAAAACTTGTTATTTTAAACGCAACAAAAGGCAAAAGTCGCCTACACGACCGGTCCTGAGTACTAGGATAGCATATACTTGCAGCATTTATCCAAGGAACGCTGTGTGAGGCCGTTCATACACCGTATTTATGAACACCGGGCGTTCATGATCTCTTGGTAACGTTACACGGTCGTGTTGGTGATTAATAAGAGGTTTTTTTGGTTAACAATGGTTACCGAAGCAGGACCTGTGTTTCTCGAGATGATATTCGGTTTGTATGGGCTTAAATGGAGAGTAATGTTGTGTTAAGAATGGCATGTCTTCTAATTAAAAAGATTGTATCAATTAAAAAGAAATGGGCCCATTCATTTTACTTAACAGGTGAGCACTTAAATATATTCTAGGAAACTAACTTTTAAAGAAATACAACTTAAAAAATAATTCAAAACTTTGTCTTTTTTAAAACAAATTCTCCGAAGCCTGACTAACCTTCATGCCTCTGGTATCACAACACGTAAATTAATACGCAAAAAAACAAAAAAAAAAGGAAAAAGGAGTATTTATCAAAAAGCTTGCGGTGTCATCGTCCGGTCCTGATCACTCGATACTCGGTGCGCCGGCGCAAGGAACGATACCATCGCATACGCCGCAAAAATAAAATGCCTCCAATCAAAGGCGATCTTTAGAAACGTCAAAAATAATGTTTTGGCCAGTGTCATTAATATTTTTAACGACGACAGATTTTAGATAAGGTAGTAAGTACCTAATTAAGTAAATTCTAATCATTGCAAAAGTCATTAAAAGATCGTAAAATTAGAAATAAATAAAAAAAGCTATTAAAAAATTACAGACAGCTGTCAACGAGTTCCTTACCATCTCGTGATCTTAAGAAGTAGGTACTTATCTTCTCAGCCTTCTCTCAACTATGTTGGGCTCTGCTTCCAGTCTAAGCGGATACAGCTAAATACCAGTTTTTTCATATGAAACGACTGCCTATCTGACCTCCACAACCCAGTTACTGGGCAACACGATATTTCTTGGTAAGACTTCTTGTCAGACTTCCCTGTTTCTGACTTTCCGTAACGACTGTTAAAGATCGAATGACAGCCGTGACCGACGGCTTTACATGCCTTCCGAGACACGGAGGTGTGACACACATCACCAACTTCAAACTTCGGGCTGCTACTTAGAAATTAATTATTGGAAAACCTAATAACACTTTTTGTCCGAGCTGGGAATCGAACCCAGGACCCTAAGCTCATAAGTTGCTCTTGCGACACCGAAGCCAACAGTTACAGAAAGTACGTACCTAATATTTTCACTACCAAAACTAAGGATAAACTAGGGCATAAAGATTCCCACGATACGTACACCACCAAATAATACTTTACAAGCACTAAAAAAGATTTAATTTGAATTCTCCAAACAAACTGGAAGCCATTCATAAAAAAACTGTCTTCAAACCGCTGTTACTTAGCCCCATTTAAAACTAAAGCTAGCCTAGATTTCTGCCTCAGATCCGTCTACCTAGTACAGAATGCTAAAGACCATGCTAATTGTTATTTGAATCCAGACGTGAGGGAAATAACAAGAAATGACGGCCATCTGAATACTTATGAGGTCGAGAAAATCTCGTACATCTTGTTAATAAGGCACTCGTGATTGTGTTTCAAATAAGTCTTGATTTTATGGTTAATGACGTTCAAATTGTAATGACACGATGGCATATTTGGCCGGAATATCATTGGTATATTTGTAACGGGCAATAAATGCATCGGTGTCATCCGCGTTCAGTTACGTCTTTTTACAGCTCCCCTGCCGTTAATCGTAGCGAAACCGCATTAAAATCCGTTGTAAAAGGGCTAAGCGTACAGACGGCGGAAAGCGACTTTGTTTACTATGTATGGAAGGATGTCACCGATGCTGATATCTTTATCACTGAAAGACATCCCCAAAAGGATATCAAACCGTATCAGTGTATGTAATTTTTCGAAGGTAGAAACAGGTAGGTATTCCATTCCTTGTCTTCGTTGAGAAGAGAAGAGACAGATAAGGAAGTATTTAGCCCGAAAAAACTTTTAAAGGCGTTCTACTTTAAATTATAGTGAAAAATCTGTGAACTGTTGATGAAAATGATAAAATAACATACTTAGATGATAAATTATGTATCAATAAAATTCCCATAAGACCGGAGATCATTATGAAACGCTGAAAGACTAACTATAGATGTTCCCGGAACATTTCAATCGCTCAAACAACAGGTATAAAGATACAAAATGATATCGCAAATGTTTGGCCGGTGGCACAAGTAGTGACGGGTGCAACTGTCACCGCGCATCACGCATCAAATTGTAATCTACTCGCATTGCACCGTCTAATTGAGGGACGCACCGGCACCGTAAACAGTGCGCTTTACGACATGTCGGCTACCCGTGCGATGCCGCGGTACGCACCGAATAAATCAGACGCAACACAAATATTACTGTCAGTCGCCCGCGCGTCATAAACGGCCACGCCATTCGCGTCCAAAATAAACGCGTCGCATGCAGTTTTCGCAAATAATCCACGGATTAAGTCGCGATTGATGTGCGTTTTTGGTCGCGCGTCTTGTGCGCATAAATAAGCGTATATATTTGTCGTGTAATAAGACGTTGACGGTGGCCAAATAGTAATTGGTGTCGGCTCAAGGGAACATGTTTACTGGTACAGTTAATTAAGCCTCTCCTATTATTATTAAGCGCCTTGCTATTTATGCGGCCTGACCAATAAGCGTTTGCTATACATTTTATGGGGCCATTTTTTATAAGATTGCGAGCACTATGAAGCTTCGCTGTATACTTAAAAAGGCCCACCTCCTTTTGTTTTATGCACTCCTGGTACTGACATGTCAATTATAGTTTAGATAATATATTGTTTCTATTACGAAGAACACTTAAGTACGTATTTAATTTTTGATGTTGACATTTCATTACCATGATTACAGATAGTGTTAATCATTCTTTTAATTAACATGGCTACATGAATCATGAAAGTAATAAAAGAACATAGGAAATTATTGTTAAAGGTTCCTGTGCAGAAATCATTCCGATATGATCATTATTATTGAACTGTGAAGAAATATTCATTGAATTACTAAGCATAATAGCGTTTCTGCAGATCTAAGTGCAAACTGCGCTTGGCAATCAGAAGAATTGATAAAGAACATTGTTCCTTTCTTCTCTGCTGAGCGGAATAGTAAAATATTTTGTTTCATTTTTATATGCAGGTGCATAGTAGTCCATAGATAATTCATTAAGAGTATTAACAGATAGACTTATCTAGGAGATAAGTAATTATCATGGATAATCTGAGTAGAGAATTTACTTGTATATAGAGGATAGTTCTAGTAGGAGGAGTAAACTTAACTGATTGATAAAATTATCAGATGGGTTATGTTATCTGGTAGATAGTCACGTCATCTTAATGACGTGTTTGAATATATTACCATTTTATTACACCTACAACCAAATTAAAAGCCATCAATCAAGACATGGCTGAATTGTTGAAAATGTCTTCGAAGAAAATAATTAACTCTATTTTTAATTAATTTTAAAGGCAAATGTGACATCCGCCGCGTCCATCTTAGTCGAACAAGCATTCCTTATTCAAAATCTATTCTAAAAAAAATTCAATTTAGACATTCCATATTCAAAAAATGTGCGCTAATTAAATTGAGTGACATTCTCGATTCTAAATTTCAATTTTTGCTTTTTTATTTTTTAAACGCTGTAAAAAGTATGCTTACATTCTCTAAAGCTAAAACTAAACTAGAATTTTAAGTGTCGAGTAATCAAAGTCAGGTGATTAAATGAAAATGTTTGAAACTCGTTAATGAACACTTAAATGATAATTGTTATTGTCCTATCAGTAATTAATTAAAAGATTTTCTGAGGTGTTTATGATATTGGCAATGATGTAAATTCAATTTTCTTAGCCATCAATTAGTTCTGGATTGATCGTAAACAACAATTTAATTGATAGACGTATCGTATTAAGTGGAAGCTGAATTGTTGAAGTTTATAATTTATGTTTCATAAACCGTAAAAAAAGGATCACAATCATGAATGTCTAAACTAAAATCAACTGAAATACGTAAACGGTTAATATATAAAAATAAAAGAAGTCTATAAATAAATAACAATATAACATTCTGCCGAACGGATCTAAAGGGAGTCTACCCAAGTACGCAGGAGATAATATACTTAGTGCACAAGTGTGTGCGCAACCACAGGTACAGCCTCTTTTCGCTCACTCTCATAGTCCGGTGGGACGTGACACATGACCGGGGAGAGATATGGCGCAGGACTAACCAATTTCCAAACTCCGGACTGCTACAGAGGCATTCATGAAAAACCTAATAACCGTTTTTTGCCCGAGCTGGGAATCGAATCCAGGACTTCCTCACACTCAACAATCACGCTGGAATCACGAGACCAATGGGGCAAATCGTTTAATATCAACAAATAGTCGCACATGTTGCTGTTTCCCAATTCAATTTAATTTATTTAATTCCATCGGTTTCGACACAGCCCGTCATTCATACGGTGCTGTGTTCACTTGATCGGCCGCGCCCGTCTTTTGTTCTAATTTTATTGAGTGCTAAACGATGCCCGCGCAAATGTCGCGACGCGTCTTTAAAATGTAAATTTATGCGGAACCGCAGTGATTTATGTGGCCCCTCTAATGATCTACAAACTTCTTTGAAATCGTCCCAAACTGACGATGTTCACACTCCTATCTAGATAATCTTGACGTACTTAAAATGTTATTTATTTAACGTTAGCTAGAATTGTATTCGCGGAAACTTAGGTACATGTTTAGGTTAGAAAGTTAATTTTGTACCGAAGTCGGCGTTAATATGTTGCCTTGTTAGGTCTCATGTTGACGCCAGTAATTTCGGTGAAGCGGTCTCGTGGGAATTATTCCTGTTTTATGAACGGATTTCTAGAAATTGTTGCATCACGCGTAGTGTGCGAAATTGGATGGTGATGGAAACATAGCACATAAATAAGTTTTATTTTTAACTTCATTACGAAGTGTCTTCATACAACACGTTTAACTCTAAGATGGCTCCATAAATCTGTTACTGTTTTTATTTGAAAAAGCTGAAATCCTATTACTTTGTTCAAATAATTGGAACGCGTCAATTTACGACAAAATATTATTTAGCTAGTTTCCTTACAGCCTACCAAGGCGGCATAAACGGTAACAATATGTAAACAATAACATAAACAGGGCGAGTCCACCTGCCTCGCACGAAAATACTAGGCGCGCATACATATTGAAGAGATGGCGGGCGCGCGCCGCGTTTGCATACGATGTTCAATTACGAACCCGGAATATGGCATGCATTATAACCGCTATATTGTTATGCTCTCTGGGTGAACCGTCGCCTGATTGTTTCCGTGGTCGAGATGGGGCCGAGGAAGATTTCTTTGCATGTAAGTCAGTTACATTCTCAATTTTACACTCCTAAAATGCTTGTGACTATAGAAGGAGAAAACTTACCTATTATTCTGTAAGGAATAGGAACTGGAATGAATATGTAAATACTAACAGTGAGATCAGCTGAGATGTTTTTAATTAATTGTCAGTCAACATTGCACATGGTGAGTTCATTTTTAATTAATCACACGCATCACGCATTCGTTTATAAGTGTCTGACTATAATTACTAATTAAGTGGGCAATAACGAATGATAAGTTGATAACTTTGTAGAGACGGAAAAGTAATAAAGATAGTCGCAATTAGGTTTTTTTAATTATATACAAAACACCATTTCTAACGATCTATTTATTATAATGATCTGTCTAAAAGTACTAGGTAATCATGAATAGTAAAGAGATAGCGAGCCGTCTCTGAAATTACTTAATGTTGCCAAGTAATAAGCAATAATTTCCTCGAGGGTAATAGTTTAGTGACAGCGCCATCTATCGCCGAGTAGCGGTACACGTCGATAAATCGATGGTAAAATAATTATCCCTACTATTGGCTAACTGCGATTGAAAATGCACAACACCTACGGCTATGTAATTTTGAATAGGAGTAATATGTGAGGCAATTATTTATTTGTGTATATGTATGTATGTGTTGATAAAACTTTGTATGTTGTATTATAATTTTACGCGTGTAAGTTCTTTTTGATAATAATGTTGTTGTCAGCCATTTATTTGGTACACGACAGTTTTATAATTATTTTTAGTGTTTAAGCGCGAAAAGAGTTTAATTTTTGGCTGGAATTTATATGCCTGCCTTACAGAAAAGTCGGCACAGGTTATCATGGAATGTATGACCAAAGCAAGAGTTTTTCTATCTGCAAAATTCCAAACGTACTGCAATAGCCAGTCCTCTGCTCTACGAACATACAACGACCTGTTATCCGCCTGTCAAGCATGATAGTAGTTGTATTCTATGAAACTGTGCACTTTATGGACAATTTGAAGTTGTGAAGCTGACATTTCAGGCTAATAGTTTGATGATGGTATACTAACGGGTGCATGCATTGCATCGTAACGAAATTTTTACCAAGTATTTAGTGCCATGATTGTAGATACCCCAATGTCAATGATATAATTTCTAGTTAGTGATTAAATAAAATATTAGCTGTTCTATACAAAATCTATGAAACAGCAGAGTTTTATTACACTAAACTTTAGCCGATATTGTTTTCTTTTGTAACTATAACAACATTGATAGGAAATACCTGTTGAATACCATAACAACCTACAATGTCTAATTATCAGGAAGATTTCGTATTCTTCAAACCCAGGATCTCCTCAGGAGTAACGATCTCCAGACTTCATTTCTCCTTATTCTAAATGTTGCTGTGCCCGTGTGCCAGGGCTTATAATTGTATCCTCCTACCACCTGTATGTTCACATTTTGGATTGCAATGAAGATTTGTGATTTGGAAGCAGCGGTGCTGTGTTCCAGTTTGCTGCCGGTTTTTTTTTTTTAGTAATATTTTTTATAATTAGCACATGAGGCATTTTTACTTTGTCTCTGGCACAGCAACGCATTTGTAAGGCCTTTGGTATTGCAGATGTCTATAGGCAGCGGGGACCACTGAATATAAGGTGGGCTGACAGCTCGATTGCGATTCAAAGAAATTTAAAATAAAAAAAATGCAGATTTAAGATTAGAGACTAAGACCAGCAAGATGAAATCCAAATGAATCCTTTAACTTTAACTAACAATTGAAGAACTGGCTAGTTTCTTAGTGACATACCTAACGATCTGCGGTTGTGTCCCGACCGCGACATTACGGCTAGTCCTCGTTAACACTCGTTTTATTGTGCGTTTGTCACTTTTCAACACTTTTTTTAACCCTAACTAGTTGTGGGTCGGTTGCGGTTTCGCAAGATTGATGCTTGGCGAATTTGTTAGGTTCAAAAGTGACAAATGGTTGGTTACCATGTTCAGGTAAGTTAACTATTTTTGTTTAATTTATGAGCATGTGTTTTAAAACATCTGTAAAGATCTTTTTTACACAATCATAAATGTGACATTATATATATGTATTCATTGATTTGTTATTGGTTGATAATTTGATAAATTAAATTCTATACGGTTTAATTAATGATACACCTCACGAGACTAGTGAATCCTATGTTAATGCAGTTTTCTAGAAATTGATGGCACGGTGGGCGCAGTGACTGAGCCATTGGCTGCTACGCTGCCTGTTGCGGGTTCGATTTAAATGTTTGTATGGCCTACATAATAGTTGTACCAGGTCTAGCTGTTTCTGAATGTGAATTAATTATGTTTAACGCACCCACGATACAGGAGATAATACTATTATGGCAAGGTTTCAATAAAAAAAAGAATCCATGCTCAGCTAGATTGTAATAAAGAACACACATAGGTATACCTAATTACAGAGAGCGACGTGGTAAATCCATAAATACAAGGCCCACGTTAGGTATTGATTAAATAGTTACACAGCGGCCACGTTCAGGTAATCTGCGTGATTATTTCAAATCACCGACACATTACATTAAGCGTAATCTCTAGTAATGGCGGCGCGGTGTTGCCAGCCGCCGGCACTCCCCGCCGAATTGTGGGAAAATAACAATCCTAAGACACCATCCCGAAACCTATCAAACACATTTTAATATTCATGGGAAATTTATCTACGGCATACATTTGAATTATAAATATACGTGATATTTAAAAATGACAGCGACATGAATCGGATGAACATCGATTTCCCATGAGAAGATTACATTATTCACACGTTAAACAATTATTTACTTAAAACCCTTTAGTATTTTTATCCGAGTTGCGAGCTCCGTGGACAGAATGGATATTGACAGCGAGGCGGGAAAGCGCGAAGACGGCCATGACACTTTTTTCTTTTTAATGCGAAGTGTCACAGTGGACGGCGGAGTGCGCTTTATGCCGGTGTCAATATTTTATTAAGATTTTTTTTTTAATCCCTATACTCGAATTACTCAGAGAAGATGAGCATAGTAAGCAATTACAAAATCTTTATTTTTATAAGTATCTGCTTTCACAAGAATCGTATTCTTGATGACCCGTTTGGCATGAACCTTAAATTATATTCATATTATATTTTATTTATTCGAGTCTTATACGGATTACGTCCCGATCTGAGTTTACGCGTTTCGACTTTTACTAAAAATAATATAATAAACATGACCGTAGCGAAAAAGCAATAAGACGCACGTCAGAAATAACTTGAATTACAATTTTAATCTTGTCAAATCCGAGTTTTTATTGTGATCGGGCGGGCCGCGTACGGTGGACATAATTTTCGTTTTCAAAGTTTATTTAATAAGGAATTCTCGCTATAAGAAATCATATTAAACTCGCCCGCGCCCCGGTGGGGGCAGGGGACCTCGTATAAATTCGCGATTTTTATATCCAACTCATTATTATTTCTGAACGTTCGAAACGGCCGCTTATGAATAAAAAGTTGACTTTATTTTGATGCAAAAATATTGTCAACAGACAAAAAGCTACCGGTGAGAGTATGTCGGGCGCGTGTCGCGGCGGAGAGCTCGATACTCCGCCGGCCTTTATCGATGATATACAATCATTATAATAAGCAAAATTCACCGTGGCAGCGTCCGTCACTCGGACGAAACTGCAATAAAAACAATCACAATAATATTATCCCTGTACCGATTCCACGGAATTAAAGATCAGTTAACTCGCTAGACGAGATTAAAATGGCTACTGGAGATAAAAAAAAACCATCTCAATCATTCGAGAATATGAGCAACATTCCTCGCATAGTGTATCTATTATAAAACGCCTGTTTTCCATCAAAAACTTTTTTGACAGAGCGTTTATTTTAAGTAGATGGGTATTTTTATCAAATTACTATAATTTTGGTCAAACAAAACTACGAGCTGTCAGAATTGAGGTCGGTAAATCATCAACTTGACCCTTTTTTGTTATCTACTTTAATAATTTCGTTAAGGGCTTTTTAAACTGGCCGCATATTTGGAATAGCTGCCGGTACTTTATGGTCGGGATCATTTGTATAGGAATTTAAATGGGATCGCTTTAAAATTGGATTACAATAAAAATCACGAAACTCCCTGAGAATTATTCGAACTATTCGAACATCTGGATGTGCGTACGGAATTAAAAGCTGACGGTAAAAAGTTTACTAAAATAAACTGTATTGTGTTCGGATAACAATGTGACCTAATGAGTGCGCATCCATCGTCTGAAGTAGAAGGAAAACAAACATAATTAAATCAAGATAGTGGATATAAAGCGGAAACTATTAGGTGCAGTCCCGGGGCCGGGCCGAGCTACACCCGCCGCAAGTCGTCGATAGCGCACACCAGATTTATACAATATTTCTCATTATTCATATCTCAACAAAGAGGCGCATAAATTACGCGGCCCGAAAATATCTAAATCCTAATCCATTCGCCTCGCTTGTCCCCGACTGAATCCGATTTTAAAATATTTATGAAAAGGCAACAAAAAAGTAGAAAAAAAAACACACGAGTCCAGAGACAGAATTAAAAATAATAAAAAAAATACATAAGCCCCGAGAGCGAACGTCGGAAAAAAGTTAAAATGATTGTAGGGCATCTCGATGTGGCGTTGTTTTTTTCTGGACGTATCCCCGTTTCATTAGATTCGTTTCAATTCTGTCGGGATTAGTCGGAGAAAGGTCTCTTAAGGATAAAATGCGATGTCCGTTGATTTATAAAGATCCTCTCTTTCGGGCGATGGGACATAATTAATTGTTCGTCGTGATCTATCGCCGTGTTTTTTGTGGAGCAGGTGATCGTAGTGGAAACTGAACGGAATGGTGTGTTGTGTGGATGTCGCGGCAGGCGGGAGCTGCGCGCAGTGCCGGGAGGCTGCGAGGGCGACGCGGTCCACGTGCTCGCTGTTCTGCTCGTGACAGCTCACGAAATTAGTCACGTGGCCGCTAATAGCCCCGCAGCCGGGGGTGGCGCACTCGCCGTTCTTTCCTGCTCTCGTACGGTTGTTTACAACAGTTGGTGGCTATCGATCCGCCCGCCCGGATATAGACGTAAATACGGCGTTATTCATCGAATGAAGGCCCGTTGTGTTTGCACACCGCCCCCGATTTTGCCGTCTCGGCTGTTTTTCATCGATTTTCCACCGGACTTACGAGGCCGGTAACGTACACCGGGCGGTGTGTGTGGCAGCGTGGCTCCGCTCGGAGCGAGGGTATTATGTATTATCTCCGAAAAGGTTCTCGATGCGCTTTTACGTGTAATCGGTGGTGGTATCGGCGGGGCCTCATCTCGGTGCGCCCGCAGGCCGGGGCGCGTGTGTGCGAGCTGGCGCGCCTGTGTGCGTCCGGCTCTCGGGGCACACTGCTCGATTAGCGCGGCCGGCACCGCCACGCCGCCTGATTGGGCCATCCATCACCGCCGCCGCCCGCGCGCGCGCGCCCTCCACCCTGCGGCCCTCCGCGGCGCAGAGCTAGCGGCGCTCGCCCGCGACTCTCGACCCTCGGCCGGGCAGCCGTGGGTCGGGATTGCCGCGCCGCGCGCCTGCGACTCCACCGACGCGTTAATGCCGCGACGCGCGCAACAGAGATCGAGGCGTATTTTTAAGACGGATACTTAGTGCGTTACATTATTATACTTTTGTTTTTTTTGGTCGCGGGCGTGTAACCCACACGGTCCGTGTTTTCATATGGCGGCCGGGTCGACGCACCGCTCCGGTTATGATACCGAATGCCTTTAGATTTTTGATTGAGGTTTTATTTTATTTGGCGCGACGTTCGGCCCGATTACGTTTCTCGTATTCGTTTACCGCTCGGTCAGTTTTTGTTTCGACGAGTTTCATTGTTCGTAACGAGATCGATTTTAACGATAAGCCATCGCTTTTAATGAAGACGTGGGTGTGCTCCGTTTTACTGAACCGCGCTTTTAAGATCAAGGCTACCATTGACACTTCCTCACTTGAGTTTCTCGAACCTGAACTTTCTATACAAACATGGGCGCCGGGTAACGGTGGCTGCAGACATGACATAAACATGGCGAGTGAGGGAAATATCATGAGTCGTTTACATAAAGGAAAGTTTATTGGTGTATTAGCATATAACCGCGCGGCGCGGGCCGGGTCGCAGGTCGCCCACTCTTACAAATTGCATTCTCACGCAACGGACCACCGCGACACACGACGACTCTCAGAAGAATTAAGATAAACTTAGCAAGTTCGTACGCAACGATTGATTGCCGGCGCGACAGCACACCTCAATCGCCACATTACAAACTAAAGGCAATTTTTCAATGCTACACAACAAGATATCAACTAAATGGATAGTCATTATTAATATTGCCCATTTTACGATGCTTTTACGATGCCACGATGTTCCCGCTCACTACACTTCCGTAAACTCAGCAGTTATTGAGTCAACATGTTGTGTGCTGGCGACATCGTCTTTACGACTCGATAGACATGAATACTTTAATAAAAATCATCAAATTTAGGAGTGCCAATAAAATGTGACTGGTAATGCCTATATTGATAGAGGCAGGGCTGGGAGGCTCGTGAACGGAAACCGTACCCTCGCCAACATACAGAGAAACAAGTGGGTTGTATTAAAAACACAATAACAGTAAATAACACGGTAGTTGAATAGAATCGATGCAGTCCGTATCGGTTCTCGATCGATACTCATTACAATGTAACGTTTTAACGCTCGTTTAGACGCCACAACGAATCACGGGCTGTTATTTAAATTGCTCAAGAACCGAGAGTAATTTAACTCGAGAAAAACTGGTTCCGAGTGAAATTCGCGCGCTATCTCATCTCTCGTATCTCTTACGATCGCCATGTTGGCCGGGAATAGATATACTTGACTTAATAGCGCCATTTGCGAACATAATAAAGTACATAACCGCTTGGTCATTGTACTGGACGTAATGAAGCCACGAGTGCAATTTTCGCGCGAGCATGACCTCGGCGAGCGATCGCTCCGTCGACAACGACGCGGGGCGAACTTTAGCGTCGAGCTTTAAAAGGTTCAAGCGAAATGAGCGCCCCGAGACCACTAGTAATACTAAAATGCATTTCTGCGCACTCGGGCGGCGAGCTTTGAGCTCCTCGAAACGTAGATTGAGATTAAACGACGCACGAGGATATGATGCCAGCGTGCAGGCGCTACGAACTGGTTCGCCGTCTCCGTCTTGCGGCGCTTGCGCCCCTTCGTTCCGGGAGCTCGCTAACGAACAACGATTCCCGCTCTAATTTGCGGACATGGCGAGCGATCGATCTCATTGGATTTTTGAAAAAGGAACACCGAAGGCACCTTATGAGCCGAGGCACAAATTGAGCAATTTAGTGCTTACTCGCTCGCGCGCGCCTATCGCGCGGCACCCATCTCTCTCGACTACTTTTTTCATTTTCATATATCCAACTTGAATCCTAAATGAGAATATTAAAAATTAGTTGGTTCATGTTTAGGAGCGCGGCCTGCCTGGTCATTACGTGCGCGCTCTGCCTTGACAAATGAGTTCGAAGACCGCCGGAGACAAATCAATACTTCGGACGCACAAAAAATTAAGTTCGTCTAATAAGAAATTATAAAGAACCAGAAAGGATCCGATAAGATTTTGTTAATGAACTTACAAAAAATATGAGGTGCTCGATAACTTTGGGGATTTTAAAAACATTAATTTCTTTGGTAAAAAAAGCTTTGACAGATTAGATTTCTTATATTAAGTAGCTACATACTTTACTAATTATAATGAAATCAGCATTTCTAATTATATCCGTACCTACAAGGTTACTATGTACCATCCACCTACTACATTAGCTGATAGTAAGTAGGGCATGATTCAATAATATGATCTAACTAGTTGACAATGGCTAGCCGAGGGGCCCATTACTTGAAATAAAACAAACAACAGTTCACGGTATCGCGGCACATCCATGCGTCATTATCAGCGCATTGTTTTTGTTACTAATTTAGGTAAAAACACCGTTGGAGCGGGGAACCCTGGCGCGGGCATTCCAACGCGCCCCGTCGCTATGGCAACCGACGCCGCGCGCGCTCCCGCCAACCACCGCCCACCAAACAAACAACTAACAACCTTATTTTTTACTACACAGAGCTCTAATCGCTAACACCGCCAAATGAAGTTATAACGTTCTTTTACGACGCTCCACAATCGTCGATACCCAATCATAACAATGAAATTGCGACCTTAATGTCTCCCGGTAAAGTGCCATTCGGAACGCGCGAACGACTTAAGAATAGCGACATAAGGAATTGTTTTATCTCTTTCGCACGTCGTAAAGACGCGGTCGCGTCGTCTCGCTCGCGTGCCGAATCCTTTCTTGCTAAAGACGGAATCGATACACTTGATATTTCTCTTTCTGGCGCACTTTTTGTTCGAATCGTTGCCACTGTTAATCCGTCTTCGACAGCGTTCGTTAGATAAAAATCGTAAAGTGTAACTCACGAATAAATTGACTGCGATTCTTCGTGCGCCGTTTATTCCGTGTTCATTTTCAGAACATTTCCCTTCGACGAAAATTCTTTTGTGTTTTAAACTGAATGACGGACGAACGCGCGAAGTACGGTAATTGATATAGTGTAATGGAAACAGGCAATGACGGTGACGTGTAAAACAAGAGAGAGATAGAGGGACGTCATTCTGTACGAGCAAGCGAGATGGTTATCAGAGTACGAGACTGTTATAACGATGCATGTGCATTATATTGTTACGGTAATTGTAACTTTACACCCACATGATAAAGTTTAATTTAGAACATGACAGGAGAAAGGTCCCGGTATTAGTTACTGTTCGATAGATGGCGTTGAGATGTATCGAAGTTGAATTTGAAATTTCAGTTGCGGGAACAAAATTATGCGTAAGGCTATGTTAAGTTGTTTCTCCTAAAGTATATAAAAAAGGAATAAAATATAATTTTAAAAAGCCCTTGTTATAAAATGTTCCGATTTCAGTTTTTTTATTTATTTAACTTGTACATACCTAAGCTAACCGAAGGCGAAGACTTATGTATCTAAAGGTACGTTTATAACTGAACTGTCAAAATTATAATCTCTATTAGGCGCACAGCGGTGCACCACCAAGTTTTTGCCGGCGGCGGTAAAGTAAAAAATAATAATTGACATTTGTTTTTCTTCTTATTTTAAAAACCTTTGCGATATTTTCTCCGGCGACCTTGCATCGGCGAGATGACATCGAGATCGTACGCATGATAACACATGATCGATGGGCTGTCACTAGTGCGTGCGCGCCGCAAACATTCGATATTCATCCGAGTACTCGATACAATCGGACACGAGTTTCGTTACTTAAAAAACACTATTCTTGAAGCCTTAGAGTCGACATTAGTGTGATATTGACAGATGTAAATGTCATTCGATTTTTCGTCGGCTCATTACGAGGAATCGATTTGAACTGTCATCGGGATGTTTGTTCGTTTTTCAAATTATAGAAACGGTGTTTGGATAAATAGTTTGTGATATAAATGCCATTATAATGTGGTCAAGAATTTAGAGAACATTTTTTATCTTTTTAAAAGCATCGAATCGAATAATTGGAACGCTACGGTATCTATTGTCTATTATATCTATGCATGAATTTGAAATTAGAAAGATAGATAATAAATTTATGGAAGTCAACCTTGTACATTTTGTAGGGTCCATTTAGCCGGTAGATAAAAAATCACAAGTAATTTAGATTTCAAAACCGCCGTTAATGTTAAAACCAGAATAATTTAAAATGCCATATACAGCTTTTATCTTTTATCTAGCAATAGGTGAACGTTAGTTCTAAAAACCAGATTAAATTCCATGATAAGTTTTTGTACAATTTAATTCTGTAACACATCATAAAATTTTGCAATTCAAATATGGAATAAGTTTTTTAAAACCGAGATACAGATCAAATCTTTGTCAAGATTTTAAATTTGGAATCAAAAACAAAAAAATTGTGTAGTCAAATCTCTGAGGCATTCACAAAGCATACACGTAGCAAAGTTCAGACGGCCATCAGTCAGGACTGGAGTACCCGTGACCTTGCGCCGACTGTTCCGGACACTGGTGATTGACGGCACCACCGCCCGCATGCTATGATCCCCTAGTACTTGTACTATATCATCGTGTGTTAGCATGTGCTGCGCGCCTGGTACTGTTTTGATTTTGAATTTGTTTTACTTCTTCGTTCTTATTGCTTATAATTATTGTGAAGATGGTAATTATGAAAAGTTGTCATATTGTAAAAATACTTGGATATTGTTTGTAAATAAATTAAAAATGAGCTTTTTATCTTGTACTAATGAACCGCCTCGGCTTCCAACGGGTGCAAACCGACATTTCCAGAGGATTTTCCAACACAAATCACTGATATAAAATTTGTCCTATAAATTAAAACGAGCATAACAAAATAAGAATCAACCAAAACGGCCCAGCCGTTTTCTAGTTTTGCGCTTAGCAACACATTTACACATTCATAATTATTTAAATAGACGATTATTACTGCAGTCTTGGTAGTTTTTTGTGCACTATCTATATTTGTTTTAGAACTAAGGAAATAATAAAATGCCGGTGAAAGGATATTCATCTGTGTGACATTGTTAATGATAATCTCAAGCTGTTTGTGAGATGTCGAAATGGCGAAACCGTTAGAATAAAAAAAAACATTGGTTTAGCGGAAATGGCGAGAAAGATTTTGTTAGAGTATTTTAGACTCTTTTGTAAAAATCTGTTTAGGTTAAACAACAGACAAATAATATTTCTGTACATATATAGGTATATCTGTACCATTTAAATCAAACTTAATTCCAATTTTGAATTCTAACTTTGAACTCTTAAAAAATCACACTTGTCAACTTGAGACCACCATCACTTCGTCACCACAGATGTCCCCAATCTCCGGAGTTGTCCATACCTGGGTACTCACCGGGACTGCCCAGGAATACTGAGGAGTACACCCGCCGCGCCACGTCGGGAGGGGAGGACCATTCCCGACGCGATGGGCACCATTTGCCTGGAAAAGAAAGAATGGTTAAAAATGTTGTTCAAAAACTTTCGATTTAGTTTGATTACTCTTTATAGATATCCCTAGATTATCTGTCTAATGGGGTATCACGGTAAAAATAACATTATTTACTCCTTAAAGCACAAGCGAGTGCCATTGAAATTACTGTGAAAATCGGTCCAGGCGTTTAGGAGATGAAACAGACAGACAAAACATTTTATTTTATTTTTGTTAAAAGTATCTTAACTTTTATATGCATTTAGTAAAGAGCTGTTATTTTGATATTACAAACAGACTCAATTTGTATTTATTTCTATAGATAGCTTTATCATTTGAGTTTTGTGTTTCTCGCCCCCTATTACATGGGACCTAAAAATATACCGGCGAACTGTGGGTGTACATTGGTACACCTCTGCCTAACCCTCTGGGGAATACAGGCGTGATGGTATGGTATGGTGTTTCCATCTTACGAAATCTTTTGTTATGCTTGTTGATCCTTTCTCCGGACACAAAACATACATAGACAAGTCTCATTAAACATATCATCAGAATTAACATTTATGTATTTTTCTAAATTATTTTATAGTTTTCACCGTATACTTGAGTCTACAGAGGAGCAAAGGTCATCAGAAAGATTAAGTTCTTGGTTTTGTTTATAGTTTGAATTAAATTAATGTCGAATGAGAATTTTAATATGCTGTTAATGTTATTGATAGTTAAGACACAATGTTACATGTAGGTGCTTAAATAAATATTAGTCAATTAACGAGATGAGACACGACATTGAAAATAGTGGAAGAAATGTGGGGGGGGGAGGCCCGGGAGTGGGTTCTGGGTAGCAAAAAATAACTATAGTTAATCGGGGTAATTTTGACAGCCAGGTATTTTCTTTTTTAAATTCGGCTATTTCACATTACACCATAAGCTATATTTTAGTTAAAATATGAAATTAAAAATGAAGGTAGAAGACCGGATGGACATTTTTTTTTTGTAAAATTGACTTATTTTCTCTAATGGCGCGTAGTGCACTTACTAGTTGCCGGAGCGACTGGTGGACTCTGCGAGGCAGGGCGGAACATAATGACGTGTCGCGCAATGTGGCTAGCATTATAAAAAAAAAGCCAAATAAGTGGGATATTTGATTCCTAAGTACTTACCCCAACGCACCTTAGTAACTCCTGTTAATTTATCACATTATAAGAGATTAATGACACAGATAGCGCAGTAGCTGATCGATTGGCTGCTGCGCTGCGTATCGCGGGTTTGATTTCTGTACGGAACAAATATTTGTATGGCCTACAGTTAGTTGCTCCGGGTCTGGCTGTTTGTTTGTGTATGTGAATTTATTTGTTTGTACCCACGATACAGGAGACATTACTAAGGTGGTGCAACGATTTTTTTAAACAACACTAAGGGTAACTATTGCTAACTATAATAACCGAATAGTTTATTTAACTTTTTTATCTTTGGATGACAAACAAGCCGACGGCCCGCTTGATGTTAAGTGGTCACCGCTTCCTATAGACATCTGCTATATCAGAGGCCTTGCAAATGCGTTGCCATCCTAGAGACAAAGTTGAAACACAACAACGCTGCTTTGCGGCAGAGAGATGTATCGTGGTAGTACATTCCCGGACGAGCTCCTTCACGGACAGCTCTAAATAACAAGAAGAACAAAACCCAAATAACTCTTATTCGGAAAACTAAAGATAACAAACGTTCCAAACAGCCTCTAATAGAATAAAAAGTACTTAAAAATTTAGGATCGTCGAGTACCGATGTAAATTAGCTTTGTTTGTTCCAAAGCGAAGGATACGAAGCAACCAATCTACCGTAAATAGACAGATTAATGAAAAAGAATGTTTTTCGTGAAGAAGGGGTGTTTTAGGGGTAGACGATAGGGGGCGAGTGGTTCTGCTTAAATTTTCTTTTGTTTTTGAGCAAGAGACTTTGTACAGATACTTGTGATGATTGTTGTTCAGTGGTTAAATCGCCCGCTTCTCATACATGAGATTGGGGTTGAAAGCCAGGCTAGTACAAATGTGACTTTTTCAATTCATATTATGTACTTTCTAAGTTTATTTTGGACGTCACTGACATTGGTGATGGAAAACATCGCGAGGAAAGATGGACTTATAATTAATGTAAGTAAGTCTGAAATCGCCAATCCGCCGTGAGTAAGGGTGGTGATCAATGCTCAAGGCTTCTCTATTTGAGAAGAAGTCTGTGCCCTAGGACAATACCCTGATATTATTTTTACGTTTAAGTCTCTATAGAGAAGAACGAGCAACAAGCTCCTCGGGCACTATGACTTCCTAGTATTTAACATAGAACTGCTTTATGGATATTTTTCATATTATCTCGTTACCTTATACTTTATAACTAACTGCCTCGTTAGCCTAGTTGGTCCTAAGCGCGACTGCTACGCTAGAGGTCTTGGGTTCGATTCCCAGGTCGAGCAAAGTGCTATTGGGTTTTTATGATATTCTCAGTAGCAGCTCGGAGTAAGGAATTGTGCCCGTTTAATGGCAATAGGCTCGCCCCCTATTACATGGGACCTAACTGGCGAACTGTGGGCGTACATTGGCACACCTCTGCCTAACCCTTCGGGGAATACAGGCGTGATGGTGATGGTTTGCTTATATTTTATAAGCACAACAAAATCGTCATTAACTTTCATTACAATATTTACGTTACTATAAATGGTCCGTCTTTCTCTGACGCACGATGTGGTCATTAAAACTATATTTCTATTACACACACACAATTAAAACTATTTGTTCGTACTTGGTCCGACTTCTCACCGAAATTTTATACTTTTGTTCCAAAAATGACGCATTCGCTTTTATATACAAATATTTATGTATGTTAATGTAATTTTACGTGCCATTTTGTAAGTTTTTTTCTTATTAGCTATAACAAACTAGATAGACTGTTGTCCGTCGGTGTACGATTCGAACTAATGCCTTATGCGACACATATGACATCAATTCTTCAACTGATTTCGTATCGAAAAAAAGCTACATTAAGCTTTTCCCGCCTATCTAATGGATTCTTCCAAGTCTCTCCGGACCCCAACGTCATTACGCAAAAACATACAGAAAAAAAAGAAAAAATACTCGACTCAAAAAAACACCTCCTGGGAGAAGGAAGGTGTTGCCGCCCCTAGTCTTTTCTTACCCCAAAAATAAGGGGAGGCAATATCATACACCATTAGCAATTTCGCTACTTTTTTAACGGTGTCACACTGTATATTATTGTGTTCGGTAATGCAGTGGGTCGCGCCCCCGCGCCGCGAGCCGTTAGCTCCGTCGCGTCATCAACGAACGTGCAATCCTTTTACTAAAGAAATGGCATCGCAATACGTTGCTCATTTTACTGTTTAATTGAAAAATAATAAGTTATGTCGCGCGTCGGTGCAGCGCGCCACAGCGGGGGGCGACCGATATTTAAAAAGAACGCAACCACCATAATTTTCTCTCGCTTTATGTTCCTTTTTCGAAATTCGTAATTCGAACAAAAGCGCGCGCGGCGCAATGGTGCATGCATGATTGATAGCGGCCCGCTGACGTCACACACACACCGACAACGTTACAGTTTTCGAAAAATAAAAAGCCTTGACCTCTGATTCTAAACTGCTCCATCTCTTGCTGCCCTGGTACTTTTACAGCCAATTTGCGTTTTCCCAACCCCACGCAAACTGCAAACTTAAACTCAAAAACATAAAGCAGAATTACATCGTTGAAAAAAAGCGAAAATTGCCCCATCGCAGCTCACGGTACAAGTTAACGCCATAAACAAATACTAAAAATCTTGTAACCGAAATAAGGCGGCACTCTAAATAAGAATTAAAGTAAAATTGCTGAGGTGTGAGTCCCCGGGCGAGGGGGCATTAGCGGGGGATTCGCGACGATATTCATAACGCGAAAAATTGTAATAACCTGGCGAATATCAGCTAGGGCAGAGGGTATAGGTGTGTAGGAGGGCGCGACCGGGGGATTTGTTAAGGAAATTGTCTAAATATGCCCGTTGCGTTGGTACTCACGTGTGACGAGCATGGCAATAATAAAAAAAACATACCACCAGCTTAAACCGGATATTCAGCTAAGGAAAGCGTAAATTTAACGACAGAGAAATTAAAATTGTGTTCGAGGACTATAAGCGTCGTTTTATAGTGTAAAATTGTTTTAAACGTGTACATAGTATGAATAAAAATGACAGTAAGAACTTTTACGATAACTCGAAGTTTACGAGTAGCGGTCGCACTTCCAATTTAAAATTTCAATTTGTAATTACTTTCAATTTGTATTTTTCAGAAATTGAGCAAAGAATAATGACTATTATACTACCTACTTTATGACTATTTTAATATCGATTTGTAATTTTATACTTTTAATTTGTATTTTTTATTGGTGTGACATTATTTTTAGACTGTCTTGTCAAAATGAAGACTTACTAACAAAGGAACGATTGCAATCTAATCAATTGGTCAAAAATGCCTCTAATTACCCACTGTCCCTTTGATGCATATGCAAAAAAAGCTATTTTCAATCATTCTTTAACACCTCCGCCATTAACAATATCAATTATTATTTACGTACCTAAACTTACCTTGTACATAAACCCGCATTCGTAACTAATTATTAAAAACCAATTAAAAAAAAAAAAATAAGAGTACATAACAATGGGCCGCTTCAAGTTAAACCACAGTAATTAACATTCATATTTCTTTCTTTTTTTCATCGAATTAAAACAATTGGTGCTTCGAAAATGTTTTGATTTCTATCATTCATGGGTGGAGTGGTTCTCAAGTTTTTGAGGTGGGAGTGGGGGGGGGGGGTTCAGATTCAAGATAGCTTAGTTGGGCTTTGTATACCAGGAAAGTTAGCCAAATATTTAGATATTATTTTAAAAAAAATATCTATTCATGCGCATGGTCTTTTCATCCGCGTTAATGATTTTGGTTACTACACCGTTCTCGTAAGTCATAGCATGCCTATACTATTCCTTATAAATCTGGCTATCATAATTAAACAAAC
This sequence comes from Caradrina kadenii, assembly GCA_947462355.1. Classification (NCBI taxonomy): domain Eukaryota; kingdom Metazoa; phylum Arthropoda; class Insecta; order Lepidoptera; family Noctuidae; genus Caradrina; species Caradrina kadenii. The sequence goes on along the minus strand of OX381690.1, from coordinate 12,102,796 downwards.
AGATTTTTTCCAATCCGACTGGTAGTTCCGGAGCTTAACCCGTTTAAACAAAAAAACAAACAAAAATCTCGTTAGCTTTATTATATTACTTTGTATTCAATTAAAAAACAAACCATTTTATAAGAAATTTCTCTCACAGGTCTATATGAGACAGAAAAACTTTGAGAGTCGCAGCACTCGCGCATTTTAATAACAGTGATTGTACGAATCAAACGTGGAAATCTTCACAAAGGGGCATAATTTATACGGGCTACAATTAATATCGCCCAATAACAACTATTCATTAATGTTTTAACTACAAACCTCGCCTTCTTGCCGTTTTCGGTCAAATTAAGGGGTTTTTTATACATGTTTCATTTTATTTTCATTGTTAAATGTTGAGATACTGTGTTATTTTGATGCTAGATTGTTCAAATTGGATTAATTTAAATATGGCTGGGTGAAGTTTTATGTTTTGCGGTTTTGTTGTGAATTTTAAGTAAGTGAGTAATTTATTATCAATGTTTTATTGGCTGTATAACTTTTAAAGTGGTTAATTTTTTTAAATAACAATCACTTCTCTATCCTTTTATTTTTAGTAGAATTAGATAAAAAGTGTTGACATTTCTGCTTCTTATTGATATTTTTATTACCTACAGTAAATGGTAAAAAGTTTACTTTGTTTTCTATTTATCATGAAATAACGAACCTGTTGTAAAGTTATTTGTCCAATATTATAATAAATTAGTTTAGGATTTTCTATAAGTGGCAAAAACAACAAAATAATGTGCTGGACATCTGCCTATCCGAACCGGTCTACCACCACTAGCCCGGTACCTGTACCAGGGATACAAAGGAGCAGAAGATGTCCCTTCTCACGATAAATCATTCGCTTTTTCTGTTCTCTGCCTCTGCGTGTTTTATGCTTGCTTGGTATAGCACCAGCTGTCGGGGGGATCTTTAAAGTTTTTTTTACACAAGATTTTGTTTTATACGTTTTTGATATTGTGAAAGCTTTTTCAAAATACGATTTAAAAAAACATTGATTTGAGTTTTAATTGCAAAGCTCCGAAATGAAACGATTGCTGTGCTGAGCAAAAGTGTTTATTTTAACTGGTTGTTTTCTACTATTTTATAATCTTAAAGTACCGAAAGACCAAAACAATCACAACGCCTGGTCCTTCAGTACAAACGAATCTATCTCAAAACCTAACATCTTCTAAGACGCAATGGAGCTAACACATCTATAGCCTAATCCGATCCAATAGAACCTAACAATGGGTGCCACGCTATACCATAAACCAATTTCCTTAATGGACGGCCGATAGTATCGGAGTAACTGCCTTTGAGCCCGACTGATCGCTCCTCACATACGTAGGAAGTGTGCGTTTGTGTGTTACATCTGAACTTTGAAATTAGTGGACATGTTTTGATATATCTGGCTATAGTTGTAGATAGATATTACTGAAAGCAAAGTTAAGTAATTGTAAGAAGAGAACAAAAAAATTAAGACAATAGTTCAAATAAGAAAGATTTAAAAGCTAAAAAAAAATAAGAGGTAATATATAAGATAGGAATGTCAATTTAATAGGATACATAGAAGTAAGTATTCTGTTGGGTAAAACCGATAAGAGAGAGACAGGGAGTGGATACAAGATATACCTATAAATAGCTTTAGTTATTTCAGAACACGACTATCTTAGTCTTCCTAAGGTGTACAGCTGTTATTCAATAACTAACTTCGAACCTTAAGGACCAAAAAACAAAAACAAGATAACTCACATTCGCAAACACAACAGCTAATAATCCAAAAATAAGAAAAAAAAATATCATTTTTAGCTCAAAAGCATTTCTAATTACACCCGCCCAGGTTTGGGCGGGCCGCCCAACCGCCCAACACTTATACCTAAGACAATAAAGCTCATTATCGCTTGAAAACAACTGTCTTTACTGTCTTACTAAACTTGATACGTCAATACGCAGACTTTGCAACGTCGCAAGAAAGCTTAGAGTGATCATTTCAAAATGTGCTCTATTGCTTGAATGAGAGGGTTGTAAATCATCTGGGCGGGTTAAGGGTCGTTTGCCTTGCCGAGGGATGGTCCGCAGATCTGGCTTGTAACTCATCTGTAGGTACAGACGACGGCAGATCGATAGAGTACCTACTCTAACTGTTTGTTTGCTTTGTGGCACTTTTTCATGTAATTTTGGTGTCAGTGGTGTTTTGTAGGGGTGGTTTATGGTAGTACCTATAAATTAAGAATAAGTCTTGATGAATAGCTTCACTTTCCATGCTAGTTACGTGTTCTACGTCTTTAATCTTGGGTTTGTGTTAAGACTCACTTAAACGCGTACGAACGTTGTTGAGAATGTCTAAGGCACTAAGTCCGCCATTGTATTATTTGTTGTGTAAAGTTCAAATAAATAAGTGGTCCGAAAGTCACTTAGCACATAGCTACCTTCTTTATAAACGGTAACTTCTGCCCGCGACTTTGTCCTTAAAGTTTAATACTACACCAACCAGTCTCTACAGTACCTACTCTTCCATCTCTACCAACGCCTTCAAGTAATGAAGTCGTGATGTTTACTTCTTACGTAGGTACTAATAAAAAAGCAGTTCCCCCTATCACAAAAACATAACCCACTAACATTTGAAAACAGCAGATCGTAAACAATATCGAGCGTAGTGCGTCGACCCCGAAAGCCGTCCAGGAAGCCTATCCATTACTCGTGACAGCGTTTTTCAGACTGCCGCTGACAGCTGTCAAACTTGACCTTGACACATCCATCATGGCGTCTTGTGACGTCATTTGATAGGTCATCGGGCCGTATGGAGTAGTGTTTGCAAGGTGCAACTAGTGTACTTTTTGTTGGAGTGTATTAAACGAGCCTGCACTAGTTATGATCTTTTCTGTAAAGTCTAGTGAACCGTTGGTCCTGGCAGCTACGTACTATACTGACAGGCTGTTCTTTTTGAGGACTAGCTTTCTGCCCGCGACTTCTCCCGCCTAGAAGTAAAATGTACCGTAAAGGATATCCTATGGTAAGTCTGTCTGTATGGTACTACCAGTCAAATAGTTATTTGCAAACAAACAAATTTTTCGTCTACCTATCTACCTTCATAGTAGAATAAAGTATCGACAATAGCAAATCTGGTACGGACCTTAAAGAGCTCTTGCACCGTGGAGGGCATAGACGACAAATAAATAGATAGATAGAAACAAGATCAGAGGACCATTTTTTTTCGCCAAAAATGGCAAGAAATGGAATGAATGGTTCAAAGAGTCCCCTTGGACAATGCAATTTGGCAACAAAGTTCTACACTATTAAGAAAATTACAAAAAAACAGGTGCAACCACCCATCCACTTTTCAGCCTGGGCGTGAATGACCTCATGAAATGTAACAAGGCACCCTGATCCAAATGAATATAAACAAAAAATAAAACTAAAGAGGGTGTATCACTAATGGCACTTTGATAGTGCCTCGTAGTGCACTGGGCGGTACAACTAGCTTCGTACACATGTAACGCGATGCGATGAGCTAGCAAAAATTTTAGTGGACTGTACTTTTAGGGGTGGCCCTTTTTTATCGAGTTCAATAGTGTTGTGAAGGAAAATTATCGATTTATTTGTCACACAAAGTTTTGTCGAATTGAGAGTTATGTAATGTCGTAATAAAATCAAGTTTATGGACACGCAAAGTATGCGTAAGTTATACGCGAATGTTTTTGTTAAATATGGTTTTATTTGAGTTTTAATAGTCTTTAAATCGTCGTATAATGATTACTTGACAGGACTACTATCTATTTATGGGTAGTACCAGTTTGGGTCTATATCTGAGTCATACAAAAATCCGGAACCGCTTTTGTTTTATCCGACGGCACCTAAAGACTTTGGTTTTCAACTGTTTATTCGATCAATGTCAAAAGAAACATCTCCTCTCAGCTAGGTATTGTCTGAATTCAAAATCAAGCAATAATGAGAAATGCCAATGAACTTAGCAGACAGAACTTGACCTAGAACCTCAAACATACCCAATAATTACCCGACAAAACCCAACTTAGGAGACAATGCTAACATTACAAGTATTTTTTTTTGTTTAACCCATTCAAGTATTACCCATAACACAATATTAAAAATCGAGTAATACCACCAGAATGTAATAAAAAAAAGAGTAAAAATACACTCCGGTACAGAATTCTGCCAGTCACGAGGGCCGAATGGGCCTCTCGTCATTTTCATAAATTTCACAACCCTAGCGCCACGGACACTTAAATGCCAACTTTACGAGCGACATATTAAGGTTTGATTTGGTATATTTACATTTGTATTTTACGACGTTCCTCTTTCGGGTCGTGACGGTATAAATGGTATGTATAGAAAAATTTGATTATTCATGGCGAGTTTGAGAAAAATTACACACGAGCCTTCGTGCTCTATGCTTCGTTACTTTGTGCTGATTAGCTGGCTCTGATGCATTTACTTGAGTATTGTATCCATGAGTAGTTTGATGGTTAACGAGGCGTTTGGGTATGGCATTGAAAGTTGGTAGAAGTTCTGGACTTTATGAGCGCGAAGTTCAGGTACGGTCTCTTTTTGGGATGAGATAGCGTGTTCTGCGATGAGAATTGCTTGCCAAAAAGGAGATGGTCCTTTGATCATTTTGTGTTCAAAAATTTTTTTTTGTGGTCCTTTGCTTATGCAAAGAAGCAGAAGTGGTTATCCACTTCTGCTATTATGGTGGTACGGCAAAAAAAGGTCTACTTGTAATAGTTCTGAACAAACCGACATCAAACCTCTTCCCCGTACACCATAACCTTCAAAATACCATCACGCTATCCACAAGAGTACATGGCCGCGCCTCAATATCGATCCTAATTTACCAGGGTAGCAGGACAAGCGCAGAGTTTCCACAATGTATCGTACACGGAAGCGAAGACGCCCCGCGGCGCCTGCCAGTTACAGGCAAGACTGTGAAACGCGCTGTATAGTAGACTACGCTAATTAGTTTCAAGTGAAACTCTGTTTGTTCATGTGAGCCTAGTAATTTCGATTGAGAGTTTAATGATCTTACTGATAGTTAAGTTATTGTTATGCTTGCTGGTTATAGCTTCGGATCACGGCAGAGGGTGTAGGTAAATATTCATGAATAAGTTATTTTGTTATTGCGATGACTTACATTTATTGCAACCTGTTTGTTTATTGTTATTGGTGTTTTAAATTAGGTTGGTAACGCATTAGTTACTGGTATTATGCGTGGTGTGACAACGGGACATTGGAATGTTGCGTACAGCGTTCTATTTTATGGAGAGACACTGCTGTGTTGAGTTATAAACAGATCCGATATTTGAATGCATAAATCCAAACTCCCATTTTTTGCTGGGAAAGTGTGGATGCGACTTTTAAAACTTTAAAGAAAAGTCGGCAATCTCAGAACTGCTGAACTTTTTTCGACACAAAAGTCCATTCCATACTAAGCCAACACTTGATGTTTAGGTAATGCATCCGATAATCCTATCCCAGGGTCATAGGTTGGTCATAATATTCTGCAGTTAACTCAATGAATTACATACAATATGACATGAATTTGTTTAAGTTTCGAGTGAAGCATCAACATTATTTTATAATACGGTTGGCGCAATGGCTAAGCAACTGGCTGCTTCGCTGTATGTCGCGTGTTCAATTCCCGCACGGAGCATAATAATTGTATGACCGACAGGTAGCTGTTCCTGATCTGGCGGTTTGTGTATGTATGTTTATATGTTTGTAAACGCACTCATGATACAGGAGAAATTCATTTTTTCTCCTGTTTCTATCCACACTTTCTTTCTTTCTTTCTCTTCTTCACCACAAACAGTTCTCCATGGGTTTATCCAGTACTTTCCAACTACCCACGGCCGAAGCAAATAATACTACCTTGAATGGTTTTGCCACAATTCACCACGCACCGTCAAGAGGTTCTGCTTACCAACGATAGTTAAACATGTAGACAGTTAGGCATCCCTCAAAAACTTGCGTGGAGGGTTGAGGGGTGAGGGGGGGACGCGAGTGGGGCGCGGGAACCCTCTGTAACTAAATTTTGAACTGTCACGTAGATTAATGATACCAGGCGGCGCGATACGCGGTAATGTTGAACGATTTGGATGGATACGACTTCGCTGAGTTTTTAGATGAAGATTTTGGTATGGGATTGAAGGTTTCTGGAGATAAAGGAAGTAGAGAAAGAGTCTAGAAAGGATTTTTGTTAGACATGAAGCCTCAACGTCTCACTGCTGAAGTGCTGCTTAAATCGACATCACTAAGTTCATGATAAAATGCCACGTACTTGGATTGCCAGAAAAAAACTCGTGATCATCGGCATCAACCTCTATCATTAAATATAACGATATTACGATATAAGCATAATTATATTAAGTAATTTTACTTAAAATAATTATTAATGTAATTTTTTTACGGTAATTTTGACTACATAACATTATAACTAACGTTGTTTCGTATTTAATTTTTTGTAACGTTATGAATGGAGTAAAAGAAAATTTGTTTACTACAAAATTATCTTTCAGATCATATTTTAAAACAAGTCCTTTGCGATCCCGTGTCCCATCAAGACCACAATATAATTTACGTGAGCATGTCCACATTAAGACTATTGGCAAGCGACGGAGCGGCGCGGGGGTACCGAATGGATTTCGGAAATCGATTGCGTCCAAAAATATTTACGGGTACCACGTGTGCTTCACGCACGCACTCAGTGTGCGCACACCTTTATATAACATGACAAGTTTACCCTTATGTGGGTTATTTTGGACGAGTTTGAAATATCTGGGACTGTGGAATTGATAGGGCAGCGGTGGCTCAGTGGTAATAGTTACCACTCATGAGTTATAAGTTGTGGGTTCAGGACTAAGGCAGATATGCACTTCACCACGAGATTTTTTAGAAGTTGCTCCATACAAATATCTGTTTCGTGCAGGAGTCGAACCTAAGACACGCAGCGCAGCCACCAATCGCTCAGCCACTGAGCTAACAGTCCCGTAATGTACTTCATCTTCACATTTCTGTAGCACTAAAGAAAAATATTATAGGGAAACTGGCATTTCCTCTAAATTAAAAAATCTAGGATATAACTAAACCCTAACTGGGCGGGCCTATGTGGTGGGAACGGCCCACTTGTTTTTACAGAGATGAGGCTTATATCCCCGCATTGGGAGTAATTGTTAGCTGATGGTCTGGGTATCGAAAAATGGCATCATAGCCCCAGTAGGTCTAGGACGATGTAGTTCAAGAGGAAATAAAAAAAATACTTCAAAAACGGTGGCAGACAAAACAAACAAATTATTCAATTATAAAAACAAATAAATAACAACTTATCATAGAGCTAAAACCATAAACTGGCAAACTTTACCAAAAATTCATTATCACCGCCAAACAGAACGGCATATCCGATAAATTCAAAATTATACACACCAAATGATTTAATAACAAAATAAACAATAAATAAACGTGAAAATTCACCAAAAACCGACCGCCCATTAAATTTATAGGCCAGCTCAACAGAAGTCGATATACAATATTTAGATGAATATTCAATATATAAATAAAACCCCGACCTACAGCAAGCGAGAGTAAAAAATACCTACTACAATATAAATTATGAAAAACACTACACTGACACACGGGCAGTAAACGTCACTACGATCAGCTGATCAAATATATTGCTACTATAAAAAGTGAAAACGCAAACTACTCTGCCCCTACACCCATCCCTTTCCCTCTTATATCACGTTGTCATGTTAAAGCGAGACAGAGAACCGGGTCGACGTCGCGTAAAATGATATATTAATGTCAGCTGTGTTTAGGACCTTGCGAGTCTACAAAATAATAGATGGTAACAAATAAATTACTCGTTGAGTGCATTTCTGAACGAAATTCGGGCGGTCGTCGACCGGCCGTGGCTGCGGTGCGTAAATCACGATTGATATATGACTCGCGAAGGTCGCCATCTTGAATGTTGCGTTCGAAATTTGAATGTGTACGCGCCATTGGCTCGTTTGTGCACTTGTCAAACGGATTTTGGCGGGATTTCGGTTTATAGGTTATGTTTACTATTTTACGGTGGGAACATTTGAGATTGCTGTTTTGCAATTCAGATCTAATAGAGCCTTCTGTTTGATAGACTCTTAATATGGTGATGTTGGCATTATAAGTTTATGTTCACATAAAATATTATGGTTGTAAATTTCAAATGAATGAATGAATTTGTAGACGTTGCGGTGGCGATGTTGAATCTTATTAAGTAGAGTATTGACGCCAGCAAAAAGTAGCTATTTCCAGCATTAGACTGACAAATGATACGTTCAACAGGCTCATTTAGTACGCATAATGAGCACTCTTTTTAATGCTCACTATGCCATCAAAAACGGAACAAACACGAGCTAATCACACGTCAATCTGACAGCTCGTATCACCAGGATCTTTAATTGTGATTTGTAGCAAATTACTCAGATCATTCTTTGCTAAACGGACAATTATCATCGGTCATAATTTCATAATGACTGGCTGCAGTGAGTCAACTCCTTGATTAGAGGTTATGAAGCATAATGTCTTAGTTACATCGGGTTCAAAGAAGGCTAGAGATGAAAGGAATGGAAATATAGTAGCGACAGTACAATGTGGACGCTTTTAGAGCAATTAATATTAGTTGTGATTTATGCTCTAATAGATAGGATCTGTCCTAGAATACTCTTAAACAGACGACAGTCTACATCTTTCTCATGTTTTTTCTGTGGGCAGAATAGGACCGATCATTGTGGCTTTCTTTAGGGGAGGCCCATCTCCAGTAAGACGTCGACCGGCTGATATGATGACGATGTTGATGATCATCCTTTAGTGCGACTAGAACCTGACCCAATCATACTTAAAACGAAATCATTGCAGAACATTACTACATTAGCTATCATTATAATCTTTACTCATTGCAGAGTTACGCGTACGTCTGTTGACAGTTTACAATTATCATCATACCTAGCCTTATTCATCTAACTGCACGGCTTATTTACCTCCATTATAAAAGTTGATGACTTGGCTGTTCACTTAGCTATAATCGAACTGATAAACGACCCAAACATAGAGAAAATTCCAAGTTAGAGGAAGAGAAAGAAATTATTACAAAACAAAATCCACACTTCATCAGACGTTTCAAAACTACTTAAGTACTTAGATGCAGAAGTAAAAAGTATATTTATACTTAAGCTAAAGAACAAAATCAAAACCAACAATATCAATCAAAACCTAGCCCACAATCAAGCTCTTAATTACAGAAATGAACACCGACGCGATATTTCTAATTTACGGCGTCACACTTTTTCACTTGCATTCGCCCGTTTCCCGAGATAATACACTGTTAGATCTACAGATAATTAGTATTGTACAATGTGTGTTCTTCTCTCATGCATCATGGAAGATTTGTGATCGTAGATCAAGTGAAGTTTCTGGGAGATTTAATTTAAAGAAAAATACTTTGAAAGTTTTCTAGAAAATTACGTTGGTTTTGGAAAAATATTTTGTTAAAGAGAGAGACAAATTTAAAAGTTTTCTAACAATCATAATTTTGGTTCTTTGTTTAGAAACAATTTTATTAATCACCGCCAGTTTAAATGCTATAGTCAAGGATGATTTGAATCATATGATGGATTTATGGCTAGAGATTTGATAAAAAAATAATTATCCAATATTAGATTAAATAAAGAACATAAACTTCTTACAAACCTAAGTACATATATGTTTAAAAGAATCAAAATCCTAATTTCGAAACTTTCCAAAAGTCAAATAAGAATATCAGAAAAAACGCCGCAAATAAAGCATTCATTTATTTATAAAAAAAAGACAACATAACTACTATAAAAAAATAAACAAAGTGAAAAAAACATAACAAAAAAAATTATTTCCCACTTACCCCGTTTCGCCGCCGGGTGAAACAATGTCGGTTACATTGGTAGTTATCTATCGCATTTGTAATTAACAAGTAGTATTAACAATAGATAGGAATCAATGCTATTGCGAGCCGTGTTATATTGCTACGGATCCATTAATCAAATTTAGGAGCCCGTGGTGGTATTTGGAATGAAGAAACGGCTAAGAAGGGTTTCCTTTATGGTTTGTTTTTGGTACATTGATTTGAAGGCACAACTTGATTTGCATTTTTTGCTTTTTGTTTATTTTATATTATTTAATGTTATATGTTTTTTCTGAGATTTTTGAATTAATTTGCTAAGACTATTTTTTACTGTAAAAATGTTTTTTTTAACGCGTTATTTTCTTCTAAAAACTGCCGCATATTGTTTATTAAACAGTCTAATATTCAAGAGAAAGTTATGTCAAAGTTCAGCCACTATTCAAATTCTTCTCGTAATCTAACAATCTTAACATACGGAACCACGAACCAAACACAAATTATGCAGATCCCAATCAAGTTGAAAGAAACAAAGCTTATTCTACCATTAATTAATATTGTGAGTCGATACCGACGCGAGCAAATCAACGCACAGACAGACAAGGCGATAGCACGGCTTTGAAACAAAGAAAAAACCTCAACACGGACCTCTCTGTCACTCGCAGTAGGTGAAACAGAGATAGTGATATCCAATTTCAGCGCAGCGTTCGTATTTTATGATAAATAGCTGTACCAATGGCCGAGTGTGTTCCCGTGTCCGATTGATATTGTTTGCATTTAATTTATTTTATGCATCAACAGAATTTTGCACTAAATGAATACCGCGTTTCCGGACTGACGGAATTATGGGATTTCACAGAAATACGAAACGCATATCCGAACGTTGTGTGTTTTAAATTTCGAACGGGATTGAAATGAATACGTCATTTTATATTTTTTAAATATTTTAAAATTCGAATTGGATTTTTGGGGAAATGACGTGCGATACGACGTGTTTTTTTTAATTCTCGTTTTAAATGTTCGTACATTGCAGTGTGATTACACAATGCAGCATTGTTTATGGATGACGCTGTATTCTGTTTTTCAAACAAAACTATTTGTATGTTACACTATGGACTAGCTGTATAGATTTAAAGAAGCCATACAAGGTTGGTCTTTGCTCAGAGAATTGCTTATAATTCAATACCTAATGGCTTGCTAGACAGCCTGGCCTATCACTTACATGCTTAATTATCCATAATTTAACATCATTATATGGCCATTATTTTTTGCATTTCAGCCTTAAAAAGGTGAAGACCATTCATTGATTGGCCCATACATAACTGGTGACGTCACTCAACATGACTTGCAATTTCCCAATAAAGAACGGCATTCCAAATTTAAAATTTCTCTAAGCAGTTTTGCACCGTACAATTAATAACTACAAAGGTTATTTTAGATTATATGCGGAGAACAGTTTTCAGAAGGTCATAAACGACGTTTACGCAAATTGAGAATAAAAAGCGTTATGGCACAGTTTTATGGTTGGTTTTCGTGTGTTTATGGCAAATGAGAGTTGTTCGAACGCCTATAAATTAACTGGCTTTAATGACCTAATCAAATTTTACGACGCGAGGCGAATCCTGTGCGGACTCCTAGTGTTAGCCCGATTGACTTATTGTGCTGAGAAAAAAAAGTGCCGGGTTCCGTAATTATTTTTGGATTTTTATGAAGATTGGAATTTCTGTTACAGTCTTTTTACAAGGGCTGCTATTTGATTTATGATGCCTTCCTGAAGCTCTTACCCATCGCATCTGAAACAAGAAAAAATATATATGTTTAAAACCACATTACGCGTTACCGAGTTCATTATGTGAGATTATTGGAGTTATTTTAAGAATACGAAGGGCGCAGAGATAGTTTTTACAACACCTTTTTTCCTTACAACGGTTACCTTAGTGTGAATGTCAATGATATTTTTAAGGTATTTATTAATTATTTATACACACACAATTATAACATCCTGGCAGTTAAAACTTTAACGAGGATATAAGTAATAGATCAGAACTAAATTAGAACAGAACTCAGACTCAGAACTCAGACTCAGAACTGCCCTGTTGGTCTCGTGGTAGCAAGCGCGACTGATGAGCATGGGGTCCTGGGTTCAATTCCCAGGTCGAGCAAAGTGTTATTGGGTTTTCCATTAGGAATTTTCCAGTAGCAGCTCGAAGTTAGGATTTGTGCCCGGTTAATGGCAATAGGCTCGCCCCCTATTACATGGGATCTAAAACACATCGGCGAACTGTGGGTGAACATTGGTACACCTCTGCCTAACCTTTCGGGGAATACAGGCGTGTTAGTATCAGAACTAAATTATAAACAATTGTAGTAAAAATTAAAATAAAATTAGGTTATTTGAGCTCTCAAATAACCTATTATGTTATATTATTATTTATATTGGGGTTTTTCTATGAAATTCTCAGTAGCAGCTCGGAGTTAGGATTTGTGCCCGGTTAATGGCAATAGGCTCGCCCCCTATTACATGGGACCTAAACGTACCGGCGAACTGTGGGTGTACATTGTTACACCTCTGCCTATCCCTTCGGGGAATACAGGCGTAATGGTATGATGGTATGTTATCAAATAACCTAATTTTATTTTCATTTTTGCTTGTTATTTGTACGAAATGCAGATAAAGGGGAGCCCCCTTTGATCTGCATTTCGTACAAATAACTTTTTTTCATGATACAATTTTGTCTTGACCGAATTTCAATCACGGTGGCTGATATCAATGGAGACTAAACTAGTACACAGAAGATGTTATAGTGCACAAGTGTGTGCGCAAACATAGGAGCACTCCCCCACTCTCAAAGACTGATGGTAACTGTGACATTCATGCTTTCTCAATATAAGAAGAACCTTTGCCCTGCAGTGGTACAAGACAAATCTCTATATAGTATAAAACAAAGCCGCTACCCGCCATACGTACGCTTAGATCTTTCAAACCAGGCAATGGATTTTATGCGGTTTTCATCAATATATGTATACAGTGATTCAAGTGGTAACTGCCTCGTTAGCCTAGTGGTCCTAAGCGCGACTGATAAGCTAGAGGTCTTAGGTTCGATTCCCAGGTCGAGAAAAAGGGTTATTGGGTTTTTCTATGAAATTCTCAATAGCAGTTTGGAGTTAGGGTTTGTGCCCGGTTAATGGCAATAGGCTCGCCCCCTATTACATGGGACATAAAAAAACATACCGGCGAACTGTGAGTGTACATTGTTACACCTCTGCCTAACCCTTCGGGGAATATAGGCGTGATGGTATGTATGTATGTGATTCAAGTGGAAGATTTATACGTAAAGAACATAACGCTACGACCAACGAAAGCGGTGCAGTTACCAAAGACGTAACGGGTGAAACCGAGGGGTTCATCTCTAGTTTAGTATACAATAAACAGGGTTATTTTGAAAAGTGTACAAAAATCTAATAGCCTACTTGTTTCTGCTACAGCTGATCCCTATTTAGAACTCCTTCAAATGACTGATCACCTGTCAAAGTGTCAAAATTTGTCAAACGTCAAGTGTTTGTCACGGCACTGATAAGGGTGATAACGGACTCTTGTGATAGCGTATCAGCGAGATTCGGGGCCAGGTACACTATATCTAGAAGATTAGTAGGTATATTTTAAATCGTTGGGAAATCCGTAAATATTGTTTTACCTACGGAATATTTGGTGAAGGTTACTGTGTTTGTGCGTAGATTCGGTTCAGGGACAACACGCGTGGATAACCATATAAGATGTAGTACATTACCATCATACCAATACGCCTGTGTACCAATGTACACCCACAATTCACCGGTATATTTAGGTCCCATGTAAGAGGGGGCGAGCCTATTGCCATTAACCGGGCACAAATCCTAACTCCGAGCTGCTACTGAGAATTTCATAGAAAAACCCAATAACACTTTTTGCTCGACCTGGGAATCGAACCTCTAGCGCAGCAGTCGCGCTCAAGACCACTAGGCCAACGAGGCAGTTGATGTAGTACATTGATTTGATAATAATTCACCCAACTTTTCAGTTACGGTGACCAATCTCAATGAGGACTAGTAGATGAACTCTTTGTGAAGGAGCTCGTCACGAAGTACTACCACCATACCTATTTCTGACGCAAGCAGCATTGGTGTGTTCCGAATTTAAGGGTATGGATATTGGTGTAATTACAGGCACATGAGACATTTCAACTTCGTCTCTGAGATGGCAACGCATTGGCAAGGCTTCTGGTTCAGCAAATGTTTATAGGCAGCGGTGAACACTTAACATCAGGTGTATCATGTTCTTTCTAAGTTTGTCTGAACATCACTAGCATTGATGAAGGAAAACATCAAGAGGAAACCTGGCCGTATAGTTAAGTCTGAAATCGTCAATCCGCCTTGAGCAAGAGTGGTGATCAATGCTCGTATCTTCTGTGTATGAGAAGGGGCCTACAATGGGACAATTACAGATCGGTATTAATTATCTGGTCCCTTCAGAAAAAGTCTTTAAAAACAGTGTAATGCTTGGATGCAGAAATAGACGATAGATAGCTGTACTGCTCTTGATTTTTTTGGTCATCACCATCAACCTATAGCAGGCCTTTACATTGGGCTTGCAACGAAACACACCCACATCTAGCAAAAGAAAAACCCATTATTTTTTCAAAACCCATCAGGTCAACCCCATAACATCCCAAGGTTTGCAAGGATGAGCATTCTTCCAGCATTGGAGAGATGCTGGCTAATTAAAGAGGGGTTTTTCTCAGCAAACGTGCTCCGACGAAGCCGCCTTAATTCTTGTTTACATTCCGAGGCTGAGCCGGTGAGTGACCGGTTATACATAGAGTTAACTGTCAGTTAAAATCTGGGTTATTTGCTGGATTATTGAAAGTTGAGTTGTGGCTGAAGCACAGTTCATTAAGAGCATATAGTAGGTTAGTGAAATGTATGTGGACAGAAATAATGACTACATTTAGAATTATTTCGGAGTCGATTTTGGTTTAAATTCTAACTATATTGTTATCTATGATGGAGCCATCGCGAAAATGACTCATATATACTCTAAAACCGATATTACTGGAATTAAAATTCCATAATACACGTATCATCTCAAGTAACAGTTAACCGTCGATGTCGTTAACTCTCGATCAGCGAGTTCGGTGCAACCCGCCATGGTCTGACTCGGCCCTACTTGGAAATGTACGTATGATTCCACTTACTCCGTTACAGTGGGTTTACATGGCGCTAAAGTGATGTACTAGATTTTTATTTTTACGGGAATTTCCCTTGGATTGAAGCCGGGGCTGTGTTTGACAGAGAAATGGTGTGGATGTCGAATTATATGACTTTTGGAACATGGAAGAGAGGTAAGTATTTTCAACCATTATCTCAATACCACCATCAAAAAGCTCTTTTGAACATTTTAAACAACAAAAGAAATTGAATCTAGTTGTCCTTTCCAAAAGCTAGTGTCGTATGGAGAAAAATGGGCATGAATCTCTATAGTTAATCTTTTAAAGTAAATGTTTTACAATACATGTATTTTGTATACAGGATCATAGAGATTAAGATTGACAGTGTAATAGGAGAAAGCAATAATGCAATATGTATACGAGAAGTCGACGTAATCTCTAGCAGTTATGGTAAGCATCATATTATTATATGCTCGAACTTATATTTCTGAAGCAACTCTTGTGTATTTGTCACGCCCTACATATTGAACAATTGAAACTCGGTCAAATAAATGAATTGCAGATATATTTCAGAGATTACCGATCAGTCAAGATAAGCTATTGTGTTTCTTTATATCTAATGATATTTATAATGTTCGGAATTATGATTTGAATACTCGTTTCATCTCATTCGTTATAAGGTGTTTCAATTGAAACCTAGATTATATAAGGTAATAGCACTAACCATTAGATTCTAAAATTAGGTGACGATATAAAAAGCTTTAATTCTTAATTGTTATGCTAATTACTTACGATATTCTATTGCAATTGGATTAGTCCATTTTACAATGTACGCCATTTATGGACAGTTTTTTTTCCTAAATCTTTCTTTCCGGTCTACCTCATTGCCATATTTAAATTATATGAAATACCAAAGAGTTTGCATATTTTACAAGGCGCAAAAAACGAAAAATTTACATTGACGTCAATAGCTTTGACATGTCATTAATGGATTAGAAACTCGTTTAGATTAGTAAAACGAATTAATAGTAACAGTAATATTGTTTTTCTAAATATAAATAGTAAATGGAGTTTCTTGCCCATTCTTTTCCATCCGATACTACCTTTTGGAATGGGCAACTAGATATTCTTTTTCTTTCTTATTATTGACGTTCAAAAGTACCTTTTAATAGTCTAATTTAAATAAGTTATTTGTGTTTGGCTTTGACTTTAAATGAGACTCAAAACAAGTGAAAATGGGTCTGTCTGATAGAAAAAATGACTCAGCACAAGAAATTCAGTTCATCCAAAAAAGAAAGCTGAAATCTGTGGCCACAGCATGTAATCCAACCTCAACCGGGTTGCGTGCTTCGTTGCGAGTGGGAGTTGGTCTTAATAAGCGCGGCTTATGTACTATAATAGCAGCACTGACGCACTCTCGCTATTTATACGCCTGACCTGTAACTTTGACATTAGATTCTAAGACGAGGAAGAATATTTTGATGGTGCAGCGAGTGGGTAGAATGTTGGGGAATTTTGGTCGGAAACTCTTTGATGTTAGTGGCTGTAGGCGCTGATTGATAATGCTGTTGATTGTGATGACTTTTGTTGTTCAACAAGTCCATTTCGTCACTTGAGTAGGCAGTGTCGCCACATTTATGTTGCAGGAATATCATTGTGGTTTAATCTCCTAAGAACTGCCACCACTCTGGGTTATGCCATCCTGTATATACAACGGTACATATTTCGTACACAGCTTTCTCTTTGCATCCATGAGTGTAATAAGATCTTGAATTCCTGCCAACCCTTAAGTTATCCCTAAGCTCAGCTGCTGCTTTAAAGATGGGAAACAAACAGACAAACACGCATTTAAGTGTTCGTCGACATTAATGCAGCGAGTGACCAGGGCGGCAGCTCCGCGCGGAGGTGTCCTGTATAATTTATTGATGCGGCGACGCGGCTAATGCAGCGGGCGACGCTGACTGATAGCGCTGCAGCGCGATATGATACCAGTGACGCGGTTAAGTGCGATCGCTTGTAACGCTGATACCGCATGGGATTCGCCCGGCCTACACTCTTAACAGCTCGTGCGAGCCTAGTACACGTGCCTTACAGTACACGGGCTGTTCGTTATTTTTTGGTCTTGTCATGCATGTCTCAGGAGATAGATGTGTCTTGGTACTTTTGTTCATTCTACTAGGGCGTAAGTAGTGCGTAGGATAGCGTTGTCACTACTTGCAGTGTTTCAAAATGTGACGCTGCCAGTGTTGTTTCAAAGATAGGACGTAATTACACCCTTTCAGTGTGTGGCAGACAGCGCTAAGCGCTAGCGGAAGCAATCTCTCTCGCCCGCTTTATCTTCCCTCATATTTCTCTCTCACATGACGCATATGTTTAGTTTTCTTTTCAAACTTTCGCTTCCATTATTTTTCGAACGCCAATAAACATACAAAAATCCCCGTATCCACACGTATCTTTTATCATTTCCACTGTTACGCGATCCGTGAGCAAATCCCCGTATCCGGGGATCGCGCCGGGGATCCGGTAATCCCGGTTAATAACGCCTAGCGAGGTCCCGGTGCGTCCTCCGCCCGCTCCTCGGCCCTGCGCCCCGTAATCGAGAATTAGTTGGGAGTTATAATTGCCCGGTTATTATCAACATTGATTACGTTAGGATATTGTTGGAGCCATTCGACGTTCTTTTATTTCTGTAATTGGTCGTCTTCTCGTTGGATGTTAATGAACAGTTCTTAATGTTAGGGGAATGTTTTTTGTTCAAGTGTTTTTAAATTACGCGTTGCTTCTCTTTTGTAGGATGAAAATTATCTTACAAACTCAACGAAATGTGTGCTTCATTTCCTTAAGTTCATTGTTTGTTTTCCCTCAAGAAAACAACCGGAATAGGGGGATAAAATAAGAAGAAAATCCCGGAAAATTCGCCAATAGTTCCCGAGCGGTACCAGGGCCCCACAGTCATGGAGGATTGCGGGGCTAATGATTGCGCCGGCAGCGGGCTCCTACAAATCCCACCAATATGGAGTGCGGAAAATACCTGGAAAATGGGAATGTTATTTCCCTTCCCTCACGCGTTACATTAAGGGAGAATGTATGGTGTGTAACGACAAAGAAAATACTCCAAAACCGTCGGTCCCTCGACACTAAGTTGTTACTTTTAATTCACATCAACGTTTTTTATCACCACACAGTCTTTTGATCTCGGTCCATCTGTTCAGATTTCGTCGTAAGGGCTGGCCACACACGAACGTTTACGATTCCTAACAGTTTTACAGCCCGACAAACAAACAATCGGTTCCGAGCAACGCTGTAACCTGCTAAACGCTGGTATCAAAGTCAAAGCCGAATTTCTCGATTCCTAGTAACATAGCCAGGGATTATGTAAATAGAATTAAATGATTGTTCTCTTCTGTTAAACGCTAGTCAGTCAAACGTCGCATCCGCGACATGTGAAAAATGTTCAAAGGAGTTTCTATGAATAGGTGACAGACAGAGGAATGCGTTTAAAATCTTTGCCAATTACGTTTGTCCCTGTGGTGATAACGGTAGTGGTGATTTACATTAAAAGTGTCGTAATGAAGAGAATGCCGCCATTACGGGCTCGGTGGAACATGAAATTCTCTATTGGTCTGGACAAAGGGTACGAATTAACGTAGTATTGTTCGCGTGGCGGTCGCAGCGAGACCGCGATTAGTTCATTATTATTTAATTTTATGTGAAACACCGGTATTCTTTGCTCTCCTGGTACTCTCGACAGGAACTGATTGGTTTTCAGTTGTTCACTCATTTGTTTTTCGATGAGAAAGTGAATGCCTAAAACCAAATTATCATTGTAATCTAATTTAAGCAAAAGTGTTTAAATGCAAGTAAAAAAATGAGGATACTAAAGAAAATGGACACATGGATTTCAAATGACAAAAAATGGTGATTAGAAAACTCTGTGCTTTGTATGTGAACTAGTCCTAAATAAATGATATCTTTCTCTTTGAGATGTTGAGACGTTTACCGGTTTTTAATATCAAATAGACATCCAACTACAAGCTTTTTGCTGTCAAACCCGTTCATGTTTCACAAACAAAGAACTAAGATTTTTGTGGCCATTGAATTCTTTTCCTACAAAAAAAGCTGAGATCAAACATTTTTCCTGAATTTCATTGTTACAGAAGCAAGTACCAGGGCGGAAGCATCTAACGGAGTTGTATTTGTTGTTACAGCTATATCAAAGGACGAGCAGCACCGTTCCCAGTTTTCCGAGAATCAGTTCCGTTACCAACCTGCTTTGTTACAGGCGATACATTAGCCCTTGCTATTTATGTTTTCCTAACGTATTGTTGGGAAATCATCCAATATTTTTACTGGGTAGATACATTGGAAAATTCGCCTTGAATTCGCAGAAGTTTGGCTTTGTAAATACATGGAATATGTGAATACTGCTGTAAAATACAATCATTCGACTTCACTTTCTAGCAACATCGGCTACTGACGATAATTTTAAGACGATTTGTTAAAAGATAATGAAAACTAATATTAAAGTCAAGAAAATGGACCCTGACGAAAGTTGGGCTTAAGATCATTCACAGATAGAATAAAACTGATCCTAGAAACTACCTGTTGTATGAAAAACGTAATTTATTTTTAATATATAATAAAAACAATTATTGTTATGTTGAACTGCCCCGTTGGTCTCGTGGTCGCAAGCGCGACTGATGAGCATGGGGTCCTGGGTTCGATTCCCAGGTCGAGCAAAGTGTTATTGGGTTTTTCCATTAGGAATTTCTCAGTAGCAGCTCGGAGTTAGGATTTGTGCCTGGTTAATGGCAATAGGCTCGCCCTCTATTATATGGGACCTAAAACATGCCGGCGAACTGTGGGTGTACATTGGTACACCTCTGCCTAACCCTTCGGGGAATACAGGCGTGATGGTATGTGTGTGTGTTTGTAATGTTGAATTACAATTGCGGGCAGCGCAGGACCGGTCATTGTGGCTATCTGTGGGGGCGGGTAGCTGCCTCTGTCCAGCAGTGGACGTCCTTCGTCTAATATGTTGTTGATGAATAAAAAAAAAAAAAGATATGTTGCTGAGCCCTAACAGTTTTCAGAATTGACTTTAGCTCTAAGCCTTATGTAACAGCTTTTAAACACGTTATGGTATGAAAACCTATACTAATATTATAAAGCTGAAGAGTTTGTTTGTTGTTTGTTTGTTTATTACATGGGACCTAAACATACCGGCCAACTGTGGGTGTACATTGGTACACCTCTGCCTAACCCTTCGGGGAATACAGGCGTGATGGTATGTATGTATGTATGTAGTTTGTTTGTTTGGTTGAACGTGCTAATCTCAGGAACAACTGGTTTGAATTGAAAAAAAATTCTTGTGTTGGATAGTTCCTTTATCGAGGAAGGCTTTATGCTATATAGCATCACGCTACGACCAATAGGCGCGAAGCAGTAACCACATATGTAACCTAATGCGGGTAAAAAAAGTACGCGAACGAAGTCGCTGGCAGGAGCTAGTAAATAAATATAAATATGGTAGTTACGAGGCCCTGTCTTAATTTTTCTGAACATTGATCACCTCTTTCCTAAATCTTATATGATAGTACAATAAAATAACGTTGATCCAACCTATTGCTTAATTACCTCAAGGGAATTGTTTGTCCAGCATTATCACGAGATTAGCCGGGAGGCGAGCCTTGTAAGATAAGGCAGGCTTCACGTCGACTACTTGTTTTAGTTTCGTAAATGTTTGAAGAATTTAGATAACTCTGGCCTAAGGATTGCGGCCGACTGTTATCTGAATATCTTAATTTTAATAGACGTGTATGTTTGCTCACTCGTTAACTAAAGCCGCCTAGTGGTCCCAATGATCATACTGTAAGACGTTCATCTTGAAGTTCAAGAATCTATTCCGTGCGTAGACAAAGAAAATTCTCGGTCTAAGATTAGAATTATCTAAGACCTAATAAATGGGTTCACGTGTTTCTCTGCTGACTCCCATTACGTAAGTCACCGTAAATATGCTACAGTTTATCACCAAAACAGATTGGCATCTATTTTCGATCACAGGAGCGGCAGAAAGCCATCAAACGGGCGACCTGTCCTCACAATTACCAGGCAACCATGGCTGACGAAGATCCCATTTGTTGCTCTTTGATCTGCTGTCCAATTAATATATCTGCTGCGCTCTCATTACGCCCTGGTATTTCTGTTTCGTGTCGAGCTGGTGAAGCACTTCGCTTTACCGACTGTTTGTAATGTTGGTTATGTATTTCATTATTTCAGTGTGAAATGAGTAATTGGCTCGGATTTCAAGATCATAATTATCTCAACTAACTTGAGAAGAAAGATTTGTATTTTTGTTTGTAATAGATAAACTACTTAACCGATTTTGAAAATTCTTACACCTATGGAAAGCTACATTTTCAGCTAGTGATAACATTTTTACTTTCAAAAAAATTGGGGATCTATAAAAAAATCCATTGCAGACATAGACGACGTCGCGATACAAACTTTTACAGTTCCTTCCTACAATTTAAGTTGGTTGCAAAAAAACATTACCGAGGAAATGTACATAGCATAACTGTATAGCAGTACAGTCAATATTACAGTCTTCAAAGTTATTTCTGCCACCAAAACAAATCGTGTACCAAAAAAAAGTAGTTTCGCGTGCATCAATATAATTGCTTTTAACACCACCCAGCGCTGCCCCTGCTTCGCCAAAATAACTAATTAATCAGAATTACGTAACTTTCCTTCTAGGGTGGCCGTCCCCAAAAATATTTGGAATATTACTGGAGACTTTGTCAAAAGTGATACAGGCGTTCTCGAGATAGTACGTGCAAAATTTACATTCCATTTTCAATTTCAAATAAAATAAGTTATTTGATTACATGCACTTGAAATGCAGCCAATTCATACGACAGGCTCGTTGTATGAATAATTTTATTTGATTTGCACGTTACCGTCTTGTCTACCCTATAAGATAATCGTGAAGATAATACTGACTTATGGTACAAATAACAGAAGTACCAGGAGTCCATTTCTAGCAAGTAGGTGCACTGTTAATAAAGACGCTAAGCATCCGTGTCCGCGCGGCTAAAACGCTGGGCGTCACCACCACGCCCCGCAGGCTTTTAGACCGCGCCAGCTCGAGACTTTACTGCTTTCGCGTTTTACGACCCGTCTCCGCATTTTGTAGCCACCAAAATTAGTTTCCACCGGTCAAATTGCTAAACAGTGTGTTAAAAACCATACAACAATATCTCTCCCGAAAACACGTAATCCGCAAAGATAAATTGCCGCACCAATGGAGTTAATAGAAGAATAATGAAACAATTATCTGTATTGACGGGGTTTGCGTGTCCGTACGTAGGTGCGAGAGGATCCCACGACACCCCACGCGCTTTACCAGGGGTGCATAAGAAAAAAAAATACCCCATACGAAAATAATTTTGATAGACACTTCGCGTGCGACCAGCAATTACGTTATGCGCGCTTGGTCGGCGGTAATTCGAATTTAGCACATTATCGGAGCGTTACCGATTATTTTCGAATAATAAATACAGAATCGATGCATTCGCACCTTTTTTTCTGTTATTTTAATGTCATTATAAAATAGTTTACGTTGAACATATGTCGCTGGCACATTAGTGATGGGGGGAGTTTGAAATTCGGTATTCGGTATTCGAATATCAAAATTTCGGATTAGATAGTCCGATGGAAAGATCCACTGTTATTATCAGGTAGCACTGTGTAAATGTTGTCTATAGCCGTGCGCAGACGTCTCTGATCTCAGAAGCAACATCCGGCGTTATCTAATCTACGGTCAGTGTTTGTGAAGGCACAGATGATATTCACCGAGATACGCCGCGGTTTATGTATCGAATGTGTCCTCGTTGTACGTCACATCGTACCGTCTTTTTGGTACACATTTCACAATGAGATAACGTGGCCGAGGCGCCACACATGTCATGGCTTATGGTGTTTTTGTTATGAGAAAAAAAACATTCTATAATGTATGTAATAGATAATACCGTGACGCCCACGGAACATTTCCGATACGTAACGACGTAAACTCGCATTATTTACAGTGTCGAGTATTGTTACAACAGATTACTGCAGTTACGTATTTGTCGAGCCCATTGAGTTTTTAAGTGGTTTTAAACAAACACCATTGAGTCGAGAACAGGGACCTCTTGTGCTGCCAAGCTGGCTCGGTAAATAACACTCGAGCTTGATATTTATTTAGAAAAATCTAATCTTGACGTGGAGTGTTTTATCTCCGTATCCGGTAAGATCTCGAAAGGTCCCAAAGTACTAAACACTCGAATGTTTATAAAAATTAAACATTCATGTGACAAACACGGTCTGTTAGTCTTTCTCACGGACCTATTCATGTGCATGAGCGATAGAAACAGCTTCGTGAATAGCTTTTGAAAACGTATTAATGTCAACTAACGAAGATTTTTGTCTGTTTCTCAACTAACAGAAGATAGGTAACATCATTTATAAAATGTATCTTTTCAAAAATGCAGACGTCAAAGCATTTTTCCGTTGATCTGAGACAGGAGAAATAATGAACTACAAATGTCTATCCGTGTCTGTTCTATTACCGAACATAATAAGTGTCTCTCAGTCAAAAAGGCTGCGTGGAAACAGCAACAACATTAATTAAAACAAGTGACAGTTTCACACGACATTCATTAGGTATATCACGTCATTACTCACCCGTTTCTATTTCCGATACTTACGAGTTTTTCGGCGCGGAGACGATGCCAAAACTCATGTCCCACGTTCAACTTGACTGTTAATTAATTTTAACTGACGCACACAGCGAAACTTGGAATAGAATCCTCATACATAATAAGATGTATGAATGGACTGTACCAACTTAAATGAGGTGCGTCTACGTTCCAACAAATAATTGTCATTCATCAAAACCGAAATCGGTGTTAAAAGTGTCGACGCTCACATCTGGTATCGGTGCACAATATCATTGTCGCATCACTAGTCAGTTACAAAAGTGAGAATGCACGAAATCCAGACTGTGATCGTTAGCGACGCGACACAAATTAAATTTACAATCGTTTGTATCATAAATAAAACATAAAACATGCGCTATAAGATACAATTTGCTAAACTGTCGCCTATATTAGTATTCGACGGTCACGTCAAAATATTCAAATTGAATTGTGTCTCGTCATCGGAATACGAATGAATCGAGTCAGATTGTGACGTGGTTGCACCGAGTTAGCCGGTCTAGTGTTGTATCGATTTTGGAATCGATTATTCGCTATTGTTTGTGACGCTTTGGGATTATGTTTTGTTTTTTCATGCGTAGTTGCGTATTGTGAATAATGATGTGAATATTAATCGAGTAGGATGTTTTTTTAATGACATTGTAGATTGCGAGTTGTTTGTTAATTCGTATTGTGTTTGCATGTTCAACGTTCCGTAATTAGTTTTTCTGTTTGGTACAAGTTTGACTAGTTACACCTTGTTTTTAAACAACTTGAAATCGTTTTTCCGGTTTGAAAGGAGCACTCGACATGCAAAATTGGAAACTTTACACAGGGTGACAATGTTCTCGAAAAGGAGGCAGATTATCATGTTTTGTATTAAAAAAATGTAAGAAAATAAGGTATAAAAATCTTGAAGTGCCATAAAGCTGTCTGCAAGAAGATTCGTATGGGGTACTTTTGCATAATCTCGTTGTACCCCGGGGGCGGCCTGGGGCCCGCAAAAATCGGCTAACAAAGTAACACTCCGCTCAAGTGTCACCAAGTGGCGGTCTCCAATTCGATTACCGAGTAGTGCCGGGGGGACTCGAGTCTAAATAACTTAACTCGGTTTGCTCGAGTGCTCGATTATTCGATTTAGTCGCGATTACAATGCGTAAGTGTCGTTGAGAGTTTAGAAATGTGGTTTTGAAGATTTTTGTGAATACTTTTATCTTTTTTTTTATAGTGTTCGGGTTTTTGGGTGACTGACACGATCGTGCGAAGGACAAAGATCTTTACAAATGTAAACATTTTTTTATTTGCAGGTATAGCGCAGTGATTATATTTGTATCGTTGATAAAGATTTGTATTCACATTGTTTAGCATTTTATTGCTTCTTATACGATGTCATTCTAAACAGATATTTGGAAGTACAAAATGGATTTTTTTGCATTGATACTGGGGTAAAAAAATGTGAGGACGACACACCTGTGGAAAGATTATCATAATATGATAAAAATACTTTGCGATTCAACATTATTTTAATAACTTTAAAATACAACAGCAAGATTTTAATTAGAGCTGACGAATAATTGGTAATTTTTTTGATTGACTTATTTTTTTTTATAACATGCCATCACGCCTGTATCCCACGAAAAGTTAGGCAAAGGTGTACACCCACAGTTCGCCGGTATGTTTTTGGTCCCACGTAATAGGGGCCTATTATTTATCTTTATTTTATTTTTATTATTTATCTTTTATTCATTTAGGCTATCAAAAGTCTATATATCATAAATAAAAACAACAGCAATGAAATTATCGATGTAAGAAACCAGTCTTCAAAATAGATCCCCTGCCAACTTACCAATCAACCCTGAACGCCACAACCCAAACCCCACAGCAGTTCTTATCAAAATTGAGCTAGTAACAACAAACAACTGTTTGCGCTGCACCTCAAGGATAATAACAGTCTAGCCGGCAAGATGGTGGCACACACTATCAACACAGCATAGAATAACATAGCAGTCTACATATTATGACATGCTTACCTCCTTAGATGTACGTATGGCTTCTGAGGTGGACTAAGTATATTTTTTTGACTACTCCGTTAGTCTCATGATCGATTCCCAGGTTGGGTAGTGATATTGGGATTTTTTTTTAGGAATTTCTCAGTAGCAGCCCTGAGTCTGGATATTAGTACTGCCACTGATTTTTCTCAGGTTGTATCGGAGTATGGGATAGATTTCGGTCTTCGAGAATGGGGGAAGAGGGAGTGCGTCTCCCGCGCGTGTTTGGTTAGTTAGTCCTCAATGAGACTGGCTGCCGTGCCCGAAATCCAGTCAAGAGAAGATAGATATCTTTTGGGAACGATAAAGTAATATTGGAAGAAATGCAATTGTTATGTGACATAGAGAAAGTAAGGGAATTTCTTATCCATAATTATTGCCGATTGAAATAATTACAGGAAATGAAAATTTCGAATAGTTATCAGAACTTCAATTCCTATATTTTCGAAATACTACCACTATAACATTTTAAATACAAACTTTGTTGCATAAAAACAAAAGAAAGCAAAAATATGTAAATACTAGTCCATTTTCCCATGTAAAATCTGTCCCAACGCAATTTGCTCTGAACATCTACCAGCTCTAAAGTCCCCCATCTGATACGGGCTATACAGAACCTTAAGAGCCCATGATGCCATACCCCGTCAGACGTCGAGACGCCGATGTATAAAATCTGTATGAGAGAGCGTTAAATAAAGCCCAAATGGCTAATAAAACACTCTCGCTTCCTTTACGGGGCCCTCATCTTTGTTTAGGGCCAACTAGCGAGCTATCTCGATTAAGGGCTATCTTTGTATTTTTGTTGTGTATTGTTTGCGCAAGAGTTTTCGCAATGTCGTAAAGTTTTGACTTTAAGATTTTGATAGGGTTATTTAGAGGTGCTCGGTTCTTTCGCAGTGCGGGATTGGGAACAAGTGTTTACGCGATGAGTACTCAGTTGGAGGTTTGGGGAATCAATATGTCCATAAAGATGTTTTGAGATTTGACTTTTCGCTCAAACTCTTAACTATCTTACTACTATTTATAAATGCGAAAATTTCGATGGATAGATGTTTCACTCCATTTTTGTTGGACTCCATGACACCAGAACGGCTGAACGGATCTGGATGAAATGTGGCACAGAGTAGACTGACATAGTTCATAGGCTTTTTATCCCATTTTTGTGTTCCCAAGGGATAATTTAGGACTTATTACTTTATTTAGACGAAGTATTCGGGCAGAAGTTCTTACGTAATAAATTTCTTGATAAACTAGACACTAAAGATACATAACAAAGCAATAGCAAGTAAAGAAAATCGGTCATTTTCTATGATTACCGGTGCTTCATGTAGCATGGCGTGATGCAATTATGCACGTATTTCTGAACACATGAAACGCAATCCATTCAACAGAACGAGTTGTACCAATTACGCTTACGAAATAATAGATCAATAATTTTCTACAAAAACATTAAAATTCATTGCCTAAGATAAATAAGAGGTGAACCACAGAAGATAAAGCTTCATGACAATAGACCAACAAGAGATCTCTTGTCTTTATTTAATCATCGTACAATTGAATCGTCCCGTTCTATGGCTTGACAAATTCGCACGCCCCCGACATTGCCTTAAACGCACACTTAACTCGTACCCTTTCCGTCTTTCACCCTCGGACGCCTCCATTCTTTTTATATCGCAACTTTATTAACGCATAAAGGTCTGCTGATGGGCCCTTTAAGAATTAGGATGCGTCCCGTGGCCGGGCGTTAGGCTCACTCGAGCCGAACAAATGGAGTGTCGGAACTTAGGCCGACTGCGAATTCGTCCGCGCGGGATTGCACTGTCCCATCCCTATCCGCAATTAAACCGGCCGTTATCACGTTGTTCCAAATTTGAATTTGCGTGTACTGATTTCGGTGGTTTCGTTATAATCGGGCTTTCGCTGCGAATTTTGATTAAAAACTTTTTAGTTACTCGCTGCTTGCACGCGAAGAATTTAAAAGTTTTTTTGTTCGTGCAAATGTTACAGGGAAGGAAGACAAGATTTTTTTTTCTATTACGAATGTAATACAGCAAATAATAGGGGGAAAACGTATCTCAATACGAGTATCGACGTTGTGAAAGCAATCGGATTTACATGTCTACCGACGCCGTACTAAAACGAAATCATGAATGAAGCGCAGTATAGGAAACCCAAAACATTATCCTTATGCTCCCATTTTACGACCTTTACCCCCATCGAGTCGAAAGGGTCACATCGGTACGACACGCTGTAAAACCATTCCCGTCTCGCTCCTGCACGTTACTTACTCGTAAAACCGAAAGAGATAATCACGAAGATGAGTCGAAAATTATTTTTTTTATTATCACCATCGGCGGTGCTCTTTTATTTCCTTTTTACGGTCCGAGTACCTCATAAAAAGACAATAAACTTACTATTTACAGACCATCAGGAAATTGTTAGCCGAAGAGGTCTCTTTACGACACATGTTAGCCTGGTGCGGCCCAGTCCAAGTGATGCACTCTTTACGATTGGCGCGCACTAAAATGTTACGCGAATGATACATTTTTATCTCCCATAAGAGTATATCACGCCATCAAAATAAACCGCAAACTGTTTTACTGTTCTGTGAATATCGAAGCGATAGTCCACTATTACAGAAATGTCCCCAAACCTCAACTAGAAGGAATATTAGTTAGTAAGTCGTGGTTACGGGTTAACTTGCTAACCAGAAGCGAAGTACCAGGAGTAAATATCTCCACACATTACCA
This sequence comes from Caradrina kadenii, assembly GCA_947462355.1. Lineage (NCBI taxonomy): Eukaryota > Metazoa > Arthropoda > Insecta > Lepidoptera > Noctuidae > Caradrina > Caradrina kadenii. The sequence goes on along the minus strand of OX381690.1, from coordinate 12,074,128 downwards.
GAACATCATAAAATCATAGACGTGTTAAAAACCATAAAGTAAAGGAGCCATCGGAAGCCCTCTCGTGCTCTTCAGCTTTATTATTGGGGAATTTCGTCAAGAGTTTTAATAATAGTTATTAAAATGGCTGCCCGTGTTACCTAATACATCAGTTAAGTGCTGTTTTTATGATTTAACACTGATTCTCCCCGATATTACGGGCTATAAATTATAGCCGGGATTACCGGCCAAATTGTTTTATGATATGTTTTCATTGTTTACGACTGTAATGTTTTTTGTAATGCTTGATCGGTGACGTCACAGGCCAGTATGTCGAATGATCAGCATTATATGAAGGATACTGAAGCGGAGCGCGCGGTGGCGTGGTGGCGGTTACGTAAAGTGAGCGATTTACTTATTCGTGTTAGTTTGCAATAATAGCAACGTTTACATTGGGGTTTTGTAATATCTGCGCGGCGGTGCGCGGGGCTCCGGGCGCGGGGCCATGGGCGCGGGGCTCCACGATTTCAATATTGTGAATTCCGACGATGTTCTCGTAGTGCGTGTAATGAATTTCGGGATTGTCTTGCGGTTTTTCGGTTTCAACCCCTCGCTCTCGGCCCGTCGTCTATTTACTTTCACTCTATTGGATGAGCTTACATTATGTAAAAGACGGCTCGTATCGAACTTTTAATAACGATCGACGAATTCTTTGGTGGGTTTTTTCGTGAGCGGAACACATCGCAGCGAGGTACGCGTCGCCGCATGGCACCGTAGTTATACCGAAATATATGATAATAAGGGGTGGTATTATTTAGGTCCGGCCATTCGTATGATAAAATTGAACCAGTGATATTTGCCCGCAAACAATTCCTATGGAGATTTCGGTCTTGTTTCTGGGGTTAAATCTGTGCACGGGGGATGATATACGGATGGGCCACGGCCCCGCTGGATTTTCCTTTTGCGAAAAATATCGTGCAAACGGAAAGAAATACGCGTCCGGATCATAATACGGTCAAATATTGTCGTTCGTATGCGGATATCCGGGGAAAAAACCGCATATTATAACTTATTTTTGTGTCAGCATTTCTTATGTACAAACGTATAATTTGGTAGAATTTACGTTGGTCGTAACGTCCTTTTTATTTGACAAAAACTGTCTATGTCAAAGACGTGATTACGCCATAAATATAGTTGATACGACATCCACAGTTTCTTGATGTGGTTACTGAGTCTCAATAGGGTAATGAACGGACAGTTTTTCCTGTCCGTGACAGATATTGACGAAAAAACTCAATTGTAACAAATAGCCATAATATTTTTGTTCGTATGCAGTTTCTGGCAAATTATTTACTCTGTGTTCTTAACCCTACATGATCAATATATTCCTCCTCATTTTAATCGTTTTGTGGGTCTCAAAGGCGTTAAGACGAGCCGATCTTAATTACCAGGCCAGCATAGACGGACGGATATTAAAAATTGTCAGCATTAAAGATGAAATTCAAAAATAGAAGTTAATTTTTTAACGTTCGCCGCTCGGTAGTTCGGTTTACGGGCTGCGGTCGCGCCCGAGGCGCGGACCGTTCTAATTAAAATCGCTACGTTTTCTGTGGTATTCATTTTCATCCTTGAAAGCTCTTTTTGTTGCTCCCACCCTGGTTAGGTTACGTTATTGTTGTGGGTTGTAACTAATTTACATGTTAATGAGATGTTTGTTGTGTTTATGCCGATAGTTAGCTTAATAATTTTATACGTTCGCATTATTAGTTTCCTGAATGGGGTTTGTAAACTGTTTCTCTTTTTGCGTAATAGAAACAACATTTTTATTAAAAACGTGTTTAGTTATTGCTTTTATTTCAATAAAACAGTTGTTTAGCTAAACTCGGTTCACCTGACTAGAATGGGAGTCAAACAGCCGGCGCTCATAAGCTCAAGGAGTTACTATTATTTTTTCGAGTTACTTGTTTTAACATTCCTAATGTTCATTAGCATTTATTACAATGCTAACCGGGGTAGCAAGAGCGCGCACGGCTGGCCGAAGCAGAGCCTTTGTTTCGTCCATTACGTATGCAAATGATGTTCAAGTACCACCTGTACGCTTATGTTTGCCTGGTAAACAATCGCTAGGTGGAAATGGGAAGACATTTTTTTTGTCTCCTGGCTACCGGAGTTACCTTTGTGGACATCCATTGTTGGTGTTGTTAAAGGAATTTAGAAGATCGAGAAGAAAATGCGACGCCATTTGTAAAAGCTACTGAGATAATGCGACTGCTACCAGTCGTTAGCGACTGTCGAACTTCTGACTGACAGCAAATTGTCCTTTATCTTTAACTAGCTTCCGCCAGCGACTTTGTCTGAGTGGCTTATTTCACACGAGTTAAGTTACATCTTTTGTTACTGCTCCGCTACCGTGTGTCGTAGCGTGATGTTATATAGCCTATGTTACTCAGGAATACTGTAGCTATCTATTGGTGAAAAATGGTTAAACTCGGTCCCGTAGATTCGGAGCTTTTTCGGTTCAAACAAAAAGCTTTCATCTTTAATATTAATATATGTAGACGAGATCACCTGGTGGACTTTGTTTGTACTACCTAGAACTTTTGTTTTTCCTAATTTTACATAACATACCATCACGCCTGTATTCCCTGAAGGGTTAGGCAGAGGTGTAACAATGTACACCCACAGTTCGCCGGTATGTTTAGGTCCCATGTAATAGGGGGCGAGCCTATTGCCATTAACCGGGCACAAATCCTAACTCCGAGCTGTTACTGAGAATTTCCTAATTTTAATTTTTCCTAATTTTCTTTTGCCCTAAAAGACCACACCAGTGAAAAAAAACAGGAAACATTCGAATCGTTCAAGCCATTGTCGAGTTTTTGCAAGACAAACGCACGGTTATTGATTTTACTAGATATTAAATAAGGTATTTAAAGCCATTACATTATAATGGTGACAAAAAATAATTAAGCACATAATAAAAATCAATTAACTCTTTAATCAACAAAGTACTTTGCTAATCTCTAATTACTGTTATGTTTTCCAGCTCATAAACTCTGGGCGATCGAAACTCCCGTTTTAACAAAAAAAAAGTTGCCATTCTTGTCAAATGGACTTCTATCACGCTAGTACTTTCTCGGTTTTGTATTGTACGGCTTTATGCTTTCCTAGTAATGTAAGTGGGATTTGATGATAAAACATCACGCCTGTATTGAAAGGGTAATCAGAAGTGTTGAAATAGTAAAGCCACAGTTCCCCGAGCCTATTTTTTCAACTATATTGAAATCGGGTGTCCAAGAATGGAACCGAATACTAGTTAGTAGATATTTTACATGGAGTGACTGATTACAAATTCGAACCGGAATGTGATTTACTAAGAAATTGTTATCGAAAAAACCCAATAATTTTCTTGAGTCGAGAATCAAATTCCTTTGAACACAGCAGTCTACTAGGATATCAGATAACTTATCTGCATAGTCCAGTATAGTCATAGTAATATGGTTGTTTAGTAAGAAAAAAATGCCTTGTCAATATTTTTATCTATGACTGTACAGATTTTACGATTTTTAACACCAAAAATAAAAGTCGTTTCCGAGCAAAAATTTTTGCTAAATATTACTCAGTTTGATAGCCAGAATGCGAACCTAGATGAAAACTATGCGATGTGTATTTTTACAATCCATGTGTGCTACAGGTGATTAATTCCCTTCAGCCGTTTAAGCGTAAAAGAGTAACAAACATCCATCGATCCTCGCAAATTTTCGCATTTATAAACCATCTGTACTAATATTACAAAGAGGAAAAATTTATTTGTTTGTTTGTACCGAATAAGCTCCGAAACTACTGGATCGATTTTAGCCATTTTGTCACCAGTAGGTAGCTACATTATTCCTGAGTATTTTAGGCTATATAACATCACCCTACGACCCACAGGAGCGGAACAGTTACCAAAGACTTAACCCAGGTGAAATCATCCACGTACAAAGTCGCGGGCGGAAGCTACTCTTATATAAAGCAAGAACAATAATAGGTACTGAATTCTTACAAGTATTAATAATATCCCATCGTTCGAACAGCTTCACGCATCATTGCTAAGTAACGTCGACGTCCATGGCAACCGAATATAAGCCATGCAAGAAAAGCCGCTTACTTTAAAAGCAACCCAAAGTTATTTGAAACTTTGCATTGCGCTGGAGTTGCCTTTAAGATAATTAACTTTGCTTTTGAAGTGGAATACTGCCTTTATTTTTACCCGACAAAAGCAAAATGGAGGGTTTTGAATATATGTGTGTATACTTAGGTGAATATAATTATTTGTCAGCGAGTTTTTTTTACCCACTTTAAGTTACGTCTTTGGTTACTGCTCCGCTCCCTTGAGTCGTAGCCTGATGTTATATAGTGTATAATATTTCTCATGAATTGGGTTATCATATCCAATAATATTTTTTTCAATCCGACTGATAGTTCCAAAGATTAGCGCGTCTAAACAAACAAACAAAAATTCTTCAGCTTTATTAGATTAGAAATTATATAGCTGAATTAAGCCTAAAATGTTATCTAATACTGTACTGTAATACTGTCAAAAAATCAGACGGAACTAGCCATCTAATAATTTATTATTCAACTCCATCATAATCACCATATTCCTATCAATACAACTCCTGTCATCACCAAAAGTGATAACATCAATCACCAATCACCATCTGTCATCACCATTCTGCTTTGAACAGGATGATATCTATTCAAAAAGTACTAGGGCGGCATAACACAAGAGGAGACCACCAACGTTCGAATTTGGGAGGCGATTGAAACCAGCTAATGTCCCACAATGGTTGATTTGCAAACAGTTGACTGGTGACAGTTCATTGTATGCTGATCGCAGCCCACGTGGTTGTAAGATGGTCGTATAAGCAGGTTATGGTGTACGAGATTTGATTCGCGGGGTCTTATTGTTATTCGTCATCTGGGTCACATTTGGAAGGTAGGCGATACTTCTCCATTGGTGCAATGGTAGATAGTTTATCTACAAGCCACAGGATAGACTGGAAAAGTTAACATTTTTACTAAAAAAACTTTTAAATTTTAGGTCGTTACTAACCTTCCTACTGTTTTTACAATACTTAGTAACACTTATTAAATCCTAAATCTCAAAATTCAGTTTCTTTATTTTAAAAAAGTAATACTAAAAACCAAATATTTTCTAAATTGCCGAATTTAAACCGATCACCCGCAAAGGCATTCCGTATTCAAAAATATTATTCTTATTTTGAAAACATAAGTTGCGTTCTATATTTGAATTCGTCGCGGGAACACTCCCCCTCGCCGCGCGGTAAAAAAACGGTCAGTGCGAGTGGCTTTTACTAAAAATGGGTTCCGTGATCATTTATTTTTTTCGATGTTTTACATTAGAAATGAACGAACTGTGCTGACAAGATAACCAGTATTTTCCTTCCCCTACGTTTTTGTTATCATCTTTATAATGTTTGGTATTTATTTGTACAAGATACATTTTTTGTATCTGAAAAATACTTAAGAAAATAAAAACTTTCCATGTTTGTAGCTTTGCAACTGTTTATGTAACGGAATCCTAAGCTTCGTATAAATATCGATCCGACACACACTCCTGCCGCACGCCAAAACACCGCGCCGTGATAAATTACCTTCGGGAAATTAAAACTGTCTTTAAAACAATACCTGCTTTTTTCTTCGTCGCTTCCACCCCTCTTTCCTATCCCTGTCCTACTTTAACACTTTAATTTGTGTATCTTGTGTCTCGTTCTAATTAGAAGAAAGAGGGTCGGAATTGACATTTCTTTTTTTTAGATAATTTTTCTTTTTATTTTCTAATGTCGATTGTGTTGTTTTAATTATTACGTTCCATGTTACGCTTTATGCTTCATAATTTAATATAATATTTAAAAGGGATCGCTAGGTATTATTTTATAACTTGAATCATAATAGTAATTATAGAGTAGAAGTACATAAATATAGTGCATTGTGGAGCACTTAGCATGTGCTTCATTCTATGGCATTACACCTATCTTTATAGGTTATAATGATACCTTTCCTACATCGTGCGATCTAGATTAAAAACATAACCACATATTTTATGTAGCGTTGTATACAAGGCCTTAATGAACAAAATATTTTTTTTGAATAAAAGGTTTAAAGGAACTGTATAAATATTTCCTATTCACAATCACTAAAGCGTCGTTATCAACATCTCACGGGACACGGCGCCAATAAACAATGAATGAATTATGGTGGAACGCTTAAACATAAAAATAAAATAAACATTCGCCGAAGATGCACAATCTCCTAATTAAGAACATCACAAATACATTAACTCAAACCCAAAGCCCGTTTCAAATCTAATTTCTTTTTTGACAAAACAAAAAAAGACTTAATTACTTTTTCTGGCTATCACAAAAAGCGGGAGATAAGAGCCCTATTTGAATCCTCGTTATCAACACCTCCCGGGCACTTTCACCCTTCAATCTTTACCTTTTTTTCTTTTCCACCCCCAGAGGAGTACCTATCGTAATTTAAAGATAACTAATGCTCAGAGTCATTAAGGGACCGTGCCGAAGAAAAAGCAAGAAGAAAAATTAAAAGGAAATGCAGCCAAATGCATTTTTTATATTTATTTTTCCAAATGATAAGTTTATTTGAGTTTGAAACTCTTTAGTGAGGAACTCTTTTTATCGTGGACAATTAAAGTCAACGTTGAAGCGTGTTTAATATTTTAATGTCTATGGCTTACTGAGAAATAGTGATTAGTGATCTTAAATTGGAATTTTAATATTTATGTGATCAAACATAATTACGATTTTCATTAATTTCGGTTAATTTCTTTGCTTCAGCTAGTTTATTTCCTGCTACATTTTACGATGTCCCGCGCGTCATCAAAAGTAAAGACGTTAAAGTGTTCAAAATATATTTATTACAATTAAAATTTTTATGGGCCAATAAAAATTGTAAATGAAAAAATCTTATGGGCTTTGTTGAAATAGGTCTAATTGACCCCAGGATTTTTAAGCCCCGGGTTTAACGATCGAAAAAAGTTCAAAAAAAATGAAATTAAAAACGCTCTGAGTCGCGACAAGGTGTTCTTACTTTTTTTACTTCAAAAATGTAATAATCCAACGGCAGTAAAATACTATCGAACGTTTACGACAAATTCACACAAGACCTACTTAATAAATCTGACAAAATCTTAAATTTATGCTCGCGAACGCAGGACACACGAGTAAAAAAAGATTATTTTACGACGCCGTAAACCTGGTTAGAATGCGGCCCTGGATGCTGGATAATTCGGGAAAAATCCATTTTAATTAACATATTTTTATGGCGATCGCGATGGAAATTATAAATAATGGTTTCATTAATATTTTTTCTAGTAATCACCGTTTAAGACGCTATTTAGAATACGCATCCTTAAGCTTTTACGATATTCGGGAACGTTTAAACGTTATAAAATGTAATATTATGATTTTTTAACGAGAAAAACGATATAAAGCTAAAAAATATATGTTTTTTAATGTTTTAATTTGGACATTTCAAATGTCGCCCTTCGTTCCTTTTTAATGAAAGCAAGAAGTGTCGTCAGTTATTTTCATTTTTTTTTCATGTCCACGTTTAGAAAATATTGTGAGTACGACGAAAGAATGTTAAAAAGTGTTCTTGATTAAATAAAATGTCGCTAGGCCTCCGAGGGGACCGGCAGACGGAGTGCACGTGAGGAGAATTAAGTATTACTGACATTAAACCTAGAACAGTAAGTAATGGATCGGATTTAACGGATAAATTAAAATTATCGTTTTAAATCGGATTTTTACTTTCTCTGCTTGTTGATAGGGACTTTCGTTTGTATAGGAATTTGTGGAATGTGTTTATTAACTTTCACAAAAATTTAAAAATTGGATACAAATAACTTATTACCTCAACTTACCGACACCAGTTTTCATAAACAATAATGCCTCGCTTACCTGGAAAGATAAGAAAAACATTACATAAGCAAAAACGACCAAACAAACCAACTAGGACAACATAACATGCAAAAATGTGTACGAGAAACCCCAAATTGCTGTAACCATATATCGCAGCAAAACGGTGTACAAGAAAATTCGTAAATATTTTTTCAAATAAATTACACGGGGGCTAATGAAAGGGCCGATGTTTGGCCGGCCGGACGGACGGACGGACACAATAGCCAGGGGAACTATTGCTCTATATATTTTGCTTAGAATGACCGCGAATTCCGCTAAATAAATATCAAGTTTTTTTTTGTATTTTTGTCGGTCAGCAAAACTATTGTCGTACCTTCGAGTTACGTGGCTTAAAAGCCGCCATATTTGTTATTCAGGTGCTTGTAATTTATCCGGTGTTTCTTTAGCAAGATATTTTCTTTCAGGATAATACTTATTTGTGGTAGTAACTAGGTATTTGCTCCTTATTTATGAAGCTCTCGCTACGCAAGTAACAAGCTGAGATAATTCTACTATCTTTTTCTTGTATCGTAAACAACATGCTCGGGAAATGAGAAAATTATTTTCTACTTAGACAAAATGAAAATCAGATTACACCAATTAGAACGACGTATTTTGAGTAAGGCTTTCTTATTTGACGGAAAAGTTTCACTTACATACTTTTTGTGTGAACGATACAATATAGCGGTATTGCAGCCTATTCCTAATAAGAGGTTTGGCTGTGTATGGGGAGGGCCGGAGGGCCGGCGAATCTCGTCGAATACCTCTCAAGTCTCAGCCCTCCCAGAGGGACCATGTACCAAATCATACACTATAATTTTGGAGAAAAATATCACGGTAAAGGTTGTTATACTTCTTATGTATTTTATGTGCGGAACCCTAAAAGTAGAGACTCGATAAGTAGAGTAGTGTATGTTTAGTTTTTGAATTTAGATTTATGATCGAAAGAGGTTTTATTTTGAGACACGAATGAAAAAAAATCTAGCTATATTTGAAAATCGAATTTCGTTGGTAGAAATCTACGTTAAGTCTATAAATGACTTATAAAAAAGTAGCTTCTACCCGCGACTTGGCTCGCGTGGTTATTTTGCACCCGCGTTAAGTTACGTTTTTTGCTACTGCTTCGCTCTCATATGTGGTAGCGTGATGTTATATAGCCTATGTTATTACCTGATGATTTAGCTATCTATTGTTGAAAAAACGGTTGAAATCGGTCCACTAGTTTCAGAGTTTATTCGGTACAAACAAACGAACCAAAAAAATCTTTTCTCTTCATAATATTAGCATAGAAAAGTCAAAAGATTTTTTTTATAAATCTGTAACCCTACTTCTGTCTGCCCTCCGCTGTTATAACAAACAGACAGACACACATTAATATTTATGCGCATGTCTCGTACAATTACTGCGACACGTACACTCGACACACGGATCTGATAACCATTAGTCACACTGCACCCGGTCAGTGTGGACAATGACCACTGTGCAATTTGACTAAGTATTTATTTTATTTATTTATTTATTTTCGCCCAGAATTTTGGGCTATTTGAGTGGAAAATATTATTTTTTGTATATTTTTTTTCTGAAAGAAAGCAATCATTCATAGCAGGATTTCTTATGATGCAAAGTATTTTTTTCGTATTATGAGTAATTAAGGAGATACACGATACAGGAGAGATTCATAGCGTAGCACAATGTTTCCAAAAAAGTGATATTAGTTTTAAAAAAAAAAACAATACTTCTGCAAATTCAATCAGTATAAAAAAAACAAAATAAATTAAACCTAAACCAAACAAATTACACCAGCTTAGAACCGAACCGCACTCAAACGTTTAACATCCACATTCCCTAACATTATCACCCTTCGGACAAAAAAAAATACCCTTCGCAGATTGACATCTGTCAGGGCCGGTTCGATCCCGGCTGGTGTAAAAATCTACCCTACATTTTGCTGGTGGAATAAATTTTTAATCAAAATATTTTTGCGTCCCCCCTGACATAGGTATGATAATTCTTGTATTGTTATCAACTGACAGAAGTTAAGTTAGGATGGGTGTGGCTAACTTACACATGAATAAATTATTTGTTTGTGTAAGTGATGGTGGGAATTGATGACGTCAACTGTCATGGCGGCTGACGTCAGTGTGTTTAGTGATAATAGTTTTTTTTTCGTTTCATAGACTATAATTAAATGAATGCGTTTGGTACAAATTTATCTGCATGGTGCATGGCGTAGTGGCTGAGCGAATGGCTGCTACGATGCGTGTCGTGGCTTCGATTCCCGCACGGAACAAATAATTGTATGGCCTACTGGTAGTTATTTGAATATATGACTTTATATGTTTTTAAACGAACCCATGATACAGTATAATTTCTAATGTGGGGGGGGAGCATCTTTTTTTTCTTTAAATAAATATAATTATTATAAAAGTGAAGTAGAAGATTATTATAATAAAATTAATATTTTAATTTCTTAATATTTATCATGAACTAGCTAAAGCTAGTCATCAGTTGCCGAGTATACGCAGAACAACCTATCAAAATTTCACCACAATCGGAACAACGGTTTAGGAACGCATAAAAGACAAACATACAAACATTATTTTTTAATTATTATTAAAGATAAATATTGAAATTGAAATGTACAAATTCACACAGGTGCTTTAGAAACTTAGGTTACGTGATTAATTCTGTTGCAAAAAATAAAAGAGAACTAAAAATAGCCATGTTTGTTTTTTATACCATTTCGACATAAGCCATAATAAAATACCGCCATAAAACAGCTGCAGCCGTTAGATTATCGTTGCAATAAATACAAAACAAAGATACATAACTTTTATACAAAGTGAAAGTAAGGCATAGAATGTTGACGCCATTTTCTTTTGTTTATGCAGCCCTGGTACTTCATGATCGTCTAACCTCTTAATGGGTGACATTTAAAATTTAATTCTATTATTAACTATCGGTTAAAGTTTGCAAGAAAAACTCTAAAATAACCGTTGAAATTAACTTTTTCAATAGAAGAAAAAAAATGTTCATATGTTTGTGGAATCTTATCTCAGAAACGGATGGATTGATTAACATTGATATAACAACATACTTATATAACACTAGCTTCTGCCTATGACTGCGTCCGTGTCATGTTGTTATAAATATTATCACACGGAAACCGTACATTTTTCTGGTATTAAAAAAAAGCCTATGTACTATTCCACACTCCAATCTATCTCTGTGCCAAATTTCATCCAGATGTGCTCAGCCGTTCTGGCGTGATTGAGTGCGTAACATCCATTCGTGTCCGTGGAGTTTCTTGCTCGTTCTTCTCCATAGAGACCCAGCTACGTTTTGGAATGAGCCAATAGCTTCAACTTTCTGCCGAACTTCTTGACAATTCAAAAGTGCCTGTTAATGGTCTAATTGAAATAAATGCTTGGACTTTGAATTAAACTTTAGCATTTATAATAGTCGTAAGATTGTTTCTTTAACTTCGACAATGGTACTAAACATATTTAATCAAGATGTCTGTATTGCCAACAATCAACCGATTCCCAGCTAAAAATACAAATACCTACAAACGATAAATAACTCACAACCTAATTCTCACGCGACCTACAACAATTCAAAGAAAAACCAAAAAACAATGAAAAAACAACTTGGAACTACATAACAATGTACAGCGATTAATTCCCAAAAACGAAACATAAAGACGTTCTGAACAAAATGGACCAGAAAGAAAAAGCCAGCCAAGTGCGTGCAGGACTTGCTCAGGAAGGGTCCCGTACCACTGTTACTACACCTATTTCTAGCAAAGCAGCGTTACTGTATTACGATTTGAAGGGTATGGATGCCGGTGTAATAAAGGCACATGAAAGCTGTGATAACAACGCAATTGCAAGGCCTCTGGTATTGCAGATGTCTATAAGCAGCGGTGACCACTTAACATCAGGTGGGCCGTTGGCCTGTTTGCCATCCATTGACATAAAATAACTGTATCTATAATATTTAACACTACACACACAAAAAAAAAACACATTTTCTTGTATACGGAACTTTAATTTTTATTTTTATTTGCTGTTATAGTGGCAATAGAAATAACAGTGAAATTTTCAACTGTCTATCTATCACAGTTCCTGAGATAGAGACTGTTGAAAGATAGACCGGCGGACAATGAAAGCTTAGTAACAGAATCCCATTGGCATCCTTCGGGTACCTACGGAATCCTAAAAAGTAACAAAACTCCCCAAAGCAAATAATACTTGTTTAAAAACCGTAAAATTATGTTCAAACGTCGACACCATGCATATTTTAAATAGTCAAATATAAAAGATTTGCGTCGATTCGACGCGGCTGTCGTTCCAACGCAAGGAAATCGTCTAGTTACATATTAATGAGGATTTTGCTCATTTTTACTTTAACTTTTGTTACCACAATGGGTCTGTATGTACCTACTGTTCTTTTGTAGGTAGACATTGTATTCAAGTGATGAATATTTTACGTCAGTTTAGGTTTAAAAAAACATGTTTGGTCTGAGAAATCATTGTCTGTGATTGGTCAATCTTTGTCTGAATTTTGTCAAGTTTAATTTCTATTAGTTATTATTATTTCTGCAGATTACACTAATGTTTGTTTTGGTGTTTGACCTGTTTAATGTTTCTTAGTCCTGCTATATTATTCTGAATTTTAGTCATAATATCATATCACTATATGATGTACCGACATTTACAACATCGGATCCCTAATTCCTATTTCAAAAATATAAACCTAAGTTACTCCTAATAAAACCAGCTATCTCTATCAGTGAAAGGCCCGTCAAAATCGGTCCAGCAGTTTTGGAGATTCACGGGAACTAACAGGCATTTTAACTTAGCAAATACCAGGCATTTTAACTTAGCAGTTAAAACCAGCGCAAGCTCGCACTAATTATGGAAAAAAAACGATTTTAGTTGAAGGAGCACGACTGTTTAATAGTTTACCGGAAGATGTAAAAAAATGTAACAATGTAAACATATTCAAACGTAGACTAAGGCAACACATCAAAACACTAGAAATAAAATGAAACAGATTAATACTAACAAAATGTCTCCAACACCCTAGAGGTAACAAATGATAATAGTACTAGTTATAATCACATTATGTATCTCATTATAAGCGAACTGTTATTTAAGTTCTTATGAGAAATAAAGTTTTTTAAACCTAAACCTAAATAGATATTTCAATTACATTAATTTGTATTACTATTATATACCTAGTACTATATTCTTTTTAAGTTCCCAATTTAAACGATTTCATCAAATACTCCTAGCGTTAACGTCAACAAAATAATTCCATCTTTAAAAAAAGTTTGAATACCTGAAAATGGTCTTCCATCACGCAAGCAAAAACTTTGGAATGGAATCAAAATAATTTGCATTTAGAATTCTCTAGTGCTAGACACGTTAGGCACACTTCAGCAGAAATCTAATTTTCACAAGCATTTAGGACATTTAAAACAGTTCCTAGTTGCATTCCTAGTTCACCTGGACGCAAGACAAAGTCTAGGCATCTGAAATTAAGCTGGAATTGCATAACATTCTTCTTTTGAATTCCAGATTTAAAATTATAAAAATGGCTGACTTAACGGGATTTCGGTTATGACGTTCGGAATTTAAAATTGCGATATTTAAAATTTATGGTCACTCAGAAGACACAAGTGAGAACATGAGTGACACTTAAGACTCAAGTGTCAGTGTCAAAGTGAAATGTCACGAGTGTCGCAAGTGTTGTGAATGTCAGCGCCAAGTGTATGGTGTTCGTGGCTCTATAACATGTATGGTGTCCTTACTACAGCTGTATGCAAAATGCATCACTTAGCATATGCAAGCCGGCTACCATATAAAAAATTGTAAACCAAACGATTACTTTCACAAAGAAATTTCAAATGACACATTGCTACCATTTTGTGCCCTTTCGAGTGACAGACAAACACACAAATAGGCTACTTAAATAAATATTTCAATGTAAGAAATGCTAATGTGTAGTCCAGGTGTACGTGAGCTCTCTCACATTTTGGGCAAGGTTAATATGTATGGAGTTTTTTAGTGCCAAACAAATGAAAGGTCAACATAATCTGGTCGCTCTAGGAATGTCTATTATAAAAGAATGAACAGTAGCGGTATGTAATGAGAGCTGTACTTAGTTTACAAGATGCGTCGGGACAAATGCACAGACATTGTTGATTTTGAATAAATTTGACAATACTAACATAACAGTGGTGGGAAACTAGTATGATGAATGATGGGCAGCGTCTGAAGATTTTATATGTATGTTACTAGCTTTAGCCAGCGACTTCGTTCGAGTGGAATAGTTACTTTGGGCAGCCTTCTTTTGTTTTTAGAATTTTTCAAAAACGATTGAACAAATGTTTGTTTAATTTTTACCAAGTGCCTAAATACAAAGTTTTATCTTCAATAATGACGGACTCCCACACAAACTTTCAACCCCATTTCTTGCGACAATCGATATCCTATGTCCTTCTCCAAGGTCTAGTCAATCTCTGTACAAAATTTCATCAAAATCTATTCAGCTGTTTAGGCGCGAAAGCGTAACAGACAAACACAGTTACTTTCGCATTTAATATTAGTACCTACCGAAGTATGGATAAATAAAAAGCTTATGACTCCACCTGCTTCTATTTCAATTGCAGGATCTCATTCTTCTCCAAAACTGTCACATATAACAGGACACACAATGAATCCATACAGGCGTCCCATTCAAACAACTACAATCCCATTCACGCCAAAAAAATCAGGTCAAAAATTAACAATAATCCAAATATACAAAAATGCGCGCACGCATATCGCTCTAATTGTCGATTTGTTCATCCCATCTCTTTCACACTTGATTCTTTGTTATTGTTCCGTCTCAGTCGCAGGCGCAGCTGTCATGTATGACGAATCACTTTGTCATTGTGTCAGTTTGGACGCTTCTCACCCTTTTGATGCGAGTCGTGATGATAATGTGTGCTTTCGCTTTTTAGGGTCCCGTGGGGTTGGTGTTAATTTTATTAAAATGATATTTTTGATGTGCAGGAGAAGGGAGATGAAAATAATGGTGTAAATGAAATAAAAGTTATTTGTAAGTTTGATAATAATTCATTATTATTTGTGCAAATGAAAAAAGTCAACACTGCACAGAGTTAGTGCAAAACGTAGAATATCTAAAGAAATGCTCAACTTGTATGTATAGTTTAAGAAATATAGTTTTATCAATGTAAAGATTCTTAATACTGGTGATAAAGTCATGGTAATTCAAAATAATATCCAAATATTTAAAAATAAAGTCAAAGTATTCATTACAACTAAACCACTTACAGGCAAGTCAGTCAGTCAGAAAGTTGAAGCCAGTTGCTCATTCTCGAACGTAGATTCTGTAGAGAAGAACGAGCAAGAAGCTCAACGGATACTCTTTTCAAGTAACGTTTTAAAAAATCCTGTGTTACTTGGAAAAGCAAAAATTCCCAAATAAAGAATAATATAACCATAAGTTCAAACGAACATCTCGGGTCCCATGATCCGAAACATTACGCCGCCAACAGGATACATACAGACATACAAAAGAATTATATTCTGTGTGATTGCATTGTACACAACCCTTTGGTTTGCAGCTAAACCCTTGTAATGCAAGGATTATAATACTAGGGACCATTTGACAACTGCGTTATGGCAGCCATGTTGGATTTTTTTTCGAAATGTTAATCATTAAATTCATACAACTTATAAATATGTAACTAGCTTTTGCCCGCAATTTTATCTGCAACAATTTCTTACGGAACCCTAATTTAAAAAAGAAATATAGCCTGTTACTCGCTGTAAATGTAGCTCTCGATAGGTGAAAGAATTTTTTAAATCGGTCATGTTGTTTTTGATTCTATCTACTACAAACAAACATAGGTTGCGAAGTTAAAAAGTTTATTTTTAACTTTTTAACTAATGTTGACTAATCACAAATATATGTACTTAATTTCTATAAGGATGCCGATACAGGATAGGTGCCCAAGACACTGGCGACATTACCATGCTGCCAGTTTCTTTGGCAGAGGCTAAGGTATTCCCATACAACGTAGTCTATCCAAGGTAAAAGTCAGCCCTTAGACCATGAGAAATGTCAACCAACCGTTTAGAAAATTCCTTAGTCTGAAGAACTCTTCAAGCTGGACCGTAACGGTATCAATAACAGAAAATCTGGTAATTTGAACCTTATTTACATTTCGTTTTGTAAGATACATGATTCTTGAGATCCAAACCACAGATTCAACAAGGGAAATGAGGAAGCCTTGGTTGGAGTCAAATTACATGAATTTTGGTAACCATAGTAACCAATGCTCAGTGAACTGTTTACTTTTCATGTTTTGATATTGAGTTAAAGTATTTCGAATGAGTGTCTTATAAGTAAGCTTTCTCGCAGAAAATACTAGTTTTTGAATGACGGCCTATTTTTGTAATAAATCTTTCTTTATATATTTCGGTAACTCGATGTGAGCTGTCATCTCACCATTTGCTAGGGATTAACACTGCAGAATACTGCACATTAATGGATGTTTGTGACTCTTTCATACTTAAACGGTTGAAAGGAATTAGGTAAAATTTCTCACGCAAACAGATATTGATCTAGCGTTTTTGTATTCTCGTGGCATCATTTTGAACTTTGACTTAACTCTGAATTCTTCGCAGATGAAGTCGCGGGCTGAAGCTAGTAACGAAGACGTCAGTATTTTGAATCAATTTCAATGGCAATGGGCTCGCCCCCTATTACATGGGACCTAAACATACTGGCGAACTGTGGGTTTACATTAGTACACCTCTGCTTAACCCTCCGAGAAATACAGGCGTGATGGTATGTTATGTTTGAATCAACTTAAATGATATAACAAGTAAGTCGTACTATATTACAAATAATATACTTCGTTACAGTGTCACAATACAGGAGTACGAGTCAATGTATCAGAATGCTCCTAATTATTAACGATTTCTGACTACCTACACGTTCAAAGGGCGAATTTTCCATTTCTAAATGAGGAGAAACCATCAACCAATCATAATTCGGGGAAAACGTAACTTAACGCGAATCTATCACGAAGCACCACGCCCCGGGGAAGTCGGGCAAACACCGACCCTCCGCTAATCTAATATTAAACACATTCGGATATTAGATACAAAGTGAGCATTCACAGAATTTAATAATCCCGCTCCCACACCTATGCGCACCTCCCTTTCACTCCTCTAACCCCGTCCCACTCTAACATGAATTATTAACAACAATTTTATGATTACATTTAGCATTGAGTGTAAGTGCGGGCGGGACGTGATGCGAAAGTCGAATAGCCGGTGAAAAATGGCGGGAAAACGTAGCCAGTTAATATTTTATTGGTTTCGATAGGTTTGAGTTATGTAAGTCAGCCGGGGGTTCCGGTAATTTTCAATTTTGTGCCTGAAATATTGATAAGCTGAAATCCCTAGTGCTCACTTTATCGGATCACTTGAAGCTGACTTGCAGTTTTGATGGCAGAACCTTATGATAGTGACTGACGATTCTTTAGTGCGTTCCCGATTTGTTATGTTTTTAGGAGGGTGCTTCCAATAATGCCGATAAGTATGTGATTTTGCTGAAGTTTTTTTTATAAATATTATTGACATCAGGAAACTCTGGACTTGTTAACGACAAGCCGCCTTGAGTAAGTGTGGCCTTGCAGTGTCACAATAAACTCTGGTTTCATTTTATTTTGAAAATATTAACTAATAACATTCAAACAGTTTAATATTCAAGCTGCCGTTCAAAAGGATGTTGATTCGAACCCCACTAGAAGTGCCCACTATATCAAGACTTTTCGTTCAACCGACTGAACATTAGTGTTATCAACATTATGCAACAATACCGACAGTACTCGAGAAACTCCTCAAGAAAACTTCAATTTACATAAGTATTCGTGGGCACCTTCTCAATTTACATAAAAATAGCTCATAACTCGCAAATACAATTAAAACGCAAGATCATACGTCAAACAACGAAAAAAAAACGCCATCAAAAACTACGCGGGCCTGTTTAGCATACGAGTCGGCGTAAAACTGTTATTAGCACGCAAAAACATGTTCCCAACGAGACTTGACTTTGCCGACACCCGGATGGCACTAGAACCTACAAAATTCTAAGCACACTGCGTCCACTCAGCGGTCATTTTAATCGTGGGTGGAATACCAAGTCACTGGCTGAATTGTGACGAAAATGGAAGCCAACAGGCAGGGCGAGGTAATTGTGTTTCGTGTTCATGCTTACCCCAACCTCCTCAAGCGTGCCGTAACACAATAATCGTCATATTTTGTACGAGTTACACTTGACGCCTCTTTTGGTTAAGAATTGCTTTCTAATTTACTGTGCATGGTACCGTGAATTTAAGGGTCGTTTTTTAACCCACTTGGTGTTTGAAAGGTTAAGTTTCAGTATTGTAAGTTATTGTGCATTTAAAATGCGACACCTATTTTCCAAATAGATATTATGTTAAAGAACCTATTTGATACAGACTGTGGCAATTAAAGTCTATACATTCACAAACGTAATTATAACACATACCATCACGCCTATATTCCCCGCAGGGTTAGGCAGAGGTGTAACAATGTACACCCACAGTTCGCCGGTATATTTAGGTACCATGTAATAATGGGCGAGCCTATTGCCATTAACCGGGCACAAATCCTAACTCCGAGCTGCTACTGAGAATTTAATAGAAAAACCCAATAACACTTTGCTCGACCTGGGAATCAAACCCAAGACCTCTAGCGTAGCAGTCGCGCTTAGGACCACTAGGCCAATGAGGCAGTTAAAATAAAGTAAGTAATTATTTATTTATTTAATAATTGACAAATTAATTCCGTTATTTATTTTACGTATTTCTTATCTATATAGCATCTGATAAAACCAAGTTCCAGACATGAACTATTATCCCAATTTACCTCTCCACATCTGAATGCAAATTCTCGTAATTAAAAACATACAAAATCTAGCCATAGATTACTCTACGACAATCATCAAACCATAATATCAAAAATGTTGCTAAAATTGAGGTATTTTTGACAGATTAAGCCTTAAGATTTGAATGCGAACATTCCTCAAAGTTACTAGAATTACCCCCATGAGGTAATTAACCCAATAAATCTAAGGACAAGGACCAAGAACCCCATTAAAGGAACACCTGGCTTACAATATGTATTATTTAAATAACTAATCAGCATAATACTGGAGGCACACACGCTGCCATTAGCATTGCAAGTTTAGTTCACTTGTGAAAGACCTACTGGCTTCTTATTATCCGAGTAGGTTCTTGAAAATATGCTAGATTTTTCTGGCTTTATGCCAGGGTTTAGTTGTAGGAACTGCTCAATAGCTGATAGACCTGGTTTTTAGACCGTAGTTATGATGATTGATTCGTAGTTTTGTTGATTCCCAGGTCAAGCGAAAAGTGTTATTGGGTTTTTCTATGAAATTCTCAGTAGCAGCTCGGAGTTAGGATTTGTGCCCGGTTAATGGCAATAGGCTCGCCCCCTATTACATGGGACTTAAAACATATCGGCGATCTTTGGGAGTATATTGGTACACCTCTGCCTAACCCTCCGGGGAATACAGGCGTGATGGTATGTTCTGATGATTGTTCAGACCCTTCGATTACTTAGGTGTCCAAAGACCACAAAAAGTTATTAGTAGTCATAAAAATGTCGTGATGGCCCAGTGGTTAAGACGCCTCTCATCATGAGGCTCTGGGTTTGCCACCGAGCACGGACAATTACCAATGTCACATTTTCTATTTCATATGTAGTTTCGATGTCTATCTTGGACATCACAGACGTCGATTAAGATAACATATCAATTGAGCAAGCTTGATGATCAATGCTCGCAATGCCTTCTCTGTATGAGAAAAGGCTTTAGTTCTGAAGTGGGATAGTAATAGGCTGGTATTATATGTATTTTTGTTGTTTAAGTATCCGTCCTGCTGCTAAATAAAGGTTTCTCTCCATTCCTTCCATGGATAGGGCTTTGCTCTATTCTATTCTCAAGAACCCATCTAAGTTGTCCCGCAATCTCGTGGTCTACCGCGGCCCCGTCTTTTCTTCGGGCATTTTATTTCTTATCGTAAATATTGGAAGACTACTTGACAAATGCGTCTGAATCAGATTCCTCTACCTCATTACTCTTTCGAACAGCCAAGCAGCAATACAATTCTTTTTTTAAATCCTACAGAATAAATTCCGTTCTCGTCAATAAACATGGCGGCGTGAAAAAAAATCATCTGCGTAAGTGTCAACGATTGACAATCAGCAGCCGTCCTGTCTGATCCGAAATTTTCGCATAATTGTCATTCGGTAATTGAAAAACGCAATTATGAACGCCGAGAGCGTCAGTTAATTAATATTAAATTCTGAAATAATCGCCCCGCTCTCCCCTGCGCCCCCTCCCCGGGGAGACAGGGGACATGGACTGATTGAATTATAGGCAAATTTTGAATTTTGAATAATTCACGGGAGTGAGTTAGCCCTTTATGGCACGCGGCGGAGGACGAGGGAATTTTTGGTTTAATTAGTCTGCTTATTGTTTTGTCGAAATGGGTTCCGTGGTTCTAATTGTTTTTGGCATCTTTTTACTCTGTGGCGTTAAAGCGATAAAGATTTTATTGCATTCCAGATAATAAAGACGTTTTATTTGACATCATATTTCTATTTATTATACCTACAGAGATAATGTTGATATAATAATTAATTGCCGCTTTTTCTGACAAGTAATAACTGTGACCTAATAACAAATGATTTATTATATCAATATATTTAAAGCACAATAACTGTTAACTTCCTAACCCTAGATAGGCACAACTGAATCATATTATTTTTTCCACTCGTGAGAGACGTCGCCCGCTGACACGAAACGATTCACAATCCGCTACACACTGATATATTACGCAATTTATTACTTATTCTCGATGGGTAGACCAGAAAAAAGATTAAAAACAAAATGGTTCCTAGTTACAGATCAGTACGGACACCGCGGCTCCACAAAATTCAATTTGGCCAGCATTTCGCCGCTCCCGCCGTGCGACAAACCAAACAATTACACATACGTGTGTCGAAAGCATAATTTTTCCACAAAAACTACGTGGAAATGCGAAAAAAACACACTCGCTGACGCTTTGTTAGTTTTTCGCGCCAACGCGTCGGCCATTTTTGACAGCTGTCAAACGCTGCGCTAGTGATTGCGTCTTTTGTAGTCGCACCTTTTTCGAGACATGGACTTTTTACATGAAAAATCAAAACATCACCACACCTGAACATTTTGAATAGCACAATGTAATCCCACACAAATTACCAGCGCAAAGGAATATGAAAGCGATAAACCGAGATGCATCGGCGATACGTGCACACAATCCTGTCTCATTTCAATACCTATTGTGAGTTCGGCGCTAGCATCGTAACGTCGTAACGTCCCGTTCTACGGACACCCATCAGTCATTTACGAATGAATACATGACAATCGATCGAGATACGTAAGGTAACATGTCGCAGCTGAGTGACGAGTGATTCTCGCGTTCGTGACGGATATCGGAAC
Source organism: Caradrina kadenii (assembly GCA_947462355.1). NCBI lineage: Eukaryota > Metazoa > Arthropoda > Insecta > Lepidoptera > Noctuidae > Caradrina > Caradrina kadenii. The sequence continues at coordinate 12,052,547 of OX381690.1, read as the reverse complement.
GTTGACAAACGCGCGGTCGGGATGCCCGCACAGTTCTTTTTACAAATTTCAAGCAGAAGAAGTTTGACGTGTGATAGTGACGTGACGATGTGGACCTGTCAGTTTTCAATTGGCTCTCAAAAGGTGTTGACGTGTCGAGTCGGATCTAGATTCCAAGTGTGGACATGTTAATTGTTACGAACGAAGCGTAGGAGTAACATAAACATACCCTTGACGTTTATTCGTAAACTAAACCTATTCGCGTGTAACTTGATATCACTATTTCACGTACGGAACCTACGTGGACTATGAAACCTAATAGTTCGTCATTAATCGATGAATATAATCGTATATTCCGATGAGAATCGATTACTAGAACGGATACAAGTAGTTACTAAGTTGCAATAGTAAACATCATTAGGTATGTGAAGTGTGCTGAAGCGAGGCGATACGTCGTAAAAGATGGTTTTTGTTAAGTAGCAAGAAAATAGTACTATGATCGTTAAAATTTACATATTCTGATGAGATACAGACTAATCATACGGTTGAAATTATTTTAATACTTTTATCATGGATTTCAATTTAAAATGAGTTTATGTATTGCAAAATTATACTGTGATTTTATAAAAAATACAGTAAGCAGTTTCATTGTAGTGTTGTATGAAAGTTTAATATAAATATTCACCCTTATTACCAACGAAAAATACCTAAATTAACGAAATAAAAATAACTGTGTATATATTTTGTCCAGTTACGAATACAAAAATGTATGGCTCAGCTGAATTTTCTTTCGCAATTTCAGGGTTGGCCCGATAACAAAAGTGGATTTTATTGATGAGTAGGTACAATGACCCCTTTTCAAGTTTAAAATGAAAAAAAAACTGACATTTTTAAAATATGGCATCAAATACAAATTGCACAGTTTAAATTTTCATTCTGATTTATGACACATTATTTTTATAGCAACACATCTTATCGCGCATCTATAGCTGTGCTACAAACATGCTCAATATCAACAAATTAACTTGTTGCGTTTAAAAACAGCAAAAAAACTGTAATTTATGTCCAAATAATGAGCATTTAACTAAATGAGCATAAGAACCTGGTTTTAGGTGTTAAAACTGTATTCACCGCCGGAAACCAATGATTATTTTCTTCCTTCCAATGTGTAATTATGGAATTTCCTCTACATATCGCAATTAAAATATTGGACATTGATTAAGACTAGCTTTCGACCGCACCTAGGCTTGTATTAATCGTAGATGAAAGGTTATCATAACATCTATTCCAATTGTTTTCATGGTTGTAGATAGTATGAAGATTACAGACCTTAATAAAATACTTTGAAAAAGAATCTACGTTTTAAAAAGTACTTTTTCTAACCCCTGAATTTCCGCCTGTATTGTGTGTGCATTTGCAAGCATATCAATAAACTCACATACACAACCAACCAGTAGGTCGTACAAATTTTTCTTCCGTGCAGGAATCAAACCCGCAATACGCGGTGCAGCAATCAATCGCCACTGTGCTAACCGTGTCATTATCAAACATTTTTATTTAACCCGTAGTCCGTATCTCCTGGATATATAGGGTATAAATCTATATTTCTGACTGAAAATTGTACTAGGCTACCAGAACTTAGAGGAATTTTGACAGTAAAGATTTTACAGATCAACAAAATCCAATATTATTCCCATTCTGTCTGTAGTTGAATCAGTTCTCAATGATGATGATACAGGTACCAGGCGACCAGAATATGAAGGATGTCTCACTTTAAGCGCCACCGTTTAGTCAGAAGTGATGGCGGTGGCGGTCGCTTGTCAGTATGACATAGTTGAACTACCTGACATGTCACATCAAGCGTTTAATAAACTTGTCAACTTCGCTCTTGTTGAGTGCCTCGTCGTTAGCCTACTGTTCCAAAGCGCGACTGCTACGCTAGAGGTCTTGGGTTCGATTCCCAGGTCGAGCAAGGTGTTTCTAGGTTTTTCTACGAGATTCTCAGTAGCAGTTTGGAGTTAGGATTTGTGCCCGATTAATGGCAATAGACTCGCCCCCTATTACATGGGACCTAAATGTACCGGTGAACTGTGGGTGTACATTGTTACACCTCTGCTTAACCCTTCGGAGAATACAGGCGTGATGGTATGTGTCAACTTCGGTTCTCTGACATCAATCATCCTTCAAACTGCTAAACAAGCCTTCAAATATTTGTCAGTGTTTCTGACAGAAGTACTCGGCTACCATAACATGAAGGAATTCTTACTACGATCATCTCTACTCCAAATATCATCTATCATCTTTCCCAAGAAAAATACCAGAGTAACATTATAATGTAGAAGCTTACCTGGATCTGTCGCGTCGAGGGTCTGCGGCGGGGGCTGGCTAAGGGGTCCAGGGGTACCTCCGGAGCCGGGAGAACGAACATCATCGTTCACCGCGCCACCGTACGACAACGATGACGATGGCGGTCTCTGTTGACAAGGAGAGAAGATATGGTTATACAGTGTGCCAGAAAAAGACGGACATTATTGAAGTGGGTTTGCATAAAACACGAGTATGCAAGCTATCTATGAGCTTCTTATCCAGAAAGACACTGTGTAAACTAATTCTAAGTCATACCCAAAAGTCCTAAACATTACCAGTGAGTTTTATTTAGGGATTAGATTAAGGAGTCGCCTAGTTACTTATAATTTATCTTCTTAGTTCGGCATGCTGTGCTGGCGCTGCTGCTGCGGCTGCAGAAGACCTCGATCGGCAAAAGTATAATAACCTTACTGGTAATTATTTTTCAAGCCCTTTGGGGTTAAAACCTCGGGTCATGGAGTCAAAGTGCTCCTAGCCTTTTTAAGCAATTGGCCAAAACGGTTGGACGCCATTTTTCCATTTTTGTATTTTTTTATGACATTGGATGGCAAACAATCCCCGCCATGGGCCACCCGATGTTAAGTAATCGCCGCTACCTGTAGACATCTGCAATACAAGTGGCCTTGCAAATGCGTTGCCATCCCAGAGACAAAGTTGAAATGTCTCATGTGCCTATAACCCATACCCTTCAAACGGGAACACAGCGTAGTTATTCTTGGATATCACAGACATCTAAAACTCAGACTCATCTAATAATCAGACAGACAATTATTAAAAGTTTGAAATTACCACCTTGATCAAGAGTGGTGATCAATGCTCGTGCCTTCTCTGTATGACAGGAGGCCTTTGCCTTGCAGTGGGACAATTGGGCTTGGCATTGTTATTATGTCCTTCGCCTACTTCCTTCCTTCCACATTCCTATAGACACACCAAGTTATTGCTTAAACTTCCACATATACATATGTTCTCTTTATGGAAACACCACTTAACAAGCTCTAACAAGGTACCCGCAGTGTTTTTTATATCAATTATTGTATTAAATATAATTTGGACCCTTGACAGAACCGATTGAACCTGGTCAATGACGCGAAACGAGCAACTGTGACCATCCGCCCGAGACTAAATGTTGCAACAAAAAAAATAGACTTTATTTATTTTGTTTTGGACTTAGGAAGTGGGTAGTGGAGACTAGAGTCGTTACATGTGAAATTAATGAAAATAAGATAATCACCACTTCTACAGAAATTGTTGCAATGATGCACTTTTTTTTAACAAAAATGGTGGCAAAAATGGTAAAGGACAAATCAATGTGGGCTAAATTATTAAAGCGCCCAACAAACAAAATGTCGTCCTATAGAATACATTTTATATTATTTTCAAGTTTTTTACTATGTGACAATGAAAAATCTATGAAAAACATATATTTAGTAACTAGACGGGTAACCTACAGATTTGGCCCAAGAGCAAATCAATTTAGAGAATAACATAGTATTGTGAAAAAATTTTTTTTTCTTGTTAGACTTTTCATTGCTGCTCTTTATCCAGTTATTAGAAAGTTACACGTTGTAGCAAAACCAATAAATAACGAGGATCCCTAAAATACAGATAAACCTAAACGACAACATGAACTATAAAATTTTCACTCAATTCTTTCCTAACCACCTATTACTATTTCCTACCCTCAATTAGAAACAGACTTCCTAAAGACGTTAAAATTAAAGCGTTCGGCTATTGTCGTAACAGTTCGGGCTTTGTCGTAACACTTCGGAAGCGCTCGGGTAATGAGGCGACGCGCACGCCACTCGGACATTAGCTGGCGTATACGCAGTAGGCACCTGCCTTATGGCCAGTCCGTAATGGTCAGGTTATGAAATAAGGAAGTGCAAGAATATTAAGGACTTTGGTGTGGTTTTATAACATTACTTGAGACTCTATAGTTGCCAGATCCAAGTCATTTTAGCAAGACTGAAATGTTGAGGATAGATAGAGGAATATAATGTTAAGAATCTATGCATACTTGCTAGTTGCAATGATGGGCCTTTTTCCAGCCATCAGGTATAAAAGATTCTGGTTTAAAGGGTCTGACACCAATGTTGTCATGCTTAGATCATTGACTGCCGTTACGGGCTAGTCCAGAACCCAAAAGACTGACAACCAGTCTTATGAAGGGATATCGTGTTACCCGGTTTCTGGGTTGTGGAAGTCAGATAGGTAATTTGCGGTCATGTTGGGGATTCAAAACCATTACTTCTAAGTATTAGACTGTTGTTATCAGAAAAAAGACTGGTATTAATAGTTTAATTACCCTCCAACAATCCTTAAAACATCAGATAGCTGGGCCAAGGCGTAGGTTCCTGGACTAAAACGTCCTGTGATAGCGGAAAAAGATGCTATTTTCTGCCTCTGCCAACTTTCATCTCGCCGATTCTTTAAAGGTATGAGGAACAGGGTGTAAAGTTCATTATCCTCCACTGAAAAGGGAGGATCCTCCGATCAGACGGGTGTTGTGTCTGGTGGGCTACAGCCGGACCTTTTTTTTATGATTATAACATCTTGCAGATCTTCTTTCGTAAATTGAGGCCTCCAGCCAGGGCGTAAAACTTATAAACTAAGCGACCACACGCTAAAGGCACCTGTGGGGTACGGTCATCGGCTTAGGGCATCCCTGGAAGAAGACAGGGTCTATCGGACAAAATAACCAACGGTGATTATCAGGATAATGTATTACATTATGTGTGTGACTCGCTATTTGAAAGCTTCAGAAACTGATGTACGATACGTTTTTGTAGTTCATATGTGACCCTACAGATGTCGCCACAAACTGTTCGGTTATTTTATTGTTTTATTCTCCTAAACTTCCTATTTAAAGTACTTCCACTACTGACATTATTTCCATTACCATACCCATGATTGATAACACCCATTCAGCTTACCAGTAATTACCGAAAAAAACTCGCGTTTAATTGTGGCAGCCATGATAGTTACTAACGATCGTTAGTAAGTAAAACTATAGGAACTGATATATTATTGCATTTAACTTGATGACTTTGTGTAATTGGTTTTGTGATTTTTTGGCTTGGAAGGGCAGGTATGAAGTAACTAGGTAGATGAAGGTACCTACATTGTACAGTCACTTACAAAGTTTGGTTCGTAGGTACAATCAGCGACAAAGTGTCTTAATAATGAGCTTAGTTCTGCCAAAATTAGTTAACCCACCTAAATTCAATAGTTTAATGAATTTCTTAAAAGTTAAAGTATTTATTTCATACAGGCACTTTTGAATTGTCAAGGAATAGATCAGTTAGTCAGAAAGATGAATCTAGTTGCTCGTTCCAAAACGTAGGTCTTTAGGAAGTGGAACGAGCAAGAAACTCCACGGATACTCTTTTTAATAAGGTTTTTACAAAAATCCTGATTACAATATCCTTTTTGTTTCCTTATGTGAACACAAAGGAGAAGAGGAATATAAAACAATTGAAATTTGTAATTAAGATTTCAAAATAATTACAATAACTTCGAAAAAATTAATGAAATTTTGACATAAGCCTGTTCTTTTTGGCAAAATTCAACCCAATTGCAAAAGGGCGTAAGTCTAAAACTGAAAGCTACTTTCGAACATACTTACTTATAAATAGGTAGGTACTAGTAACTAAAATCCATAATTATATATAGACACAGCACGTTCTAGCGTGAACGTTTAGAATTCCTATACAAAAATAGACCGGGCAACTGGCGATTTCAATAATCATTAGGGAGCTACGAACGGCGGACGTAAGTGGAACATATGTTTGGAAACGCCTTTCATTTTCGCGGCCATTATCATTTGTTTTTGACGAAGACTTCATTATTCTGCGCAAGACCATGTTTTTTGTATGAAAATACGTGGTTTTATTACGGAACCACATAGCATTTTCTACAAGAGTAGTAAATGACCAGCACGAGTGTTGTGGGTCCTCGGTTCGATTTTAGGTCGAGTAAAAAGTGTTATTGGGTTTTTCATTAAGAATTTCTCAGTAGCAGCCTGTAGTTTGGAAGTTGATGGTGTGACACCCTCGTGTCTCGGAGAGCTTCTGAAGCCGTTGATCCTGCAGCTGATCTCCCTGGTTTGTCCCGGATTGCCATCTCCTCGAACTATCAAAGTTAAGGAAAAGAGAGTACACATGCGTTTGCGCATACACTTGTGCACTATAATATCCCCTGAGTACTTAGCTAGTCTACCAAACTTAAACAACCCCTACAGAAGTTGGTTAGGGTGGTTCGAATTTTTAGTTCCTTCCGATTAAAAATAATTGCCTCGTTAGCCTAGTGGTCTTAAGTGCGACTACTACGCTAGAGGTGTTGGGTTTTTTTGTGAAATTCTCAGTAGCAGCTCGCAGTTAGGAGTTGTGCCCGGTTAATGGAAATAGGTTCGCCCCTTATTACATGGGACTTAAACATACCGGGGAACTGTGGGTGTACATTGGTACGCCTCTGCCTAACCTTTCGGGGAATACAGACGTGATAGTATGTATGTATGTATTAAAAATACTTGCATACAAAATCTGTTCCATTATTGAATAAATTCAAAACTATCTATTTTTGGTGGTGAAATAGGCCCTTAATGTCAAGTCAACTATTCAAACACCTGTTCGAAATTCGAATCCACTTCAACCCTTTACCGAATTCTTTACAAATATAATTGAACGCCATTTGGCTTCAAATGATTAAATTCGTTCGAATTTCAAATTACGAATAGTCAGCCATTATCCGATTAGACTAATCGAGTATTCTGATTCGTTTGACATAGAAATTAACTTGATAATCGAATGTTACTTGTAATGATTAGGTTGTATTATTGCTATTGTCGGTATTATTAGTTTGTAATTAGTTATCGATTAGCAGATTATGTTGTATTGTCTTTGGCAAGTAGAGATGTGTTCGTCCGACGGTTATATATCAACTATAAAGCTTTAGATGATGATATTTTGCAAATTTGCGCCATAAGTTCTTGGCCCCCATATGTAAGTTACACAATAATTCCTTGACCGGCTTTAGATTATCAATTTTAATCGCGTTCTTTAAGACAATCTCAATCCGATAATCTCAAAGATTCTTAAGAATGTCATTAAAACGTATAAATTGAACCGACGATTTTTATACAAATTCTTGGGACATAAAAAATCCAATTACGTCCCCAAAAACTAAAGCCCACGCTAATAGTAATTGGTGCAGACACCTCTAGTTCAGTTTTTTTTTTATACGGAACCACTGGCGGAAGCGTTTCACACCATATGGGACAAATGCATCATTACTGCCAGTGTTATTGTTATAATTTTGTTTACCCCAGTGAGCGGTCATTTTGTGTCGTTAGCGAATTCGTAACAACTCGACTTAGTATCGTGACGGAAATCGATTAGGTAATCGATGTTGTTCTTTTTTTGAATTTTGTTGTTCTTTTTGTCACCTGTTCTATTTGAAAAGGTTTTATTATGGCCTAAATCACTATAGGGAGTGATGTAGGTCAATGGTCGCCCCTTCTCAGTGAGCAAAAAAACGCTTATAGTTATGGAAAAAGATTGAAGATTAGTATTTATTACTTACTTAAATTTATTTTGCTGTTCTTACTGTGTTTTTTTTTTAATTTCCTATTGTTGTAAACTTTTTGTACCATCCACCAAAAATGTCAAATTCACGTCACTTCAGCACGAATAACAAGACAAGAGTCACGTTTGTTTCACTAGTGTGAAATAAGCCTCTTTTAACCCTAAAAAATATCAAAATCTAATTACACACCCCATTACGCATATTCGTCAACACACTACCAAAAAATAACACTTGAAAGCACTTCGATCGTCGAAACAGCAATTATTTTTAACAAACAAATCAATGAACACGCTTTACGTCGCCGCGGCAGGGTTAACTTTGGTTAAGAAAACAATACGGTACAACGGATCAGGGTTGTACGTGTTGGGGTAATTGTGATTGAAGTCTGCGTCGAAGAATGGGGAGAAATGCATGCGTGTATTGATGAATTATGTAGCTGAAATTGAAAAAAAATTCTGTAAAGGTGATGTGGTGGTGTCACCTGATGTTAGAGACTGAAAGCTCACCTCACCTATTCACTGGAGAGATTTTTGCAAAATAGCACTCCAGTTTTTGTTTTTCTATGTGTATGCTAAATCGTATGTTTATTAAACCAGTTAAGGTTGCAATACACACAGAGAGCCATTCCTTCTAATTAAATGACGTTCAAAATCTAGTCACACAATAGAGCACTTTTTGACAAATTAAGACTGAGAATTGGTATGGTCATAGTTAAACTTACGAGAATTGCCCTCAGGCCGATAAAGGGGTATTTATATTTACGATTTCATGACAAAAGTCAGAAAACAGATTCGAAATTCAAACTTTTACTGCGCCATATTTTTTGTTGGCACAATTTTGCTGTCCATAGTACTTAAGTACTCAAGTATTTGTCGACAGGGCCAGCCCTAAACAGACCCCTGAATCAACCCGTCAAACGCACGCGGCCGATGAATTAAATCGAAAACAATTCGTAAAAAGAACAATGGAAGGGTTTGAACAAAACTTCCAGTTTGAATTTGGAATTGAGCGGCGCAGCGCACGCGCAAGCCAGGTGGGGGTGTGTGTCAATGAAGTCGGTTAAAAGAGAGTAATGCGATACGTGTTATTGTTTTTGAGAATTTAAATGTGATTTGTATTCATGTGGTATTGGTTTTGATTTTAGTTTGAATTGGATTTAGTATTTTTTTCTTGTTTTTCAAATTTTTTGAAATATTGAATGCTTACCTACAGTTTAATTCGGAAAATGTTGAAACATGGAGAAAAGATGTGTGTAACGAAATCTCTACATACTATAAAACAAAGTCGCTTTCCGCCGTCTGATTTTGATACAGTTTTCATCAATAGATGGGGTGATTCAAGAGGAAGGTATATACGTATAGATTATCACGCTATGACCAACGGGAGCGGAGCAGTAACCAAAGACGTAACTGAACGTGACACCACAGGGTTTAAGGCTAGTGGATATGGATATTAAAAGAGTAAGTACCTAAGTAAGTACTTTGCTAAGACCAATTTATATATAATCAAAAGCTGTCACATATATCACAAAAACCCTCAGATCCCCTTTCAACCCAATCCCACTACCCACAGCCTCGCCCAAAAAAAGAAAACAAAAGACTGTACATTAAGACGTATGGCGATTCCAGATGACACACAAGTAAACTTTCATTTGCCCACATTAATGGTAATGGAAAAGTCGGATACTATGGGAACCTCCCCCCAGGGGGACGGAGGGGGGCGGCACTTGTCCATACTCCGTCTTTATCAGAGGACATGTGTTTGGAACGAGTCGTTTTTAGGAATTATTTTGACTAGGTCACACTGATAGTTTGAAATAGAGAATTTGAGGAGTCTATGGGATACCTAGACTTTCTGCTGAATAGTACTTTCAGTACTAGGCAAAACAAAACAAGAACAAGTGTGTAAATTATTTGATAGTGTAGCTGTAAGTGTAACATCCCGTAAGCAAAGCCTGGATTTATTGCTAAATTATCGAATACTACAGTCGCTGACTAGTCAATACAAAATACTAATAGTTAAAGGGGCCTAAACTAAAAGAGATATTGTGTGTCGTGTCGCATATTCTGTTGTGTCCATTTTGAATTAAAAGGTAAGTAGTAGTAACTGCCTCGTTAGCCTAGTAGTCCTAAGCGCTACTGCTACGCTAGAGGTGAGGTCTTGGGTTCGATTCCCAGGTCGAGCAAAAAGTGTTATTAGGTTTTTCTATGAAATTCTCAATAGCAGCTCGGAGTTTGGATTTGTGCCCGGTTAATGGCAATAGGCTCGCCCCCTATTACATGGGACTTAAACATACCAGCGAACTGTGGGTGTATGTAGGTACACCTCTGCATAACCCTTCGGGAATACAGGCGTGATGGTATGATGGTAATTATTATAATTATATTGAGATATATCAATTATAGTGAATATAATATACTTCAAGATTTTAGAAGCAAATATTTTTCCAGAGAGAATTAACTCGGAAAAATCACTCTGAAAGATCACTATTCTATAATTTCCACACAAAGCCACAGAATTTATAAAAGCCCAATAATTGCTTTTACACTTAGCCTTCCCTTCATTATGATTTCGCGCTTAACGTCACTTGCAGCGATACAAACATTTGCAGCGACAAACATCACCCTGCGTTTGCGCATGTCACGTGGCGGGTGTCGGATGACGTGGGAACTGCGATCGTTTGCCAATTTACTACGATTTGGGGGTGAGTGAAACTGTGGTGGTTAAGAGATATCGGAAATGTAATTTATTTTTAATTTTATTTTATTTCAGTTTATAAATGTCAATATTAAATCTGAACATAGAAATATGGAAGACTACATTCTGTCAGCAATTTCATCTTCGTCAAAATGTATGTATTATCCCAATGGAACCGAACTTATCTGTACTAATGTATAAAGCTAAAAGTTTGTTTGCTTGTTTTGTTGAACGCGTTAATCTTAGAAACCACTGGTGTCAATTGAAAAATTGCGTTGGATAGTTCATTTATCGAGGAAGGCTATAGGCTATATAACATCACGCTACAACCAATACGTAAGGAGCAGTAACCATAGACGCAACCTAATGCGAGTGAAAAAACTACACGGAAAGTCGCGAGCAGAAAACTAGCCTATGTACTAGTACTACCAGCCTACCTATAGTCTATCCCTGTGCCAAATTTCATCCAGATCTGTTCAGCCGTTCTGGCGTGATGGCGTAACAAACAAATATCCATCTATCCGCATTTTCGCATTTATGTGTGTATAGTGTGTAGTAAAATAAATAATAATTCTGTTCCTGAAAGGGTGTCCTTAAGTGGTTGAGTCAAAGCAGCTTTAATCTACACCAAAGACGGTCCACTGTGTGATGTTTCAGAACATGTTTTTTTAAAGGTTTCTCTGAAGATGTTATGAATACACAGTTTTACCTACAGACAAACATAAAAACAGCAGGTCTACCCATTTCACTAAATACGAGGGGCGTCTGTTAAATCCCAGGTTCGATTCCTGGAAGTGAAAGTTTTTTGCGACATTAAGATGGGGCAAAAACGTTCGTAATATGTTTAACAGATGTTGGGGCGGCCATCTTGAAATTTTGGTTAGATTGACATTTCGTATTCGATGAGTAGTTAATAAGGAAACCGTGTGACTCCAGCCTCCTATTTTATAGAATCGTGTGGTTGCGCTTGGTTGCTCCATTTAATTGTGGACAGAACTGCTGTGGGCTGATGATGAAGATATGTGATGGTGACCACTTATCATTAATAGACGACACGGTTGGCGCAGTGGCCGAGCGTTCGACTGCTGTGCTGCGTGTCGCGGGTTCGATTCCCGCACGGAACAAATATTTGTATGACCTACAGATAGTTGTTCCGGGTCTGGCTGTTTGTGTATGTGAGTTTATATGTTTGTTAAACCACCCACGACACAGGAAAAACTCCTAGTGGTGGCAGTTTTTTTTTTTAAGAAAAAAGAAAATAGGTTGATTAGAGTTAGAATGCCATTTACCACTCAAATGTAAAAACCCTTTTCCTTTCCTGGAAGCCACAATGTGGGTCCCGAAAACCGACCAGCGGACAGCGAGGCAGACTCAGGCGAAGTTGACGTGTCCAGCTTGAAGCTTACAGGAAATATTGGTCCACACGCAAGTCTTTGTCCTGCAGGGTGACAATAAAGGCTAAAAAAAAAAGAAAAGCCGCCGACCTGAGGCCGTACCTGGAGCAATTAATCTTTAAGCCACCACGGCTGCTTAAGAGCGGCCAGTCCGTCATAGTTTTTACCCAAACGCTCGTACATGATTTTGGCTTATTATGAAATATAAGCATCTTTGTTTTTTTTTACTAATAGGTATCTTGAGCACTGTATCTAGGCATCTATGCAAAAAAAAAAACAGAAACTTAAAGAAACAAATCCAGTATAAGCCTCCAAAAATCTGTCCAGTTAAGCAGCCCACAACCATAAACGAACTATACCCATCAAATGTAGCCACCATCGGTTCTCACGTCGAACCTCCGTCTCCAGTACTTAGTATTCAGCAAAACTTCGCACCGGCCTATAGGTACTTAGTATTCCTAACATAAATACTAACCAAAATCGGTTCCGTACTAAATTAAAAATAATTAAACAATGTACTGTCCAAGGGCAAGTTTTATGTCTATTTAATTTACTCTATGCTATTTATGTCACCGGTTTATGGGCATCGTGATTGCCATGTTAATGCTGTGGCGCCTGCGGCCGCGCATTATATTTGGTAACTTTCCATGTATTGTTAAATTGATTTGTTGATTTGTCTGTTTGTTTTTTTTTTTGGCGGAATTTTCTTAATTTAAAATTTGAATGTAACGTAAAATTGGCAATGGGGCAACTAGTTTTTTTTTCATATTCAGGTAAGCAACGGCAATACGTGCATATCTTATAATAATGCATTTCAGTATTGTATGGCTAATAATAGGTTTCTCTGCATAATGAGAATAAGTATAAAAATGCATAATAAGGATCCTAAGTGGCTTTTTTCCTTTTTAATATTCAGTTCATTATTAAGATATTTTTTTCTTATAAATGTTGACGTTAAGTTTGTTTTAACAGTCTAATCGAAATAAATAATTTAACTCTGACTTAATATTAATATATCATTACAAAACCCTTTCCCACGAATATCGGATATACAAAAAAAATACCAATAAATATGGTCACCAACAACAAAATGGTCAAGTGACACCGTAGAGCGCTACTAGTTAATAATATAAACAAAATGATTTAATAGAAAACACGATGCTATAAGTCACTGACCGCTTGGGAACCTGACACCATGGTCCTTACGTGATACCACATGACATACGATTATCATATATTTTTTTATTACGACTAGCTCAGCCTACGACAGCGCTTGTGATTTTTTTTAAATATCATATTTGGACCTTTTTGGACGTTTCAGGGTTAGGTAGTCACTACAATTTCTCGGGCCATTTATACCTCAAATCCATGCCAAATAGAGATGAAAATTTGTGTGCAATTCGCATTTTTAAAAATGTTTACAATAATCACAGTCTCAATCTGCCAAATATGCCTCTTGACATTCATTGTCGCTGAGATAAGATTGTGACTAGACTTTTGTACGTTTAGAGTTACGGGAATTGGCCTTTAACAATATGTTTGAGCCGTTTTCGTTTCGTTTTCGTTTGTCGTTTCGTTAACTAAAAAACATTACCAGTAAAGAAAATTCTGTGCATTTGCATTGTGCATGCAATTACGCAATTTTTAATTCTATCACTGTTCATTTAAAGTTCATTATCAACCTATAAATCAATAAAAACCCCTCGAGCAGTGTCTCTGCCGACCACAAGTTGCAACTACCATAGACTACATAAAAATCCCATTACGATGTACTGTGGCCTCTTAATTAAACTAATAAATGCTATATAAACGTTTCTCTATGCAAAATAAACTCACCATGTACCACGATTGCAGAAAATAAAAGGAGACTCGTTAACGGCTATAGATTATAAGAGCTATGCATTTTTAATTAATAGATAGTCTGTGCTTTGGGCGTGAAAAAGCATGTTGCTTTGCAGTTGTTTAGAAAAATAAATTGAAAGTTTCAATTAAGAGAAATGGTAATGGCTTTTTCTGTATTTATCTAGACTTTTATAACGGAAAAACTAACATAATCTTTGTTAGAAAATAAATAATCGATACTAATACCAGCTTATTGTTCCACTGCACGACAAAGGCCTCTTTTCATACAGAGAAGGCACAAGCATAGATCACCACGCTTGCTCAAGGCGGATTGACGATTTCAGACTTACATTAATTCGTAAGTCCAAGTTTCTTCACAATATTTTTCTTCACCAATATTTTCCTTCAGTGATGTCCAAGATAAACTTAGAAAGTACATGGCATTGAAATAATCACATTGTTACTTGCCACAACCACTAGGATATCAGGACGTCAGATGTACAAACTATTTTTATAAAAGAAAAATACCTAAATAAAACATACCCGCTTGATTGCCAACAACTTTTTGCACATCCATTTTAATAGGCCCTGTACTAAATATAAAGTACTAGGCAAGCAGGCATCTTTACCTTTCTCCCTAACAAAGCTAGACCAGTCCCGGTAAAATTAATATCGACTCATTTAATATGCAAATAGTGTAGCCTGTTCTTATCTACGTTGTCCGCTCCGTTCAATCAAAGTGTCCTTTAGGTCCGCTATCTCTGTGCGATCTTACTCCTGCCCTCTTATGCCGCCCTGGTACATAGATTTATTGCAGCACGATATCATTAACAGTATTTGTTTATCTATTTTTGTTAGTAATTGAGTGAAAAAGTTGAGTTTGAAATGTTTTATGGTTTAGAATGTAGCTGGTAACACCAGCAATAGTTTAACTTAATTTAATTTTACAACTTTGTGTTGCGATAAGTTGCATAGTAGGTATTTTTATTTTATGTCTACATCAGCGCGTATATTTCAATTAAAAAAAAAAAAAGATAAATACTTTAGCTCTTTGCCCCGAATTTGTCCGCCCGCCGTTTGAATTCCTAGCACAAAATCTGTTCCTATTAACTACTTTCTTGGCAAATTTTAGCTCCATATGTCAAGCATTTTTCGAGATTCGTGTTTGGACAGTGATTCAATGAAGGACACTTAATCTTTGGTTACGGCTCCGGTACTGTGGGTCGTAGCGTAATGTCCAAACAAACAAACTCTAAGCTTTATTATATCAGTATAGATTATAATGCAACATACCACCACGCCTGTATTCCCCGAAGGGTTAGGCAGAGGTGTACCAATCCACAGTTCGCTGGTATGTTTAGGGCCCATTTAAAAGGGGGCGAGCCTATTGCCATTAACCGGGCACAAATCCAAACTCTGAGCTGCTAATGAGAATGCCATCACGCCTGTATTCCCCGAAGGGTTAGGCAGAGGTGTAACAATGTACGCTACTAAGAAGTTCATAGATAAACCCAATGACACTTTTTGCTCGACCTGGAAATCGAACCCAAGACTTCCAGCGTAGCAGTCGCGCTAGGCTAACGAAGCAGTTTATAGATTATAACTAAGCATAATATTTCCATAGACGAGAACTGCCTCGTGAGCCTAGTGGTCCTAAGCGTGACTGCTACGCTAGAGCTCTTAGGTTCGATTCCAAGGTCGAGCAAAAAGTGTTGTTGCGTTTTTCTATGAAATTATCAGTAGCAGCTCGGAGTTAGGATTTATGCCCGATTAATTGCAATAGGCTCGCCCCCTATTACATGGGACCTAAACATATCGGCGAACTGTGGATGTACAAGTACATTGGTACAGCTCTGCCTAACCCTTCGGGGAATACCGGCGTGATGGTATGCTGTCATTTTATTTCAAGCCTTTTCATTTAAGCTTATGCATTACAAACCGTTCCATACGAAATTACGCCCTAACAAAATTAGTTCGTTTCAAAATAAATAAAAATTATATTGAAAATATACATTTGAAAATAGGTCAATAGCTAATCAAGCCTGATTGTGTTGTAATAATGGCTCTAGGAGGGTCATGTGCCTTTGTTTAGGATGTAACCGGAGTCGGCGCGCGCGCCGGTCGCCCCTAACAACGGCTTGTGGGAATTGTGTGGAAGAAACGTGTTGACTTTGGTCTAGTTTGTGTTCAATTGGGGCTTGTTTTTGGCACTGTGTTTCTTTGTGTTATGTAGCTAGCTTATGCCCGCGAGTTCGTCCGTGTTAATGTCGGTTATTGGCTGTGTAATTTTTGTGCACACTAATTATTTTTCTAAAACAAAAGTTCGTTAGTGGGTTCGATTCCCTAGTCGAGCAAATGTTATTGGGTTTTTCTATGGAATTCTCGATAGCAGCTCGGAGTTAGAATTTGTGCCTGGTTAATAGCAATAGGCTCGCCCCTTATTACATGGGACCTAAAACATACCGGCGGGTGTGTGTCCTGTGGGTATACATTATTACACCTCTGCCTAATCCTTCGAGGACTACAAGCGTGATGGTATGTATGTATGCATGGAAAATAAAAGTAACCTAAGTTACTACTTATAACATCAGCCATCTGCCAGAGAGGTCCCGTCAAAATTAGTTCAGCCGTTTTGGAGATTAGAACAAGCAACCGGAACAAATAGTTAGACTGACAGACAAACATTTTTTTTGTGTAAATAGCTTGTAGGCTTTTATTTTGTAAATCTGTTATTTTAATATTACTAACGACATTTTGAATGCATTTATTTGTATAGATATCGCATGGATTCTAGACTTTGCTTGGCTCTGAGACATCCATAAGTTTCGTTATCAATGGCGAATATTATAACATAAAGATATTATCACATGGGATCTAAATATACCGGCGAACTGTGGGTGTACATTGGTACACCTCTGCCTAACCCTTCGGAGAATACAGGCGTGATGGTATGTTATGTTTATGTAAAGATATTATTTTTTTTATAAAAAGGGTGGGATGGAAATTGTAGATTCACAAGAAGCGAGCAAGCCATCGATCACCATACAACCATTAAAACCTCCCATTATTCCACACACACAAACATTTCTCCAAATTTTCAAAACAAACTTAAACAAATAGTCAATCAAAGAAACATCCACACATTACGCCTACCTGACTATCCCAACAAATGCTTTACAAAACCCAGATTATAAATAAAAAGCAACAGATATATAGATCGGATTCATCACTGCGTTCAGACGCATCGCAGACTGCTATCGGCAGTCAGTTCACGGCATACAAGCATCAATATTAAATTCAAAGTAAATATTCCTAGGCACAGCTCATTAGATATGCAATGTAACGGAACGAGGGGCATAAATAATGCAGGGTTCGTACTCTGGTCAGCTATCGGCGTATGCTTCTTCCTATGCCACTTCCGGTCTTCACTAATTGATTTAACAATTGTTTCTATTTAAATCACCACTTTTAATAGTTTCTTCAACTTTAATTTGTTCAGGATGTGAATTAAATTAATTTGAGTACATGACTTCTTTGATGGCGTTATTTTTTATGCTAGACGTTGGCTGATTAATTATTATTTATTTATGTGGTCTTCGTAGACATGTCTGAAGCATGCAGTAGACGCTACCCGCTGCTTTGTACCTAAGCTAGTTACAGTTGGATTGAAATATGCCGACAGAAATGTTGAACAGTTCAAAGTTATCTTCCATTTATTTAAAAGCGTATGTATCTATTAGGTTATCACAGTAAAAGAAACCTAAATTACACCTTACAACATCAGTTATCTGCCGGGAAAGGTCCTGCCAAAATTGGTCCAGCCGTTTCGGAGATTAGCCGGAACAGGCAGCAAAACAAAAAGGCAGAATTTGTAATTTTTTCGTGTAAGTATGAGTAAACATTCATATTTATTATGTAAAAAGCTGTTATTTTGACACTTCATTTTATTTATTTGTATAGATATGAAATTACATACATATATCACTATGTATGTTATTGCTCAATAAACACCATAGATATGAAGAAATACAATCACCACGCCTGACCGGAGTTTCAACACAAGTATAACAATCCTCACCTCATACTGAACCCACAAACTTCATTTACCGCTATGTAAATAAACCGCAAAAGTAACCCAAATCCGGAAATTCAATAATCAAAACGAACGAGCCTCATTCAACTGAATGTCTATATTAAAGCATTCAATAATGTTCATCAATAGAAACTGCGAGGTTTTGCATAGACTTTTTTCGCGGAGCATTCATATTGTGAGCTCAAAGGGCTCTCGCGACAATAGTCACTCGGTTAAATTAACCGGAGTTTAATGCTTAATTGTTAGAGCGGCTAAGCCTTGGCTACACGTGTCGGAGTTCCGCAGGGCGCTACGCTGGGACCGCTTCACAATTGATATTGGAATTACTCCTTGCAATGTTTTTTAGGATTGTGGCTGGTTTTTAATGGGATTTGTGTCTGGTTATTAGCTTTTACATTAAGTTTGATTAGTTTTTGTTCGCGTGTGAAGTTTGTTGTCGTGGGTTTTATTTAGTTTTGTGAATACTAAACTTAATTATGTCTGTGTATTTTCTTTATATGTAGTTTTTCTGTGTAGTTTCTTTGGAAATGTATGTTTGAACTATAGAAAGGCCATTGAACTAGTCCCACTAATTGTTTTTCAAAAACATCAAAATAATTAAGAAACGGCATTCCTATATGCATTTAGACAACTTTCCCTTTTCGCCAAAACCCGTGACCACAAACCCTCAGCCATACCATCTTAAACCGCATATTTACAACCGCAGGGCAATTCACAGGAAAACCAAACAGTAATTACAGAACAAAAACAAATAACAGAGAAAAATCATTAGGGGTGAGCGTTAGGGGATGATTACAATGGAAAACATGGCAGTCTGAGTGGTGGAGTATTGTCGGCTGATTGTGCAGTAGTTGGCTGGCTGCCGGAGGGTAGCGGGTTCGACAATAGAGCCGAGATTACTGCTGTCGACTGTCAGGGAGCGTTTGATGTGGGGCTGAATGTTTGTTTGATTTACACTTTCAATAAATGTTTAGTGGTTAGGAGAGCTGTGGTAGCTAATGTAGTGGCCGCAGGGCAAGTATTATCTTTGCGAGACGCGTGTAGAGAAGCAGATTATGTTTCTGCTTGTTTGTATGGTAATTTCTTCCTTTGATGCGGACTCGGTTATTGTTATTAAAACTTTAAATGTTTTATATCCTTGATCTATGAATACAGTTGATTTATTATTTCTCATTATTTTTATAGACCTAGTACATATTATATCTGGTGTAGGTCTTATGGGACCCAATTTTTATTTAAATAAAATATTTATGTTTCTCTACAGCACTCAGAGATGACGTAACTTTGTATAAGTCAAATACTTTGTATAAGTTAAATTTTCAAAATCTGACCAGTCGTTAGTATGTTGTTGGTACAAAACATATAAATGAACTTTTAGCTTCATACTGTGACATACAATCACGCCTGTATTCCCAGAAGGGTAAGGCAGAGGTGTACCAATGTACTCCCACAGTTCGCCGGTATGTTTAGGTCCCATGTATTAGGGGGCGAGCCTATTGCCATTAACCGGGCAATTTCATAGAAAAACCCAATAACACTTTTTGCTTGACCTGGGAATCGAACCCAAGACCTCTAGCGTAACAGTAGCAGCGCTTAGGACCACTAGACTAACGAGGCAGGATTATTTAGTGATTTTGGTCAAAATGGGTCTTAAGCATTATCTACCTGAACGATTTTCTAGCAGTCAACAAGTGTCATATTTGTTTGCCGGTCTACTTTTTGCCGCATCCATTCCTCTTACATCCAGAGGCTCGTATTCAATATCATACCTCTATTTATGTTTTCGCATGTAACTTTAAACCGCGTTAGATTTGAGCCCTTTGTCTCACCCTCGCCCTCCCCCGCTCTGATCGCATTGTGAACAACTATGGTTTGTGCATTGATATTTATAATGTTCGCTTTTAGAATTTGCATTATTTTGTAGTGGATTATTATTTTGAACTGGCTAGTTTTTCGCTGACTCAATTATATTATTGTCATCGGTATAGGAAAATATCGTGACAAACCCTGGACTTTGAGCAACCGGAGTGATTGATGCTGATGCCTTCTCTGTACGAGAAGATGCCTTTACCTTGCAGTGGGATAATAATAGGGTAGGGGCCAATATTGCCATCAACACTTTCATTCAAACCAAATTGGTAAACTATATCCAACAGTGATTGTCTCAATACCTTTACTTCTCATCTTATCTTAACCACAAGCAACCAACGTAGTACGTAATTCAGAATAATCTCTCATCTTCCCAGAAACTACCTGTTGTCATAATTTCAATAGAAAACGAACGACAAAGACCTATTTATTTTCAGTTTACTTACTGATAAACTAATAAAAATACACAAGGTTTATTTGCACAGATCGTGCAGGTAATAATTAGCAGAAATTATTAATGAGTCAATGGAAAACAAGAGTAAGATTACTTTGCTGACGTCTGAACAGTTAAGTAATTATAACTATATGGTTTTACAGAGAAACGTAATCTTGAGATGACGGTGTCAGATGCTGTTTTTTCACTGATCATACTTAGAATTTGTTACTCTTGTTTTCTTAAATAAAGAATGACGTTTTTGGGACGAAAGAAATACCCAAACAATTACATACATACCATCACGCTTGTATTCCCTGAAGAGTTAGACAGAGGTGTACCAATGTACACCCACATTTCACCGGTATGTTTAGATCCTATGTAATAGCGGGCGAGCCTATTGCCATTAACCGGGCACAAATCCTAACACCAAGCTGCTACTGAGAACTTCATAGAAAAACCCAATAACACAAAAAAGGAACTGGATGCTGGCCGCTTTCAACCGGTTCTTTTGAAAATCTATGGCGGAGGCCTATGTCCAGCATTGGACGTCCTACGGCTGATATGATGATGGTGATGAATAGGCAGTCATTTGGACTTCAAAGGTGAAAACTTAATGTCACATTAGCATGTCAGTGACGTGAAACCATTTGCTCTTATCAGCAATCGCTCAATACGGCTACAGAAATGAATGAATTAGTACACTCTGTAAAAATCTCCTTCGTGAATAAAGGCAGTAATTTGGGGAGAGCTATCAATCCCTAACATCGGTGGGAGGTTAGCTCACCTTAAGTTCACTTTACTTAAATTCACCGAGGAAGACTTACAGAATAACACTGCTGGTGGCTACCTTGTGTGAAATATTCTACATAATGTTTCACATACAGAACCAATCACGACTCAATTTGGAACAAAACAACAAAATACCAAAACAAAACTTCCCTTTTTAGCATAAAAATTCTTCCAAAACACATCGCATTATTTGCAATGTCGTATTGAAATCCCGAGACTCAGAGATGTCTAAAAGCATAGTGTACTCTCGAGATAATAAAAAGACAGAAAAACTTCAAAAACTTTGAACGTGAGGAAAAAAGATGATTGAAACAAAAACGAGAGAAGTTGTCCCCCTAAGTGTATTAAACCTACTGAAGAAGTTTCCCTTAAAGTAAAAGGGACAAAGTGAAATAATATAAATACTTTCAATAATAAAAAGTTGATATTGATTCAAGTTTTTGTTTGTGCGGTGTAATTTTGAGGAGTGGGAACCAGGTTTCTAGACATAGGTGGGTGTTTTATAAGAAATTATGCTGTTGCTAAAAGGTTTCCGCTAAAATATGAGCTACACATGGACTCGGAAACAAAGTTGTTCAACATTAAAATGTTTTTGTCGGTGGCATCGTATAAATTTTTAATTTCCATGATAAACAAAAGACCATCTCGCAACATCAAATGTTGCAAAACATTGTTTCACCAACATGTTTTTGTTGCTGGTACCACTAATATTGCTTATTTATGGTAAACAATAGAACATCTCGCAACATGAAATGTTGCTGGAAAAAGTGTTGTAAAACATTGTTACATTGAGTTTTAGTTGCTTTGATTCATGCAAACTTTATACGTTACGTTACCCTATAGGTAAAAAAATAGGCGACGTGATGCTATCAATTAGACTCACAAATACTCAATACAACATACATCTAGATTTATCTAGGGACTTATATAAAATCTGTTTGTTTAAAACTAGATTCCATTTCAAGGATTGTTCTAGAACATAAAGATTAAAACAAGCATTACGTCATCTATGAAATCAATTAGCAGATATAATCGCTATTTCTTACAAAATATACCACATCCAACATGTCGAAGTTTCAGGAATCTAGCGAATGGAGTCGGGGAAATGTTTCAGGATGCATTATAATATGATAAGCGGGCGGCGCCGGGGGACGAACAAACACAGTGTTGCTGAGTTTTGTTCTACTGAGGATTTTACAATGTGAGTTCCATAACGTACTCGTATACTTAGTTTTTGTTTGAGAGTTCTGTAGAAAGCATCTTTGGATATTCTTTTTACGATATTTTTCTTTTGTTTTGAAATCGTCAATCAGCCTTGATCAAGCATGGTAATCAATGCTCGTGACTTCTCTGTATGAGAAGGGGCTTTTGCCTTGCATTGAGACATTAATAGGCTTGTAATTATTCTGAATATATATTTTAATAGTCTAAAATCTATGCCATAAATAAAAAGCTAATAAATACAGAATCTTTAATGGAAAAATCGGTCAACAAGATAACGAATAAAAATACAAAATAATTGAAAACAAAAAGCACAGTTCACTTATTCGACAAGATGTCAAGTATAAAAGTTATTGGAAAATAACAAGTGAAAGGATCCGTCGATAAGTTTACAACTTTTATAGAGAGGACGCCGGATGAATAATAAAAACATCGTCGATAAACAGGTAAACGGCGCATTGTGGCATTGTCAAGTTTCCTCAAATTTGCGAGGAAATATCACTGAAGAATGTTTTTTTTTGAATTGCGAGTCAATTGAGAAATACTTGAACTTTGATCTGAGAGAAAATTCTTTTATTTTTAACTAGCTTCTGCTCGCGTCTTCATCCTCTTCAAAGTTGATTTAGTATCCCTAGAAAACACAAAGACGGGATAATAATGATCCTATGTGTTAAGATAGATAGGCAAGAAAGGAGACCTGAACTTGGTAAAAGAAAATTAATAAAATATTATCTGTTCAACGTGTGTTCTTTGTTATGCAGCTGCCTATTTTGCTGATAATGATGACCTAATCAAGTATAAGCCTATAATTGCCCCAGTGCATAACAAAAGCCTTCTCTCATACAGTGGAAGACCTAGCATTGATCACCACGTTTGCTCATGGCGGATTGGCGATTTCAGGCTTATATTAATAAATTATAAGTCCAGGTTTCTTCACTATCTTTTCCTTCACCTTTGTCAGTAATGTCCGAAATTTACTTAGAAATTACATATAAATCTGCCTTGGTAACCTAGTGGTCCTAAGCGCGACTGCTACTCTGTAGGTCTTGGGTTCGATTCCCAGGTCAAGAAAAAAGTGTTATTGGGTATTTCTATGAAATTCTCAATAGCAGCTCGGAGTTAGGGTTTGTGACCGATTAATGGCAATAGGCTCGCCCCCTATTACACGGGACCTAAACATATCGGCGAACTGTGGGTGTATATTGTTACACCTCTGCCTAACCCTTCGGGGAATACAGGCGTGATGGTATGTTATTACATATAAATTGAAAAAGCTAATTTCATACTATTACGAATCCGAATTCCCTCATATTTTTTGTAACCGTATTTCATTGCTATCGTAGATTAACTGAGTAATATTTGATTAGGCAGAGCTACGTTAAACAGATCTAATTCCTAGTTCAAATCACTTTAATGATAAGCTCAAGTAAAATGTAGCGATACATTTTTTTCATTAATCCTTATCGGTCACCTAAATTCTTCGTTATCAGTTGATACGATAGTGATAAAGGTTCCCATGTTGCGGCCAGGAATGATGGCATCAGCAAATATTTAGAATACCGACTGATTTACAACTGTACTGATTTTATTTAGTTTCAAGTGTCGTGTGAAATGATTGGCGAAATTTTTTGTTTGGAGGTTCATCACGTTGTATTTTTTACTGCTTAGGCGTTTAGCGTACCGTCACCATTTTAAGTTATAAGACCTTTGACTAAACTTTTGATGTGTATTGAACTTAAGACAATTTTATCAACACCTCATCAACCAATTTTCAATACATTCTTCTGCGTCACACCTTCCAAAGCTCGAGTAATAATTAAACGCTATTATTATTAGTACAAATAAGAACGTATTATCTCTTATCTTGTAACCCCTTTATAAACCAAACAGGTCGTAACAACCGGTAACATGTGACGTCTTAAAGAACATAAAAATACAAATACACAACACTATTAAACCCTTCTTCTTCTTCTGTAAGGAGAAAGCACAATTGTCGTCCAACAAAAGCTTCCAAAAGATTTATAGCAAATCTGTTTACATGACAACTGTAATGCCCCTCTGAAATCGTCCACGGAATTAATGAGTCTACGGTATCACTTGCTAAGCTAACATTGGTCGCCGTTAATAATAACAACCACCCCACACCACCCTTTAAGAATTCCCGACTAATAGAAAGTGGATAGACAGACACGATCCATCACGGTTCTCCCCCAGTCAATGTATTATTTATGGGGACATCCAGAACGCAACCCACTGCTAATCTTTCAATATCTTGAGAATTTCGGGACAGAACTTAGGGATCAGATTCTACCAGACACCAATACAGATGCTATCAACCCTAATGTTATAGATATAGATGCTATTTTTGTTGAATTTGTTGAAAATACTCTTAGTGATATAAAGACAGAGGAATTCACAGATGGTAAAGCGAATGCGGTTGGAGTAGACCATATTATGGAAGAGATAGAGGTTAGAATAGATTGCTTTGGTTATCCAGATGACTTTGTGGAGTTAGAATAATTGTAGGATTTGTTTGTTTTGGTAAGGAATGAGAGTAATGGCATTGCATCGGATGCGGAATGAAATTAATGGTCGGTACCTTAATGAATTTTCGTTATTATAATGTGCGGTGGTAATGGGATTGTTTTTATTGCAAATGGACGTTGCGTTGTAAATCTTATTTATGATTTTTAGTGTTAAATTAAAAGCTTTTACGGAATATTACGTGATTTCATTCATTATCTCAATGCTCTTTATTAACTGTTATTGGGATATTATTATTTTTTTGTTTAATGAGATCGGGAAGTACTCTTATATAAGTTACTTTACTGGTATTTTCTGGATTGACTTTAGCACTTACTTTCAGTCTAATTCTATCTAGTTTTAGGAAAAAATTACAATACCACAAATATTTAAAACTATACATGTAATCTATGTACCAATTTTTTTTTGTACCAAACTTTATCGATCATTATATCACTCAAGAACAAAAGCATTTTATGACCCATTACAATATATTTCTTAACACCCGACCCCAACATGGTTGGAAAAGGCTAAGCAGATGATGATGATGATATCTTAAAACGCGCTAAAGCAACAATTTGAAAATCTTAACAACCGCATTAATTCTTCATAAAACTTCAACAATCAAACTAAATATCTGTTATTAATTCTGTTATTTGGCCACATTAGTATAATCTACAGTAACATTATTCAAATCCACGTTTCAACTGAGAAATCCGACATATTTACACTAAACCAAAACTAAATCAAACGGGGAACGTAAAGTTCTATAAATACCACACTTAGAGATGGTGGAAAAAAATATTTTCGAGATTCTGAGAAGGGGGCCGAGAATAGATCCCTGTGGGACTCCTTCGGTGTAGTGTGTTATGCCCGTGACTTCTCTTCTATTTCTTATTTTATCGATATTATGTAAAGGGAAGTGGGTATATCTGTTTAGTTCTGACATTAGGAATGTTTGAATTCATTTTGTAGTATTTTAAAAGGTTGATGCTGTAGTTATAATTTGAAATAATGATTTGTATATATTTAAGTTTGGAGATAACATAACATATCATCACGCCTAAATTCCTCGAAGGGTTAGGCAGACCTCTGCCTAACCCTTCGAGGAATGTAACAATGTACACCCACAGTTCGCCGGTATGTTAAGATCCCATGTAATAGGGGGCGAGCCTATTGCCATTAACCAGGCACAAATCCTAACTCCGAGCTGCTACTGAGAGTTTCATAGAAAACCCAATAACACTTTTTGCTCGACCTGGGAATCGAACCCAAGACCTCTAGCGTAGCAGTCGCGCTTAGGACCACTAGGCCAACGAGGCAGTTTGGAGATGCTTATGTGAAAATTTTACGATTTAATAGAGAAACTATAAATGGGTGAAGTTTGGTTGTTGGTAAAAGGTAATCTCCGGTACTTCCCGATTTATTGTAATCAGACCAGTACTTCTGGTCTGATTACAATAAATCTTTGACTGACTGAAAGCTACACTATTGCCATATGTGATGTGACCTAATTAAAATAGGCTGCCCCGTTGATCTTGTGGTGGCAAGCACGACTGTTAAGCGTGAGGTCCTGGGTTTGATTCCCAGGTCGGGCAAAAAGTGTTATTGAGTTTTTCAATTAGGAATTTTTCAGTAACAGCCCGGAGTTTGGAAGTTGGTGGTGCGAGACCACCGTGCTTCGGAAAGCACGTACAGCCGTTCGTCCTGCGCCTAATCTCTCCCCGGTTGTGTCGGATTGCCGTCCCATCAGACTATAAGAGTTAAGAAGAGGAAGTGTACCTGTGTTTGCGCACACACTTGTGCACTATAATATCTCCTGCGTACTTGGCTAGTCTGCATTCAAATGCTTATCTGAATGCAGACTAGCCAAGTACGCAGGAGATGCCATGCCGGCTTCGGCATGGCAGGGATCGGTGTGGAGAATACATTGCCATAGTCTATGTTTTATAGTGTGCTTGACTTGTGTATTTACACCTATTATAGACATCCATGAAAAAAATAACCGGCAGAAAACCTGGGCTTATAAATTAATATACACCTTCCTCTTACAGTGGGATAATAATAATGAAGTCCATAAAAAAACGCCCCCCCCCCTCCCCGCCCCCGCCCCCTATTACATGGGACCTAAACATACCGGCGAACTGCGGGTGTACATAGTTACACCTCTGCATAACCCTTCGGGGAATACAGGCGTGATGGTATGTGTCCAGACAAAAACTAACACATTTCTGAGGAAAGAAGGAAGCTTAAATTTGACACTATTTTATAACTCAGTCAAGGATATAGGTAGCTACTTATCACCGTAATTTACATTAATCCATTGTTTTGACATGGCTTTAACTGTTTTTGTAACTATCTAGAGAAAATTTATATTTTCAAAAAAATCTATTTATTTTTTCTCTCTGTCAGTTATTGGGGCGACTTCTCTGTTTTATTGGTATATAAATACTTGTGATGTAGTAAAGATGTTACGTGGCTGTCGGATTTAAGCCTTAGCATATTTTACACTTTTAAATGCCCATTATTTAATGTTACGTGGGATCGTAACCAAACATTGTATTCCAGTGGGGCAATTGTAATTTTTAGAATCTATCGCATTGTCTCAATTTGTCCAAAATGCCTGATGAAATAAAATAAATGATAGTAAAAAAAAAATGAATGATTATTAAAGTTGTAAAAAATAAAGAAAAGGTTTTTGTATTAACTTATTCCAAGAGGATTTTTTTTTTAGTGATGGGAAATCTTCAGATGACTATCTATCAGACTTTTACTGACTAAAACCCATCCATGTTCCTTCCTGTACCCTTTGCGTTCCGGGGGCGCGGTAACGGAATCCTTTGCTTGCGGGTACGATTCGTACTTGTCGGTTTTTAATAGGACAGAATTTAACATTGTCAAAAGACGGTCATTCCATCGGAAGAAAAATCATGCAACACCATACCTCTCTTTGATCTTACCAACAGCAAACTCCATTGCTATAAAACAAAATATGGACTTACCTGAAACAAGATGTATAAATAATGTAAAAAAAGAAAGAAAAATAAAAGCAAAATCCAATCATAGACGATTCTCCATCATTATTATTAACATTACTATTGTTAATACAAAAATGGCCGACACTAGTGATGTAGATGTGATATTCGAATAGTGTCGGATATTATAAGCAAATGTCGGATTTTCTATCGACAAGTTTTAGTGAAGGGGTGAGTTTGCGTGAAGTTTGTTAATTTAATGTGTAGATAGAGTTGTATCTAGGGTGCGATTAAATAAATACCATTTTGAATATTAATATTTTATTACTAGTAAACCTAACTTAACAAGAATGGCATAACATTACAAAAATACCAGCATAGTGGAAAGTGACAAAATTCAAAATACACATTTATATACAAAAATCGTATACACTTTTAAAATTACGCTTAAATTACTTTCAAATCGATAATTAGGTACTTCAATTTCCATGACCGTTCCGACAATCGGATAATATCCGAAAAAAAAAATATCCGCATGTAGTCATCACTATTTATAATCGAAGAGATGTAAACTAAGCAGCGCAGGCGCAGCTCATTACGGCGGTCGTAACGAGCGAGCGTAAATCATACAGACACCCAGAGGCCATTGTCTCTCTCAAACGCTGAATCGATTCAAAACCGATTGTAATGACCGATCCGCGAACATCGATCTCATTAACGTACTTATGATAAATGGTCATATGAATTCGTTATTAGTATTCTATTCGTTTTGTGTTTTAATCGATACAAATAGTTACCTTTTTATTTTCGATTTTAATGGTCGTTTTTTTATCAATTGTGTTAAGCAAGATGCTTTGATATTTTTTATTGAAAAGTATTTTTTTAAGTATCACTTAACATGGAAAAGGAGTGTTTAGGAAATAACAATTAATTAATTAATTTCCGCCACCAAACATAACTAATGTACATAATAATTTGTGAAAACATTAATTTTGAAATGAGTTGAAAAAAGATCAAGTATTCATTCAAGACTAACTTGAGTCACATTGTAAATTCAGCCCTAAAATCGTGGTGGTAGGGTCAGAAATGCGTTGTTCATCATATTGGTGACAAAAGAGTGATCTTGGTCGTCATGGCCCAGAATGCGCCGCTACTCTGCCAAATAATTGACACACCCGATGTCAACGCGGCCCGAGAGTTGCCAGATACACAATATTTCGCAATATATATCTAATTTGAGATTCGAACGTTTTTGCTCTTACTTCTTTTTGTTGACGGTTACTGTCAGTTGCGGATAGTTATCCGAATATAGGATATCTGCCTGTCACTTCAGAATGTTAGGTCTATGAAAAAGCCGAGCTTTGTTTCATCGCTTGTTATGATGGTTAGGGTACAAACAGTACAGTATCCTTCTAATTCCAGTCATTAAGAAGAACAACTTTACTCGAATCATCAGGGCTCGTTGTCACCCGATGTTGATTGAAGACAACGTTCATAAAATGCGCGCATCATTGCTAAGAATTGTCATCAATTTTCAGTGTTCATCTCTTCGTCCCAATGAAACGACAATGTTACTAAGGACAGTTGCCAACTAACTAGGTACTCTTTTAAATTCTATTAATCACGCAAAAACTAACCCACTTATTAGTAGGTTTTCGTAATTAACCTCACTAGAAAATCAACTATTATCTCCAAAACAGTTAACCTCAAATAGAATGTGCGACATTCGAAATTCAAACCCGCATGTTCAAATTAATGTTCGTCCGTTTAAGAAAAACAATTGACACAATCGCGTTCGGGTGCGTTCGTTCAACCCGTTCATGAATCATCGGGCGTGTTCGGGTTGGCATGGGGCCTAATCGTCGGACGTCGGGGCTCCAATATATCTCGTGCGCCGTCATCGGTGCCCATTCTTCGGGTGGTTGGGAGAGCTCGAAACTGTCTGGGTGTTGGTGGGCTGACAAATTGACGGTTCGTCAACACCGCGTCAGAGGCAACTTCTATTCAGTCGTCGCTTTGTTGACGCGTGCAGGGGACTGTTTTGAGTGTACACTGTGTTTGTTTTTGTTTGGGAGTGTGGGTAGATTATGCGGGGGATCTATTGCTGTCGGTCAGAATTAAATCTAACGTCAATCAAGGATGGTTGAACGATTTCTGCTATGTAATTGTACTAGTGGACATGACGGCTATTTGTGACCGTTCAATCAAAGCTTGGGTCGAAGAATTCCGATGAGGCTAGAAGCAAATAAAGAAGCTCTGAGTAAAGCAAAAAGATTACTCGGTTTAGGGACGTGTGGTAGAAACAGTAAACAGCCCAAAATGCAGGTTATTTGAACCACTAAAACAAAACATCAACGTCAGAGTACCAGGAGACAATGAACGGGTAGCAGCCACGACGTCACCCACTAACGAGTGTAACTCGACTCCGTAACCGATACGTTCATTAAACCTCCTCGCCTGTTCTGCCCGCCTAGTACCGTACTCTTAATAAAATGTTATATAAATTTTGATACGAAAACTTTGTTGTTTATTGTACTAGCTCTTGCGTCTGACTTTGGTCGTGTTTGGTTTAGATTTATTTTATTAATCTTATCTCTCAGATAATGGTACATATCTCAGACACTGTTCGTATAAATTGAGTCTTAAGTTGCCTTCACATTATGACATTAATCAGCCGCATAGTATACCCAAATCGATAAAGCAATTTTCAGATCATTGTTCAAAAAGTGACTGACTGACAAACTTCATTCTCTTTAAGAGTACTATTTCTAGTAATACAACCTGATCTAAAAGAAAAACCAAATGTTACTTTTATTAAGTTATTCACGACACCCAAAACATAAGAATGTCGAGTCGCGTCTTAATGTTAAAATTGGACTTTTTACATCCATTTGATGCTTGGAACAAGCCATAAAATGTCACCTAACTCCTTGCTGATGTTTTGTAGTTAAAAAATTACTGACAAGCATGTTACACGCTGTAAGAAATGGGTTCTGTCGTCAAATATTGTAGTACCACTTACATCATCAACATATGTTTTGATGAAAGCAAGAATACATTCGAAAATCGAAAGAGATAAATAGAGTATTGTGCAAAAGTCATAGAGACATCGTTTATATCAAAAAAATAATTTAGTTGCTCCTACCAAAAGGTAGTTTTGTAAGGAGAAGAAAGGGCAAAAAACTTCATACTTAATGCATGTAAATGGATCCAAGGAAGTCCAAAAGTCGAATTGTTTAATGGGTTTCAAATATCAATTGACAGGACACTCATTTAAGAACCACTAAAGTACTGAAGCCCTGATAAGCACGACGAATGAAACAGAAGAAACGTATGTTCCAAAAGAGAAGCTTTAAGAAGAAGGCCCCCTATTACATGGGACCTAAATATACCGGCGAACTGTGTGTGTACATTGTTACATCTCTGTCTAACCCTTCGGGGAATACAAGCGTGATGGTATATATAAGAAGAACATAGAAGTGGTAAATGATCATTGATAACAAATGGTATCGTTATGGCAGGCACTACATCTTTTATAGTGATGATACTATCATACCCTCTGCTATTCATCATCATTGAAAACATTCCAGTTGCAACACAGCAGATAGAAAGAATAAGAAAAGAAACAAGTGAAGACAAAGGAACCACCAACGACCAAATCCATACTTAATAAAAAATATTATAAATGAGTAACTCTGTCTGCAAGTCTGTTACGCTTTCACGACTAAACCACTTAACCGATTTTGATGAAATTGGTACGTTTGAACCTCAAGAAAGGACATAGGTTACAAATAAACAAAAGTAGGTAAGTGCTACACGAACCAACTTAAATTCTTTATCGATTTCACCACGGTACCCTAAGAGCTAATTAGCGCCCGAAATAATTAAACACACAATATTCGAGCGGCAACGGCAAAAACTATCAGGCATTCGAATTTCACCCGCCGTATTTTGAAAATCTGAGCTTATCTTTATACAGATTCCACACTTTTAGACAGCCAGAATGTCTTAATAAATGCCTTCAGTCAACTTAAATTCAACCTTAATCTCTGGCTTAAAAGTACCGTTTTGTGTGCTTCAAAACTGATATGAGATGTTTCGGTAAACCAGAGCTGGAGTGTTTCAAGATGAATCCAGAGATTGTTTTCGTAAATGTGATTTGAAACCCATTAAGACCAAGATGAAATTTTAACGTGAAGATTTGAATGTGTATTTAAAAAAATATAATTCAGTTCTGAGAAAAAATGATAATAAATGTTTTTAGATTCTTATCAGTGTTCGGCCACAATATTGATTGTTTTAAACCATGGAGTGATAAAAATTATAATAGGATGCTTAATTTCTTTTCCCTTACAGTTTTGTAATAGTCAATCATACATAAATGCGGAAGATTGGGTACATGGATGTGTGTTACTTAATCACCCCAGAACGACTGAATGGATCTATATAAAATTTGGCAAAGAGATACCATAGTCTGGGATCATAAGCTACTTTTTCTCGGCTTTTTCTGTTCCCGTGGGATAGTATTATAAACTTTGACGCGGACGAAGTCGCGTGCGGAAGCTAGTATTATATAAAAGCGAAAAGTCACTCATTCACTCACTGACAATACACGAAATCTCGAAAACTGCTTGACCTATGATGCTGAATTTTGGCAAGTACATAGTTGCGAGGTAGGTTCTTGGACCTCTACGCGAATAAAGTGACAGGCAAACGCTAGTTAATCATGAAAATTCTTCAAAGATCCATGTAGTCTATCTAGATGACACCATCAATGATTTAGGTCTCATTTAAATTCTGTATGACTTCTACTTCTATCTGAAAGTGTGCTAAGCGAAATCCAGCAAAAATCTCTTAGCCAGCTGAACATATTCCAATAATATCCTCATTATCATCATAGCTTATCCAAAGTGCGATGAGATCAACTACCAGTCCAACCAGACACTGTTCAGTACCTTTATTAAACGTATATACACAGAAACGTGGTCATCACTGGAAGCATTTCAATGTACAATTGTACACAGCGGTGTCCCGAATAGAAAGTAGCCAGTTACGTCACACGAAAACCAAAAGTGGTAGCACAGGTTGAGTACAGTCGTTGTCAAATCCACAGGCTTATTCTTGGATTAAGTCGTCAATGTTGGATTTTGGTTATATTTTATGAATGTCAAAGAAACCGTGTTTACTTTTTCTATAAAAAAAAATATAGGATATAAGACCTTATAATTTTTTTTATTGTTTTATATTCCCTATTCACCTACATTATTTTCACATATAGAATCAACAAGAATAATGTAACCAGATTTTTTTGAAGTTTCTTGCTGGTTCATCTCCATAGAGACCTACCTACTTTCAAAACGACCAACTAGCTTCAACTTTCTGTCTAACTGACCGACTCCTTGACGATTCAAAAGTTCCTGTAAATTGTGTAATGAGATAAATGCTTTGACTTTGACTACATGTTCCGTCGCAGCAAAACCATGTAAATTCACTTATTCTGAATCTCTGATTACATAAATACGTTTATTACCAATTTTCATCTTTAAAATGTCATTATTTCCGCATATTAACCCTTAAATAATAAAACCAGAATTACTTTGGACAAATATTGTCCAGTGAACATGGGCACATCGCATATAATTTATTAAATTCAACATACTCGATATTCTAGAGAAACCAATTGACACTTGAGCGCGTACCATTACATATCTATACAATTTGAATAAGTTTATAAAAGTGAAAGACATGTTGGAACTCACAGCTCAAGTATGCAAAGTGGAAACAGTAGTTCTTGAAGTTATCAATATTGCAATTTTACTGAAGTATTAAATGCTTATAGGACAGTAGCCTTCTTATTGCCAATTGCCATAAGAACATGACTTTGTAAATATAGGACTATATGACTTACAAATTCATTTGAAGTTGCTGCAAAAACAACATTTTGAGGTTTTCAATGTACGAGTAGTATAAAGTTTGTTAATTTGTAGCAATATTTAAAATTTTTAGGAATTTCTTTCTGTGTTCTGTAGGTAATATTTATAGCATATCGGCTCTTAGTATTCCGTTTATCAAACGAAAAACTAAATACTTAACTAAAAGCTGGTAAATTAATACATAATACTGCCAACAGTCAAAAATGGACCTCTTTGTGGTCAACAAATAGAATATCTCGATCGTTAATCTGGTTATCCTTATTTCAGTGCTGAATAAACGCATCACCAAATCCGTATAGCAACATTATAGGTTCAAAGACATCATTCGAATAAACAATGTCCGCAGCATCCCATCTGTCTGCCTAGAGATGACCCGACGGACAACTATGTCGCGGCAAGTCCAAAAAATTTAAAATTGTAATATCAACCGGTAAATATTTGAAATTTAATAAACTCGACTGGTTCGCTTATACTTTTTAATTTTATATCTGTTCTGGCCTTCGATCCGGTGTTCGAATGAATTCATCGATTGTTTTTATCGATGCACCTTTTTGGTGAAATTTTATCTTTTTGTATAACGGCACTTGAGCTGTGGTGGTCTGTTACTTGTTGTGGTTTCAAGTGGCCTGTTTTGGCAGGATGGTTTAGTTGTATTTACTTTAAAATGTTCTTAAAGTTGTGTTCGAAGCCCTGCGTTAAAGGTCCTCCATCCATTCATTCTCGATTTTAGGTGCTACAAACTCAAAAAACGAAATATATCCAAGATCGTAGAGTCGCCAGGCTTATGTCATTTTGGTATGGCTAAAATTTTGAGATAGATGTAGGCATATGCAGCTATGTTGTGAGGTATCAGTTACAAATGTTATCTTCCTCGCCTCGCTTCGTATCCTTTAAAACATAATATATAAAAACCAGCCATCACACTTGAACGTAAGTACGATACATTTTACTCAACAAAGCCCAGCACAGAAACTAGCAAGAACATTTACCTTCTTAACTACTCATTCTTTCATCTATTCTCGAATAACATAGGTCTGGCAACTGAAATCTCAGTGTAAAGGGCAGTCATTTTAAAATAACCAATTGAAAGCTCAAATTACAAGCTAAAATAGTTTAAAGAACAAGAGAAAAAACAGGACACGGAAGACAAACACTGAAGCACATCTCCTATCATTAATTAACTCCCTAATTATCTCAAAACTAATCCAAATTAAAACTAAAATCTTTTCATACAAAAAAAAACGACTCTTAAAGGAAACTTTATTGAAGTTGCCAAGAACTAAGTGCACACGTGCTGGATCGTCTTCGGGTTAAAATTAGATGAACGGCGGCGAGGGGTGCCGAGGGAAGAGGAGAGGCGAAGCACCTTTTTATAGAAGCTCCTACAGAACCACTGTCTGGTATACACACGGTAGAATCACAGAATATAACAACAGAAAATCCACTCTTCACAACCATATTAGATAGACCCACTTCCAGATACCGATGGTGCTTGAATTTAGTTTCGATCATTATCTTTCTGCTTGTTATCATGGTACACTCTGCCTTCTGCATTTATCTACTCTGTGGCATATTCAAATGACGTATCAGCCGCTAACGAGGTAGTTAGATTTTTTTTTAAACGCAAGATGTTTGGTTTCGCGCTTCGCCGGGCCAGTGTTGTGGTCAATTATCGTTGGTAAATTAAAAATAGCTGATGTTTTCGTCAAATGTTTGGGTGGATCTGTTGCGGAACTGGGCTTTTGGATAAGTCTCTTTATGAAGAGGATATTTTATTCATATTGCTTCTGAATATCTTGGACATTACAGTGTTTCTGCAAGATCTGCGTATCCAAATATTTATAAAGGAAGACCGATGCATAATCACATCCATAACCGTTCAGGGATTTACGAACATTCAGTCAAAGTAACAGCATCATTCTTGATGCAAGCCACACAACCTGCACGCTTGCCAATATACGGGAAAACAATAAATCCATTTGAATATCGAACCCCACTTGGGGCGATATTCTCGTCGCGCGCAAATACCTCGCTACCATAGACAAATATTGCTTTTTAAGAAATCCGTGAAAATTAACCTCATGGGAACCGCCAATCAGGTGTGCGCGAACGGAATAAAAATGGCCAATTTTTACATGATTCTCCAGTAAAACTGACGAGAGACGTGGCCGGCCTGCTGCATCGTTGCCGCTTGAATACAAAATACATTATAAGTGCACAATATTTGCATTTTGAATTACGCGCTTGAGGCTTGGCGCCTTAAAACTGTAGGTTGCGTGGACTCGCTAGCGCTATTGGCTGGGTTCGATATAATATCTTTGTAGTAAGCTTGGGAAAAGGTGCACATTAAATTTGCACCGGCTGACTTCACTAATTTAAATATGAACTGGATACTTATTCAGGACATCGAAGCATAGTATCCATAATATTCTAGGTATGAAGGAAAAACCAATGTCCGACAAAGTATATGTTAAATTGGCTATCAATATTTACTAGGGATAGGTAAGCTATTAGCATCTCTCAATATAACTTAGCTTCAAGCAAAAATCCGGAATATTTTACAATTTAACATTCAAGAACTGAAACCTCTTTATATCTATGTACCAATAAAGCAGTCGGTGTCAATGTCAATAGGAATATATTTGAATTGGCAACATGGAGTTATCACATTCCATCGGAATAGCGGCATAAGTAGGTGAATTAAAAAAAAATCACGCGCAGAGATATCATCAGATCAGCTTTGTATTGGGGAGGCGTGACAAGCTTTGGTGGTCCGGCTACTTGACGTTAAAATAAATGGATAATCTGTTCCATTATGACGTCACTCGACAGTTGGAAGCTTACTGGCGGGTAAGCTAGAAAGTATGACGAAGCAATTTAAGGAGGAGCTCTAATTCTGTTGGAAGTTATCGTCAGTTTCAATTATTTCTTCAAATCTATTTCTGAATTGCGATGTTTACGTGATATATAACTTTTATGTCACTTTCATTCATTTGGAAACGGTTAACAATGCAGTTTTAGTCTTGAAATTAAGGATGTGTCATTTCAACTTTAGTTTTTGGGATGGCAAAGCATTTGCAAGGCCTCTGGATGTCTACAGGCAATGGTGACCTCTTAACACCAGGCCGTGAGCTTGCTAACCATCCAATGGAATAAAAAAAAATCTCTTTATGATTCGTAATGGTTCTAGAAAAATGAGTACCTATCTTCTTTATGAAATAGCTCATCCTCGCCAACATTCTCAACATCTTTAACTTCATCATCAAGACTATCAACAGTTAGTTAGCTTATAGGTCAAGAAATACAGTTCCTACTGCATAGTATTATAATATCAAAAATTATATCTCTTAGTGCTTAGATTATTTAGCCAGATATGCTTCAACATGATTTAAGTTTGTCATAAATAAGTCTGGTAGTACAGCTAGTGGGTTAGCAAAATTTGGTTGGATTCTGCAATATTAATAGCTAAGTACGACTTACAGAACTTCCTTCCTAATTGTCCTAATCCTAATCGTCCTAATCCTCCTTGGGTAGTAAGTGTCTCTTTCACTTTTATAGATGTGTAAAACCTGTTTCCCTTGTCCAGTGGAATCATGATTAGTATTAGTACTGCTTCTTGAGGATATAAGAGAAGCTATGGCAACGCAGTTCAAGCTGGTATTTGATAAATGCTAGATATTGGTTTTCTGACCAGCATTTGTACCCTGGGCAGTTTTCAGTATTCTTACATTGACCAGTTCTTCAGACATGTCTTAATTATTACTACTTGCATCTGATTACAGGCCAACACTGAATCCAATAAAAAGAATTTCACTACAAAAAAACCTGTACATCAATTCTTGGGAACCCCAATTGGACCGCAGCATTTCTCACGGGCGATACCCTAAAAATTCACACGAGTGGTTCCGTACGGATTAAGTTTATTTACCACGTGCAGCTTAGTTAAGCAGATAGGTTGCGCATGCTCGCCGCGTCTGTTCCGCGCGAGATTTCGATCGAATCGTGCGCAGCATTCGGGCACAGACAGGGTTGGCACGGAATTGGTTTAGCTGGATTGATCTGGACTTTAGGCTATTGAGACAGTTCAGTGAATTGATTTGTGGTTTGGATTTGGAAAAAATCACAACTTCTTATTCATTAGAATCTAACTTTGATAAAAAGTTTCGTGTGGTTTCCTTTTTTCAAATAATTTTCAATAGTTCATCGTAGTTTGAATTTACTTAATCAAATTTTTATTTGTCTTTTTTTCTTGTCCTGTCATATTTTCTCTGCGTGCCAGCCCTAACTGCAACATGCTGCGTGCGCGCACCTCACCTATACTAAATACATAATGGATAAATTTTACTTTGAACCGCATTCGCTTCCATTCTCATGCCGTTTCTTGAATATTTCACTAATGAAAGTGTCAAAGTGGTATTTTTTTTTTTGCATATTTTCACGCGTCTATGGTTAGAAGTATTAGCTGCATTTTTTATATAACTTCGTGTGTTCTGATGATTGGTTTCGTGTGTGAACTACCCACATTATAATTAAATTCAATATCTGCTCCCAAAACGATTACTTAATTGAAAACTCATTCAAAACATATTTTTTTACTAATAGCGCACAAATCGAACTTTATTTATATGTACATAAATTATCAAAACCACAAGAAAATAATAGACAAACGAAACAAGTCCCCGCCCCGCAAAAAATCTTAATTATACTCGTAGAAAAAGTTGGTCCAAAGATCTTCACTAATCGTGTTACTGACTTATTTGGGGACATACGGACAAACAATGGCCACTAAACAGGTTTAAATCGCAGCTTCGCGTACGAGACAAGCATATAATTAAAATACAAGTTTACAATTTGCTTGTACGGTACTGTAACAGGATTTAGAAGAACTCTTATTTACTGGGTCATAAGATAGAATTTTGACAGATTTAACATTGATTGATGGTTTTATAAGTGTCTGTGAAGCTATCGCTATATCGTATCGTGAAGTGAATCTTAGTTTTTAATAGTTTTTCTATAGGAGATCACATTTTATGACACTCACATGTGTTAGTTAATTGTGAAGTTTTTTATTGGACGTTTGACGGGAAATCGCTTGCCCATTATTTTTATAGCTTCATCGTGGTCGT
This sequence comes from Caradrina kadenii, assembly GCA_947462355.1. Lineage (NCBI taxonomy): Eukaryota > Metazoa > Arthropoda > Insecta > Lepidoptera > Noctuidae > Caradrina > Caradrina kadenii. The sequence goes on along the minus strand of OX381690.1, from coordinate 12,013,720 downwards.
CGCCAACCTCAACGATGAATAAGTGAATCCATTTCACTTATTCATCGCAAAAAAATATTTTATAGCCTTTTCGTAATGGTTCTGACAAAATGATGTGTTTTTTATAAAATTTCCACTAGATGCTTCCCAATTTTCAAAGGACAGCAAACCAATTTCATGCTTTATTCTTTTGAATCTGTTACTTCAGGCGACCAACTACTAGATTAATTCTTCTTTCTTCTATATGACATTCAAAAGTGTCATTTAATGTTCTAAATGAAATAAATGATGTGACTTTGACTTTATCTCTACTTCCGCTTTAGAATTAATTGTTTCATTAGTTAGTATCTTCATCTGTTTCGAAACGTGTAAATCAAGAAATCTCTTCAGAAACATCTTTGGACAAATCAGCCTCATATTTATTGCATTAGTGTTGTTTTTTTAAATTAATTTCGAAGTAAGTAGCTGATAATTCTTCAGTCGCTTCAAAAAACGTTACACTAACAAGCTACTTCTGCTTCTCATGATAGATCCTCGTGATATAAATTTCGTTTGTAATTAACTCCAAGTTTCCTCAAGCATCCCGGTTCAAAGAAGCGCGGAGAGTGCGCCAGCGCTGTGTCCCCATCTGTCACACGTCACAGCTACACCTACCGACTGCGCGTGCGCCGCTAATTATAGCCGCCATGCTAATTAATTGGGAGATGGCCGCTCCTGGACGTTTTTTGGAAAAAATTTGGCGTCAGTCCACAGAATTCCGTGATTTTTCGAAATTTGTGCAGTAGAATTTTCATCAAAAGTCAAACATTTTCATTCAATTGAAATTAAATAGTAAACTCTAAGTGAAGTTACATCCTCGTGTGTAGATCGTGTGCTAAATGGACGAAGAATTTAGAATGAGTTACGAGCTTTCTCTTAACAAGACTCAACAGGTGTCGATCGAACAGGTTGCTTGTTGAAAACCTACCTTACATTGACACTTGGAATGTTAACACTATCTTCAGAGAGAATGTCACTGTACTTGTAAAGTAGGAAGCTCGTCAGAAAGGAAATAATATTTAAACAGCTCGCAGAGACCACCGTGATCATATTTAATTAGCAACACTCTCATCTGAAGCTGACGCCTCGAAACGTCACTGAAATATACGAACACATTTTTGAGATATTCTCCCTTAAATCTTGTGTAACATTCAGATTGATAGTCTTAACTGAACAAGTTTTAGTAATAATCCAAACATATTACTTCCTTTACTGATATTTCATATTTTTATCGTCCGTTCCCGACGCCGGACGACATATTAAAAGAATTATGACGATTTAATTTTGTTATTTTGTTACTCCGTGATATACTGTTGACGATAATTAATAATTAAACATAACAATAAAAAGTGCGTTGAACTGTCATACTTCAAAATGCAATTTGCGTGAAATGTTCTAAATCCCAACAGATAAATAGACACGTCATCATTAGACGACCGTCGATGATATAGTGCGGTGCGGGCGGTGACAACCTGCGAGCGAACGGGATAAAACATACGATAAATCAACTAGTAAGAAAGGGATGGATCATAACACGTGAGATAAAAACCGCGGCCGTTGATTTCATAATTTATTTGTTACACATTTGTCGTTCCGTGAAGATCGAGAGAGATACATGAGCTTTTTGTGGGCGACAGGGAAATGCGCATCAAATGTGATTTGAGTAATAATTTATAGTGTTTGTACAGCGGACGTCACTTACGACTTTAACAAGACACTTCATACTTAGATAACGAGCCGAAATAAAGAATCTAAAACGCGCTCACCAAATTCTGTACCTTCATATTTAACTCAATTTAAATTTGGGTTCGGCGTTCTAATTTCGAAACTGATTTTGTTCAAACTCCATGTTCTTTTTTCATAATTAGAATAGACGATCATTTGCTTCGAGACCGTTGCAGCGACAGGACGGCTCCTTACTAGCTATTTCGAAAATCAATCATGCGCATATTAGCGGGAGTTTTGGAACGCGCCAACTCCCTGTCGGGCGCGACGTGGCCGCCATATTTCAAGCACGTTTGAGATATATACAGGCGTTTTATCAATGCATCGTCGCACTGATTCCGATGATATATATCTAATTATTAGTGTTGTTAATGACATTTTCACGGCACATTCCCCCGTGTCTTTGAGACCATTTGTTTGATTAAATTGTCGTATTGTTTCTTCTATTGTTCAGGGGATACAGATGGTTAGTCTTGATGTATTAATGCTCTCCGTTCACTTTATCTTGGTAAGTATTGAAGAAAGATTCTTATATTATTTTTAAGACGTTTGAAAATTTTCTGACCGTTCCGTGGACTTTGTACCTCATAAATTTTGGCAGATGCCAAGGGGCGTATTATGATTAATTTAGTACATGTTGTACTGCGAAATGAGCAAGGTATGCATCAGCATTTCTAGACAGGAGACAGGAGGCTTGATAAATAACTAGTCACAATGAAATAACAACGCGTACCTATGTGGTCTGATTATGGAAGCTGAAATATCATCACTGCGTAAACACTAAACACTATTATGACAAGTACATCATCTGGAAGGATCATGTACTGCCCTTAAATACAATATGAAATCCAAAAACAGACATCCAGACAGATTCCAACCTCTTAAAATTTCAAACTAAAAGTTGAACGTCCTGCAGATTCATCGGAATGATTCTGACAGTTTACGTTGCGGCCCAAGCCAGGGATAAAATATAGCTCATGTACAGACGGCACCGTAGCGAGGGGGACGGCACCGACGGCCGGGGGGCGCGGGCCGAGGGGGGAAGACGTCCGCAAATAGCGACCATCTCTGCCGAGCAAAACAATACCGGTATGATATTATGGTACAGTACGCACTGCGAGATTTGTGCGGTTTTAAGAATCTCGAGTGGTATGCGGATAATTACGAATAAGATGTGACGTCATTTGACATTAAAAGAAAGAACTATGAAGTTAAGGGTGGATTCGAAGAAGACGACAAAATCGCAACTAATAACAACAAACTCAAACACGAGGAATTTTTGAATGGTACTACACAATGAGACATTAAAAATGAGTCTTTAATTTCAAACTCAAGTGGAGACAAAGAAACGCTAGTCTCTGTTCACTCAGCCAACACTTTATATATAATAACATAAGCGTACAAGCAGGACAGACGGACGAGCGACAGCCGCGAGACGGACTATAAATAAATAATGCGCCAACATTTTATTATTATCATAGCATGGGCACGTGCGGGGACATTCTTGAGACGAAACTGGCAGCTTATAACGAACTGAAATAAACATAAACGTCTGCTAGAATAACTAATACGTACAAAACTGATAATATTGCGTCAGTAAACGCGTAAAAACTGACGACTTAAAATGCCTGTGACGTGGGCTAACGTCTCGTATGATTATTAGACAGAGAATAACAGTAATTTTAATGTAAGAAAAGTAGCCTCTACTGCCAAAATCAAAGTCTTTGCAATACTTCTCACGTCTATTCCAATTTCATGCCAAAATGTGGGAAAAATCTAATTCTAAATATACATTTCTAATTTACTAGCTGTATTTCGATTAATTCGGATATCAATCACAACTAAAACTTGTTTTCGATTGAAAGTATCTATTTGATATATACGACTTTTTTGTGACTTAGTGCGCTATCGACCTCTTTTTAACGATGTTGCCCAAGCGAAATATTTTTGTTTGGGTTTAGCCAAAATTACGTGTCATATCATTTGACTGATATGCAGTGTTGGCATATGTTATCTCATCTAATGCCAAAATGCCTGTTATCATAATTTCTGGTCTAACACCAGTGATTTTAGTCAATTTGGAAACCATACCTTTTAAATTAGGTACTGCTAAGCCATCTTTAATAATAAAAGCTGAAGAGCTTTGAGTTTCTTTAAACGCACAAATCTTTGGAACTAACTATCAGATTGGTAACATTCTTTTGTATATGACAGAAAGATTCAAGAGTAAAATAGAATAGGCTATATAACAACACGCTATGACACACGAAAGCGGAATAGTACCTAACCAAAGACTTAAAAAAACCACGCAAACGAAGTCCCGAGCAGACCACAAATTTCCTCCGTTTATTACGACTTAATTACTCATCAATAGTATTTTAAGTGCAATTAAAAAGACCGAAAACACGCGTTCGCATCGTTTCGCCGGTTAATGCCATAAGAGCCGTGGCTAAACACATCAATCATAAAATGTTATTGCTGTTACGAACAATTCTCAATTAGAAATGGGAAACCGAGAGAGCTACTGCTGGTACTTAAGGAGTGAAGGCTTGGAAAGATTATTAAATAAGTTTCCATCAACAAACGACGTTTGATGACATGGTTGGCGCAGTGGCTGAGGGATCGGCTGCTGTGTTGCGAGTCGCGGGTTCGATTATCCAACAAATATTTGTATGGCCTACAGATAGTTGTTAAGGGTCTGGCTGTTTGTGTTCGTGCCACACACGTTACAGGAGAAAATTCTAGGGTATCCCAATTTTTTCTATGTGCAATAAATAATTATGTATCCTTCTTGACCTTTCACCTTTGTATGTTGATTGTATAGTTTTATAATTTCACGAAAACTTGTCAGATTTTTAAGATATATTGATAAGTCTCAGCTGTTCCGAAATATTTGTGTTGAGACGTACGGTAGTCAGAAATGTCGTAAATTCTTCACAATGTTGCAGCGGAACCCACCCTGTTAGAATATTCGGATATGTGCTCGCAATATTAGTTTCTATTTGCGAGTGGTAGTCGCCTCATTGATTATTATTTTAACGGACAATTAAAATTTGATGGCTTCCACTTCGTTCATCTTCGACTTGCCTGGTATTAACTGCCTGTGCGCCCCCGAACGTATTCGCATTACGAACTTAAACAAGACCTTATTTAACTTTACATAAAGTTCAATTTTGATTGACAGGACCCTCTTGTGTGATGTTCTTCGTTTAAAATCGCTACATATGAGTGTCGAGACTAACCGTCAATAAAAATAGTCGTAAAATTTCCAAGACTTTCTTCGATTATCTCTCTTGTATCGGCTACGTAAGGTTTATTTTTGTACGTTAAGTTAACAAATTCAATACCGCACTAAGAAACGTGTGAATAAAAATCGTATGTACGCGCATTCGTTAAGAATTGACACTTATTAAGGGGGTATAATTATTTTAATTGATATGACGACATCACTCTATTTAGTGTTGTTGACCATTTAAGTGCAGGACAGCGTTTGATTTAAAATTCCTTTCTCGACATCTTGATTGACTTTGTTTGTTTTTTTTCTTGCTCATTGTCATTGACAGAGACTTTGATGTAATGATATCTTTTTGTGAAAAACATTTCTTTGTGTGTTTGGTTTAAATTATTGAAGGATATGATAGCTAGGGTTTTTGACTGACTTCTTTCCATAGTACTTGTCATCTATACTAATATTATAAAGAGGAAAGATTCTTTTGTTTGTTTGTTCTGAGTGGGCTCCGAAACTACTGGACCAATTGTAACTAATTTTTACCAATATATAGCTACATTATTCCTGAGTAACACAGGCTATATACCATCACGCTACGACCCATGGAAGCGGAGCAATCACCAAAGACGTAAGACGAAATAAGCCACGTGGACGAAGTCGCGGGCAGTTCGTTAGTTTATAAAATATGTAAAGCTGGCTTGAAGTACTTTGCAAGAAAGTAATCTATCTGATGAACAAAGGTCGATGGATGAGAGAAAGCATTCCTCAGCTTCAAATTAAAAAGGGTTTCGAATACTTTCGTAATCGGTCATCAACCTGAACGAGCCGCCATTTAACCACGCAACGATCATTCACAATTAAGCCTAACGATACATTGTAATGAAAACTAATCCAGTTGTCCACGTTTATAACAGTTTTTTAGTATATCACATTGTATGCAACCGTTCCAAATTCAAATTGCCCGATTCGATGCCGAACAGGCCCGAAGAGCGGCCGCCGAGCGCGTGACCAATCGCTAATTAAGAAATGTGCTCGGATGTGTTCGGAAGCCGATCGGCGTTCTATAATTGAACTTTTAAATTTCGAAATTTTTGATTACACCAATGCTATTTCCACTTCTGGTGTTACTGTGTCGACTTTTATGGTTCTGATGTTTTTTTTTTTGAGATACTAGCGAATGTTCGCGGATTCACTCGTGCGCATATATCTTTACTAAACATTCCCAAAAAGTAGACACTTGATTTTGATAAGATGTCTTTCTCTAAAATCACTCGAAACAATCACTCATTAATTTAACAAAGAATCTATTTTAATTTTTATAACTTGTAATATTGATGATGATATTATTTTAATTAAGAAATGCTGTTTCTTTTCTAAAGCTGCACGTCAAGATCATTAAAATAAGTGCAGAAACCACTGTGCCATCTCCTCAATCATTCACACCGACCACCAAATACTTCAACATTAACAGTAATATCGCACTACAGACGGACAGATTACAATTTTAATCATACACATTAATTTCTATGTGAATTAAGACAAGCGCCTCTCTAACGGCGTTAATATTGAGTTCAGAACAAAATTGGTTTCAACATTCCTGTAATATTCTCACACATTTTGAACGTGTGTAATTAATAACACATCTGTGTCATTTTTTTTTAATCTATGAAGTTATTAAATAATATATTTTTTGGTTGAATAAGTCAATGTTCAGATAATTGATTCCAATTTTTATGTTGACGCTTATTGATGGCTCTGTTGGTGAAGTGGATGGGAAAAAAAAACCTTGCCCCGCTCTAGGAATTTCTCCTGTATCGTGGATGCGTTTACAAACATATAAACTCATATATACAAATAGCCAGATCCGGAACAACTACCTATAGGCCATACAAATATTTATTTATTAAAAATTTTTGCACATAATGTAAATAATACACTGTATAAAGTCGGACTTATTGCCTAATAATATAATATTTGTTACGTGCGGGAGTCGAACCCGTGACATGTGGCGCAGCAAATCGCTCCGCTACTGTGTCAACCGTGCCGTGTTGGCGTTGTGGATGAGGTAGTAGCTACTGCGTTGTTGCGAGTTTGATTCCCATATACAGCAATTTTCTGAAAATGCCCTAGTTTTTTTACTGTACTATAAAAGGAAATATAAATAATAATAATAACCTTTCAAAATCTTTCTTCAGATCAACAAACACATGGCAATTTTAACAGGCAGATAAATTCCTAGCAAAGTCTAGATATCCTAGATTAATCTGTCAGTTATATTAACTGTTACATTTTTATCTAGCACATAAATATTACTTACAGATAAGATCTCTAATAAGAAATTAATGGAGTGGTTCTTGATAGTATTGACTTTTTAGAACTAGTTAAGGACCTAGGTGATGTAGAAGGTCGTGGGTTCGACGCCTCGATGAGGAAAATATGCTTTTTTTAAAGTGCCTTGGGATAGCCAGTGGATAGGTCGAAAAGGAGAAGGTGAGATGGTTTGAACTTGAAGACTTGGGCTCAATAATGCTAAAGCCAGATAAACATTTAAAAGAAGGGAAGTTTTCACAGCAATGGTAATTTTGATTTTAAACTGATGGTCTTTGTTTGCAAAGAAAATAAGTTTTCTTACTTTTTACCAAAATTTAGGTTTCTATCTCCAAAGCTATGAAGAGTCTTGTCTTTCAGCCAATCCGTATAGGGCCGACTACACTGAGTGGCTAAAATATACCTCTCACATATATGTAAGAGGCATATTTGTTGTATAGGTAACAAAAAACATATAAAAAAATAACAATCTTACATTCCTTTTTCCCAATACTTTGGCGAAAAACCCTCAACTCCCCTAAGATTGAGGGCGGAAATCCAAGCGGTTTGCAACAAATAGCGCAGCGGGGTCTCTGCCATGCACCGTTGTCACGCCGTGATGGCCAGGGTTGGGGGAGTCTAGGGGATGTTTAGGTACAATTTCCGGCATGTTTCTTGTGTTTAGTTATTGGTACACTTGAGTTGGTATGTACGCTGTGTTAGACGCTGTTTCTCTTGTAAGTGACGTGTAATGGACAAGAATTTTGTGTGCAAGTAAGGTTTAGAATGCTTCGAAGGTTGCTTCTTCAATATCTATGTCTACCTAATAATATAAATTTAGACTCAATAGGAAGGTCTATAAGAAAAGAACATCAAGCTACGACCAACGAGGGCGGAGCAGTAACCATAGACGTAACAAAACGCGGGTAAAATGTAAAGTTTTTTTCCCATTACTTTATTACTACTTATCTTGACCACACCTACAAAACATGTCACAATATTTATTTTCGCTCAGTAATTTATATTTTCGTATTTGGCAAATATTTTACGGAATGCCATAAAATAATATAATATGCATTGTAAGGCTGTAACAGCTACAGCTTTGCCCTGTAGGGAGGGGAGCGTGGGCAGATCTGCGCAGTGACATCATCGCGACCTTTTTGGAGCAAATTGATGAGTCCTACATGCACCGAGTGTGTTACACGGAGTACATACACATGAAGATGATTGTGCGCGAATTTATGGATATTTATGTTCGGCTTTAATGGAAGGTCTTATGGTTTCTTTTGTTGTGACACAACAGTGCTTATTAAATTTTAATAAAACGTGGTAAGTGAAATTCATTTATGTCGCCGAGGGCGATCTAGGACGCTGGTGATGACCTATAGTCGTTTATGGGAGATTGGCCAGAGAAAGCAACACATTGGAATGAGTGGAAAGCAATGAGAGAGAGACCTATGTTCAGCAGAGGGACAATACCGAATGGCGAATGAACCGAGACGCGAAGGACCCGGTCCACATAGTAAAGGACTAGAAAAAATATTTGAAGCTTATAGTCAACCTTTATTTTTTATTTTTTTTTTAAACTTTGCCCCACACTAGGAATTTCTCCTGTGCCGTGGGTGCGTTTACAAACATATAAACTCACATACACAAACAGCCAGACCCGAAACAACTATCTGTAGGCCATACAAAAATTTGTTCCTTGCGGGAATCGAACCCGCGACACGCAGCGCAACAGCCAATCGCTCAGCCACTGCGCCAACCGTGCCGTCTGCGCCAACCGTGCCGTCATTGATTGGACAGAGACCAGAAGATGTAGAAGATAGGAAGAAAAGATAAGAATATTGTTGACACTGTAGGTATCTTTTAAGCTATCACTTAAAACTAAAAGAATTCTCTTCAAAGACCTAATCCAGTTTATAATGAAAATTATCAAACATCAACCTCTCTACCTATCCCCAACAACATCAAAAAATCAAAATTACTTACTTCCTTAATCTTTTGAATCACACTACCCTTGCAAGTTAATTCCAGGATACTTGGATGACTGATTAAAAAATGATTAAGAACAAAAAATCTTCCAATCCATGCATCCACGATCCTATATTCACCCAAAATCACACACAAACAGTACCATCAACCTTAGGAGCACATTTTTCATCCACAGATTATGATGTCGACGCCCCGTGGCCATCAAATGTACCGAACCACATCAAAGCACAGCGGGAACACTTATTATTGCGAAAAAAATACCTAAAGCGATCCCCTTTGTAATCTATATTTTGATTATATTGAAATAATTGAGCATACGGAACGAATTGACGAAAAAGAAAGTCGTGAAGTTAGGTGAGTCGATTTTTGAGGTAGCGATGGTAGGTTGGATAAAAGAGTTAATGGTCAAAATAACACAATAGATGGTCGTGGTGGCTCGTGGTCGCAAGCGCATCTGATGAGCGAGGGGCTCCGGGTTCGATTCCCAGGTCGGGCAAAAAATGTTATTGGGTTTTTTCATTAGGATTTGCTCAATAGCAGCCCAAAGTTCGGAAGATGGTGGGGTGGCACCTCCGTGCCTCGGAAGGTACGTAAAGCCGTTGGTCCCGGCTGTCATTCGTAGATCTTTGACAGTCATTACGGATAGTCAGAAGCGAGGAAGTCTGACAACCAGTCTAATCAAGAGGTATCGCGTTGCGGAGGTCAGATAGACAGTCGCTCCATGTAAAACACTGATATTCAGCTGCATCCGGTTAGACTAGAAGCCGACCCCAACATAGTTGGGAAAAGGCTAAGCAGATGATGATATATGGTCGTAGTATCTAATAATTAAAGAAGTATTGAGAAAGAATACTAATGTTTCAATACGGAGTATAAAAACACACATCACATAGCCGTCAATTATATATACTGACCATCAGACTGAGTAACTTTGAGAAAAAATGGCTGCTGGCACTTTGAGGTGCATTCAACAGAACAGGGTCGTAGAGGTATCTAAAGTTTATATATAACATTTAAAACAAGTTTTCGTGGACTAACGTGAAAAAATGTTGGAAGCTTGACCTTCAATGTCTCTGTAACCAGACAGTTCCCAGGTATGATCCAGAATAAAGAAAAACTATCGCAATGATGGGAGAAAATTGAGAGTCTCGGCTTAGTTAGGTTCTTTCTACACCAATTATAGTTTTGGATATTGAAGAACGATTATGTTAATATAAGAGAGCTTGTTGACGTTAACCCGTTAGTCCTGAATGAGGTTATAATGGACATTGACGACAATGTTCGTGTGCCAAAAATGACTTACAAACTTTCCAAGGAAACAAACAGCACAAACTTAATTCAAACAGACGTTAAAACTAAACTTAAAAAAAGAAACTAGGTACCTCTTTTCTTGCAAACAAGGAATAATGTTATTCTTATAAAGGAAATAATTACGCTGAAACGCAATGATAATAAATTTCAAACAGTTTACGACTAATTTATTAATAGAAATTTTGCGAGCGATCCTTAGGACAGTCGTAAATAAGAAAATGCCGGACGACCAATGGGTGGCCGTAAAATTTGCTCGCGCGACGCGATTGGTCAGCTCTTAGCCAATAAAAGCGCGTTCCAGATTTGAAAGCGACGGTTTACGACCGGCAGGCGGCGTCTTTTTGCTGTTTTGGCGCCAAAATTGACAGCTCAGTCTTTAAATTCGAGTTATAGGTCAGTTTGGTTGGGATGCATTTTAGTGTTAATTACTTAACCTGGTTCGCAAGTGATTGGGCTTAAATTCAGGATCATTTGAGCACTAAAATAAAGCTGGACTCAATGTCAGAAACCTTGTTTAAAATTGCGTTAGTCAGAGCTGCCAAAAAGTGGTCTATTTTCAAAATAATACTTGACCTCATTGATACGAAGTTAAGTGTTTTCTGATCTCAATTAACAGTTTCAAACATAACCCAGCGAAATGCAGGATTATTGATTCCACTGACACCTATACCCAAGAGCGGTGCTGCTGACCAGACGATGGCCCACCTGTTGCACTGCCCAAGATGTCTCTACACCCCCTGATACCTACTGGAGCCAGATTTACTTAAACCATCGATTTGAAAAGAAGAAGATATGTTTCCTAATCAAACTTACAGAATTAACAGAAAAGAGGCCTAACAGATCAATCATGGCAGTTTCTCTAATATACTCGATCCCAAATCTCTAATTTCATGCCCACCCAAGGCAGTGAAACAGAAAATAAATCCCAATGAATACCTCTAACCAAAACTGTCTCCATTAATTAAAAAGCCCGACTTTATTTACGCCGGATCCATGTCATGCAAAGTGATGCTGATATATAATGTTGTAAAGCAGTCAGACTAATGAGTATGCGTTTGCGCAAGCGATGTGCATCACAAACGCTGGAGCGCTGGTATTAATTATTAATAGATCCCATTTTATTGGTGTTTGTTGGAATATCTTTATGTTTATGTCCGGGATGGAGGTGATGAAGATAATTGTCTAGACTGCTGAGACTAATCATTAAGACCGTTTGGTTTTATGACAATTATGTCATGAGTAAAAATATGAGCATACTCCTGTAGAAATCAGGAATCATGACATGTATATTGTAATTAATTTAAATGTCTCTGGACGAAAGAATGATGATGAACGATTATCGGATGATATCGTTAAGGAATCGTTCAATAATTGACATAATAAAATCATCTTGTACCTAATACTAATTCAAGATGGACATAGTTCTGACAAGATCTGGGCTACAAGTATATCATTTTGTTCTTAATCATTTTAATTAGATAAAAACAAATACTGGCTATAGTCCATCCGAGATTTTTTTAACACCAGTAACTTCTCATATCAAAATACGTACTTATAAGTGAACCCTGAACACAAATTCTGCAAAAAAAACCTATGTAGCAAGTGATAGGATCCCGTGACGGACGCGTGACGAATCGTCTCCAGTCCAAATCCCTGCTTTGTCCCCAAGCCCCCTATTTTATTATATCTGCTGATGCTCCATACATAATTCATGGGGCATCCCCATATTGCGCTGTGTCGAATTATTGTTATTTCTGGATAACCGCCATGAATAATAAGTTCTACTAATGTCATCGGTCGTAATTCTGATTAGCTGGTTATTGCGTCTCTTGTAGTTCGAGTATTTTGTCGGACGTACGTGCCTGTTTGTATTTGCGTGTGAATTAGGTGTTTTACTGTTTGTAGTCTTGCTATGCTTAACGGTATTGGATGTGGCTGTAGGAGCAGCTACCATGATTGACGACGTGATGAATGACGTTGATTAGCTTTTGATATTCTTTTGTTTTCTTCTATAGGTGCTTTTTTTACAAAGGGCTCCGTATATTTCTCTTTTCTCTTTGTGTAATACTCTGAAATATGGATTTTTGATGTTTTTTCTTCGTCTATTTCTTATTTATGTCCTTATAATTTTATCTTGGACATCACGGACATCGGTGAAGAAAAACATCGTGAGGACCTGGACCTGGACTTATAATTAATATGAGTTCAAAATCGCCAACCGCTTTGAGCAAGCGCGGTGATCTATGCTCGTGTCTTCTCTGTATGAGAAGAGGCCTTTGCCTTTCTGTGCTTAAGTTTGTGCTGTACTAGCTTCGGTTTCTTTCTTCAATTACGTATTGATTGTTGACTTATAGCTAGCATTTAATTTTAAATTTTTAACCTCGATTGTTTATATTGGTACACTTGTTTCTACTTCATCGAAAAAATCTCTTAAAACAACCCCCAAATTACCCGTTTCGTCGTCAGACATCTCTTAACACCCCCTCTCGTCAAAAGCTTCAAAAAATAAATAATAAAACATCAGATTGTCAATACTTTGGGTATATTTTAATAGCGGCTTCCCCTACTAAAGATTAGAGGCAGGCGCGTCGTAAAGAAACAATTTTCCGGTATTTCCCACGCGCCAGGGGATCTCGACTGCTTAGAGGAATACGGTACGTTGTAAAACTGCAATATTGTTGGCGGGAAATTTTCAGAGAGTATTTTTTTCATGAAGCTTTGAGAGTAAGTGATGATTTTTACTTTTTTTTTATAGTGAGTGTTAAAAAGCTGCAACTTTTTATAAACTTTCGTAGTTAGCTGGATGTTGTTTCTAATAGAGTTTGTGGTCTTTTGCTATTATTATGTTTTTTTATTATTTCTTTTGTTTTGTATACGTATGTTGCATTATTTGCATTATTGTTTGCATATGCATTATTTTAGTTGCGAAACTCTTGTCACTGCGACTTCTTACTTCAAGATTTTTAATATTTCAGACTTCCACTCTTAAATATGAATATTTCTCTGCATCATTATAATTATGGTGATTATTTTAGAAATAAACTCGCATTAATTTCAAACAGAACATTTTATTGTTTAATCCGTTCAGAAAATAAAATTATAAAATTATAATCACATTGACATACAAGATGTACGTACACCAATTAGCGTTATAATACATTAAGAGTTAGATTTTTAAGAAAAAAATATAGTCTCCGAACGCCCGGAAAACTATCGCATCATATTCTAAAAACCTAACTTAGACAAACAACTACAGAAGAATTTAAATGTTAAAAAGAACTAATATACAGACAAAAATAAAAATAACTAATAATTGTTTTAGATAGAATTAATCGTCCCCTAGTTAACATGTGCGGACGAACCCGCGCTCTTACATAAGTTAAGTATGGCTTCCAATGTTAACAATTGTGGAAAATAATAATTATATAACACAAACAAAACAATTCAGTCTCAACGCCCAAAATATTCCTTAAAACATTAAACAAATCGTCTATGGTGACGAAACTGTCACCACAGACGCAAAAACCAAAGCATAGATCCGAAATATTGAAAAAAAAATAAGATAATCTGAAAATTTTTTACGCATTGTATAAAAATACAGCGAAACTTAATTCTTATTTTTTTACTTTAATATTAAAATCGAGAGGAGAATGGGGATAAATGTACACATTAACTTTTTTAATATCAGCAACACAATGAACGCCACGATTAAATTTAATTTATTCTGTATAAGCAACTAGTTCTCTATTCATTAACGCACATACATATATTATCCGTTTATGATAATTACTCTTATCTGTACATTTTGTAATAAAACAGATGCTTACTTACAATAAAATGTACAAGAGCAGAGCAAATCACTCGGACATTCTTTACAACTAGCGTATACAGTGTACGTATTTTTTTTCCTTTTTTTTCACTAACTAAGTTGTAGTTAATCGTGCTATCTCATAGTAAACGTAAAGTATCAACTATTTACGTATCATGTTTGTATTTACTAGCCAAAAACAATAACACTCTAGCAACTACCACCGTTAAATCAATTACAATAATTTAAAACTCTTAACTAATCCTTATTATCTCACTTAGGCAAGTTAAAGTTGTATTTTTACGTATACTTCGTTTTCCAATAGGTTTTTTAATACATCTAATTACGTTTTAAAATCTAAGCTCCGAAACGCGATGCTAGTATTTTGTATGGCATTGTATTAACTGCCACAAGACAAGAACAACGGCTCTCCAACTCATACCTTGAATGTATTATTTACTTAAAAGTATTTATTAGTATACACATATTACAATCAACGTTATACGTATGTTTTTTTCAATCGTATACATAAATTCCAGTGCAAAATAATAGTAACATGGACACAGGCGCGTATGTCCAATCAGCGTGACACTAAATAGAAACAAATCGAAACATGTGCTGCGCGGTAATCCGCGACATCAATAAAATATACAGAACGGCGTTCTATCATTTCTCATAGTGTTCAATCGCACCCGATTTCACCCCTTCACTGTAACGTTGATATGAAAAATAATTTGGAAATTTTCGTTCATTTTTATCTTTGCTTTATTTACTTTAATTGAATCGTACAGTGTTGAGAGGTTGGCCAATTGCAAAAACGAAGATTTATTCTAAAGCAACTTAAACTAGCGGTCGTTCCTTGACCGTCAGGCGAGGCTGAGGGTGTCGGAGCGACCGGGAGCGTGCGCGCCCGAGGACACTGTGCCGGCTGGGGCCATCGAGAAGCGGAAAGAGCTGGCGGCCAGCACAGTGTCGACGAGCGCAGCATTACAGCGAGGGAGGCGGGAATTTAAAACTATTTTGCGAGCACCCCCTTTTTATACTTCGTTTTTGCAATGGCCAAACTAAGAGCAGGGGTGCACGAGGTAGCTCGTGGTAGAGTTGGGTGCAAGCTGGGGATCACGCCTCTGAATCAGATGGGACTTGGTGTAGGGGGTACTCACGACATCGGGGGTGGAGGCTCCGTCGTGGCTGCTGTCAGGGGCGGAGCGCGGCTCTCCGTTGGTGTCGGGCGGGCGGGTGGACTCCCGCTCGTCGATCACCAGGTCTATGGGCATCTTGCCCTTGAGGCAGCTGATGTAGCGGTGGCAGAAGTTGTCACACAGCTCGTGTACCTGCGGAGACGTTCTGGGTTAGAAGCTGCTGGTGGAGACAATCTTGAGGAAGATGATCTGAAGGTTGGAACTAAGAGCCTGGTTTTGGTGAGGCTTTGTCAATCCACTGCTGATCCTAGGTCTTTTCGTTATAACACCTGTGAATGACCTATGCTTTACAGATCTAAAATGTCAAGTTTTCTAAATACTAGATAATAAAACTTTGTTTCCAGTCAATCATTGACATTGATATCAATCGTAACTACATGAAACTTTTAAATGTACCAGTATCTTTTCCTATGTCGTGTGTGCGGTGACAAAATTATAAAGTCACATACACAAACAACCAAACCCTGTCCACACAAATATTTGTTCCATGCAGGAATTGAACCTACAATACTTAGCGCAGCAACCACTGCGCCAGTGGTGCCGTCAAGTCATCAATCTACCACAAAACACGTTCTCTAATCTCTAGTCTAACCGTTAATGTCTAATTTATTAGTTTCTACAACAATAAACCGTCGTTACGCTCCCTAAACCTAACCTTTAAACTAATATCAGCATACAAAGCTAAAAAGAAAAAAAACAATACAATACAAAATGGAATACATTTGAAATCGACCAACTGTCACACGCGTGTTTAAAAAACTCGAAAATGAATCGTAAAAACGGAAAAGAAACACGAGTTTTTACCATTTCGACCTATAAAAGCACCCTGTAGGGTAGATATTAATTTTATCCGTCGGCCTTATAAATTTTCATGGCCATAATTAACTTAGAAATTAACATAGAGTAATAAAATGGGTAACAAAACTTTTAGATAGCGTTTACACGGCCAGTAATAAAATATCGGCAGGTGTAAAGGGGCTTTTGTATTACTAAAATAAGATTTTTGAAAAAAATAAGTATTTTTTATTTTTGCAACAAACTTAAAAGTAGTTAGATCTTTGCATGTTATCTTAATAGTTGCATATTTTTTAAATATTATTGGATGAAAAATTAGCCATCAGCCCATCTGATGTTAAGTGGTCACGGCTACCGGAGGCCTTGCAAATGTGTTGCCATCCCAGAGACAAAATTAAAATATCTCATGTGTTTCTAATTACTCCAGTAGCCATACCCTTCAAACCGGAACACAGCAACGCCGCTTGGAAATAGGTATGGTGGTAGTACTTCCCCGGACGAGCTCCTTCACAAAGAGCTCTTCTACTACCAAAACCATATACCCTTATATCATCCTCATCAGAACAATCCACATCTACTTCTCCTAACCCCATTCAAACCGCATGCGTGACCGCTATACTATGTAAATACTAGGGTTGTCACCGAAAACATGATATAATATTATTAAATTATTCATCATTCGAATTTCGTAGTAATTAATATGTCATCACTGGAGTGATGCATGAATATGCGGGGGCTCGTAAATTCGGAACTCTTTTGATGACAGAATTAAAGGCTGTCCACCCAGTTGAATTAGAAGTTATTTATAATTTTATTTTGTTAACTCGCTTTTGCCCGTGACTTTGTTCGCGTGAGATTTCTGACGGATTTCAAATTATTTTGATAGTAAAATTTAGTCTCTAGTATTCAGCGATAACGGAGCTTTTTTTTAGCGAAATAATTTTTAGAATTGGAGTAGTAGTCTCCGAGATAAGCGTGTTAAAGCAGACAGACTTTAGCTTTACAATATTGGAAGATAATTATAATAGTAAGTGACAATACAATCAAAACACAAATGTTGAAGAATAATGAAACTGGACTTTGTCTATATAGCAAGAAGGCACAAATAAACACATTAGAGAAAAAAAAACTATCGTCCAACAGCAGAATTTATACAAGTTTATAATTGATAGAAGAAACTGCGACATAACTCATAATATCCATTTTTTATATCGAAAAAACGGTAAGAAACGTCAGAGAATTTGAAAATAGAACGCTACAGCGGAAACGGATACGGTGCTCCCCGTTGACAGTTAATTATGTTTCGGGATACTAATTTCCTAATCGACAGGTTTTTCTAAATTACTTGACAACTGACGAGGAATGGGGGGAAAAGGGACAAAAATTAATTCCGATGTTTTGGAGCATCTGTTCGGGTTTAAAATTAATGTTTATAGAGCATGTTACGCTTCGGCTGTAGAAAGAGCTCCCTGCCGAGGTTTTCCCAAGGGGCCTACAGTATGGGGTTCTTCAAGATGTGTGAATAGGTTCCATACGGGTCGGCAACGCGAGTGATGCCCCTGGTGGTGCAGGCGTCCATAGGCTACGGTCACCGCTTACCATCAGGCGGGCCGTATGCCTGTTCACCACCATACTGGTATATTAGTATTATATTTGGATTATTTTATTGTTGAGTGAATTCACAAGGATTGCATTGTTTGTCATTAGTTATTCATGTTAGTTATGATGATCGAATTCAGTTAGGATTGTTTAACCTATTGACCGCCGCAGTCATGTATAGATGACAAACCAAAATGTGCCTAGCACGCCACGGTCACGATCACATGACAGATTTTTAAATGTAAATAAAACTCGTAAAACAACATCGACATCATTCCGAACTCTCTACTATTTTGTAGGTGTTAAAGGTTGAATTCGTAGCTTGGCGGTGAGGGCACGTTTTTGCTTTTTTGACGCGGCGGTCAAAAGGTTAAGGCGCATTTATCGCATTGAGTTAGCGTGTAATAGTAAATGTAAGTATATAAATAAATAAATGTTGCTGTGGTGATAGTGATACCAAGAAATAAATATCATGAAAAAAACCATACTTTACATACTAATTATTACAAATGCGAAAGTAACTTTGGTTAGGTTATGTTAGGTTTTTGTCTTCGTTGTACGCGGACGATGTCGCGGACAATAACTAATTAATGAAAATAATATGCCCGCTCGAATTTCAGTGACAGCGGCCAATGTCAATGGAGACTAGCCAAGTATGCAGGAGATATTATAGTGCACAAGTGTGTGCACAAAAATAGGTACACTCTCTCTTTCCTAACTATCATACTCCGATGGGACGGCAATCCGACACGATCGGGGAGAGATCACAAGCAGGACAAACGAATTAATAAATACAGTTTGATAAGCTCTCTTTTCTTCAAGACTCTAATCTTTTCTAGCCTATTTTTAACCCCCGACGCAAAAACGACGGGGTGTTATAAGTTTGACGTGTTTGTGTGTGTGTATGTGTGTGTGCATGTCTGTTTGTGCCATCGTAGCTCCCGAACGCATGAACCGATTTTTATTTTGTTTATTTTGTTTGAAAGGTGTATAATCGGGAGTGTTCTTAGCGATATTTGATGGAAATCGGTTCAGCGGTTTCAAAGCTATCAGCTCTTTTGTTAGCTGCTGTAGGGATTTTTATTTTTCTGTCGGGGATTACTTAAAAATTTTAATTTTCTAAATTACCGTTTCAGTATATATACTTTCCACTCCAAAACTTTCTCTACAACGACACTCTCTATAGCAATTCTAGTCTTAAAAAATAACTTGTATTTTGTGCGGTTCTGTATAAAATAAGAATTCTCTTTGTTCAATAACCTTTGTCCAGATTCTTCAAAGAGTTCAATATCAGCCATCTGCCGTTACCAAGAGTTATATTATTAAAGATACGTGTATAATGTTAGAGACACGTTGACCCCACTGCTAATGAGATGCATTCCAATGCCGAACTATGGCGGACATCTTTAAATTACGTTATAACATCTGCTGTATCAGTTTTATCGCAGTTTCTTACATTTTGATCAATTTCGTGAGTCATAGCTGAAATTGTATTATTTAACATGCAAGTTTTGTTTTGTTTTGACGTCATTAAACTTTCTTCGCTCATATTAGACTTGTCGAACTAGTGACACCATCTTTCTTCTAAAATAATTCTGAATTAGGTGTGACATAACGTAAGCTTATGTTGTCTTTCCTAAAACTCTTTCCAGAAATTTTAAATTTGGAACTTGGGATTAAGATACGGAGTCTCACTGATACTCTTTTTAAATGTGGAATGAAAGGTGATACATAACGGCTCCTGACATTTGAAATAAGAAGGGATTTTGTGTATGGAATTTAAGAACGTTCTGTTTTTAAAATAAATTTCTTTTTTTCGCTTTCAAGTTATTTTAAGATCATTGTATTAAGAATAAGTGTTATTTTTACCTGTCTCCTTAGCTTTCTGTCATTTTATATGTCAGCCTTTATCCTTTTCAGTCTAAGCCAATATGATTTAGTATTTAAAATGTCTTAGGTTGTTTGGCAGGTGTCATATAAAATATTGAAATGTCCCGGCGATTGCCAGAAGTGTGGGCTGGAGTCAGATGTGGGCCACGGCCATACGAGTGGGCTAGCCGACTCGCCCGGGTGAGTAGGGTGGGGTTATGTGCTTGTTGGGATAAGGAGCTCTATAGCCAGTGGATAATAGTATCTTAACATGTTCAAGGTGAAATTGAATTAATTATAAAAACCGAACAGGTCAGTGTTGTGAATATGAATATATGGAACAGCTTTAGCTCCATAGAAAAAGTCAAAATCAAAAAAGTCAGAAATCATAATTCAATTATTGTATGTATGTATTTAAATTTAAAAAAATCACAGAGTATAACTGCTTTCCAAGGCAGAAATACAACTTATTTCTTTATCAATTTGATAGGATCAAAGGACACCTTTTTCTTTTAATGTTGATACACTGTAATAGTATCTTTTTTAATATTGATAAAATAAGTAATGTACCTAACTAGATACTAAATAAAATCTAAACAATAACTTTTAACGGAACGTTAAATTCTAAATATCTTTCAAACCACATTATCATTTGCCAAGTCGGTCAAAAATTTTATAACAACTCATTTCACTAAAAACTAGGCACTTCTTAGTTATTAGATGCGTGGGCGCAATCAGATATAAAACCAAACATTTTTATAAAAATTATCTATGCTTTTATTTTTATTTAATCTGTACGTTTGACAGGTTGAATGCGCGGCCGCCATCGCTCTCCAAATGTCACATTATCGAATTTATTTTTAATAATGTCGTTTTTATTTTTATTTGCTGTTTATGTTTTTCTTTCTTGTAATTGGACGTTGCTTTTGAAATGAGAAGTTTTGACTGCGTTTTCCTTTATTTTATTAGCTATCCATTTGACTGAACACGTGTACTTACACGCTAATATTGTGAGAAACACAAGCATTTGTTTTATTTTTATTGTAATACTAAAACATAGTTTATGACCTACTGTCAAAATTTTACGAAGAAAGTGGAGATAGATAGGCAAGATGATAGGTAAAGGTATTTTGGCATACAATGAGACTAGAAGCTATTATAAAACTATCTATCAGACAAAGTCATATCATTTATTTCAATCAGCTCATGAAAAGAGAGTTTCGATCGTCATTTACTAGAAAAAAAATACTGAATCTAGTCGCCAATTCGAAAAGGTAGTTTCGTATGGAGGAGAATGGGCAAGCAACTCCACTCTTACTCTTGAAAAAAATATGCCTACAAGTTAAGTAAGGTACTTTAGTTAAGTACTTTACAAAGGGCACAAATTCTCTACTTAAAAAAAAATATAAATTAAAATGCCACTTTTTTAATTCCAAAAATGTACAATCAACAGGAATCGAACCCACTAATTAAAACAACCAATTAAACGTGTGAAAAACTAACAGTAAAGCAACACCACGTCGCCACGGTACCATATAGTAATCTAACAGTATAACTGTTGTAAAAACGGGTCGGGCAGTAAAACCTCCCGGGTTCGAGTCCTGTAAACCAACAAATCTGACATTTTGACCCGTCGTAAATCAGTTAAGCACGTTACAGATAAGATTTTATTATACGCAAACGAAATATGAAGAAAAAGGTGTAACTTTTTTTTTTGGTATTATGTTTGCAGGTTAGATTGACACTTGATTGATATTTTTTTTTTAAAAAGACGGAAAATAGTGCAGACTTTTGGGCCAAGTTTTGAATGAAAAAAATAATATAATTCTGTCACAATTTTAAAGGTGAGCACATCGATCTAAGCTACATAGTGACTAGATGACTAACAGCTGTTCTCGATGGAGCCAAGGAATTTCCAAATAAAACAACAAATCACAAATAAAAATAAACGTTCCAATTTTAAAATTACTCGTTCACAATCCGGATTCGGACGAATGAACATCGAACCATCTCGGTAATCAGCCGTTTTCGATATTCGAAAATTTGAAAAAAGAACGAGTCTAATAAAAGGCTGACATTACCGAGCTACATCACATAACGTAATTAGGGCACAGTCAGACGGCGCGACAAAAAAAACGCTCATAACGACGACCAATCGCAGAGCCGATCGACCGAAAAGGACTCAACATCGAGCGATGTCGCCCGGCGGCCATATTTAAAATATTAAAATCATAAATCAAAAACGTTATACGATATTTTCAATGTAAATATAATTTCGAGGAGTTCGTTAAAGAGATGGCGTTCAAGAATTTCAAAACTGTCTTTTTTGTCTAACTCATTGACATTATACCTCATTACCGACTATAGATGTTCTGTCAAAAAATTCCCAACTGCATTCAAAAGATCTTTATTATAAACTTGTTCTTTTTACCGAAAAAAGGGGGTAAAAAACGCAGCAATTATAGTAAAAAGGGAGTAAAAAACAGTGCACTTAACGAGATCTCATTGTACGCGAGTCGGGCCGTTGGACGTTTTTTATTTTTAATTATTATAAAAGCTCAAAAAAACCACATCACCTGTGAACGGTGTGTATTGAAGCGGAAACGGATCGAGCTAACGGCATCTTTTTTTAAATTTTATTCGACAAAAACCGTGGACGAGATAGGAGCCGACGTGTATGGGATATGAACAGAGGGAAAAAATAGCTTTTTAGTTCACAGATACAGGTAAACGTGTCTGTCCGCATCTAACTGACTTCCGCTTAAGTTATGTTCTCGGCTTTCATTGCTTCGTTGCCAAAGCCCACTTTCTATGCGAGCTAGGAATCGGGTCAGCCATGATAACTGGTCCCTGGGTGTCGCGAACTCTTCACCTCCGCTGAGACAAACAGATAAATACACTCTAAAACATCCTGACAGGTTCCATGACCCACCATCGAATGTGTGACTTTCAAAAAACAACTTTAGATGTTTCTCACAAAAAAAGAACAAAAACAGATACGAATTTAAAAATCGATCATCCGTCTCGTTGAATTGAACGATTTTCTTCAATCTCCGCGGCCCTCGCTATTTTGAATTTCGAACAGCGTATTATTTTTTTATTTTATTTTTTTCCAAAACGGCCTTTATCTCGCCCTCCGGCCAGCGAGTTCCGTACAGCGGTATCGCATTACACGTTATCTCGTTACAGCGGCTCGTATTAGTGCGTACGGTTCGGTCGGACGTATCCCCAAACATACCGCGAGTTAGACGACGGCGCCCGATATTTTATGGAATCCGCTGTGAGAGCAACCGCTCGACGTATCTCGTTTCTCGAGATCGTTCGTCTTGATATAGACGTTAGTCAAACTAGTTTCGTTGAAACGTGACCATAATATTGACAAGCTAAATTAATTCCTCGCCGGGCGACACCGCTCCTCGTAAAAACATACCGGAGATTTGAATTTTATGCTCCTAATTAATGCGACCGAGCGCAAATTGTTCGATCTGATTGCGAATAGCAAAAAGCTCGCGTCCCGTCGCGTTACCGTTACGTTGGAGAGTATAATGGCGAGAATTGGCGATGCGACACACGCAAGAAGCCGAACCGGTCCGAACGGAACGCGCCCAAATGGGAGATAAGGGAAAAACAAACAACATTCGAAATGCGAACGCCGATCCCATTCACTCGCGAGCCGACACCTCGCGCACTACGCGACATTTAGTTTTGCTCTCTCCAAATTAGGGCTGGACACGGCCTTATATCTTAAATAACGACTTTACATTTTTGTACTAAGTGTAGATCTGCCTTTAAAATCGAATGTTGTATTTTTAATGCGAGAGAACAATTCGTTATTTAACGAGAAGGCGGTATGAACTGTGCCCTTAGCTTGTTCTTGAAGACGTGGTATCAAATGTCAAGGATTCCTATGCGATACAATGTGCCTTCAAATGTTAAACTATCAAACAATATGACAGGGTAGGTACCTACACTACAACTAGTAATTTCTAAAATATCTTCAATGTACTTAGTTTATTATTTGTTTCATAAGTAACCCTCGCGTGAATTCTTAATTACAAACACATTTTAAACTATTCGAAACGTGAATTTGATTAATTTAAACATCGAACGGCCAGTGCGTGCAGTCGTTGCGTGCCCCAAGATCGATACGATATCTCGATTTAAAATCGTGCCTAAAGATAATCGAAAGGTGTTATTTTTTTTCAAAACCGGTCCAAGTTTCGATTCCAAATGTATTCCAACATGATAGTAGGTAGATATACTTACTTTTTCTAATTCTAATAGATGAAACCGTAGAACTTGTATCGCTTGCACCATCTGTAAAGAAAAATATCGCCTTAATCACATGGTATTAATATTCGTGGAGTTGTTCTATTTTGTAGAACTGTGGGAGTGTATCATAGGTATTAATAATAATCACATTACAGTATCTTCTGCGTCGAATGTCACATGTTTCTGTGTTTTTTTTTTGTCCTAATTAGTGATGTCACCAATTCCAAAATGACTTTTTAGTCCTTCGAATGCTCTTTGTATCGGTGACTTATGATAATTTACTAATCTGTCAAGACGGCTGCAATCTTTATACTTTTCGTTTATTTTTAAATACAGCTTTTATTTAATGTTTAGACTACGTAGTTTAGGCTGAATATTTCGGTCTGTACCTGCCCTTTTAGGCAGAAACATGATACACCAGTGTGTCCATCGGACATCTCACAATACGAACTGAGCAACAATGGATGAACAATGTACTGAGAGTCCCCGCTGTGCGTAGTGATGTGTCCATCTTGTGTACATTACATGCTATCGATACTTTTCAAGTTTTCAACATTGGCAAATAATTTACAAGAAGAAGCTGTATTCACAAAATCAAACTATTGTCTGTGAAAATTATTTTTTTTGAGGTTGATTATATATAGCCTGACTATTAAAATGTCACATCACACACAGAATTTCATTTAGAAGTCGCGTGCCGAAACTAGTTTTACATGTAAGTAAGTCAAAATTTCATAACCTATAAAATATGTTTCTCAATTTTAATACACCAAAGGCTATGTCATATTCTATTAAATTACCATAACAATCAATACAAGAATACATGTTCACGCAGCGCAATTCAAATGCCTTCATACTAAGATCCTATCGACTATTGTTTGATAGTGTTTGAAGATCTAATCAGCGACTTTTTTCAAATCGATATCTATCTAAAAAAGAACTTAATGCCGTTTTAATAGCGTCTTGATTTGTTTCTGATTGCCACTTGAGGACGCGAGTTGAATTCTAAAAGCGATCTTGGCTTATTTTGCTTTTGATTGATGATTTTACACCGAGTCGAATTTAAATTTTGTACGTTTTTGGTTTTTAAGCTACGTAATAAGTCGTAAGTTTAGTTTTGGGTGTTATTATGGTTGGAATTGTTGTTTCCGGTATTAGTACCATGTGTAGAAAATTGGTAATTGTAGGAAAAGTACTTCTGTGATTTTAATGATAGAGTAGAATTTTCTCTGTGACATTAGTATTACATTAATCAGACATTTTTTTACAACTTTTTGATCTTAATTGGCTCAAGATAGTTCATTAACTGGTGGTCCACGTAAGCTCGAAACTGAGAGAGAGAATTGGAAAGGTGAAAGGTGACCTTTGCCCTGAAGCGACAACACAGTCTAAACAAAACAATAAAATAATAATAACTTTAAGAAGTAATTTGAGACCAATTTAAAACAGACTAAATGTCATAAAATTATTCAAGTCATAAAAATTTGATACTTTGAGATGCCCCATTTTGATCACATTTTTGTTTTGTAGTTTCTTGCCTATTCTTTTCCATACGAAACCATTATTTTCCATACCTTTTGGAAGGGGGAGAAATACGATCCAAAAGTGCCTTTTAATAGCCTAAATGATTTGACTTTGACTTTATATTTTCTCCTCTTAAACCAGAAACCTACGCAGTTAACTATGAACTCACAAGTACCACCAACATCTGTGTTGCTGGTGTGGCTGCAATATCAATTAAACAGTCGAAAGCGCCACCCCTGACTGTTTGTTCAGACGTTCCGTTGACACAGGCGACACTAACAGATAAAAATGTGTTTGACTTGTTTCACTCTTGCCACTGAGACCCGGGTTTGTTTGGAAAGGGGAGACTACGAGTGTCCCAATGTAATCCTTTACTCGGAAACCAAAATTTGGTTAAGTAAGATCTGATTTTATTTTAAAATTCATTGGCAAAGAGAACGCGGTGGTTTAGATAGTTACTTTATTGTTTGATAGTTTGTACTTTTTGAAATTAGAAAATAAATGTTGTTCGAAAATTATTATCTATGTTACGTCGATAAAAGTGTGTTAATTGTTTGTTTCACAACACTAAAGTCTACTTTAAGTACCACTTAATTATATTATATCAACTTGTTAGGTTTCCATTTAGTTTTATTTTCTAAATTTTATTCGCTTATTAAGTATACTGTTAACGTACCCAATAAAAACTATTAACACCATAATTTCAAGAACCATAGAATGATTTTATTGACAAAAAAGTGAATTAACAACAACTCAATTCATTAGAAGAAATTACACAATTAACCTCATTTTTTCCCTTAATTATTAATAAACAATAACAATAAAAAGGGCCACATTTCAATAAAAAAAATTCAAGGGATTAAAACAACGCTATTCCATAACGTGTTAACGCGATATCGTTTACTAATGACTCGTAAAACACAAAACTATTCGGTTCTATTTACCCACGCTACTGCAGTTCAACTATGTTTGAGGAAGCTTAAAGCCTCAAAAGGCTGTGACAGACCAAACACAGATGTGACGTGGGCAAACAACCTCCACGGGTCGTAACCAATCGCCTCTCCAACCAAATGGGTCAATAAAACAGTCGATTCTCTGTTGGTTTTAGTCAACTTTAGTTTTTAGTTGACTGTACTTTGTTTCGATACAATGTGTACATCACTAGGCTAACAACACACGACCCACGTGTTCTTTTTTCAAATATGTTTGAAGTATGTTTTTTTTGAAATTCGAACTTTTCTCAAATCTTACACAGTGCTAGTGTTTTTTGGTGGAGTTTACAATTTCAAATGAGTTTGGTTTCGTTTTGAAATAGTTTTTTGAGCTTTTGAGCAATCAATCACTTTTAAAACAATTCCTAAACTGCTTTCTCAACGAAATTAAATAACAAACCTCAGAAATACCCATTGCTTGGTTACCCTTGGCCCACATTCAAGCGTTCTCGCTTTAAATTCGCGACATGACGCGAGCGACAGACTGCAGGGCCCCAATTACACTCAATAGCGCACTAGGCATTGTATTAACGACAGTTGTTGACAAAGAGAAGCACCTGAGGCTGTGGTGGGTGAATGTCTTTAGTTAAAGGAATATACTTTGCTATATGCTTGGGACTCGGTTCTGCTTGTGTTGGTAGGAAGATTTTAGAGAAACAAGTTTTTATAGTTAACTAAAATTGGTTTGACTGATTTTTCTTCTGTAATTTACATTGCATTGAAGATATTTAATAATAACGAACAACTTAAGGAATGGTTTTGAGCTTAAAATACTAAAGTTAGTAATATAATTAAAGTGACATAAGGCTTGCAATGTGTGAAAAAGATAAATTAAGTTTTTATGTATATTTCATTACACTGGACCAAAAACTAAAAGGATTTTTGGATTTATTACAATTATACACATACTAATTAGTTTTATTTTTGCTTAAGTTATGGTTACTTACTAAAATATTCGATTTTTTATATCCTGTTTATAAAACTGCCTCGGTAGCCTAGTGGTCCTAAGCGCGACTGCTACGCTGAGGTCTGGGGTTCGATTCCCAGGTCGAGCAAAAAAGTGTTATTGGGTGTCTCTATGAAATTCTCAGTAGCAGCTCGGAGTTAAGATTTATGCTTGGTTAATGACAATAGGCTCGCCCCCTATTACATAGGACCTAAACATACCGGCGAACTGTGGGTGTACTTTGGTACACCTCTGCCTAACCCTTCGGGGAATACAGGCGTGATAGTATGTTTTTTATGTTACTAAAATATTAGATTTTTTATGTCCTGTTTATAAAACTTCAGACAAACAATCTTTTTTTATATAAGTTTATTTTTTAATAACCAGTAATATAAACTCAGACGTGTCATGTGCTGCTCAAGAGCCACAAAACCGTTTTAATTATCTCTGTAAAAAATTACTCCATTTCAATTATTTCAAAAAGTCAATAATGGCGGCGTATTGAAATAATTTTGTTAAGTATGCTTTGTTAGTCCGCACAGTGGGCCGACCGCAAGTTTTTGTAGAAAAAATATATTCTGAGATACTTAAGCTGTTGGTACTTACTAATTACGTATTATCTACTCAACAGCTTTTGAGTGCAGGTATGTTATGCCCTATTGCTTCTCTTGCGGTTAATGCAAAAATACAAAAAATCTTTTGTGAAGGAATTTTATTTAGTTTTAAAAACACCTACTTGAATGGATGCTCAATTAATAGGTTATCGACCGAGCAATCTTTTTTCTCAGTTGACGCAAAAATAACTTAATTTTTTATTTCAAAATCAGTAGCAGCCTCGTTAGCCTAGTGGTCCTAAGCGCGACTGCTACGCTGAGGTCTGGGGTTCGATTCCCAGGTCGAGCAAAAAAGTGTTATTGGGTTTTTCTATGAAATTCTCAGTAGCACCTCGGAGTTAGGATTTGTGCCCGGTCAATGGCAATAGGCTCGCCTCCAATTACGTGGGACCAAAACATACTGGCGAACTGTGGGTGTACATTTGGTGTACCTCTGCCTTACCCTTATTGAAATACAGGCGTGATGGTATGTGTGTGTGTGTGTTCAAAATCAGTCGATTAAGTAAAACGATAACACTAAAAACAACCAGCCCTCAACTGTGCTACTAGGCAAACAGATGCGTCAGCCAGTGGCAGCACATGTCAACTTCAGGACAAAAACACAACACGATAATTCACCTATTCGTAGAGCAAAGTTTGCTCTCCGCCCGGATGTCGCCTCGTGTTTGGCCTTCTTATCTTCAAGCCGGTTAAAAACTCCTGCGTGTGGATGAATGACGCTTATCAACGCTACCACAGGTAAAACTGACAGCTTAGTTTACAACCCCACGCTACTGTTCTGTTCAGTTTTAATTTCTCAAATTTATGAGTCACGACGTATTAGACAAACAAATCAATCTAACAGCAAAGATAGGTACGTGCGTGACGGTGACAGTTGATAAAACGAATTTTCAGTAACAAAGTCAAATAACATGAACGTCGCCTCCGACCGACGCGATTCGTAATGCCTTAGATTTTATTTGTTAAAAATCGGTTAAGTACCCGTGTCGAACCGCGGCCGTGGGTGGCCGCCATCTTACTTTTATTATTTCACTTTTTGTCCCCGCTAGCCGCGGGAGGCACACGGTGCGATTCAGCTTTTTATGAGTGACAATATAATATCTTTTTTTTTTACTTATTTCCCTATTTTGTTGTTCCGAGAAATATTTCTCGTTTACCTGTGGTTAATTTTGGACAGCTCTTTAACTAATCAAATCATAAATTAAGCTGAAATGTTCCCTATTTTATGGGGTATTAAAGTTATCCCACGATTTATTTGTCTTGAGGTTTGTATGAGTAATAAACTTGGACAATACTTACTAATGAGTCGACCTCTGGGTCTGCTATGTAGTAAGGTTTCTCTTGTCGTATCTGTGAAAGAAAGAGAAATGTATTTATTAGATATTTTTCACAATCATTACGAATGTAAAGTAAGGTTGTCGGGCAGTGGATTAATGGCGGGCGCAGTCGGGTCGTAATGCTTGTACGTGGCTAATAAAATGCTCTCTCGCTTGGCTGCGTGCGCGCACGCACAGATTAAAAATATAGACTCGACAATTTACTGGCTATAAATAATAATAACTATACAGTTAGATAATTGCGAGGACTTTCAATACATTATTGTTTAAAATATGCCACTAAATTGATAAATAAATGGACAGAATTAAAACTTAAGATCTTAGTAATCTTTTCATCGTAAGTTATCAACGCCAAAAAGCTACATTGTTATTTAATAAGATTCAAAGATTAATTTCCGACTTATTCCCAGATTCATTTGCATAAAATCTCCTAACTTAAGTTCTGTAATCCCCATTTATTTACAACATTTCTTGGATACCACTCAACCGTGCTCGTAGGCATATAATCTGTCCAATCTGCGTCATAATCTTTGGTCTCATACTTAAGAAACGCTTTTTTTCGACATTTAAACCCCGTGTTGCCCGGAAATGCGATACTATCATGCACACCGAAGCGGCCCGATTTTTTACATCTAGCAACACAGTATATATTATATGTTAGTTGCCAACCATAATAATTATACTATGATTATGTACTAATTAAAGTAACATGACATAACATTTCCAAAACTATACTAATTTGTGTCCGACTTTTATTATATTTTTGTAATTAAAAATGTTTTTCTCATTATTCTTCGTGTACCTATCTTGTTTACTTTAGGACCACTAATGTTCTGTTAGAGAAATCTTTGTTAAACTACTGTAAGTTAACTTAGTTTAAGTTAAAATTAAATGTAACCAATTTAGATGATGTCGTAATGGCCCAGTGGTTAAGGAAACTTCAGTTGTAAGAAACTGTGGGTTCGTTACCTGGCACAAACAACAACAAGTACATATTTTTTCTGATTCATTTGTGCTTTCTAAGTTTATCCTAAATATCACTGAAATAGGTGAAGGAAAACAACGTAAGGACACGTAACGTAACGTAATTATAAATCTGAAATCACCATTCTGACTTAAGCAAGCGTGGTGATCAATGTTTGTGCCTTCTCTGTATGACACGAGACTTTTGCCCTGCAGTAGGACAATAATAGGCTTGTATTCTTTCTTACTTAAAAGCATTTTCGAATGTCAGAGAATAGAACTATGTATACAAAAATAAATTAAGAGAAGTAAGTCAGTGATAGCATGACGATTGACAGGACGACATGGAAGAAGAAAACGTGTGGCGCCGACCCCACGTAACACGGTATAAGGGTAGGAAGATGATGATATACAAAGATAAATTAATCAGTTTGTAAGTAAATCTAAGATGGTCTAACTGCCCCGTTGGTCTCGTGGTCGCAAGCGCGACTGATGAGCGTGGAGTCCCGGGTTCGATTGCCAGGTCGGGCAAAAAGTATTATTGGGTTCATCCATTAGGATTTGCTCAGTAGCAGCTCGGATTTTGGTAATTGGTGGTGTGACACCCCCGTGCCTCGGAAAGCACGTAAGCCATTGGTCCCGGCTGTCATTCGTAGATCTTTGACAGTCGTTACTGATAGTCAGAAGCCAGGAAGTCTGACAACCAGTCTAACCAAGAGGTATCGTGTTGCCCAGTAACTGGGTTGTGGAGGTCAGATAGGCAGTCGCTTTATGTAAAACACTGGTGTTCAGCTGCATTCGGTTAGATTGGAAGCCGACCCCAACAGAGTTGGGAAAAGGCTAAGCAGATGATGAAGTAAATCTAAGATGGACTAAGAGATATTCAACCGAATAAAACAAAAGAAGTTGCAATCTAATCAGCAAATGACAATACACCACAAAACCTAGGCATTACAGCACCTATAAGCTTAACTGACTCTGCAACACAAGTAATAACGTCTCATTGAAGATTAAAACAATGCAGCTATACTATTTACGAACAAATAAACTTTAACGACGAAATGGTGTAGGCAGACAATACATAGATAAATGTATACACATCCAATTAGTATTTAAACACCAATTGACATACACACAATACAAACGAAATCGATTATAAATTTTAATGGCCCCACTAATGATGTAAAAGACGTCAAAATTTACAATAATATTCCTGAAGTTTATAACTGAACGTTAAGTTTATAGTTAGGATTTAAAGGCTTTGTTTGTCCTAAATTTATAAATAAATCCTACTTCATTTTATTATTATAAATGGAAAAGTTTGTAAGGGTCAATGGATGGATGGTTGTTACTCTAATCATACGGAATTTGCTGATCTAGCTTAACAACACACACACATAACACATACTATCACGCCTGTATTCCCCAGAGGGTTAGGCAGAGGTGTACCAATGTACACCCACAGTTAGCCGGTATGTTTAGGTTCCATGTAATAGGGGGCGAGCCTATTGCCATTAACCGGGCACAAATCCTAACTCCGAGTTGCTACTGAGAAATTCATAGAAAAACCCAATAACGCTTTTTCTCTACCTGGGAATCGAACCCAAGACCTCTAGCGTAGCAGTCGCGCTTAGGACCACTAGGCCACCGAGGCAGTTAGTTTCAGGGTTCGTGTCTTTTAAAAATTATTTATAAGTACAATGACCCCAAATTTTCAAATTTCTACAAAACGAAAAATAAAGCTTGTTATAAAGTTAATAGAGATAATGCCTTAAAAAGACAAATGGGAAAATATGATTCTATGAAATTGGACAAGATTGGTGCATTAATTGATTAACGATGGCTTCTATTTAACTATGCGATGATTACTTAATAACTCTTAAAAATACGCAGTCCAAACTTTAATCCAAATTATTTTATATCTAATTGGTTTAGGTATGATAGTCAATCATTGAAGCATATTAATCTTTCAATAATAATAAAACCATTTTGTGTCGGAAATGAATAAAGTCAAATTATTCATATTAATTATCATGTCAATTAATTCGTTTTTAATTTATAGTGTCGCATTTATTTTTTTATTGATCGTTTATTTTAAAATGTAAAAAATTCATGCAACAAAATTTCGAACGTAAAAAGAATATACTTTCTTTAATTGTAATAAATGCATAATGCTTATATTTTTTACTTCATAATTTTAACATTTATACCTCCATGTTCGAACATAAAATTGAACTTTACAACTTACAAGTTTACATTACAAATTCAACCATTGTTGTCAATTTCACATGGTAAACGACGCGCATTGCTTTTTTTAAATTTTTTCCGTGATTGTTAACACTGTGTTTTTGATATTTAAAAAACAAATGTTTAGCTATATCAGAATCTTAAATCATCTGTGTCAAACCGATATTGTTTGAATTTGTTAGAGATACCCAGTGCTCAATTTTGGGAAATTATTGGGCAAAAATTCTAATTTTTCATTTTGACATAATATTACAGATAAAATTACTAAAAATAATTAGTAAAAGCATTTGGGATTGTTAGTCCAAAAAAAAATTGTTTTATCTTAATAAAAAATATTTTTTATCTTAATGAAAAATAATAAAACCATTTATTGGTTTAATAAGTATGTAACTATTGTGTGAAGACGTTGTAAATAAATATTATTTCTGTACCGAACAACTACTTCTGCTGACCCCAAAGAACAAGTGTGAAATTTATATAAGATAATAAATTTCGATTCAGCCAATCGATACGATGTTTTGCAAAAATTATAAAAATGACAGTTAACCATTTAGCGTTTTACAAAAATCTAAATAGACCTTATAGCAATGGCACTACGGTAGAATTTACACTGGCAAACGACCATATCTTAAAGGTATGGCTATTAAAATGTATGGGATCGATTATGGGACTTAAATGTCGTATAAAAATTATAAATTATAACTTGACCACAGATGATTGATACGGTTTCCATGCAATTTTGATTGACTTTTAATTATTAACCTTTTTTCTCAAATATAACCATTTTTATATAATTATAAGAGTTCCGTTTTTAATTGTTAAGTTAGATTTTTTGTTGCATTCGTAATAATGTGGTTTGAAATCGTTTTAAATGTTAACATTTTTTGTGTGATCAAAGTTTAATTAATATAAATTCCTCTTCTTTGTATTGTTATTAGCATAATCCCTTTATAACTTAGTAATTATGGTCTGCTAAACCTTACATTTTTACTCCTCATAAACATCAGGTTGTAGGTCTGAAACCTAAGCACCAATGTAACTTTATCAATTCATATGAACTTTCTAAGTCTATTTTGGACATCACTCATTATCGAGAGGAAACTTGAACTTAAACTATACAAATATTATAAAGAGGAATGATTTTTTGGTTGTTTGTAATGACTAGACTCCGAAACTACTGGACCGATTTTAACCATTTTTTACCAAAACATAGCTGCATTATTCCTGAGTAACATACGCTATATAACACCACGCTTGGACACACGGGAAATAAGCAGTAGAGACGTAACTTAACACGGGTGAAATAAGCCACGGGCAATTGGTAATTTATATGGCAAAACAACGTTGGCCGGGACAGCTAGTTAAGTCTGAAATCGCCAATCCGCTTTGATCAATGCACGTGCCTTCTCTGTATAAGAAGAGGCCTTTACCCTGTAGTGGGACAGTAATCTTTAAAACTCTTGAAGTCCTGAGCTTCCAAGAGACAAGAAGTAGGTTTAACAGTTTTCGATAGAGAATGACTAAAACGAACTAAATTAATACTGGCCTAAAACCATAAGCTTAGTTAAAAAAAAAAGATATAGGTACATAAAAACTCTAATACGTCTAATACCGGCCCACCTTGAGTCGTTCATGGCTACAAATCATAGCGCCCGGTAATGACCGCTGTGCACTGGGTAGCGGGTTCGATCCCGCCCACGACATAATGGTAATCATTCCGCCTTGTGTCATTATTGGACACAACAAATTGTTATTTGCCTCTAGTTCAACTGCGGATTCTAGCGCACAGTGTGCTAAGTGTGGTCGATTGTGGAAAAAAAAATTTAATATATTATAAAACTTTTTTATTTTATTTTTGTAATTTCAAAAGGTTTTCCTATCTCGACCGCATAATAGTCATAAAAGTAGTGCTGTCTCACTCTAACAACCCATACACATAAAACGTCATCTGAACAATAGGCTAGTAATAAATAATGCGTGTTTAAAATCCTTCAAAAGAACGTTTTCGGGATCATTCACATATACGGATACACAGTATAATGTTGACCACAACATTATTGTAATTTAACCTCTTCTAGAGGCACAAAAAAGTGATAGATACTCTAAGAAGCGTGGGTTTCCTGATTCTTAATCTGTGGGTCACTGACTCACTGATTTAGGATGAATCATACGTATATATAGGTATCTCAGAAACATTCACACCTTATACTTTAATAGGTGTACAGTAACGCTGTATAACTTTATTGCTAAGTCTATTCCGTGTAGTACCTATAATTGTTTGGTTTGAATCTTCGTTTTGATTAGTTTTAGCAGACATCAATCACTAGCTATTATCTGCGGCGTCGTCTGTGTGAATTCTTTTAAGGATAACTAACTTTTAGTAGTAAAAATAGTCTGTAGCACTCAAGGATAGTGTAGCTTTTTATTAGCGAATGGATATTTAGAATTAGATCAGCGGTTCCCTAGGATTACTTGTTTAAAAAAAAGAACAAAGTGTTTAGTTCAATAATTATACTTAAATTATCCTTCTTGCCTTTATCCCTATTAACTTGCGTTGAGCACGGCGTGAATTCTTTTTCCATACCATTTCTATCAACCAACATCTCAGTAGTCATCTTCAAGTCACATCGTCTTTCACACATTCCATCCATTACGTCTGGTATCATCTGGCTATTTCTTCATCATCTATCTAGCCTTTTTCTAACTTATTGAGGTCAGCTTCCAGCATGGCCAGGTTCAGCTGGATATTAGTATTTCATGTGGATCATTTGGATATTCCTATTTCTACAAAATTAACAGCAACACAGCGTTACTATCTTTTAGGAGAAAATTAGTTTAAACAAGGCCAATTTCATTGTTCTCTATCTACCGGTACAGATTACTTTCCAACACCAAGCTAAAAATTTCATTTCCCTCTTTCACCATCTTTGTTCAGTGATTATTTAAACTAAGGGGGCCATTAGTACGCACACAAGCCAAGCCCGCCTTCTACATACAAACGTGTCATTATACAAGTAATCGTGTCGATTCATATCACTATAATGATAGACCAAAGTTACCAAAATCCAACCAATGGCGAATGTACGATCGAAAATATAACAAACGTAAATATAGTCCTCCCCCGCCCCGAGGCAAGGAAGTGTCTCATTTAGGGAGGCACCGACCCATGAAGCAAGACCAAAGCCCCTTTGGACACAAATTAAATGCTAATAAGACGATCGGCTGATACTCAAGCCTTGGAACAACAATTTTGGTGTCTATAGGAAGATTTTTATAGGTGTTTTTTGAGATTGCAGCTACAGTCAGTATAGTTTAATGTAAGCGTATCTCTTTTGCATGTATTTACCTCGTTCATTACATGGATGTTGTGTTAAGGTTTTCCTGTACATATTAGGTAGATACCTAATCTTAGTATTTCCATGAATTTCAAGCGTTAATGATGATTATCTACATAGATCACAGAACTAATTGCAGCTTGATATACAGTATTTTTTGTATCAATTTAGCATTCTTGCCATGTATTATGTTTGAATTCAGTATCTATTATTGTTAGTTTATTCAGAGAGGGACTTTTAGCTTTGATACTACCAATACTACTGCTGATGTTTAAAAATGAAATGTCGTGAATATATTAATGAATGCAACAACAATTTCACTCGTTCACATCGGCACGCTTAATGCCTCCATTATAAATGACAACGAGACAAAAAACATCACGAATTGTTAGGTGTCGATACGAAACAAAAATTCCCTTTCGAATCGAGTTATTGCATCCATGTTTTTTTAATTTAATCGATGCATCGAACTGTATTCTATCGATTTAACTCGCAAAAAAATGGGACAAAAGCATTTTATATCTGTTTGTCCCGTAAAAATAAACAGGCCGTGAACAAAATAACTTTTGACTCGTCCCAAATATCTTGGTGATACGACAATTGTCGTTTTCTCTATTCATGGCGTTTACCTGAGTCTCATTGTGGCCCCCCTTTGTGCACTTTCAGTCGAAATGGTATTGTTTGTTTAATTGAATAAATGCCTTCGTAGAGGCCTTTTGTTGTACTCAAAAGACCAGATCTCATGGGCATGTAACCACCTCGGAACAACACTCAAGTTAATCGATTAAACATTTTTTCCACTAAAAACTGGAATCGAGCAGTGTCCGAGTAACACTGATTTTAAGCACCGATTGCCCGCTACCTGGCTCTTCAAAAAACTACGGAACTCATCATTAAATTCGTAAGGTCCCAATCGAGGCTTCACCATGTCTCAATGAATATTAAACTCTATTTGACACAAA
Organism: Caradrina kadenii; assembly: GCA_947462355.1. Taxonomy (NCBI): domain Eukaryota; kingdom Metazoa; phylum Arthropoda; class Insecta; order Lepidoptera; family Noctuidae; genus Caradrina; species Caradrina kadenii. Next base: position 11,976,670 of record OX381690.1, on the reverse strand, counting down.
TTAAAGCATATTATAAATTGATGGACAACAGGCACTTACTACGATAAGTAACGGAATAACTGCGGCACCAAAATCGCTACCAAACGTGGTACCCTGTAATTTGTAATAAAAAATCTATTTATAAGATAAAATAAAGCACCGAGACGCTACCTAAGATGCCCGGCGATCGATCTCGATGGGCTTTTTAATAAATCAAGCGGTTTCGAGCCATTTTGACGCTTGTCAAAGTTAAACGTACGATATAGAATCGCGCGTAGCTTACGCTGGCTTTAATGTAAAGTTATTCTTTAATGCTCAGAGGTCGAGTTTTGTAATTTAGTTAAGTCGCCTCCTATTTAATAACATTCTTGTACGGCCGGCGGTCGGCAGGTGATTTTTTTTTTCGAATTTTTTGACTTAAAAAACGGTCGTTCGGCCGACCTCGCTACTGAAGTAGTTCGAATTTTAAAATTATAGTGTATTAATACCCGTTCCTGTTACGAAATTTTTATTTATAGTGCGCGCGTCTCCGTGGTCGTGCGCGGCCGCGTCGCCGCTCCGTCGCGCGTCACGCCGCGATTGTTTTGGCGACCGCGACCGCTCCGCATTTAATCACCTGTTTTGACACAACGACGTGCGAATATATTTATTTGGTCCGCTTTACTACCGCCCATAAACGGACGTAATGAACAAATGTCTTTATGGTATACTTGTAAACGTCAAATATCAGTCATTTCTCCTTGGCGAGCACAAAAAAGTCATAAATATTCTTAACAAAATGGCTCCTACTGAATATTGTGGCCATAAACGTAGCTCTATAAAATGAGGTTTGGTTGTTTAACTTTTGTTCGGGCTCTGTGTTGGAATTAAAAGAACTTAGACGCGGCTCCGACCTTTTGTTTGCGTAGTGTTTCTTTCCATAAAATATATGTAAATCATCGAGAAATTATTCATAACTAACTGGAATTTATAAATGTTTTACGGTTTGTTTTTGTGTTGTCAAAAACTTTGTGTGCCAGTGGCCTTTTAGCCCAAGTTCTGTGTGGAAAGGTCACTCGCTGCGTATTTCGCACGACGAGGCTCACAAACTCAGAAATAAAACTGTTGCTCTAAAACTTCTAAATGAGGCTTCTCGTCGCCTGCGGAGCATCATCCCCAGCAGAAAAGGACAAAGCTTAAAGATAAACAAGGATAGAGAGACGGTTGAGCGTTTTTCGTGCGTTTTTTGTCCCGAAATCCGTGCGTTCAAAAATTTTATTTTAATACAAGAAAAGTATTCAAAAGATACGGGGCAGGTAGACGCGGCCGAACCGGGGTATTTGCTTAGTTTCTTTTTTTCTCGCACAAAGAATTCAACTTGATTTATGGTCGTGGTGTGTGACGATTTGTGACCTGTAATTTCTGATGTGAGTTTTGTCACTACAAATCTGGGAGCTTGATTTATTAATTCACGGACCGTTCGTCAGAGGGCGTTTCGGTTTTGACAGTTGTCAGTAACGTGTAATTTTTAAGCGCTCAAAATGATATTTAATTTTTTCCGTGTCTTTTGTTTTGAATCGATTGAGACATTACACTAAACACTGTGGAGTTTTATTGCGGCAATATGAGCAGTTTATTTTTTGCCTGCAAAAAAATAATTTGACACACTATGTAATCGGCGACAATATTTTTGTTTGTAGCATTCCGTTGTTAATTTAATTTATCATGACCGTTGTAAACTTGCGTACTATTTTGTCTACGCTTGTTTTGATGTTGCGCACTGTGCGAATCACGTGTTCTCATACAGACGTATCATACACTACAGTTAGCTGCTTAACAGGTCCCAAGAGGGTCGTTTGGACCCGGAAGGTCAGTTTTTCGACCATTAACGCGATCAGAGGGTTGGCGTGGAATTAGTGGGTAGTAATAAAGGTGGTAGGTAATTACCCACTTCGGGGCAGTCGGTTAAATGGTGTCTCACTCGTTCAGACTATTACACTAGTCGTAAATTTGTGTTAATCGCTTTATTTTTTGTTTATCTTCTTACTTGTGTTGATATAGTTAGATTGTCTTTTAATTTGACTTGTTATTTTTATTTAAATTAATTAAACAATGTTCCTCATGTTGTTTTGTGGGTCATGACATAAAAAAAGGTGTGAGAATATTAATATTCCCTTAATTTAAAAAAAAAAATAGCACCGACATTTTGAAATCTAAAACAAATTCAAATAATACCTCGTCCATGATATAGCAACGTTAACTAATCATATTCTTCATCTGCTACAGGTACAACCTACCTTATGTCTACGAGAATAAAGTTTAAAATGCAATAGTCTAGACTTAATGAGCTAGTCGACCTAAGCTTATTAAGACGCCCAATAAATAAGTACCTAAGTAGGTACAAATTGATCAATAAAAAGAAACTGTAAGTGAAGTTCTTTAAGGTCTATTTTAAATTTAGGAACAACTTGAAAAAGAGATAGCATCACCTATTTTTGCCTATTTTAACCAAACACAAAAGTATGCTAGTATGGTCAAAGTAATCGAATCATTTCGATATGATAATCAACACTTAAATCCTTTCTAAGTTTATCTTGGACATCACTGACATCGGTGAAGGAAAACATCGCGTAAGAAAACTGGACTTATTAATTAATATAAGTCTGAAATCGCCCATCCGCCTTGAGCAAGCGTGGTGATCAATGCTCTTTCCTTGTCTGTATTAGACAAGGCCTTTGCCCTGCAGAGAGACAGCAATTATATGCTAATATAAATTTTGTAAGCTTGAATGTTAAATAAAAGTAAAAACTTTTAATACTTCAGTTTTGTAACCAACTGTCCAATTAGCACTAAGCCCATTCCCTTTCATTTCAAAGCAACGCCACAATAAAGCTTCACTCAATTGACTCATCAAAACACGCTCAGCAGTTTCCGAGATGGCCACTCACAAACTTACGTATGACTAACTCCATTATTCACGTGCTTCAGCACTTAAGATAAACAACAATACAAAAAGGTTTGAATTTATAACCCTACTGATTTCTCATGACCTCACTCGTTCGACAAACAAACAAACGGTCCAAAAATATTGTTTTCGTTGAAGTGCACTTTACAAAGTTCACAATCCGTTCTAAAAACAAATAAATACATAAATTTGGAAAAAAGGCAATGTTTTTAAACAATGCACATTGTACTATCGAAATATAATAAAATAATAGTCAACCCTACAACGCGATCGGTACGCGTGTTTGTACTAAAATAAACGCGTTTAGTACACACGCCATTATGAATACGTAAGCATACGCACCCTTGGTTTGCCTCTTTTTTTAATCAACCCCTCCTAAATCCCAGCAGGCTAAAAATTAAAGTGTAATGGTGCAATGCTTAATAACTTATCTGCGGGTTCGCTGTGTGTTTGGCTTTGTTAATGTAATTTTTCAAGTTTAACTTTTGAAGGGGGAAGGGAAATCGATGCAGAATGCACGGAATTATCTTATACGATACTTTTAAAGTATTATTGTTAGACCAACATATGTTTATGATTAAAATAGTTCTCTTATTTTATAGGACACTTTATTGTGTCTGTTTAATAACAAAATTATTGCCGTCGTACGTTTTATGTTTAAATAAATGCTTCAACTATTAAATGTTAATTATACCCACACTCAGTGCAATTTGCACTAATAACAGATTTACATAGCGAAAACATCTTTAAAGTACGTTTGTATTTATACAAATATTATAAAGAGGAAAGTCTGTTTGTTTGTTTGTACCGAATAAGCTCCGCAACTACTGGACCGATTTTAACCATTTTTTCACCAATAGAGAGTTACATTATTCCTAAATACCATCGGCTATATAACATCATGCTACGGACCCACTCGAGTGGAGCAGTACTCCAAGACCTAACGGGTGAAATAAGCAACACGGACAAAGTCGCGGCCAGGTCTCTAGTTAATAATAAAACAATAAAACTTAAGATGATTTTCAAACAGGGTACTTTAATAACGAAACCATGACAACTCGTACAATAACCCCTATTCGCTCACTCCGAACAAATTAGAAAGGAAGAAACTAATATCAAGAGCATTACCGCGTTAACCCCTAATCATCGACACATTGATGAAACAATCACGTGGCCCCCGGGGTCCCACAGACCGAAGGGTTAGACGCATTACTGGACATAATCTTGATTGATCTGCTACAAATAATGTTGGTTTCGCGCCGCGTGACGTATCAACCCTTTGTGTTTTCTTTGTCCCGCGTACCGGGCGCAGCGAGAGGGTTAGATGCGCTTTTCTTGTCGTGAAAATTACTTTTATTATGTTACCTAGCTAATATAAAAGATCGATAGTAATATAGAGACTGGTTTGAATGAAGGGAATATACAGCGAATGACGTCCTGCTTTGTAGGCACTTTATTTGAATGACAATAAAATAAAAGTATCAAGATAATTCTTTGAATATTTAGTAATATTTTCCGCCTGTGTGTCATTAAGTCACATTGTGCAATGTTATGACAAATGCACGTCATTAGACGTAGTTATTATGTGTTTTAAAAACCTCAAGTGCCAACGCCATTGCAATAAACAAATTATTAATAAGACTACAAAAAGAAACACGATTCTTAAATAAATATTACCGGGCCATCATTGTCCCAATGCAGGGCAAACGCCTCTTCTCATACAGAGAAGGTACGAGCATTGATCACCATGCTTGCTTAAGGCGCATTGGTGAGATTAAGCTTATTATGAATTATAAGTCCAAAATTTTACTTACTTCACCAATTTCAGTGATGTTCAAAATAAACTGAGAAAGTACATTATGTGAATTAAGAAATCACATCGGTACATGCAACAAAAATATTTCGCAACGAAAAAAAACATGGCCGCTCCTATTTCCCGCCAAAACCAAACAATATGGCGGTCAAAATAGAATTTTCCGCAACCATAGACAGCATAGACTACAATTACATTGGAATAGATTAAAAATAATTACAAGTTCAGTAGCGTACTGTACTATCATTTGTGGCGGGGTGAATTCAGCGGCAAATTGACGACTAAGAAATTACAGGGTCAGCATAAGTGCAGCGCTTGATCGTGGATCCTAGAATATTGAAATATTCAGAGGGTTAAACTTTTAATATGCTAACTGATACTTAGTTATTTACCAACCGGTTATTACGTTTAGAAATACGGGGAAACGTACATTTACAAAGAAATAGGAATGTGGGGAATTTCCTTTTATGGCTATTTTATTGAAAAATAACTGCTACCCGCGATTTTGTATAGTTGACTTTGTTTTTTTTTTGTGTTAAGTTACGTTTTGGGTCACTGCTTCGCTCCTGTGGGTCGTAGCGTGATGTTGTATAGCTTATACTATTCCTCATGAATATGACTAGTATGTAGGTACAATTTTTTTTCTATTCTGTCTATCAGTCCCAGAGATTAGTGCGTTTACACATACGCACAGACAATCAAAAAAGTCTTAATAATTAATTTATAAGTATAGATTGGACGAAGTTAGTCTTACTTAGTCCATTGAAGGGTTTTGAAATATTGTATGAAATTGGGTGAAATTGATAAATCTAAAATGGACACAATAGGATATTAATAAATAATCCAGGAAGAGAAATAATAACATTTTTTTTATTTAAACTACAGATATAAAGACGCTTAGAGAGGAGGACGGGGATAAAAAGACACACAGAAAAACATTATTAACATTTTTTGCACGTTTTGTAAAAATGTGTATTTTTTATACGAAACAGATGCATCGACCTTAATCTCCGTTCATAATTTCGACGCATGAATTTTTTATCTAAGCGCATTGAGATAAAGTGCATTTTTGATTATTTTCAATGTCGTTTTTTTGTTGATGTTGGCAGATCTGTTCGCCCGTTCACATAAGAGATTATAAATATTATTGTAATAAGACATTGTGATTCATGGTAGGATTAAACATCATTCTAAGCCCCCATCGTGAATGCATATGCGTATTTAGGACTGTTTATCTTGTTTTGGTAAAGAGCGTGAGGGTATCGACTCCTGGGTGATGCGTTTAGAAACTATTATGAATTTTATATTATACAAGAAAAGCAATGATTACTTATGATTATCACTATTCATAGGATGTTATAGAAAAAGAAATGACAAAATAATTAAATCTATGAGTTTTAATGCTTGTCAAGGTCAAAGAATTTAATCCAATTGGACCATCTATAAGGCATTTTAGTTATACAGAAAGTTGAAGCTAGTTGCTCGTTCCAAAACGTAGGTCTGTTGTGAGAAGAATGATATTAAGTATATAGATATTTCTATACTAATATTCCTAAGCTGACGATTCAGTTTGTTTGAAAGCGCTACTTTCAGGAACCACACGTCTGATTTTGAAAATTCCTTTACTAACAGTAATCTACAGTGTCCCTAAGTGCTATAGGCTATATTTAAATACCAAACAAACTAAGGATCCTAAAAAAAAGATTTTGACCAGAGGTTAAGCATTGCCATCCAACGTGGCAATGCCGCCAGTCTTTTGGGCACTTTTCCGGTTGACGGCGATGCGGAGGAATTTTTTGATGACATTTAGTTTTTAGTTTCTTTTTTGTTATTATTAAGGATTTAAAAAAAAAAATAGGCAGACCACGTCACGGGCAAAGGATAGTATCTCTCTATCATAGGTTTGTTTTTTCCTTGAAATAAAAATAAAGCTATTTCAGTTGTCCACAAATACCATGTTTAAAGATAGTCTACAACATGATAACGCCATTTTTTACGTATTTTCAAAGTTTTCTTTGCAAACTATATTCACGTTTTAGTTTATATTCGGGGGGTGAAAAGCGACTAATCATCGCTGCAACATTAATTTCAATAAAAGAGGGTGGGGGTGGCTTTTGTCTATGGTGTACCGTCGACAACGGAAGTAGTCCTGTCATATTTTTTTTCTATGGGTATGTGTTGATCTGGTTTGTGTATTGAGAATTTTTCTTTAATAGGGAAAATACATACAAACCATTACGCCTGTATTCCCCGAAGGGTAAGGCAAAGGTGTACCAATGTACACCTTCGCCGGTATGTTTAAGTCCCATGTAATAAGGAGCCAGCCTATTGCCATTAACCGGGCACAAATCCTAACTCTGAGGTGCTACTGAGAATTTCATAGAAAAACCCAATAACACTTTTTGCTCTACCTGGGAATCGAACCCAACACCTCTAGCGTAGCAGTCGCGCTTAGGACAACTAGGGCAACGAGGCAGTTGTAAGGGAAAATATAAAAAAAAATTCAGGAAACAGCTGGTTATGGGCAGCGCAAGACCGTTCACTGTGGCTATCTTTACGGAAGGCCTATGAACAGCAGTGGACGTCAGTCGACACGTGACATTAGGATTATCGTATACAAATGTATACTTCTGCGATCGAGTAAGTTTAAAAACTCGCACTAGGCATTCTGATCTTCTCAAACTATGGTCCTCCTTGACACACACACATACCATCACGCCTGTATTCCCCGAAAGGTTAGGCAGAGGTGTAACAATGTACACCCACAGTTCGCCGGTATGTTTAGGTCCCATGTAATAGGGGGCGAGCCTCCTTGAATTTAAGTAATTGCACTATCGACAAAGTCTAAATCTAAGGTCCAATTTGGCCTATATACAAATTAATACTGGCAGATAACATTGTCATAAACTTAATTATGTTTTCTCTACAAGTGAATTTGTAATTCTTCTGAGAAAATAAATATCTTTAACCGTAATACTAAAGATAGTTAAAAGAGAAAGTAAACATAACCTTTCTGCGCAATCGGGTAAAAATATGAAGTTTTTTTTTCAGGTAACAAACTTTCGTGTCGCTGTTCTAAGCAAAGAGGTCCTTTTTAAATTGCTCTATTGCACTATCTCCATCCTTGTCTAATAAAAATCAAAACATCATAACCCTATCAGAACAAACAAATTGAAAGCCAAACACATGAATTTATAAAACCCATACAGTAATGACGAAATTAAACAACATCATAGATACAGACTACCCTACGTAGGTAAAAACTCCCTCTAATCCACGTCAGCTGCTTGTGACTGGTCGCTTCTCCCCAACCTCCCCTTCGACTACCCTTATTTACCCGAAAATAAACGATGACCTTCCCGCACTTGGAATTTCTTAACAACAAGAGTCCAGGTTACACTGGCTGTTCCACTGTCCAGAGTAAGGTGAACGGTTTTTTGAGTATTTTAAATTGGATGAGGTGTCAGGATATCTTGGTTGTGTCATGGCTCCTCGCTGTGCTGTCAAATACATAATGAGTGGTTTTATTTTTCAGAGTTATGATGGTTAAAGCGATCGATGTCGTCACGAATTTACGTTGCGGTGTTGCCAATTTTTAAAGCTTTTAAGCTAGTTTTTGAGTCGGCAACACCTGGGTGTATTGTCTCTGGATGGTATTTCTTTGCTCTGTATACGAGTGTTAGAACATTTTATTTTATGTGATTGGATGGCAAACAAGCGGCCCACTTGATTTTTAATAGTCCCCGCTACCTATAGACATAGCTTCAATACCAGAGACAAAGAAAAAAAAAAAAGAAATGTTCATGGACCCGTAATTTTAAATACTTTTTCAGAATAGAGGGCCCGGGTAGGATTCAGTAACACCACAGCCCTCAAAAAATAGGTCATTAATACAACGCAAACAACTGGTTCAGTATAAATTAATAATTATTAACACTCCGATTGCTTCAAAATGTTTATCAAAACAGAAGGAAGGGTTAATGACACGAACATTGGAACAATTCGGTCGTTTTGTACAAAACCAGTATTTGTACGGTACCTACTTGAAATTTAAAAATGGAATCAAAACGTTCGGCGACTGTCCGGCCAGTGTCGGCGAATGTCGGTGAGTGTCGCCGACGAAATCGGCCGACGTGTCGCGAAGAATGCGCCTGAGACTTTGTAATTGCTCACCACTTGATCTACAGGATGATGTTATTACGTGAAACTCAATAGTGTGCGACGTTTTTCACTATTCTGCCAATACTAACGAAAATAACTTATTATAGACCATATTATTCAATATTTTGAGGGAAAGTAACAATTAAAAACTCTTTGAATTTACTTTTTCTACTTTTAATTAGTATTTGATGTAACGGTTTTCTTTAATCTGAGTATAATTAAATCAACAAAACACTAATTACATTGTAGAAATAATTTTATATTTTTTTTAATTACTAATAGAAATAAATCTGGATGGTGATATATTTTTTCTACCACGAAATTTCTACCATGAACACCCTATACACAAAAGATTGCACCTAGTAGTATTTATGTCATTATTAACCGGTGCGAATTAATACTCATTTAGCATCCATTTTTATCGCGAATGCTCTGACAGAGGCGCAAAAAGCTCATTCCTCTAGCACGGCTCGACTCGACGTGGCACCGGTTTTCTTGCGCAGACGCACCGCACCAGCTTTCTACCGAAAACGGAGCGCTAATCATTGTTGTGGTATAATTTATATTTGTAGGGATTTGTACAAAATTTGAAGTTAGACATTTTGAATTTTGTTGGTGCAGACGTAAGTGTCAAAAACGAGTACTACTGTCCCCTTTTTGAAGTCGGTTAAAAAGAGTTAGAGCTGGTGGTAGTTTTACTTAGTGTACTGGTCTGATTTTATTGAACGTATTTGAATGATACAGGTATTTTTTTTAATAATTATTATTTTATCGATAGGTACATAAAACGTTTAGGTAAAATTAAAACACCCTTGAGACAGCCGGAAAGCCACTGACCAATCACGTCGGCGCGCGTTACGATTGGCGTATTCAAATTCGGGAACCCTTGGACGAATTTTAATTTCGAACGCGTCCCTTCTGCGGCCGTGATTCGCGTTATATTTTCTAAATTCTCTTCCAGCTGCAGTGACCTCTGAACGTCGTCGTATTTTCTTTAATTTTTCTTTTTGTTTTCTAGTTGACGTCATAGTAAGTGATGAAAGAGCATAATGTTTAGTTCATCGGCATATTAATGCCGCTTTAAACGGACAAAAACTCGACGCGAGTCGGTCGACGCGGCGTATCAGCCACTAATTGAGAGGCGCACGCTATCGCATGGTGCAACCGGGCCTCAATCAGTAGGCAAAGGTTAGAGAAAATACTCTTAATAACACACTTTTATTTAATTCTGTCGGTGACCAGCCTTTTATAAAATTGCATAGATTATCGATGTTTGTAATCGGAATAAATGAATTGACTGACCTTTAATTTACTCGAGGAATGTTTTGCATCGAGAAGTCCCTTTTGCTATTTATTGAAAAACATTTTACATTCTTGCAATGTAATTTGGAGTGGGTATTTTAAGTTTGGACTTTATAACACATACCAAACACAATGACGCCTATATTCCCCGAAGGGTTAGGCAGAGGTGTATCAATGTATACCCACAGTTCGCCGGTATGTTTAGGTCCCATGTAATAGGGGGCGACCCTATTGCCATTAACCGGGCACAAATCCTAACTCCGAGCTGCTACTGAGAACTTCTTAGAAAAACCCAGTAACACTTTGCTCGACCTGGGAATTGACTTGGGAGTTTGGACTCTACTACAAACTATTTAGAATTATATTTCACTGGAAGGTTTTATGAACAATTTCGATAAACAGTGTCAACTTGAACTACCGAAACAAACAATACAGTAACAGGTATCTTGTTGTGCCAAGCGATAGTTACGAATCTAATAAATATTGTAACAGCGCTGGTTATCATGACAAGAATTCATTAGCCTCAATAATTGTGAATGCAGCGCGAAACGCATCTAACAGAATTCATAATATTTTTTTTCAAAGAACAACATTTATTTAATTAATGACCACTTTCACGGAGACACCACAACAATAAAAAAGAAAAGTCCGAGTGCCGTAACCTTGTAACGGCGGCTGTTGTAATTATATTATCGACATTTTAATGTTTGCTTGTATTTTCACATGTGACTTGAGAAACGTTCGTTGCATAATGTTTTTTTTTCGTCTTTATCACGTACGTGTCGTGGCCCCACTTCGTAATTAAATGGTCGCATCAATGTTACGCGACCGACGCGGCGACGTCGCGGGTAATGCGTATTAAATAGGTGATATCCTTTACGCTCACGCTGGTGATTACGCAAAAAATACAACAGACTGTAATCGACGATTTGCAATTGCCGTTGTTCTCTGCGGCTCGTCGACCGAGGCCAAACGAGGTACGAAAATGAACTGAGAAATCTTTGGGAACTGTGTTTCCCACGAATCCGGGATCGAGTGTATCTAAAACCCAACAATTTTTATCAACAAACGAACCCGAAACAAGATGCGTAAGGAATTCCAAACGGCAAAAACCACTCGATGGGGACGATAAAACGAAATCGCCGATGCGTTGTCGAAAAAAAAATGCAAGTGCTGCGTGCGAGCGAGATAACAAAAAACGTATCGTATCGCGGTTCCACTCTAGCGCGCGCAGCTAATGAATACTGCGTGGCGCGCTGCGCGGGCGCAGCTGCGCGAGCGGACCGATCCGCCATTTCCATTATTTATTTTATTTCGGCGCGAAACGTTGAATTGGATCAGTACGACAAAGAGGTTAAATTGCGCGTCCAAATCCCATGACAATTGTCAATTATAGCGTTAAACGGAACACGGACAGATGTAAACAAATACACAATGTACTGTCTTTTGACGCTGCGCATCACAATGCGGCGTGTGAGCAGTATCTGTGGCAGCTTGACAGTGTCGGTTCACGGGTCGGTTGGCTGGGAAGTGATCTTGTATGTTCAAGCCTCCATGCTAATCCTTTTTGGAAATGAATACACAATATCGTGTAATATGGGATTGTAAAATTATAAAACGTGTAACACCTTTCATCAACTTTCGACATTCCTTGCATGGAATCATTATGAATGCGTCGTACGTGCCTGCTTTTCTAATAAGTTGTGTTTTCATCTGATACACTATCTGCATCATAAATCCATAGAATACCGTAGTGAAATTTCTTTACCAATCTTTGCAATCTGAAACCGTCGATTGCAGTGAAAAAACACAATCCGCGAATGCAAAAAAAAACTCAATGACGCATAAATCTGTCTAAACCTCATATCTGCAGATAGATCATCTATTCAGTGCGTGCGTGTGCCCATTATTAGTTTTTTCCTGCGGCGCTACTAGCCTCGTAATTACAAAGTCTAGTTATTAGACGTTAGCACAACTGTATATTCTTTTATCGTTTAATCCGACATTATAAGATCGATTACTAGTCTATTAATATTCAGTAAACTTGCTGTAATGGCAGAAATACTTAGAAAATTCCAGTTGAAAGTGATTGACGGTGATCACTCCGCCAAACAGCGGGCTTTGTAATAGCATCATCTAATAGCCAATACATCAGTGAGACTCGATGATATTGATGATGCTGTGATATTGTAATTAATTTTCATCGTCCTCGATGTAACGGGGAAAGTCTAACGTGATGAATAATTGTACTGATGAAACTGATATGCTGTTCTTAAGGATTATAATAATATCAACCTATTATTATCCCACTGCAGGACAAAGGCCTCTTCTATTTACAGAGAAGGCACGAGCATCGATTACCACGCTTGCTCAAGGCGGATTGGTGAATTCAGACTTATATTAATTATGACCCCAGGTCGAGCAAGAAGTGTTATTGGGTTTATCTATGAAATTCTCAGTAGCAGCTCGGAGTTAGGATTTGTGCCCGGTTAATGGCAATAGGCTCGCCCCCTTTTACATGGGACTTAAACATACCGGCGAACTGAGGGTGTACATGGTGGTACACTTCTGCCAAACCGTTTGGGGAATACAGGCGTGATAGTATGGTATGGTATTATGGGTCCAGATTTCCCCACAATGTTTTCCTTTATCAATGTCAGTGATGTCCAAGATAAATTTACAAATTGCATTTGAAATAGAAAACGTCACATTGGTACTTGGCTGGTAGCGAACCCGCAACCATTTGCATGTGAGGAGGGCGCACACGCATCACGACATTTTTTTAGGAATAATTTGCACGAATTGCATGGGAATTCTATCAGAAGAACACACTTAGTTATAAGTGCATGATTTTCTATATTCCCTTCCCTTTAGAATACAAACATAACAGCAACTAACAAGCATAATCCCAATAGAAACAAACACGAAAATGATACAAAACCAACGAACGAAACCAACCATTTACGGTACTGCCAAGTACCTCCCGATCCCGCAATCCCAAGCCACCGTGACGGCATACAATAACCAATAAAAATATACAATTAAATCGGAATGAACTAATACGAACTCAATACGACAGAGTTTTGTGTGAACTGTACTAAAAAGCGTAGTAATGAGAACAGCATCGGAGTAACGACATCGATGCACGCCATTGAAACATCGAACAAGAACAATGAACATATTGAAACGCGAAAGAAAACTGGTTAATTGACAAAAAATATGTCTTGTAATGGTTTGGTTTTGAATCGAATAAGTTGATTAAGAAATGTAAGAAGTTAAGGGAATGAACGCAATAAAACATTAGGAATAGTTGTACAAAATCAAAGTCGATTTGACTTTGATTTTGTACAACTATTCCTAATGTTTATTGTTTATTTATTTCAATTAGACCATTAGACACACTAAACGCCATTTACAAGAAGGAACGCAAAAATATTGAATCTAGTTGCCCATTCCAAAAAGTAGTTTTGTATGGAGAAGAATTGGCAAGAAACGTCATAAAATAAATTACTCAATCAATGAAGGTCATTCTAGACAGATTTTTGCAAGTAGCAACATTGTAGTACTTGTGTTATTATCTGTTGATTGTAATAATTTACATGAACTGGCAGCAAACAGCTTTACTTTATCACTACTAGAATCAGTTCCAGATATTTACAATGATTGAATAATGAACTAATCAGACGTAGACACTAGCTGTCAAACCAATGAAGCGTTGTATTATGATGTAATAATGCATAACTTGAAGAAGAAAAAAAAAGAAAAAAATCTAACATATCGACATACCAGGTTCCCTCCCCATCATTAGTGATGTGAACAAAAAAACATTTCGGAATCGATTCCCACATCGATAGATCGTCTCCCCGACAATTGTCAATTAAAATTCCCGCAATTAAGTTTTAATTACATCTCATTATACTTTCCGTTTCTATAAAAATGTCTTGATTTATCCAGTTATTTAGCGGAGGCGTTGTCTGCAATTTTTGTTTTAACGTTTCATTACACGATGGCTTAATAAGCTGTCTCGTAAATGGAATGTTGTTTGTTAAATGCGTTGGGTTTATAAGACTGCCAGATTTAGCATTAAGAGAAATGGAGCTTACGAAACAATTCGTTTCAATTTGAAGGAAAATTCTAGTGGAGGACGTTAAAAGAAACAACTTAAAGTACATGACATCATTGAGAGCTGTAGAAATGGCGGAGTACACTTTATCCTTGTCTCGATTGCCTCATTAATCCGCTGGTGCTCTTCACTACCAATAGACACGTCACACTTGACAGACATTAGAAAACATCTCTATCCAGCGATAAACAAACGAAACCAACGAACCATTGAAACTATAAAAATTGACTCACTGTCACTCAGGGAACGATTAATGACAACAAAAAGAGCTAAACTCATCGTGCGTACTCGAGTATCGAGCGTACTCGGTCATTGCATCAGCACGGTAGTGACGGCGAGTATCCATGATGGGATGACAGTATCACAACTAAACCGATCGTCCACGGGGAGGGCACTATATCAATCATTTGCCCACAATCGCACCGCACGCCACTTAAATAAATTTATAACATATTAAGTACGTTGAAAATAAACACTTTACAGTTTATGATTTATTTCGTGGTATGAATTATGGACGTCACTTATTTAGCGTTAGAAGGAGAAGGCGATACGTGTTTTATCTCTATCTATTGCGATTTCACGTGCCACGGCTACCGATAAACGTTTTATTATAGTAATTAAAGCGACCGATTAGATTTCGTACGTGTTACGCGTCCAAACATTTGATAAATATGTCATTTTACAGTGTTAATCTGTTTGTGATAGTATATTTTTATGTTTACTGTCAGAGCGTCAAACGATAATGATTTCGAAATTTAAAAAGGCATTTGTTACCTGGGCACTTAATTTTTTTCGAAAAAAAAAAGCAAGAGAGAAAATAATTAGAAAAACTGTCATTAATGTTATGGCTTAAAGCGGTATTATCAATTTAATTAATTCCAAACAAATGGATTTTTTTTGTACATACCTTGATGTTTTGAAAGACTAGCAATAATTTTACACAACCACACAAACAAGTGATTAATTTTGGTTTCTCCCAAGAACAACCATATTTTGTTCGGTCAAGTAAATATTATCAGGGAGGAACCTATGTCAATAAATACATAAACACCAGTCAATAGTGGTCAGTTCCATGACACTGAGTGACTGGTGTGTATCATTTATCTCGGCGGGGTCCCACGGGTCGCCGCCGTTTCCACTTATAAATACAATTTAATTTCAATAATTATAATACAATAAAGTCTTTGACTGATAAAGAATCTATATATTTACTTAGCTCTACGATATGAGACTGGATTGATAGAAAAGTTATTTTTAGTACGCTTTCTGTAGTAAAAAAAAGACACTTTTGACACTTTGTGGATATTATTAGCACCATTAAAGAAATTAATAAAAATGGCGGCCAAACATCATTATCGTTAAGAGGAAACGAATAACAGATACCTACTACAAATGTCTTAATATTATTATATTACCAAATTTTAAAAAATTATATCATAAAATATAATTCTACAAGCAAAAATAACCCCTTGCAAGAATATTAGCGGAATAATATAACAATAAAAAAGTGAAATTTAAATTGCACGTCGTTACAAAGTCACATCCGGTGTAACCGTGAATGTGAAGACGTCAAAGTTATTTTTTAAATTGCATATCAGCCACAACATGTCAACAACTATTGTGCCTATTGTTAAAAAACAATAAAATGAAAAACCCACAAAGATATCGCGGTAACATAATTTTGTTACAAATTACACGGTATTTGATTGTCGGGTTGTACAGATTACCAGTTTTACGAAGCCCCGAATTGTTACAAAATGACTCCATTTTCCTTTTTTTACTTCAATAATACGTATTAAGCGATCTGCCTTGTCATGTTATTATAGGTTCCGTAATGAAATATCATTTTTATAAATGCAACACTTTCTTTATAAAGTTGCCATTTTAAAATAAGTGTCCTTCCAGGAAGTTTGTTCAGAATTTGAGAATAAACAGCTTTTTTTTACTGGCAAGGGATTATGGTAGAAGGGACGGACCTTTTTTTTGTTTCTGCAGACGGAGTCGTAAATCACGCTTGTCTTTGAATGTAACTTTATCAGCTTTTCTCGCTCTTATTACAAGGTGCTTTGTTAGTTTTATGGCCGTGAGTATCTCTAGTTCGGAGTGAAGAGAGGGGACGATTTTGTTCACAAATATTTTTGTAGTTTTTAATGTTTTTTTTTATAACCAGTTTTTAATTGCAATGTTAGTAATTTGTACGGTGATTTTAACGTCGAAATAAATGTATACTTCATTAAATCACGTAGAAATGTTATGTATTTTAAAATGCATAACGAAAGACTACGAATTGGTTAAATTCATAAATAGGCATAACCATGTTCATTACGCAAGCCACAGAAACTTAAAAAACTTATTCTTCCATAACTAAACATTTCTTATCAGCAAGTAAATGAAAATTGAAAGAAATACACGCATCGAATCGATTACAATCAATCGAAAATTAATTCAAGTACCTCCTCACAAACTCGATTTAGCTGAATCGATAACAAACCGAATAGCGAGACGCGAGTGCGTAAACAATCGATAATCGCTATAACTCGTATTTACTCGTGCTCGAATTTACCATTACTAATTACGAGTTTATAGTTATTAAAGCATTATGCAGGAGAAATTGCCGCTACTGATTTACAGGGCGCCATTTTGAGCGACATTTTAAAATTCGAATGAATATTCAAAGTAGCTAGTATTTTGTCTTGCGTTTATTTTTAAACTGGTTCTGGGAATAATAAATTTACCTTATTATTTATTAAGAAGGTTTAATTACATATCTTTATATCGTACCTACTTATAAAGTAATAATAATATTTCAATATTTTCAATCAGGTAACCCCGGTATGTTTTTTTTTTTACTTGTCAGGCAAAGGCAGCAGGTGTGTCGTGGTGCCAGTTATTCAACCTACCTTCAACGAGTATTCTAGTTCATTCCTTTGAATGCTTTTTGTGCCCTAAATGGTTTAGGGGAACGCGTTTCTACCCTCTTTTAGTCTAGAGTTCTCTGCTATTACCTAACATACCATTTTTTTTTCTAGTCCTGCCGCATGTTTTCTAAATAATCTAATTAACTCTTGCGGGACTGGTGGTGTAACATGGAACTGAAACAACATAGGATTTCACGGCCGCAATAACAATGAACCCTTCTTTTCCATAATTTGATAGTTACCTGTTTACTGAAGACTGCGATGTCTTCATTGAAGGATTCTGACGAGCAAACGTCACCCCCCGCCACGCCAGGGTCCCGGGGGGTACACGTTGCCAGCTCGCACTTCTCGAAGATCAGCGCCAGCAGGGGAAACAGTGGGTGCCTGGAAACAGGGGATACAGATTTAACAAATAATTTTAGTTCTTATTTATAAATACATGGCTGTATGAAAAGATGGCTTAAAAAAAATGTTACAGATTGTCAACAGGTGTCCGGCTGTATGACACCGACACCTTAGCTAGTAAGAAAAATTGTAACTGTCAAAATGAAAATGTCTATTGTAGACAGGATTTTTTTTAACTGACAGATTTAATATGAATTTACATTCATATATTTAGTTAATGCTCAAGCGTTGTTTATAAAATATGTTGTTAATAATTAATAAAGAACAAAATCATGACAGCTCAAGATTTGTTTTTTTTAATAATCAACTTATTTTTGCCTTTGTTATCCCACTGTAGGACATATGCCTCTCTTTCTGCTTTCCAATCCTCTTTATCCAAAGCTATAAATACAAATTCAGTGTAATAAAACATTTTGTCTTATTAATAACTTCATAAAGCATAGCAGCTCCAAAAAAAACGCTAAATGTTAATAAAAGGAAGAGATATGGTCCAATTGCGAGCGGATGACCTCTCACGCGACTGATCACAGATTAGATGCAGATGTGTACGTGATGTCGATATCATCTTTATAGTTCTGCCACTGTGTGAGGTGGGGTCCCAGTGATAGCAGGTTGATCATCATAATTTTATTACATTGTACGAATTGGGTAAATAGGCTGGCTTAATCTAGATTGGTAATAATTATCACTATTTATAAATGGATGTTGTTTTGTTTTTTTCTGTTTTGTTCGTTTCTGCCAAACCACTAATAAATTATTACCTACATTATCTGTCACTTAGATATATTTATTTAATTTCGTTTATGTAATTTTTTATACTTAGAACAAAAAATAAAATCTTATACATAATTATTTCCTTAATTATATTCCTAAAGTAATTCAATAAAAACTCACAATCATTCCATATAAAACAGTTAACGTACTTCGTAGGGTAATACAGAAATTACATATTGTTATATTTTACAAAATTATAGATGTATTACGTAACCAGTCGAGTATGACAGAATATACGTCACTTCCGTTCTACGCATCGGCCAATGGGAATTAAAAAAAGCTACAAAGCGCGTGATGAAGGGTTCCGTGATCAAGGAAAATAGTAAAGTACATACCAGTAAGTGTAATTATGACTATATTGTTGAGTTTATGGATAAAAACATTTTTTTTGTGTCTTTCCATGTCTCAACGAGTAGCGACTCTATGGGTGTCTGTATACAACAAATCATAGAAAATGATTAAGATGAATGACCCCGAACTCCCTGTTTAATTATTTGTAAAATAACTAAAGTATTAATTATTAATTTTTATTTGTTTTATATTACTAATAAATAACAATAGCATTGTAAATAATTTACCCTAGTACCACATACATAATTATAATAAGACAAAGATTTTTTATTATTGCATATTATGATCATTCATTAAACCAACAAAACTCTGAACGAACCTATTTACCGACGTTCGCACTCAAAATAACAAACAAATAAATGTCTTACATAATTCAAAAACAATAAAAAACAAAGAAGCCCTAACAGCGCCAGTGAAATAACTAATAAATACATATAAATTACCTTATAATTGCAATACATTTTACAACTTACTTGGTGCACAAAAAAATTGCAATCAATGATCCTGTCTACCATGGTTTGTTGCTGACCTTTGCAGCGTAGAAACACGACATAGTACCAGGAAATTAATTAAAAAAGAAAACTTTAGGGTCTATTGCAGTTAAACGCTCAATAAAATTAGATTCGTTACTTTGTAAGCTTTTAAACATTGCGTCCTATTTGAATATTGTTAAGGTTTTTATTTTTCTGCTTCTATGCCTACAACTTGTATGATAATTTGATGTATTTTCGAATTACGACTGCATTACCTCAAGCTCATCAAAAAATTGCAAACAGAGACAGCAACGTAGCCATCATTATTGTTTATTACTTCTTATAACGAGTAGTTCATTTAACAATCAATTTGATTTCTAGACAATCATGCATCAGTTACTTTTGATTTACTTAGTCTTTATTTTAACAAATAATATAAATATTTTATGTTTATTCAGTGAGGAAGTAAGTTGATTGGTTCCGCTTTCTCACCTCTGCTAATTGTCTTGCAATATCTATATAATATTAATTATTATCTGACATTTATATTTTTACATTATATGAGACATTTAAGTGAAATCTAATTATGGATATAAAAAAAGATCTTATTCAAGAACGCCTGTGAAATCAGGAACAAGTATTTTACTATTTTTATTCATCGAATACCAAAAAATCTACTTGCACAAAACCAGTTACAGATGTTCCAATTCTTATTTCAAACTATTCTATTAGACAACATACCATCACGCCTGTATTCCCCGAAGGGTTAGGCAGAGGTGTACCAATTTACACCCACAGTTCGCCGGTATGTTTAGGTCCCATGTAATAGGGGGCGAGCCTATTGCCATTAACCGGGCACAAATCCTAACTCCGAGCTGCTACTGAGAAATTCCAAATGGAAAAACCCAATAATACTTTTTGCTCGACCTGGGAATCGAACCCAGGACCCCATTCTCATCAGTCGCGCTTGCGACGGGGCAGTCTAATATTAGACTACTACCAATATTTTTTATTCATTGAACAGTATAATCCTCTTCTTTTGTACCTTGAACCCTCTAACACTGGGACCCCACCACACCACGCTCCCAGTGGCGCCAAACCTCAAGTCTCATGACAACTTTTGATCAGATAACATTAAGATTGCTGCAAACGGACGGTTAAGCGTCAAATGTGGCACCTTTATGTACCTTATCTATCATCTCAAGGGGAGACTGATAGCCAAAGTTTGGCCAAAGATTGGGCCAAGTTGAGTGTTGTTTTAAAGTGGAAACAAACATTGGTAGAGTTGATGTTATGACAATACTTATGATTATTGGGACAATAACGTTTTGGATAAACGAAGCAGGAGTAGATTTTAATAGCTGATAGTATGGTAAACAGCTGGAGGGCAATCAAGCCAATCATAGATAAAGCTTACAGAGGAATGCAGGCGGAAATTGCGTACGCGCACAGTGATCTGACATAACTATTGCTAGGGCAACTTCATTCGCATTTATAATTTTAACCCTCCATTTGACCAGCTCGGGGAAGGAGATTCGAAAGTCTTACAGTAAAACTGGGTGTATTTTCTAAATTCCTCTCTATTACCAATGGTTCCTTGTTTGTTAATATCTCTTGGTTTACAATATCACCTCTGAGCTTATCCAATGTCGACTAATTAGACTTGTTTCACGTCTAGGGGGGGAGTGGTCTGTCAGTCTTACTGGCTTAAAACCACCCCGGTGTTCCTCTTACTTACACCGAAGATCCTGGAAGCCTACACTCCTTCCGCGAACACTAATTTATCTACTGTATTACTCCCGGGAGGCCAACGAGCATTAATAGTAAGAAAGAAGAATCTAAATCACAAAAATACCTCAAAATCACACGTTACCACTCACCCGTAAATAGCGTCTTTGTCCCTCTTATGTACGAGTGGCTCTCCTGGCAGGGCATGCGCCGGCGCCGCGGGAGGGGGGTAATGGACCGGCGGTAGGTGCGGGTGAGACAGTCTGTGTTCATGGTACATCGCGCCGCCCTCCATGTAGCCTCCGCCGTGGAGGCTCTCGTCGTACTGTTGAAGAAGATGACGTTAGAGATGGTAGTATAGCTGCAGAAGGTACAAGGTTGAAAATGTTGTAGAAGTTGGTAGAATGTCTTGTGAAACAGGAGTCGGAAAAAAGAGAGTAGAGAAAGAAGTAGCTACAATGACAAGAGAAGAAGTTGCAAATAATGGTGTTGAGAATGAGACAAGAGTTTGTAAAGTGGTAATGAACATGGCTGTTGAATAGGAGTGTCGGTAGTTACGCTATCAAGGAAGTGACGGAGAAGGTGGAAATAAAGTGAGATACATATGGTATACATATATCTACAGTTGGATAGGAGAGATGTCAGAAAGGAAGGTAAAAAAGGTAGTTGAGAAAGAAATAAAGGTTGTAGAAGAATTGAAAGCTGAGAAGAATCAAAAGCTGAGATAAGTAATAAAGAAAATGGAGTCGACGATAGAAAAGTTTTCAAAGCATGTTTTCAAACAAATAAGAAACTTTTTATTGACATAATGACAGAAAATTAAAGGCGAAACTGCAATTTTAATAGTTTTAATTAAAATGAATCAAAGGGTTTTAAAGGTTAGGTTATAAGAACTCAGTACTAGAGTAATTACTGTGATATAGTAGCTGCCATGAGTCGTGAGCACAACTGTCAAGTTAATTTTTGGGATTTTGGATTCCTTTGCAGGTTTTTTGAGGCGCCGATGCTGCACGCGATCAGTCTGACTGGCGGACCAATCGCTTGCAATGTCAGCGTCCCAAAAAAACCCAGAAAGGAATCCATTAATCCAAAAATTAACTTGACATCTGTGCTAACGACTCATGGCGGCTAGTATACATAAAACTATACCTAACTTAAAAATAAACTGTTGCGTGTGAAATGCGGTCGTAGTACAGTTTCAAGAACAAATTACCTTTTATACACCTACACAGTCAAACAAACTTCATTCTCCTTTTATCTTTAAAAAAAAATCAGTTAAAAGCAAAACCCGGGCATTATACTTCCTATACGCCACATTCCTCTTAAAGCAACAATTAAACTCACGTACAAAGGAGTTAAAAAACAAAAAAAAGATGGACTTAAAACGTTGAATATTCATTAAAAATGTTTAAGTCATCGTGATGCGTATCTAACATCAATGGCGACCCTCAATTAAACACCATAGCCTTTTAGAATGCGTGCCTGTGCTTTTAAGCAGATTAGAGCATTTAAAAAAATTGACAGGCCCTCTTGTGGTTCTTTTGTGTACTATTCTTTAATGACAGATTATACTTTTCAAATTGGTTGGCTGTATGAATATTGTTTCTTTGCCTATCTTAATATTGATTTAAGAAATAATTACTTAGGAACTATGGTCTGCTGGCAAAACATACCTAATTAAAAGAGCATAAATATTAATACAATGTATTTAGGTATCTAAATATTTAACAGACATTTTTATTATAATAATAAAGATAATTAAAACGTACAATGACCTCTGACACCAAAATAGACGCTTTTATTTCTAAGGATTATATAATTCTTTCGACCATTAAATGTGGAATTTTATCTTAAAATTATGTAATTATTACAATAATACTGCTATTTTATTTAATTAACTCTTAGTATAATATTTATATTATGCAGTTTAAAATTAAAATAGTGCAAAAAGTATTGGTTTAG
The DNA here is from genome assembly GCA_947462355.1 of Caradrina kadenii. Lineage (NCBI taxonomy): Eukaryota > Metazoa > Arthropoda > Insecta > Lepidoptera > Noctuidae > Caradrina > Caradrina kadenii. The sequence goes on along the minus strand of OX381690.1, from coordinate 11,953,737 downwards.
ATTTGTATGATAAAACACAAAATGGTTGATGTGTTCCATATTTAAATTCCGTCGATGGTTTAGGTTTCCACAAGATATTGCGGATGTCTATGGTCATTAAATCTACGCTAAAGAGTTCCTATAACAACTTATATTCCATCATCTCTAATGTAGTGTTGTCATTAGCATTCTTATCTTTGTAATGGCATAATAAATGAACTTAATATTAACATTATAATTTTTTGATGCAATAGCAATTATTATAATTTCCGCATTTAGAAGCGTGACGTTAGAACCTGCAGTGTAAAATAAAATGAAACCGCACAAATATTGCAAAGAATTTTAAAATAAATTTTAGTTGCATGCATACTCGTTCGATTTTTCGTACTTTTTTTTCTTTTTTACAGATACATTAGTACCTTTATACAGTATATCGATATCGTCCATTTTGTACAGTCGGGCCATCAAATAGGGTGACGATGCGTTTTGCGTCGATCGATAGACTTGGCTGGTCATTACCGCACCTTTGGCTCGCTTTTTTTACACTAGCACTTCAGCCACGCATTGTCTGGTTTTTAAATGTTTTAATTTATACCTGAATAGAGATGATTTAAGATTTTGTAAAATATTTGTGTAATTAATGTGTAAATTAGGAGTTCAATCATTCATATTTTTCCTCTTATTAAACTAATGAAATATAACAGCTGATTTCCATCAAAATGTTAACAAAGTTCTGTTTTTTAATCTGTATTTTTCACATGTTTTGCCTATTAGTATTTTTATAGTAATTATACATTCAACAAAACATGATTCTACGCATTCTGTCAGTCAAAAGCGTTAGGGATACCAAATATTTTTCTAAAAAAATAAGATCAATTATTTTGAAGTTTATTTTCTAATACAATTCTATTGGCAACGCGTCCTGTTTACGCTAACCAAAGGTAGAATGAATAAAATGTGCAGTATACGTGTATAATAAATACGTATTTGTACGATATGCTAGGTCTCAATACTCGCTTCTCTTTCCACTTAATGCCAAGTAAACAATACGTTAATGTACAGATAGAAAAACAGTTTCTGTAATTTTATTTAAGTAGGCTCAAATGTAATCCTTTTTTTTTTGCAGACAATTTATCTCTGTTTTTTATGGTTTTGGAGTAAATTGAAATCATAGCTGTGTTATATCAGATCAGGAGGTAAATTCTGATTTTAGGAAGGATTGCAATGTAATTTAGAAATGCCTCTGATTTTTGTAATTTTTTTGACATTGAGTGTCGTTGAGGTGATATTATTGAGACAAGACTGTGAACATTTTTAATTAGTACAGTTGGCCTTCAGATGTTTGTCTAACTAATAGTACATTTTGGTAAAGTTGTGATAATTATAATTTCTTAAAATCACCAAAAGGTACTTCGAAATGCCAAATACTGTAATTACTAAAGTTTGATCATTGCATCATTTTCTTTCAATACAAACTTGTAACTGTTTACTGACACAAATTCACCAGTTCACATTTATCGATTATTTTCCCAACCGTACCACTATAAGGGAAATGGCTTACTTCTGGAGACGACATGCTAACAACAGTAGTACTCAAACATAATTTATAATCTTGATAACCGACATTAAAGTAAGTGACTTTATTCCTGATAAAACCCATTGTTTTGCCAACCGTACCTGCGCAAGTTTACTGCGTATTCAATACGTCACTTTATTAGTACGTTACTGATGTTAAGTTCATTGTAATTGTTTTTGTGGTGTGCGCGTGATCGCATTGGTATCGGTTGTACCGGTAGTTTGTGTTGCTGACTGTACTTTTGTTTGAACTTGGAACTGGCTGTTCGACTACTTAAAAAAAAGATTTTCGGCCGAAGTTTTAAATTTAGATTACTTATAATTTTCGTTTTAAAGAAAATATTCGTTTCCATAGTTTTTTTTTTACGAGAATTGTTTTCTGCGGTTTTATAGAAATAGAATGAACAAGTACAGTCGTTAACCATTTCAATTTAAACCGAACAACATTGGCCAATATAGTCCAATCAAAGTTTATCTTAGAAAATTTGAATTTTCGCACTTGAAGGACTTAATTATGCCAAGTGAACGGGACTTGCCACCGAACTGCCAACCTGTATATCTTTAATTTAGATATTCCTTTGAATAACTGCATAGTGTAGTGCAAAACTATTTGCCTACCGTAACACTAGGCTTTAGCAATGGTTTCACACGCATTAAAGGGACACTTTATTACTTATGTAACCGAATTTTAAGAATTCTGTGTTAATCCAAGACATGGTCTATCCGTGTGGCAAATTTTATCTAAATGAAAACATAATTAGCAAATTTTTTCTGTAATTTTAAAACAAATTTCATAATTATTCATTGTATTTTACCATTAGAAAAAAAACAGCCATAACGGTACCTATTAGGTCATAATGTTGAAATAACAGCAATTCGGTAATATTTTTTAAATGTTCAAGTGAAATAACGATTTTTGACTACTTTTATGAAGATAAGCTAGTAGTCGTACAGATGCCAAACCCTGTTTACGATTTTTTAAATACCAAAATCTGACATCGGTGAAGGAAAACGTCGCCAGGAACTCTGGACTTATAGTTAAATCTGTAATCGCCGATCTGGCTTAAGCAAGCGTGGTGATCAATGTTCGTGCCTTCTCTGTATGAGAAGAGGCCTTTGCCCTACAGTGGGACAGTAATCAACTATTACTATTATTAATGATAAAAATAATAATTCATAAAAACAAGCCAGGGAAATTGGAACATAGTGTTTTTCCTTTGCGCGTGAGAATATTTGAGATTTTCGCACAATATGCGGGTGTATGTTTTATGTAAAAGCCTTATTTAGATTAAGTAGTGATTGCTCTGGCTTCCCCATTATCAGCACATAACTATGTCACTAAACTTTGTGACTTTGTGTTGTTATACATCGTGTTTTATTTTTGAAGCGTATAATATTATTAAACAGTTTATTCCCTCGCGACTGCTACGCTAGAGGTCTTGGGTTAGATTCCCAGGTCGAGCAAAAAGTGTTATTGGGTTTTTCTATGAAATTCTCAGTAGCAGCTCGGAGTTAGGATTTGTGCCCGGTTAATGTCAATAGGCTCGCCCCCTATTACATAGGATCTAAACATACCGGTGAACTGTGGGTGTACATTGGTACACCCCTGCCTAAGCCTTCGAAGAATACGAGCGTGATGGTATGTATGTGTGTAAACAGTTTATTATAGTGATTGCCCAGCGGTTAAGACACCTCCCTCTTATGCTTGAGGACGTGAGGGCAAAACCGGGCAAGTTCCAATGTGAGTTTTTCAATCCTTATGTACATTGTAAACTTGTCGTGGACAATACTGGCATCCTTGAAGAAAAATATCGCGAGAAATCTTCCTTGAACCAGTATGGTGTTCAATGCTCATGTCTTCTCTGTATGAGAAGAGGTCTTTGCCCTGCAGTGGGACAATAATAAACTGGTATTATTATTACCTGCAATAATTAAAACTTCAAGTAAAGTATGTAAGGAACGTAGCAGGTGGCGTTCTGTGGTTTCTGCCTACCCCCATGGGAAAAAGCCGTGAGTTTATGTAATTAAAACTTAATATTCACTTAAAACAACTATAGGCTAACAGTTAAAACATACCTCTTTACAGAGAATCCGATCAAACTCAGCGCTTAATCTAATTGGTTGCAGGGGAATCAATACAAGTCGTAATTTGAAAGAGGGCTCCCTACATTAAGTCATTAAAATTGAATCCGTAATTATAGGAGTTGTATCTAGTCTAGATTACATTGTACAGGCGCCATCACCCTAACTTAGGCACTAGACAAACTGCGAGGGGGAAGGTTAGGGAGTGATTCCCCTGTCATTATAAACAAACGTTTTCCCTAAATGTATATTTTTTAAAGATGATTTGTACGTAAGCCTATTAGTATGTGGAAAAGTTCAAATGGAGTATTGCGTGAGAGGGTAATTTAGTTTGAGGTTAGAATTTTTTTAAAGGAATATAACCAAGGATATAAATTGGGGTCTCTGAAAGGAGCGACGACTATAGTTAAAGAAATTATTATTTGGCAATCTTGACTATCCTTAATTAGTCTTTTAATGACATAAAATACATTGTCTTCGTTGATTATAATTTTTTTAACAAGGCGAGGATCGTAGTAGTTTTTCATAATAATGAGAAAAGTATTGGTAGAGATGTTAAAACTCAATAAAAGGTGACAGACCATAGTCTCTGCTCACCCTTTAAATAATCTTGATAATACCTACCTCTTTGAAGGTGACAATATTAATGATTATTGTGGACATACGAACCATTACAACAGACCTTCATTAATAATGACTATACGTAAGCAAACCAATGAGAGAATAAATTAATTCTAAGAAACCAGAATATTATTATTGACTAAATAAGTAATTTTCCTATTGTTGTGTGTCATGTTAACCTTTATAAAGTTAGTTCCCTGACTAAGATTTATCTGATTTATAATGTTTTGAATCTAGAACATGGACTTTAAAATGGTTCTTTGAAATTGTCAGGAGCTGTCTCTGTTTTTGCCTAAGGGTAACGCAAAAGAGGAGAATTTGGCATCGTCCTTTGACTTTTAAACAATATTCTACTACCAATCATCTTTATTTTCATTGGGTGGCAGAAAGACAAAGTCAAATAATGTATTTCAATTAGACCATCAAAATGTACTTTTGGAAGTGCTTAAGTTACTTTTTCAAGAAAAAAATATTGCTTCATCTAGTCACCCCTTTCAAAAGAGAGTGTCTCATGGAGGAGAATGAGCAAGAAACTCCATACTGTGGGTTTTTTAAATAAATACAAGCAGGACAGGCAGGACATACGACTGTCTATATGGACAACTGCATCCCTACTAGAGGCACACCAGGAGCCGAGAGGAGCTTTTCGAAAGACAAAGTTAAAATGTCTCCTGTGCTGTACATGTGTGTGTCTTTACAAAGAGCTATACTACAAAGTCCTAACTGTTTATTTAGGTACATACTTATACTTACATAAGTAAAATGATAATAATGGTAGGTAATTACAATTGCACTTTATCACTCACACACCCAAATCGAAATCATAATAACCTCTGTCTCATTATATCTTAATCTAATTCATAATTTCAAAACACAGGTAGCGTCATAGGATTATTTATTAAAAAACCCAAGATAACAGTAATGATTTCTTATCGATAAGTAGATAGTTTTTACAACATTCAATGAGTTTTATCTAAGGCTGGCGTTAATATCTGTGATTAAATTCTAATCATAATAATTATCTGTATACCTAGGAATTTATGTGACACCTGTCAATTATTGTGTCAATGTTTGTTTCATTAATGTTTACGTAATAATGAATAATGTCTGCATTATACGTAGGAGCTAACAATTACCCTAGGTAGGGTAAAAATAAGGAGCACGAAAGGAGTTGAAGGATTCGGTCAAAATGTTTGCTGCATTCCTGAGCAATGGGTTATTTGAGTGCGGTATACATTCGATGGATTAAAAATACTTTTTTTAAGTGGATAAAGATATATAATTTAATGAGAAAAGACTAAAGCAAGTTAGGACAAAGTTTTCAGGACCAATTGAAGAGTACAATAGAAGAAACAAATTATTGTATGGTAAAATAAAATCTGGAAAATTGTAATCTTATGATTATTTCAAGTTTGCCTCCGGGAGATGGGTAGCTTGAGCAAAGAAGGAGGTACCCCGATAATAGGTATGTCCAAACGGCCTAACAATGGGGCAGAGCAAGATGAGTTAATTAATTGTTTGTTTAAAAATTAAGCGATGGTCATTGAGGTGTGACAAAGTCAGACGATTGAGTGAATGAGACATGAACATACCTAAAGCGAGGCGTCGCAAGAGTATTTAGCAGAACCATGACGCGTTTTCGCTGAATTGACAATCAACTCGATTTGAATGGTTATAATTAAGCAAGCGAGCTTAACCAAACGTATATAACCGTACAAAATCGCAGCACTAACTATTTACAAGCGCTCAACAATAATCGGCGTCGTAAAAGTCGCTTTAAATCATAATTACTTATAAACTGAATCGTACATACATATGACACGCATTTTCAACTCTATTACGATGTGATAAGGATTATAAAAATGTCCTTTATTAAACAAATCGTCATAAAAAATTGTGTCAAGTGATTTTCGACTCTATTTTGCTGCTGAAGAGGTCATATTTCAGTTTTGAGGTTATATTTGTGTTGGCGCGTTATGAAAATGGCGGCGAAGTTAGGTATTTTTATTGGAGCATGTTTGAAACAATGGATGTTTGTGAACGCCTAAAATTATTTTGTGTACGTCGAAGCTCATTTCGGACTTTTGTGAATTTGATAAACGTATCGTGAGTTTTGGGATTATATTTACAGATTGAGCACAAAACTGTGCAATGTTATGTTCACCGATTGTTCTCAACTAATAAAACTGGTCAGGTACGTACTTAGCTACCGGAAATTTTATTTTAAATACTAGCTTTTTCCAGCGACTTCGTTCGAATGAATTTCAGTTATCGCGGATTAAAAAGTAGTACACCAAATTTTATCAAAATTGGTTCAGTGTTTTACCCATGAAAGCGTTACATACAAATAGACTTACTTTCGCATTTATATTCTCCTTTTCAGCGTAAGTATGATGATCACAGAAATAATATTAACTTCAGTCCACAAAACCACAAATGAAAATTAAGATGCACACATAAAATACTTTCAAATTCTGTCATGGCGCCGAGAAAATTTAACCGCCCATTTTTTCCAAAATGGCGACCGTGGAAAGGCGCGTTCCATTCATAATAATTCGACAACACGCACTGATCTTAGTTCGATAACAGAACTACGCCTACGTTTGGGGGTGATACGGGGGTGAAATTAGCGTTTGTTTAATCGACATAACGTTTGGGCGCCATGAAACAAATTAGCCGTAAGGCAACCGAGGCCGCCATGTCTAATTTACGAATTAATTTCAGTAGTGATGCTTTTAGGTTATGTCAAAGTTTGATTAGATTCTGAATAAATTGAGAATAGATTAACTGTTTCCGTCAGTTGTTTGCCGTTTTCTTTATTTATTTATAATCTTATTTTCCAATCTAAAAGACACGAACATAATAGTATTTCTTGAAAGTGTCAGACGTTTATTATTGTTTTTCTTCAAGACATAGCAAAAGGAAACATCATCTATTCAGCTCATAAGAGTACCACACCATAAATCCTTTAATTTTGACAGATTCAAATTCGGAATGACACCACAATAAGTTTATTTTTTATTACAGCCAGAATTATTTTTATGAATGCGTTCCAGGTCCGTTAAAGAGATTGACAAAGAACTTTTGTTCTAGGTGTTCTTGTCTATGTTACTGTCGTAGACCTCAAGTTCTACTATCGGTCCCTATAGTACATACTAGTCCCATGGTTCTTGTTACCAGAACCAAAAATTGGCCTCTTCTTGGTATTACTTAGAATTTTTTTTTAAAGCCTAAGCGCTAGAGGTCTTGGGTTCGATTCATAGGTCGAGCAGTGTTATTGGGTTTTTCTATGAAATTCTCAGTAGCAGCTCGGAGTTAGGATTTGTGCCCGGTTAGCCAATAGCCTCGCCCCCTGTTATATGGGACCTAAAAAACATACCGGCGAACTGTGGGTGTACATTGTTACACCTCTGCCTAACCCTTCGGGGAATACAGGCGTGAAGGTATGTCTTTTTTTTAAACAGAACTATTTGTTATTATGAATGCTAAACATAGCACCAAATCGCAAGCCAAGCGTAGGTGCCATCAGATTATTTCCAATCATCACCAGGTATCTTACGGAAATGTCTTTTTTTTCTACATAATTGGTGCTCATTCCCGGCCTCCAGCGAGGCCCTAAAACCCTTGTTATTTCTCTGCCACAATCAATCTAAATAGTGACGGTCGCACGATGACGTAACTCGTGGGCGGTTTGACATACACATGGCGGACATTCTCATCTGCACACTCACACCAAAACATTTTCAACGCCAAAGAACAACACACAAAGATCCATAAATTATTTTCCCATGACATTTTAGGTCACATTACATCGCGTAAGGATAGTTGGTAATTAAAATTCAGTCCTGATCATATTCACACCTCGCAACAATTACAACGCTGGCAATTAATAAATGAAATAACTCTGGAATTGCCAGCAGCAAAAAATGAAAGGGATGTCCGTTTGGCGCGGTGGCTCTGAAAGTGTTTTTGTGACTGTGGAGACACCTGATGTGGATTTCCGTGTGATTCTTGAAGGTTTTGTTGACGTTGGAAATGCTTTAGCAGTCCTGTCTTCAGAATTTCTCGTCGAGGACGCATCATAAATTCCAATTCCAGCGCAACGAGCCATAATTCAAGCTCGGTTGATTGTCTGCCAGTGTATTTCTTTTAATAAAAAACTGTCTGGCTACCCAGGTGATCAAAACGTTTAAATGATCAACCGTTGCTTAGAAATTGTCTCAACAAGATCGATTCCATGCAAACTTTCTAAGCCACTCGACAATCTCAATCAAGAGGCACAACAATCAATCACCAGTCCCTGGCCCAATTGCTTCACTCCAAACGCTCAAGCCAAAGCTCACAGTCCATAAACAACATTTTTGTCAATAAAGGCCATAATTCATAAATAGTTGTGTAATCTGCGGGCGCTAAGAAAAGTCCGCCACAAAACGTGTAATGACTACCTTTTGACGGCTCGAGAGCCGGTTCCAAAATTAAATGATACGTTTTAAAAATGGAATCGCTCTGTCCCGCCTTTTTTCCATCGAGATAACCTTTAGTCCATTTGGGTTGCCATAAAGAAAAAATAAGCATCTTAGCGTTTTAATTTTTTTAAATGACATTCTTGCGGTTTTTTCTCGCCGGGAATCTTACAGTGTAATAAGTTTACGGAGCGGCCGGTTTTTGCGCGCCATACTGTTTCTTCGATTTGTTTCTTTAGCACTATCAAAATATGATTAAAATTTTCGACGGTCGCGCATTGTCGTGGGCCCGGCGCATAAGTCATGCCGTCAAACATTGATGAGTTCAGAACCCTGTTGCGCTAATTAAGCTCGCTGTTATTAATCGCTTCAGTTATTTAAATTCTGCTTGAAACGCCCGTGGGGTTATCGTTTTTTACGACTTGCGGTTACGAGATTAGCGTAGGTCGATTCCGAGAAGTAAAAAATTAACTCTTTTGCGGCAACAGATATGAGTGATATGTTCAAACGTTGTGGTAAGCTGGGCGTCTTACGTTACCGCTGCAACGGAAAGCGCTTATACATGTAAAAAGTAGATAAAATTAGACGAGGTTTCGAACGCAGGCGGTTGGGGAAGACAGAACCGTCACTTGTGCTCGACGCGGGGTGGGACATGATGAACGCCACCCTTAGCGTCGGCCGTCCCTCTCACGCTCACCTCTCCTCGCCTATCGCCGTCGCCTTGCCCTGTCATCTGGCAACCTATTCACACGGCTGAGGGGCCACCAGAACCGATTCGTAACAGTGAATAATGCATATGAATAGCATACATCTAATAATAATAATAGACAATTGCCATATCAAAAAAAGCAATGTTTAATTCCTAAACAATACTTGCTACAGGCATAAATTGGCACTATAAAAATGGTACATTAAAGCGAAGTAGGTAGCAATCATTCAGGTGTGTTTTTATGTATTATTTAAATTGATGGTGGTAAATCAAGCATCGTTAGACGCTGCGAGATGCTCGTATCGAATTTTACTGCGTCCCGTCCGACTAGAACGTAGTACGACCGTAAAACTTAGAAAAATCTTTGTATATTAAAATATTAGCCGGCCGAATTGAGACGTGCTAGCCGAGGCGGGAATTAACGCCGCAGTGGCGACCTCTTCAAATGACCAGCGACACAACATTATAGCGGGCGCTAGTCATAAATTCCGCTTCATTCATGATACACACACCGTAAGAGACCAAAGAATGCTCCATGCGTTTGTTTCACGACCATAAATACTAATAAAACGACCTCGTTACGGGGACAGTTCGAAAATCGGGCACACGACTTCTTAACGACACCTATTAGGGATCTTCTGTCTGGTCGATTTAATTGAAAAATTGTATCCAGAGCGTTGCAAGAGTTGTATCCGACTCCCGCGCCGGATGCGGGCCCAGACGTCCATTATTCCATTTGCCCATCCGCATGGGGACACGGCGGCACGACACCGACGCGACAACGCTAACACGTGTCAATAAACCAATCGCGCGCTGTATCCGAACGCTGCGCACCTACCTTAATTACTGGCAACACTTCACTGTTCTATATTTGAATTTGAATCTCGTAGGGCCCGTTCTAAATTCGAGTAAGGTTGCGCCGCTCTCGAGCCGAATCGCTTCGATATCCATTCTGCGCCTAGAATGTTTTTCTTCTTGCTTTTTTTAATAATAGAACTGTGAGCGATGCCGGGCGCTCGAATTCGGTCGATTCGCGAGCAGATTTATCGTTCAGAAAGTACCGCGGGGGGAACGTTAACACTTGTTTTAAGGCCGCAGATGAAAGTTTTACTTCCCATTCCATTTTTAATTTGAACTCTTTAAAAAGCAGCCCCAGTAACGTCTCGCGAACCGTAAATCTGTATCAGCTGATAAAGTATTTTTACAGCTTATCAGAGACGCACAATTAAACTTTTTTTATTATTTTTAAATTAATTTTAAGCGACCATTAACCCCTTAGACCCGCGATTAGGTTTACAAATTGAAACAAATATGAGTTGGTTATCGTAATTTCTGCGTAATATGAATATCTTACGTCTGTAATGTAAACACTGAGGTCAATAGCTGGCACATGAACCGCGCCCGATAGCCGTGCCCTCTTATCGTCTGCTGCACTCGAAAGGACAGTTCGAGACTCTCTCCCAGTCAGATTTCACGTAAATACGCGGTCGTTAAGATAACGATTTCCTTTCGTCGCGACGGCCGCAGTATCTTTTGCTTTTATTCAAAGTATTAAAATAAGGACATACTTAACTACTTAAAGGATTTCCATGTTAAAAATAAAATAAGCGCGCTTGCTGCGCCTCGTTAAAATGCTCACTTATTCTAAGAAAATTCCAATTTCGAATGGCCGATAGGGACCGTCGGGCAAAAAGTCCGAAAAATGTGTATCATCATAAATAAGGTGGACATAAAGCCGCCCACGCGCGTCTTATTACCGCGACTGTCCGCTTGTCCGTTCGTTACCTCTATTGTGGCTGTGAATGCGAGATTAGCCACACCGACACTCGTGATTGACTATTTAAACTTCGAATTCTGTGAGTGACGCATTTCTGAACCGAACTGAGTACCTACTTATTTCTTGTCTTTGTACGACCGCGGGACGCTTTAGGTATTTTAGTTTTGTATAATCTGTATAAGTGCTATGGCTGCGTTCAGATTTATGTTAAGTGTGTTACGTCTGTCCTATAAATAAAATTGTTTCCTCAGATAACATTTGTAAGTGAAAAACTGTTTTTATTTTTAATCACCCGCGATAGTCTAACACCAGCGTGTCAACGTCGTTAACGCCGGACAAATAGTTGGACGAAGAGAATATTTAATTTCGTCTAAAAAGTTTCATCAAGATTTACAGACGACGCGGGATCATGTGAATTGGGCGCGCGTCGGTGACCAGCCACCGGCGGGACTCGTTCTTGGCAATAATTTGGTCATCGCCCCGGCCGGAGTGACCGAACACGCCTCCGACGAAGACAACCGACACATGGTTAACTAAATAAATCAATAGATACAATACGTAGTGCCGAGCAACACTAATCTAAAAGATAAGCCTCACTAATTACCAGTAACGGCCGACTATTCATCTCGCGGCGGCCATATTTCTAAAAAGTGTCAACGAAGAAAAGCGCGCGCTAAATAGCCTAGTAACGGACCGTCGTGATTCCAATTTCAAACCTCGTTATCGCTGCCCGAAAAAAGACGAGGCTGAACGAGATATCAAAAAAGGATTCGGAAAAAATTCGAACAACAAGTTTTTAAAAATGGAACGTTCGATTCGTACACATGGAGCGCTGCGCCGGCCGTACAGCACTCGAAGGCGCATTGTTCCAGCCCTTCGCACGGAACCGCCGCGTCATGTTACTTCAATTAATATTATTTAATCTGTATCTAGATCCCGTCGGCGTGTTAGAGGAATTATATCGTTTCGGGAGTCACCGCGGTAGGATTTGTCGATCGCGCGATAAACTACATAGTAGTGTTTGATCAGCAAAAGAAATAGCGTGACATGATTATGCGAGAAGGATACATATTTCGATATGAGCGTCCAAATAACTGTCGCCAGACGGGATCGCACTGATTTACGACGCGGCGTTTGATGGCGTATAGTATTTTGACTAGGACGGGCGCGTATCAATCAGTAATTCACGGGGTGTGCGCGTAAAAAGGATGTCAGTCGTTCGGCCAACAATAAACCCTCAAATTAGCGATCGCGCGAATTACCGTTGAATCTAAAGTGCGCAATTAACGCGCGTCTACAAAGAGCCAATTCGAAAATGAACAGCGATATTCAAATTGAAAATGGAACGCGCAGCGAATAAAACAATGAGAAGCGGGTACCTGCCCTCGGGTGCTCGGTATGCGAGCCGAGCATCTAGAGCGCTCGGCCGCGCTCGGCCCGCCGCGAATCCCAATTCAAAAATGGAATCGAACAGCGAAATTTAAATAACAAATTAGTGGGTGCGTTTATAAAGCGCGTCGAGGATCAGACTGATTCCAATTGATTTTGATGTCGGAATTATGTTAAGAGCATGCGTCCGATAGTGCGCGAATAGAACATTATAAACAACAAGAACTGCTCTTTAAAAGCATATAAAATTGTACCTAATGTTACCTACATACAGTTTAAAATAACACTTATAACTATGCAGCCAGTTCGTCGTAGCACCCAATTTATTGCATACCTACATTCGCGGATGCAATCATAAATCTAACTATTATAAAATATCAAGAGTGCGTCGCCGTTCATTAAACTGCCAGTGTGTACGTCTGTCTAGAGAAAATGGTGTGAGCCATCAATATTGTTCATTATATTAAAAGCTGGGACTGTTTCAAAACAGTTTTAAGTCGAACAATATTTATCAGTCAAGAAATAAAATATGGAGAGGAATAAAAAGTGCATTACGTCACATTAGTGTAATCTCAAATGTCTCCGATCGTTTCCTTAGGCCCATTAAACAATACCGATATATGTGTATTATCTACGCCCACGTTGCTGACTGGTCTTAGGCCCTACGGCTGACCGGCCGGCTTCAGCGAATAGCTATATTTCTGACCATTAAAACGTAATGCCCCCAAACTGGTCCCTCCGGTTTTTTTACTTTATTATATTAATATATCATATTGTCATATACCAAGTTATATAATTCATCAAAGGTTATTTATATGGTCAACTTAGAGCGGTTGACCGTTTTATATTTAAATTAAGAATGGAGATTTTTAGTTGGTTTGAGTTTCGTTGGAGAATTGCCGTTTGCAATCAACGTCTCACCTGGGAATGTGACTTGTATGTACCTACTTAATTTTCCAATCCAAATCAAGTTTCCAATTAAAATTTGGAGTAGGAACTTGTAGATTATCATAATAATATTAGCCAATTATTGTCCTACAGCAGGCCAAAGGCCTCTTCTCATACAGAGAAGGTACGAGCATTGATCACCACGCTTGCTCAAGGCGGACTGGTGATTTCGTGCTTATATTCATTATAAGTTCAGGTTTCCTCAAGATGTTTTCCTTCACCGATGTGATTGATGTCCAGGATAAACTTAGAAAGTACCTACTATATGAACTGACAAAGCCACATTGGTACTTGCCCGGTATCGAACAGGCATCCTCATGCACGAGAGGCAGGCGCCTGAACCACTGGGCCATCACGATATTTATTATAAGTTATCAGAAGGGAATGTTTGTGTAAGTAGATTTAGAACTCCGACTAAAACTTTGGAACTAGGATTAATTATTTCATACCAACTTTGGTATTTTAAAATGCGGCGGCATTGCATCTAAAACCAAGTATTAAGCTTCGGTTTTCATATTTAATCAACGTGTAGATATAAAATTATGGGGTTCTAGCAGGTCCCTACAATATTTGTATGACTCTTTACTTGAGATAACAGTAACCGTTTCTTACAACAACATACCATCACGCCTGACTTCCCCGAAGGTTTAGACAGAGGTGTACCAAAGTACATCCACAGTTCGCCGGTATGTTTAAGTCCCATGTCATAGGGGGCGAGGCTACTGCCATTAACCGGGCACAAATCCTAACTCCGAGCTGCTACTGAGAATTTCGTAGAAAAACCCAATAACACTGCTCGACCGGGAAATCGAACCCAAGACCTCTAGCGTGGCAGTCGCGTTCAGGACCACGAGGCTAACGAGGTTTCTTGTATAGGAAATCACATAAGAATTTTTATCTGTGGGGTTACGGTTTGGGGACATTTTTATGATATATTGGATTATTGAATTATTTAACTATTGCAATTCTAGTATTTCGTATCTGTTGATGATATATTAGATTTTGTACAAAAATCGCCTAATGGCGCCTGGCCATAGTATCTTATATATTTGTAGTTTTAATTTTAATGACTATGAGTATCAACATTGCCAGTACAAATAATCCGTAATGAAAGAATAATTTTCGACACACACATTATTAATGAAAATATAATAGTACCATTTAAGCCGATAAAAATAATCGTAAGTGGCAACACTCAATTATATTTTTTTTATCTATTTCCCTTCCCATACAACGTCGTAACTTAGCCACGGGTTTCGCAATGTTGCCAGCGTTGAAAAAGTCGAAAAAAAAAGACAACAGTAATGTTGCCACGTTATCTTATACTTCAAGCAATGGCGGGACATTTTTCAACACTTAAAACATAAAATCGAGCGTTTTTTTATCGCGTAATGTGAACAGAACTGCCTATACAATACTGGTGTTATCTTTACTGTTAAAATAAGTACCAATAATAAGTTTTAATGTTTTAGGAATGGCCGAAACGCCCGCAGATTGGCGCCGAAGACTTAGAAAGAAGATACTAAAATGGCGGCCGGCAAACATATGATTTTTGGCGGGGAATTAATTTTAATTTTTAATTGGCCTTTAAACTGGACCTTGGAAAACCTGGTCTTTCGCTTTCGGTAAATGATTTTTTTGACCAGAAAGTAAACCATTCCATGCTCATATGTGTCGACCATCAGCTGTTTACGGTGTAGAAGTTGTAAATTTTCCGTTAGCCTAGTGATCCTAAGCGCGACTGCCACGGTAGAGGTCTTGAGTTCGATTCATAGGTCGAGCAGTGTTATTGGGTCTTTCTATGAAATTCTCAGTAGCAGCTCGGAGTTAGAATTTGTGCCCGGTTAATGGCAATAGGCTCGCCCCCTATAACATGGGGCCTAAAAACATTCCGGCGGACTGTGGGTGTATGCATTATATTGGTACACTTCTGTCTAACCCATCACAGGCGTGATGATACGTTTTGTGAGATGGACTAACCGACGGATCACGTACTAGACATTTGAGAATAAGTACTGTTTTATTTTCTTTTTAACTTAATCTTTATTAATACCTAGCTTTATCCTTTGGCTATTGTTTTGTTTACTTAGGGTTAATTCTTTGTCAAAGTGAGTCCATTCGACTTAGGCGTTCTATGATGTGTTTCCAAAGTATAATTGAAATAATAAAAAGGAATTATGTAGGAACTACATTTTATTTATAATATTTGTTACATTTAAACTGATATTTGGCTATCTATCTTCTGGATAAATAAAAATCTATTGCCGCATGCATGAAAGATCATAACTTGAGAACGGCTCCATTGGTTTGATGATTTTTTAATTTAGTTTGTGACTTATCAGGACATGGTTTGTATGAAAAAACACTATGGAAAATCCGTCGGATAATTAGGAATCTTGAATAGTATTTTTATATGAATATTTCAATAAAAACTTATTATTTACTTATCATTTAATTGCACCCGTGCGAAACCGGGGTGGATCTCTAGTAGAATGTAAAAATCTGAGTTTCTGAATAGTTTAAAATATTTATTTTGCGTTTAACGAAATAAAATATATAATACACTAATTAAAATAATTCTATTTATCAAAATAGTTACTTAAAATATGAATTACGCGCCTACAGAAAACTTTATGCATTATACTTTTATTATTATTTAAAAAAATCAAGATCAAAGTTTAATTTTTGCAAAATGTGGCTTCTATTAGTAATTATAAATGAACATATTTATTTATTTATAGTAGTAATATTAATGTGAAGTTCCGTATGTTTGTAAATCAATCGCGCTTCAACGGCTATGTGGATGTAAATGAAAATTGGCACAAGGGCAGTCCATGACCTAAATTAGGACATGAGAAACATTTTAATACGGTAAAACGTTGTCGTTGGATCATTTTGAATATTCAAGCAGACGAAGCCGCTAGTAAAAGCTAGGTTTAAGTAAATAAATGTGTAGGCTTTGTCTTAGTTTTTCTAACTCCGACATTTTGCGCTTAAAATGATAAAAATCATTTTGCAATTGAAGAAAAATGTTAAACAAATCGTCTTTGTTTTAATCGTTACTAATTATTTGATTAGAATCTAAGTAAGTACATTGTTTCAATAGTGCATCGGAAATATAAATACTTCAGACGTTTAATTGCAAAAGTTTAATGATTTTGCCGAAAATTTTATGGATCATAAATTGTTTCATCATCCCTCATGCGTTGGCAAGATTGGCCAAAAGATAAACATTAAATATTTTTTATTTTACCACTTTTATTGCGCTTATAATGGTAGTTTGAGTATTTTTGTGTTTCGAGATTCTCGCCTTAACTTCTTGTGCATTCTCTGAGTATTAATACCTACTATTTTATACATATAATTTTGATTTTCACAAATGTTTGGTTGTCCCTTATTTCTTCGAAAGTTTATAATTATAAAAACAAGCAATATTATATAGATCAGCTGATTTATTTATAGCGTATACTTAGACACTTCATATTGTACGAGTAACTTTATGAAAAAGAAAAAAATACAATAATTTGGACAATGTGCGTCACTATGGCGGGACCCCTTAGTCAATTTTATTATGTTTATTGTGTATGAAAATTTGTAAAAATTACAAAATATAGCTAATATTGTAGCGTATCACACAGATAGTACAGATACACGTATTTATAACAGGAACAAGTCAACACACCGTATCCAGTACACATGTTATCACGTTATTTAGTGGGCCACCGCCGAAAACCAGCAGTATCGCCGATTATGACTAACTATTAGTAGACAAATTGATATCCTTATCGGGTATATCGTAAAATTTACGATTATACCACCGTTTACAATAAACGGACAAGTCTTGTGCAAATATAATTTGGTTCAGTTACGTGTGAATTAATTTTTGTTAACTTTATTGCGTAATGATCGATAATTGCAAGTAATGACGCCTTTTTATAATCGTATGTTGTTTACCAATTACTTTTTTGGCATTCCGTTGAATGCTAGGATAATGTGCGACGGTGAACATTTTTGTAGGATAGGTACTTTTGAATAAGTATTTGTATAATTTTATTGGTAGTTTTAAATATCAAATTACTTGTCCAATATCAAAGGAAACTTACTGTCGACATTTAGTTGGTAGTGTTGATACAATTTTCAAGTGAAACTAAATTAATTGCAGTAATCAGAGTTCTTAATATACTTGAATCTTTTTCATTTTAAAGCACGGAAGGATTTGCAATCTTATTCCATACAATTTAAAGTCTCTTTAATTAGTTATCTATTTTTATACGCTTAGTGTCATTGTCCGAAATACTAAATACAATAAACAGGTCATAACCACAATGAAAATTTAAATAATGAATTATAATTTGTACAACAATTTTCAGAAATCCAGTTATCTTTACCGTCGGTGTTTGTAATTTTATGAACACAAGAAAAACTTATAATAAATCATTTTAAACTATACCTAGTTTTTACAGAAAAAAAAGAATCTAAACTCAACAATGTAAATAGATAATGTATTTTTGTAACATGTTAATTTATACTATTTATCTATTTCATGGTTTATGTTGTAATTTTGAAGTAGGTATGCTTTTTACAAGTCCCTAGTGCAAAAAATAAAGGAGTTAACGCGTTATTATTTCCCTCTACTATTAATATTTTATCTTGTTTGCTACTCTAGCGATTTATATTATAATTCATGTAAATTTGTATCATCTTTATTTATCGTAAGAGGTTATGCAATTAATATTTAAGTTTTATATTAGGTACCTACAAAAGAATGCGTATTTGTTTGTACCTAACGTTTAGTTTGGTTTGCTCTTATACTATGGTTTTACATTATCTTTATCTTTACATCAAATAATTAATACTTCACACGCAGTTCCCTATACCGTACTTTTAATGTCGTTTGAACTTGTTACTAGAGGAAACTTTGTACTTTTAATATTAAACAGTAAAAACATTTTTAACTGCCACAGAATCGTGGTGAATAAGTATGTTTGGAGTAGCGTTAACTTGTTTTTATTTAAACCTAATATTAGGAAATACTTATTATGTATTCGGCTGTACATGTAGACACTATTATAAGTACCTATTTCATTATTTTTCTTATTAAACGTAACATCACACATAACGCGAATATTACTTTCTTTAATAAATTTTACACTTTCATTTGAACAGTGGTTTAGCAGTAGTTAAACTTTGTGTCTTGTGCTAGCTCCGTGCAAAAAAGCTTAGTAAAAGAACGATTATTATTTTAATAGCTCGATATAACTTTTGTTACATAATATTTTGACAAAAATAACAGGTTTAGGTATATTTTGTCATTAGAGTATTCGTATTATATAAAAAACGGTATTAGTATTAGGCATGTTCTTTTTGAACACCTTTTTTATCTCAATTTTATTAAAACGAATGCGATACTAAACTATCTCGACCTCAAAATTAATGGTAATCGCATACCATCATAACTAGGCTAATGCCAAACGATAATATATACCATTATATGATATAATTATTATATAAATTATTTGATTTCCAATATGGCGCCTAGTGCACTTATAACAGTGTCTCCAATTAAATGTATTTTAATCCAGAAATACCTACAGTTTGACTGCGTGTTAAGTTATTACATTAGAATTAGATTTAAACTATGCCTAGAGTTTATTTTAGTGTTAACATTAAAACGCCGCCATGTACTAAATAATTGACTAGTCAAGAATGGTGTTTTGATCTTTATGGATGAGTTTTTGATCCACATAACCAGTTAAGTTATATTTATTTAACAAGAAAAACTTATTGGCCAACTAAATCCATGAATTTTCTCTAAATAAATTGTTTTATGCATTTACAATTATTACTTGTGTGAAAGTTAGCGTTATCAAATCACTCTATTCAGGAATTGGCAAACGTTGTGACTTTTCTTTCCAAGGAATATATTTTTAAAATTGTCCATTTTGACGTGTTTTTTTATTTCTATCTTCGTAGAAACAAAAGTCCACCTTTTCTGAGAACATAATAAAACTTTGGAAACTACAGAAAATTTTATGATCGATTACATTAGCATAGTTTTGTTGTGCGTCAATCTAGCGGGGCCACTACGTGAATTCAATTTAAAGGGTTACCTTTTCGATGGTTGGTAGACCATTTTATCGAAAGTTGTAGGTTACGAAGTTCGATTGTATTTCATAAAGGTACTTGAAGAAGTTTTACGACCGTCGGAAGAATCAATGGAACGAATACAATTTGTTTTAGATGTGTTCGTATAATTTACGAACTGAGAATCGCTTCCTTTTGCGTATCATTTGACAGATTAGATTTATTCAAGTAGTTTTTTTTTAATAAGCTAGTTCGTTTATATTTTATTGCTAATTCAGATGTTTAATTTGCAATTTATGTGATGTTAATTACTTACTCTAAAATTCATTGAGAATATTTCTTTGTCACTAAAGTCATTTTAAATCTTATCTTGGTATTAACGATTAATGTTTTCAATGAATTAGTTTCTTTAAGGCCAGCTGAGCTTTTAGAATTATCTACTTGAATACACAGATCACTTTTCGCCATACGATCAAATATAAGATAAAATCGAAAT
Organism: Caradrina kadenii; assembly: GCA_947462355.1. NCBI lineage: Eukaryota > Metazoa > Arthropoda > Insecta > Lepidoptera > Noctuidae > Caradrina > Caradrina kadenii. Next base: position 11,933,614 of record OX381690.1, on the reverse strand, counting down.
AAACCTCACAACCGTCTGTTTTATTAGCAACATCTCCAAAATCTACAAGACCATTCTATTTGACACTTTAATGGTTTGGCAGTTATTTATTTTAACCATTTAATAATACTATTCCTAAACAAAGAAGGATTAAACTTTTATGTTTCCTACGCCAAAAACAATACAACCCTAAATCTTTAGAAAGTTGTCCCCACGAGTTCCGTTAGGGGCATCTTTGTGGCGCGCACCAAAAAAAGTTTTCCTTTTCATTGTCAATTGAATTTTATTGTCGGTTTCTGAGATACTCTTTTGTGTCAAACTGTGCGTTTAAAGCCGCTTGTAACTCCACAGATTTCACCGTGTCCCGTCCCCATGCCCCGTAAGTGAGCATTCAACAATAGACGCCCCGCTGCACGCCATTCTATCCCATTTATTGTCCCGATTCATAAACCGAAGTTGCTATTCCGTCAGGTGTCCAAAATATGGATACTTATTCATTTATTCATCAATCCGATTTATTCTCCTGACCGCTTCCACATCTCGCGAATACGTCACTGCCCACTAATGCTCCCACTGAACCGTAATGGAATCGCTCATTCATATCACAGTTAAAAAGTTTTTATTGAGTGCGAGATACCGTCGTGATTACATTATCACAAAGTGTTTTACGTTCATAATGCATTCATTTCGTTTTCATTATCACCGGTAATGCGTCGGTGGTGTTAGAGCGCGCTCTGAACTGCCATTATGTATTCCAAACGCGTTCTACTTGTTATAACAACTTCCCTGCTGTTGTACACGCCTAATGTGTCCTGACAAACGTCTGACCATTTTTGAGACATGTCTCAATTCTGATTTGCTTCAGTTCTTTATCTTCATCTACTACATGCCCTCTCAGTACGAGACCAACAAGTGATTCCCTAAGTTTAGTTTGTTTTGAACACTTGTCACTGTTGTTACTATCATTATCACCTATCATAATGTCATTATCTAAGGATTTGGGATTTATCGCCCTAGGCTATCAACTGTACTACTACCGTAGCTGTCATACTCGATGCGTGAGTGTGTAGTGTTGTTTGTGTACTTCTCATCAGTGTACATACCCTAGGCTGAGCCATGAAAGCTCGGCCCGAGCCCGGGTGCAAGGCTCCGCTGGCCACCACGAACGTTTTTCGTCACGGGCCCAACCTAACACAACACACTAGCACGTGAACACATACACATCAATTATTTGACACCGTCACAGCGGCCCGCTAGCTCACTAGTGTCATAATGCACTCGCGACGGATGTTAACTAGAGGTTTTGTATGGTTCGATCACGGGACGCGGCGTGGCCGAGCGAGGCGCGGGGAAGCGGGAGGCCCGGCGCGCTCGGCAGTCTGGCGGACACTGCCGCGGGTCGAGCGAGCAGGGCCGACGCCGGGGCGTGGCGTACTGCCCACCTCGCGCCGCGCCAATAGGCGGCGGGCGCCGAGCCGCGCGGGCCGCCCGGCGCTGCGCGTGTGTGCCGCTCTCCCGCCCGCCACACCGCGCGCGCGCGTCGACACAGACGGTCGTGCGCGTTTTTTCAACGGTTTTTGCGGCAATTACATGAGAGTTTTCCTCTGTTCGGATTTTCTGTTCTGTACCTAATCAAAATTGCTGAGTTCCTCTCGCACGGAACGCGTTGTGAGTTAGGTATCGGCGTTCGACGGTTTATGCTCGCTTGTGTATGTTTGGAGCGCGCCAATGGGATGACTTCGGATCTTTATTTATCTTAAACATCTTTAAAGTTGTTCAATTTTATTCAAGATTTTTCGTTACAATCAGCTGAACATTTTACAGAATCCTTTCTAATAATAACAAGTGTGTCGTTGGTTGGTTTCCGCGCATGCGCCGTCACCTCCAACGTAGGACGGCCGTAGGTAAAAGTGTTTAATGTGAAAACTTTGTGATGGCAACACTCACCCGCTTCCATTCATTGTTGAGATTCAATCTTTGTATTTTGAAACTTCTTTAAACGAATACTGCGCAATATACAAACAATTACCTTATCAATTCCCAAATTAAAACTACTGAGGTAACAGCCTTTCAAATTTATCATGACTAGGTATCTAGTTAACATTTAAATTATTCATTTGTGAAGCGGGTAGAGGAAAACAAAAGCTTTTAATTTACACGAAGACCAAAAGACCAAAAGACAAGTTCATTAGAGGGTCACGCGTGCTTGACGCACATTCTTGCACATTACCTACTATTTAGTGCACAAACTTTACGATTATTTTTGTTTAATTTCTCCTAATTAGTTAATGTCTACGATTGAAGTAGGTACCAAACATTCATCCAATCTCCTATTAGTCTCTTGCCACTTTTATTTAAATAAACTTAATTTTTCGTCCAATCTCTAATTTATTGTAGTTTTGATTTATTAACAAACAGACAGATGGCTATTTATTTAATGCATTAGTATCTTATCTTAGGTATGTTTTTGAGATAAAAATATTTCTCACACATCCATAAGATAATCTATCACTTTTATTTTTAAAGTTTGTATTTTTTGGTTTTTGAAATCTACGTAGCTCTTATTCATATCGTTGGAATAGATATAATGTTTATCGGTAAGAACTTGCAATCTATACGGACATTATAAAGAGGAAAGATTATTTGTTTGTTTGTACTAAATAACCTACGAAACTGCTCTACCGATTTTAACCTTTTTTTACCATACAACATCACGCTACGCCACAATGGAGCGGAGCAGTAATAGAGGAGATAAATTATCGCGGGTGAAATAAGCTACGCGAACGGCGAACAAAGTCGCGAGCGGAACCTAGTAACTTCGGACTTAGAAATCTAGAGTTTTTATTAAAGTTGAAAAATCACTATGATTGGACTAATCGTCCGCCGTTTATCAAATAGAAATACAGCAGTCACTTTTGAACGTTTTCAGTTGCAATAACTTCCAATTAGTCTGCTCTAATATTACTATATTTTTTTAAATCCTAAATCAAAGGAAAGAACCGTTACACTCATAGTGATTGAGTAAAAAAAAAAATATCGACGTAGGTATCTGTCTAGATAATAATTTGGAGTTTAAAAATGGCTAGAAATCTGTCAAACATTTTTTTTTATAAAAATTAGTTTTATATTTGACAAATTTTTATATTGCGTTGTAACTTTCTTTCTGATTAAAACTTCTTAAGACACACTTGAGGACCTAATGAACTTCGTCAGCACATAGTGTGGCCGTAATTTATTTTGGGCCAAAGGTAATAAAAAGTTACAAAATTATTTCATTTACACGTAACATAACATACCATCACGCCTGTATTCCCCCGAAGGGTTAGGCAGAGGTGTATCTATGTACACCCACAATTCGCCGGTATGTTTAGATCCCATGTAATAGGTGGCGAGCCTATTGCCATTAGCCGGGCACAAATCCTAACTCCGAGCTGCTACTGAGAATTTTATAGAAAAATCCAATAACACTTTTTGCTCGACCTGCGAATCGAACCTAAGACCTCTAGCGTAGCAGTCGCGCTTAGGACCACTAGGCTACCGAGGCAGTCAGTATTTTATATAGCATTTATATTTGCCATCGATACGCCTCAAAACGTCCTCCTTATGTAAAGAAGTACAATTCATTAAAAAAATCTAAATAGAATAAAACAAAGTCGCTTTTCGCCATCTGTATGCTTCAATCTTTAAAACTCCACAACGGATTTTAATACAGTTTTCGTCAATAGATAGAGTGATCCAAAAGGAAAGTTTATCCGTATAGAACATCACGCCACGTCCAGCGGGAGCGGAGCAGTTACCAAAGACGTGGAGGCTGACACTGTGGGGTATATAGTTAGTAACAGTATAAATTGCCACACGTATCTCGTATAAGACTTGGCTATTTCTAAGGTGTTATAAACATTCCTTACGGTACTTCCAACTTCTCAGGTATTTGTAGTTAACGCCTCAAGTTATCGTAAAGATGCTGCGAAGATGTCTTCAAATAAAAATGAGATGAACGTAGTTTAGTAAGAAACTCATTTAGAATTATCTGATTATTAATAAAACTTGAGGTAACCAATAGGTCCAAGGACCAATGTGACTGTTTCAGTTGCTAATTATGTACGCTAGAGGTCTTGGGTTCGATTCCCAGATCTAGCAAAATGTGTTATTGGGTTTTTCTATGAAATTGTCAGTAGCAACTCGGAGTTTGGATTTGTGCCCGGTTAATGGCAATAGGCTCGCCCCCTATCACATGGAACCTAAACATACCATCGAACTGTGGGTGTACACTGTTACACCTCTGCCTAACCCTTCGGGGAATACAGGCGTGATGGTATGTAATTATATAGGTACAAACAGCGTCATCAATTGGTTACCCCTCTTGCACTAAAATTCGTTCGAAAACGGGTAACCAGTTAATGACGCTCACCGTACCTACTTTCTTAGTTTACCTTGGACATCACTGACATCGGAGAAGGAAAACATCGTGAGGAAACCTGCAGTTATTATTTATGTAAGTCTGAAATCGCCAACCCGGCTTGAGCAAGCGTGGCGAGCAATGCTCGCGCCATCTCTGTATGAGAAGAGGCCTTTGCCCTGCAGTGGGATAATAATATGCTGGTATTTATTCTCGCAATTAATTAAATACCTATTTAGAAATTTAAGGTTTTTGACGTAGATATCATATATTGGAAAGTACTCTCAGCTTTTGCTTATTAAGTGATTAATTTAATACAATAAATCAGTCGATGCTGAAGAAAATAGGTCGTGCTATGACCGCACAGTAATAAATGATCAAGCCAGACACGTTCTGGCAGACGGGCTGATGAATCCAAAACAGACAGAATGACGCTTCTGCATATTTTGAAAGCAACTTACTTTTGCCAGCGACATCACCCGCGTAAATATCGGTTATCGCAGAAGCCGACATGAATAAAAAGTGGCCCATGTCCTTTATTGGGGTTTAAACTCACCCCGTACCAAATTTCATCAAAATCGCTCCAGTGGTTTTCATAATATGAGGTATCAATAATGTCTTTTTTTTTTTTTGGTGGGTGGGTAATCATCAAATAACTTCTCCCGCCCTGGGCGGGGCGGGAGGGAGTGTCAGACTTTTACTGACTAAAACCCACCCATGTTCCTTCTTGTGCCCTTTGCGTTCCGGGGGCGCGGTATGTCTTACGAACAACCCGCAGCCCCGGCAGGCATCGGCCCTCAGTGGCCTCTTCCTTTTGCTGACATCTCTTTGAGGCGCGCGTGGAACACGAACGCGCCGTCGACACGGCCTGTCGTTATGCAACGTAAGGACGGTGAGCTACCCATTGCTCACCGTCCACAGGCCCGTATCTACGGTGGCCGGGAATCGTCTCGCAATCAATAATGTCTAAGTCACGTTTTGTGGCACATTGGTTTCTTAACTGGGAATCACATTTACGCTACAATAAGTACCTACATCAGTCATCAGAGTGTCCGTGTATACTCAGGAAGCCAGTAAGGGGATCTGGTGAGCTTCCCCCTGTACTATGATGATGGGTTTCTTTAGAGAGGCAATACTTATTAGTAAAAAGTATTCTAAAGAGATTTCTGTTAACATACCATCACGCCTGTATTCCCCGAAGGGTTAGGCAGAGCTGTAACAATGTATGTATATGATTTCTATTATAGTACCCTTGTTCTGAAGAGGTGTTGAGATGACCTGAACTGGTACTGAGAGAGCGGGTTCGAGGTGGCGCAAGAAAGGGGAGAAAGATCTTTGCCCAGCAGTGGAACATTACAGGATAGATTTAACAAAAAGACTTGGTTTTCAATAATCTGATCTCAAGGGCTGGCTTCAACCTTGGCCAGTAGTTTAGCATTGCCATCCGAAGTGGCAATGCCGCTAGCTATTGGGCACATATCCAGTTGTCGCCGATACGTTGATCCCATTTAGTTTTGGTTTTTTTGTGATATCTTATTTCAAGTCTGTGAATATTGTACCTACATATAAATATTAATTAAATAATTATTTATATAGTAGCCACCACAAGTCGTGAGCACAAACGTCAAGTAAATTGTTGGGTTCCTTTCTAGGTTTTTTGGGGGCGCCGACGCTGCACACGATCGGTCTGACTGACGGGCCAATCGCGTACAGCGTCGGCGCCCCAAAAAAACCAGAAAGCAACCCAAAACCCTAAAAATTAACCTAACGGTTGTGCCCACGACTCGTGGCGGGTACTAAACCTTCTTAACATCTTAAAAAACTCTATGAGTTAGCAAGTTTAACGGTAGCAGCGATGGTGCCTACATGATGCGCCGAACTAACATAAGATTAGATACTAATTATGACGACTTTGAAGAATATGAGAATAAAATTGTTATTGTCACTACATTTAGTCCAAGTAACATGATGATATTGGTAGGTATATAGACATTTCTATATTTTCTACCAAAAAAAAACAACAACTATTTGCATAACATACCCATACCATCACGCCTGTTTTCCCCGAAGGGTTAGGCAGAGGTGTAACAATATACACCCACAGTTCGCCGGTATGTTTTAGGTCCCATGTAATAAGGGGCGAGCCTATTGCCATGAACCGGGCACAAATCCTAACTCCGAGCTGCTACTGACAATTTCATAGAAAAACCCAATAACACTTCAAAGAACTGTATTAAAAATAAACTAGTAATACCAGCCTATTTTTGTTCCACTACAGGGCAAAGGGCTCTCTCACAGAGGAGTCACGGGCATTAATCACCACGTTTGCTCAAAACGGATTGGCGATTTCTGATTTATATTCATTATAAGTCCAGGTTTCCGTAAGAAGATTTCCTTCATCGAAATGGGTTTACAAAGTGACTAATAATATCAAGACACTTATCAATTACAGTCTTCAATATGGATAACAAACAAGTAGCCTAGCTTCTAGATTCACAGAACCACACCTACTGTTAAAAAACGGATAAAAAATTGCTTAAAAAAATTGCCGCCACATGTTTGACACGGTACCTTATCGTCGAAATGGACACAGAAATACAAAAAGACATCTCTTCAAACATTTTCAGACAAACCCGGAAACATGTCTTTTGTTAAATAATCCAATAAAAATGGTAGAAAACCAGTCAAAGTACCCATTTTACTATTTAATAGGAAACTAATAAAAACCTTCGAAGAGTTTTATTCTAAATTTTTGGTACACAGATTCTAAATTGCAATTTTTTCTACTCTTGTTAAATTTAATTGAAATACGTTTTTATCAAAATCAAATGAATTTTTGTTACAATAGAGTACCAAAAGATACTTAAGGCCCGCACTCCACCAAAGCGGAGAGGAGATGTCTTTGTGAAGGAGCTCGCCCAGGGAAGTACTTCCACGATACCTAGATTCAACCAACTAGATTCAATATTTTTAATTTAACATGTAATTGACGTTCAAAAGTGCCTTTTAATGGTCTAATTGAAATAAATGATTTGACTTTGACTTTGACCTATTTCTGCCGCAAAACAGAGTTAATGTGTTCCGGTTTGAAGGGTAATGGGTGCCGGTGTAGTTACAGGCACATGACACATTTCAACTTTATCTCTGGGATGGCAACGCGTTTGCAAGGCCTCTGGTATTGCAGATGTCTATAGGCAGAAGGGGCCACTTAACATCAGGTGAGCCGTCACTTTGTTTAGAACAATGATTAAAAAAAAACATGTAATAGGATACTGTGTTGTGATAAAACTAAACGGTGAGACGCAATGACAATACCGCCAGTCGATTGGTTGTACGAAACATATCATCTCCTCTCCGCTTTAGTGGAGACCGAGCCTTACGCTTCTAACAGCGTTGGTGAGAAGTACCTGTTACACACAATATTAGTTATCGTCACGGATTTTAACGTCAAAGGGAACTTGAAGCTCGGGCTGCAAAGACGAAGGTACTCCGCAGTTCATTGCCGTTCCCACAACAACAATTATCACCGATATTTTATTATCATGAGAACAATTAAGGCAAAATGTTATTATTCTCAATTATCCATGTAGGCTGCAATTATGCAGGTAGGCTGCCGTATGACATAGAGAGATCGACAAAATTCAAAGCATTTATTTCAGTTAGTCAGAAAGTTCAAAGCTCGATTCACTTAGAAATGCCATGAGACATACTTGGAAATGTTATGCCTAAAAATTTACCTAGCTATATACAGGTACTAGTTACATAACTAGTTCGGGAAAGCACAATCATCATTTTTCATCATTTCCAAACGCATCAATCTTAATATCTTCAAAGTTAGAGTGGACAGACTTCTCCTGGGTAAGCTCACTCGTTCGTCGACTATGTCTTCTAGAGTCAAGAGCAAACCCATCTCAATAAAAAAGAGAATGCTACGCTTTCACGACTAAACCAGAAAACCGATTTTGATGAAAATTACAGTAAGTTTGAAGCCCAACAAACGACATAAGCTAGTTTTTATTCCGTGACTTCAGCTGCGTCCGACAGTCGATATTTAAACGAGAAAGTCGCTGGCAAAGCTAGTAATTGATAAATTAAAGAGAATAAACAACACGAGTTGCGTTTTAAAACACAAATTGATGTTTTAAACTGAGTGAAGTAGTCGATAATATTTGTAGTGTTAATTATTGCTGTGTTGCATGTTTCAGTGAGCCCCGCCTTTACTACAATCAGGCTTATAGACTGAACAGGGTGTGGGACTTAAGAAATAGGAGTTTCAGTCTTATTGGCTAAATTATGGGGTGGTTTTTTTATTAAGTACAGGTTTTAAAGTGCCATTGCTTGTTATTTTTTTTGTTAAAAATGGTGGTCGTAGTGTTGGCTTGCCTACTGTGTAGGTTGAACGTAGTAGATAATTATGTTTAGTAAAATCAATTTATATAATACTAGCGAACTGCCCGCGACTTAGTCCGCGTGGCTTATTTCACCCGCGTTAAGATACGTCTATGATTACTGTTCCGCTCTTGTGGGTCATAGCATGATGTAATATACCCTATGTTACTCAAGAATAAAGTAGCTATATATTGGTGTAAAAATGGTTAAAATCGGTCCTGTAGTTTCGGAGTGTATTCGATACAAACAAACAAAAAAACAAATCTTTCATCTTTATAATATTAGTATACATTAAACCTAGTATTCCGTTAAACTACGATTAACATGTCTCATGTCATGTCATCAAAATGATTAAATTATTTGGCAAATCATTTCATGGAAATTCTGTTCCATTTTTGAATGATCTTTAATAGACACTATTAATTAATTGAAAATGGAACTAAATTTGTGTTAGAGGTGGTGAAACAGGCCATAAGTCGAATTCTGTTCCATTTTTGAATAATCAATGGTAGACACTTTCAATTATTTGAAAATGGAACTGAATTTGTGTTACAAGTGCCAAGCCATGTGAAATTCTGTTCCATTTTTTAATAACTTATAATATACAATGTGATTGTTTATTTAAAAATGGAACATAATTTGTATAAAGGCGGGTTAAAAAGGTCCTAAGTCAAATTCTGCGCGCAATACGTTCCTTCCAGCGTAGGTCAGTATTAGATAAGTAACAAAAATATCCACCTCGAAAAATTAAAATAGATTTTAAAAAAAGAACATAAATCTTTTAAAAGCATTTAAAACACATGTTGAAAACATCAATTTAATCTACATTTAAATGTTAGACAATAAAACGATGCATTTAATTAGCATAACGTAGGTCGCAAAATAAATAGCTTAGAATAGATAATATTTATTAATTAGTCGAAAATCTGTTTCTGTTTTCTAATAATTAAGTTTAGATACCATAACTTAGGTAATGAGCTCACGTATTATAAATTTCGATCGACATTTCAAATAAAAATAACCGTTTCGCATTAAATATTTATTTGGTGTGAAGGGTTCTTATTCAATAGTTGATGCTAATAAAGTTGTGCTTGTTATAAATTCCGCCATAATGCTATAGGATAATCGTATTTCTAATTTGAAAATGGAATCGAATACTTTTACGTTAGATCTGTGCGAAATACTGGACAGTATTTCTTCATGACTGAAAAATTATGGCAAAATAACGATTCCTAATTTTTATTAATTTACGAGTGGTAAAGTAACAAGCAAAGTCAAGGGTATCCAAAAAAATAGGTATGTTATTGTCAATGAATTTAAGATGAATGAAAGAACGATTGAGTTGACTTATCTTTTAATGTAGAATAAAATTTCTAAATAAAAGAAATAACGATTCGAAAAAAACGATTTGTAAGTGTCTACGATTGGTTAAAACAACGAATGGTTATTGTTACGATCCGTAATTAGTAGTAGAAAACGATAGGTAGTAACTAAATCAATCCGCATATTTATGCTAAAATATCGAAGATAAACAAGATAGCCATATTAGTAAAGATCGCAGTTCTAAAACAGGCAGAAGGGCAGTGTTGACATCATCAAAATAATAATTAAAATAACAATTTTGAAACAATACCTAATTAATTTAAGCACAGTAATAAATTATGTTTTGTTGTTTACTTTGTTTGTTTTTTAAGATTTATTCTTAAGTTGAAGACGGACTGTTATGTATGATTGTACCTAAATAATGAAGGTTATTTAAAGATCAGACCTGCCTAGTAATCTTGCAAAAAGCCCTAAACATTATCGTGAAGTTTCTATATACTTAAAATACTCACCTAAATAAGCCATAAAATGAACATTATTGATAACAAAATTATCGATTCAATACTTGATTAAAACAATTATTCTGGAGATGATAGTGTTAAGTGTGGCATAAAAATAAGACTAAGATAAAGGCTTACTTAGTATTCAGATAACTAGCAGTCGCCGAACGGAAAGTTCAAGTTATACGTAAACTTACTACTAGCGCCATCTAGTATTGAGTAGCGGAACTAAACCGAACTTTTTACAGGCCCTTTCAACTTTTTTACGTTCTTTTTTCGGAAGCTGTTTTAACGTGTATTGTACGTTTTTATTGAAGCTAGAATATTATTTTTTTTTAATAATGGCTGTATGAAGCACTTTTAAATCGTGGCCTTTTATAATAAATCATTTACCTACAGTAATTAAATAAGTACTTTTGAGCAATTAAAATGAAATATCACCCATATTTATGTAAATCTACGCACAAAATTAGTCGAACCCACCAACCTTACTATAATAAAATTCTAATATAATTTGTAAACTCGCGATTTGTGGCAACATGTTTGTAAGCCAGTTGTTTTTAGGCATCATCGTGTAATCGGTCATTCTAGCGATCATTGGCCGGCCCTTGAACCAACAGAGAACATTCACGGCCTTTTCATAACAGATGACTTAAAAGCCTCGTTAGCCTAGTGGTCCTAAGCGCGACTGTTACGCTAGAGGTCTTGGGTTCAATACCCAGGTCGAGCAAAGTATTACTAGGTTTTCTATGATTTCCTCAGTAGCAGCTCATAGTTAGGATTTGTGCCCGGTTAATGGAAATAGGCTCTAGGTGGGTGTACTTTAGACCTCTGCCTAACCCTTCGGGGAATACAGGCGTGATGGTATGTTGTCTGGTATGGTTTAAAAGACATATCACATGCACGTTAACTACGCATAGGTACTGCCCGTTAAACTAAGTAATATTGAGTAAATTTTAATAATAGGAAACGGCTTTTTTTTTGGTGTAAAAAATATTTGTTTTACGGTAGCGTGGACTGTCACGAATGTAAAACATTGTGCTTAACGGTGCAATGTTAAAGGTTTAGTTATAACATTTAAAATGTGTTTCCATAAAAATGTCGGACATTTAACTTCCAATAGTTCTTCAACCAAAAGGTTACCACGCATGGTTTAGAAGAAAAAACACAAATATAAAAATTTTAAGTAACCCCCGACAGAAAAATAAAAATAACTACCGCAGCTAACAAAAGAGCTGATAACTTTGAAACTGCTAAACCGATTTCCATCAAACATGGCTAAGAACACTTCCGACTAATACACCTTTCAAACAAAAAAACAATTAAATCAAAATCGGTACAGGGGTTCGGGAGCTACGATGCCACAGGCAGACACACACATAGACAGACACGTCAAACTTATTAACGACCCCGTCGTTTTGACGTAGAGGGTCAAAATGACCGCATTGATGAAAAACAAAAATTTAAATTTCAGCTTTTTTAGGTATTTTTTTAAAACACAATATTTTAATTCTCGTGCCACATCTAAAAGCAACGGTATATAAGCATTTTTATTCTCACTTGAACCACAAATCACTAAAAACAAACATTTAGCACAAAACATTAAAAACATCGTTCTGTCTCAGTCAACTTCAAACGAGTGACAGAAACAAAACGATGTTTAGCGCTAAATGTTTTAAGTGATTCGTGGCGCAAGGGGCCTTGTTAAAATCAATATCGATAGTAATGAATAGTGGTAAATAATTTATTGTCGAATAAGTGGACAATCGATTATTTAAAACTTAATTAATTTTCACAAGTCTTAATAAAAATAAGATATAGACATACCATCACGCCTGTATTCCCCGAAGGGCTAGGCAGAGGTGTACCAATGTACAGCCACAGTTCGCCATGTCCCATGTAATAGGGGGCGAGCCTATTGCCATTAACCGGGCACAAATCCTAACTCCGAGCTGCTGCTGAGAATTTCTTAGAAAAACCCAATAAGACTTTGCTCGACCTGGGAATCGAACCCAAGACCTTTAGGGTAGCAGTCGCGCTCAGGATCACTAGGCTACCGAGGCAGTTAAAAATAAGAATGTGTAAAAAAATTGAAAAAAGGTTGGCTTCAACGTGGTAAGATTATAAGTAGGTATTACACAATAAGTATGTTGGTAATTTGAATTCAATATCTACTTAGATAAGTAGATATTGAATTCAAATTCTGAAATAAAAATCAGGAATTATTTTTATTTTTTCAAGAAAATCTAAAATATTTATGGAAATAGATTGGTGAAAAATCGATAAAATAAATATTCATATAATAGTAACGACAAAATACATTGGTACATACCTATATAAATAAAAAAAAGATAAATAAATAAATAAAATACATGTTCATATCAAAATACATAAAAAAAATCGTGTTTAGAGATTACAGACCAATATTACAAGTTTCCTTACGTTGTTTCACTAAATTCTTCATTAGAGGCAGCATTTCTTGATAATAAGAGACCGTTTGCAAACCCATATGGTATTATTACAGCAATGAGGTTAGCTGTAGGTTTTAAAAATGCACCATGAAGCAGAAGACTAATGTAGATAAGACTTAAATAATTTTGATCAATAAAACATACAGAGATAAAAATTTAAATTAAAAAAATCGCTACGTATTACGTAGATTTGAATGGAGGATATTCTTCTATTTATAAAATGCAGTGTAATGTACTCAAAATGACCAATATTTCAGGAATTTCCCTAACAAACCCGTAGCATATTGACGTGAATAGGCTCCTATTAGAAGCATATTCTGCTTAGACAGAAATCGTAATGCCTGAGTAACCGGACAAGAAGGAATCCGAAAGACCCAGTCAACCGCACTGAATAAGAACGGTGAGAAGTACATTCCTTCGATTTTTGAGAACATGCATCAGCTCTGGAGTGGACCATAAGACTTCTGTCCTACATAAGGACAAAAAAGCATAAACCAAACCCGAACCTAACATGGTTTTCTTCACAAATGTAGGTCTTATAGAAAAAGAACATTTCAACCGCAAAATACATGATATTTGAAATACCATCGACTAGAAACTATTTATGGTTTATTTTTATTAAATCCGCTAGGCTTATAGTTTTGTTTAATGGAAAATTTCTAAGTTGGCCGACATTTTGAACGGTTTATTGGTACACAAATTAACTCGTATGTTCGTGGAGTTTGTTTAAAACGAGCGACGTAGAAAAATATAGTAACGTTGCATGCTGTATTTATATTTCCGTTATTTAACATACTTATTTTCAATCCTCGAAGATCTATGAGCTATGTTTTTGATATAGGATAGGAAAAAAATTGAGAAAATTATTTTTTATTACAATACTAGCTGTACCCTGCGGTTCCGTCTTCGGTCATTGTAGTGCCCGTGTGTTGTCGCCATTGACCTTTCCTGATAAACGGGCTCTATAACACCAAAACAATTTTTTTTAAACCGGACCTTTAGTTCCTAAAATTAAATCGTTTAAACAAAACAAAATCTTCTGCTTTATTACAGGCCCCGCGGTGTCACCTGCGTCCTTCCACGTCTTTGGTTACTGCTCCGCACCTGTGGTCGTAGCGTGATGTTTTTCCTCTTAAGTTAGTCTTTCTCACATTTAAATCCGTTGCGAAGTTTAAAACATATGAGCGTACAAACGGTGGGAAGCGACTGTTTTTACTAATATATATACACTCACGCCTGTATTCCCCAAAGGGTTAGGCAGAGGTGTAACAATGTACACCCACAGTTCGCCGGTATGTTTAGGTCCCATGTAATAGGGGGCGAGCCTATTGCCATTAACCGGGCACAAATCCTAACTCCGAGCTGCTATTGAGAATTTCTTAAAAAAACCCAATAACACTTTTTGCTCGACCTGGGAATCAAACCCAAAACCTCTAGCGTAGCAGTCGCGCTTAGGACCACTAAGCCAACGAGGCCGTCAATGTCGTGTCCATTTACAATAGTGCCTAATACCAACCAATTTGCAATGGTAGTGGAAGAGCATGAAGTACGTACCTACACTTTACCCAGGAACATACTTAAATAACTACACACCTACTTTGATAAATATGTGAGTAGGTATGAATTTTCTTATCTTTCAGATAGCAAAAGAAAATCATGCTGTCTCTATCGAATTTAAAAAAAATACAGGAACACAATGATGTTTGAAATAACTTAGTTTAGCACAAACTGTATTTAGTGATCAAGTAAGTAAGTGGTAGTTTAGTTCGCTACTGATGCCGCTGTAAACGTTTCCACCAGCTGAGCCCAAAAATGATAAGATTTTCTAAAATCATAGACTCAAAATGGAGAAGAAGAGGTCGCATTTTATTCCTCTAATACTCAACTGCAAATGGGCCATTCCACGCCATATTAAAAAAAATAAACAGACAAATCTTGACGCGGAAACCATTACACGTTTTTTATTCGATTCCACACAAAATCCATGCACCTCGATGCACCTCGCATTATTAACGGCCAGTATTTACTTCGTTTTTAATTAAAATCTCCTCGTTTAACCTCTTTGATTCGTTTTAGTTTGTTATAATCGATTTTTAGAACATTATGGTTGATATGGAAAAAGATATTGGTCCGACGGCCATTCTTTCTTACAATGTCGAACAATATGAATTGGGTGGAAATTATTAAATTTTTCTTTCACCTACAGCTCAAATTTTTATTTCCTAATGTAATTTCTGAAGAAATAATTCACAGTTGAATTGTTATTCCCCATAGCTTTAAGTTTTTGCTGTGTTCCGGTTTGAAGGACATGGGTGTCGGTGTAATTATAGGCACATGAGACGTTCCAACAGCCGACGGCACACCTGAAGTTAAGTGGTCACCGCTGCCTATAGACATCTGCAATACCAGAGGCCACTAGAGTCTGAAAATAAAACAATTCGTAGGAATTTTGTAGATAAAAATAATTATGAAAGACTCTTAAGTACTATACTTGCACCCTCTCATGTGCCTGTAATTACACCGGCACCCATACTCTTTAAACCGGAACACAGCAACGCTGCTTTACGGCAAAAATAGGTTTGGTGCTACTACTTCCCTGGACGAGCTCCTTTACAAAGAGCTCTGCTACTATCAATACACGTAATATATAAAAATGTCAGCCACATTGTATTTATTATTTTAAACAACAATGCATGACACCTAAACACACACATAGTGGCTATTTACTTAATAAGAAAAGAAATGTTATTACCTTTTGCGACTCCTGTTTACAGTATCACTTGCTTATCACGCGATGGCGATTTCAAATGTTTTTTTTGGCTCAGGTGTTCTTGTATTTTCCTTGCCCAAATCCAAGGTGGTATCCAATGATGGGACAAACAAGTGTTGGTTGGTGGCGAGAGGGACAGACGAAATTGTTGACTTTACGGGTAGAACCTGAATGAGGCTGAGACTATGGAGTTTAGAGGCCAGCGGCCGATAGATCGGCGGCACTATAGTCCACGCTGCACGGTCCTTGGAGTTGTGCTGATGTCTCAGGGCACCCGGACATCGATGAAGGTGGGAGCCCAGAAGTAGGCCACACTGGATGCACGCACCTATCAAGGCGAAAGTAGCTACATAGGCGGAGTTTTTAGTGGGTGCAAGCCCCACATATCCACGTCGACTAAAAAAAGGAATGCGGAGATTGGCACAAATAAAGAGTGGCCTATACGCAGCACTGGGTGAATTCGGGCTGTGGATCATCATTAAAGAATGATCAATTCACTCAGATTTTATAATAAAATAAAATAATAAAAAAATCAGTATAGTATTTAAAGAATGTATCACAAACGAAGTCAGGGCCAATAGTTAGTGTTAGCTATGACATCAGTACAAATAGTGATGTCCATAACATATTTATCACTAAAGTCACATAAATCATATGACAAAGCGATGCAAAACTAAACAGATGCAAGCTGTGGCATGAATTTACAAAAACCTGCATAGTCAAAGCATTTATTTTAATTAAACCATTTACAGGCTGTTTTGAATTGTCAAGGACTCGTTCAGACAGACAGTTGAAGCTAGTTGCTCGTTCCTAAACGTCGGTAGGTCTCTATGGAGAAGAACGAGCAAGAAACCACGGACACTCTTTTCTTATTTTCCAATAGGTAAGGTAGATGCTATTTTGTGTGGTCGCAACCGAGCACGGGCCTATTTATGCCTTTTCCTATTTCATATGTACTTTCTAAGTCTATCAGTGAAGAAAAACATCGTGAGGAAACCTGGACTTATAGTTAATGAAAGTCTGAAATCGCCAATCCGCCTTGAGCATGCGTGGTGCTTAATGCTCGTGCCTTCTCTGGATGAGAAGAGACCTTTGCCCTGCAGTGGGGTAAAAATAGACTGGTGTTATTATTATTTTGAAGTGGTATTTATACCAGACCCGAAACAACTACCTGTAAGCCATACGAATATTTGTTTCAGCCCAGCAGCCCACTTTTATAAATTGATCAGCTAATCTTCAAATGACTTCTTAACGAGGCATTAATCAATAATAATAAGATGATTGATAAAATATCTAGCGCCATTAATTTCTCTGCGGACATTTACTCGCGCCATAAAAAACTAGTGACTCTTTCAAGCTCGTAAATCGGCGATTATTTACGTCATAAAATCATAATTATTATAATAATGTCGTTATTTCTCGTTCACATCGTTATAATAGTTATGATTTTAGAAAAATAATAGCTTTTTTAATAACGTTTTTGTTGTAATTAGTTGCTTTTTTAATATTATTTGGCTATAAAATGTGTTTTGAAATAGAATAGAGAGTAGATCATTGTTTTTTTTTTTTAACGGAGAAAAGAAACTATGTTTCTTTTTGACAGCTATCGTAAAAGTCATCTTTTGAGTTTTACTACTGGCCATCGCGTTAGATAATATGGTGAAGCCACTTGTCATTTTTGTAATAAAAACTTTTTTACTACTAATAGTTTAAAATATAATTTATATTTCTACTTAGTACTGGCCACCTCATCTTGTGTGTCATAATAACCAGAATGATTGTTACTTTTAACCAAGTCTTTTTTTTAAATTGCTGACATTTAATTCGAAATAAGAAAATCTTAGTTTGCAGGCGGCAGAGGATTCTAATGACCCAGGAAGTTAAATAAGGGCCCAGATGGGGACCCAGTCATATGTTTACCCTGCGTAGTTGCACCAGAACTTAAGAAATAACCCTACGGATTAAAAAAGATTAGCAATAGCTGTACTATCACTCGTGTTAATAAAAATTTAACAGTGAAAAAAAATCCGCCGCTAAAACTGACCGTACCCGCATTGAAACAAAGTATTTTGTATTAAACAGTAAAAGAAAAATAAAACTAAGTCTGTTTACTTACTTTTAACAGCATAATCTTCTTAAACACAGCACTAAAGTAATAATAAACGAGGCAAGTAAACGGATTATAAAATTGTTTAAAAAATCCATTATGGCGTCCGAAATGGCGGGCAAACAATATCTTAAACTTTTTATTTTCCCCAAAAACGAATTAGTAGACATTATTAGAAAAAAATATTTAAATTTTAATTAAGTAATTAAACAGTTGGTAAGTTCCATACCTAATTAATTAGGTAGTAATTAAAAAACACTATTTAATTAAAATATTCATTTTTGACACAGAGAGTACCGTCCTAATTAGGTAAAAAAATAAATAATTAGTTTTAATTCTAAATACGACACTGTATTTCGCGAAACAGTGGTTTTTATATAGAAAGCAACTAAACAAATTAGGTCCACCATTTTTAAAACTACTCCGATTTAAATAAAATTTCGAAATAAGTATTGTTTACTCTAACAACTTTTAAATGCTAGTGACTACTGGGCGGTTGGCACTGCAGAGCTTAGTCTGAAGAGTATTGTACCAAAACATTGTAAGATCTCTTGGTTTTCGAGTCGAAACCACTTGAACCTATGTAAATACAGCGGCTTCCAAAGTTTGACAGAACCCCGCTCAAATAACTAAAGAAATAAACGTAATTATTAAGACGTCTGAATCAATCTTATATAGATTTTAAATCCTACGAAAATCTCTGCAAATGTCAGCTACTACTACATTACTTATTGTATTACTTAGCCAAATACATTTTGAGCTGTTAAAATGGAATTACCCCATAGATTTTTCCAACTCAATTGTCCAACTTTTTATTGCTCTACATGAAAAAAAAATACAATAATGTAATTGTAAATTGCTCGGAGTAACAGAGATAAAATAAAGACTTTTTTTTTAAGTGATGTCATATAAATGTAATATTTTTAATTAATACTATCTACATCCATGTTTGACTATCTCCGCAACTTTGACAGCCACTGCCAAGTTTCATTTGCCTCTTGAACATTTCTTCGGAGAAGCTTAAAATTTTTTGCACAAGTTTTTTGCGATCCTGCCCTACGACCCTGGGTGTCTATGGCAATATTTTGAAAGAACAACATTTATGGACTGCGAAAGTCATCGCCGACGAATGACGAAACATTTCTTTAGTTCACTTGAAACGCGAGCATATGGCTCCATTTTTAAATATCACGGATTTAAATTAGGAATTAGTGTTTTGGAATTGGTTTTTTCTTCTAAGAAGCCTGTGCTTTTGAGTTGTTTAGAGACGAATCAAGATGGATTTCTTTCAATTCTTTTTTCAAATACTGTAACGTTTTTTTTTGTGCAGGATTTTATAATACCAGTTTTGTTTCTTGTAACGGTATTTATTTAAATTAAGTAGAAAACATCTGGACGTAACTTTTTTAAATTAGTCTTAGCTTTAAAATTGGTTTGTACTACAAATAGTATGCAAAATACACCAGACATTTACTCCTCAAAAACAACCTTCTTTTTTAAATGTAAATACCCCTGGCCTCTGGTGACTTCGTAATGATACGTAGCATAAAGTAAGTAGAGGCTCGCCCCGCCCCCTTCAATTTGCATGCCTCGCCTTTCGGGCCGTTTTCGCTTTTTCTACTAATTGTGTTAGACATATACCATATTGCTGTGTGCGTGGCTGATTAAATTTGAACATACCTAGGTAATGTACGGTAATTGTTTTATGTATGAACTTATTATTTTTTTGGTTTATGATTCAAGTTTAGCCAGATGTAAGAAGAGTGACTAGCCAAGATGGCGCTAAGTCGCTACCTATAATCTAAAATTAAATATAAACTGAATTTAATATTCATAGTAAAAGCTCGCCAACACTTGCTTAAGAAGTTGACAGACTCGTCCCACAATTCATTTGTTATATTTCTCCACCTATGTATTTTTATCTCTCTCTACTTTGTATATTTTGTTTGTATGTATGTATAAATGTATTTATTACTATATTTTATTCCTGGATATTTTCTGTTCCTTGCACCTACTATGTTTTGTCTCTGCATCGCCCTAAGATAAACTGGTAGAAAATGCCTAAGGCATTAAGTCCGCCTTTGTACGGTGTATTTTTTACATTATGTGCATAAAGTTTTAATAAATAAATAATATTATGTTTTTCTTTTTATTATTTGTGTTAGATTCTTTGTGTAGAAGATAACCAACATTTACAGAATTCCTGATTTTTATTAACATTTGCATTGTGCCTCAATTTGTTAAAAATACTTCTAATTGGCCTTCATTTTTGACATTGATTTTCGCCGAAATGAGATTGCGATTACATTTTGAACGATTTTAATTACCCTTCAAATAAACAATCATCCAAAACTCAAAAAATCGTTCCACAAAATGAAACTACATATCACTTACCATAGACTACACCATTTCGGCCACAAATTACAACAATCATCATTTCACAGTCTATAAGGCTAACAATAATGGATAGTTCTTTAATTGACATGTCATCTTGAAGCCCTTCTTCAAGTCAAGCACCATTGTGGCCAGCTTAGGCAAATAATAGTAAAACAAAATTAATATAATCGTCGTCCGAAAGGTGATTGATTGCGATGAGTCAGCCATTTTGGATTTTTTGTCTATGGTCCGGAGTGAAATGGCGGGCTGTTTGATGTTAAACTGTCAGATTTGTTTAGTTTTCACACTTTGGTTTTAAAATTTTTTTTGACCGTTTTTGCTAATGCTTTAAATTAAGAAACTTTAATAATTTTGAGGTCATCTTTAAAGGAACCTATGTGAACTATTTTTTCCGGCTCCTCAAAGGTATACTTTATTTATTTATTCATAGTTAGATACGTACTCTACATCACGTCCATAGACCCACCGTTGGGCAAAGATCATAGGTCACTATCTGATCGACGATAGTGCGTGCGATGCGCGAGCGCCGCCGCCGGCACAAAATGTGGAACATCTTTGAATTAAAAGTTTTTAAACTATCGTTGTGAGTTCTTATTGTATTTTTTATTAGTGAGGTGACGCTGAGGTCAATTTAAATGATTGAAGACTTAGAATAACCTCAAGATAAAAGATGATAATAATCTTAAAGTATTTCATTTGAAGTAAGTATTAGTATTCTAATTTTAACTGTGGTATGATTTCTGTTGAAGTTTTAGCTATTTCCTCATCCAGAGCAGTAAACCAATAAGTATTCGTGAGAATTCATTCAATGAGGTTCTATTCCCGCACCGAAAAATATTCGTATGGCCTATAGATATTGGTCCGGGTCTGACTGTTTGCATATGTGAGTTTATATGTTTGTAAACGCACCCACAATACAGGTGAAATTAGTACTGTTGTGCACCAATTTTTTTTTAAAGAAATAATCTTTTATACCTCAAAATGTTGATTTTTTTCTGGTAATAAGCATAGCCAGGTGGTATAAGCAATTTGTGATAAGTTATTCAAGTTGTAGGTAGTGTGTTGTGAGTGTGACCCTTGTCTAACATTCTAGATTGTTGATAGCGACCTAACAAGGTAACCTGAGCGGTTTTGCGGCTGAATATCGTATGTATTTTAGTTTATAAACTAGTCATAATTCTAACCTTGGTATTTGTCAGCTGTGCAACTTGGGTTGTATCCAAGTGTAAAGGTTTCGAAACCTAAGTGTTTACTATACATTTATTTACACAATTTATTTTCGACATTTCTTTAGATTTTTAGATTTTAAAGTTTTAATATGTAGTTACTTAAAACTTTTTGTTAAATACCTACTTATAAGTTGCTAGATGTAAAAATTATCTTTTGTTCTTCCGCTTTAACTAAATAGCATCATATGTAAAAAGTTTTAAGACCTTATTTACTCATGTGAACAAAATGAATATTATCTTTATCTTTACAAATCACTGCCTCGACAGCCTAGTGGTGCTAAGCGCGACTGCTACGCTAGAGGTCTTGGGTTCGATTCCCAGGTCGAGCAAAAAGTGTTATTGGGTTTTTCTTTGAAATTCTTAGTAGCAGCTCGGAGTTAGGATTTGTGCCCGGTTAATGGCAATAGGCTCGCTCCCTATTACATGGGACCTTAACATACCGGCGAACTGTGGGTATACATTGATACACCTCTGCCTAACCTTTCGGGGAATATAGGCGTGATGGCATGATGATGATTTATTTTTTAAATTTATCTTAGACTTATAGACATCAGTAAAGGAAATCAGCGTGAGGAAACTTGTACCTACATCTAAATAAAATAATTATTTGAGCAAGCATGTTGGTCGATCCTCGTGCCTTCTCTATATAAGAAGAGGCTTTGCTAAACGGGACATAAGTACACCGGTATTTTATCAAAATTTGTTAAAAATATCCATGACTTGTAAAGGAAAACATTGTGTAAAATGCCAGATAATACCCAAAAGAGCACAGAGCAAACGTGATGAATGCTCATGCCTTCTGTGTATCAGAAGAAGTGTTTATCATACTTTAAATTTCTTCAAAAACCAGTGCAGCAGTTTCCGAACCACAATAGCTACTGACTCGCTATGATTGGTGGGCTCTAAGTGGCGATCTAATCGTGGTCTGGTGCGCCCGCGCAGCTCCCGTGATGATGATAGATGATGTTCTATAAGACGCGTGCTGGTGTAGAACATGGTGGTCATAAATCGTTGGTGATTTGGCGGCAGTAGCAAGTTGTGTCGTCATGTAACATCGCGCTTTTTTTCGAAGGGGTAGGCAGGGATGTCCGTTAACTAGTTTATGTGAAGGTGTAGACCAATGAAGCGTGTTAAGTTATGTAGGTCGTAGGTGTTAAGTCACTGAAAATTTTGACCTGTGGTAGGTAGGCGCGGTTTTTTGAGGGTCTGCTATAGTCTGTGTTTTTTATGAAAAAGGCTACACATAATAATTTAGCTATCATACGTGGACGTCCCATGTATACTTGTGCAAGTCCAAATCTGTGCAAGTATATCATTACTTGTGACCTGCATTAATTATTATAATCTGCAAGTACCTACTTAAAATACATAGGTACATTATTGTTAAAGAAAAAACCGATATATCATTTAAAAACGAATCAAATATCACCATTCAAAAATAGAATTCAATTTCCACAGCTCTTTAATTGTCAACAGATTATAAGCAATAAACAAAGAAATAAAACGTTTTTTAAAAATCGAACACCAATTTTTATGGTGCATATTTTAACCTGTCACTAAAAGCGTTCCAGCGATCGATTTTTAAAAAGGAAGAAATTAAATAATAATGGAGAATTGTAATTTACAAACGTTTTTAATTAGTTCTACAGGTGTAGTAGAAAACATTACTAGACATAAGATAACTTATTAAGCAGTTATGCTTACGTAAAATCGTTGAACCGCATCCAAAACAGCCGATTAACTATAAAAATGCAATAAAATATTAGCTATAAAAAATAATGACCAATCAAAGGAGTTTCCATACAAATTTTACGATCGATTCACATTAACGACATGTTTTAAATAATATAGCAAGACAAATCGTGTCGCGATTGGTCTACGAGCTTATGTCGGGTGGGTGGACCAATTATCGTCCGTGACCGTAATATATTTTTTGTGAGTCTCTGTGTTTAGGTATTGGATTTAGGAATTGGTTCCGTATAATCGATGTGCTATGCTAAAATCGATTGGTTGGTTTGATCTTCCAATAGTATAAACTAATTGTATAAAAGGTTTAGCATTTTCTTAAGTATCTCTACATAGTATTAAACAAAATCGCTTTACGCCGCTTGTACACTTAGGTGTTTAAATCTCTGCAACGGATTTTAATGCGATTTTTATCAATAGACAGACAGATTCAAGACCAAAATTTATAAGTATAAAACACCAAGCTACGACCAACAGGAGCGGAGCAGTAACCAAAGACGTAACGTATATCGCTAGTCCATACTAATATTATAAAGAGGAAAGATTATTTTGTTTGTTTGTACCGAATAGGCTCCGAAACTACTGGACCGATTTTAACAATTTCTTCACCCATAGACAGCTACATTATTACTAAGGAACATAGGCTATAACACATATACAACGGTACGACATACGGGAGCGGAGCAGTAACCAAATATGTAACTTAACGCGGGTGAAATAAGTCACACGGACACTTCGCTAGAAGTATAAAAAGAGTACTGAAACGAAATGTAAACTTTCCAAAACATAAACGTTTTTGGACAATTCTCATTAGTCTTTATACATGTAATATCCGATTCCCATATCGTATGCCAACAACGGTTCGTGTACCCGTCGTATAATAAAGCTACCGACACAATATCTTCACTGATACAAAAGTCGTAACCTCAATCAAAACGACGATAAACTTTGACAAAAATTCCACGTTAAGCCGTCTTATAATTATCCATATATTTCCAAATCCCAGTTTGAAACTACCTGGCTGTAGGGTGGCCATGTTCTTTGGTGACGCGAGATAAAAGAGTAGAAGATATTTTTGTTGACAGTTTTGGACTGTGTTGTAAAAATAAATAAGGGCATTTATATTGTTTATGGTTTGTAGCACCTTAAATGCAACTATTTTTATTTATTAAAACTATTTTTTCTTTGTTTTTGGGCTTTATTCAAACGCGCTAATCTCCGAAACTAACAGTCGGATTGGAAAATCTCTTTTTGTATATGATAGCCAAATTCTTGAGAAATATTATAGGTTATATCACTATATAATATAATATCACGCTACGACCCACGGGATCGGAGCTTTTTTTGCATATTGCTACTAGTTGTACCTATATACAGCTAATCTTTTGTAGATTAGCTGTATATAATACTGTTATTTATTGAGACCTAATCATATCGTGGACTACATTAAAAAATGTAAGAAATACGTCTCACACTATGGAGCTAAGCTCAATTTAACTTAAAAGTTACAAGTATAATCTATTTAACATCAAAAACAGGACATATCCAAACAATTACAAAAATTGTGCATCCCAATCCGGACAGCAATTATAACCACGCTCACCCACGTCAAAACGACCCGCGCACTGACGTTTATGAAAGAAAAAAAAATCTTAAACCTTTTAACAGAACTGGCCGGCGATAACTCAAGCGAAATGTCCAAACTGTATTGTAAAAAAAAAAAAGATATTCGAATTTCGAACATAGAAAGTGTTAGCGACAATAGGATCTTCAAAATCTTGTTAATAAAGTCTCTAGTGGGTAGAGATTGTCGGCTCACAGGTGAAAGACGTTATTGTGTGTTTTTACTTAACCATAGAATTTACCTGACATTTAAGTGTGTGAAATACAAAATGGCTAACTAGGTACAAAAACTTTCATACTTTTTTTTCTGACCCTGCATTTATTTGACGTTATGTTGATTATTTTATCTAGACTGATAGATTTCACAGTTTATCATTGCCGCTCCCAGGTTACTTAATTGCTTAAAAGCTTTGGTGATTCATAAACCACACTTCCGCAAGTTAAAAGGTGCTTTTACATTAGTCATCGTGCGGTAATCTGTAGGCATTAAACTTGCTATATTATTTTTCCGCTTACTCTTAAATTCGCAGATTGATTCACCAAATAATATTTAAATTCTGTAAATCGAGGCCAAACACTGGCAATACGAAGGATCCAGCCGTGACAATGGTTAGAAAAAAAAACTGTATTCGAAAAAAGAACGAGTCAGAGAGAATATTTTTTTCAATGCGCTCTCAGCGTGAGATCGGTTTTGGAGGGAATTTCGGATTTAGAAGGCGTCATATGCGGATCGGTTTTTTCGATTTCATTTGAAATTGTCGGACATATGGGCCAGCGGGCGGTACCTCATCAAGTGTCAAGACGTTATTATTATTTAGATCAAAATGGTGTATAATTATGTTTTTCATGGCAATTATTGCTACCCTTAGGATTAGTGTAAGTAGGTACGTCTCGATCCGTAGAATTTGTGATGTCCTTACAAAGCTTTTAACAAATCGTTGTTGCTACAGAATGTTTAAACTTCACCCATAATAGGAATTTCCGTTAATTGGAACGAAGTGAACACACAAACGGAAACGGACATAAAGCAATTTTCCGAACACCTGACAAAATAATTTTAATTCCATGTTTTGGTTCAACCTTTTATTCACTATCAAAAATATCTGTTAATAAAAATAGTACTAACGATAAAGTAGCACAGAAATCCTTTGAAATAGATATTTTTTCTAAATTTCTCTCCCTGTGTTAAACATTTAAATCAAATCTAGCTACAACTGGTGTTCCACCTTTTCTAATACAATTTTGAATTTCGAATTTTAGTATACAACACATAACATGACGTCACACTAATTCCAATATTTCCGAAAGCATAGACATTAATAAAAACTACATACCTACTCATTTCGTGTTTCTTATTTATTAAATTCTGCTCGCGACTTCGTCCGCGTAGCTTATTTCACCCGCGCTAAATTATGTCTTTGGTTACTGCTCCACACTCGTGTGTCGTAGCGTGATGTTATATAACTTATAGCCTTCCTCGATAAATGGACTATCCAACACAAAAACAATTTTTCAATTCCAACCAGTAGTTCCTGAGATTAGCGCGTTCAACCAAACAAAGAAACAAACAAACTCTTCAGCTTTATAATATTATTCTCTTTGAAATCTAGGTATCTATAAAAAAAGTATAAATCAATGTAAATTCTAAAACTATATTTTAGGTCGTTCATTCAAGAACAGTTTATATTATGCGCGTACGCAGGCAATGGTTTATATACAGCGAAGCTAGTGGTTGTTTTAATGTCCATTTTGTTCTGTTATTTACTTTTTCAGATATTTAATTACCTAGGTTTCCTTATATTTATTTCAATCATAAAACTTACTTTACTAATAATTAGATTACAAACTACGAATTGTATACAGTTTCAATAAAAAGCAAAAACGAAGCTCATAGGGCAACAAGAAACTCATCCGCATCGCTGTCCATGGGACAAGTGCCCAAAAGGCTGACAGCATTGCCACGTCCCGGGGCTGCGGGTTATTCGTAAGAGATGCCGCGCCCCCGGAACGCAAAGAGCACAAGAAGGAACAACGATTGGTTTTTAGTCAGTAAAAGTCTGACACTCCCTCCCGCCCGGGGCGGGGGAAGACATTTGATGATATCCCACCCCTAAAAAAAAAATAAAGCATTGCCACGTTGTATTGAATTTATTTTCTAATGCCATTTATTATCTGGTAAGTATTAGATATTATTCCGAGTTCTATTTTAAGGTAATACCTACGACTAAGTGGAAATATGTTGCCTAAAAGACAGCTAATTCATGTCGACTTTCACAGAGGTTCCTATACCCTCTTTAGGGAGACTATTTCCCTCTTTTGAATCCTTGCATCTAGTCTAATAATAAAGAAGTAACATTGGGTAGATTACACCACTAATCAATTGACGTACTTTTTATGAGCTGTCGCGAACGCGATTCCCCATAGATTTTGTACGAGAATACATGATGATGACGTCACTTTTTTGACATCTCAATTCACTAACTATTCATTGATTTCAAAGCAACTAAAAAACTAATTTTATACTTATTTAAAAAATCATCGGGTTTATAAGGCTAAAATAAACTGTCCTTTTTGTGAAGTTGTGTCTTGGAATTATTGTTTAATGGTGTCATGTACCCAAATAATTGTTTGTTTAGAAATCTCTCAATTTTCTTTTTGATATAAAGATGCACTACGCTAATCAAGTGTCATATATAGGATATATTTTACAGTAGAGTATTTTTTATACTTAACTGAAGCTAGTATGGCGGTCAATCCTATGTACTTTTAGAAACACGCTTAATATTTAATCTGACTCAATCTGTCAAAAATATCTCTCGCTTTCCTACATTTATTGACATTTTATTGTCATTGAGATGACTAGATTTTGAATGTTTTTATTGAATAGAATAATTAGCCTTCTGATTTAAACCTAGGCTAAATATAAATATTAATTAACTCAGGTTTAATAATAGTAATTCACCCCTACTTCTTATAAGTGAGATTTAATTTAATTCCGCTAAAAACACAAAATTAAAAATTTTAAGAAACCCCCGACAGAAGAACAAAATCACTACCGTAGCTTACAACAGAGCTGATAACTCTGGAATCGCTGAGCCGATTTCCATCAAACAAAGCTAAGAACATTGCCGACTAATTAACCTTCCAAACACAAAAAACAAAATCATAATCGGTTTATTCGTTTGGGAGCTACGGGGGTTTTTGCGTCGGGGGTTAATAATAAGTAGGTAGATAACTGTACTTACCGATAGCATCGGATGTTGTATTTGGGGTATCATTCAAATCTTGAACCTTAACCAATCTTATTTAAAAAGAAACATACCGTTTTATACTACATAAAAATAACGCGGGCCTCTAACAAGTTTTTTTTTATAAGTTTCCTATATATAGCACTGTTGTTACCACCATGAACGCGGGGCAAGTATAGAATTTAAGTAAATATGTAATAATTAAGTGCACAAAAATGTTGTCTACCCTCTTTTTGAGTCTAACCACGCGCACGCGCACTACCTACTTTGAAACACACAGCCGCAAGGCAAGCCAAGTAATTTTGTATTGTCGACTTTCGCGGATTTTGATGTTCAGCGCTTTGTGCTGGGTAATTAAGAATTGAAGCATAGACTGTCCCTTTGGAGGGTTAAAACTTGCCGGTATCTTAATAGCTAATAAATCACATGAATTATCGAACAAAACGTAAAAAAGAGAGATCATCAAAGTAATGTCAAAGAAAGTCCTTTGATTGGCTGTAGCTATTTCAGTCAGCTAATCGAAACAATTGCAAGTTCGTATCGCTATCTGACAACACATTTGGATTTTACAATCTATTTGGAAAGTCCTCGGCGCTGCTACATTTCCTAATTCAAAATGAACGACAATCAAACTAACCTCTTGTTTATGCTTGCCATAATGTTGCCATACTAGAAAGTGTCAGTTAGAACAAGAGCTACATTTCCTTTGTTTCCATATGAATGCAGTAATTATCTTTCTTCGATTCTATTGCCTTTCTTTCTTCAGCCATTTATTAAGAGATAGATTAAACATTTTATGTAGTTTTTGCTTCATTGTCTGTAAAGCTTTCGCTGTGAGGTTAAGACACCATGTTTGTTTAAACGAGTACTAAGTAAACAAGTATGAGAGATGTTATAAAGTGGTGGGGTTAGTTACTTTAAATACCAACTTAATATTCTGGTCCTTAAGGCCGGAAATACACCTACGTCTGATTGTTCCATACGATAGTCTGATCTGACAAATATTTTATTAATATTTCCGGATATTGAGTCAAGAAATCGTGCAAAAAGTGTTATCTGGTTTTTCTATTGAGAAAAGTCTCATTAATAGCCCGGAGTTTGGAAGTTGGTTGTGTGACACCCCCGTGCCTCGGAAAATACGTAAAGCTGTTGGTCCTGCGCCTGGTCTCTCCCCGGTCGTGTCTGATTGCTGTCCTATAGGAGTGCAAAAGAGCGGGAGAGAGTGAGTCTTATAAGAGTGAGGAAAGAGGGAGTGCATCTGTGTTGGACACACACTCGCACACTATAATATCTTCTGCGTACTTGGTTGGTCGTAACCGAAATCGGTATGGTTACTAGTTACTTTAAATACCAACTTATTTTCTGGTCCTTATGGGCGCAAAAACACTTACGTCTGATCCAAACACATAGTTGGCGTGAATACCTTTCGGTAGACTGGTCAGTTAATCAAATCGAACAGACATTCCTTGCTTTAATATAGAAGATCTCTTTAGTAATAGACGTACGAGTAAGTACACGTTTTTATGGCTCGATAACCTTTTGCGCATAAGGACCACGTGCACAGCTAAGAATAGATTTAAAATTAATCAGCTTTAACTATGCAACAGGTACTAAAATCATGCCTCTAGTGCACTTGCGAATAGCACCAATAACAATTATATAACACTAGCATCTGCCCCGACTCCGTCTACGTGGTTTTAAACATAACACATGGTATTTTTGTCGGAATGGTTGGCGCAGTAGCAAAGCCAATGGCTGCTGCGCTGCGTGTGGCGGGTCAATTCCCGCACGGAACAAAAATTGGTATGTCCTATGGATAGCTGTTCCAGGTCTGGCTGTTTATGTATGTGAGTTTATATGTTTGTGTACCCACAATACAGGAGAATTCCAAGAAAGGGGCAACGTTGCTTAAAAAAAATTACACTCGCGTTTACTTACGTCTTTGGTTACTTCTCCATTTCCGTGTTGTAGCGTGATGTTATATACCCTATTCTATTCCCCAAGAATCTGACTATCAGATACAAAAAGATTTTTTCCAATCCGACTGTTGGTTCCAGCAATTAGCGCATTCAAACAAACAAAAAATCTCTTCAGCTTTATTATATTAGTATAAATTGGTTGACGCAAGCTTGCGTAGTAATTACAGCAATATGGCTAAGACTTAGAAAGCCATATAATAGATAATAGGATTCTCAACCTTAGACACCTCGACGAACTGCCCCGTTCATCTCGTGGTCGCAAGCGCGATTGATGAGTGTACTGTCCCGGGTCCGATTCCCAGGACGAGCAAAAGGTGTTATTGGGCTTTTCCATTAGGATTTGCTCACTAGCGGCCCGGAGTTTGGAAGTTGGTGGTGTGACACCCCCGTGTCTCGGAAAGCACGTAAAGCCGTTAGTCCCGGCTGTCATACGTAGATCTTTGACAGTCGTCACGGATAGTCAGACGCCTTGAAATCTGACAACCAGTCTAACCAAGAGGTATCGTGTTGCCCAGTAACTAGGTTGTAGAGGTCAGATAGGCAGTCACTCCATGTAAAACAATTCAGCTGCATCCGGTTACAATGGAAGCCGACCCAAACATAGTTGGGAAAAGACTAAGCATATGAGACACTTCAATATTCTTCTTTTATAAAAACGTTGCTCTACACTAGGAATTCCACCTGTATCTTGGGTGCGTTTACAAACATAGTTTCGCTCCTGGGTTGGACGCTAATAAATGCGAGACAGTTATTTAACTAACGCAGTATTAACTTATCCCAGTATTGTATTATTAGTAGTACTACGCTAGAGATCTTGGGTTCGATTCCCAGGTCAAGCAAAAAGTGATATTGGGTTTTTCTGTGAAATTCTCAGTAGCAGCTCGGAGTTAGGATGTCTGCCCGGTTAATGGCAATAGGCTCGCCCCCTATTGCATGGGACCTAAACATACCGGCGAACTGTGGGTGTACATTAGTACATCTCTGCCTAACCCTTAGGGGAATACAGGCGTGATGGTATGATGCATGCAGTATTAACGTGCACAAAAATTGTAATTATGTTTTTGTTCCAATAAAATATTTTGATTGATTTTTGATTTGATAATATAAACTCACATACACAAACAGCCCGACCCGAAATAACTATCTGTACGCCGTATAAATATTTGTTCCGTGCGGAAATCGAACCCGTGACACGAAGCACAACAGCCACTTCGCCAACCGTGTCGTCGCCGTGTCGTATTGGACAAAAATATTGTTTCCGCTGCTAAATCAAACCTAATCGAAACAGTTAACTAACAATTACGAAATAAGTTTTAGTCTATGGATACTTTAAGTTAATTACTCTTCGTCGGTTCGTCGTAATTAGCAATAGAAATAGGAAACAGGCCATTGACAAAGACAATCCGGTATTGTCCCTGTCATAGACAATACGAACATTAATTTTAAACTTCTAAAAAACGGTTGTGTAGTCTAACCTCCTTCATTTAGAAAGCTTACATTACCTCCATGGAACAAGCGTATATATTACTTGAAAGAAAACTTTCCAAATTCAGACATAAACTTTGGTTTACGTATCGGAAACAAAGCAACCAATCTACCTTGGTTAATACAACAATAACGCAATAACAACGCCATGCTAATTAACTAAACCTTCGGCCATTTTAACCTGCCGCCATTTTGTTAAAATATTACCGCGTAAATTAATATTTAAATTGCTCTTTCAGACGTCGAAAACTAATCGAAAGACACTAACTACCTTTTGTTTGCTGTACAAATAAAAATTATAAAGCATCATTTTAGTTTTTCTTTTTTTGTTAAAGGCGCATTTTATGCGTTGAACTTAGGCGATTAAACAAAATTCATTGCGCTGTTTCTTCCACATCCTTATAACATTTACGATTAAAAACGGCAATGGAATGCATCAATAAAAGAAAGCGATTTGTTCGCTTAGTAACGAGCCAATAAATGCCACCATGCACATTCCAGTGTCAAATTTGAAATTCAAAAATGGCGGGTCGATGGATTTTTCATTTGTTCCCGGCGTCAATTTGACGAAATGTTAACGTCAAAATAACGAATTCACATTAATTTTGTTGACTTTTATCTATTCGATCTCGTTTTTGGACATATTGCGGTCGTAACAGACACCTTTTTGACTGAATTAGCATTTTGTTTTGTCAACGAATTTACTTTTACATAATTGTGTAGTTTTTTCAATCGTGGATTCTGAACGGATAACACATATTGCATATTAATTAATCAAAATTCTTTAATTCAATACCTTAATTAAGACTTGAAAAGCCACATCAAAATTCGTTCAGTCATTTTCAAGTTGCTCGCTCCCAAACGCACACATCATTGTCATAAATAAATAGTTTTTTTAAATACAACCATAGCGGATCAGAGATAGCCTTTATAAGCTTTTTTATGGCTCATAAAATAATACAGGTGGCCGCCATTCCACCTGTAAAAGTAATAATATTATGTCTAACACCTTTTTACGTACATATGTAATTTAAACCAAGGTATAAAGAATGGAAAACTTATTTATTTTTATCACCTCTGCTTCTGTAACCACTGCGCCATGTAGTTAGCGATCGGTTGCTATACTGCGTGTCTTATGTTCGATACCCGCAGGGAACAAATATTTTTATGTTGTACATGTTCCAAACTGGAATGATCGATGTGGGCTACAAGTCTGCAAGACTGAAATGGGACTGGGCAGGCCATGTATGCGGAATCCATAGAGAAGGGCTAGTGTCTTCACGCAGTGGGTACCGGAAGACGGGCGACGTCGCCTAGGGAGGCCTAGGAACCGCTGTCGTGATGACTTAGGGTCGTTTATGGGAGAATAGCCAGAAAAGGCAACGCATAGGGATAAGTGAGAGACCATAGAACTGACCTTTGCCCAGCAGTGGGACAATACAAGTTGAAAAAAAACGAAGATCATGTTCCGGGTCTGCCGTTTATAAAGTCTAATATTATATAAAGGAAAGATTTGATTGTGTGTTTGCATTGAATACGCTCCGAAACTAGTAGACCGATTTGAAAAATTCTTTCACCAATAGATAGCTACATTATTCCTAAGTAATCTAGGCTATATAACATCACGCTACGACACACAGGAGCGGAGCAGTAACCAAAGTCGTTTATCGTGAAATAAGCTACGCGGACAAAGTCGCAGTTCGCATGACATAGAAGAAATTCCTAATGTAGGACAACGTTAATGGAATCCTTAATAACTAGATAACTAATTGAATCGATTACAAATAGAATTTAATCATTGTCATTGTATTTAACAGAATATCTTGGTCATAATTTAATGTGGTGGCCCTGTTTAATGTTTGTTTTATGGTAGCGGTAATTGTAAGTTATTTTTATGATACTGTCAGATGTTAAAATTCATCTATACAAATAAATAAAATTGAAGGGTCTGTTTGTAATTTCAAATCACAAGCTTTTCACTAAATGCATATGAAAGTATATACGATACTAACATAAAAAAATCAATTTTTAAAGTTTTATCCGTCTGTCCGTTTGTTCCGGCTTATCTCCGAAACGGCTGGACCGATTTTGACGGAACTTTCACTCGCAGATAGCTAATGTTATAAGAAGTAACTTAGACTACTTTTATTTCAAATTATGTATTTTCATTAATTAAAAAAGAAGGTTATGCAAAATAAAATTGAAGCCAATAAAATAGTGAACGCGAATGAAGTCGCGGGCAACAGCTAGTATATTAAAAATGCGAACGTTTAGCTCGATAAATGTTTGTTACACAATCACGCCGGAATTGCTTAACAGATCTGGATGAAATTTGGCACAGGGAGAAATTATAATCTGGAATAGCACATAAGCTACTTTTTAATCCGGAAAAATGTACGGTTCTTGTGGGATTATGTTGTCAACGTTGACGCGGACAAAATCGCGGCCAGAAACTACTTTGTTACTGTACACTGTACTCTTTTGTACTCATTAGGTACCAGTTGGCAGCGATGCGGAGGTATTTTTATTTAGATTGATCGTTCTAACTGCCTCCGTAGCCTAGTGGTAGAGGTCTTGGGTTCGATTCCCAGGTCGAGGAAAAAGTGTTATTGGGTTTTTCTATGAAATTCTCAGTAGCAGCCCGGAGTTAGGATTTGTGCCCGGTTAATGGCAATAGGCTCGCCCCCTATTACATGGGACCTAAAACATACCGGCGAACTGTGGGTGTACATTGGTACACCTTTACCTAACCCTCCGGGGAATACAGGCGTGATGGTATGTATGTTATGTAATTGTTATATCATATTATATGTTTTGTTGTGTATCCAATAAGTTTATAAATATGAATTTTCAACGGCATTTTCCAGTCTTAACCTCGATATATTTGTCAATGATTTCACTTTTTCTTTCCATACATCTTCATCTGCCGTCATCTAGAAGACAAGTCTACTTAAGAGCCTTTTTCTTTCGAGGAATTGAAAATCGAATATCTAAACACAATCATAATTATTTTCCCGCCAACCGACACTCGGCCATTTCGTGTGTCACTCAAGATGGCAGAAAGAATCGTCCTCATTTGACACAATGGAATCTTTAACTCTCACAATAATTGTTATTACTAATTGTGTTCTTAAAGACTTATTTAATATTTGTGGAAAATTATTTGTTTGTGCGTTTCGCTACAAGCTTCCACCCGCGACTTCGTCTGCTTGGCTTATTTCACCCGCTTTAAGTTATGTCTTTCGTTACTGCTTCGCTTCTGTATATCGTAGCGTGATGTTATAAAGCTTATGTTACTCAAGAATAATGTAGCTATCTATTAGTAGAAAATGGTTCAAATCGCTCCAGTAGTTTCGGAGCCTATTCGTTACAAACAAAAAAACCAACAAAATTTTCCACTTTATAATATTAGTGTAGATATCGTCACCGATGTTCAGTTACGTTTTTGGTTACTGCTCCGCTCCCGTTGATCGTAGCTTGATGTTCTATACGTATAAATCTTGTTCTTGAATCACTCTGTCTATTGATGAAAACGGCATAAAAGTCCGTCGCGTAGTTTAAAAGGTCTAAGTGTACCGAGTGACACACGGCGAGAAGCGACTTTGTTTTATACTATGTAGGGATCCTGTCAATTTCATTTCGGATTCGTACGTCACTCAAGTAACAGTGACAGTTCATAATTCGAACGTTATCTCATTTGTTTTTTTTTTAAGTTTTACCATAGCGAATTTATTGACATCTTAAAACCGTTCGGAATTCAAACTCAATTTTTTATTAACAAAACGAACCTAGTAGGCAGTGACTTTTTTAAGATGGTTAGTTACCACTAGAAATAAAAATAATAATACCAGCCTATTGTTCCATCGCCAGGTAAAAGCCTTCTTCTTATGCAGGGAAAGCTTGAGCATTGATCGCCAGACTCGCTCCAGGCGGAGTGACGATTTCAAACATATACATGTTCAGCCAAGATTTCCTCGATGTTTTCCTTCGCCGATGATGTCAGAACAAGATAAACTAAGAAACTACATATGAAAAAGATAAAGTCACATTAGTATTTGCCCGTGCCTACAACCCACAGCCTCAGGCATGAGAGGCGGACGCCTCAACCACTAAGCCATCATGACATACCAAAGCAGACATTTTATTTTATTGAAATTAAGTATAATTGTGTTCTGTTGATTTCTTTTTTACAACTTTCAGTAACACTGCCACTAAATCAATCATGCAATCTCATTAACTCACTTGTATGCCAACACAACTGCCCATGCACGAATGAGTTAATTATTATTTAATGTCAGAAAAAAAAACATTAATTTACCGATAGCAAACCTTTTTGTGACATTCACCCGTCTTCTTGTAGATAAGTGGTGTGAAGATAATAATTAACACAATAAAAAGGTCAAATTAATACTGAAGGAAGGAATTATAATTTATTTACGCTAAATAAAGATAATATATTCTCTTTTAATCGATACTCCGCCAATCTTGTCATTCGGTGAATAAATTTAAAATAACATGTGTTCATTACCAATGAATGGGGTTGTTAACTTTTCATTCGGTCGTTAGGTACCGAACCTCTATTCTTTTCAAAAAGGAACACCTACATTCCATTTTCGAATGTCAGGATATTTAGAACGCGCTTCCGTTCTTAGTTATTCGCATTCCGAAGGTTATTGGTTTGTGGTTTTAGTGTAGCGAAATAATTAGTAATTTTCTTTGCGAATGTGAGCGGTAAAGCCGAGTCAAGTTCGAATTTTAACTTGTCCTCGAAACATGACTAATCGTTTGACGTTCAAATTAGACTTTTATATTTATTTTAATCTAAAATATTTATATTATATTTATTTGTCGTATGAATTACCTATCCACTGGTAATTTTATTAATGCTTACCTTACGTTGCCAAAATATTTAGAAACATTTTGCATTGACCTTAATTCATAATAATTGGATTCGTCATTGTACAGTTTAAATCGCCGGATTTTGCAGCTTATTAATGCTACTTGGTATTTAAATTGGTAATACGTTTTCTTATTGGTACTAGAATCAAATAACAAAATGAGTACCCATAATAACTTTGAAAACTTTATGAAAAATTCGTACGATTGCGCATGTCGGCGTTGCCAGAATGGTTTAGGCATACATTCAAGAGTTACGTAGTACCTAATACTCAACTAGTCACAATTAAAATAAGAAATCATCAATTACCTACTAATGATAAATTGGAAAAATCTTACCGAATTGCAAACAATTCAATGACCGGCTCACAGTTACTATACTTATAACAAATATCTGCATACTTATCAAAAAGATACTCACACAACGATGTAAGAATTCTGTGAAATGAGATAAGTCTTTAAAATGTTTACCTAAAAAATCATTACTTAAATTACTCTTTAAAAACATGATAGAATAATTCAATTCCTAATTCGACAGATCCAAAATGAAAACGTTTTAAAACAATAAGTTGATACCAAAATGTGCATGTTTGTTTGTGTGTGCGACGTCGGCGCGCGCTGCACGCTGCGCCGGCACACGAGATAATGTCTCCCGACGACCCGACGCTTGCTAAGCCCGCTATCTCAAATCTCCTCAGGCCTGTTGTTTCATGTCTTTATCTAAAGAGTTTTCGTTTTAATAACAACATCATATTGTTTGCCAACTAATCCTCACGTCCTCTGTTTGTTGGCGGATACCAAACGGTAGCTGTTACATGACATACGGCTCTATCTTATCGTGCCCACTCTACAACATATGTTCACTAAACGCCTAATGGAGTTATTATAATTCAAACATTTCCCTAAAATCCAAATCGTTTATGCAAACGTTAAAACACAAACACACAGCGTGTGCTTTTTTCGTTACAAAACTTTTATTAATCTGTATCAATGAACCGTGAATGTAATGAACGAACAATGGGAGCGTCTTAAGGAATCATTCGGTCTCCGTCCGGCCGGCTAATTTCGCGCCCTTTCACCTGTCAATCACACGTCACAGCGCGCGTAAACGACAGCGAGAAACTGGTATTAGTCTTAAACAAAAACGTACGTACAGCTATGTAAATTACGTTTTATTACACGAAATAAGAAACGAAACCTGTGATTTAGTTAGCGGGTGATAGGGAAATGAGTGAAATTACCTGTGAAAGTGCACCGCCATTAAAGTTTTCGCGCGTTAATATGTCAATGTGACGTTTAGTTTCGCGCGCAAACTTACCGCCGCGTTCGGCTCCGTCGCCCAGGTATTTCTCGCGCGCCCGATTAAATATTTAAACGAGATTAATAACGAGAATGAAACAATTATGTTGACAATATAGCTTAATGTGGGACGTTTTGACAGACGAATTGCGTTTGCGGACGTCCAGAACACTTATAATTTGTTCGGTTTACAAAACCATAAATAAGTATATTTTTTTTCTTAATAGCATCATTGCGTGTCGGCATGCAATACGTTTCTAGTATAAGTGCAAGGTTTTTGCAAGATTTACGTAATTTTTTTTAGCGTTTTTAGTTCGTATTTTCCATTTAACGTATTAGAATTTTTTTAAGTTAACGTTGTAATTTACAAGCGGTGAACTGGCCGGTTATTAATAATGGGCATTGGGTACTGGTTGAATATTTTTTCCTTCGTCCGCATTAAAACAATTTATCGTGTATCAGTTTCGTAAGTATCTTCCGTTGTGTTATTTATTAATGTTTTACGCAAATATAAACATGAAGCGGAATAAGCAGTTATCGGAACATAGCATTTAATCTACAAATTCTTCAATCAGGTACATAATAATTATCATCATAAGCACATTGTTTTAATAAACAGGCCTTCTTTTCAATCCTTGGTGCTAATTCATTTATTCATTGTAATCGACACTGCTTTAATAAACTTCCGGATCAAGACTTACAAAAATACATACATACATAAACTCACGCCTTTTTCCCATGGGGGTAGGCAGAAACCACAGAACGCCACCTGCTACGATCCTTACATACTTCTTTCGCCTCGACCACGTTCATACTACTGTTCATACAAGCACGCCGATTACGAGTACTGCGCACACGACCTTTCTGAAGAACCCCACTAATAAGGTCAGGGTAGGTCTTTCTAGGTCGACCTCTCCCAAAATAAAGTTAAAAAACTAAAAGCTGA
The DNA here is from genome assembly GCA_947462355.1 of Caradrina kadenii. Taxonomy (NCBI): domain Eukaryota; kingdom Metazoa; phylum Arthropoda; class Insecta; order Lepidoptera; family Noctuidae; genus Caradrina; species Caradrina kadenii. The sequence continues at coordinate 11,894,828 of OX381690.1, read as the reverse complement.
CAAAAACGTCTACCAAAATATTGTTATAAGCCAGACTTCAAGTTAATAAATTCACAAACTATCGAAACCAGCAGTTACACATCTTTAATCTTAGGCCACTAGATTATACAATGCGCTTTACCATAGTAAAAAAGCTCCCAACATAAAACCTTTTTAGAACAACAATAAAAATTTGAATTTTTTTTTTTTTACATCACTCTGTACGTAGGTACTTTCCGCCAGCCGGCACTCAGCTCAGTTGGAGTGCGCCACTGGTCAGGGTAACATGTGTCAAACAGTACTTACAGATGTCAACACGTCGGTAAAAGCACTGATATGATAGGTATAATGCATCATGGTGGTCTGTTTGAAGTCGAAGCTTTTAAAACTATACACGAGTTTGAGTTTGGTTATCTACAATAGCACCTATGTGATATTGGCCAAATTGTGGGTGTCGCTTCCACGAAAGCGGTTGATTTAACTTAGGGAGAAAGATTAAAAATGGTTTTGCTTAGAGTAATTTTACCTGAACCTAGAGAATATATTATGGCTGAGATCGAATCAGAATTACTCGACAGTTAAAGGGGCCATCACTTAAACTACTGACGCCAGACAAAAACTACAAAAAATCCAGATATTTGGACGAAATTGACATTTTCCCGGAAAAATATTTTTACAATAGAATTAGAAACATCGTTTACATTTTTATTTTTTTATTATTTTTATTGCTTATCTTTCAATCAACACAAAAAGTAAACAGTTATGGGAATTCCCTTCCGCACGACCCTCAGACGCCCTCTAAACTAGAAGAAAAAGGAATACCGGAGGGATAATAGCCGTAGATACTCGTGACAATAGAGCATCACACCCATCTTGAGAAATAATAAATAAATAAATAATTTTTATTCAAGAATTAAGTCAAGAAAATCTTCTGCCTAACCACGAAGTCACTTATAATCACAATACTTTGATTTTGACAATCCATCGAGATGCATTGCGGTATTTACACTGTCCGGAAGACGAATTTTCAGACATATGAAGAAATGTATGAATCTCTTTGAAAATTAAGGAGATTGTAAGAGACACAATTGGATTGCCGATTTTCGCAAAGATTTATGAGCAAATGCGATGGTGATAATGTTCGTTCTGGTTTGAGAAAAGACCTCTACATAAAACGTATCCGTTCACACTCGGGAATCGCTTTCCATCAATAAAAAAATGTTGTAATTAGACCAGTATTTTCGGAGATTACCTCTTAAAAACGCACAAGCAAACAATTCCACTTCTATAGAAAATTAGTTTCGATAATTATAATAAAGATACCTATTTTGCAACAGAAATAATTAGCCTTATCTACAAGATACATCTTGCTTTTGAGTGTTTTGACTTCTTGTATGCAAAGAGTATTTAGTTTAAGCTCTCTCTAGCTCGAACGACTATTATGACACATAGTAGCAATAAGAATTATGTACCTTACCAGTCATCATCTGCTTAGCCTTTTCCCAACTATGTCGGGGTCGGCTTCCAGTCTAACCGGATGCAGCTGAGTTCCAATGTTTTACATGGAGCGACTGCCTATCTGACCTCCACAACAATTATGTACCTTACCAATATTTTGTAAAAATGTAATTGAAAAGAGTGTGTAGAATTTTTTGCTCGTTGTTCTCCAGAGAGACCCAACGTCAACCTACGTCTTGGATCGAGCAACTAATTTCAACTCTCTGGCTGACTGACTGACTCCTTGACAATTCAAAAGTGCCTGTAAATGGTTATATAAAAATTACGTTGAGTTATTATTTAACTTAGACTTTTACTTGATTTTGGACATAGATGTAGCAAAAGCAGTTCCTGCTTACATCATGTAAGAATCTTGGCCAGGTTAGGTGAAATTCTATAATTTATGTTTACTCTCATGGGGTAAGAGCGTGAATTTTTGCGTATGCCTTAAAACATTCGCTAATCCACAATCAGCCTTAAGCGAGTTAGAGTGGTGATCAATGCTCGTGTGTTCTCTGTATAAGAAGAGGTGTTTGTACTGCAGTGGGACAATGATACACTGGTATTGTTTTTCTCCTCCTTGTAGTCACCTTTGGCCCCGAGTGCATCAGAGTCCACAAGCCTTTTCCCAACAATGTTGGCGTCGGCTTCCAGTCTAATTGGATGCAGCTGAATAGACCAGTATTTCACATGGAATGATTGCCTATCTGACTTCCACAACTTAGTTACCTATTGGTACGACTGGTTATTAAACTTTACTGTTGAAATTTTGTATGGGAGCTCGTCCAGGGAAATAGGTTTATCAAGTCTTCAGCTCCTATGGGTGTCGGTGTACTTACAGACACAAGAGACAAAGTTGCCGTTGGAAGTCTAAAAACAAAAAACTAAAAGAATTGGTTTGTAAAGGCAGAAGCCGACATTGTTTTCCATTTGTTCCGGTACCTTTCAAACGCACAAGTGACGCGTGCGCAGCATTACGCAATGCCCTAAAACACCAGCGTGTCTAGATAACTATCAAACTATCAACGTATGAAAATGTCTAACATAAACCAGGGGGTAGCAACCGCCCACCTCGAATACAACAGATTTATCGATCAATTTGTAACAAAACATCAAATAAATCAATCAAGACACACATCTTCACGTGTTAATTCACGAACATAAATCTCCCAAGATTTACTTTATGTAACACAGCCAAGTTTTGATGGCCCTATGATCGATACGAACCTTCTTGGACAAGGTGTCATCAAAACTGGCGACCTAACTGCCGCTGAAAAAACATTTACTTCAAAAATAGAATTCGGATTCCCGCGCTTAATTGCAGCCCCGCCAATGAGCGAGCGTTGCGTGCGAGCGGGAAAACTAAAACATAGAGCGAGATAGATGGAGTTGTGTCGTTGACTCCGCCCCGTTAACAATATGGCGGTCGTGTTGATTGGCGGAGAGAGCGCCTCCTCCGGGAAAGCCGCGAGGGGAAAAGTAGGGGGCGGCGAGAAAAGCCGTTTGGTTGTTGCTTCTGCACCGGCGTATTTAATTAGTATAAGTAATTTAAATGCGCATTCAATGTGTTGAGTTATGACTGATTTAGTTAATGGGTCAATTAAGGATTAATTCCGAGATTGTCTTAGCACGAATCTTTATCGATTCACTCAGTAGGTATGTTTTCTCAGAATTGTATTTTTCCTTAACGAATTATCTTTACCTAGGAATTTGTGGGTTTGGTAACTTGTAACCAAGTACCGATGTTTTAAAATTCACTTAATGGGGTCGGACCTATCGCCACTGACAGGCACTAATAGAGTGTCCAGGCTAGGCTACCGAGGATTTCCGAAAGGACTACAACGGCAAAGTCAAATTATTTGTTATGTTAGACCATAGGGCACATTTGAACGTCATTTACGAAAAAGTAAAAAATAATAACTGCCTCGTTGGCCTAGTGGTCCTAAGCGCGTCTGCTACGCTAGAGGTCTTGGGTTCGATTCCCAGGTCGAGCAAAAAGTGTTATTGGGTTTTTCTATGAATTTCTCAGTAGCAGCTCGGCGTTAGGATTTGTGCCCGGTTAATGGCAATAGGCTCGCCCCCTATTACATGGGACCTAAAAACAAACCGGAGAACTGTGGGTGTACATTAGTACACCTCTGCCTAACCCTCTAGGGAATACAGGCGTGATGGTATGTTGTAAAAAATAATAACATTTAATCGTATCAAAAGTTCAATATCAAAAATTGCCCATTCCAAAAGGTAGTTTCGTATGGAGAAGAATGGGAAGAATGCAAGAAACTCCATGAGAAATCTGTGCCTCTCTATGAATCATCAGTATTGCACAATAATGACATCATTTTTTCTATCATCATTTCTTTTGTACTCTATCTGCCTAGCCTTTTCCCAACTATGTCGGGGTCGGCATCCAGTCTAATCGGATGCAGCTGAATACCAGTGTTTACATGGAGCGACTGCCTATCTGACCTCCACAACCCAGTTACTGGGCAACATGATACCTCTTGGTTAGACTGATTGTCAGAGTTCCCGGCTTCTGACTATCCGCAACGACTGTCAAAGATCGACGAATGACAGCCGGGACCAACGACTTCAATATTATTTCTTTTGTACTATTTATTCTCTTCATAAATGAAACTGTGTTTTAATTAGGAGCTCTCTTTTAGTTAATCACTCCGCGTCCATTGTCGGTAACAGTTCTACCCACTATTAGGTTGCACCATTGACTTAAGCTTATTCTCCGCATAAATAATATCTGTCTATATATTATTGTCACGGTAAATGCCTCTTCTCATACAGAGAAGGATTGATCACCACTTGCTCAAGTCAGATTGGTAATTTCAGATGTACCTATATGTATTAACTAGCGATTTCGTCCGCATGGCTTATTTCACCCGCGTTAAGTTACGTCTTTCGTTACTGCTCCGTTCCCGTGGGTTGTAGCGTGATGTTATATAGTCTATGTTACTCAGGAATAATGTAGGTAACTATGTATTGGTGAAAAAATGTTTAAAATCGGTCCAGTAGTTACGGAGCCAATTCGTTTCAAAGAAACCAAAAAATCTTTCCTATTTATAACAATATCAGCATAGAAGTAATGATAACAAGTCCAAGTTTCCTCAAGATGTTTCCCTTTACCGATATCAGTGATTTCTATGATAAAATTAGAAAGTGGATCTGAAATAGTAAAAGTCTCATTAGTACTTGCCCGTGGCTGGTAGCAACCCCACAGCCTCGTGTAAGGAAAGCGGGCGCCTTTACCACTGGGCCACTACGTTCTTCATTATTATGTTTTAATATAATTACATTATGCTCTACTTTCTTGTCATTCTCCGTAATTCATCAGAGTCAAAGCATTTATTTCAATTAGACCATTTACAGGCAGTTTTGAATTGTCAAGAAGTTACATTTAAAAGTTGAAGCTAGTTGCTCGTTCCAAAGCGTAGGTCTCTATGGAGAAGAACGAGCAAGAAACTCCATGGACAAACTATCTTTCAATTTGGTTTTTACAAAATCTTGGTTACAATATTTTTGTTGCTTCTATATGTGAAAACAATGAAGAAGAATAAGAAACAATAAAAAAAAATAGTACTAAAGCTGTAAGCCATGGCTGTTGAGAGATGTCCAATCCCAACTGACAGAGCCCGTTGACGAACATGACGTGCATCAGCACCATTTAGCTCACCCATCTTAAAGGGAGCCGACAATTCAACGCACGCGCCACCATCATCGTCGGTAACAACTTTTATTCAAAATACAATTAACTCATAAAGCCATTGTCTTGAGTTTATTCTCCGCATAGTGACAGCCTTACACATCCATAAGACAACACTTACTGGGAAATTCAAATCAAACCATTTATTATTTGTTAAGAGACAGGTAGTACAAAAAATATAGAGTTCTTTAGCTTAAACAATATCTGTCCATGTTATGACAGAAGCGACATCGAAAGTAAGGAAGGAAAAACTTGCACACGCACTGCCTCGTTAGCCGAGTGGTCCTAAGCGCGACTGCTACGCTAGAGGTCTTAGGTTAAACTCCCACGACCAGCGAAGTGTTATTGGGTTTTCTATGAAATTCTCAGTAGCAGCTCGGAGTTAGGATTTGTGCCCGATTGATGGCTCGCCTCCTATTACATGGGACCTAAACATACCGGCGAACTGTGGGTGTACATTGGTACACCTCTTCGTAACTCTTCGGGGAATACAGGCGTGACAGTATGTCATGTTATGCACACTCACCACATGTTACTGGAGAAAATATTTGTCCAAAAACTACAATTTTAATTACTTACTTAAAGGTAGGATAATTTATACTAGTTTGTATTATATCCAGTTATACTTTTTACTCAAGCTACATCGCCCTTGCGTGTAATAATACAATTCCTGTTTACATTATATTGTAAAACATTTATGTAAAAGTATAGAGTTTCTTGCTCGTTCTTCTCCATACTAAAGAACATTTTTAAATGGGCGAATAGATTGTTTTTATTTTCCTGTAAATGATCTATAAAAGTGCCATTTAATGGCTTTAGTAAATTTAAATCGAAAGGAATTACTTAATAACGGACGAAAAAATGGAGGAGTTTCTCAAGTCGACGCGTATATTGTTTTTATGTATGACGTATAACTGTTTACAGAGTAGTCCGATTCTGATAATTCTTTTTTTATTGGAAAGGGTAGATATACGAGATTGTTCCCACATACATTTAGAAAAAAGATCCTACCTTGAGAGTGGAAAAATAGGGGTGACTTATTGTTCACTCACAGATTTCAATGCTGAGGTGTGTGTTACAATAAAAATTATCAAAAATTAAGCATGTAGTAATTAGTTAAATATAGCCACAAAAACTTTATTACCAAAAAAATAAAACTGCCAAAAAAAACTTGGCAGCTATGTACCTATAGCCACCGACTTCCAAAGCTAAACTAATTTTTCACTTTTTAGTTTTTAATGGCGGTTGGCTTTTTAGTAAAAAAGTTTATATTTATATAGGTATCTTACATATTTTAACCGCCAAATGTCGAATTCAAAAAAGCCCCTGAGTAGGACTTGCAAATCCCAGGCACTACCTCGGCACTATAATTTCCTGACGACCATGATACAAGAAAATAATTTAATTTCCAACAAAACAAAATGGCCGACGTCAAAAAGACAAGAGTACTTAGGTAGCTACTTAATACAGCCGACATGATTAATACTTTTGTGAACCTGTTCCGCTGAACCGGTTGAACACCACAAACCTAAGCTTTGCGCCTGTAGGTTACTTATCATCTGCCAGGGTTGCAAACACAAAGGACATTAAGGGGAACACGGATGGGTTTTAGTCAGTAAGAGCTTGACACTCCCTTTCGCTCCGCCCAGAGCGGAAGACGCAAATTGATGATTTCCTATCCTTAAAAAAGAAGGTTACTTATCATCACGGCTGTACTTTTCTATGGGGTACACAGGCAATGTATGTGATATTACCATTCTGATGGTTAATTAAATGATTGAGGGCTCCAAACTATGATTGTTTAAAACACTAAATTGATACCAACTTGTAACATTGAGCAAATTCTAATTACCTACTATAATACTTACTATTGACCGCGACTTTGACCGCGTGAATTTTCAAACAGATCCCTAACTTTTTTGATAATATAATTTAGCCTATAACACTCAGGGATAGTATAGCTCCCTAAGAGTGAAAGAATTATTAAAATCGGACCAGGAGTTTCGTAGATTTTCGCGTTAAAACAAAAAAAAGTTTTTAGCTTTATAATATTAGGACATATTCTATATATTTTCTGTAAATTTCCTGTCAGTCATATGAGCTGAATGCCACGTTACATCGTTTTATTTTAGAATAGGTGTCATCTCATGAAACTATACTCCAAGCATAACATAACACACCACCACGCTAGTATTCCCCGAATGGTTATGCAGAGATGTACCAATGTACACCCATAGTTCCTCGGTATGTCCCATGCAATAGGCGGCGAGCCTATTGCCATTAACCGAGCACAAATCCTAACTCCAAACTGCTAATGAGAATTTCATAGAAAACCCCAATCTCGACCTGGGAATTGCACCCAAGACCTCTAGCGTAGCAGTCGCGCTAAGGACCACTAGGCTAACGAGGCAGTTATTGATATTTATTACTTGTACAAAAAACAATTATCTAGGAACTATACAACGCTAAAACAAAAGAAAAGAGAGTTTTTCAATGCATTATGGCATCCAATATAACATTTGAGTTGTTCTTTGACTACCATTTGTGGCGGGCAATTAGATAAAATTATTTTTCTCTTGAAAATAACTCTCAAAAGAACATTTTAATGGTCTCAATAAAATAAATAATGTAACTTCGACCTTCTTCTTTCTGTATCAGCGAGAACTATTTATGAAATTCGTGCCACCAAAGTTACATAATTTGCCAGTCTGTAATAAATTCAGGATCTCAATTCCTTTAGGAACGTACATTACATTCATTTTTCAACATTATTTAGACTAGATATTAAACGATTTTAATAAGTAGAAAATTGATCTTCAGGTTGTTTCTGACTTACAATTAACACCCTACAGTACCTAACCCTTCAAAAGGTGAAGAACAGTTAAAGAAGGGTAACACAGCCCACTAACTGTACAACTCACATAAAACAACATTCAGTAAAAGCCTGATAAAAATGTCAGAGCAATAATTGCTTTATGCTACTGTTCTCACCGCTTTATATTCTGTGTAGTTTATCATTATGTACTGGACTTTGCTACCTCGCTTTACTAAGTATGATTTCTGATAAAGATTATATCACTATTTTTCTAGCTGTGAGTGAAGGGTAATAAGGAGAACTTTACCCGAGCTCTGTTTAAAAAGTTGTCTCGTCATATTTTGTATGTTTATCATTAGTTCATCATCATTAGTAGGTTTAAGGCCGAACGAATTAATTGGCCATAAATAACAATAGATAGTTTACTTAATAATAAATTAAAATTGTAAACCTAACTTGTGGAATGTTACGAATTTTTTAATATTACCTACACTCTTTTGTTGTAATTATTTGTTTATATTTTTTTTTTTACTTTGTCATTTTTATTTTTCTTCTGTTTTTTGTCTTGTATTCATTGTCATCCTTTTCCCTTCAATATTTTTTACGCAATATTTACATCTTATCCTTTAACTTTTCGGTTCAAGGTTTTATTTACTTCTCAATCACATCATACAATCCATTCGTCGCCTTCATTCTTGTTATGGCTTCGCGTTAGTCGGCTAAAAAGTCAGTTTAAATTTGTCATAGGTTTCAAACCCCATTACCGTTGCCTTCAAAACTACTAACGATTCATCACAGCAGTCAAGGCGCCCTTTCAAGCCCAGTCCAATGACCATTTGTCCGGACAACGGCGGGTGATAACATCAGCACATTAGATTAATTCACACGTCGAGGTGTCCCATATTACTAGACAGGCAGATGTGTAGACTAGTTGGTGGAGGTAATTTTTTATAAATTAGCATAGTGTCCTGGTAGCCCTGTGGTTAAGACGTTCGCCACTCATGCATGACACCGTGGGTTCGTAACCAGCCACAGACGGGCAAGTACTTATGTGACTTTTTCTATTGCGTAATCATGAGGAAACCAGGACTTATAATAAATATAAGTTTGCTAACGCCAATCCGCCTTGAGCGTGGTGTTCAATGCTCGTACCTTCTCTGCATGGAACGAGGCCTTTGCCTTGCAGTGAGACAAGAATAAGCTGATATTCTAGCATAGTGTAACAATTCGCTTGAACTCCTCGGAGGGGCGGGAAGGGGCTAGTTATAAATAATATAGATTACCATTTATATAATTTAAACCAAGCGCGATATCTTCTTCAATTGCATGGTAAACACAACCCAATTACATAGCTCTTAATTTTCTAACACCGGCCATCACTGGTATATAGACATATTGTAGAGATTGCCTAAAAAGACCAAAATGTGTAAAAAGGGCCTGACTTATGTCCAAAACATAAATTAAAATGGAGTTATACGGCCCCGAGCAAGCACAAAGCCTTTTTATCTATGAGTATATTTAGTAAAAAAACACAAGTTCAGTTAACCCTACGTTTCCTGCATAAAATTGCAAAAAAATGGCCGACCATTACCTACCCACATTTCTGCACACGCGAAAAAAATAAATTGCAGATTCGAAAAGCTATACAGTATAAACAAACTATTATAAACAGTTACAGCACATGTTACGTTACCACCTACAGCGTTTAGACGGAAGGTATTACATAAATCAATCCGTTTCACCCCAATTTGACAGCTGGCGACGCCATCTTAGATCGGTGGCATACATTTACTTGTGTGGTCCCGCACTTGAATAGCAATGACAAAATATTGATAAAAAATTGAAAACACATTTTGGTTTTTATGAATATTCAGAAACGGTACATCTTGAAATGTTTTTGTATAATGAAGTTTCACTATATGAGATAAGATATTGACTGTGTTTTTATCTTTGCCTAAATGAGCTCAATAAAGAAAAGCATACTATAAGAGTGTTCATGGAGTTTTTGCTCGCTCTTCTCCGTAGAAAACTACTGCTTGGAATGAGCAACTCGCTTGAACTTTTAGACTGGCCGAAGTGATTGCAATGTGGGTTAGCAAGGGTACGTAAAGGTACTTAGTACATTCAACTTGTTTATAAGAAGATAATTTAGAACTTTGACATCCAATATCTCCGTAACGTAAAGTTTGAAAAAATTAATAAATTAATAATGAAACATTTCTTTCGGACAACAGTAATCCATATTTAGTTAGTATTACAAACAATTTATTTATTATTATATTCTAGTGTTGGTATTTTTTTTTTTAATTTTTTTTTTTTGATAAAACATTGCCCTACTAGGAATTTCTCCTGTGTTGTGGGTGCGTTTACAAACATGTAAAATCACACAAACAGCCAAACCCGTAACAAATATCTGTAGGCTATACAAATATTTGTTCCGTGCGGGAATCTAACCCGCGACACGCAGCGTAGCAGCCAATCGCTCGGCAACTACGCCAACCGTGTCGTCAAATCGTGAATCGTGATTTATTATAATCATCATCAGCCTACAAACAGTTCACTGCTGGACATACGCCTCTCCACTTGCACGCCTCTCAGCTCGATTCTCGGCAAGTCTCATCCAGTTGCTACCAGCTACTCCGCGAAGATCGTCGCTCCACCGAGCCTGAGGGCGTCCCACCTTACGCTTGCCGAATCGCGGTCTTCACTCAAGAACATGTCCACGACAACGGTCATCGGTTCTACGGCTAATATGGCCGGCATTAATTGATAATGAAATTACATTTAAATTATTAATTTTATATACTTATTAATTATATTATATCAATAACTGCCTCGTTAGCCTAGTGGCCTTGAGCGCGACTGCTACGCAAGAGGTCTTGGGTTCGATTCCCAGGTCGAGCAAAAAGTGTTATTGGGTTTTTCTATGAAATTATCAGTAGCTACTCGGAGTTAGGATTTGTGCCCGGTTAATGGCAATAGGCTCGCCCCCTATTACATGGGACCTAAACATACCGGCGAACTGTAGGTGTACAATGTTACACCTCTGCCTAACCTTTCGGGGAATACAGGCGTGATGGTATGTGTGTTATTAATTATTTTACTTACTTTCAGTTTTGTCGCGTGTCTTTACACACGTTATTATGATCCAAAAATATTACAAGCACAAACACACACAGTTCATATAGAACCGTTAACTGCACCCGTTAATGCAACCGTTATCAATTACATCGACCAACAGTTCCACTAGTTGCAGCTATGCATCTTCTATACAATGCAGGTGGACTGCCCCTGAACTGTTTCAAATGTTGCAATAGACGTACGTTCGTGTTTAATTGCGTTTTGCGTATTCCTGAACTTCCTGATCTAATGCTGATACTGTTTGCAATGGTAGTTTGAACTGTTCAACGTTATTTTAAATTGTTTAGTTCAAGTAAACTGTCAGTTCATCTAAGTATAAACTAGGATATGCCCGCGACTTCGTCCGCGTGATGGTCGGTTATTTGCAAGGCTTTAATTTGCTTGCGGTGATCTCTTATTATTTTTTCTCAAATATAAGTCTACGCCAAGTTACTTCTTATAACATCGGCTATGTGCCAAGGAAAATTCCTTCAAAATTGGTTCAGCCATGATGGAGATTAGCAGAAATAAAGAGACGGACAAACATTTTGTTAAATTGTTTTTTTTTTTCGTGTAAGTTCCTACCGTGTGAACTAAACAATTAAACATTGATAAATTGGTAATTTTAAAATCCGTTATTTTGACATTATATACAAACAGAAACATTAATTTATTTTTATAGATTTATCGAGTATGGATTCTGTACTATTTAGGAAAAAGAATTGGTAATCTTTCTAGGATTGCGTTCAGAGAATTCTTCAATTTGTCACGGAAACTTATTGAAGGATTGTGAACAGCTACGCAAGTCCAATATTCTACAACACTGAGAACCTTAAGTTAAATGGACATAATGAGCACTCCATGATCTGAAAAACAAATACATCAACAGCCGAAGAGTCAGTCCTCCGACTGACTCTTCGGCTGTTGATGTATTTGTTTTTTGGCCCGCTTCTTAAACAGAGAAGAGTGAATACCTCTGTATTCACTCTTCTCCTCCTCTGTATAAGAAGCGGGCCAAACCTCAAAAGGGTTGGATTAAAAAAAAATCAGCTAAGTGCACTCGCATTTGCATTGCACTCGCACTCATACACGCAGAGTTCCGTACAATATTTAACACTACATACGTACATACAAAAAACACGTATCTTGTATAGTTACCCCCTCTAACTTGTATCTTTATTAACATTATTTGTTTCTATAGCGGCAATAGAAATATACACTCTGTGAAAATTATAACTCTCTTCCTATTCTGGTTCATGAGATACAGCCCGCTAACAGATAGACAGGCAGACAAACAGCGGAGGCTTAGAAATAGGGTTCCCCTTTGGTACCCAGTACCCCTTTGACACTCTTTGGGTACGGAATCTAAAAAAAAAACTAATCTAAAGATTTAAAAAAAAAAAATTATAGGTTTACTGTTTTGACTGCCTAGTTAGCCTAGAGGTGCTAAGCGCGACTGCTACGTTAGAGGTCTTGGGTTCGATTCCCAGGTCGATCAAAGTGTTGTTAGTTTTTTAATGAAATACTCAGTAGCAGCTCGGAGTTAGGATTTGTGCCCGGTTAATGACAATGGGCTCGCCTCCTATTACATGGGACCTAAACATACCAGCGAACTGTTGATGTACAGGCTGTTCAATGGTACACCTCTGCCTAAATCTTCGGGGAATACAGGCGTGATGATATGTGTATACCTACTGTTTTCAATTTTTTTTTACATATGAAAGTAGGTAACTAGGTACATACGGGGTTAAGTAAAATAAAACCGTTTAAAAAAAAACACAGTTCGGTAATCATTTTAATTATGTAAAATACTGGCATTACAACAGCTTTAAAAAATAAAAACATCTATTCAAAGCCAGTATTTAATTGCCACATACACTACGTAAGTACAATAAAAAGCAGATAAGTAAACAATGTATGCGGAAACAACTCTCCGGAAGATGGCGTGTGGACTTGCTACCGCCGCGCTGTGATGTCGGGTGGGGTCCAATGTGGCGCGGGCGCTTTGTCAGCTCATTTTTTTTTTAATATTTTTTTATACTCTTTTCTAACTTAGTGTTGACCATAGATTAAATTTAAATCTATGAATAAGTATAGATGATGTAGTAAAAAATAAAATAAAATAAAAACTGGCCAAAGTAATTTTGATTTAATCGGTTGGTCAAAAGTAGTTTTTTTTTTAATCATTGGTTCAAACTACTTTTGACTGCGCGGCTAAAAGTTGTTAACTGTCGCTGTTAGTCAAAATTAACTATTCTTTTAACCAGCAGCTCTATTGGGTATCTCTACTGACTTTGCTAGTTAAAAGCCTTCCGTGTTGATTCGGCTGGTCTCGATAACGATTGCTATAGCAATGATTGAGTGCGTGGACCGGACCTGAGACCCCAGCAGCCTTATTACGTAACACACTCGGAATCGGAAAGGGATTGCCATTCCTTTCACTTTGACAACACATGCTTTATTTGTTTTTGAAATTCGTCCAAATAAACGAGAATGTTTTTCTGTGTGTTACAATTTTTATCGTTTATTTATTAATCTATACTAATATTATAAAGCTAAAGAGTTTGTTTGTTTGGTTGATCGCGCTAATCTCAGAAACTACTGAGAAATTAAAAATTATTTTTGTGTTGGATAGTCAATTTATAAAGGAAGGCTTTAGGTTATATAACATCATGCGGCGTCCAATAGGTGCGTAACAGTAACCAAAGATTAGGTTATATAACATCATGCGGCGTCCAATAGGCGCGTAGCAGTAACCAAAGACGTCACATAATGCGGGTGAAAGAACTACGCGGACGAAGTCGCGAACAGAAGCCAGTTCTTTTATAAAATTAAAATAGGCTTCCAAGGGACAGTACCAACCTGTCTGGAATTAATTTAAAAATAGAAAATCTACTAGTTATACAATTTTTTACAGTTCACCTACCAAAATTATTCTCGTTCACCAGCATAACCTCAAAGTATCACAAGTCCTACTTAAAATAAAAACAAAAATAATAAAGAACTACTTTCTATCAACTCGGACCGCGCGACAGACAAACGGACACGTGTTTTTGTCCGAGCACAACATTACGTCAGCATTACAGTCATTACACAATTAAGTATCAGAAGGTTCTATCTAAAACATGAACTATTAATATACTTCTTAAATAAAAATTGGTAAAATCAGTAACACAACTTGGTCAAATTGATATAGTAATTAGCATAACTAAGACAAATTGGTAAAACTAGTAGCACAAGTGGGATATGGTGGTAAAGTCAGTAAGGCTGTCCGCCCACGACAGATAATCGGTGACCGATTTCTTTGTCGGAGAGAATATAACATGTGAATTCTAATAAAAAAACGCAGATTTCCCACAAAAAGTCAGTCCAACGAAACTATGGATCTATTGAAGGTTCGATACTCGGTCCTACAAAAAGTCGGGAAGAGAAGAAGAAGTAGAAAAAGAAGGGTGCGGATGCCCTAACACAACAAAGATAACTTGGTAAAGACAGTAGTAAAACTAGGACAAACTATTAAAATCAGTAGCCTAACAAGGATAAATTGGTCAAATGAGTTGCAAAACTAGGGCTAATTGGTGAAATCAGTAACACAACTAGAAAAATTGGTAAAATCAGTAACACTACTAAATAATCAAGATAAGTTGGTATAATTGGTAATACAACTAAGATGAGTTAGTGAAATCAGTAACGCAAGTAGAAAAACTGGTAAAATAAGTAACCCAACTATCCAAGATAAGTTCTTTGAAGATTATAATTCTGAACCTTTTGCACTAATACTGTTTAGTGGTAAAATGCACAACTGTACTAATCTACATTCGCGTACGATCAATTAGTTAATGGCTATGTATTTGCATATTTTTGCAATTACTCCGCATTTTTGGCGCGATTCGAGTTTTTTGAAGTAAGATGTGAATCAAGGGGCATTATTCTTTTCTATATTGTAATAAGTAGCAGCGCCATTTTGCATAACAGTAATTTTAAGGTTCTCGGGTTATAAAAGAAGATAATAAAATTAGAGAATGAATACTAACAAAACCAGGCAAGAGCGAGTCGCACTCGCACACAAAGAGTTCCGTGTAGCCGTACAATATTTGACACTACGTGTACAAAAAAACCTTTATTTTATACACACCCGTTTATTTTCAACTTTATTTTATTTTATCCCTCGCCCCGGTAGCCTAGTGGTCCTAAGCGCGACTGCTACGCTTGAGGTCTTGGGTTCGATTCCTAGGTCGAGCAAAAAGTGTTATTGGGTTTTGCTATGAAATTCTCAGTAGCAGCTCGGAGTTGGGATTTGTGCCCGGTTAATGGCAATAGGCTCGCCCCCTATTACATGGGACCTAAACATACCGGCGAACTGTGGGGGGTGTGGTGTGTGGGTTGTTACACCTCTGCCTAACCCTTCGGGGAACACAGGCGTGATGGTATGTTATGTTATGTTTATTTTATTCTTTGTCTTTATAGCGGCCATAGAAATACACACTCTGTTAAAATGTCAAGTGTCTACTTATTGCGGTTTAAAAAATACAGCCTTGCGACTGACAGACGGACGGACAACGGACCCTATACATACGGAACCCTAAAGAGGAAAGATAGATCGTGTTAGTAATGTTCTTCACATTACCAACACGATCCATACCTAGCCTTTTCCCAACTATGTTTGTGTCGGCTTCCAGTCTAACCGGATGCAGTTGAATACCTGTATTTTACATGGAGCAACTGACTGTCTGAACTTCACAAACCAGTTACGGGGAATAAGACTAATTTCAGATTAAAAAAAAAAAAATTACTTTGGCTATTGTCCATGCCCGGTGGCGAATGCCTCGTGCATGCGATGCCTAACCACTAAGCCATTACGACTATACAACGAGTACACACGGCTGCATATCAAGCCATACATTTCTAGAATAAGCTGAACTCTCATTGTACGGAGATCCTACACAATGAAAGATCAGCACAAACTGGAAATGACAGCTAGATTACTTATAGTAGTACATTTTTTTAAAGAGTATGTATGGAGTTTCTTGCCCGTTCTTCTCCATACGAAACTACCTTTTGGAATAAACAACAAGATTCAATTATGTTTTTGTCTATTTCCAAAGTAGTTTATTTTTGTCGTGTGCCTAAGAAGCTCGGACTGTCTACTTTAGGGTGTGCGTTTATTATTAAATAAACAACAACATGCCATCACGCCTGTATTCCCTGAAGGGTTAGGCAGAGCTGTAACAATGTACACCTACAATGCGCCGGTATGTTTAGGTCCCATGTCCAAATTCAGCTCCGAACTGCTACTGAGAATTTCACAGAAAAACCCAATAACACTTTGCTCGTCCTGGGAATCGAAATCAAGACCTCTAGCGTAGCAATCGCGCTTAGGAACAATAGGCTACCAAGGCAGTTACGATGTATTTAAATCCCGGGCTATAATGAAAAATCCAGCCTCTCAATCTCAACCAGACTTATGTACTTAGTTAAGTACATAAGTCTGGTAACTTTTACATTTAAGTGCTTACAAGGAGTTCCTAGTAAGTACTTAAATGTAAAAGTTACTTCTGGTGCTTGTTGGTACTACATTCACCTTATTGAGAGGCTCAATGTTTTACGTAACAAATTTAAATGTGCACCATCTCTAAGGATCTCCTTAAGTTAGTCAATTTAAAAAAATTAAGGTTACTTAACGACTTGTCTAATTAATTTTTATACAAAATATACACTACAAGAACTACTAATGCCCTAACTAATAAAAAAAAAAAAAAAAATATACACTCACGCCTGTATTCCCCGAAGGGTTAGGCAGAGGTGTAACAATGTACACCCACAGTTCGCCGGTATATTTAGGTCCCATGTAATAAGGGGCGAGCCTATTGCCATTAACCGGGCACAAATTCTAACTCCGAGCTGCTACTGAGAATTTCATAGAAAAACCCAATAACACTTTTTGCTCGACCCCCTACCTAACCCTAACTAGAATTAAAAAAATACATAGCATCGGAAATTCTTGTAATGTGCCCAAAAGTGAAATTGCCACTTTGAATAGCAATGCTTAGTCTCTGACCGACGTAAAAGCTAGCCTTTAGGTCACTAGAAGTGTCAAAAGACTGTTTTGACATTGACATTTCTTGATTGAAAAAAAGACGGACACTTGTCTATGGCAAAAAAAAATGGTTTTGACAGTAGATGATTGCTAGTAAAATTTATTAGTGTATTTAATAAATTCAAAGTGACTTGGTAAGCTATTAAAAAAGCTATGCAGTCTCTTTGGTAGGCTGAATAAAAAATGAAGTGATCAGACAGAGTACTAAAGTAGTTCGTTTACATAGCTCAGGTTGGATAATCTTGCTGAAGTGACAATAGGCAAACGTAAGGGTAAGCTCACACCAGTCACACCGAGACGTGTCACGATGATGCTTAATAAGGCCGGTTGTTTTGCGCATCGCGTAGGCGAACACTAAGCAATGACTTTTTGAAATTCAACCCCCAAGGGGTGAAAAGGTGGAATTTCAAACTTGAAAATTGGCACGAATGCTAACTTAAATAATTAATAAAGTTTGCGTTACTATAATTTTTTTACTACCCCAAAACCGAAAGGGAACCCAAGGGGTCTAAGTGGGTTGAGTTTCTAAGGGAAGCACTAAATCTACACAGACAAAGTTGCGGGCAAAAATCTAGTTATTTACAACGCAGTGTATCAGTCGATGTAATTACCCTTCGCTTTGACATTAATTAAAAACAATGAAATAAAATAATCTATCTCATAAAACCTAGTTGGCTTTTTAATTTAACTGTCATACTTTCTATCGACCATAATAATGACTTCAAAAAGAATCGAGTACATATACTTACAGAAAAAAAAAACCAAAACCAGGTATCCACTTCTCCTTGTTAAGCCCAAATAGTACAATCGAACTTCACTATGAACCAACATACTATCATATAAAACCAAAATGTTTCACTTACATTGCTTCCTTATATCTCATGCAAAATCTACACTGTAGTTTTAAAACCGCAGTGTATAAAAAACAAAGCAAAATCGTGTTGTCAGATCTCAAATTCGATAACTTCATGGTGCGAAGATCCTATCACTGAATGGAAAGGCGCGTTGTACATTTCACCAAGTATAAAATGCTTGTGGGGATCTCAGATTGCACCAGTCAATACTTTGAAGTCGACAACAGCATCTAAACTATTCAACATGATCGCTTTTGTAAGTGTCTTCTTAATTATTTAATATACAGTGACGTCATAACTGCGATCTGACAATTATGGCTGTATAACGTGATTCCTTTGCTTGAAAATTGAAACTAAAAAGTGGTATTTTAAAACATAGCGGCTTTTTTTCGAATTGTCAAATTTTTTTAATATTTTATGTGTTAATTATTTTCTCACGCGCTAAATGAGAATAAATAAGTTATGCATTGATTAAATCAGTGATTGCTTGTGATATAATGATTTTATTACATTGTTACATCATATCTTTGCTTCTACCCGTCCTATGGTCCTGACACCATAGGTTACCGTTAACTAAAAAAATCACTTTCCTTTTTTAAAAACAGGAACAGAGTTAATTAATTTTGCAAATGACACAGCTTTTGATGTCAGTTTAAAAAAACGCATTAAAGTAAAGAATCTGTAAAAGACCCATTTAAAAGTAAAATATATTTATCTAGCCAGCCAAATTGTTCTTAGGGTACCTACTAAACGGCAAAAAAGACTTCCTTCCGTAAATAAGGAGCAGCCATTTTGAATACTAAAAACCAACTTTACCTTCCAGAAAACAGCAGCCATCCTCCTTTTAGCAGCTTTCGCGGCTGCCCGTCCATCTGATGGATGGGAGCCCGAAGGTCACTCCCACTCGGAACACACGAAGCCGTACCACGTCACGGTGGTGAAGAAGATCGGCGTGCCGGTCCCCCATCCCGTGGCGGTGTCGGTCCCACAGTACGTGAAGGTCCCCATCCCACAACCCTACCCCGTCCACGTCACCGTGGAACAGCCCATCCATGTGCCAGTTTACAAGGTAAGCTTCTGACTGCCATTATCAGATAATTATTACATCTACAGGTATTTAAGCTCAACCAATATTTCAAAAAAATCCAATGTTTTTTTCATCTGTAACAAAGAAACTAAGGTGAAATACTTCATCTTAGCGTAATAAAAAGAAGGAAAATGAAATACCAATATGGCAAAATGACAACCGACCAGCTTCGCCCAAATCGCCACAAGCTACACCTCAAGTCTT
The DNA here is from genome assembly GCA_947462355.1 of Caradrina kadenii. Taxonomy (NCBI): domain Eukaryota; kingdom Metazoa; phylum Arthropoda; class Insecta; order Lepidoptera; family Noctuidae; genus Caradrina; species Caradrina kadenii. Next base: position 11,875,463 of record OX381690.1, on the reverse strand, counting down.
CAATAGACCATGAAGTTGTGGTGAAGATCAGCAATTTAGCTAGGACTAACAGGGCTGACAGGCCAGGCTTTCATCACCTGCAACAGCCTGGCTTCACCCACTGCTGGGTCATAGGCCTCCATTTGTAGGTGCCAATCTATGCAGCCCAGCATCAAATTAAGTAACGTCACACACAGCAGCCATTTTATATATCCTGATTGCGTAACGCACCCGGAATGAGAATTCCTTGTTTGAATTTTGACAATTCAACAATTTTGACAACCAATTATGTGCTAATTTGGTACGTTTTAAAATTTTTCTTTGAGTGTCTATTATAATCGTAATTTATGAATTTAATTATGGCGATGCACAAATTGTTGGTTTTCATTCATTTTAAACGGCTTCAGAAAAACGTAGATTCTTAATTGAATAATTGAAAATGGGGTGATCAATAAAACTTTATACTTTAGCTTTTGTCATTATTTTCCATAAATCTTGAAAACCGCGATTTTTCTAAATAGCTAAATCTTAATTATTCCTTCTTTAATTTGTGTCCTAGATCAAAGTATAGTACTAACGCATAGATAGATTAAATTCTCCATCCATTATTAAATATAAATTATACCGATATTAATTTTTTGTGGCTGGATTGTAGAAATTTTTTATTTAACTAAATTAATTCGCGTTTATATTAATTGAATTCGTTTATTAAAAAAAAAGACTTACTAATTTAAAAGTACTTAGTGCTCGTTTGTCTCGTGGCATGCGCCTGCGACTGGTGCGTTACGTAATTGTGCTCATAAATCACGTCATAATTCATTACTTAGTCATAAACGTTACAGTAGCATGCATCATATCAACAGAAGCATTGACATGTCATTTTTTTTTCACCGTTTACCCTCCTTTTTATTTCCCTTGGACCATGTGTCTCGCTATTTAACTATGGCAACACTGGTTAGTTCCAGTCTGCGTCAAATCTAAAAACTACAACGATAAAATTAATTTTCATTAATTTAAAACAAGGAGATAAGTAAATAGTTTTAACAAAAACAAATAAATGGAAGATAAAATTTTAATAAGTACTGAAATAAAACCGACACATCAACTCTTAAAGACTTTCACGATGGCTTTCATAAAAAAATAATTAAAAGTATAATCGCATCGAGCGTTCTCGCTTAATAACAGAAACAAATTATCGCCATTTTAAACATTTAATAAAGCCACCTTTCTCACCGGCCAGGCCATAAACTTGGAACCATTTAACTTTACATTTATTCCCTACAGCCAGAACGACATTCTCCTAACGTCAATTCAATTAAACTCAAGCCACAAAGATGAAGCTAAAGAGAAACTATACAATTATTTTCCACGACAAATAAAGTAGTACAACATAAGTGTTATATCACAGTAAATTGTATCTATGCGTTTTTGCAATTATCTCATAACGTTACCCATTCATTGCTGCATCAAACTGTTACGTAACGCAGTCGGCCATGACAGAAAGTAAAAGCGCGGGCAGTCAACCGTGCGTTTGAAAAAAGAACAGTGCGTTTGTGACAGTTTGCAGCCAGTTACCTATATATCGAATTTTGAATACGTGCTCTGTCATTCCAAATAGGTCACACGCCCAATATTTAAATAGCATACTTACCCAAATATGTTTTTTTCTACTGAAATACTTTGAAATCATATTACACCACTAAATTGCTAATATTCTACGCTAAGATGCTCATAATAGTCATTAAACCTCTCTCTCTATATCCAGAAATTAATGCCCACTAGTAAACAAGACTAATTTCAATTATTTTTTGCAGGTCGTGCCCCAAATTGTGGAGAAACCAGTTCCCTACACGGTTGAGAAGCCCGTCCCCTATGAGGTCGAGAAGCCCTACCCCGTTGAGGTCGAAAAGAAGGTCGAGGTCCCCATCCCCAAGCCCTACCCAGTCCATGTACCTGTCTACAAACACGTCTACCACCACAAAGGAGGCCACAAGCACTAAACAAAAAAAAAACAAATTTAAAATTAGGGGCAAAGAGGTTCTATAGCTTATTTTTATAAGCGGGGTTGCCAGTGTAAATACAAATTTCGTAGATCTGATGGAGATGTAATTCCATCAGTGTTGACTTCTGTAATAATGTTGTGATATTTATTGTTGTTATTGTGTGCAAACAATGTTGTTGACTGTGCTGTTGATCGCGTTTTTGTTGACTAATGTGTAATTGTTGTTGATTATTTTTAATTTTAAGTGTTGTACATTAAAACATATTTTAAAACTTGATTTTTTGTTTGATTATTCGAGTCCATTAGTAACCATAGCAACCCCTATTTCAATCTGCATAGTGGTTTCTAATATCATTCCTATTAGATGATAAAGTTAACATTCTTCCAAAATCATTAGTTCTGCTAGTCTTGCCTTAAGTCCCGTACTTACTCTTAAATCAATTCAACTGTAAATCGATATCTCGGTATCTTGTTTAGCATCACTGCAGTCCAACTTTCACTGAACGACGGTCAAGGCTCCGGTCAATGACTCCAAGGCAACCGAGAGTCTCGCTCCGTCCACCATACGTTCCCGCATATGTATAACATGTAACGTCTCTTAATCATTGTAAGCCAGTAATGAATGTTACGTGTGGGTGGTCGGTGATTTAGCCGCTGTCGATTAATCAATTGATTGTTCGCAAATAATATCGATCATTCCTTTATATTGTTTACAATTGAGTCATGACTTCATGAGGTATTTTTAGGAGTTGGACCGAAATCATTGCAAACATAGTACATATCTATCTACTTAAAAGATAAGTAGGAATGTTGATACTCAGAGCATTCTTTAAAAAAAAAAAAAACCGGTAAGCTCAGAATTCAGGTAACTCCTGTATAACAAGTTTGGAGCTGGTGCAGACTCGTGGAAACCGCTGGATAAGGACAGCACTGTCAAATACTTTGCTGCCGTTTAAGTTCTGCCAAAGCGAGCCAAATCTCATTAATAAAATATCCAAAATCATTACAATTACTTAGAAAAATAGCATGGGTTAATTGGTTCGTGTGGCAGAATTAAACTCCTTTATAACATAACACATAACATACCATCACGCATATATTCCCCGAAGGGTTAGGCAGAGGTATAACAATGTACACCCACAGATCGCCGGTATGTATAGGTCCCATGTAATAGGGGGCGAGTCTATTGCCACTAACCGGGCACAAATCCCAACTCCGAGGTGCTATTGAGAATTTCATAGAAAAACCCAATAACACTTTTTGCTCAACCTGGGAATCGAACCCAAGACCTCTAGCGTAGCAGTCGCGCTTAGGACCACTAGGCCAACGAGGCAGTTACACTCCTTTATAAGTTCAGTTAAAATCAAACTAAGTAACATTGAACTAACATTTTTGCTGGAAAACAAGTTCTATTTTTATAGTGGCAGAATACTGTTTACGGTAGCAATGATATGAGACACGGCTGGTGATGGGTGGTGTCCTGTGTTCGATTTCCAGGTCGGGCATAAACTGTTATTGGGTTTTTCCAATAGGAATTTCTCAGGTACAGCACGGAGTTTGGAAGTTGGTGGTGTGACACGCCCATGCCTTGGAAAGCACGTAAAGGCGTTGGTCCTGCGCCCTATGAAAGTTAGGGAAGAGGGAGTGCACTTGTGTTTGCGCACACACTTGTGCGCTATAATATGTCATGCGTACTTGACTAGTCTGCATTAAATTAGCCGCTGTGGCTGGAATCGATCCGGAGAATACAACCTAAAGGTATGACAAAAAAAAAAATACTAATGATGTGAATAACATGTACCTAACTCTCGGCTTTGTTGAGTGTTATTTTACACGTGTAACACATATTCCACAGGCTAACATAAAAACGACACGGACGCTCATTCAATCCAACGATGCTTTGCAGGAATTCTTAACCAAAACTTTTGAAGACAGCTCCATCATTGATGTTTGATTAAAATTAAAATGTATAAAAGGCGAATGTATTTTTATTTCACAAACACATTGAATAAAATGTGCACATTTTGCGTAGTGCTCATTTTCAGATGGGGCCATTTTGTTGTAAGAAGTGCACGTATTTGGTCCAGTGCCCCCTTTTGAAAAATGCACATTTTACGACGGAGTCTTGTTGAAAATCAATGTTTTATATAACTGCCAGATAGCCTGCTAAACTCATGTGCATAACTAACTGATGAAAGATAACTGCACTCATTATTTAGTCATCTAGCACAGTCAGAAAATATTATAATAAAGCCACTTTCAGGTAGAAAGCTAGGCGATAGCGACGCGATGGATGTACGAGGGGTAGAATATCGGAGTGAAGTTTAGCCATGGATTGTAGCCCATCCAGGGATGTCGTTTTTCGTCTGGTTTTGAAAAAGAATCACCTTAAACATCTATAATATGGTCAAAATGTATGAAACAGCTGTTTTTTTAATAACCGACAAAATATGAATTCCTTCTGGCTGGCTCAAGAATCCAACCTGTATTTGCTCTGGCATGAAGATTTCCTTCAGTCTATCCTCATCCTCTAGTCATTACCAATCGGTTCGTAATTGCGCAATATGTAGATAAAAATAATAATAAAAAATAATAATAATAATATAATAAATTATGTAAACTAGCAGATAGCTAATGATAGAAGCAGTACTTAACTTAAGCTACATTTATTTTAGAAAAATAATTAGAGAACCGCTCAATAAAGGCCTGTCATAACCGATATTTCACACGAACCATGTCTCGGGCAATACAATAAGAATCCATGTTTATAGCTCCTACATCGCTTGTTAACGCGCCTCTTTTAGTGTGCTAAATCCTAATAATTGACCACATCATGATGCATAGATTACGCAACTGAAATTATCCTAGATGCTGAGATAATACGAGCTCTAGAGAAAGTGAAATTACACGATAGCAACTCGAGCGCTTCCTGTTGCGCGAGAGAATAATTATGCTATTGACATTATACCATACTTACATCATACCTAGACAGGGAGTTGCGTTTGCGTTCCGGAAATCTAATTGGACCTAGAGTTGTTTGTCAGGAGGCTACAGAGGAAGTACCTACTACCTTACCTATTTTTTTGTTAGTAGTGGGAGCGTATACAGTAGTCTAGAAACACACAAAATTATTTTTTTTAAGTAACACCCGACAGAAGAATAGTAATTCCTGACGCAGCTACCAAGAGCTGATAACTTTAAAACCGCTGAACCGATTTCCATCAAACATGGCTAAGAACACTCCCGACTAAATTACGCTTCAAACAAAAAAAACTAAATCAAAATCAGTTCATGCGTTCGGGAGCTACGATCCCACAGACACACACACAGAGACACGTCAAATTTATAACTCGCCGTCGTTTGTGCGTCGGGGGTTAAAAATAGGTCAATTGTTTTCTCAGTTTTCGTAAGTAGTATATAGTTATAATGACTGGATATTTAACAGAGATGCAGCGTGGCAATGCTGCCAGCAGTGCACGCCTTATGGGCACCTTGTTCTATTGACAGCGATGCTGACGAGTTTTTTGATGTCCTATAAGCTTCCTCATAACTATCTTTATTTTGTAAATTGTACATCCTTTGTATTATTTATAAGTCATGTGTTCAGAATAATAATAATAACACCGAGATTAATTTAAATGCATTCTAACAGTTCAGATTTTTAAATCCTAATTGTTGAACACAATATTAAAGGGAATACGTAATGCTTGTCAAATCAAGATAAACTCTTGGCTGTTAAATGCAATACTGAAAAGAAGTGTTACGTAAGTGGAAGTGGTACGTATCTACGTGTCAAGTAATATGATATATAAAAGTAACAGTGTTGGCGATTGACGTCAATATAAAGACGGGCTGGTTCGGGCTTCCTTCCTATTGACCTAAAGCTGTAGAAACATCAATCTACTAAGTCAAAAAGTCAAAGTCAAATCATTTATTTCAATTAGACCATTGAAACCATTAATAAGTACTTCTGTAGCTACATCTAGTTTCTTTTTTAATAAAAAAAAATGTTGCCCCCTCAGTAGGAACTTCTCCTATACCGTGCGCGCGTTAACAAACATACAAACTCACATACACAAACAGCCAGACCAGGAACAACTGTTTGTAGGCCATATTAATATTTGTTCCGTGCGGGGATCGAACTCGCGACACACAGAGCAGCAGCCAATCACTTAAGCACTGCGCAAACCGTGTCGTCAAAGTCAGTCAGAAACCTACGTTAAGTTACGTCTTTTGTAAGTGCTCCGCTCTCGTGTGTCGCAGCGTGATGTTTTATAGCCTATGAATACCCTATGGTTTATGAGTCTGCCTATCTTACAAAAACATTTTTTCCAACCCGACTAGTTTCAGTAGTTCCTGAGATTACCGTGTTTGAACATACAAACAAAAAAACTCTTCAGCTTTGTTATATTAGTACCTAGGTGTAGACTTAGATTCTATTTAGGGAAATAAAGGGCAATGATCGCTATTGCCACGTTATTTGGTACCAAGATAACTGTTATTTCCATGGTCTATCAATCGATATGTCAGTGCAACACTATCCCAGGTATCGATTAGGAGCTCCTACGGCGCATTATGAGTCACATTTATAGTGAACTCTCACGTAGATTTATTTTACTTCCAAGTATGTTTCTGCAATCATAAAGTAGCATATAATTATGACAAAATGCAAATATTTTGGAATAAATTAATGTTTATTGAACTAACAAATAATAACTTGTCGTTTGCTGGAAATTAAAATAGATGGAAAACGCATTACGTGTTTCCCGAAGCATGGAGGTGTCACACCTCCAACTTTCAAACTCCGGGCTGCTAATGAGAAATTCGTCATGGGAAAACTCAATAACTCTTTTTGACAACGAGACCAACGGGTCAGTCAAAATCATCTTATTCATTTATCGACCTCCAAAACACTGGTTATCCAAGATATTATTAAGCTAGTACGATGACCACTCTCGCTGCCTACCCACCCTTCAATCCCCACAATCTACGTGTGAACAATTATCCAGAAATCCTGTCTGAACATATGAAATAATAACGACACCGTAACCGAACGATTGGTTCCGCCTGCTCGCCGCAAGGGGCGCTGCGGGCGTCACGACCTTTTTTATTTTTAGCTGTCTTTAGAGATCCACGGTGGAATAAATGAACCGCAACTGTCTGTGGTAATGTAGTTAACAAATTTTCTGACTGGATATCTTTCTTTTATTAGAAACGAGAAAACTTAAATATAAAGTCCAACTAACGAAGTTTGAAGATGGTTTGGAAGTGTCAAAGTTATAAAAGGAGTTATATATTACACAATGGCGGGATCACACTTGTCCCCACATTTTTCCCGGTCGCCTACGCTGCGCGCACGCACCTGCCAACCCCCCACGGGGGGCCGCTCGGCCTCCTTTCATGCCAACGGATTAATGCCACGATACCTTTTCCCTTTTTTTACTTATTTAAAAATTATATCTCATATCTCTCGCGGATCGGAGATGTTAAAGCCAGTTAGACGATTTTTTTATATTTGGACATGGACTTGGTTAAAAGTGTGTAAGACGTAACCGATAGCTATAACCTAATCTAAAAACAACGAGAATTTTCCTTTTGTTTTAATTTGCCCTATGCTTAGGATTTCTCCTGTGTCGTGGGTGCGTTTACTAAGATAATAAACTCATATGAACAAACAGGCAGACCCGTAGCAACTACCTGTAGGCCACGCAAATATTTGTTCCGTGTGGGAATCGAACCCGCGAGACTCAGCGCAGCAGTCAATCGCTCAGCGTGTCGCGAAACTCGAACTCGGTAACTCGTGTCGCGTTTATGCAAATTGGATTTTTATTATTTTTTCATCATGTGCATTGCTTTTTTTATTTAGACAATTTACAGGCACTTTTGAATTGTCATTTGTCAAGGATTCCGTCAGTTACTCAGAAAGTTGAAGCAAGCTGCTCGTTCAGAAACGTAGGCGCCCGACCAATATCCAGACCTGAACGAGTTCAGTACTTTTAATACATAAACACATTAGACATAACAATAACTGGTTATCTTAAATTAAGTAACAAAACAAACTAAACGCGTGCACTAACTAAACGCACCGGAACATTTTCCACGCAACACATTTAACAAAACATCTTGTCAAACTAAATAACAACTGAAAAATACATCACATCACACTTTAACAGTCCTTAATCCAACGGGATACAGTTTAAAATTACATAAAGTTATCATTTCTGTAACGGTAAAATGTGCTTTTGTCAGGCCATAAACAAAGTCGGCGGGCGGGAGAGATTTGCCCGCGAAATCTGGATAATTTCGCGCGTTTCGACAACAAACATGGACGCCGTGCCAGCTGAAACCAATGTGTCGACATAATGTATTAATTACGTCATTGGGAGGTTTAGATTAAGAAATAACGTAGACACAGCTATCCTGGTAGGTTGTAGACTTAAATTGTTTTTGCTAGACACGCATAACTATGCCAAATTAGTTAAAACTCGCATCTGCCCGCCACTTCGCCCGCATGAATTTTTCACCTGCGTTAAGTTACGTTTTTGGTTACTACTCCGCTCCCATAAGCCGTAACGTGATGTTATATAGCCTATGTCATTCCTCATGAATCTGGCTACATATACAAAAAGATTTTTTCTAATATAAACTATTTGACTGGTAGTCCAGACTCCAGACATTAATGCGTTTAAACAAACAGAAAAACTCTTCGATTTTATTAAATAAGTATACATGAAAAAGGCTGCCAGTACATAATTTCTATTGCCATGGCTTTTCACAGGATCGGGACGAGTTGTGTTCCTACCAGAGAACAAGCAGCTCTCATTGTCTTAACAAAATAATACAATAGCTGTCTTGCCATTTCTCCACCAAATGTTGATATCAAACGACGTGCAACAATGCTAATTCTAGACTTAAGGGGCATTCACTTATTAAGTAAACCATTAATGATAACAGCATTTTAAAATACCACGGCTCACTAATAAACTACACTACCTTATGCTAATTTAGCATTATTATAACTAAAATTCCTAGATTCTAGAACCAGCGGCAGTCCATTACAGAAACTAATTAATCAACCCTTGCGATGCGATTGCATGTGTTAACGTTCTATTAACGCGTTATTAACGGGCGTTTGCGTGCGGTCAAGTAGCGGTGGCCGGACCGATGCAAATTGCACGCGATTGCCGCGCCCGCGGCCCCGCCCCGGCCCAGGGTTGGCCGGCTGACGATTAATAAGCCCTTAACAAAAACCCTTTGCACGTTAGCGAACACAAGTATACTATTTTGAGAGGAAATTGGATGGTAAACACTAAGGTGTGAAGAGTAAGGCTTGCTGTAAAGTGTGGCGTCACACGACAGTACCTATTTTTTTAAATTTAAGTCGCTTAGTTTACGCTGCGTTCTTTTTAAAATGAAAATCCACTAGGCTAATTAACCTAGTCGTGTTCTTGGAGCCACGTAATTTACATTCAACTAAAATGGACAGCTCATTTTATTATGGCACAAATATGGGAGCAATTCTTCCTACAATTTTTTAGAAACGGTCGCCATCTCATCTCATCGACAATCAATGTCAAAAAATGTAGGTAAATTAGAAGCAATTTTGACAGATTGAGATCACCTGAAGCTGGCGGTGCAAAATTTGTTGTCAGTGTCAGTTAGGCTCAAAAAACGCGACTTACAACTTATAAAATACGTTTGTTAGGCCTTACACAAAAGGTGATTTCAACAAAGTACCCTGATAGATAAGGGATACAAATTGAGTATATTTATTTTAATCATAGGTTGGGTTCAAAATTGCGTTTGCGCATGCGGTCATGTGTCCATTAGCTAGCTAGCTCTAATGTCTCACTCTGGGACAGATGTTACCTATGTACTCTTATTTCATTATGCTTTTATTCTGAACTCAGAACTGGATAGGCATACTTATTTATGAGTAAGACTAACTTTATCAGCTTGGATTTTCTTATGGATTTCTATTTTATTTTTTAATAATAGTTTATAGCCTATATAGCATTCAAGGATAATGTAGCTTCCTATTAGAGTAAGAGTTATGTTATAACTATGACCATCTCTTAATAATCAAACAAATTCAATTATCAAAAATGTAACAGTACTCAATGTACTTAAATCCGAAACTTATAACTTCACCAGCGTTTAAATAACCAAAATAATTACAATTTCTTCGGAAAACGAGATTTTTTTGTCATAGGCAAATTTTTCTTAAAAGTGTAGTAGCACCTCCGTTAGTACATTCTACAGACAACTTATTATTTTATATCTTCTAGCTGCCAGTGTTACTAATACAAATGCGTTGAAGACAAAAGAACCGTGGACTCAATAACATACACCAATACACTTGATAGGTACATAAACAAACACCCGACAGAACACCGGTTGACATTCCAACCTCGGAACACTCAGCCCGATAACCCATCTGCTGTCTAATCGAACCCACCGATCGACGACCAATAACAAACACGGATCTGCGCCCAAAATCAGCGACCATACGGGACTTTCGACCCACCACTCAGCGACGCAAGGGTTAACTGTCACTAAATCGAGTGCAGCGAATGTTTGTAGATTTAAAAACACTTGGCATACCTCTTTGTCGATGGTACGTCTCAATTCTTAGGAATATATCTCTCATAACTTCGAATAACTGCTTCGTTTTGATGTGAACATGACTGATTTGAGGTACCTTTGTGTGTATACGTCCGGCTAGTTTCCTGGTACTTTTTTCTAACTAATCTCTTGTCTTGATGACATTACCTCTACTACCCATGCCTTCAGAAAAATAGGCGTGATATTGTATTATCTCAAACTATATAACAAACATGAGGTAATGTTATAAAAATACAAATAGAAATACGATCTTATACCAATCCAAAAAATACCACTTTTGTCCGCACCAGTCATCTATTCCAAAAGATCTATTTGACGTCATCACATTGCTATTCCCGATAATAACCCAGATGTCGACACTGCCATTCTACATCTTAATTCACCTGTCAAACTTGAGCATCGACTATAGACTAACATTAGTCAAACTGTCAAAGTACCACAACCAACTGTCAATTAGTTATGCGCAAACACGCAAGATTGCCGGTAGCAGAAGTTTTTATAAAATGCAGGTAAAGAAGTTAGTGGGTTGTCTATGGTTCCGTGGTAGCCATTTTTTAAATTAAATAATTAATAATATGTGTATTATAGATTTGCTCACCACATCATTGTCTCAGTCTCAGTGGTCACCATAACCAAAACTCGTTGTCATATTTAGTCGCTTTTGTAAAATGTTAACAACTACAGCTAAGTACAAAGACTGCGAAATGACAAGAGAATATGAATTATCATCATCAGATCAGTCGAACGACGTCCACAGCTGGACGTAGGCCTCCCGTAAAGACCAGTGCCGCGGTGCCCGCATCCAACATCCGCGACCTTTACATCCACAATATGAATATGGCCTCCCAAATAAAACGAGTCCAAAAAGTTTAGTCCAAAATTCTAGAATTATCTCCACTATAACAGAAACCTGAAGTTTAGTTTGTTTGGCTTCCTTGCTTGTTGATACCAACATTAATCTTGTTCTCTATAATTTGACCCACCTCAAAAGCCCAAACATTGTACCTTCCAATCACTCGTGGGAATGATTTTGACAAACTACATCTCTAGTGACGCGCCATCAAAATCGATTGTAGACTCGCCGATTTAAAACATAATTAATGGACGGCCGCTAAACGAATTACCGGCAGCGGGCCGTTTATCAACTTAAAAAGAAAAAACAAATGAATCTGGCAGACAACAATGGCGGGATTTGAATTGAATCCTCTAAACTTTTGTTTGGACATCTAAGGTTTTTCAATGAATGTAGATAAATTAAGTCAATTTGCATGTGCTTTTGTGCCTTTAGTTTTTTTAATGGTAGCGATAGCAAGCTGAAGTTGTTAAATGGCTGCGGTGGCACAAAAATGTGGGTAGTTAAGTGTTACGTAAAGTGACGTCATTTGACTTCGGAATATCTAACCGTTATTTAATTGGAGGCGCAATTTTCGAATTAAGAACGTTTGCATTCTAATCTCAGTTTCAATCTGTCAAAAATGCATCTAATTTGCTTACATTTTTGACAAGTTTTGGCATTTAGTTACATTAGTACATTTAGTTACATTACATTTAGTAAGAATAGATTTAAATTTAACGTTTTCAATTAGCAACGGGAATGGGCCTTTGTTTCATAATGGAGAGCTTAAACGTTTTTAGCTAGAATGAAATATAGATTAGATACGTCTGCAAATACTGTATCGTGTACCATTGAAAGAAAGCATCTGCGAATTGGTTCTCCTTCTGCGTGACAGCCATTCTAAACTGCAAAAAATAAACGAGAATTCAGTTTAAAAAAAAAACGAGAAAGAACGAGAAAAGCTTTCAATATCAACAAAAATGACAGTAGTCTTATGTGCCAACTAAAGGCTATGATAAAATCTACTCCATTTTCTTTCCCTTCAGATCACATCACATGGGAATAAAATCCATACAATTCCTTATCAGACACATAGATTTTATGAATACCTCCTGAACTCCAATAATGAGACGTTAATAGTCTGTTACAAAATTATTTTATAAGACAAGCTACCAATTAAAAAGAGTAATGGCGGCAGGACTTTGCAGGTGAGCATTCGCAAGCTGCGCGCACGCAGTTAAATTACACACAATGTAAATTAACGGCGGTATGCGCCGGAGTCATCTGTCATAATCGCGGACAGATTCTGGAAGGCTCTGAATATTAAAAGCAAGTTTCCTGTTCTCCTGGTAATGAAGATGGACCACGGATCTGGAGTTGTGGGTGGACCCACGAATATAGATCATTAAGTATTTTTATGTCGTGCTGGTTCAAGAGGTTACTGACTTCATTCGAACCAGGGCTCAACAACACTCAGCCGATTTGTAATGTTTTTAGGTTAGATTTATACAGACGGGGGCGCAGATCTTGCGTCTAGTGTATACCAGACTCCCGACTCGTAGTGTTAGAAGCTTAAGTCTGTGGGATTCCTACGACATAAGCCACCTATTCTTCAGTTGGAGTATATCCATGAACGCCAAAAACAAAAAAAAGGTTAGTTTTTAAAATATTTTAAACTCTGCCCCGATCAATACGCAGTGAGGATGCCGGAAGTAGTCAAAGTTTATGTCTTACTCGTGTGAAAAGTTAAGAGCCCCGTATCTACCCATTGCACAGTAGCTCACTGGCATTATAAGTTGGATCCAAGCTGCCAGCGGTAAGGCACAGGAAACTCTTTACAATGTGAGCCGAGTCCAAGAGGTCCATTTTCTGGACAACACTTGATCCAAGAGACTGACAAGTCTCTTGTGTTCAAAATTCTTGAATTAACGCCTAAACGGAATTCTATAAAAATTGGCACACATTTATGCCATGCTGATGATCTAGGTTAGGTTTTTATTTAATTAATTCAAAAGTTTTGTAAATTGTCTTGTAAAATATTATCATGTTATCCTTTACCCTTCATTTGTTTCGAAATAGGTTTGAAAAAGTCGGCCATTTTAAAGTTTTAAAGGGCGCGGTTCTGTTCTGACATACACATCAATTTGTCAACGGTAGGCGTTCCGACAACAGTTAATTGGTAACGAACAGCTGATGATAAAAAACTCCATTGTTTATTTTAAAATTTATACAACACGCCCAACGCCATTTTTTACAATATTTCTTAACAAAATGTGCCCATATTAATCTAAATTACCGCTGAGATTAAACGTTAAAACACAATGTTATGTTATAATTTTCTAATAAAATTTATAAGAAAAATTACCTGTAAAAATTAAAATAAAATAGTTATCAATTAATCTGTTATTATCTGTGGAAAAACCAGTAAATACAAAAAGTTTGAAGGTATTCCTGTGTCTTATTCGTTAGTTCTCATCGGTTTTAATGATTCTTGCCAACAAAAAGATAAAAAAAATAATGACAATATTTTGTACGATAGACCATTTTTATTAAGTTTAACTTGGTGATTTCAAGTCTTAAGAATTACTTAATTTCCTCAAAGTCGTAGTGCGCAGTAGCAGCACGCAGTTCGGCACTTTGAAAACTCCTTTTATTTCCGATTTAAATTAGATACCCGAAGCTATCTTCAGGCGACATCTAAGCAGTAGGATCAGCAGTAAATTACCGCTGAACTGGAGCGATGCACCGTGGCATTGTATGCAGATGTGCGGACATCCGACCACGTCCTGCATGAAAATTTGCATCAACTTTCGGAACAAGAAATTTGTAAATAAACCGCCCTCGTACCTAATTATAACCTCCGTGGTCGTACACCGTAAAATATTTCACGTAAAAGTATTATCACCCAAGATATTATCGTAAAAATTCCTTAAAGGAAAATAAGTACATACTTAGATATTTTTATATGACAATTTATCGTGCGCAGGTGCCGCATCTAAACACAAACGTAGGTGCGCAACCCGTCGTTATCGAATATCATTTTCAATTATATAAACAACAGCGATCGCCAGCCATTGTTCAAATCACAATAGCATCGCTCATTACTCAGACGCTCGTTAACTCACCGGCCGCCGCGAAACACTAACTTTATCAGCGGCCCACGTCAAAATATCTACCAGATCTCAAACTATATCTCCGTCCGACACAATCGAACTCAAATAAAAGCAAAGAACCAAACATGACGCCTGAACGCAGCCCAGGAGCCAGATGCGTATCGACGCGCCAAAAAGCAAAATTCGAGTTTCGAACCCCGTCGGTGATATGACGTTTCCCGCGTTCCTTTTTCGAAAGTGCCCGCGAATTGTCAACCTTCGCATAGACAACGAGCGCATTTGAATACCGCCGATTTGAATATAAAGGTCGGCATTCACGTGTCGCCGCCATACATCAACCGGGAAGGCTTTAAGTCTTTCGAGCGCTTTTCGGACACAAATAAGCGTCTGATGTTCGACAGGACGCGCATAATACGGTCAGATTTAGTTCGGCCCCGACGCGAGCTGCACTGCGCCGCTATTTATGAGACATACGTGATGAAAGCGCGTTTACTTTGGCGGCTATTTTGCGAACAGGGTGTGAATGTTTTAACTGCACCGGGCTCGTCTCAACCTCATTCCATCGGCGCTTATGTAAATGACGACTTCAAATGCATTAAGATAATCATTTAAAATATTTATAGCGTGTAAACGTCGATATTAAGGCGGGTAGACACCCACGACAGAGAGTCCGTATCGTCTTCGACCATATTTCATTTGGCCACAATTACAACCATTAAACGGGGCGCAACTCTTTGATATTTCTTATTTTATTTATTGTAGCAAACTTATTAGGATACTGTGGCATTAATGATGACAGATGAGGCGGGGTATCGCGGCTTAATGCTCTCCGTAGCGAGTTATGGAACTTGTGGACTTGTGTTCGTTCGGTTCGCTTGTTGATAGTTAAAAATATGTATATTTGGGTAAATTATTTTTACGTCGAAATGCAAGCAATTTTCATGTGTCTATACAAGCGCTGTCCAGTCATACAGGTGTCTATTTCAGTATTTATCGACACCCACACAGTTATGCACTATTAATACTGGCCTGCAAGCATAGACACTTTACATAAGTATAATACATACTATTTCCATACCTGCAATTACTTAACAGCCAGTAACATTCAGTAAACGCAAATGGCAAAGATATCACGTACGTATTTAAAATACGTAATTGAAAACAATATTTAATGGCATTTTATCGCGATAGAACGTTGCATTTTATTAATGTTGGGACGGCGTAATCTGCATAACAAAACTATTATGCGTTCAAAGAAAGGCATGCATCGGAGTAAGCCCTTTTGTTTAACAGACAAATGTCCATCATTAACTGGTTAATTATCAACTTATTTTCTGAGAAGCTCATCGAGGTAATGTTACTAACGAAATAAAATTAATTTTAAAAGAAATCATTTGTTAACACATAGTCTGCTAAACTTAAGCCGATCTCAACTGCTTGGCGGATACCTATTCACCGTACGTGTACCTGTTGCTGACTGCAATCTCTCTCGACCTCTTAGGAGACGCTTAGGTGGTCTCGCAGATGACAGTCAAAATGCTTGTCCTGTAGTTGGCTACTTGAAGCAGTCTGTGCGTGGTGTGACTGCTAATCTATTAACTGTCTGAGTACCTACTGATTAATGGCTGGCCTTGCTATCAAACTATAAAAATGCAGGCGTTGGATATCGTATCTTAGGTGCTCATTACCAACCATAGATATCTAATTTCAAAGGTGTCCAATTCACTCATAGACAAATTAGCACAGATCGAATCGTCCCCGAATTTGAATAGCGGACGAGCACCAAACGGAAACACGTTGTTTTTACCGCGCTTTAATTTAATTTGAATTGGGAATGTCGTTGCGCTGCTGGCACCCCGCCGCGCTTACAAATGGTGGCTATACATCACGTCGATGATATCTCTTTCAACTTTTGAACGCAACCCGGCGTGGCCAGCAAATTAATATATTGTATAGGTAAAAAAATTAACCCCACATAGTGAAATATTAGGAGGCGAACATGTTTAAAAATTACCAATTTTGACAGTAGCTAGATAATGGATACTTGGACACGGTTTCAGAAAAATAGTTAATTAATCATTAAGGACGAAAGACGTTTATGTGAATTAGTTGTTATTATAACTTATTATGACACTTTCAAAAGAGCCATTTTTATTGTAACTTTTGGCAGTAAATCTGTAATAGGTAGTGCGACCCATATCAACACCAATAAGCCATATCACCAATCGCCCAACCAACTATACCTTGCAAAAATCTGCAGTTTTCAAGAATCACAATACTGCAGTAAAAATATAGCTCGTGTATAAAGACACAAGAACTTTATATTACATAGACAATTTAGTGTTTAATTCCCAAAATAAAGTTTTGTCTTAGAAATCTTTGAGTATTCTATGGATGGCCCATCGTGTGAATGTCTTCAACATAACGTACCAAAGACCTGGTGAAAGCCATGAGAACCCTTTAAATGTGACAAGCACAGATCCCAGGGGAGGCCTTTATCCAGTCGTTCGTATGAAATGTTGACGATGGCAATGGCTGTACGCCTACTAAATGTAATAGAGCAACATTTTGACATTATATTTATTGCATAGCACCATGTGTAAGGCGTTTTATTGATTGTGTCAATACAACGCCTTGCATTTAAAGAAATGATTACAAAAATTGTAAAACTTTATTTCATTAAATATTTCTTGTGAATTGTTAGAATAATTATAGAAAATAGAAACCAAAATAATATGTTTTTTAATTATCAATCTAAAATGGCAACACTAAAAGTACAATGGCACGTTGACACTGATAACGTTGACTTTACTGTCAGTCTGTCACTAGTGTCAGTTTTAAAAGTGGAAGGAGGCTCCGAATCCAAACAGAAATTAATATTCAATCCCCACCACGGAATTCAGCTTTCACCATGGTACCCGAGTTCCAGAGTCACTGCTTCGCAGCGCCATATAGTAACCGCCGGCCGACTTCTGACGCTAAACCTAACTGTAACTGTTTACTTACCAGGCCACCTCAATGTTCGCGAGGGTGACTTTCTATCCGACCTTATTCTACAATGTGGTCATGGAAAAGGTGACCAGCCGGCGCTGGTATGACAGGATGGATGATACTGTGATCCTAGGAGCACTGCCTTTCCAGAGTATGACAAGACAGGTACGATTTTGTAGGTTATTTATTGTTTGTTACAAACAAGTTTTTTTTTTGTTTTTAAATTAAACCATGGTCTTTATGGTGTGGCAATAGTACATCTTAGTGGCCTTGAGGCTGTTAACATAATAAATAGTGTGTTCACAGTGTATTTATTGGGTACAAAGTCCTCTCTCATAAAATAAATACTACATAATGAGTAATTAATGATTCGGCCAAACAATAATGATAGTAAATGATTTTTCATACAAAAAAGACAGCTAGATGATGGATGGATAACAAAATAAAATTCAAAATCATCATAAAAATTAGAAATTTTGTAATAAAATGGATGGCAAACAAGCCGGCCGTCTACGGAATGTTAAAAAGTCACTGCTGCCTATAGACATCTGCAGTACCAGAGGACTTGTAGATCCCAGACATGTCTCACATGCCTATATTATCTTATTCTTTTATTTAATTTCTTTACTTTCTATTTCCCAACTGAAATTATCTAAATACTCTTCTTCTTAATTAGAAAAATTGTGCTGTCTGTTCCGTAAAAGACATTCCTTTTTTATTTCAATTATTGTGTCATTGTTTCATGGCAGGTTCTTTACATAATTATTTAACTTAAAGTACTTAAAAATAATTCTCTACATCTATTATAGATTTAACAAGAGTTGGTTCATAGCTATTTATATATTTTTTTTTGCCATCCACAGAACTTGGTTTTTATTCAAGTCGTTAATTATTCATTATCGTTTGTCGATTCATTCTCAGAAAGTTTCCTCATTAAGGCTCTAAGTAAAGTAACTACTTTTAGCTTAGGCCATTGGTGATGTTGGAACGATGGTATGCAGGCTACATATCAAGCTATAAGTTATGCTGATCTCTCATTGTATAGGATTTCCATAAAATGAGAGGTCAGCTTATACTGGAATTGTAAAGCTTGATATGTAGCCTTGTGTACTATATCGAAATTGCATCTTTTAGCATTTGAATGCAGGTTCAATCTCCAGAGAAGTAACTAAATTGCTGATGGCACAAGTAGCCAGTATTTTGAGTCTGGACTTTGACTTGGGTTACCATTTGCATTAATTTTGATTGCATTATACAAATTAGCCATTAGTAACACATTAACTAATTTAATATTTATCCTAAATATAGTACAAGTTTAGGAAAACGATTTTATATAGCAATAACACCATCTATAAATTAGGAGTTTCTTCAAAATGTCACTGGCTTGATTTTCTGACCATTTTTCCCTATTTTTTAAGGGTTAAATTTTGCTCAAGTCTCATCTTCACAGCTTTATTCTTAAGCTTATCAAACATCTTGGTTTTTTTTTCAGTTGAAAGATGAAGAAAATATGAAAGGAGTGGTGTCAATGAATGAGACATATGAGTTGAAAATATTTTCCAACGATGCAGAGGTAAGAATGACCCCTTTTCTGCATTACTCAAAACACATTACACCTACTAATAACTAAATTCTCTTTAAGAAATTCTATTTTTAAAATAATTTCCAACAAAAGAGACAGGTTTAATTTTGACATAAAAGTTTTATTTAATTTAAATAAATAACATTTATTCACATAATTTTTTTTTAAATTAAAGATGCACCATTGCAATACTAAATGTAATTTCGAGAATTTGAATTTACAAACAATACCCAGCACTTGAGGGTTTTGTCGCCCCCCCCCCCCCCCTCCACGAAATATTACTTCAAGAAGATTTATTCTCGTTTTTTTTTCACATGAATACTAATGTGCATATTTTGGTATTCTGAAGCCCGTGCCCAGTATCCTTTCTTAAAAAATACCTTTAACTGTTGGAGTTTGATGTAACATGCATACTAGTTTTAAACATTCAAGAATGTATTATTATGATCTAGCTTTCAATAATCCGAGGAATCCTCTGTGTACTCGACTCAGGCGCAGCGATAATTGATCAGTCACCCTCTTATCTACAGTTTAGAATTAGAAGCATTGAATAAACAGTCCTCCTTTGTGTTCATATCTCGAGAACAGCAGTTCATCTGCTCAGGGGACTATGGCACTTATTAAAATTCGTGTTGTAATGCTAATTTTATATATTGTTATGTAAGGTGTATGGAAATCTGAATAAAGACACGAGTAACAATTTTTTTCCTGTTTCTTTTGACGTTACCTTTTTCCCGCGACTTCGTCCTCGCGAATCTTGCGGGCTTCAATTTATTTTTGAAAATAAAATATAGCTTTCTCGCTGATAATGTAGCTTTCCATTGCTGAAATAATTTTTTAAATCGTTTGAGACATTTTTTAATTAAATTACAAACAAAAATACAAATATTTTCTTTTTATAATATTAGTTTAGACTAGTTGCGCCCGCGACTTCGGTCACGTCATGCATAACCATGCCATAACCATGGCAGTAGATAAATATGGAAATGTGTTAATAACACCAGTCTATAATTATTGTCTTAATACCAGGCAAAGGCCTCTTCTCATACAGAGAAGGCACGAATATTGATCACCACCCTTACTAAAAGCGGATTCACGATTTCAAACTTATATTATAAATGACTTATGTTTTATATTCATCTATATTGTTTTCACATATAGAAGCAACAAAAATATTGTAACCAAGATTTTGTAAAAACCAAATTGGAAGAAACGAGTGTCCATGGAGTTTCTTGCTCGTTCTTCTCCATAGAGACCTACGCTTTGGACGCTTCTTGACAATTCAAAAGTGCCTGTAAATGGTCTAATTGAAATAAATGCTTTGACTTTGAGTTTGATTTTGATACTTGTCTGGTATCAAACTAATCCCAACTATGAGTGGAAAGCCCTTCACATACACAACCTTCATAATTTTTTTAATTAACATCGTTTCGCAATCGTCTTACTAGTGTGTCCTGGCCTTAAAAATAAGAAAAAAATGTTGCCTAATGAAGTAAATTATTCAATTCATAAACATTGCACAATTTATGACTAAAATTGAACCTTGTACATTTGACTTTAGAGAATACGTAATGACATTGTAATGTAGATGTTAATAATTTTAAGTAACTTTGACGTCATGAATATAATTTATGTAAGTAATCATCATTTAAAGAGACTGGGGTATACCAAGGTGTACCAACGGGATCTCATTTATTACAATTAGACTATTGAAATGGATTTTGGACGACAAAATTTGCACGAAAATTAAAAGGAATTTAGTCTTATTGTTTCTGGCAAAAGATAATTTGCACTCATAATTAAATCGGAC
Source organism: Caradrina kadenii (assembly GCA_947462355.1). NCBI lineage: Eukaryota > Metazoa > Arthropoda > Insecta > Lepidoptera > Noctuidae > Caradrina > Caradrina kadenii. The sequence goes on along the minus strand of OX381690.1, from coordinate 11,854,526 downwards.
ACCTGACTTTTCTTTATTTACGTGATGAGTCCGATGTTTTTAAGAGGCACTAACCAGAGGCCGCGCAGGCTGCTGTAATTGTTTTATTTTATTTTTATAATCAACTAGCGTCCTGCTTGCGACTTCGTCCGCGTGGCTTATTGCACCCGCTTTATGTTACGTCTTTTGTTACTGCTCCGCTCCCGTGGGTCGTTGCGTGATATTATATAGCCTATGTTACTCAGGAATAATGTAGCTATCTATTGGTGAAAAATTGGTTAAAATCGGTCCAGTAGTTTCGGAGCCTATTCGTTACAAACAAAAAAACAAATCTTTCCTCTTTATAATATTAGTATAGATAACATACCATCACGCATGTATTCCCCAGAGGGTTACGCAGAGGTGTACCGATGTACACCTACAGTTCGCCGGTATGTGTATTTTCTAATTAATTGTTTGCTGAATATGGTTCGCAATAAGACAACGTAATCCAAAAAAGAAAATAAAAACTATCTAATATACACATGCGTAGAGTAGAGTTTACTTTAATCAACTACAAGCTATCCAAAATATTAGACGTTCGGAAAAAAGACGAAAATTTCAAGTGACTTCGTACATTTTGGCATAACTAAGTTTTATTATTATATTTCAGAAATGGCGGGAGCAAGGCGTGGAGTTTCTTCAGCTGGCCACAACAGATATATTTGAAGCACCCGACCAGGATAAACTTTATGAAGGAGTTACTTTTATCAATAGGTGAGGATATACTAGCTTTTTTTTTAGGTATGGGAAATCATCAAATGACTTCCCCCTAGTGTCAGACTTTTACTGACTAAAACCCATTCATGTTCCTTCTTGTGCGCTTTGCGTTCCGGGGGCGCGATATCTCTTACGAACAACCCGCAGCCAAGGCGGCATCAGTCCTGAGTGGCCTCTTCTAAAATTGCTGACATCTTTTTGAGGCGCGCGTGGAACACGAACGCGCCGTCGACACGGCCTGTCGTTATGTAACGTACGAACGGTGAGCTACCCATTGCTCACCGTCCACAGGCTCGCGGATATACCAGCTTATACGGTCTTAGTGCCGCGGCTGCGGGTTGTTCGTAAGAGATACCGCGCCCCCGGAACGCAAAGGGCACAAGAAGGAACTTGGATGGGTTTTAGTCAGTAAACGTCTGACACTCCCTCCCGCCTTCCCAAGGCGGGGGAAGTCATTTGATTTTCCATACCTAAAAAATAAAAAGTATAAAAAATAAACTGACTTAATGATAGCGGTACATTATCATGAAGATCCATCAACTAGTCCAGGGATGGCGAACTAATGACATGCGTTTCAGTGCCAATTATTATTTTCATAAAATAAACACGAAATTTAAATAAAACTGAAAAAAAAATGTCGTATTTTTTTGGCTGACTGTACATTTTTTTCAAAATCTGTGAATGCTGCTCAAAGTAGCTCAAAAAGTCATGAATGGTTTCCTATGAACGTTTTCCTGTAACTATAACGGTTAAGGTAACTGCCCTTAGTGACCCGTCTCAAATATCCACCCTGTATAGATAGGCTGACAAACACACTACCCTTTCCGTCGCGCGGTCGGGTAAAAAATGGCACGTTCGCCATCTGTGAACTAGTCTCTAAAAGAGCATGTTTAAAATTTGGGAGAATACTTATAAATAAAAACAGTAAATAATTATACCAAAAATGACATCTTTTTAAATCTCGGCTTATGAGATGGACAATGTTTGTGACATGTCACTTGACAAGCACAACAAATCGCCCCAAGAAATTTACTTACGAAACCATTTTAAGAGTGTATGGTAACAACCCAGGTTCCTACCAGCTGACAGGAAGCTCTCTGGCGTACCTACGGATTGCGAGCAGATAAACGCTGGCTCGGTGTACGTGCACTGCAAGGCGGGCCGCACGCGGAGCGCCACACTCGTCGGCTGTTACCTCATGATGGTACGTATTGCATAATGTGATATTATGCAATCATTAGGCCTTTTTTTTTTTGGTGGGTGGGAAATCATCAAATAACTTCTCCCACCCTGGGCGGGGCGGGAGGGAGTGTCAGACTTTTACTGACTAAAACCCACCCATGTTCCTTCTTGTGCCCTTTGCGTTCCGGGGGCGCGGTATCTCTTGCGAACAACCCGCAGCCCCGGCAGGCATCGGCCCTCAGGGCCCCTTCCGTATGCTGACATCTTTTTGAGTCGCGCGTGGAACACGAACGCGTCGTCGACACGGCCTGTCGTTCTGTTAAACGTAAGGACGGTGAGCTACCCATTGCTCACCGTCCACAGGCCCGTATCTACGATGGCCGGGAGTCGTCTCGCGGCTCCTGACGTCCGGAGCGTCTACCGCGGCGGCTGGGACGGGAGAACCGCTGTCTTAACCGTCCCGCCGCCTACTTAAGCATTACTGCCTCGCAGAAGGATCATTAGGCCTTGACTCCACCAAAGCTGAGAGGAGAAAAAAACTAATAGGATATACAGACAGGGTTGCTTTTCATTCGCCTGCTATCTTTCAACGGGTCAAAGTACTCACAAAGCTCACCGTCCTTACGTTGCATAACGACAGGCCGTGTCGACGGCGCGTTCGTGTTCCACGCGCGCCTCAAAGAGATGTCAGCAAAAGGAAGGGGCCACTGAGGGCCGATGCCTGCCGGGGCTGCGGGTTGTTCGCAAGAGATACCGCGCCCCCGGAACGCAAAGGGCACAAGAAGGAACATGGGTGGGTTTTAGTCAGTAAAAGTCTGACACTCCCTCCCGCCCCACCCAGGGCGGGAGAAGTTATTTGATGATTTCCCACCCACCAAAAAAAAAAAAAAAAAAAAGTACTAACAAATATAAACAACTTTCATAATGGAACCGACTCAGAAATATGAAAAAAAGAACCAGCTGTTTTCCACAAATATGCGCTACAACACAATCATAATGTATGGAACAACGGCCTTTTTTTCCATATTTCCGGATTGTTGCTTCAGCAAAAGTTGTTCGTATTCATGAGTAATTTCACTCCCTGAAATATGGCAGGTGAAAAATAACCTTGTACAGGTGTGGTGTTGAAGCTAAGCAGTGACATGTGAAAATGAAGCAAGCTGACTGATTGTAGGACACATCTCTTCTCTCCGCTTTGGTGGAGACAGGGCCTTACACAGAACCTCTTAGAAGTCACTGAGGAAACTTCACAGATGTGATTGGTGCCGGATAGTAATATACAGAGTGGCAGGGACATCGCGCTACCTGATACCCCGTTCTAGACCCAGCACAGTAGAAAGTTTTTAAAAAAAGAAGAAAAAAAAGTTGTTTCACACAAAAATGTAAGGGCAAAATGCATGGAACAGCTGTTTTTTTTTAGTAAGAAACGTGTAAACTCTCGGGCGTTTAAAATTATGTACTGCAATAGTAACAAGTTGCGTGTCGATCTTCTTTTCACCCTGTATAATAGCCGATGCCTCCACAAAACTCTCCGTAGACTACAGTCAAAATAATCATAAATTCTCATACATGTTTATATTTTATTTTAACAGAAAAATGGCTGGTCCCCCGCCGAGGCAGTTACATACATGCGCGCGCGCCGACCCCACATCCTTCTACACACGAAGCAGTGGGAGGCACTCGACATATTCCATAGACAACACGTCACAAGAAAATGAGTGTTACCAACAGAGAAAATGTTTTACAGATACTGACCTCAGAATTGTTTCCACTCTAGTGCCGGTTACTGTATTTAATAAGACATAGACTGTATAAAAAAGCACTAAAAAGTAGTGATTAATTTTTACTTGAGCCGCTTCCAAACGGGCCGCAATTCACTGGAATTTGTGGCCACAATGAGTTGCCAACAACATTTCAAGTATGGCTTGACCACTTTAATCAAATGTACGTATATTACGTGTGTACGTGTATTTTTTGAACAAAATATTGCTATTGATATGTCACGGTTATGGATAGTTAAACTGTAATTTAATAATAATAATTTATGTAGTTAGACAATTACATAGCAACAATATTGACACAAAATAAACGTTTTTCGAATTAGGAAGCTCATAGAAGTAATGTCTCTCGTCTATGAGCTCCCTTAGTAAGTAGTTATATTATTTATTTTTGTTACAAATAATAAATATTTTATTGAAATATTAAATTTATTATTTTAATACGCAGAAGTTTTATTTACGACATATTTGTCGTTTTTCGAAGGGAAAAGCGACTTGTAAGAATTTATCTGGATTGAATTTATCTCTATACCCAGTATGTATAATAATATTGGTTTCAGTTTCGCAATAGCTGTTGTACTGGCCGGGTGTGATGCAATAATATATAGTAGTGATTGCATGTTGCCTTACCGTGAAAATCATTGCCATTTTTATTATTATACATATTTTATACAATTTTATTATGAAAATAGTTTTACAAGTAAGTTAGTCGTGACTCGTGATGACCCAATGGTTAAAGCGCCTCTAAATCAATGCTGCTCGCAACCATGCACGTACCAATTCGACTCTTTCTGTTGTATTAATATTTTTTATTGTTTTTTTGTCTAAACGCGCTCATCTCCGTAACTACTGATCAGATTCTAAGGCTACATTTTATTATTAAAATAAAATAAATTCATGCAGACCAAGTTGCGGACAGAAACTAAAATAAAAGCAATAGCATAAAATTGTCCATTCAAATAATACATTAACCCCCGGTTTCTCGAACGAAAAATTAATGTGTCAAATTGACAATCGAGCGTACATTTCTGTGATTAGTTGTTAATAGTTCAGTCAACCAATCACAGCAGTCAGGTGCGCTTGACAAGTTGTCGCATTAATTTTTCGTTCGGGAAACTTTTGTAGATCCTGAGAAAATATGCTGTTTTATTAATAAATACATTCGTCGTTATTCTAAAATTAACACAATGTATGACAATTTACGATGAACTCGACGTGGCTAATTACTGTACAGACCAACCAGGACTGTGCGCAGACGCCGAGAATTCTACACATATTGTGTGTGAATACTATGTGAGTATACTATGTAATTGTCGGAGACCTCTAGTTAAATTTTACATACCTTTTATGTTTTTATCGTATATTGAGTTGGAAAGGAAATATTGTCAAAAAACTGCTGTCAGGCGCCATTTTTCCAATCTGGCGGCGCGAGCGGTAAAAATACGAGATGGCAAAGTTGAAATTCGGAAAGAGTATATCGAAATCTATACAGTTTCAGATTTTTAAAATTACCGGAAATCTTTCCAGGTAAAACTAAAAAATGACTACTATAAAGTACACTGTGGGAGAGACGCCCGCCGACGCGCAAACTCGTTTCATTAGTTGCAGAACAACATTTTTCCTCGCAATAAAAAGAAATAGGCAGTCATTAGGACTGATCACATCACAAGATGTATGGACGACTCATCGTGCTCCGACTATCGACCTCCGGTCTCAGAGCGGAGTGATGTAGCGACATCTATCGCTCAGCATGCGAACTGACGTTGCCTAGATCACGATATTAACGTTCGCCGCGACGATTAGCACATATACAAGAATCCCGACAACAACCGTCGGGCAGTAGCCCACCAGACACAACACCCGTCTGGTCTTAGGATTCTCCCTTTTCTATGGGGGATGAGAGACTTTACACCCTGTTTCTCATACCTCCAAAGGACTATTGACAAAACTGACACTTGAAAGGCTAAAATAACTGTTACCAAACTGGCGCAGGCAACACGTTACATTAGCATATCCTTGACGCGGGCGCTGTAGGATGTTGTTGGTGAAGCGAATCCATAAGTTTTGCCTGTTTAAAAATCGCTCAACGCGGGCCCTTTGACCTCATTTCGTAGTAAATATTTCATCACTGTAAGGCCTAGTCATGTACTGAAGCCATGATATGTGCATCGATGTCCCTTCTGATTTGGGAAAAACATTTCTTCGTTTTACCTATCATTATTTACCTCGGCAGGGAAAAATTGGATCCTCTTGCTCAAAGTTTCAAGAAGTTCCTTTAGACGAAAATAATGCTAAAGATGTAATAATGCTTATTAACAGGTTGGTATTGTTTTTTAAATCCTTATTTCCAATAATTTTGTTATTTTCACTTGGATAACGATGATATATCAACTTTACATTTTTGTAAATTAAAATGATTTTAGTGAATGACTAAATATGTTAGTGCATAGTAACTAAGCTCTGTTATTTCACGATAAATATAAAGCAATATACATTATTAGCCATTTGCAAAATGCAGTCATTTCAACAATGCAACTTTTCTTGTAAAACTATAGCGAAAATAATTTATTTACGGATCGTAAGACATTTCACATTACAGAATGAGGTCTAATATAGCCACAGGTACTGTCATGGGCAAGGATCAGCGAATGCTGCCACGGGGATATGGATTGATGAGAGTTGTAAGTACCTACAATATATATCGTTTCCATATTGGGTGACATTCCACCGAGGCAGAGACGAGCGGAGCCGAGAGGTCACGTGGGGTTCAAAAAATGTAATTGGCAGATCCTTGTAAGTCTCCGCAGGTCTCCGTCTCATTGGAGTAAATCCCTAAGTCTTTCAACAGTCCGCTTCTGATGATTTCCCACCCACCAAAAAGAAAAAAAAAAAAGTCATTGTGATGATAAGTGCGAAACGGACACGGACCGCGGCAGGCTGCCTCGTTGTAAAATTAAAAGGAGAAGATTTGCAGGAATCTCTCAAACACGTTGGTTGAACTTCACATCATGTTTCCACACCGCGCATGTGTATAGTCCATTCCTGAATGTCCCCTCTCCGCTCCGCTCCGTTCCCTTTCTGTAGAGTATCACCCTAAGACTTGCCCTTCAATAGCTCGGTTTGCCCGATGTGAAATTGACGAAGAGTCAAAAATACTTATAAATAATAATGTAATTAATAAAATTACAGTCCTGGGACAGCAAGTTAGCGAGTTTCGCTAAAATCATGATAAAACAGTGTTTGACAACACACAAGTACGGTTGTGCCGCTACTGGTAAGTTTGTGAAAACACAAGTTAACCGAGTTATTTGCTTTTTTATTCGAATAGGCGTCTCACCTACCTAGGAGTTTGTCGGTAATGGGTCCAGGGGCGGTGGACTTGAAGATGTCACCCCCCATTCAACTGGATCTTCGACCTAAGGCGACGGCACGTAGTGCCACGCGCGCCCCTCTTTGACGTAGCAGGGGGAGCCGTACGCTACATGCTTCTTGACATGCTTAACGTCTTGTGCCGCTTCTTCAGCTTGTCGAGTTGATGGTTTAAATTAATCCCTTTTTGTTAGAAGATCACGCTTATCTACATTATAGAATAATGTAGCATTATTTCTGTTAATCAACGTTTTTTTTTAAGATTACTTTAGGAATCCTATGATGACTTATATGTATGCTAATACAAGCAGTAGTGCTGTAGCAATCATTAATGACGTATTTTCGAGTTGGGATGCCACTGCATTACAAATAAGCTTGGAAGATATACAACATTGCCCAGATTTAAAAGTGTATGTACTTATGGCTAATTTATCATTTCCTTTATGCATTAATAACCAGACTTCTCTACAAAATGATGGGATAGGAGATTTTTTGTTTTTATATTTCTTAGTTCGTGCTATGAAGTTGAAATTAAAAATACTTACCTACTAGAAACGTTGTCTATGATACTCGGTAATAGTGTAGCTTTTTATCAGTGAGTAACTACCTAAAAGTTTTGTTATACTTAATCGGTTCATTACTCCCAGAGATTAGCTCTTACAAACAAACTTTACCTTTTTTAAATTAGATTATAATAACCGGCACGAGCCGTAAGCACTGTGCAAAATAAACTTGAAATTTAAGTTCATTTTTGGGTCTCTTTGATGGAATGAAGGAGTCGGGGGGCGCCGGCGCTACACGCGATTCGAACAACGTTGGACCAATCACGTGCAGCGTCCAAAGCGACCATTCGTTAATTTTTGGGCCCAGCGACCCAAAAATGAACTTCACGACTCGTGCCTGTGACTATACTAGCTTCTCCCTCGCGATTTGGAAGTGGAAGTCAAGTATACCATAAAATATATTCTATGACACTCTCAACTAGTGGAGCTTTCTGTTACTAAAATAATGTTTGTAATTGGACGAGGACTTCCAGAGAAAATTAAATTAAATTTACCTATAACACAAGTAAACATAGATTAGGTACTGACATTTTTTTCCAATATTCATTCTTACATAACTAGAGGAGAAAAAAGCCGTTACATCAAGATGGTGGTGGCGAACGTGACAAACGTTGGCTGCGCGTTGGGAATTTATAAACATGACACTCATGATGATGGAAAACCAGTATGTACCCAATTTTATCGTAACTAGCTAATGTTATGGTATAGTCACTACTACCAATTTAAAAAAACTACTCGAATCGAATACTTTTAGGCCCAGCACACAGTGGCGGCGCGACACCAAGGGATTTTTATGATTGATTGATTTCAAACACGTAGGTACTTGCACGTCATCGCATAGCATTTGTTTTTGTGGACGTCACACAAAAACCCCCTGCTGTGCCGCGCCGCCAGTGGGCGCCGGGCGTTACTCGTGCAGGCGCGCTATTTAAAATAACACAAGAGCTAGCAATTTCTAGTCTTAAAATGGCTGTAAATTGCTTGATGTTGCCGAGACTTCATAGTTAGCCGAATTTAATTGACTTGTCCGTTTAAGTGCACCATTAGGTGACATTGCATAGATACAGTGTTACCAGTTTAAGAAAAAAATATTTTCTGGATCTCTTTGCAAACAAATATATATTTACAACTCAACCGTTAGTCTGTGATAAAACAATGAATAATCTGAGTTTGTTTTTTTTTCAGTCTGGACATATTATATGCTATTTATCACACGATGCAAGGCCTGGAACACAAGTGTATAACACCACGCCACCGGCCCCCGGTATGGGATGGTCAAAATGCGGCTGTCCTCCGAAGCTCAGAGAAACTGCAAACTGCCTTTGTGTAGGACTCCCTAAAATTCCTAGGCGTATAAACGGTAACCTCAAAAGTAAGTGAAGACTCGAGCCAGCCCGCGCAGACTTAAAGTCGTTCCTAAATTATTAAGATCCAGACACACTCTAAGCCGAGGTCCGTACCCCACAAGGGGTGCCCTAAGCGTAAAGTCGCTCAGTTTATAAGTTTTAAGCCCTGTCTGGAGGTCTTATTTTAAGGCATCACAGGAAAGGCTGATTGAACAGCCGACAACCTCCAAGGTTGGCTACGAGATGCCATTCGGAAAAAGACACGTATGCCCAAGGCGGTTTGGTGAATTCAAACTTATATTTATTAAAAGTCTAGATTTCATTACAATCTTCAATTTCCTGATATCCAAGACAACCTGCAAATGAAATTGAAAAAGTTACATTGGTTGTAAGTTGCCCAGTTTCAAAAGCTTTAACCATCACGAAATTGTCAATTGTTTTCATTGCGCAGATATTGTAACGCCATCGTCAAAGCCGCAGCCGACAGGGGAGCAAGTCACAACAAACCAGCTAAAGTCTGCACTAGAACAAGACCTGGAACCTAGATTCCTGCGAATGCTGAACGTGATACCGCAGCAGCAGCCCAAAACACAATCAATCCTAAAACACGAGACGAGTGTATTCAGCAACGAGACTCCAGTACCAACGTGCAACGGCAAGGGAAACTGCGAACCAAAGATTATATTGATGCCAATATTCACCATTCAAAATGCACCTAACAGTCGACGAAATCTGGGTCAAAGCTATCGTAACAGGTAATTTGTATAACTAAGTCTGGTGGGGGTTTTACGATGAGCGGGAATGAAATTATGGAGTCACAATACCAACGATGCCTCACCACCAACACCTTGAACACCTGGGCGGAGCGGAAGGGAGTGTCAGACTCTTATTGGCTAAAACCAATCCGTGTTTCTCCTAATGCATTTTGTGTTCCAGGGCCGCGGTAACTCTTTCGAACAAGACAGGACACCTTAAACACCTGCAATATTAAAGACCTTTGTGATGTCGAAGCATTTATAATTGAAACATCAATGGAATTTATTATTTTTCCAGATTTAGCAATATCACTTCGTTACGGACTGTTAAGGCAATTAATGATTATAGTTATTCTGATGAGCAGGATGATGAGGTAATTTTCTCTTTAAATAAAATAATTAGATAACCTTAAATGTAGACGAACCTTTAATAAACGCTTACTTAACAAAGTTAAAGTGCAATATGTGAATCTCTGACTGTGTATTTGCCTACATTACACTCTGTTTCAGATGCCTAAAAATATGAGTCTACGGTCAAAACTACTGTGGACTCTAAGGAAAATTAGAAAAAATCCAAACATCCATTTCTTTAGCTATGAAGACGATGTAGAACAAAATCAACGTATAAAGGCACACGGCCACCATAATTTAACAACTAAACACTCCCACGACGACGACCGTGAGGAGAAAACGAGGAAGGTAATGAAACTACTAGATCTGTTGGAAAGAAAAGGGAAAAACACCCAGTTCAACAGCAGGGAAATAATAGAATTCGACGTTAAAATGAGAAGGATTTACAAGGCTGTTATAGCCGCACGTGAAGAGTCAGGGGAAATGCAATTTTAACATGTTGCAGGACACTAAACGCTTGTTGACTGTGGCTTGTTTAGTGTCTCGCAAAGAGTATTTAAGTCTAGCATTTTCCCAACTAAGTTGGAGTCGGCTTCCAGTCTAACGGATGCAGCTGAATACCAGTGATTTACATAGAGCGACTGCCTATCTGACCTCCATATCTCAGTTACTGGACAACACAGTACCTCTTGGTAAGAATAGTTGTCAGACTTCCCGCCTCCTGACTATCCGCAACGAAGCGAAAACTTCTTTAGCCTCGTTGACGGATTCAAAATTAATGTTGTTCGCGTCACCGACATGCTAATGTGACGTTCAGTTTTCACTGCCGGAAGTCCCCATGAGTGCTTTTTTTATCCCCTTTACCACAGGCGTTTACGCTAAGACCAATTAATACGGGAATAGTGGACATTCCGCGCCACTAAAGAAGTCCGTTAAATATTAGGATTTCATGCTAGAATGAGGATTTAAGACCGCGCTAGACGCAGAAATGAGGCAATTTTTAATAAGTTCTGTTTAAAAACGACACAATTGGGTAGATGACACCGTTAAACAATAATTCCAAGACACAACTTCTCTAAATAAACACTGTTTTTACCTCAGAAAACCCGTAATTTGTTTTTAAAACTATCAAATTAGATTTTTAGTTGCTTTGAAATCAATAAATAGGTAGTTAATGAATTGAAATGTCAAAAAAGTGACGTTAGGTTTAGCATTGTCGTATACAAAATCTACGGGGTAATCGCATTTTGACTGCCGGGGCTGCGGGTTGTTCGTAAGAGATACCGCGCCCCCGGAACGCAAAGGGCACAAGAAGGAACATGGGTGGGTTTTAGTCAGTAAAAGTCTGACACTCCCTCCCGCCCCGCTCAGGGCGGGAGAAGTTATTTGATTATTTCCCACCCCCCCCCAAAAAAAAAAAAAAACAAATCGCATTTTGATAGCTCATAAAAAGTACGTCAATTGATTAGTGGTGTCATCTACCCAATTGGCATCCTAGAAAAATATCTGATTTTCAAGTTTGTCAATTTTCTAGTCGCATGGAGTGGAGTAGGATCGATGATTATAAATATTTTATTTATTCCAATTGAAACTGTTGTTTTTTATTACCTTTGCCCCACACTACGAATATATCTTCTATATCTTGAGCATTTGCAAAATATTTAAACTCACATACATAAACAGCCAGACCTGGAACAACTATCTGTAGGCCATACAAATATGTGTTCTGTGCGGGAATCGAACCCGCAACACTCAGCGCAGCAGCCACTCGGCCGCTACACCAACCGTGTCGTCAATTTACTTATTTAATTATTATTACGACGATTGTGAATATAGACTATAGGAAGATCTAAAACCAAATGTTATTTAAATTTTGAGTAGACCTATGGCAAGCCGATATTCACACTAATGTTTTACACACACACACACACCATCACGCCTGTATTCTAAGAAGAGTTCGGCAGAGGTGTAACAATGTACACCTACAGTTCGCCGGTATGTTTGTGCTAATATTTTACATATCAAGAAAAAACAGTTTTTATAGCCAAGAGCATTCTCGCCTAGTTAAGTTACTAATTAATGAACGCAAATAAAACAACATTTTTTTTAAATTATCATTTATTCTAACAATTAATTCTACTCACAAAGTGTACAAAATTATAAAATTAGAATAAATGATTTAACGATAAGCGATAAATAATAACTCAATAAAATAACGAAATTTCGAAATCTTGTGCATTTAAATAAGTACTTAGTTTTCACTATCACAAACACTGAAAATTCAGAAACAATACCAAACAAACATGAATCAACTTCAAAATAAATATTTTATAATGAAATTTATGATCAACAATGTGCTACTTCTTAATAGTGTCAATATATCTAACTATTGAACAGTCGTAGCACAACAGACCATGATAATAACATCTCGAATTAATGAAAGTGCAAGCAACCTCAGCGTATTAAATAATATAATTGATACAATCCATTGGCATAGGTAACTTATGTCTACAATTGGACCACGTCTGACACTGACATATCGAGTTTTAGAAAAATAATGGCGCACTGATCATTTTGCAGATGGCGCTCTACAAATCAATCTGGCATGCGATTCAGAAATGGCGCTCTACAAATCAATCTGGCATGCGATTCAGAAATGGCGCTCTACAAATCAATCTGGCATGCGATTCAGAAATGGCGCTCTACAAATCAATCTGGCATGCGATTCAGAAATGGCGCTCTACAAATCAATCTGGCATGCGAGTCAGAAATGGCGCTCTACTTTAAATCTGACATCCGCGTCAGAGATGGCGCTCTTCAAATCAATCCAACAAGCGTGTCGAAAATGGCGCTGTTCAATGAATCTGACAATACGTGTCAGAAATGGCACTCTATTTTCAATCTGACATCCGTGTCCGAGATGGCGCTCTACAAATCAATCTACCAAGCTTGTCAAAAATGGCGCTCTACAAATGAGTCCAACATGCGTGTCAGAGGTGGCGCTCTACAAAACAGTCTAACATGCAGAGATGGCGCTGTATAAAATATATTTTTTCTAAAACTCGATGAGCCATTACCGCCGTGGTGCAGGCTACTAATAAAATACTAGCGTAGTTGTTAGAAACCAAGTGTAACCGAAATTACGACTTTTGACGGTCTGCCTTGATTGCCCAGATCTGCTTGATCATGTTACATAAGCCGACGTCATGGCTGATGATGTAGAAGAGACCACCCAGGGTTGCTATGGAGATGAGGTACACAAGCCCTAGGGCAATTTTAGGAAGAATAGGCCCTACAACACTAGCCCGCACGTAATCTATGGCGATCGCTTCCAATCCCCTGCAAGATAAATAAACACAATTAGTTAGCAATATTGAGTAGCAGTATAGTCGGGCTGCAACGAGACGCATCGCATTAACCCAGCGGCTATTTAGGAATCGGATGCATAAGCTAAACATCAGGTGTTGGCTTAGAATGCAATGGACTTTGTATCGAAAAAATCCCGCAATTTCAAGGTGGTTGGGGATTGAGCAAATTAGTGTACTGACTGAGATCAGCGAGATCGAATAAACAAATTCTTCAGCCATATAATAATAGTAATAGACTAGCTTTTCCCCGCCACTACTACGTTTACGTGAAAGTCGGGTATCGTGGGGTCATGGGCGCAGGCATGTGCAGTCATGGATGAAGTCGGGTGTTAATAAGTAGCCTAAGTCCTTTATTGGGGGTTCAAAGCTTACTCCATACCAAATTTAAGTGTATTAACTGATGCAAAAAAAATCCGTCTAATATAAACTCTGATTCGCCTTAGTAGTATTCTTGGTGAAATTGCATCGACTTACATGTCTCTGCCTACCCCTTCAGGGACTAAAGGAGTGTAGTGTATTCTACGCCACATACTATCAAACGAAAAAAAAAATAACCTTGATTTAACAAGTCCGTTTGCACTTCTTCTTCTTTCGCGGTGGCTTAGGATTCTTCATGTTCCTCCAAATCCTCCAGAAAGCTCTAGATAGGCCGATATCATTGAAATTTAGGTAGAATAAACCTCCGAGCATAGTCACAACTATGAAGTAGACAACTCCCATAGCAACCTTAGGAATGAAAGGTCCGACTAGGAGTACACGGACATACTCCACGACCATGGCTTCTAGACCCCTGAGGAGTGGGAAAAGTATTGGATGGGAACAGGAAAAGGAATGCTAGGTTAATGTAACAAGCCATGACTGTATTTCCCGCGGGAGTAAGCAGAGATATAGCCTACAACTGCAAATGTAAAGTAAAAGTGTAAGCTTACCAAAACGCATGGGCGCATATAAAGATAGCGAGGAGCGAGTCGAGCACCTTGTTCGGGATTATCAGAGATACCGGTATTAAGGGTACCATTATGGCAGCCACTGCCTTCTCAATCACCCACAGTTTGGCGTGGTCGTGAGGCACGTCCCCCGCCATTTGTACAGGTGACGTACGGAATGAACGCACCTGAAAAACCCCATTTTGTTATCTTTCCTTTTTACTATCTAATTACTATAATATAAAAAGACCATAGGCCAACAACGTTAGTTAATAGACATTTATTTATCAATATTCACACGCTCATCTCACAATACTCCAAAAATAGTGACAAGATCGTCTTCCATTCGTCCACGAACACATCTCAATCAGGCTTGGCCTCTTTAAAAGACTTGATAGTAATAAATTATGTTTTTTTTTGGTAATTGTGGATAGTTGTGAAACCTCAGCCTGGCAACACTGAGGAATTTTCAGCAAAGATCTGCGCAAGTTTAGTGTCGCTCATCAGCGCTCCTTTATAAATTATTTCAAATCTAAAGGCAACTTACAGAATTGATTATTGGTGTGCTGTTAAGTTCCTTGAGGACCTTTCCATTGATCGGGAGCATACCAGCTAAGGGACGCTGCACGGATGCTTGTGTTGCTAGCTTCATAAGTTGTTGCGAAAACACCCGGCTTCCACATGCTGCAATAAAAAGTTTCTTCTCTCAGTATGGTCATAGTCTAACTTCTAACTAGTCTTAGCATGAATACAGTAACTGTACAGTAATTACATAGACATCGGCAATATTTCTGATGACTTTAACCACGAACATTATTACCAACATAACACATTACATTATTACATTTAACGATGAACATTCACGCTTGCCACCACAATTAATCAAACCTATAGTAGTACCGCTACTTAAGAACCATACAGGAGATATATGTAGCTGATAAAACAAACTATACACCCTTATCAGTCGCAACAATCGTAGCTAGTTCCTGATAGGGTGCTGGGCAGACGGCTTTGCCAGTGTATATTGATACAGAATGCCCAGTTCCGGTTTACACCAGGGTTACCAACAGAAAGTGCCATTTTGACACTCAAACATACTGTTGATTACTGTTTCAAAAGAAAAACATCAATATAATTATGCATGTTTCCTTGATCTTACAAAGAAGGCTCGTGCCTTCTCTGCATAAGAAGCAAGTTGAGCCAGTCGAACCAGACTTGCTCAAGGCAAATTGGTGTTTTGTAATAAGAAAAAATGCATATTAGATTGCAAATGCAGTCGTTTCTCAACACATCAAGAAAAAGGTAGTTAATGACTTTTTAATATTATGAACTAATAAACTGGTTATTACTTGTTAAGTTTTAAATTCTATACTATAACATGCTGTTTTGACCAATCGGGGGTCTACCTCCAGCTCTTTGACTTACCTTGAATACTGTTGGATTTTCAACACTTGGCTTAGAGCCAAGTCCAAAATCCAATGATTAAAGTTACAAAACAATATTGAAATGGTACTGTTTTAAGACAAAGAGACAGAAAAAAGGCCATAGACATAAGACACATAACAAAAGTAGAAGATGTTGTGAACAAAACCAAAAAACTTAAATGGAAATGGCTAGAACACATGATCAGAGAAAATAATAACAAACGAACAAAGGACTTAACGGAATAGACGTTCAGATTCCAATGAAAAAAAAAGAGAAGAAGACAAAGAAAACGTTGGTCTGATGACATTAAAGGTGTGACGACGTTATGGCAAAGAAAGGCTAAAAAAAGAGAAGACTGGAAAAAGCTGGAGAACGCCTGTGTCAAAGAACATGCAGACAATTTAATAAAGAATGTAGCATGTATGATGTATACTGTATTTACTAATAGTTTCCAATAAAGGCTAATAAAACTGTTTCAATAGGAGGACGCCCCCTGTCAAAGTAGAAATTATAATTTGAAACCAGTCGTAAATGTCAGTATGCCAAAATGTTTTTTTCAATAAGCTAGCTATTGTCTGGAATGTGCAAGCAAGCTATACTAAAGAGATAAAATTGTTTGTTGGTTCGTAAGAGGTATTCTCTGGAAATACTGATTATAAAAGCTTAGTATCAGATAGATGAGCTCTATTATTGTCAAGTGTCATATGATATGTTTTATGGTATGCTTGACTTCCATGCCGTAATAGGAAACTGTACATGGATTATCGTAACAACAATGGCCACATTGTTGATTGAAAACCAGCAGATGTTTTATCAAACATGTTGTGGTACCTATATGAGTTTACTTTGAAAGAAATGTTTTGTAATTAAAACCCAAGAATAATTATGTCTCAATGGTCAACTCTCTTGTACAGTTGACCATTGAGACATCATCGTTATCTAGTAGATAGACTAGCTTCTGTTTGCAACTACATTTGCATCGAAGCCAAATATACCATTAAATATAGTTAATGGCAGTGCAATAGTGTAGCTCTCTGACAATGAAGAAATATTTGTCATCATGTGGCGCACAAGATCAAACTTCATGCTTTTACTGAGAAATTCCAGATGGAAAACCCAATAACATTTAGGTACTGACCTGGGAATTGAGCCCAGGACCTCATGCTAACTACGGCTGAGTAGCGACAGAGGCACATTATTTTTACTCTACTTAAAAAAAAAGGATTCTTAAGAATTTGTGATATTCGATGACCTTCTGATCTCACAGCTTTACCAAATAGTAAATTTTCGAAAAACATTCACATTGTCATCAATCAGTCACAATCTGCCAAAAATATCTATAATTTATCTACATTTTTGACATTGGTTGTCACTGAAATGAGATGAGATTGTTATCAGACTTTAAGGGAATTAGACTAAACAAATATGTGAGAGCAAAGAAATTGAATTAATATAACTATATTTCTAGGTTGATAATGCCATAAACAGATGGCCCGGGTAATGGGCTGTCATATAGAGAAAATGATTGATTATTGATTTGGACCTAGCCTGACATAAGCAAAAAATATTAAGAACCTATTGGGTGATGTGACAATAAGCTCTAAACTAAAAGCAAGATACCAAAAGTGATAAAAAGGCTTGAAACAAGCGGTTATGTAATAGCAAAACAAACACTACAGCTATTTTATTACCTGAAGTGCGAAGTAATGTTGAAAACGACATTTTTGAACTTATGTAAACGTATTTACAACAATAAAGATAAAACTATCCAAATATTTTAACACGGCATCAAGTTTCGAAATTTACAATACCTCCTACGTAAAATAAAAAACATCTATTCAAAAATCGAATGATGATGACAGTCGGCAGTTGTCATGCACACTCAGTGTTGCCGATGTCCACGGTCTAAATTACCTAAAAACCTGACTAGAAATCCCCAATTGTGGGGAAACTAATATCAATATTCCCCGCATTTTCCCCACAAATTTTTATTAAAGAAATATATAAATCAAACATATTTATTTATTAATTATTAAAAAACATGCATGCATGCATTAATTTGTAAATACTTAGTAGAAAAAATAAAGTTACTTTTTGCTGCTCTTCGTTTCCCCAATTTTTTTGGTTAACATATCATTCAAAGAGACAAATTTTAAACTCCCTCCTTTCTTCTTAATACCTTCTCTAGTGGCCATAAGCGCAACTACAGTGTCAGTGCGTAGGCGATTACGATGCTGTTTTCAAAATTTTCACAACGCTAAATTATCTTTCAACAGATGCGTTTGAGAAAGGTAGAACGAGTAATAGGCTTATTGCATAGACCTCCCTGCCGGATATGTTGAATTAAAGTTGAATTAAATTGACACAATTTATAAATCCGTCTAATACTACTTTTATGACTTCTTACTTCACTTCTAATGTAAAAGTCTAAATTCCCCGCGTTTTCCCTACATTAACGGTTTCCCCACAAATTACCCGATTGGACTGAAAATCCCCGCAGTTTGGGGAATTCCCCACAGATTGGCAACACTGCACACACTTGTCAGCTCAGTGTTGTCAAAACTTACTACTTAATTTTTAAATTTCGGACTCCCGATTCTGGACTAAACTTCTTGTTATCTATTTACAACGCTAAGACTTCACTTTGTTTCCCATCAATGGAAGGCAACCTAAAATCTTAATGGTTCCGAAACCAGGAAAGACGCTTGAAGACCCGAAGTCATACCGACGTATAACTCTACTCCCAATAGCTTTAAAAAATTTTGAATCGCCCCTTCTACTACGTTTACTGCCAATAATCAGTGAAAAGCTTTTAATAACCGACTATCAATTTGGGTTCCGACTGAGACATGGTAGAATAGATCAAGTCCACCGACCTGTTACTAAGATTTATAGTATGTTTGAAAATACAGAATATTGTGCATCAGCATTCCTTGACATTTCTCAAGCATTTGATAGAGTCTGGGCACGAGGGCCTCCTTTACAAAATCAAAACTAGTTTCCCAAGCGATATCTTCCTAAATTTGAAATCGTACTTGAAGGACAGACATTTTCTTGTACAAAGTGGCGAAATGTCTTTAAAACTATAACCTATTTCTGCTGGGGTTCCTCAAGGCAGCGTGCTTGGACCTATTTTATATTTGCTTCATACTGCTGAGTTACCAATATCAAATCAAGTGACTACAGGAACGATCGCCGATGACACAGCTGTTATGGTGTCTCATAGTGATCACAAAGTAGCAACAGCTATGCTGCAGACATGTTTGGACGACATAACCTTGTGGGTCAGTAAATGTCACATTCAAAGGATACCTGTCCACCGGTACAGCTAAACAATATTTTTTTGCCTCAAGCTGAACATGTTAAATACCTTGACAGGCACCTTACATGGAAAAAGCACATCTTCACAAAACGCAACAACTTGGACTGACACTGAGAAAGTTCTAACTGGTAATTGGCCAGAATTCACAGCTACACCTACAAATTAAAACCCTACTATACAAAACTACTATACAAGCCTATTTGGACCTATGGCAGCCAGCTATGAAGAACAGCATCACAATCCAAAATTGAGATCATACAGCGGTTTCAGAATACTAAATTCAATCTAGATCCCGCGAAATCACGCCTCATTCCTTCAGAAGATGAAAAAAAAAAACAAAAAAAATTCTGAATAAATAGTCTTTAGCTTCTGATGGTGTAAAATGGTATCGTAATATAGTATTGTACTATGTCATTACACTATGTTATAGACATTTATATGATTCAATACAGGTACAATAACTTGTAGTGTCTCTCCCACATAAACTTTTAACGACGAGTTGAATATCATTAACTCTTTTATTATCATACCGTAGTTTCGATTAAAGGTGATAAAGGAAAAATGAATATAATATGGGCTCTACAAAAATACAATCATTTGTTAGAAGAACACATTGTACACGATATAATAATTTTAGGGGTTGGCTACAAGACGAAAAAGAGTATCCAAACTTTATGACGAGTTTAAATAATTTATCTGTGGTTCAAACCAAACCAGAATGACATTATGACAGAATGACAATTCATTTTCATTTTGGTGTTTCCAAGGAAAGTATTTTGAACTAGACCAATTTTGTTTTTACTTCGTTTTGCCATTATTACTTCCTTTAATTTAGAATAAATCCGAAAATGGCCACAACATTAGAGGATAAATCTATTTGGGAAGATGGCGAGGAAGCGCTCAGTGAGGAAGTTCTACGCATGCCAACAGACGAAATCATCAGCCGCACGAGACTCCTAGACAATGAGATTAAAATTATGAAAAGCGAAGTTATGAGGATCTCACATGAACTGCAAGCACAGAACGACAAAATAAAGGAGAACACAGAGAAGATCAAAGTGAACAAAACATTACCCTACCTTGTATCGAATGTCATTGAGTTGTTGGATGTTGATCCCCAAGAAGAAGAGGAAGATGGTGCTGTGGTGGACCTGGACTCGCAGCGTAAAGGAAAATGCGCGGTCATCAAGACCTCCACACGGCAAACATATTTTTTGCCAGTCATTGGCTTAGTTGATGCAGAGAAATTGAAGCCAGGTGATCTTGTTGGTGTGAACAAGGATTCGTACTTGATATTGGAGACGTTACCTGCTGAGTACGACGCAAGGGTGAAGGCCATGGAGGTGGACGAGAGACCAACTGAGCAGTATTCTGATATTGGTGGATTGGACAAACAGATTCAGGTTACTATGCTTTACAGATATTTCGCTGTTCCTTTTAAAGTTTTGTTTTGATTTTTCATGTTTGGGGACTAAACAAATATTGAAAAACTTTTCAAAACATAAAATTCAAAATATAGCTTGAATTATACACAAACTGAACAACAATACCGCCTCGTTGGCCTAGTGGTCCTAAGCGCGACTGCTACGCTAGAGGTCTTGGGTTCAATTCCCAGGTCGAGCAAAAAGTGTTATTGGGTTTTTCTATGGAATTCTCAGTAGCAGCTCGGAGTTAGGATTTATGCCCGGTTAATGGCAATAGGCTCGCCCCCTATTACATGGGACCTAAACATACCGGCGAACTGTGGGTGTGCATTGTTACACCTCTGCCTAACCCTTCGGGGAATACAGGTGTGATGGTATATGTGTGTGTGTGTGAACAACAATAGTTCAACATCCTAACATTTGTAAATTTGTGTAAAACATTTTAGTTCACTTTTTATTGATCACACCAGAATAAAATGCCTTTGATAATGCTATAACCATACATTCACTTTGTTCTCTAGGAACTGATTGAAGCTGTAGTACTCCCGATGACACACAAGGAGAAGTTCGTGAACCTCGGTATCCACCCCCCTAAAGGTGTACTGCTGTATGGTCCCCCTGGCACGGGTAAGACCTTACTGGCGAGGGCGTGTGCTGCGCAGACCAAGTCTACCTTCCTAAAGCTGGCTGGACCACAACTTGTGCAAATGTTCATTGGTAAGAGTGAAATCTCTATTTTTGATAATCTATCTACATAGTTGTTGAAAAACATACCATCTTGCCTATATTCCCCGAAGGGTTAGACAGAGGTGTAACAAGGTACACCCACAGTTTCGCCGGTATGTTTAGGTCCCATGTAATAGGGGCGAGCCTATTGCCATTAACTGGGCACAAATCCTAACTTCGAGCTGCTACTGAGAATTTCATGGAAAAACACAATAACACTTTTTGCTCTACCTGGGAATCGAAACCAAGACTTCTAGCGTAGTAGTCGCGCTTCGGACCACTAGGCCGACAAGGCAATTCAGTTGCTGAAAAACTTAATTAAATATCACATATTTCTTCATTACGTGACAATAACAAATTATCTGCCGTTTTTTTAAGGATGGGAAGCTAGCCCTTACTGACTAAAACCCATCCGTGTTCCTCTTAATCTTGCTGCCCAGGGCTATGGTGACTTTCAAACAAATTCTGCAATCCTGGCAAAACACAATTTTTTGCCTGAGTCTTTTTTCAGCTGTCTTTGTATTTCTTTTGAAAAGAGTTCGGAAAGCATGTACAATTCACAGTCCCTTCACTTAGACATGACTGTTACGAGAAATATCAATTTTTTTTGTACACAAACAAAATCACCAGAGCGTATTTTGAGACTACACAGGTGACATTTGACTAAGTGCAGGACAGAAGCCTCCCATTCTGTCCATTACTAATGCATTTTTTTATTTCAGGTGATGGTGCAAAGCTTGTACGTGACGCATTTGCCCTTGCCAAGGAAAAGGCTCCAGCAATCATCTTCATTGATGAGCTGGACGCAATTGGTACTAAGCGTTTCGACTCTGAGAAGGCAGGAGACAGGGAGGTACAGCGTACCATGCTGGAGCTCCTCAATCAGCTGGATGGGTTCAGTTCCACTGCTGATATTAAGGTAATCATCAGTTTGGTTCAACTTTGCCTTATAAATAACTAGTGATCCACAGCCGGCTTTAGATGGGTGCAATCCACAGACATTGCAGCATCCAATCTTTCACATTTATTTTAGCAGTAAGATTAGACACCAGTACTGGGAGAATCCTGTATCACGGGCAGCAGGAGCTCTAACAATATTATGCTTCTTGTAAAACGCACGTTTTACTTAATATAAAGCCTTATGTACACGTCGATAGATTCATCAGGAGATGTCCTCTGCGACTGTGTCTGCAGACGTGTAGACTGAAAAATTATCCCGGTTGTGGTAGGTATTGTCGCTAGACGCGTCTGCCAGCGTTGTTGTCGGTTTTTGTAGCACGCGTGTAGAGGAGGCTTAACAAAATACTCATCATAATTTGAGAAAGGACTACCATAACAAAAAAAATATATAGGAAAGTGATTACATGATTATATTTCCAGTATACTCAAAATCAATCACAATTAATTAATTTACCGGCAGTCCTGCACGAGTACGCGATTGATCCGTCTTTCGGACCAATGGCATGCCGCGTCGGCGATTCATAAAACCAAGAATAAACCTAAAAATGAACTTAGTTTGTGCTCACGATTTGTGCCGGTGGTTACTATAGTAATTTCTATTCCTTTTTGATTTCAGGTCATTGCTGCTACAAACAGAGTGGACATTCTGGATCCAGCCCTACTTCGGTCTGGACGTCTGGATAGGAAGATCGAGTTCCCCCACCCCAACGAAGAGGCAAGGGCGCGTATCATGCAGATTCATTCAAGGTACTTATTAATTAAAGAAGTAATATTAATAGAAGGAACAATAAGTTATCATATAGGTTTTAGGAGGTAAAGAAGAAGTGGAAGGTTCGATACTGCGAGACCCCGCGGATTTCCCTATCGTCTTCTACGCGCATATGTGATTCACAGATAGTTCAAATTTATCTGGTGCTCCAAATGAGTATAAGACTGTCACATGACAGAAAAGAGGCCATGTGAATGGCCGTTCTCTGTAACATTATATGCATTTGGCTTAGTATAAGGCATAAGTGATAATAATAACCTACTTCAGCTACATTAATCCACACCGCCTCTATCAATTATCAATCAAAACAGAGGTGAACCACAATCTAATATTGTATATTAGATTGTGGTTTGTCTAATATACAATCTAATATTGTATATTAGATTGTGGTTTGGTTCACCTCTTTTGATTTGATCCTCTTTGCAATTGCATTAGAAATACCAGTACTGTATAATCTTACAAATTCTACAGAAAAATGAATGTCTGTCCCGACGTGAACTTCGAGGAGCTGTCTCGTTCCACCGATGACTTCAATGGCGCTCAATGCAAGGCTGTGTGCGTGGAGGCCGGTATGATTGCCCTCCGTCGGTCAGCCACCGCCGTCACACATGAAGACTTCATGGACGCCATCTTGGAAGTCCAGGCCAAGAAGAAGGCAAACCTCAGCTACTATGCTTAAATAAACTCCCGTAAATGAGTTGCGTAATAATTATTGTAAGTTTATTGTATAATAAAATTTAGAAAATTGTTTAGTGTGTTTTCTTGAATGTTTATCTAGGACGCCATTGAAATCAGTTAAGGAAAACATCGTGAGGAAACCTGGACTTACAAGTCTAAAATCCTCAATCCGCCTTGAGGCAAGCGTGCTGAATACACTTACCTTCTCTGTATGAGAAGACGGCTTTATCCAGTAGTGGGACAATAATAGGCTGGTTTTATTATTCTAGACCTCTTTGGGTTGGCTCAGTTTTTACAAAGGCTGACAAAATTGAAGAATGAACTACAGCGTATTGGTATTATTTAGGGGCCTAAAAGTTTTGACATTAATGCCTTGACAGGCAGCGCCGACTAGAGGTAAAGCAGCAAATATTATTTACAATTTGATATAAATAATATTTGTTTAGACTCCATAAAGCGCCTTGTCGTACAGAGAAGGTTCGAAGATGCGAGAGCACGCGGCAGATCTCCCATGCAATGGATCGTTTAGATTAAATCTGCACTGGGCGGCCCGGATTTCCAATCCTCAATAACACTTGACGCAAAAATCAAACACACATGACCCAGATCTTGTGGCTTATTATTAGGGTTCTCTGTATCATTTACTGACTTAAGTATTTATACAGGGTTATTTGTAAAACAATGACAACCTCTCAGGACTATGTTACTAACATCATAATCAACAACTTTTGTTCTATGACATTTAAAAATTAATCTATTTTTTTTTCATCAGATTTTCATACAAAAATAAAAACATTTAAATTGAACGCTCTAAATGTTACGAAGTCTATGCGAAGCAAACGAAAGCTATAATAAAATAGCGGGGTTAGGGCGGCGGGGGTGTTTGTACTTGACCTATTTACAATTTTACGGAAATCCTTCAGTCGGTCATTCGCTTCGATGCTTGCATTGCTTGATTCTGTAAAAAAATATAGAACAAAAGGTGTTGTTTATGATGATAGTAATACAGTCCTGCAAGGTTGTCATTGTTTTACAAATAACCCTGTATATCAGCACACGTAACATCTACTCATGATCGACGTGTATTTAATGATGTAGTATGTACCTACATAAAAACCAAAGAATAAAAACAAGATAATAGCTGATTAATAGTTAGAGGTGTTCGTAGTATGGTCAGCCACTACACACCATAAGGCATTTTTTGTTTTTTTTCAGGATGGGAAATCATAAATGACTTCCCCCGCCTTGCGTGGTGAGGGAGGGAGTGTCAGACTTTTACTGACCATGTTCCTTCTTGTGCCCTTTGCATTCCGGGGGTGCGGTATCTCTTACGAACAACCCGCAGCCCCGGCAAGCCATGGAAGGCTTGCCGCAGAAGTATTTACACTTCAACGGCTTATAAATGGCTGGAATAATGCTCACAATCGCCATTTCAGAGTATTCGATTTTGAAAATAAAGCTGGAATAACATTATCAATTTGAAATACTAATGCAAATGTGTAGATTTAGAAAGTTTTAATTTTGTTGGTACATTACTATAGTTGCTTTATTTTTAGAATGTGCATTTATAAAAATAATTACGAATGCATCGATAAAAAACGAGTAACGCGCGTGCGTGCGTCAAATTTGAAACATAAAAATAATAAGTCAGAGATCAAAATTCTTGTAGAATTCTCGTTATGATTTAATTTTAAAATAGCAAAAAAAATACTAAACCGAAGAAATGTGAAATTATTAGTGTTGAATATTTAAACTTCGTTGAAAAAAATACCATCAACGGA
Organism: Caradrina kadenii; assembly: GCA_947462355.1. Lineage (NCBI taxonomy): Eukaryota > Metazoa > Arthropoda > Insecta > Lepidoptera > Noctuidae > Caradrina > Caradrina kadenii. The sequence continues at coordinate 11,829,065 of OX381690.1, read as the reverse complement.
GAAATACTAGCATAAGTCGTGAGTATAAACATTTATAACCTTATCTTGGAAAATTGCAATTTTACATTGGATAAATTAAAGGTAAAAATCTGTAGTTATATATAATTTGTGGTTAAATGCCGCTGTTATTGATTTGTGAATGTTTTTCCGGTTTGCGGTGTGTTAGCTTGGAGCTTATTATAACTTTGTGATACCTTCTGCATTCTGTCGTATTGGCTACTTCCGCAGTCCTGCAGTGAATGCTTAGGGTGCCTTGCAGACACCGATCCAACCTGAAGTTTCCTGGTTTTTTTTCTAACTACTCTATAGTAAAAAGTTGCAAAAAACTTATTTTAATAAGCATCAAATGGTGTAGAAACTCCTATATTATTTGTTAATCAACTTTCCAATCTTAAGTTTGGATATCTAGGTAAGATATTAAAATAAAATGGTCTAACATTCTAAATTTAGGAAAAATCCAGTAAGTACCTACCTATTCAGCTAGATAAATAAATATGTAGGTAATATATAAAATGGTAATTATTGTAAATAATTTTGTTTTCTGCTACATAAGAGCCATGGATCAGGAAGATGAGGGTGAGCCTAGTTTTAGATTGCCACCAGGCGATATACCCAAAGTCCACTCAGTACTCAACCACCGCCGTCCACACACCAGGTTCCTTTTATATAAAACTAGTTTTAAACAAAACATTTTTCATTAATTTCTTATTGTTATTAAACATCTTTTTCTTTTTAAGAAATCTAAAAATAACATAGAGTCCCACCATAATGAATAAAAGTAAGGCATTCTTTTTTTAAGTGATTCCAATAAAGAACATATTGTTTTTGGATTTCACTCACTTTTTACCTCAATCACATTTTTATCTACTTTCTTACATAGATTTAGACATGGCTTGCACAACAGATAATTATATAGGTACATTTAACACAAATTTAAAACATCATTCAGCTTTGTTCAATTTTAGATGCTTGGCAGAATGATGTATCCTGTGTATTCCATAATTTGTGGTGCAATCAAGTCTATACTTTTTATTTTCAACATTAGCAACATACACCCAGACAGTAAGTAAGACATCACACATGGGCTCCACACCTTTTTTACTCATTTCACTCATTCATGCAGCTTTCATATATATTGTACACAAAATAATACATTTTTCTTATTATTTAAGTGTGCATTATAGCGACACATTTGGGAATATGCTTGTAGTTTAAAGATTAAAGATTAAGTAAATAAAATGACGATTTTCGAATATATTTTTATACAGGGTGGTATAAGTTCGTAAATCACAAATCTGTGATTCAGATATCCTAACGTATTTGGTACGGTTGGTGTGCGTTGGTTCGATTTTTAAAGACTTGTGTACCAATGGGTGTATTATGAATTACAAAGCAAACCGCGTCGCTCTGCTCCGCTCCGTATCGCGTCTCGCCGCCGTGCGCCGCATCGCGTCAGTGGTAATGTAGTCGCCAGGAGTCATGAGCAAAAAACGAAGAACGGAACCCAAAAACCCAAAAAATAACTTGACATTTGTGCTCACGACGTGTATAAGACCTCTCCGCTCTTTGGGAATTACTATCTTCTATCCGCGACTTTGCCCGCGTAGAAGCCAAGTATATCATGAAACATATCTTATGACACTAGACAATAGAGTACTTCCAAAAAATATGTTGTTACAAACCAACAAACAAATTTACCTATAATATTTGTATAGGCGACGTAATATACTGCGAATGGACTAATGGAAATCGTTTTTACTTCATTAACATTTTTATGCCTTTGTTACGGTAAAAAGTATTAAGTTATCAAATTGCGACGGATTTATTGGAGACTAGCTATACCGCGTGGTTTCACCCGCGTTAAGTTGCGTCTTTAGTTACTGCTCTGCTGCCGTAACTCGTAGCGTGCTATTATATACCTTCCTCGATAAATTGACAACACACCACAGGAAGATTTTTTTAATTCACTTCAGCAGTTTCTAAGTTTTGCGCAATCAAACAAACACCTTTTCAGCTCTATAATATTTATGTATAGATAAGACGGAAGTACGCGTGTATTTTTCTTTCTTGTTATTGTGTTCTTTCGATAATTATTGTATGTACCTAGGTACAGTAAATACTTCTTGTTATTTTGCTATCAAATGGTTATTCAATATTTTGCTTTGATTGCTTTTATTGTGAGGAGGACAAAATAAAAACTATTTTCAGTTACAGCCGTAATATTACTTAGTATCACTTTCTTCATGACTTTGAATTATTTTGTTACTAATTTTTTTCCGCGTCTTCGTCCGCGTTTGTATTGGTTTATTACGATTGGTTTAAAAATCAGCCTATGCCAGGTCCTTATCCAAATCCCAAGCTACCTCTATGTTAAATTACGTTACGATCGACTCAGTGGTTTCGCGTAATGAGGCAACAAACAAACACACAGCCGGAATTACTATCTCATTCAGAACATAAGTATGGATTTATTGGTGTTAGTAACAAAAACGTTATCAACGAAAAAGTAAATTCGCGCTAACCCAATAATTTGTCATAGTAAAATAAAGTCATTAAATGTAAGTAGCTTTCAAAAAGTTTACGATATTTTGTTTCAGTGTCAAGAAATACTTTCCCTTTGCGTGCTTTCCCATCATTTTGTGTACGCTCCACACCGACAGCAAGCGTATCCCGTAACCTAGGGCAACAATTACTTAACAAATATTCATAAAAATACTTTGAGGGGTTGACCCCATATTAGAAAGGGTAGCTATACATACCTTTCTTTTTTAAGGATGGGAAATCATCAAATGAGACCTGTCGGTCTGGGTGTAGCGGAAGGGAGTGTCAGGCTCTTACTGACTAGAACCTATCCGTGTTCCTCCGAATACCTTATAAAAATCCGTTGTGTAGTTAAAAATGTCTAAGCGTACAGAAGGACAGACGGCGGGAAGCGATATTGTTCTATACTATGTAGAGAGAATTCCTCTTAAACCATTCACTGCCACTCAATACACATTCACTTATTCAAAGAATATAGCAGGCGTAAACAATCTCTTTGTTTCATTGCACTTCTGACACTTCAACCCTTGAACCCTTATTGAGTACCCCAACAGTACCCCTTGAGTAGTCGTTTCTTTCACGCGAACCCTGTGCCTGGTACTGATCCATCTTTTACCCCATCATGGTGTAATAGCGCGACGTACCTAATATAGTCACGGAAATACTGTATGTACAACTTTATTTTGAGAAAAATGACAAAACAAAGAAAAATATTAAAAGTCCAAAAAAGGTTTTGGTACCTACTCTGTGCTCATGAATGGAAGAAAGGTTACACGTAGATAGGGAACACTGTAAGGTTATATAGGTTAACTTTTTAATTATTGCGTTTTTTTTTATATTATTAGATGGCAAACAAGCCGACGGGTCACCTGATGTTAAGTGGACGCCGCTACCTATAGACATCTGCAATACTAGAGGCCTTGTAGATGAAAATTGAAATGTCTCATGCGCCTGTAATTACACCGGCACCTATATCCTTCAAGCCGGAACAGAGCAAAGCTGGTTTGCGGCAGAAATATGTATTTTTCAGAGGATGAAAGTACTCGTGTATACAAACAACACCCATTTCTGAAATGCGATAAAAAATATCAGATGTGTGCTACTAAAGTCCATTATGTATAATATGATCACAATATATAGAAAAGTCTGTTTTTCATATGTCAGAAATCCAATTCTACAAACATTTTTAATGTTCAAAATCTAGTCGCAATCTTATCTTACCAACAATCAGTGTAAAAATTCTTTAAGATCAGAAGATCTTACGATTGTTTCTCAAAGTTATTAGGATTGCACCCTTGGGTTTGTCCAAATATAAGTTGTTCGCATTGATGAGTAGTACAAGTCAGTCTGTTGTTCTGTACGCATGCTAAACAGGCCCAAAGAGTTCATGACGAAGGGCCACGGAAACTGGGTCATCAACCAATTCCAGAACACAAAAATATTCGTACAACTTACCGGTGGCATAAATTATTTAGGAAATAATAATGATGCAAAAATGTATTTACCTACTACGCGACCTGATTAGGGGTAATGCGGCCCGTTTTTCTGATCAATCATATTTGGTGTAACGACATTTTATGGGAATTGTGCACGGAAGCAACTGAAGCAAATTTAAAAATGTTGTATGAAATTCTACTTTTTTACGGTTGGCTTTGCGGCTGGCTTTTACGTTACAGGGCGTGGTTTCGAGTTCCGCACAGAATCAACACTTGTTTACTGCTCCTAAAGATTATAATTATAGGTCTGATTGATATGGCTAGTGCAATTTGAATCTATGCATATCTATACACTAGCTTTCGTCCGCGACTTTGCCCACGTGTTTCTTTTTCCTACATTATGTTCCGTCTTTGGTTACTGCTCCACTCCCGTGTGTCCTAGCGTGATGTTATATATCCTTCTTTTATAAATTGACTGTCCAACACAAAAAAAAATTTCAATTCGAACCAGCAGTTCCTGAGATTATCGCGTTCAACCAAACAAACAAACTCTTCAGCTTTATAATATTAGTATAGATGGATAACGAAATAATAATTTAGCAGGGGTTTTTTTAGCAAATTATCTGCCACATCTGCTACTGCAATCAAGATATTTAGATATACAGACAACCGTGTTGAAGATACTTAGGTCCTTCGTGTAAACTAACTTTTAATGGTAACTTGCATTTTCCGCGAAGCATTTGGTATCGTGCTCGTTTTGTAACACGAACACCTTAAGCTAAGAAATGAAAACCCGAGACTGATAAAAAACAAGTATGTAGTTAGCTACTGTGCTATTGCCGCTTTGGTGGTTCTATACAACCCCCGACTGAAGAATAAAAATCCCTACCGCAGCTAATAAAAAAGCTGATAACTTTGAAACCGCTGAACTAATTTCCATCAAACATAGCTAAGAACACCCCCGAAAAAAAAATGAAATTTAACAATATTAAAATTTCTTCTCAGTCTTCTTTCTCTTTCTCTCAATCGGCAATAGTGCAGCTTTCTATCATAAAAGAATATTTGTAATCGAACCCGTAAGTACTTCCAGACATTACCTCTTACAGACAAACAGACTTTACATCTTTAAAATACTTGTAAGTATAATAATATACAGAAGTAGATAATTATCTCTTTCAGATTTTGTATTTATTTCTTAAATTCCTAAACAAAAAAGCCCTACTCAATAGTCGCATCGGCAAATCATTCGGCAACCATTTACCAATCAAATCGCCAGTCAGCGTGCACTGCTCACCCGTGACGGACGCATTGTGCCCCGCGAGCATTGTTTGTTTACTCAGAACGCGAACTTATTTAGGACGCTGACTCAGTACGATCGACTTAAATAGCCATGGTTTTTACGTGAGTACTTTATATCTGTTTTATTTGGCGACATAAATGGTATTTTGGGTTTTTTTTTATTACATTTTTTAAAAGGGAGGGGGTTCTCATTTCGGTTGTATATTTTTTGGTGGCTGTATGTTTGTTACCTCAGGACTCCGTCTTTTATCAACTGATTTGTAAAATTCTTTACTTTCAGATTGGTCCCGTAGAATTTTTATCAAAATCGGTTTAGTTGCTTGATTGTTTTAATCAAAATAAGTGGGGGAAAAATGTTTTCTTTTGTTATTTTTTTCTGCTTGAAATTCTTTACGTTTAACTAATGTATTTTAGTAATAAAATTCTCGTGAGTATTTAAGGGTTAGGAATTCTGACCTAGTACGTAAACAGTACCTACTAACCTACCAACCTACCTAATTAGATTGATTGAGTAATTATAATTTTTGTTTAAATTCAAGGGCGCGTGCTCTCTCTCTGTGATGAAATTCGAAACTTTTAGGTCATATAAGTCAAATACTTGGAATGCCTAAATGTGCAAAAATATTTCAGTTGTTAAAATAATCAAGGACCATTTACACAAAGCTTTACTTTTAAAGTGGCAACCGTGACGAGATTTGATACCAAAATCGTACGCCAATTAACAAATAATAAGGTGTATAGATTTAAAACTAACTCATTCTCACAAAATTTAAAAAAAAAAAAAAATTGCTGTACAAATGGATAAGGACCTAGAAAATATAAGTAGAACGACAATAAAACGTCACAACTGAATCTAATAAATTGGTTCTGTATTACGTATTGCGTTGTACTTAATTACTTACCTATTAATAAACGCCATAATAATATCATAACCTGGATAATAATTAATGCGAAATAATACGTAAATAGCATAACGTAGGAAAGCATGCATGTTGGTTTGACAGCGCTGCACCGTATCGTAACTTGCATCAGGAATCGACACGATATATTGAGTCCGTGACTCATTGACGGGCGGAGCGGAAAGCTAAGTTCAATGTATGAGTCTCTTGGCTGTTTTTGGTCTTGGCAAAAAATAAAGTGACGTATTGTCAAGAGCGCGTGCTGTGATTGGTTTACTGAATTTCATTCGTTTCATCAACAGCTAATCACAGCAGCAGATGCGCGCTTGACACTGTGTCGAATTCTTTTTTCAAATCAGTGGTAAATGCAATAGAATTTTTGGTTACTAATTTAAAAAAAAGTACTGTCTCTTTTTCAATTAATTATGTACATACTTTCTAAGTTTGTCTTGAATATCGCTGACATTGGTTAAGGAAAATATCTTGAGGAAATCAGGCCAGAAATCGCCAATCTGCCTCAAGCAAGAATCGTGAACGATGGTCGTGCCTTCTCTGGGTGAGAAGAGGCATTATTACTAACACTGAATAAGAGCCAATATCGCTTGTTAATCTTTTGATACACTAAATCATTGTTTGTGATAATAAAAGGTCTCATTGTTAAATTAATATAAATAAAGAAATGATGCGACGCATTTTCCGCATATTTCTGCGTGTTATTTTCGTTTTTTATGAGTCATGTCTTGCTGTTATTAATCGTAGGCATTCCTCGTTTTTCTCTTGAAATAACTTAGAACGACTTTAGACTTCGAAAAACTAACATTCGCTTTAGAAATAAACGAAACTTGAAAAAAAATTTATATGGATTTTTTTCCCATTTCCATAACATACCATCACGCCTGTATTCCTCGAAGGGTTAGGAAGAGGTGTACCAATGTAATCCCATTTCCAACCCCACAAAATTGTATCTGAAGACTAATTTAACATTTTTAATTGTAATTTGTGGTAAAAAAAAAAACTATTACTATTCTTACACTTATTTTCTTGACTGAACTAGAACTGTACTGGAGCACTGGAGGTAAGCTGTGAGAATCAGTTCAAAACAAGTTCTCTAGATTATAAACCTCGAAAAAACATGATTGTTAACTTCAAAATAGTCGTGTATTTCTGTACCCAGCACTATATGTTCACCCTAATGTAAGGGTGTCTCCCCAACATGTGGCTATAAAACCGGCGATCGATATAATGTAGGTACGCGTTGCCAAGGTTACTCTCATTTGGCAAACCAACCCTTAGGTTATTGGTCTGCCGTCACTCGTCACGGGTAGATGGACACGATTTTTATTGATTACGTATAATTTTATGGTTAAAATGCGTGTTTTATGAAACCGTAGCTGATTTAGCTTTGTTGGGTTGGTTTCTTGTCTTTGAGGCATCGGCGTGACAAACAATTTGAGAATCTGAGATTAAAGTTATTGTTGACATAAAGCAGAGGTCTTCAACACGCGGCCCGTAGCCACAAAGTCTGCGGCCCGGCGACCCAGCCCGCCAGCCCGCCAATTTTTGTTTATGTGTTCATATATTATTATAGCACAATAAATAATGCAGTAAATAAAGAATAGTTAAACATTATTTTCATTTCGTTAATACATAATCAACCAAATAACCGGGCTCAAGTACCTACTAACACGTGTTAGTAGGTATAAATCGGTCAAAAATTGATGTTTTTTGTTGAGTTATAAATTTGTAGTGGAATAACATTTATGTACTTAACGTATGTACCCCTGAGTTGCGGCGTACGGAACCGCAAAAAAATTTTTTTGGCCCTTGACTTCAACAATGTTGGAGACCCCTGACATTAGGGGTGTAAAAAGACACTTAATGAAGTTCAGAGTTACATATCCTTCCCATCATTGCGATCGTTTGTTTGTTCTGGACCATATCTAAGAACCTCCTGGTTACGAAGATATTGGAGGCCAATTCATGTTTTTGCCATCTCTTCACCACCTTTGGTTGACTGGTAGAGAATACCGTAGACGTTAAGATATCAGTAAATTTTGAAAGGGCCACTCAGAGCCGATGCCTGCCGGGGTTGCGGGCTGTTCGTAAGACATACCGCGCCCGCGGAACGCAAAGGGTACAAGAAGGAACATGGGTGGGTTTTAGTCAGTAGAAGTCTGACACTCCCTCCCGCCTTGCCCAAGGCGGGGGAAGTCATTTGATGATTTTGCAACCCTAAAAAAAAGAAAAACAGTCCGCTTTTGTACTTTTTGTAGCATAAATTTTAAACACATACAATTTTCATGAATTTCAGCAAAACATGCTGTATGTATCCCAATATTCAAATATGCAAAATATTTCGGTAACAACTTGTACCATTTGATCATAATTTGAAACAGTGCATAAAGTACCACAGTAATGTCTGTACGTTTGCCTGTAAGTTCGCGTGCCGAAGTCCGAATTTATGTGTTCGCTAACGCTAAACGCCCGAATTCACAGACATCGGCCGTAAATTCGGCAAGTATGGTCTAGCATCTGGCTATGGACTAGCGATTTGGCGCCCAAATGGGCCTACAGAATGACTTGAATACGAATCTAATAATTAAGTAAATGGTTGTGGTAAGGTCTTCTATTATTCGATCGTTTCGCGACTTCGTCCACGTGGAAGTCAAATGCACCATAAAACCCAGTACACTCGCCAATAGTGTAGCTTTCTTTTACGTGCAATAGTATTTTCTTTTCCTTTAAAACAAACGTTGCCCCTCACTAGGATTTTCTTCTGTATCGTGGGTGCGCTTACAAACACAACAACCACACACGGAACAAGTATCTGTAGGCCAAATATTTGTTTCGTGTGGGAATCGAACTAGCGAAACGCAGCGCAGCAGTCAATCACTCAGCCATTGCGCCAACCGTGCCGAGAAAACCAAAAAACAAAGTTATAATCGGACCAGTACTTCCAGGGATTACCGCTTACAAGCAAACAATTTTAACTCTTAAACCTTTTAGTCTAGATTTCATTTTGAATGCCATTGTTCCTACAGTTCAATGTAGTACTTTTTATTACCCGGTCTTCCCGAGTTACGAATATGGAAACAGAGTGCTGATTCGAATTTGTGATGAGAATTTCGTAATATCCGCAGGTCAGTGCCCCCAAGGCTGTGCTAGACTTATAAGTGTTCAGGCAGTCTGATGTCAAAGCGTTTTAAGCTTTGATAGTAATCGTTCTAAGTCGTAATAAGGGTGCTGATTAGTTGTGTAGTGATTGGTGATTAGACCAAGCCATGGCGCTCATTTTGCCCGAAATAATATATAAACATTAATGGCATAAAATTATCTGTTAACTAAAGCCAATATCTAAGAAATTAACGTTATTTAATGTGGTTTATTTCATTTTAAACGTGTATTTACCTCTAAAAAATAAACCTTTTACTAATCTGAAAATTGTTAATCTAAAGTGTTATTGGGTTTTTTCATTACGAATTTCTCAGTAACAGCCCGGAGTTTGGAAGTTGGTGGTGGGACACCCCCGTGTCTCGGAAAGCACGTAAAGCCGTTGGTCGCGGCTGTCATTCGTAGATCTTTGAAAGTCGTTACGGATAGTCAGAAGCCAGAAAGTCTGACAACCAGTCTTACCAAAAAGTATCGTGTTGCCCAGTAACTGGGTTGTGGAGGTCTGATAGGCAGTCGCTCCATGTAAAACACTGGTATTCAGCTGCATCCGGTTAAACTGGAAGCTGAACCCAACAAAGTTGGGAAAAGGCTTAGTAGTAGATGATGACTAATCTGAAAATTAATGATGCAACAGTACTATCCGTTCTTGGATAACGTTCAGGAAAGCATAGACATCTGAACACGTGAACGACAAAGACGTTTTTGAGATAGACATACGCAGATAGCTTTAAAATATGATGGCTTTGGCTTGTCGCACCAATGAAATCTCAAAAAAAAATTAAATGTACAGAATTGTCCTATTTCCAGTTTTAATAGGTACCTAAAACTAGTTTTATCGTTCCACGTTACTTGATTCTATGTTAATTATTGTAACTAGGCTTGCACCGTTTAAATTAACTATAAATAAATAACTGCCTCGTTAGCCTAGTGGTCTCAAGCGCGACTGCTACGCTAGAGGTCCTGGGTTCGATTCCCAGGTCGAGCAAAAAGTGTTACTGGGTTTTTCTATGAAATTCTCAGTAGCAGCTCGGAGTTAGGATACGTGCCCGGTTAATGGCACTAGGCTCGCCCCCTATTACATGGGACCTACGGGGCTAAGCATACTGGCGAATTGTAGGTGTACATTGGTACACGTCTGCCGAACCCTCCGGGGAATACAGGCGTGATGGTAGGTATGTGTATGATGGTAAATAAATAAAAAAATATCTAAACTTTGAACCCCAGGGATACTTGACCAGTTGTTAAAAACTGGAACAAATACATTCAGGACTTTTTGAGATTAACGCTTTTAAACATACATACGGCTACTTTGTACACAATAGTATAGTATGGCCATAAAGCAACTATGCAACAACAGACCAACCAACCGGCCTTCACCATATATGGTGACACAATCGCCTCATTGATTGCCCATAGTGACCACATGTTGGCATGGTACTGCTTATTGCAACGCTACTTTGTGCTTAAATAATATAGGTACTAGAGAAACTTGTGATTGCATGATATATTGTTTGACAAAAATAATGTTTCCATCTTTTCAGTTGGTTTTTTTGCGCAGTTGGCAATTTTTGCCGGAATTATGATTATTGAAAGTCAAATAAACGAATAATGAAATAATATGAGTAGTGCATGCAGGCCCAGAAAATTTTGGAAGGTTATCTCTATGGCCTTTCTAAAACACCTTTCTAAAACACCGTTTTTTAATATTTTTTTGAAAATTGTCATCTGAATTAAGATTTTTCTCATTTTACCTTTTTGGATCGGACGAATATTTACCAAAAATTATTAAAACAGCTTTAATTACAAATATCGGAAAACGTAAATGGGAGGGTTTTGGGAACTTCATAAAACGAAAGGTTTCCAGGTGTTTCTTTTGGACATTGCTATTTGGGCCACGCTGTAGATTTAAATAACACAGCAGTAGTACCGTAAGTACCCAGCCCCAAACAAAACCATCGCTTATACTCGTACAAGACATCCAGACAAGCTCACAATTCATTCGACAAATCGACACGTCATAACCTAGCACATTACAGCGTGTCTTTAACTATAAATCCGTTTCTAGTCCACATGTATCGTCAGACATCTCGAATCCGTCTACATCAGGCCTTACGACAACAGAACAACAGAACGAAGACAAAATGAGAAAAAACGATGAAGACTCTTCATCGAAAGAAAAAGAGGGTTCCCTAACAGACTGGGTGTCCGGAGGACCTATAGGCAGTAGAGGAGCCGTTCTAGTTTTCAGATCATGCGTCCTCGCATCCAGAACGCCGTCTCTCGAATCTCAAACGAAAACAGTAGGAAACAACACTGGAACTACAATACTACTTAACAAAGCTAAGAATATGGCCCGAAGATTGGTCGCCGAACCGCATTCTTTTGCAATGAGACCTAAGAACATAATGCACGATGTGATGGAGACATTTGGCACTGCTAAAAAGTATAATGGGAGTGCGTACGTGGTTAGGCATGTCAGTGAGACCAACATGGTCGAGGCAGTGAACACTGACGAGCAGCTGCACGATGTGCACGACCCCACACGGCACAAGCGGGACATCGAGGACGTGCTCAACGACCTCAGCAAGATCACGCTCAAGAAGCACCTCAACATTGAGAACACTACTGCTAACATCAAGCCGCCAGAAGAACCACCTCCACCTACCAAACCAAATCAAGGTAAATATTGATAACCAGCCACTGCCCGCGACTTCGTCCGCGTGTTTTTTTTTTGCTCGCTTTAAGTTATTATATATCTTTTTATATATCTTTGGTTACTTACTGCTCATCATTACTTTTTATATAATCTAGTGTCGAAGGATCAATTTTCGTAAGAGGGGACCGGGCCACAGTTGGGTATTAGACACCTCCAATCAATTGACGTAGTTTTTATGACCAGTTTGATTAGGCTTTCAGAACCAGACTGTCCCTCGCTGAATATTACTACACAGTACATTTTTTTGCTTTCTAGAAGGGAAGGACAAAAAAGCAAAGAAGAGCAAGGGTAAACACAAGAACAAGATAATAACAGGCCAACGACCCATCTCGCCGTACTTCGACAGCGATGACTCCGAACATCTCCTGATCAAGGAGGTTGAGAGCGTCAAGGTAAGCCACGGCCTATGTATCCAAATAACTAGCGGACCGACCCGACATTTAGGGTGGGTTTTTAAAAGATCATGAAAGGTTTTTACAAACCTTGTACAAAACCTTGTGCCAAATTGGTTCAGTCGATTTCGAGTTTTGCGCTTAGCAACATATTCAGCCATTCATTTTTATTCATATAGAGGATAACCCACTTTATGTAAAAATTACTCACGGCAAACGGAATTTCTAAGACGGTTCCTTCTTATAAGATTTACCAAAGTCCAGTGCACTTTTGGCGAACTGCAGTACAATTTTTATTAGATCTAAAGTCAATATTGCCTACATTGAAATAAAGTAGAAAATAAAAAAACTTTGCTGTACTTTTTCCCTGCATGGCTTGTTACTTAGACTAGTTCCAATATTGGTTATTTTCTGACAATGTTTAGGTGAACCATTCGCCATTACCAACCCCAAAAACATATTGTTCTCACTACCACTTTGCCAATTAGCCAAGAAAATGTGAAAAAACAACGGCTTAAAAAAATAAACATAAGGATAGCATTTAATACCACCAGGTCCTAGACAGCAGCCACATGCCAGCAAGAATCCTCAAAATCACCTATAGACTGGTTAACACGGAGACCAAACTGCTTCACCGGTTGCTGCAAGCTCATGGGCTCCTGGAAGCGATGGCAGAGGGCAAGGACTTCAACCTGATGTGGTCAGGGCTGCACCCCAAACCCGATGTCCTGAGAGCCTTGTCGCCTTACCAGAGAGTCAACCACTTTCCTAGGTGAGGAACTGGAGTATAGGATAGTGAATTACTGTCAGCATTTTTGAATTTGGTTTTGTGTTTCGACATTTTGGTGAAGTATAAAATGTGGTTATTTTTAGGGTCTTAAGCTTGGTCCCCATGAAACATTTTAGACGATCTCATTGGTTGTTATGTTAGGATGCGCGTGAGTGTCCGCGTAGATCTCTGGATTGTACCTACAATCCTACATGTTTCACATTCATTCATGCAGGAAAATTATCAGTGACAAAGATTTGTACGACACTGATCATCATCATCTGTGTGATGATTACATCAGCCGAACGACGTCCACTGCTGGACATAGGCCTCCCTTATAGATAGCCACAATGACCGGCTCTGCGCTACCCGCATTCAGATTTCCCGATTTCCCGCGACCTTTACTAGGCCGTGGATCCACCTCATAGGGGGCCTTCCCCCTACTGCGCTACTCGAGAAGTTTACGACCCCGACAGCCGTCTGCTCTATGTCTGTTACCATAGTTCTGCGGATCTCCTTATTACTGCTTCGATCTCGCATAGAGATCCCAAGCGTAGACCTCTCCATTGCTCTCTGAGCAGCTTTGAACTTCCCCATGAGGCTAATAGGCACCACAATTCAGTGTCGTATGTCATCACTGGCAAAAAACACTGGACATAGAGTTTCATCTTGAGTCACTCCGGCAAACGGGATGAAAATAGACGAAGACTACATTCATACGTAACCTTAATACAAAAATACTGACAGTAATTGGGTAGTGGACACCACCAATCAATTGGCATAGTTTTTATGATCTGTCAAAACGCGATTCCCCAAAAGATTTTGTATGGCAATAGCAAACTGTGACGTCACTCATTTGACAACTCAATTGATTACCTCTTTATTAATTTACAAGCAAATAGAAATCTAATTTTAATCGGGTTTTCAGGGCTATGTTTTTAAAGAAGTTGTGTCTTGGAATGGTTAGTTAATGGTGTCTGCTACCCAATTCGCTGTAGGCCCGCGGAGTTACTTCGCCGCCTGTTCGACGGCCACGGCTTGCTCGAAGCGAATCCCGTGTCCACATCGTGGACGCTCTTGTGGTCAATGCCCATGGTCCCCCTCGAAATCCTCCAATCCATGACCCAAGAACAGAAAGTCAATCACTTCCCAAGGTAAATTAATTTTGTGAACTTTGGTCGGGCCCTGAACACAGCATAATTACACATAAGTCCTCCTCTCCACAATAACGCTGTACAGGAGAAATTTACCAACTCTCCAACCTCGCAACAGAATATTGACGTCTTAAGGCCACCGTAGAAAGAGTAGCAATATTCCCGAGCAGTCACCATTGATTAATTGATAATGAATTAAAATGTAACAGAAATAGAGTTGACATTTTAGAAATTGCGTGTGAAATAAGAAGTGGTATACAGAATTTATTATTATTATTATTACAAGAAACATGTACAACATAACAGACGTAATAAAATCAAACATCTAAATAATCGCACAGTAGGAACAGTAAAAAAAAACATATTTTCGCAATAAACTAACAAAAAGTAAAAAAGTACTCATGTTTCGTCCATCATCATCTCACAAAATTACATCTTGCATGCAATATTCAACTCTATTTCTTTAAAACTTTTTGTTCATTTTCAATTAACCAATACAACCGGTCGAGGATATCGCTGAGCCGTTTGCTCTGAACGTAATAAAACCCGTTCCTCTTACAGATCATACGAGCTTACTCGCAAGGACAAACTCTTCAAGAACATAGAGAAGATGCAGTACTTCCGCGGACTGAAGCAGTTCGACTTCATCCCCACCACGTTCCTGATGCCGGCTGAGTATAAAGACCTGTGTACCACCCACTACAGGACCAAGGGTCCCTGGATCGTGAAGCCGGCAGCTTCGAGTAGGGGCCGGGGGATTTATATTGTCAACACGGTAAGTACTTACTTTTAGTGTTTAATGGTTCAAGCCCTACACTATTCCCAACCGCTGCAACTCCTGAAAGCCAGAATTAACAGTGGAGACCGTCAGAAAAGCGCCAAGGTAAGTACTTACATATTTCAGCGTAGGATAAAAGTCCTCGTTTCGACATGGGAGTGGGTACGCCCATATTTTATCCATACTTAATATTACAAATGTGAAAGTAATGCTGTCTGTAACGCTTTCACGCCTAAACCGCTGTACTGATTTTGATGAAATCAACAACATACCATCACGCCTGTATTCCCCGAAGGGTTAGGCAGAGATGCACCAATGTACACCCACAGTTCGCCAGTATGTTTTTAGGTCCCATGTAATAGGGGGCGAGCCTATTGCCATTAACCGGGCACAAATCCTAACTCCGAGCTGCTACTGTGAATTTAATAGACAAACCCAATACCTCTTTTTGCTCGACCTGGGAATCGAACCCAAGACCTCTGGCGTAGCAGTCGCGCTTAGGACCACCAGGCTACCGAGGTAGTTTTGATGAAATTTGGTACAGATATAGACTAGACCTTGGAGAAAGCATAGGCTAACTTTTGTCGCGAGTAATGGCTTGAAGGAGTTTGTATGGGAGTCCGTCATTATTGAAGATATAACTTTGAAACTTGGTATTTCAAGTGCCTACCTGATAAAAAAACTAACTAAAGTAACTATTCCACGCGGACAAAAACAATATAAGGCCCGCGGTGTCACCCGCGTTCAGTTACGCCTTTGGTTACTGCTCTGCTCCCGTTAGTCGTTCTATACGTCTAAACCTTCCTCTTGAATCACTCTATTGATGAAAACTCATTAAAATCTGTTGCGTAATATATGTATAAGATCCAAGCGTACAAATGCCAACATAGTACACGGAGCCCGCTAGGACGAGTGCCTGCCAGGGACCCGCGGCGCTGGAACGCAAAAGGCATGGAGGAACACGGTTTTAGTCAATAAGGCTGCCTGTCCTCAGAAGCTGAGCGAGGCTGCGGAGCGGAGAAACGGAGATATATTAACCAATAGGATTGCATAACTATGGCGGAGCAAGAATTTTATGTCTGTCTGTCTGAAAGAGACTGACACTCCCTTCCGCTCCACCCAGAGCGGAAGCAGTAATTGGATGGTTTTCAATACTTAAAAAAAGCGAGAGACAGACGGCGGGAAGCGACCTTATTTATACTAAGCAGAGAAGTACAAAATAGTTTAATTTTTCAGCCTGAACAGATCCCTAGAGGCGAGAACGTGGTCGTAGCTAAGTACATCGACAAGCCGCTATTAATCGGCGGGCACAAGTGCGACCTGCGTCTGTACGTGTGTGTGACGTCCATCGACCCCTTACTCATATACCTGTACGAGGAAGGGCTGGTCAGGTTCGCCACGGTGAAGTACGACAAGACGAACAAGAATCTCTGGAACCCGTGCATGCATCTGTGTAACTACAGCATCAATAAGTACCACACGGATTATATCAAGTGAGTTTCTGTTATTATATTCTTTTTTTTACCGAGAAATCATCAAGTGACTTCTTCCGCCCTGGGGGGGGGGAATGTCAGACTTTTACTGACTAAAACCCATCCATGTTCCTTCTTGTGCCCTTTACGTTCCGGGGACGCGGTATCTCTTACGAACAACCCGCAGGCCCGGCATTTATTATACCCTGCGGTTTCACCCACTTTCAGTTACATTTTAAGATACGTAAGATCTTGTGCTGTTGGAAATTTCTCATGTATCGTTAGATGGGTTTCCAAACATACTTAAACTTACATACACAAACACCCAGACCCGACAAAACTACATGTAAGCCATATCAATTTTTTTTCATGCACAAATCGAACCAGAGACACGCAGCGCTACTGCCAATCGCTCTGCCACCAGGTCTACTTTGTTGACAATCATTGTATGACACCAATAATGTACTGGTGTAACACTATTCATTAAAGTTAGGTATACAATTGTATGGCCTATTGTTATTCCGGGTACGGTTTTTTGTAAATGCATCCGCGATATAAGAAAAATCTTAAACAGGGCAACATTTAAAGAAAAAATGTTACAGATGCGACGACCCTAACGCTGGCAACATCGGTCACAAGTGGACACTGTCCGCGCTGCTGCGTCACCTGCGCAAGCAAGGTCGCAACACGACGGCGCTGATGGCCGCTATTGAGGACCTGGTCGTCAAGTCCATCCTATCCTCCGCGCAGACCATCACCGCGGCAGCCAGAGTCTTCGTACCCAACTTCTTTACCTGCTTTGGTAAGTACATTATATGAGATGTAAATAGACAAATCACATAGCCGTTAAATACGCATAGTGTGTATGTAATGTTTCTCAGTAGCAGCTCGGAGTTAGGATTTGTGCCCGGTTAATGGCAATAGACTCGCCCCCTATTACATGAGACCTAAACATACTGGCGAAATGTGGGTGTACATTGTTACACCTCTGCCTAAACCTTCGGGGAATACAGGCGTGATGGTATGTGTTATTTGTGTTACGCATAGTGTCCATCCAACTAAGTGACATTGAAAATAATTACTGGAAATCGACTTTCTTTTATGTCTTTTATAAATTTGTTTTAACAGTAATATATAGGTGTTAAAAAAACATGGAGTCTAAATAATATTGTTATGTTGTCTAAATAAATGTAAAAAGAAAAGCCTTTGTATGAAAGCTGAGAAAATTTGAACTTAAAAACTATATGAAAGAGATATCAGCTGTGTAAGGGTTACAAAAATATCCAGGGCCGAATTAGCCAATTTTTTTTTCGGGCTTAGGGACTATCCTTTTCGGGGATTACTGCTTACTAATACTAATTTAATCATTTATCTTCTCTACACAAGTTAGTTAATACTAGAGTTGCAATGGAGCACGAACATGGAAAATATTGTGAGAAACTGGTCCTTGAAGTAGGTCTCTATAAAGACTTGTATTACAAGTCACCACGTGCTCCCGCAGCCTGATATGTACTACTTTTTGTTTAACATTTTTTGGATAGTAAGAAGTGTGCAGGAAACTTATTTAGGTATTATAATTGCATAATCCGGCCCTGCTCCTTTGAGCAGGGCCGGATTATGCGGACAAAGTTAAAGCTGCGCGAAAACGATAATATGAAGAAAAACGCACGGGGGTGCGGGGGGTTTCTCATATAAGGCAAAGAAGGGGGGAAGGGAGTGCGGCTCAGTAGACGCCATGATTGTTCAGGATATTTGACCACTCCTAAACCCATGGCGGGCCTGTTTCTTATTTCAGAGTTGTTTGGCTATGATATTTTGGTCGACGACATGCTGAAGCCGTGGCTGTTGGAGATTAATTTGTCACCCAGGTAACAGTTCCTCTACATCATCATTCTTTGCATTTATACAGTAGCCGCCACGAGGCGTGAGCACAAACATCAAGTTTATATTTGGGTTTCTTTCTGGATTTTATTGGTCGCCGACGCTGCACGGGATTGGTCCGTCAGTCGAAGCGACCGCGTGCAGCGTCGGCGCCCCAAAATATCCAGAAAGGAAACCAAAAACCAAAAAATAAACTAGACGCTTGTGCTCACGAGTCGTGGCGGTTACTACACTTATAATTATTTTTATTCCCAATAGCCCATAGCATAGTCGCTGCTATGGCGTTGTCAGTGGCAACGCAGATTTACTAAAGGGACAAGATAAGACGCGCGACTTTGTTTGAGGTTTACTTCTAGATGCGCAAACGCATCTGCTCTTGCATTTTTGTAGATTAAACAGCTGAATAAAAACTAAATACTTACTATAAAATAAAAAGTCATATAAATTATTTTAAGTATCTTTTTTATTTAGTAGTCTATGAGAAAATTGGTTTTGAATGTTACCGAGTGGCTTAGTTATTTTGCACGTGAGTGTAGAATGAGGTTTAAAAAAGTAAAAAGAAAACATATTTAAATTAGATGTCGCTTATAATACAAGTTTTTCAATTTGTTAAAACAAGTCCTTGATATGTTTATGGTGTTCCTCGTCCAGCCTAGCCTGTGAGAGTCCATTGGACGCGCGCGTCAAGTCAGCCCTACTAGCCGACACGCTAACTCTGGTGGGGCTGCCCGCCGTGCCCATGTGCAAGACTGATCACTCCACGCAGAACAACTCTCTCAAAATGCGCATTGGTGCGGTAAGTTGATCGTGATTCGTCATCTTAATTGGGTAGATGACGCCATTAAACAATGATTCCAAAACGTAACTTCACGAAAGAAACAGTTCATTGTACCCCTGAAAACCCGATGAATTTTTAAATAACTAAAAAAAAACGATTTTTAGTTGCTTCGAAATCAATAAATAGTTAGTGAATTAAGACGACAAAAAGGTGACGTCATAGTATTGTTTTGTTTTGACAGCTCATAAAAAGTACGTCAATTGATTAGTGGTGTCATCTACCCAATTCGGCCGGAGGATGTCTACTGCTGAGCTTAAGACTTCACCAAACATCGATATACCTGCCGTCTCTGTGCTGTTCGTATCCGCATTAGACCCGGGACCTTTATCAGGGCATCGGTTCATTTTATAGGTAGCCTATCCTCAATTTGATTTCTGGTTGATTAGATAATCAAGAACCAACCAGCTTACGCGCGTTTGACAATTTATCACATACGTAAGTTTTTCGATGATTTTTGTTTGATACACCGTCGGCGTAGTATTTATATAATAAAAAGGTTATTGCAATAGACTAATTTGTGTTCTGATTAATATCTCCCTTATACGTAGTGTCGCCGCGTGCACTCAGCCGAGAACGTGTCCGTACGCGGCGGAAAGCGGACCTCAACAGACAGCAACTGCCAGGGGGGCGCGGGGGGCGCGGGCGCGGGCGGGGCGTCGCCCGGCGTGGGCGCGGCGCTGGCGGCGCTGACGGGCGAGGAGCTGCGCCTGGTGCGCGCCGTGCGGGCGCAGTACGCGCGCCGGGGCGGCTTCGTGCGCATCTTTCCCTCGCAAAACTCCTGGCAGAAGTACTCGCAGTATTTAGGTATGTACTTCTGTACTGCTCGACGACTTGTAACTATTTTATTTGGTAAAAGTCAAAATACCTCGACTTATACATTCATTCATCTATTTTATTTATTAAAATGTATGCACAAATGCAAAAAAATACATCGTACAAAGGCGGACTTAATGCTTTGGGCATTTTCTACCAGTCTACCTATTATTTATATACCAAAATAAAATATGTCACGATTCCATCAATTGACCGTAGTTCAAGTACATCCTAAACTCTCACTGATAAGCTTCACAAGTCATGTTATCTAACTTAGTTTTCTTTTTTTATTATAGTGAAATGTTAAATCAAAATTGTAGTCTTTATTACAAACCATCTCCTCACCCGTAAATTAGCTTTCTATCAATGAAAACATTTTCTTAATCTGACCAGTGTTTTCAGAGATTACCTCTTACAAACATATATAAAACACATCTACACATACATTTGAATGACATTTACCATTTGTCCCCCAGACCCGGTGACCGGCATCCCGGTGTGCTCGACGTCGCTGAACAACAACATCCCGTACCAGGTGGTGCAGCACAACTACAACCTGCTGGTGCACTCCCACGTGCTGCCGCACTTCCAGCACGCCACCGTCGCCACCAGCCTCACCGACACGCCGCAGAGGTAAGGACCTGGGACTTCAGGAGCAACGAAATGCTCGACCAGGAGGGCATATGTACCATGGGGTCACCGCGACCCTGGAACGCAAAGGGCATTAGGATGAACACGAATGGGTTTTAGTCAGTAACAGTCTGACACTCCGTTTCGCTCTAGCCAGTGCGGAGGAATACATTAGATTTTCCATCTTAAAAAAAAGGGGGACAAGTGTAATTTTCTTTCTTCTTTTCGAGTCGATGATTTTATACTTTTTCATTTTTTTTTATACATTTTTGGTAGTTTTCTAGTAACTAGCATCGACAAGTCGTAAAAACTTTTGGGAACGCATTCTCATCTCAGTTTCAATCTGTCAAAATTACCTATATTTTTGACAGGTTTCGTTTATTGATTGTCGCTAAAATGAGATTGCTACTGGATTTTGAATGTTTTTATAACGAGAATAGGTCCTCCGTTTTCATTCATAAATTAGTAATGAACTAAAATAACAGATTTGACGGCACGATTGGCTGCTGCGCTGTGTGTCGCGGGTTAGATTCCTGCACGGAACAAGTATTTGTATTTCTATGACCTACAGATATTTGTCCCGGGTCTGATTGTTGTGAGTTCATGTTTGTTAACGCTCCCACGAAACAGGCGAAATTCCTGTGGAGCAAAGTTTTTTTTAAAGAAGTAAATAAATAAAAACAAACCTTATCTTCTACTACACAGAGTTGAAAATAGTTTGATCGCGACATTTATCATAATATTCGCTCGTCTGCAGGCTAAAACGCTACGAGGCGGTGAGCATCACGTGTCAAGCTCCAGCGGTGTGGCTGGGGGAGTCCACGCCGCTGCATCACGACACGCGCCGCGCTAAGGAGCTGGTCAAGAAACAACTGTCGGAGGGCATGAAGCTCACGTAAGCATACACCATGCTATATAATCCCACAGCGGAATAATACGTGCAGACATCATCATCTGCCTAGCCTTTTCCCAACATGCTGGGGTCGGCTTCCAGTCCAACCGCATGCAGCTGAATACTAGCATTTTACATGGAGCGACCGCCTATTTCGCGTCCACAACCCAGTCACTGGGTAACATGATAATACGGATGCAGAAACCAATAATTCCTAGCTACAACTTCCTTAAAAAAAACTGTAAAATTTTGACGTACGCGATATAAAGCTCGAACTTCAAAGGCAAACTATTTGCTGTACAAGTGATGGCCTTACTCTTTAGAAGCGTGATGTTATGTTTTTTTATTCACATTCATTTATTTACATATATATTAAATACATTTTTAAATGTGGATATTTATTTTTGGTTTTTATTTTAACTTTTTTTTTTATAGTTAATGTGTGTGGTCGAGCAAAAAGTGTTATTGGGTTTTTCTGTGAAATTCTCAGTAGCAGCTCGGAGTTAGGATTTGTGCCCAGTTAATGGCATTAGGCTCGCCCCCTATTACATGGGACCTAAACATACCGGCGAACTGTGGGTGTACATTGGTACACCTCTGCCTAACCCTCCGTGGAATACAGGCGTGATGGTATGTGATATAAAAATAAAAACATTTAAAAATATGATTAAAAATAGTTGCCCACCGGTACCAGGAACACGGACCAAGTTACCAGTGATCAGGGCTCCTGAGAAAGGAATCTTCTAATAATACGCGCCGTGTCTATTAGTACCGCTTTCTGAATCAAGCCCTTGATACAACCGCCCAACGAGAGCCTCCTTAGGTATTGGTCGAAGCACAATGATTGCTGTACTCACATCCTACATGTCGACAACCCCGCGAGCCAAGTCCAGATACTTAATTAGTTTATCTTTCTCAGCTTCATGTTAATTTATTATTGCAGTATGGGCGAAGGTCGTCGCGCATTCGGCCTGTTCCTGACGCACGTGCTCAAGCGCGTGTCGTCTCCCAGCAACGAGCTGGCCGTGCAGCACTCCGCCCTGGTGCTGCGCTTCCTGAAGAAGGCGTCCTCGTCACTGCGCATGCCTTATAATGTAAAGGTGACGAGCTATACGCATGCTGCACTGCCTTTATACACTTAACACATTAACACACACATACCATCACGCCTGTATTCCCCGAAGGGTTAGGCAGAGGTGTAACAATGTACACCCACAGTTCGCCGATATGTTTTTTAGGTCCCATGTTATAGGGGGCGAGCCTATTGCCATTAACCGGGCACAAATCCTAACTCCGAGCTGCTACTGAGAATTTCATAGAAAAACCCAATAACACTTTTTGCTCGACCGCACACATTAACTATAAAAAAAAAGTTGTTCTCTGGGTTCGATACCCAGGTCGGGCAAGCTTTCCCATTAGGAATTTCGCAGTAGCAGCCCGGAGTTTAGAAGTTGGTCTGTGACATCCCCGTGGCTGGGACAAAATGTAAAGCCGTTGGTTCTACGATCTCTACCCAGTCGTGTCCTATTGCCGTCCGACCGGACTATGAAAGGAACAAGCCCGCCATACTTCCCAAACCACTGCAACTCCTGAAAGCCATAATTAACAGGAGCGACCACTATGAAAAAGGGGGAAAAGTTAGTTCAACTGTGTTGGCGCACACAGTTGTGCACTATAATATCTCCTGCGTACTTCGCTAGTCTCCATTAAGATTGGCCGCCCTAACAGAATTCGGTCTGGAGCATATTATTACTGTATATTATACAGGGTGAGTACAAGTTAATTTTTAAGCCTTTACAGACTGTCTTTGGAAATAGGAACATGCTTTAATAAGTCACCATACTTATAAATATGAATAAATTTTACTAAAGAACCAAGTCTGACCAAAATGTATAAAATAATAATACTACCTTATTGCCCCAATGCAGGGCAAAGTCCTCTTCTCTTACAGATAAGAGAGAAGGTATGAGCATATCACCGCGCTTACTCAAGGCTGACCAAAATGAGAAGCTGATTTTATTTTGAGTATTTTAAAGTTGGTCCGAAACCAATAGATCCATGGCCCTGTAGTAAAAGTTGTTTATATATAAATCTTTTTTTCATATCATTGGATAGCAAACAAGCCGACGCCTATCTGATGTAAAGTGGTCACCGCTGCCTATAAACATCTGCAATACCAGAGGCCTTGCATGCATTACCATCCTAGAGACAAAGTTGAAATGTCTCATATTCATGAGTACTATTCTTTGATTCATTTACAAGCCAGACTCAGTTCTATTCTGTAAAAGTATCCCACGGTGCAGTAAACACAAGCTTGGCTGCCATTTTAAGGAAGCTAGTTGTCAGTTCATCTCAAGTACTCCTGTTGTCTGTTTCCATAGATTTCCTGTACATGTTGTTTGGGTGAAAGTTTGCATATTTTTTTTCTTGTGTTTGGCTGTATGTTTGTTTGTGAAATTATCGCAGTTTGCCTATAGCGTAGCGGTATATTTATGTATATCTAATACTGCAGATATTTGTGTTGTGTTGTCATTTCTAACATTGATCTGGGTTCAGACCCGGATGCTGCATGACTGTGTTAACACTTAGTCGCCATCATGAATTGGGTATTTGACTCCATTTACCAATAGTTCAAAGGCACGACTTCTCTACTGCCTCGATAGCCTAGTGGTCCTTAGCGCGACTGCTACGCTAGGGGTCTTGGGGGCATTTCCCAGGTCAAGCAAAAAGTGTCATTGCGCTTTTCTATGAAAATCTCATTAGCAGCTTGGAGTTAGAATTTGTGCGCGGTTACGGGCAATAGGCTCGCCCCCTATTACATGGGACCAAACATACCGGCGAACTGTGGGCGTATATTGCTTTACCTCTGCCTAACCCTTCGGGGAATACACGAGTGATGGTAT
The DNA here is from genome assembly GCA_947462355.1 of Caradrina kadenii. Taxonomy (NCBI): domain Eukaryota; kingdom Metazoa; phylum Arthropoda; class Insecta; order Lepidoptera; family Noctuidae; genus Caradrina; species Caradrina kadenii. Next base: position 11,804,481 of record OX381690.1, on the reverse strand, counting down.
GTACAACTTCTCTAAAAAAACGCTTTAGTTTAGCCTGGGGGGCCTATAACCAGATTTTAAAACGATATTGTTTTTATATTACTGTGACTTTTGCACTGTTGGATTATCAACCCTCGGCTCAGCGCCTACAGTTGGAAACAGAACAGTGGAAATGACAAAGTAACGTTAAAATAATATTGTTTTAAAATATGATAGTATCTCCCTGAAACTCCAATAAATGTAAATTTGATTTTTAGGTGCTAGTTAATCAATTGTGTTGGCAAAAAGTGACGTCACAGTTTAGTATTGTCATACAAAATCTATGGGGGGAATCGCGTTTGACAGCTCATAAAAAGTATGTCAATTGGTTGGTAATATCAAGTACCCAATGGAGAATGCTTACAAGTAATCAAATCACATAACACGTAACTAACGACACTGCACGGTTTAAATACCCTACTTACAAAGTGTGGAAGACGAAGCTCCTAGCTATGTGGCTTCTATTCAAGAGCGAGCGCACTTTTGCGATTTTATTATATTTCTTTGTTTGTTTGTTTAAACGCTCTAATCTCTGGAACTACCAGTAGAATTAAAAAAAATCTTTTTGTATATGATAGCCAGATTCATGATAAATATGATATCATGCTTCGGCTCACCGGAACGTAGCAGTAACCCAAAGAAGTAACGCGGGTGAAATAAAAACACGTGGGCAGAAGCTAGTTAATACAAAACCAATCGCGCTCGCTCTAAGCCCTTCGTTTTCACAGCCATTATCATGTACCTCTATTGTACCGGTTAATTCGCGAGCTTTTAGGGTCCGCCGCAGAAAATGTGTGATAAAGACCGCTGTGCCGTGATCGCGAAGCAACTCAACGACTTCCTGTACATGTACTACCGTGAGACCGACCTGTACACCGACAGCGAGGACAAGGAGGGATGCGTCTCCAACATACACTTCGCGCAGTTCTTGTACTCAGCCAGGTAAGTGAGATGGAAAAAGTCACATTACATAGCCGATAACTAACTACTCACAGCTCATCAAAATAAGTTGTATTAGGGTCAGTTCACACCGACACGCGACGCTGTGCGCACATTTTAATGAAGGGACTCAAAATGTAACTTTGTTTACTACACGAAAAGAAAAACATTTCATTGTGAGAATTCAGAATACGTTGCACCATGGAGCGCTAAATCTATACTAATATATAAAGCTGAAGAGTTTGTTTGGTTGAACACGCTAATCTCAGGAACTACTGGTTTGAAATGAAAAATTCGTTTCGTATTGGAAAGTTAATTTATCGAGGAAGGCTATAGGCTATACATATAACATCACGCTACGACCAATAGGTGCGGAGCAGTAACCAAAGATGTAATCTATTGCGATTGAAAAAACTACGCGGACGAAGTCGCGAGCAGAAGCTAGTTAAATATAAACAAAAACGAATTGTTCGATTGGTCCGTCCCTGTCCGGCAGGCGATGCTCGTCGTCCATTGGATACTCGCATGTCGTTCGGCTACTGTACACTTTTGTACAGTTTTAGTGACTTACGTTTTGAATTTTAAAATGGTTTTTTTTTAACTATTATTTTAGAAACTAACACATTTTTTACAGCGAGGCCGACCTAGAAGACGTGCTTCTTCTTCAGCTAAAGATGGAGAACTACCAGGTCACATTCCTGGGTGACGCTCGCAACGCGTTCTGCGTGGACCTCCCCCCCGCCAAGCTGTGCGTGGAGCCCACCAGGCACACCCTGCTGAAGCACCTCGCCTTCTTGGCCGCCAATAACACCCGGAAGTACAGGTATGGGCTCTCTATGGTGCAGTTAGATTGTGGTCGTTTGAAGAAATCGTGGCATTTTTTTTCATGTCATGTGGATGAATAGACATCATACTAGTTGCATCCTTAGTCAAAGTCAAAGCCAAATCATTTATTTCAATAAGACCATTAAAAGGCACTTTTAAACGTCAATTACATGTTAAATTAAAAATATTGAATCTAGTAGCCCATTCCAAAAGGTAGTTTCGTATGGAGAAGAACGGGGAAGAAACTCCATACATACTCTTTTAAAAAAAATGTCTATGATATTACTATTAATTTGAGCATTGAGGTATATCAAAAAAAAAAAAAATTACAGTGTATCACTCAGTAGTAACACCTGAACAACGAAACACAACCTTACTGTGACAAAAATAAGTTGCAAAATAAAGATACCAGAGATGAATAGTCGTCTTTGAAACTATTTTGTCTTAAAGTCTCTCTAGGTACCTAATTCATGGTCTTTTTTAGAGTGGTCACACAGAATCGCTCTGTGCTAACATTTGCGCTCTTTTTGATGTTCAGAACGGAGTGGATGACATGGATCAACACAGCTGCTAAGTTGGGGTATTCTAAATTATTTTCGCTTGGTTCTGCTTACTTTTTCTACATTTTTTGTAACTATTTTGTACATTTCTCCTTTTCATATTTATTTTTTCTAACTATTTTTGAGTCTATGTGCTTTCATGATCGCGATTCTGTTTGCGCACGACCGTAGAAGGAATTTTGTAGACTTTTACAAGCAAATGAATGTATACTCTTTATATTAATGTTGCAATCTGTAACTATGTGCAATATTACTTGCAACATGTTACAAACACAAGAAATGTTTCAACAACAATGTTGTGCAACTTTTGCTTACCATTATTACAAGGGTTTTAAAAACTTTAAGAATAATATATTTATTAGGGTAAATAGGGATGCAGGGTTGAATCGAGGCGAAACTTTTAAAGGAATTTTAATATTGAAATAATATAGTAAGTTACCAACAAGGACACTAAAATGTGAATTATAATTTTTGGTTAAAAACCCATTTAAAATTGTCATCCCGATTCTGCCCCGCATACCTATTTACTCAATTTTACGGTAATGATTCTTTGTTTTGGTATTTCATTTGCAAGTATCAAGACTACAATGTTTTAACTCAGTCAGTGCGCTAAAGAATCGTAAAGATCTTTGAACGGTATGATCGGCTTATCTTTGCTTTAAATGTTTGTTGTTCTTTCTCTAAGGTAATAATTTACCGTTTTAGGGTTCCGTAGCCAAATTAAAAAAAAAATGCAATAAAAGTATCTGTTTAATCACTTACGTGTATTACTGCCAATTAACTTATCTGACAGGTTATTTCACTAACCCTGTTTGACTATTTAATTTATCTGCTAAGCAGTGTCTATCCGGAAACTGGAACAAGTCCTAAATAACTACGGAACTCTACAACAAAACTTGCTTTATTTAACCTGTTCGTTCTAACAGCGACGGTTATACGAATATCTAGAGGATATTTGGTGTTCAAATTATAATACAGTCATGCCTCCTAGTTATCCAGTTGGGAACGGAGATCATATTAATCGGGGTCTCGACAAATCTGTGAAGCGGGGAAAGAAAATAACAACATAACAACAAATTGTAAGAAAATATCAAGATGGCGTAAGTCACGGTATGACGGTCACATGTGTGGCTTTCACGAATTTACTGCAAAAATGAGGTAGCAACTAACCGTGTTCTCGCATGCAATTGAGTAGATGACACCACTAATCAATTGACGTATTTTTAATGAGCTGTTAAAACGCTATTCCTTCATAGATTTTGTACGACAATACTAAACCGACGGCACGGTTGGCGCAGTGGCTGAGCGATCGGCTGCTACGCTGCGTGTCGCGGGTTCGATTCCCGCACGGAACTAATATTTGTATGACCTACAGATAGTTGTTCCGGGTCTGGCTGTTTGTGTATGTAAGTTTATATGTTTGTAAACGCACCCACGATACAGGAGAAATTCCTAGTGTGGGGCAATGTTTTATAAAAAAAAAAACCATGACGTCACTTTTTTGACATCTCAATTCACTAACTATTCATTAATTTAAAAGCCATCTGCTTCAGTGGCCTAGTGGTCCTAAGAGCGACTGCTACGCTAGAGGTCTTGGGTTCGATTCCCAGGTCGGGCAAAAACTGTTATTGGGTTTTTCTATAAAATTCTCAGTAGCAGCTCGGAGTTAGGAGTTGTGCCCGGTTAATGGCAATAGGCTCGCCCCCTATTACATGGGACCTAAACATACCGGCGAACTGTGGGTGTACATTGTTACCCCTCTGCCTAACCCTTCGGGGAATACACGCGTGGTGGTATGTTAAAAGCAACTATAAATCGAATTTTATAGTTATTTAAAAATTCATCGGATTTTCAGGGGTAACATATACTGTTTATTTTGTGAAGTTGCGTCCTACAATTATTGTTTAATGGTGTCATCTACCCAGTTGATAGTAATGTAGGGACACACACACATACAGAGATATCAAAACATATTGAATACTATAATACATATTGAATGACTAATTTAAAGACAAAATACAAACATAAAAAACAAACAGACAAATCGAATATGTTTCGATATCTCTCAGTCAGTCCGGCGAACGCGCTTGCCCGCAATAGACATATTCTGTGCTAATAATAATAGTGTAACTAATCCAGACTAAAAAATGGGACAAGCCCGCCACACTATTCCCAACCACTGCAACTTCTGTAAGCCAGAATCAACAGTGGAGACCGCCAGAAGAGCGCCGAGGCAATGAAGCTCGACGAGTCCCGGAGAAACGATAAAACTGTCTTGGATCCCGCAACGAAATTAATCAGAAAAGATTAGCGGAGGAGTAGGAAAAAATATTGTTTCCACTTCCCTCCAAACAAGCAGGAGACAGAACAGAACTAGGCCAATAGGCACAAGGGGATATTTACAACTGGGAGAAGCCCAGATTGCCAAGCACCACGGTTTGCAATTGTTACTAACTTAGTGGGTCCTAATGTGAGCTGTTACATTTGATTCCAGTAATAGGTATGGCAAAAACGCCTGAACGCACGGAAATTAGTTCTAGTTTCTACGAGGTCCGCGTAATAAACTACACCGGATGTAACCAGTATACTGTCTAACATTATATTTCGTTCATTCTGCCAAAGATTACACTCCCATAAAATGTGATGAGCAGACTGTTCATATTCACAGTCAGATGTAGAACATTGACACAAGGGAGAAGCAACAAGCTTGAAAGAAAACAATTTACTCTTAAAGTTGCCGTGACCTGTGAGAAATTGGGCAACACAGTGGTCCACCTCCAGCCATGTTCTGGCCAGCCGTTCACGAACTGAGGGAAAGAACTGATGGAGGTGCCGGCCCTTAATGGAATTATCCCACCTACATTGCCATTCGGATAAAAGTTCCTCCCAGACGTCAGTCTGCGGTTTAAATAATCTAGAGATCTTAGCACGGTCCCGTTGTGTTAGAAAGCTTGCGTCCATGGTCTCTCGCGCAGAATAGTACATTGCAGCACGTCGCTGCACCTCAAGATCTACTGGAAGTACACCTGCAAGTACTGGTAGGGCCTCAGTACTAACGGTCCTATACGCTTTGCATAAAAATATTAAAGCTAACCGTTGACTTTGTAGCAATTTACGTCGTACCGCCCCTATGGTGGCCCTATCGGCCCAAACAGGTGCACCGTAGCACATACAACCTAGGTAAGTAGCCCCATAAATAGTTTTTAAAGTTAAGAAGGATAAACCCCAAGTAGCTTTAGATATTCTCGTTAGGGCATAAAAATTTTTTTTTGCTTTTTCTCCTACAGTTTTAATGTGGTCAATAAATGAAAAGTTCTTCTCCAAGATCAAACCAAGATAGCACACGGATTGTTTTCGTTTAACGGGAACATTATTAAATTTAATACTAGGCCATGACTTAAGATTACCCTTTAAAATGAGTTGATAGGTCTTTTGCGGTGCAAAGGTTAAACGGTTTCGATCGCCCCACTGAGATATTAAACGTAGGCATGTGTCAGCTAAATTCTCAAGTCCAGCCCGAGTACTTGACTGAATGAGCAGAAGGCCGTCGTCCGCGTAACCGGTTAAGGAACAGCCGCATGGAAGTGGAATCGCGAGGAAATCATCAAAACCTAAATTCCATAAATAAGGACCGAGAACCGAACCTTGAGGACATCCCATGGTTAGCGACTTCGTTGCGGAATAATGTCCAAGTTTGAGCTTCGCGGAACCATTTAGAAAGTAAGAACAAACAAGAGAATAGATGTTTCTGTAGCAACCACGGGTTTTCATTTTAAGTAGAAGCATAGGCCACCATGCGTTATCAAAAGCCCCAGAAATATCGAGGAAGATCCCAATTACATATTTATGTTCGGATGAATTAACAGCGTTTCTAACAGAAAGGGCCGCGTCGACAGTAGATTTACCTATTGTGAAACCGAATTGATTGTTATGAAATTTTGGCCCGTCCGGTAGCAAGCGTGGTACTATAAGGCGCTCAAGTAGTTTTCCCAAAGATGGTAGTAGGGTTATGGGTCGATATGACTTTGGATCGTCCGGGGGCTTGTCGCCGCTCTTTGGAATTATCCGTATAAAGCCATGTCGCCAAATTCGAGGAAAAATGCCTCCCGCAATGCATCGGTTATAAACAGTTAAGATCGCGTCTGCCGCTGTTTTACACGCTTCTATGATCATTCTATTAGATATTTTATCTTCCCCTGATGATTTATTGAGCGGTAGCCTTCTGACCACATTTATGAACTCGTCAGTAGATGGTAGATCTGACGCTGGTGATTCAGGTGGCACAGCAGCCCACTCTCTAATCTGTTGGTGGTATTCGCTGTCGCTGGCCGCTGAATCATCGGGTATAAGGGAATTGAGAAGAACTTCCGTCGTTTCTTCGATACCGGTGGTATGTTTATTATTAACTTTAATGTTTTCAATGTATGCAAGGTCGACCAATCTATTAGCTTTAAACTCGTGATACAAGGGAGACCATGGACCCTCTTTATCTAGTTTTTCTACAATTTTTCGCAATAAATTACCCTTCGATTTTTCCACCGTTGCTCTGTAGCGCGATCTGGCAATTCTAAGAGTATTTAAAGCAGAAGTAAGCAGGTCTCCGGTAACCTTACGTTTTTTAAGCTTATTAACCTGTCTACGCGCTCTACGGTAACTTTTGCGCTGTTCAACTAAGTATTCACTCCACCAATCACATCTACGAATATTGGTGATTGATCCGCGACCAATAGCTATGTCAGCACAGTATGTAAAAGTGTCTGACATAATCTCAGCACTTTCTTCAGCCGACAGCCCGTCGTGAGTGAAGTCTTTGGCGTGACACGCAAAAAGCGAGCTAAAAAATTCCCAGTTCGCGCCTTTACATTTATATCTAAAATTACCCGTAATATGGGACGGACCTTGAGTAAACATAGAAACAAATTCGTACACGATCAGGCGATGATCACTACAAGATGCGTCCGGTAGGACACGCCATCTAGCTAAGCGAACGTCTACACTAGAAAGTGTGACGTCAATACAAGATTCGCCCATTTGGCTGCAAAAAGTAGGTGGTGCGTCAGGGGTGTTATGGATCATCAGGTTCATTTCAGCAATAAAATCCTCAACAGCGCAACGTCGTTCGGAATCCGTAGACCGAACCTTGCCATACCATAGGGACGATGACGCGTTTACATCCGCGCCAACGATGACTTTGCAGCCCGCGAGCGACCGCAAGACATGACGGAGGTTATGGATGTGAGGAGCAACAGGGTCTGAATATTGAAAGTAACAGCTCACAACGTAAACTTTAAAGGAAGCTGATGAGACTTCCGCAACAGCACAGTGAGACGTCATGAGGTTGCGCAAAGAAGTTACTGTAAAGTTAGCAGAACGTGCTACATAAATTCCGGCTCGTGCTTTGGTATCCAGCTGAACTACTTTGTGACGTAAGCGCGCATTTTGATATTGCTCTTGAACAAGTACAATGTCTAAATTGTATTCGATGATTAATTTATCTAACTCGGAAGTCGCCACTCTATCGTTGTGAAGGTTTAATTGTCCTATTTTTAAACTATCCATCTTATTAGTAATTAGTGTTTAGAATAAGTTGCTCAAGTTTTAATTTGTAGGTGGAACAGTTTTCAGACCCACATCTATGGTCGAACGGTTTTTTAAAACGTTTACACGCCACACAAGTCGGTGTGTAATCTAATTTGTTCTTATGGGGGCACTCTTTTGTTTCATGTGCCTCCGAGCAATTAGCACAGGCAGGTTTTTTGCTAGTGCAGTGCTTGATCACGTGACCGAACTGTTGACAAAATAAGCACCGAACTACGTCGAGATCATCAATGAAACGGCATGTGGCCCAATCAATAAATAATTTATCTTTGGTCGATACTAGGTGTTTCCGTATCGCAGAGTCAATTTCAATGCCTATCCATTTCCGACCATTGTCAGTGGAACGCTTACGAATGATTTTTGTTGATTTTATAAAATCATCCTCTTTGATGGCTAATTCATCTTTAATATTTTGCCGGTATAACGCGAGCAAAAAAGTGCTATCTTCCATTGATGATGGAATGTCTTTAACTAGTATGCGGGGCCTACGGCCTTTTGGTTTTTCTAAACGCAATCCAGCGGACTTAATGGCATCAACCGATTGTAGCTTTTTTAATTGCGTTTCGTTAGCGACACGCAGTACAACGCCAGACTTTGCGGTTTTTTTAACGCCTACAATCTGAAAACCGTCATCGCTTGGTTTGATTGCCTTCATAAGGGCTTGTTTAGTTGCCGATGATGACGCGTAATCAGCTGAGCGCTCGGCGGTGGGGTACGCGACGACACATGGCAGCGGAGCGCGCGACTCCATCACTGGAGCCACTTTAGGCAAGCGAAGTTTTAGCGAATCTGCATAGGATTTTTTGGTTTCATTATTTGCATTATTTGCACCAGTGACACCGGGATTTAATTTAAGTTTGTCTAATTCGCGTTCCGTATTGGCTAACTTAGTTTCATTGCAAGATGATTTTAATGCTAACATAGAAACAATGGCCGTAACTCGCTGAGTCATGTCCATGGATAGCGGCTTTATTTGCAACGTTAATGCGGGACCCTTGGTCATTGACGAGATCATTTATTCTAGAAAGATACGAAGATGCCTCGGAAACTAAATCACAATAGTCGGTACTGTTATTGTTTTGGACCGGGTTGCTCACATTACTGGTGTTTAAATTTGAATTTGGCGAGGACTTTTCTAAAGATTCCGATATTTGAAAACGTTTCGATCTATCTTCAGGCGACACGTATGTCGGAGACATGTCGCTAAACAAACGTTTAGTATTAGCGGAGGTCGGCGCGGGCGGCGACCTTGGTGTCTTGGTATTTCTCCGAAAGATTTCCCCTCCACGATCAGGTGGGTCATCATTATTCGACATCATTATTATAAAACTACAACAAACAAGTAAGTGAAAAAAGACTAAACAATAAAACTAATCCAGACTGTATCATTTACTGAGTCCCACATAAAACTTAAACAGGTAACCCCGACATGTTGTGTGTGTGTGTGTCCCCTACAAGTATAGTAATTCTAAGCCTACCCCCCGTTTTCTCAAAAGAGAGCTGTGATTGGTTGTTGATAATCTAACCAGCCAATCAATGCAGCTTACGCTTGACTATTAAGATCATCGCTCATTATAACAGCAAATAATTTGCTATTCCAGTTTAATAATAAGGTAAAAAGATGACGGCTCGCGGGCGGCGTCGTGTCGGAGTGCTGCTGTTTTGGTGGGCGATGACCATTAATTACTTAGGTATAGTAACCGGCACGAGTCGTGAGCACAAACTTTAAGTTCATTTTTGGGCCTCTTTGGCGGAATGAAGAAGGTGGGGGGCTCCGACGCTGCACTCGAATGGACTGTCAGCAAGTTGAAGCTGAAGTTTGTGCTCACGACTCCTGCCGATTACTATACATTTTAGCTTAATAAACCGAGGGTTAAGATTCTTCTGGAATAATGTTTGCTACGTCTTTGAGAAACACGACGCTCACTTACTGCACTTTTAATTTAGCTGCACATAAACACAATTACGCACGAAATTAAAGATTTTGTAATTTTATGGTGGAAGTCGTAATTAGGTCGCACGATTGACTTGCTTAGTAAAAACTTAATTTGTAATCACAATACTAACTAATTATTGGATACCAGGTGGGCCATACTACTAACTTATAGGGACATTCTCATTGTAATCAATCTGTCAAATATGCCTAGAGTTGACCTTCAGATCTTATCGAAAGCTAGTGTTTACAGTCAAATTGCATAGGCATCACGCTTTTTTGTGACTATTTCTAAGGGAAGAGTAAGTAATTGAGCATTACAGCTGCAGGGTTTCACAGGGATCACAATAGATAAGCCTTGGTCTCAATGATACCACAGTCGCACCACGTTAATAAAAAAAAGGAGATTGGGGAACACACCAATTCATGGCGAAAACAAGTGCACATATTTTGAAATGCTGATGGAAAAATGTTATGTGGTGCGGGAAAAAGGTTGCTCGTATTATTTCATAGTTTCAACTCGAAACATGTTCCCAGCAACTTTAAATTTAAATTAACTTCCTGTCTAGAATGTGTTTGTGTAAGTGAGGTTATACAGCGTGTTACGGAAAGGGTATACACATATCAAAGCCACGGATTCTTTTGGTGTTAACAAACCACATAGCAGCGTTTTTTTTTTATACCTACTTATATTCACAAAATGATAAAGTTAAGAAACACTGAAGTAAAAAATCAAATGTTTCCAATTGAATTCAACACATCACTACACCAAGTCAGCTGAATAGTGTCAAAAAACTACACACAAAGAAACAACTCGGTAAAAGTTTTTCTCCTGACACATTTGTTATGGTTTAAACTTAATAAACAAAAAATATTGTGCATTTTCAAAGTTGTTGCTTTTGAGCTGATATTTTGTATAGAGATTCAGTACCGGATACACTGTTCAACCCGTTTGTATGTATATACCCTTTCTGTAACACGTTGTAGAGGATATGTGTGAGTGAGATGTGACTATACGTATATAATATGTTTGTTAACGTACCCACGATACAGGAGAAATTCCAAGTGTGGTGCTACGTTTAAAAAATAAAGACGATTATAGATTTTGATGTTCTGTAGGTTGAAAGTAAGTCAGCAAAATATGTGTGTAATGTGAAAAATATGTAAAACAAAGATCATTTTTGTCCCATATTTTAACAAAAAAAAATATTCCAAATTATTCATCACCAACCAATTTCACCTGAACTGCCATCTCATTCAAATCTTAATTTCCAGGTCTTTCGAATCCCGAAGTCGTTCGGAAACGGACACGGAGTGCGAGCAGTCGCCTGCGCCCTTCACCAGCTCCGAAATGGTCCTCAAGGAGTCTCTGAAAGAGGAGAAGCCTCTCCCTCAAGCCCTGAAGTACGCTCGCTCATAACGTCGTTAGTATTCTATGTCTTTCACCTTTTATTCTGGCTAGAGGTTTTGAAGAAACGGCTTTTTGATAAGAGTATTGTTCGATGATATCAAAATATATTCGGTTTTAAGGGTGCCAGGGGTAATTACAGGCACATGGGGCGTTTTAGTGTTGTCTTTAGGATGCGTCTGCGATGCCTCTTTTACTGCAGATTGCCCTAACACAAGTGTAAGCGAATGTGTTCTTTCCTAAGTATGATATCATAGAGTTTAATATCGCATAAGCCCCACGGGTACGTCTGCAGTTGTTTTGGTATTTTTCTCACACAGACGGACAGACATAAATGCTTAACGTCTAGTTAAACGTCGTAAGACATTTACGTCGTATGTGAATGTTTGAGTCATGAGATTTAAAACGAAAAGAATTAAAAATATTGTGCAAAGGTTTCATAATAACGTAATATCACGCCTTTATTCCCCATAGGGGTGGGCAGAGGTGGACAGTACCCACATTTTATTAGCTCATGTAATAGAGGCCCGAGTCTTTTGACATTAACCGGTCACAAATCTAGACAGCTGAATCTAGTCTGCAAGTAGACCGCAGACTGCGTTACTACAGAGAAACTCCTAAAGGAAAAACCCAACAACAATGCACGACCTGAGAATCGAATCTACCTTGCTACCACAAAACCGTGTTTATCAATTGTAAGGCTGATAGACCGATATTAGATTGTGTTGAACAAGTAACTATTAGAAGAAGTCAACAACATAATTAATTATTTATTTTATATATACCTACACCACACATCAAATATATTCCAACTAGCTACACCCCGCGGTTTCACCCGCGTTATGTTACATCCTTAGTTACAGCTCCGCTCCCGTGTGTCGTGATGTTCTATAGCCTATACCATTCCTCATGAATCTGGCTATTATATACAAAAAAAAATCCAGCTCCAGAGATTAGAGCGTTCAAACATACAAACAAGGTCTTAAGCTTTATCATATTAGTATAAAAGTATATAATGTACCTTCATACACATATCACCCTTCCAAAAATATTTAAAACTAGCTGACCCGGCGAACTTCGTAACGCCAATAATTTTGAAAGTATTAAAATGGATAAAGTATGTTACCCTTCAGAGATAGACATATGCCATTGCGGACTTTTCTGTAGACCTATATAAGATACACAATTCCACCAAACATTATCTTGTTATATCTCAGAAGGTTTAGGCAGCGTAGTTTTCGTTAAATGCTCCCAGATATTAGGGTTAACAGCAAAAACAAGAACATAAAAACTATTATATTTGTGCTGGGAGATGGTGCCTAAATTAAGATAAACGCAGCATCTTTGGATTCCCGGTCCCACAGATTAAATATCAGCAGAATTGAGAGCTATTAACTATTAATAATTTTAATAGTTTAAGAAGGTCTTAACTGCAACTTAATTTAATAAATTGGGAGTAAAATAGCAATGTTACTAGCTAACTAGTTTTTAGTTCAAAATGTAATATATTAAAAATACAGCTGCTAGCGTATTTACTCGCTCGGACTTCTATAGATCTATTCTACTATCTTTTAATATGTAAATTAGCTATGACCGACTAGCTTCTACTTACGATTTCGTGTGCGTCAAATAATTTATTTCAATTAGACCATAATAAAAAAGCAAACTCTTTATTTTTATAATATTAGTATAAAAGACGAGGTCAGAAGCACGAAGAGCAAGGAGTCGGTCGTCAATGAAAGCTAAATTTTTACATTAATTTGACCATTAAATGGAGCTTTTGAACGTCAATTACTGGAAAAAGAAAATTGAATCTAGTTGCCAATTCTTTATTTTCCAAGTTTTACAATAATTTGTAAAGGTACAGTCAGCAAAAGAGATAAGTAACCAATGTCGTCTAATATATTCATAGTTTTTTAAAAACAGATAGATGTTTTATAATGAAAATTAATTTTATTAAGAGAATATAAACAGTTCATTAATTAAATTAAATCTCATTTAAGAACAACCACCGGTTTGAAAGAAAACTTCAACTGTATAAGACGATCTGGTTACTTATCTCTTTTGTTGACCGTACATTAATTCAAAGTTTTCAGATCTGACCACGCCCTCATGGTTTGACTACAAGAAGTAGGGTAACAACACGTTTTTGTGGTAGTAAAGTCGGTTATAATATTATTTTTCTTCAAAATCTTTAGTCAGCGAGGCTTTAACTTAATTCCTGCTAGTCATTCCTTGCTAGACACCTCGCCCTTCGTATTTCCTTGCCTCTGCTTCTATCCTCACCCACTTCCCACTATAAGAGTCAACGAAGACAGACCTATCAAGCATATTGCTTTATGTTTGAGCAATTTTTATTGATAATAATCACTGTGCAGCCAAAAGTATTACAATTCAAAAATCCACCAGAGTGGTAGCTTATTTCATTGGTAAGGAACTTAATTGCAATAGAGATAGAGTTGAAATTGGCGTAATTCTTGCAAGACAATAATTGACCAATAACAATTGCTCGCGCAAATTGCTATGTTGTCTCCGCTGGCTCTAGGATCCCACTGGCAACGAATATTCCTCATATTGCAATAAATGTACAAATTATACCAAATCTAGATGAAATAGTATTACAAGTAATAATGTTAAAGTTAACCATATTTGTAAATTCGACTATAAACTTGCATTATCGCTCTTAAGGTTGAATGTCACAAGGTCTATATTTGTTTATAAGACTATTGTTGTCTAAATGCGTGACATTAAATATGAATAAAATACTCTTCTTTGAAATTAACACTCTATTGTTTTGAGAAGAAAGGTTAAAATGGAAAATTTCAACCTTAGGTCAACTTACGCCAAAAATATTACTTGAGAGTCAGTATGGGTGTTAGCAAAACTAACTCGGAATTAAAAAAGATAAAGCGATTTCATGGTCGACTTTACTTAATGACCGAATTCTCAAACTAAACTTATTTGAGTCTGTGAAAACTTCAACACGGCTGAAGACACCACTAATCAATTGACATACTTTTTATGAGCTGTCAAAACGCGATTCCCCCCCCCCCCCCCATAGATTTTTGTAACACAATAGTAAACTGTGACGTCACTTATTTTCCAAATCAATTGATTATATATTTATTAATTTTAAAGCTACAAAAAAACAAATATTAGTTAAAAATTAATTGGCTTTTCAGACCTTTAAACTAAGGGCTTTTTTTGGAAAAGTTGTGTTTTGGAATTATTGGTGTCAACACCTATATTGTCACTTACAAGTCCATCGTTTGAGGATCCGGAAATGATATTTTACCATCAGAACGCTGTGAAATTAAAGACTAGATCCTAAGATAGACTTTACATAAGCCCATCCCTTTCTGTCAATATAAAAACGTAGTTAATTAAAGAAACATAGTGTGATGAAATCATCCACGCAACCAATCACGTCTGCCTTCCTTAATAGTACAATCAAAATGCACGATTTGCCTTCTAATATTAGCAATAATAAATATAAACATGGTATGTTATTTTTAAGACATGTTCTATTACTGTGTACCTGGCACTAGATATAATGATCTGACGGTGCTAAGATTAACCATTCAGTTAGTAGATTAGAGGCGATTACAAGGTGACTAGCACTTAGACGACGGACACACATACACAGGCATTTTCCTCTCTGCATTTCAGCGAATGACGCCTTTTACCGTCAGGTTCTTGAGCGAATAATTATATGCCGCGCGTTCGTTCCTGGTAAACAAGACCCTATCCGAGCTTGACAATTTATCACATTCATTTTGCGTTGATTTTCGTTTGAGAAACTGGGTATAGTAAGAGACTGAGAATTCAGAATGAAAGTACTATTGTATTGAAGTTGCGTCACAAACTAAATTTTATGTGTAGGTATTAAAACTTTTTCCAAGAAAACATATTTATTTACACATTTGGAAGCTAAATTGTGAACGCAATATACTCGCGCCACCTTCGATTCTTGGTAGAATGGCTATCAGTAAATAGACCGTATTATACCCCAAATGTTGTCCATAATGCTAGCTGCATTTTTGTGATCGCCTATCAAGAATACTATAGACTGAAGTAGCGATATGTACTTACAAACAGCTCTCGACATGTGATTTCAATATATTTAAGTAACAGTTTGCCAGATGTTAGTCAATATTGTTTGACGTTCTTAGCCGTAGGACCTCACGAGTAGGCACGACAGTTGATAAGAAAACAGTTTGGTCAGGTCAGAGTCGGAATAAATATCTTCGTTACATTAGCCGTCATACAAAACAACAATCCTACAATACACATTTCGAACTAGGAAATTTGAACTTGAACGGCTTATCAAGTAGTTCTACTGTCTAAATGTAATATGTAAGTAAGCGGGCGAAAGTATTTATAAATTAATGTGTGCTACTTCTGTTAAATTTAAGAGGTCTTAAATGGGGCAATATGTGTGAAAAGATGAGAGGAAACATCAATTTGAACATGTCATTAGAAATGTAATGAAATTTAATGATTACTTAACCTTTTTTATATGATTACGCGAGTGTGTGTATGCTCCGCATTATCCTATTAGCGTAAATGTAACTCGTGATTTGACAACCTACGCTAGTCGACATGGCCCCGTAGTGTACAGACGCCAGTCTCGAATTTTTTAGTTAATTATTAATATATATATATATTTAAATGTGTTAGCTTTTCAAAATAATAATATGTACTTATTTTGAAATCCTTAGTTCGTAAAGACGTTACCTATGCAATAGTTGTAGCATTGTTTCCTTAAACTACACAATTGTTATTTTCAAAGAATTACGAAATTGAATTTTTGCACGTTCAACGATTTACCGTCCACTGCGCGTGATCGCATTTTATTTAAGAATCTCATGAAATTTTAATTTGTATTGATATTTTTTTAAAGTATTACTAGTTTTAAGAAAGCAGTGTTTAGTTTAGTTGCATTTTGTTGGTGATATTTCAAAATTAATTTATTGTTTAGCTCAAAATCTGCAATGAGTATTGTGGAGACTGCAGCTAGAAAAAATATGTAGCTTGAGCAGCTTGATATAACGATTTTGAGTAAGTTAGTTACAATTGTAATATTCTGCAGTATAGATGTTACAATTGTACCTGAGCCACTAATATCCTGTTTTATTAATACTGGGCGATACCTAAATGTAATGCTTAAATAAAAACGCACTGTCACATTTTGAACGCTCGGCTTTGCGCTGAGAGTCGAGAATTCAACAAGGCAGTAATATTTAGGCATATGTATTGAAAACAGACATATATATCGATCTCTTATATAATTTGTATTTATATTCTAATTTATTTGTAAAATAACTATTGTTTTCAGCCGAGCTGTTTTAGAAATTTCTTTATGGTATTGAATTCTTATGTTTTTAGCAAATATCAATGATTTTTTATAATATGCGTAGAGCTAGTGCCATATCCCAAAGATGTAAGTCCCAGTGTAGTATTACATTGCTGCCACTACGAGTGAAGCTTAGCTTGAGTACAAAGTGTGAAATAGAAGATACATCGGCAAAGTTTTATCTCATATAAATATATTATGTGAAAATATATTTTGAATATGCTAATTAAAAGTTAAAAGCCATTTACTTCGTTTTATTCTGACTAGCTATATACCCCGCAATGTCACGCGCGTTCGCCCACATCTTTATTACAGCATGGAATATCTAATAACAGCTAAATAACTTAAAAGATCGTTCGGCGGCGGGAAGCGACTTTATTGTAACTGTATTGAGATATTATATCTATTCGGGAATAAAAAACACGAAGATTTTAACAGAACTAATACATTTATTTGTATCACAAAACACCCATTACATTGATCCTTGGTCCGAAAGAAACGAGCGGGGGTCAAGAGATTCATCCAGTTTGGTCGCACTGTTCGAGTCTTGACCATTCTCATCCAGGCAGCCAATCCCTGTGGAACATAGAGGTAGTATGAGCACCGCAAGAAGTTGAGGGAAAGGGGTGTTATGGTTACCATACACGGAGAGAAAATATATTAGACGACTCTATCAGACCAGTTTGCCTGAATGCGTGCGAACACGAAATAATCAGGCTTTATTTTAAACGATTTGAATTTTATTTGGGCGTCGCAGTCGTTCGATTTCGTCCAACACGGTAATATCTTGCTAGTGTAAAATTAAACATGTATGGTAACCTTTTCTCGTTCGTTTATGTTATCGTAACTTTGTAAATTTTAACGCCGACTATTAAGGCTCGGCTGTCATTACTTTATATAGGTACGCCGGCCATATTTAAGCGTAGTGAACAATTAAACGCAATGTTCCGTAACAAAACTCGAAATTTGGATCTGTGCAACGTTGGATTAGGATTGTAACGCACTGTGTGCACATTGGTTTGGTAGATCGACTTGTGAGCTCCAGGCTCTTTAACGCACGCTTGTTTCACGCTTTCCTCAGCCGTACTTACGATTTGTAACATGTTCGTGTCCCTGTGTCTTCTGCCGTGGTCGCCTAACGTATACAGCGTAACGCCGTCGCTTTAGCATCGACTACGCATCGCCGCCGTAAGCTCGTCATCGTCATGCCGCATCTAACTATCTGAAAGGACTCGCACGCACTTTGTCACCGTTCGACAGCGTTATGTAATGTTAGCAGAGCCGGTTAAGTCGCCCTAAGCGTCACTTGCTCCCGACTGTTTTTGCTGTGATCACGTATTATGAGCCATGCAGAGCAGGCGGCACGGGGTGCGTTCGCATCGAGTTACGTGGACGCAATTTTCGAGTAGTACTCTTTGATTGTTATTTTGAGTGTAGGTTTAGAAGCGGGGTTTAAGTAGCCGATTCGTATCGAGTCGTAAGTTTTAAGAGAGTTTTTTTATATCTATAAGAGACTTGAGATTAAGAAGATCGCTAGATGTCTATGAACGCACCCCTCTACGGATCACTGCCTGCAAACAGTCAGATATTTGCAACAACCAATGCTAGAAATCGGTCAGCCCGAGCCGACCGCGCGACATTAAGGTGTCCTGCAATAAAACCACAAATTTAAACAGAAGTACCGCAACCAAGGAGAAGCAGTATTCGAAGCCAAAGATCTCAAGGGTAACATGCATGAAGAGTTTAGTGCCGAGGAGTAATTAAAGTAAGAGTAAATTTCTAAGGAATTTAATCTAAAATGTAAATATACAACTTAAACAAAATGTACCTTAACATTTAGACTTATCATTATCGACATTAATCCAAACAATTATATAAAACTAATTCGATCATATATGTAACATGGAGCATGTCATCATCAGCGGGTGAAATGAAAACGTTCCGTCAATATATCTCTCATTTATTACAATATAAAGTGATTCACATAATTTTTCACTCGTACTGGACTTACAAGCTACGTGTCCGGGACGCTCGCGTGCTCGCTCGCACGCACGCACGCACGCGTTGCGTCGCATCGCGAATGCGGCTAGTTCGACCGTCGCACGGCACTAGGTACTGATTTGTTCGTGTCACGTGGTACTACTACGAGCTTAGCCTAGGAGTGGCGTCGCCGCTAGTACCGGCGCGGGCCCCCCATGGCGCTCAGCTCTCTACCGCGCGCCGCGCCGCCCCCGCTATGCAAACAACACGACACGTCACTGCCGGCCCTCAGGAAACCAGTGACCACACCGCCTTAGTTCATAGTGAAACCGCACCTCGACTACATCACGCGCTGTCGTTACTATATCAGTTTATAGAACCGTCCAATGTTATGTTTCGTAAAGTTTAATTCACTACAACCTAAGAGGCGTTACACAGTTGTCTGGGACGGAGCGTCAATCAACATTTATATTATGCAAGTGGCTGTAGCATGTTGAGGCCCACATCTTTTAAGCATCATTGAAGATATTATGTTGATCATGTTTTCGAAATATTCGCAATTGATTAAATGTGATCCATTACGGTGACGATGCCGTGACGCATGATATGTAACAGATAACTTAGGAGTAGACAGGTGATAAGCAATTAATTTTTATGAGATCAAGCAAACATGTGTGCCCCTGTTTAAGAAGGTTACACGATCTTGTTTCTGAGATTTTATCTGCAAGTTTTCCTGTTTGTTCAAATTAATAATGTTCATGTGGAATAAAGAAGTATATTTTGTTTGTTTGTACGGCTCTTTCTGAGTGGCATAGGCTACTTTTTATGGTATACTTGGGTGCCACGCGAGCAGACGCTAGTCCTCAATAAAGTAATGAAGCCAGAATACTCGAACGCAACGGTTGAACACTCGTTTGCCGCAATGATGTTCGCTTAGATTTACGTTTGGGCATACATCTGGGTCGAGACTATTTATAGGACTGTTTATCCTTGTTTAGAGACTGCTGTGAAAGTTACATCACGTATCTGAATAGCGTGAAGTACCGACTTTGTAGTCAAGTCGCATTGGTCAAATGAAATTCGCGAAAAATCTTTTTTAGTGTCATTTAAAACAACATTTTAATAATACTTTTGGATGAGGTGTTTACTACTTTCGTGTTGACACTCCAGATACCATCACGCCTGCAGTTCTACAGGGGTTTGGCAGATGTGGATTGTTCTTCTGATATTGAGTTTAATCCTTAATCCTCCGTTGAAGGAAGTTTCACAATTTTCTTGGCACAATCTCTTTCATGAAACTTGAAAGATTTAGCCCATTTTGTTTATCAGTTACAAAAAGTTTTTTTTTTTTAATACTGTGAAGTTAATATTAATTATGAACAGACAGGAAAACATGTGACTAAATTAATGACTGTTTACTCCATGCCAGCTGTTACGAGAGTATTAACTGCAAGGACTTACCGTCCCATGGGCGGGTACTGCTGCACATAGGGGTCTCTGTCATATCCACCGGGGCCGGCTGCACCGCGCCTAAAATGTTACATGCGGAGTATGTTAGGCAAACACAACGATATTTAAGGATAAAAGTAATAAGGTTCCAAACAGCGGTTTATATTTGTCCATTGTATTTTTTCTTTCTCTAGCTTGCATTATCCCAATACTGGGCATAAGCCTTCCCCAAGTTGTTCCACACACATGGTTAACATGCATTATTAACTATTTCTTTTTTAAACTCTCAACGTTTATCCAGATTAATGGAAAAACTGCTAGTTGCAAATGTAAGAATCTCAGCACAGCTAATTGTTACATATTGCAATTACTAGAGCATAGCTCTCTACATAAAGGGTATTTATAATTGAGGTTCATGTTAAAAGAATTCACATCAATTTATAAGATAATTGCAACTCGCTAGATACAAGAATGAAACTTGACCTAAGCGGCAAAGCAACTATCTCAGCATTATAAAAATATGCCAGTCAATGAGTCATTACGCTTGGTTTAATTTGGAATTTAAGATCATATGAATGTTATAATGTTTATATGAAAAATAAGTTGCATTAAAATGTATAAGCAACATGTTGCGGGAAAAACTATTGTCAACTTTGCAGTTTGTAAATTAAAGTTTCCCACAACACAAAACGGATGCACAACTTTTATACCGAGCTTAGTACAAGTTTTACAACTTACATAGGGGAGCGCCTGCTGAACATGTCACCATTGGGCATTTGTTGTGCGCGCGGCGGTAGAGCTCTCTCGTACGGCATCTGTTGCGGCGCCGCTCGCATGGGCGCGCGCCGATCCATCAAGTCTCGCTCGTCCGGGTACATAGGCGCGCGCCTCTCGTCTGCGTACATAGGAGGTAGCTCGTCGTACCGCCGCTCCTCCGCGTACATGGGCGCTGCGCTTGCGTACGGGTCCCGCGCGCCGCGCTCCATTAGGGCAAACCCACGACGGTCTTCGCCGCCGTAGCCGTTGTAGCGG
Organism: Caradrina kadenii; assembly: GCA_947462355.1. Classification (NCBI taxonomy): domain Eukaryota; kingdom Metazoa; phylum Arthropoda; class Insecta; order Lepidoptera; family Noctuidae; genus Caradrina; species Caradrina kadenii. The sequence continues at coordinate 11,783,383 of OX381690.1, read as the reverse complement.
TCATCGTAAGCGGGCGGCGGTGGCCGCTCAGCGCGCTCATATGGCAAGGGCCGCGGAGCCATCTGGGGCGGAGCGCCGGGCGGCGGGCCTCGAGGATGTGACGGACGGTCGCGTGAATACGGTGAGTCGCGGGGCGGTGGCCCGCCTCGCATGGGTCCGCCGCCTCGACGATCCATACCTCCGCGCATGCCACCCCTCATGCCACCGCCGCGGCCTCCAATTCCTGGACCTCCACGCTGACCGCGCTCCTTGATGCGACCGCGCTCTACTGATATGACGCCACCGTTGAACGATGTGTTATTGAGCGCGCGAATAGCGGCTGACGCCTGATCTTCGGTTTGCATGTGCACAAATCCACAGCGATTCATTATATCGCACTCGGTCACAACGCCAAAGCGCTCAAACAATTTACGAAGCTCCTCCGGCTTCGAGCCCTGCGGCAGGCTACCGACGAACACCTTCGTTTGCTGTAACGAGACGAAATTTCATCAAGATGAACTCAAAAGATCATAAAATTGGTTGTAAAGGCACATAAACTTTCACTCACCGGCACCATTGTCTATTTGTTTCTTATTTTAACTTATATATCTGTAAAATTCACCGCCGCTATTTTAGCGCAACACAACGATTCCGCCTTCCGATCAAAATGGCGGACCGGAACTTGCTGAATGACGCTAACGTTAACCTCAATGACGCCGAACACTTGACCGAACTAAGTATTATTATTGGTTAGTTTAAAATTTCCGACTAAATGACCATAATCCGATTGGTTGCAAATTAATGTCACTTTACTTCTTGGCCAATACAAACCAAGAACCACAAGCTAAATAAAATACCAAAGATAAAAAATGGCTACGTTCATGAATTATAAAAAGATGGATGTAGTTTTGAAACTTAAGTCAATAATTTTTAACTCAACTCTACGACTTATGTGAACGATGGAAAAGGTTGATATTGGATTGGGTTCCATAGAAGTAAAAAGACTTTTGTTTAATATGTTTTGAAATAAACTAGCTTCCCCTTTTTTAAAGTTTCACTTGTAAATACTTCTTGCACAACTGAGAACACCCCGTAAAAAAAAACTGATATGAAAGAAACACTAAAAGAATTTAACTCTATTTTAGATTTCTTTAAACCCTGGCACTGCCATAAATTTATTGGAATACAAGCGAACTATCCCCGACTTCATCCACGTGGCTTATTTGACCAGTGTTAAGGTACGTTTTTGGTCACTGCTCTGCTCCCGTGCGCCATAGCATGATGTAGGGATAATGCAGCATTCTAATCGTGAAAGAATTTTTGAAATCGGTCCAGTAGTTTTTGAGTTTATTCGTTACATACAAATCATTCCTCTTATATTAGTTCTAGGCTAACGAGGCAGTTCTATTTATTTATTTTGTGAATAAATATTTACAACAACTACACTCATTTCAATACAAAACCAAACTTCAATTAAGATAATTATTTTAATGTTACCTTAAAAAATAACAATATACGTGATCCCACTTCATATTATATTTAATTGCTTAATTCATAACAAGTGAACCTCAATATCAAAATAAATACGTATAGTACGATTCAAACTTAATGGCGGTTCGGAAGTTAGCTGTGAATGCAGATTCCCGCAGATTTATTCGAGTTAATTATTATTTAGGCTCGATTTTGTGATTTATATATATATATATATATATATGTATATAGAAATCATTTATGTATATATATAAGAAAGTAGTTAAATGGGAACTGAATTATTATTGACTAAAATAAACCTGCGCGAATCTGCATTCGCAGTTAACTTCCGAGCCGCCATTAAGTTTGAAGCGTATTATACCTACCTATATACAAAAGAATGTAATGATAAAAAAATCAACTTCAGTTTAGGTGATAAATTGCGCGCCATTCCAGCGAACAACAAAAAAATGGACAATAATCCCGAAGTACTCACTTCAAACTAAAAATCTTCCTACAATATTAAATAGTTGCCAATGTCAGCTAAAACTATCTAAATAGACGGACGCGTTATTTACAGCTCTCATTAATTTCGTCACTTGGTAATTAATAGAATTCCTGACGAACTCTCCAAGATTATATTTATTCAGCGAACCGCATATCTGGCTACAGTTGAATATTTTGAACAGTCTTAACTGAATTTTGTCTGGTTCATTCTGGTGGATCAGTTTTGGCGGTATCCTTTTGGCCTTTTTGTAAATACTATCTGCTACAATTGTCAAGTTGTACGTCAGCATGTCGTAGCTTTTTTTCGGTTCTTGCCGAGCCATTCTACCCAGGAGATAGCCTGAAAACGTGATAAAAAAGATAGTTTATAAAGAACAAACAATAGGCAGTCATGGGGACTGACGACAGAAGTGAAAACTTTAACCGTTGGAATAACTGATAACTGTCGCTAGTTTGACGCCATACGTCAAATTATCATGGGGATGTCGACGACGCGAACCTATAGTTAAATTTTACCCCAAACAAAAATTTTAAGCTAAATAAGTTTTTACTTCCACTCTTCTACTCTTAGGAATCTGTTTTATCATAAAATATGTACGTAGGCGAAAGTGTATGCTAATAGACAAAAAAAACGGGAACTGAACCAACAAAACGAATCGCTACACACTTCAATTCAAACCTAAACTGTATACTATATTTTTCTTTGACAACAAAATCGTATTCTTTCAAATTTCAGGCCCATTAATAAAACGTCAACTTATAGTTTCTCTAAAGATTCTCACAGCCGGCGGTCGCGTCATAAATAACATCACATAAATAGATCACATAATTTATTCATTTATCCAATTTTTCGTACGCCGGTACACTCACCAACACTGTTATTTCCATTATTAATAATTTAAGACCGAATGACATCCAACATATTTTTCGTTAGTAAATTGAAAGCCGTCTTACCTCCGAACAAGCAAAATAAGCCAGTAAGCAGTACTATGATGGCTAGTAGGCGCTTGGTGACGTGTGGAGCCTGGCTCACGCAAGACCTGCGCTCAATACTCATAATTTAAAAAAAAATAACTTTATAACAAAATGTTCGCGGCACTCGAGTCGTTTCCCGCGTGAAATGGTAATAATTCGTGAGCCGCGGTGGACGGCCGTGATTCCTATTTTATTTTTAGCTAACTGTGCATGTTGTGTCTACGTCGGTGAATGATCTGTCCGTCTTGACATTTTTTGAAGAATTCCTGAATGATTTCAGTTTCCTTTTCTGTGTTCTGACGTTGGGTTTATTTTTGTTACGTAGTAAGTACTTTTGTTGGGAGTCTCTTACTGTATGTGGACATGTGGTGTTTGTCTAGCTAAGGCGCGGGTCGCGGGGATGGGTGGGGACATACTTGCACCAGGCGGAAAAGACTGGGAGGGAGTTGGTCTGGTTTGGTCTATGCTTACTGACTGCACAACCCTCGACATGCGAGCCTCTAACAAATATCTATCTTCTAACATGAAAGTTGGAAAATTAACTAACAATTTAACAATAAATAAAAACTAATTTTAGATCACATAATTATTTATTGTGGACTATAAAATATTTATCAATAATAATTCTATAAAACTATGTACTTAGTTAAATCTATATTTTACAAAATCATTATGAAATGTAGTGAGATAAAATAATGTCATTCTAAATTGAAAATTATTTGGTGGGTTCAATCTATTTTGAGATAACAAAATAATATTTGAATAATTGTAACAAGATTAAAGCCTTGACAATTTATTTGTTACATTACACGGACACACATCAACCATTGTAATGTATACCTTACGACAATGACATAAGAGCCACGACGCGCGCCCGTGACTTGCAGGCATACATAAGATTATTTAATTCCTTCACTGAAGTCATTCATGTAATGAATGCTCACATTTTAGCATTCCTTTTAGATAATACAATTATTAAAAATGGCACATTAATAATATTTTTACTGTAGTTACACGTTTTACATAGGAACGAAAGCACAATGTCGACTGATATTCAAAATCATTTAATTGGATGTCACATTTTTAACAATAGCCAATCAAATCATTTAACATAAGTATCGTGCAGCTGCTTGACTCTGTTGGCGTTATTTGGACCCAATTTTTTCTCTATCTAACATTGTTCTAATTCTGGGTGAAGGCCACTCTAACTCCTTCCAGGCACTCCAAATTTGAAAATGAAGTGACAAGACCCATAACATCGGCGACGCATAAAAACCTCGTATATCGTATTTTATTTCCAAAATAGGATTATTTTTTATTTGTATAGTAGTAGAAGCTCATATTTCATAACTTACCATAAATATCGTGAATAGATCTTAAAACTAGTCGCTTATATACATGAGAAACCAAAGACACGGCTCATACAAACATTTGCAATAGACATTTTTTTTTTCTCCTGTAAAATTTATCTTTGGACACTTACGAGGTTTTCACTCTCCGCCGACAATATGGACCTTGCCACTTCATCTTCAAATTCGAACATACTACGAACACTCGTTGTTATTGTATAGCATTTTTAAGAACGACCAACTTCGACTATCCTATAATTTAGGATCGTTCATTGTGTACTGGCCCTTATTGACCAACGATATAAGAACGATTGTTGACAGCACCTTTAGTTTGGACAACATTTACTGGCCCATATTAAACAGCATTTTGAGGTCTTCTATGGTGAGTTTGGAGTTGTTGGTATTCTTGGCGCCGGTTAGCACGTTCTCGGCTAACTCCAGCTTGGCTTGCTGCAGCTTCCTGATGGACTGCTCTACCGTGTCGACGCACATGAATCTGCGGATGAGACAGCTGAGTTAATATAACATTAGTCCAACCATACTCAAACTGTGTGCTCCGCGGAGCCCTAGGGCTCCATAAAAATACTAGTCATCATAAAAAAATCGACATGTGACTTCAACTTTCCCATTACATGCAAATATCTATTGTCAAGTAATACAGTCATATTACTTGTCACATGTCGATTTTTTTATGATGACTAGTATATATATAGTAAAAAAATCGACATGTGACTTCAACTTTCCCATTACATGCAAATATCTATTGTCAAGTAATATGACTGTATTACTTGACAATAGATATTTGCATGTAATGGGAAAGTTGAAGTCACATGTCGATTTTTTTATGATGACTAGTATTTTTATGGAGCCCTAGGGCTCCGCGGAGCACACAGTTTGTGTGTATTAACAATCAGTCATATTATTTTTTATTAAAAAAATACCCCAAAACCATTTTCCAATATTTTAGGGCTCTGTGAAATATTTTTTTGACCATAAGGTTTTCGTCACAAAAAAGTTTGAGAACTGCTGCATTAGACAAAGGATAGGTGGGGTAAATGGTACCGGGTGGCGGACTCGGGATTAGGTTAGCTAAGTTTAGCTGTTTATCCGAATAGAGACAGAGGGCCGAGAGTACTCCCGAAAGGCGCGCGAGGAACACCTCTAGCGCTTTTCTGAGGTCAGTGTGAAAAGTGATTGTTTATGGTAGCACGCAATGTAACTCACACAAAACATCATGCTTGCAACAATACAGGGGTCCGGAGGGGACTTACAAGTTTAGTTATAATAATTTTAAGTCTTCACAAAAAATGGTTGAACTTAGACCTTCGATATGTTTGTAACCAGAAGGATCCAAGTTACCAGAAGTCCTTCTAAACGGCTGGACCGATTTTAATGAAATTTGTACCCACACAAATTCCCTGAATGGTTTAGATTCACAATTCATAATAGGCGCTTTAAGCTCACGCTGGACCAGAAGAACGTGTTTAGGGTCCGCTAGTTTAGTACCTAGGTATAAATTCAGTAATGTGATAAAAAATTGTTTTAAAACATTTTCCTCATTAGAGTTGCTTTTAGGCTAATGAGAAAACTTGGCAGTGAATGTAGTTGTGTAATCACTATGACTTTCCAACGTGGCTCAGATAACGACAGGTCTCCGACGCGCTGTCTCATTTTTTCTACCGAATATTAAAATTATTGACATACAGACATTAAACGCGGACGTTCGACATATCGAGTTTCAGAAATACTTCCACAAGGTGGATTTACGACCTGGTAAGGGTTCTAAGAACCCTTGATTACGAGAACCAGAGGACCAGTCGGAGAAGTACCATCAAAGTAAAAGCATGTATTTCTTTTTTTTGTAACCTTTTAGAACGGGCAACTAGATTCAATTGTTTTTTCTTGCATAGGACCTTCAAAAGTGCCTTTTAATGGTCTAATTTATATTATTGATTTAAACTATTTACAGGCACTTTTGAACTGTCAAGGAGTCTGCCAGTTCATTAGAAAGTTGAACCTAGTTGCGCGTTCCAAAACGTGGGTAGGTCTCTATGGAGAAGGCTGAACAAGAAATTCGACATACACTCTTTTCGATCAAGTTTTTACAAAATCTATGGTTACATTATTCATGTTGCTTCTATATCTATCTTCTATTCCATCTCAATTGTCAGTGCCCGTTCACGAATATGACGCGTTGATCAGTATCCGAGGTTTGGAAAAATCCTATGACAAACAGGGATCGTATTTACCTGTATATGTTGACATCCTTAGTCTGTCCGACCCGGTATATCCGGTCCTGCGCCTGTTCCTCAAGCTGCGGGTTCCAGTGAGGGTCGAGGAGTAGCAGATGATTGGCTCCGCACAGGTTGAGGCCCACGCCACCCGCGCATAGAGATAGCAGCATCACCTGACATTCATACAAAGGGTGGATTTTTGAACGGGATAATCATCTCAGAAAATTGTGGTGATCCAATTTTTATTTTTACCCTTACCACCGTAGTAATAAGGTTGAAAACTCTTTAACTGCCATTCTTGGTTGTATCTAAATCGCGTAATTACATGAAAATTATTCTTAGGAAACTATCTTTCACTTTTCGAGGATTGTTAATTGCATTCAGATTTTTGAATAATTGTACAATCAGTTAGAAAATTGCCAATTGTCACGATTAATTTTTATGATGGCAATCAGTTTTGTTTATAATTAAGACTCCTTTGACCTAACTGGGGTACTAGTAAAACTTGTAAAACCATATTGCAAAATAGGTCATAAGTATACCTTTTTTTTTTTTTGGGGGGTGGGAAATCATCAAATAACTTCTCCCGCCCTGGGCGGGGTGGGAGGGAGTGTCAGACTTTTACTGACTAAAACCCACCAATGTTCCTTCTTGTGCCCTTTGCGTTCCGGGGGCGCGGTATCTCTTACGAACAACCCGCAGCCCCGGATAAGTATACCTTGACGTCGGAGTTGGGATCGTTGATCTTGTCCAACAGCGGCGGGCGCGCCGGCACGGGCACGGCGCCGCTGAGCGTGACGCTGCGCACGCGCGCCGCCCGCAGCTGTGCCTCCACCAGCCGCAACACTGACGTCCACTGAGACACTACCACGGCCTTGTCGCCTGCCGACCATACCACATTATGTGTTAACAAAATCTTACGTCATTCTAAATATATATTTCTGCCCAAAGCAGCGTTGCTGTGTTCCTGGGGTGATAACGCATTTGCAAGGCCTCTGGTGTTGCAAATGTGTATAGGTAGCGGTGACTACTTAACATCATGTGAGCCGCGGGCTTGATTGCCATCCAATGGCATAAAAAAATTGCTAAAGTACATTCACCGACAACTTTAAAAAATAAATAATATTTGGTATGTCAGAGATGCAATTTCCATATATATATGAACGTTCGTATTTTATCTCAGTCGCCAATTAACTCCTTCTGTCTAAAATAACCATAATTTTCAAACATTATAAGAATTTATTGCCGTGAGGATGAAATTGGAAATTAATTTTGAGTGTTTTAAATTACGGAAATTAGCTTTCAGGTTAGAAACATAATAAATGTGAGAAACAGTAGAACAACAACAGAAAGGGTTTAAAAAAAAGTAGAATTTACTAACCTTTATTAGCAAACACTTCTTTGTTGAGGCACTCCATGACAGCCGTGATCTTGGAGGAGGGAGTGTCTAGGTTGAACACGGGGTTGTTGGGCGACAGCACCGACCGGATGGCCTCGGCAGCTGTCGTGCCCTCCTGCGCCGGGCCTTCTTCTTCCTCGTCGTCTGACTTTTTACTGCGACTCTGTACCACAACAGATGTCAAAGTCAAATCATTTATTTCAACTAGACCATCAAAAGGTACTTTTGAACGTCGTTTACAAAAAAAATATTGAATCTAGATGGCCTAGATCTAGATAAGATACTAGCATAGTGTAATTATACTTTGGTATCGGACACCTGCTATAGTCAAGAGAGGGAATATGTTTTACAATTTAACGGCACGAAAGGCGCAGTGATTGAGGGATTGGCTGCTGCGCTGTGTCGCGGGTTCGTTTTCCGCATGGAACACAATAATATGTATGACCTACAGATAGTTATTCCGAGTCTGGCTGTTTGTGTATGTGAGTTTATGTGTTTGTACGCAAGATACAGGAGAATTTCCTAGTGTTAACACTTGGAATCGGATTTAATATAAAAAAATATATAAACGGAAAAGTGAAAATTAACAAAATCTGAAGTAGGGATTTTTTTTTAATTAAAAATAATGATTCGCTCTTAGACTACAAAAAAATCACAGAAAACACATGAAAGTATTCTAGGAAGCCCATAAAGAGAGAGGCGAGATGCTTCCAAAATTTTCTTTGGAACGTCATTGTCTGGGCCACCCTATAGATATGGTAGTAGTAATGCACCAGATAACCTCTTCCACAAGGAGTTCTAAGTCCTACCTTCCTCTTGTCACGTTCATCCTCGAGCGATAGCTTGTTGAGCTCAGCCAGTAGGTCCTGTCCTGCAGGGTCCTCCTGCACCTGCACGTCTGCCGCGCTCTCCTCGTCCAGCATGGCGGCGATGAGGCCGCAGTGACAGCACACTTGACGCAGCCGGAGTAGGAGGACCAGGATCTCGTGGGATTTCACCGGCTGTGCACCTGGATTATGTTGAGTTGAATTTAAAAGCATGTTACACCACTTTCCAAGAAATCCTGGTTAACTAATCTGGCAGATCTTTTTAATATATTTTCTTTCAACACAATACGAATTCTTAATACGCATTAATTGGGTGGATGACACCACTAATCAATTGACATACTTTTTATGAGCTGTCAAAACGCGATTCCCCCATAGATTATGTACGACAATACTAAACTATGACGTCACTTTTTTAACATTTCAATTCACTAACTATTTACCAGTCTAACCAAGGGGTATCGTGTTGCTCAGTAATTGAGTTGTGGAGGTCAGATAGGTAGTCGCTCCATGTAAAGCACTTGTATTTAGATGTTTCCGGTTAGACTGGAAGCCAACCCCAACATGGTTGGGAAAAGGCTAAGCAGATGATGAATTCACTAACTATTTATTAATTTTAAAGCAACAAAAAATCTAATTTTATAGTTATTTAAAAATAAATTGGGTTTCAGGGGTAAACTAAAGTGCTTTTTAGAGAAGTTGTGTCCTGGAATTATTATTTAATGGTGTCAACCACCCAATTATCGGAATGATGCTAAAACCATATTGAAATTAATTGTGTAGTTTAGAAGAACGTACTACACACACAGTCAGACGCAAATCGAGCATTTTTATTTTTACTATTCGAAGATAATAACATCTTCATAACACTCTCTTCTTAATGTTCTAAAGAGATGTCTTTTTTTCAATATTATCATACCTTGTAACGCGATCATTTTCTTATGCATTTTGTCATACGCGCTATTCTTGCCTGTGGAGAAACCTTGCGCGTCTGCATTCTTCTCCGCGCGCTGGTGGAGAAACTGAGCGAATAGCGTTTTAGAGAATACCAGCACCTGCAATTTAAGGGCGAGTGAGAATTGTTTTCAATATAAAAAAAGAGAGAGAAGATATGTTTATTCACACTTAATATAGCAGATAAACCTATAAAATAAAGAAGAATAAAAATAAACTTGGGGTATATATCCGACTGTCGGGTGTGGGCTCCTGAGTTCGATTCTCAGGTCGGGCAAATAGTGTTGTTGGGTATTTTCATTAGAAAATTCTCAATAGCAGCCCGGACGCGTAAAGCCGTTGGTCCTGCACCTAATCTCTTCTCGGTCGTGTCGGATTGTCGTTCCATCGGATTAAAAGATTGAGGGAAGAGAGAATACACCTATGTTTGCGCACACACTTGTGCATTATAATATCTCCTGTGTACTTGGCTAGTCTCCATTGAGATTGGGTACCATGACCGAAATTCGGTCTGGAGAGAACTGCCTATCTGACTGCCACAATCCAGTTACTGGGTATCTCGATACCCGTCGGTTAGACGGCTGTTACTTTCAGCTTGGATTTTGTAGCCAAGGTTTGGGTCTGGCTGTTGGTGTATGTGAGTTGATGTTTGTAAAGTCATCCACGATACAGGAGCAATTTCCAAAGCAACGTTTATTTTTTTTTTCAAAAAAAGAAAAGAATGAAGCCTTGGTTCTACGGACCTTCTGGTAGACGTTCATCTCCCGCGGCGAGAGCGTGACGTGCTTGAGATGCGCGGTGCGCTGCGGCAGGCAGGCGAGCTGCCCGCGCTGCACCAGCTGCACCTTCGTACGACGCAGCAGCAGGCACTGCATGATGGTGTTCAGGCGCTCCTGCCCGCCCATGCTCTTGTTGTCGATCCATTTTTTCCACATCTGTGGATGGAATTAGAATTTGAGATGAACTAATTGTTGATGTGAAACTTCAGCCGCACGGAAAACCGATTGCTGGCGTGGCGACGCGTCGTCAGGCTATATGATGGTAATTAAAAGAAATGAGTTGTCACGATTTTTTTTTTTAATTTTGTGTTTTTATGTAATGATAATAAATGTTTATTAAATTAACAGTAATCATATTTTGGAAAAAAACTTATTTTTTTTTAATTTTACCTTATTTAATTCCTGTCCTAATCTGTTGTTGTTTCATGCTTATTATTTGTGCAAAATAATTTCGATGTTTCTCACATTTTTTTAACACTAAGTTTCTGTCCACAACTTCGTTCGTGTGATATTTTCCTCCCGCGTTATGTCTTTGGTTACTGCTCCACTCCCGTGGGTAGTAGCGTGATGCTATCTAGCCTATATTCCTCATGAATCTGGCTATCGTATACCAAAATAATTTGTCCAATCAGAATCACACAAACTAACAAAACAACTCTTTAGCTTTATTATATTAGTATAGATATTATTTACAGTAATCCAGTCGTTTTTAACGTGTAATTAATTTACCTATACAAAATATTTTTCTTTATTTTATTTTTTAAAGAGTTATAAGAGAAAGGTAAGGCTTGCCCATTCTTAACTACCGTTTGGAAGAAGTATTTTGTTTTTCTTGTAACTTTTGGAGTCGTTCAATCATCCAATTGTAATAAAAGATTTGTCTCTATGGTAGCGTTGTTCGTTTTGGACGACTCCATCTCCCACTATACTCGTGGTGCATTTAATCGTGTGTATACTCACGGTGAGGTCGTCGAAGGGCGAGCAGCGCAGGAACTTGAGCAGCGCGAAGAGGTCGAGGTCCTTGTTCTGCACGGGCGTGCCGGTGAGGCACCAGCGCCGGCGCGCGCGCAACGCGGACGCGGCGGCGCACGTGGCGGACTTGTGGTTGCGCACCACGTGCGCCTCGTCCAGGATCACGCGCCGCCACCACATGCGCATCAGCACGCCGTTCTGGGGTTACCATGCCATTAATAAGCGAATCAATGTTAGAGGCTAAGTTAAATGATACTTATTTACTATTTCAACATACAAATATAGAATAAAACAACATTCAAAATCTGCATCATGACGCCTGTATTCCCCGAAAGGTTAGGCAGAGGTGTACCGATGTACACCCACAGTTCGCCGGTGTGTTTAGGTCCCATGTAATAGGGGGCGAGCCTATTGCCATTAACCGGGCACAAATCGTAACAACGAGCTGCTACTGAGAATTTCATAGAAAAACCCAATAACACTTTTTGCTCGACCTGGGAATCGAACCCAAGACCTCTAGCATAGCAGTCGCGCTCAGGACCACTAGGCTAAGGAGGCAGTTCAAAAACGGAGTGTTATGTTTTGTAAATAACTGTCTTTGTAGACAGCTAATGATAACGCAACTCGTCCCTTCGCGGATCATTTGGCGCGATACCTGGGCATCCGCCAAGAGATCCGCTTTCCATACCTACGCAGTGTTTACGTAGTGGCTGGCGAATTGGCAACACACTTCAAAATCAATTAGGTATTTACTTTACCAATTATTATTATTAAATTAACACCTCGTTGGCCTAGTGGTCCTAACCGCGACTGCTACGCTACAGGTCTTGGGTTCGATTCCCAGGTCGAGCAAAAAGTGTTATTGGGTTTATCTATGAAATTTCTATGTAGCAGCTCGGAGTTAGGATTTGTGCCCGATTAATGGCAACAGGCTCGCCCCCTATTACATGGGACCTAAAAACATACCGGCGAACTGTGGGTGTACATTGGTACACCTCTGCCTAACCCTCTGGGGTATACAGGCGTGATGGTATGTGTGTATTATTATTATTTATGTAATTTTATTAAACCATTTAAAGCGTGTGTCATGTCTAAACTAGAAAAAAAAATATTAAAACAGTATTTGAATTGATAGCGAGTTTTTATTAATTACTTGAAAATCCATTCAGTATCAAAAACAATTCAACAAAGCGTTTTGCAGGGCCATTGTGATTAAATATTATATGGAACTAACAAAAAATGATTAAGAGTACTTTTTTGAGCCAGTAGGTCCATTCTTGACTGCAAGGAGAGATTTTAGGTAATAAATAAGACAACGGAGGAAATAACCGGAAAAATGCGAGTCGTCTCGCCCACGGAGGGTTCCGTACGTAGGATCATTATAAATTAAATATATAAATTAAGTACAGAATTAAATAAATATTTTATTACAATAAATAAATAATATATTTATTTCACTTAGACATCAAATTTTTCGTTTCACAGACTTCGGAGAAAAAGAGGGAAATAGTATTTTTCATTAGAAATAAGAAATAATGCGTCGGAAAAAATTATAAAACATATTTTCCATGTGCACATCAAAACTCTTTTATATGATACCCCATTTGAACTAGAAGCTTCAATTTGAAATTCCGACCCCCTATGAAAATAGACCCCTTATTTTTTAAGATTTAATTACAAATGTATAGTTTTAAGATTTATTCTTGTACTTGTGGTCTATAATGATGTTTCTTGCCAAGTTTCATAGTTCTAGATCAACGGGGAGACCTATAGGTTTTGATTCCCTTGATAGTGTCGAAATATGCGTTTTTTTGCTAAATAAACGGCCGTATCTTTTTTATACATAAACTTAGAAGTTTGAATTTTTCACAACTTTTTGGGACCGTAGACCTAAGTATACGATTTAAATTTCAACTTGATACCTCCACGCATTCTCGAAATAAAGGATCTTGACAGACAGACAGACGGACGGACCATAAAGTAATTTTAAAAGGGTTCCGTTTTTCCTTTTGAGATACAGAACCCTAAAAAGGAACAAAATTCAGGGAATAGAAAATAGAACTTAGGGAACAAAATAGCACTTAGGGAAAAACAAACAGAACTTAAGAAAAAGTAAAGAGAATTTGGAGAATAGTAAGCAGAACTTGGGGAAGAAATAAACAAGAAACGTGAACACACCTTCTCGTTGTCGCGCTGCATGATGTTGTAGGTGGTGAGCACCAGGTCGTGCGCGGCCAGGCGGTGCGGCTGCGCGGCGCGGGCGGCGCCGTGGTGCAGGCACACGGACAGCGCGTGCGCCGCGCAGTGCTTGCTCACCTCGCCGCTCCACTGCTGCATCAGCGACGCCGGGCACACCACCAGAGTGCCGCCTTTCGTTACTGGTGCCGGAGATATACGCTTGTATAAGTATACAAAATTTACATACATACATACATAAACTCACGCCTTTTTCCCATTGGGGTAGGCAGAAACCACAGAACGCCACCTGCTACGATCCTTACATACTTCCTTCGCCTCGTCCACGTTCATGCATCTATTCATACAAGCACGCCGGTTACGAGTACTGCGCACCCGACCTTTCTGAAGAACCTCACCAATTAGGTCATGGTAGGTCTTTCTAAGGCGTCCTCTCCCGGCGTTGCCACTCACATCTGCCATATATATCCCTTTTGTTAGTCGCCTTTCACTCATTCTCTGAACATGACCGAACCACCTAAGCATACACAATTTATCAGAATAAAACTGCTATTTTTTTCGGATGGGAAATCATCAAATGACTTCCCACGCCCTGGGCGATGCGGCAAGAAGTGTCACACTTATTGACTAAAATCCATCCATGTTCTTTCCTGTGCCCTTTGCGTTCCGGGGGCGCGGTATATCTTTCGAACAACAAGTTATTCAAAGCTTAAACCTATGAAAATATATTGTTATTCCATTGTTATTCCTGGTATTACTTTATTCCACGGTTATTAAGACGACTAGAGATTATCTCTTACATAGAAAAACAAACAAATTTTACCTCTTTATAATATTAATATAGGCTTACGCTTGCTCTTAGCGGGAGGGTAGTCGTCATCATCGTCTTCTTCCTCGTCGATCTTGTCTTCCTTGTCGCTCACGATCAGGGCTATCATGGTGATCGTCTTGCCGAGACCCATGTCGTCCGCTGAAGGGGAGACAAGAGTTACTGATGGTTCGAAGCTAATATATTGTCAAAATCATGACAAAGTAGTTTGATTGACAAAACATTTTGAACGTGCGCAAAATTGATAATACTGTGTCAATTGAGAAATGTATGGGGGGCGCGGGGCAGAGTTCCCAGACACGGTAAAAGGCAGGACCTGCGCAGTCGGCGCCATTTTCTTTCAAAATCTTTGCTTACTATCATGAGTTCGTATATTAGATTTTTTTTTATTAACGAACCTGTTAGGAGCCCCCTATTACATAGGACCTTAACATACCGGCGAACTGTGGATGTACACTGATACACCTCTGCCTAACCCTTCGGGCAATACAAGTGTGATGGTAGGTGGCTGTTAGGAGCCGGGTTTTAATAACGATCATCTTCGTTCGTTTATTCAAATCACAATTGTTGTTCTTCACTAGTTGTATGAAACGGCTTTAACGTTACCTCTACGCCACTGGCTGGTTTAACAATATTCAACCTCATTTTAATAGTTCATTCTCTACGGTTTAAATATTATAAGATGAAAACTGTCCGGTTTTCTAAAAGCAGGGAATTAGTTAAAATCGCTAATCGCAAAATGAAGCAAGATATAATAAGGCAGTCAGTTTTTATCCGACTGCGCCAGAAGGAGGGTTATTGTTTATGTAGTTTAGACCCTAAACAGTACCGTGATTCCGCCAGGGTCACGCCATCAGAGTGTCTCTCTGCTTAACAATACATTAATCTGAATGAAAATGAAATTAAAAGATACACATTTCATTGTGAGAATTTACACGACGCAGCACTATCCAGCACCGAATTCTCACAATGACATGTGTATCTTTTCGTGTAGTAAATAAAGTTATATTTCGAGTCGATGTGCGCGCAGCGTCGCGTCGCGTCGCGTCTCGGTGTGAACTGACCCTAACGCTGTCTGTCCACAGAAGCGGAGCGAGGCTGTAGAGCAGAGAAACGTAGAAATATTAACCAATAGAATTGCATAACTGGAGCGGAGCGAAGATTTTCTGCAATCCTATTGGTTAATATTTCTCCGTTTCTCCTGACCTGTAGATGGTTAAATAAATGCTCTGACGTACCTAGTATCCCAGCTCTGGGTTTCTGCGTCTCCCTCCACCGCAGCCAGGCAAGCGCGTGCAGCTGATGAGGCATGAGCTTGGACTTCATGGCTCTAGGAGCAGGGGCCTCCTGGCTCTCCGCAGGCCGAGACGCCAGCGACTCGTACAGGTCGCGGAGACGGTCCAAGATCAGGTTGCGTTCCGCCATGTGAGTTGCCATGGCTGAATACGAAGTTATGTAATTGATTGCATCACGATTTTTCCAGGGTATACAGTGTGTTAGGTTAAACGTGAGGCGTACTTTAAGGGAGCGCAGTACTCATGAAAATGAACAGCCATGAAATTACAAAAATCAGCTGCTCCATACAGATACTGTGAGAAAATTGTTTTGTGACAAGGTAAAAAAAGGTGGCGGCTCGCGGGCGGCGTGCTAGCGATAGGATTCTTCGAGGCGATCTTTATTATTAGGCAGTTAATATTGACATAATACAAACATATTGTAATAGATTAACAGCCTCGTTCGCCTAGTGGTCTGAAGTGCGACTGCTACGCTAGGGGTTTTGGGTTCGATTCCTAGGTCGAGCAAAGTGAAATTCTCAGTAGCAGCTCGGAGTTAGGTTTTGAGCCCGGTTAATGGCAATAGGCTCGCCCCCTATTACATAGGACTTAAAAACATACCGGCGAACAATGGGTGTACATTGGTTACACCTCTGCCTAACCCTTCGAAGAAATACAGGCGTATGTTATGATGGTAGGTGTAATATATTACAAATTTTCTTATCTAAATATTGATCTGAAAAGTATTTTAAGTGCAGTTTTTGAAATGTGTTAAATTATAATATTTAAGTGTGTACTCACCCTGCTTGCCAAACATCCGGGGCTGGACAGCATTGCTGGCTTTCTGCAGCTCATCCCAGGTCAGTTTCTTATCCGCAGCGGAAGGATTATCTGGGAGAATGCAATGAAAATGTTATTAACACTTGAATCTATACTATTTATACAAAGAGGTTAAAAAGTAAGGTCGCGATGGCCTATGGTTCAGGCCTCTGATTTATGAGGCTGTGGCTTTGATGCCGAGCAAGTACCAGCATGGCTTCTAATTCATACATATGTGCTTCCTAAATCTATTTTGGATATTACTGACATTGGTGATCAATGCTGTATGAAAAAAGGCTTTTGCCCTGAAGTGGGTTTGTAGCTGCAATACATCCGTCCGCTATCGCGGCGACTGTTGTTCTGAGGTCCCGCGCGGCGGCGCTGCGCGTATTTATACGAGCGCGCGTACAGCAAGTTTAGCACGCGAGAAACCTACTAGAATCTTATTGGTTAATAATAATAGACTGATATTATTATAAAATGTCAAAGTCAAATTATTAATTTAAATTAGACATTTACAGGCACTTTTGAATTGTCAAGGAGTCCCTATGGTGAAGAACGATTAAGAAACTCCATTCCAAATGATGCAAGTCGTATTTCAGAATGAACATTACAGGTAAAATTAGAATGACAGTTGCTGTCATTTTGAAAAGAATTTTACATAATCGAGATAAGGTTTAATTTTCTTTACCTGGTTCCACCACCATGTTGGCTACCTTCTCCCCCTGGCGCTGGACCTGCTCCTCAAGGTGTGTGAGTCTCTCGATCAGCTTGCCGCCGCGGTCTGGCAGAGTGTTCACGTCCATCTCTTCCAAGAGGTACTGGAAATTGAGGTGTGCTTAGGACTTAGGAAGAAACTACATTACATACCATCACGCCTGTACTCCCCAAAGGGTTAGGTAGAGGTGTACCAATATACTCCCACAGTTAGGTAGGTAGGTATATGTAGGTCCCATGTAATAGGGGGCGAGCCTATTGCCGTTAACCGAGCACAAATCTTAACTCCGAGCTGCTATAGAGATTTTCGTAGAAAAACCCAAGAACACTTTTTGCTCGACTTGGAAATCGAACCCAAGACCTCTAACGTAGCCGTCCTGCTTAGGGCCACTAGGCTAACGAGGCAGTATTAGGAAGAAGTATAAAAATCTTTTGTATTTTTTAGTTATTTTTTGTACCTACCATGCTTTTTATCTAAGTTTCATAGTCTTTACATTCTGATAATAAACACAGAACGGCAGACGTTTCTTGGCGAGTCTGAAATTAGCTGTTTAGCTGCGCAATGGCTCTTTTAGGAACCAAATTATCTACTTCGCAGCTAATTGGCTTACTTCAGGACTTTCAAAATACGTACTGTAACTAACTAACTCTGTTTTAAATGCGTATTTGTGTGAAAATCTACTCAAAGGGTATGAATTTTGCACCTGTGGGAAGCCGGGGCGATTCGCTAGTATTTTTTTTTTAAACTGCCCCGTTGGTCTTGTGGTGGCAAGTACGACTGTTGATCGCGGGGTCCTGGTTTTAATTCCCAGGTCGGGCAAAATGTGTTATTGGGTTTTTCTATTTTGGAATTTTTCAGTAGCAGCCCGGAGTTTGAAAGTTGGTGGTGTGACACCCCCGTGTCTCGGAAAGCTCGTAACACCGTTGGTCTTGCGCCATTTCTCTCCCCGGTTGTGTCGGATTGCCGTCCCATCGGACTATGAGAGTTAGGGAAGAGTGTACATGTGTTTGCGCATTCACTTGTGCACTGTTATATCTCCTGCATACGTGCCTAGTCTGCATTAAGATTAGCCGCCGTGGCCGGAATCGGTCTGGAGAATACATAAAAAAAAAGTTTACTAAACTTACCCTAATATTCTTTAAGTCTTCCTTCAGCGCGTCTAACTTCATGAGTTCGGATTCCCTCACTTGCTTCTTCACGTACACGACCTGCTGGTTGGGGTAGCTCGGAGGAGCCAGATACTTTGTTATAGTTTGAGAGCCAGACCTCATAGTTACTTCATCTTTAGGTATCGGAGACTTTCGGGGCTTTGGAGACTTCTTCTCGGGAGCCACCTGGAAAAACCATTGTTACGTATTTATTGAGGAAAATATTTGTCATTTAATCTGAATGTAAGAAAAATGCTTTATTGCGTTTCTATGGGTTCAGTGCTGAACGTGATAGCGTGGTAAATGTCGTAGAGCATACACATCCAACCCCCCTGCACACCAGAAAAATGAGCATTCAAATATGGACTTAAGGTCTCTGTAGATTCAGTTTACAATGACAGCATACAACGAAAACAATGTCCGGATAGAGAGCCTGCCGCAATCTAGTCACTGTAAAGTGTATCTACTGAGTAAGAGCTTAAGTACATAATTGAATGCTCATTTATCTGCTGTACGATTGCCGTGCGGTTTAAATGGGCTACGATTTTAAAGTTAATAGGTCGACTATCCATTTGTTGTCCGCGATCTATCTACACATATAAACTATTAAAGTAGCTGCCACGAGTCGTGAGCATAAATGTCAAGTCCATTTTTGGGTTACCAACATACCATCACGCCTGTACTAAGGGCTTGGCAGAGGTGTACCAATGTACACCCACAGTTAGCCGGCATGTTTTAGGTCTACTTTATTTTACTTACTTCCTTCATTTTTGGGTTACTTTCTGGGTTTTTTGGGTCACTGACGCTGCACGCTATTAGTGCGGCTGTCAGACAGATCGCGCGGAGCGTCGGCGCTCCAATAAACCCAGAAACGTACCCAAGAATCCAACAATAAACTTGACGTTTGGGCTCACGACTCCTGGCGGCTACTGTACATTGGTCTTTAATCTGTCGTTGCGTTTGGTAGATGGGACAAGCCCGCCACACTATTCCCAACCACTGCAACTTCTGTAAGCCAGAATCAACAGTGGAGACCGCCAGAAGAGCGCCGAAGCAATGAAGCTCGACGAGTCCCGGAGAAACGATAAAACTGTCTTGGATCCCGCAACGAAATTAATCAGAAAAGATTAGCGGAGGAGTACGAAAAAATATTGTTTCCACTTCCAAACAAGCAGGAGACAGAACAGAACTAGGCCAATAGGCACAAGGGGATATTTACAACTGGGAGAAGCCCAGATTGCCAAGCACCACGGTTTGCAATTGTTATTAACTTAATGGGTCCTAATGTGAGCTGTTACATTTGATTCCAGTAATAGGTATGGCAAAAACGCCTGAACGCACGGAAATTAGTTCTAGTTTCTACGAGGTCCGCGTAATAAACTACTCCGGATGTAACCAGTATACTGTTTAACATAATATTTCGTTCGTTCGTTTGGTAGATATTAATATGAATAGGAATTCACCGGGTTGTCGTAATTACGGCAATGCACTACATATATTGAGTTAAAAACTTGCATGAATCATAATCCATATCATTCATATCTTTGTACAGTGTATTTTTTTACATTTGTTTATTTATTAAAAACAGGTTTGCCAACAGCTTCTATGTATAACTTATCATAGGTATTGGTTCCAGCAGACCTGGACTTACGTAGTCGCCGATTACTGGCCAACCAACATTTGCAAAAATAAGTGGTAACACAAGACAGTAAGGTTAAAATTAAATTATTATTAATTAATTTGTGCATAAAGTTTTAATAAATAAATAAATAATCAGACGACGGACACTTTAAGCCTAGCCTGCGATATATCTTATTTTATTACAAACACACACTTACTGGTTTCGGACTCCTAGGCATTTTAACTAAATAGTCACTTCACAATTTACATGAGAAACATTAACAATATTATATTGCATGCACTTATAACATAATTAAACAAAATCCAACATAATAAAAAACATTATAAACTAATTAACGTATAAATAAAACAAGGAACGTCGCAAAATTATAAGTCGCGTGAGAAGTCCGTTGAAATACTGATTTTGTCAAATAAAATATGAATCTACCTTCATGTTTTTATAATTGTTGGATATTTATTTTAACGAATTTAAAAGTGGTGCATTCGCCACGAGTCGTGAGCACAAATGTCAAGTTCATTTTTAGATTTTTGGGTTCCTGTCCGGGCTTTTTGGGGCGCCGTCGCTGCACGCGATTAGTCCATCAGTCCGACCGACTACTATAATTTCGTTTGGATTCGAAAACATTAAGGTCGCTGTACATCACTGGCACATTCAGTTCGGCAATGTACACTAATATTGTAAAGAGGAAAGATTTATATTTTTGTGTGTGTATGTTTGTAATGAATAAACTCAAAAACTACTGCGCCAATTTCAAAAATTCAAAGATAACATCACGCTACGACCCACGGAAGCGGAGCAGTAACGAAAGACGTAACTTAACGCGGGTGAAATTAGCCACGCGGACAAGACGCGGGCAGGTCGTCTAGTTACAAAATAAAACGTTACTCAAGATGTCGTACGCGGAGCATAAACAATGAAGTCAAGACATTAATACTTATAAACTATCTACAAAATGTAATCAAGTAAGAAAAAATTGTTGACGTTACCCCATACTATGAATTTCTATTGTATCATGGGTACATTTAAAAACCTACAAACTCGCAGACATAAACAACCAGACCTGTAGGCCATACAAATATTTGTTCCTTGCGGGTATCGAACCCGCGATACGCAGCCAATCACTCAGTATCGTGTTGTTATAATAACTAGAGTACTTTATTTATTTATTAATTAAAACTTTTTGCACATAATGTAAATAATACACTGTACAAAGGCGGACTTAATGTCTTTGGCATTTTCTACCAGTCAACCTTAGGGTGATGCAGAGACAAAACATAGTAGGTGCAAGGAACAGAAAGTTTCCAGGAATAAAATATAATAAATACATACATACAAACAAAATATACAGATTAAAGAAAGATAAAAAATACATAGGTGGAGAAATATAAGAAACGAATTGTGAGACGAGTCTGTCAACTTCATAAGCAAGCCGACCGGTACCCATCCCGATATTCTGAAGAAGTGACTTTGCTAAAGTCTCTAAAAAATATTTGGAAGAAGGAAGTTTGGATCATGAGAAATAATAATATCTTTGCCCAGGAGTGAAATAGCACAGTCTAGCAAAAAAACACAAGAATATCCTCACCACATCTTCTTCATCACTGCTCAGCGCAATTATCTCTGGCTTAGTATCAATAATCGTGACGTCTTCATCGTATTGTATAAAGTTCTCTCTCTCCTTATTCGCTATCAATTTATTTAACACCTTGTTCTTAGGGCTATTAGACACATTCTTCTCTGTATCATTTATTATGATACATTCATCCTTGTATCCTAAGGACTTACTAGCGTGTCTAGTTTCGTTAGTAATGTCCTGCAGTGGACTTGAGAAAGGGGAGCAGGTTAATTTCGAGGAGTCCAGGTCTTCTGGTGTCTTTTCAGGAGTTTTGGGCGACGGAAGACCAGCGTCTGGGAGCTCTGTGAGGCTTGCTGTGGAGCCGTGGTTTGAGTTACGAGGGCTCTGAAAGAAATTATGTGTCCTATGAAGGCAACAATACATAGAAGTGTAATATGAACATGGAAAGAGAGAGTACATTCTTAAAAGTAGATATTTCTTTACTGAGATACAAATACAAGCTCATTAATTCGCTCTTTAAAATATTATAGCTGATGCCCGCGACTTCGTTCGCGTTCACTATTTTATTGGTTTTTTAATTCTGTTTTCGCATAACAATCTTTTTTTAAATTAAAGTAAAAAAAAACCCTAAGTTACTTCTTATTACATTAGCTACCTGCGAGTGAAAGTCCCGTCAAAATCGGTCCAGCCGTTTCGGAGATAAGCCGGAACAAACAGACAGACAGACCAACTGACAAAAATTTAAAAATTGTTTTTTTTTTATGTTCGTACCGTATATACTTTCATATGCATTTAGTGAAAAGCTTGTAAATTAAAATTATAAACAGACCCTTCAATTTTATTTATTTGTTTAGATTAGCCCGTACTGTCTCACTGCTGGACAAAGAAATACTCCTTCCATTCCTTTTAACTGTAGCGACTTTACGCTTTAGCTGACCAGATCGTCCCACCGTGAAAGAGATGATTCGTAAAACCCAAATCCTTAAAACAATTTGTTTTGTTTTGTTTTTTTTTTTAAAACGTTGCCCCACACTAGGAATTTCTCCTGTGTCGTGGGTGCGTTTACAAACATATAAACTCACATACACAAACAGCCAGACCGGAAACAACTATCTGTAGGCCATACAAATATTTGTTCCGTGCAGGAATCGAACCCGCGACACGCAGCGCAGCAGCCAATCGCTCAGCCACTGCGCCAAACGTGTTAAAAAAATTGTGTTCGGAATATCCTACGCGTCTTATTTATTAAGGCATTCAGAATACCACAGTTGAGCTGGATAACATACTTGCTAACTTGATATGCAGAGTGTAAAAATGGAACAAAGGCTAGCACTTACATCATCAGACTGAATAAAGTCCGACTCATCACTTTCATTATTCTTCGGTATCACACCCATGATACTCATACGAGTAGCCCTGGACATCACCATCTGATCCTCATCTGGACCATCGTCATCAGTGTCATCATCCACTTCATCACCAGTTTCATCACTGTTCGACCCATCATATTTTAACGGAACAGTTCCATCAGCTTGTACGCTTTCCTCTTTCTTTTCAACATCATCATCACTGTCATTACTTTCAGATTGATTATCTTCTATTAAACTAGATTCTAGAACTTTACTTTCTTTTCCATTGTCAATTTTTAACGGAGTGTCTTTCATACATTGTAATTTTTTATGTTTGTCATGTTCTATGATTATTGAATTTTCTGTGTCCGAATCAATGAGCATCATACGTTTTTTAGTTTTACGTCCAATTATGGATTCGTTGGGGTTAATAGATTTCTTTCTCATTGGCGGTCTGCGTTTTGGTACTATTTCTGGCGAGACTGCTTCTGTTAAGGAAACAATTGGATATTTTAAGTGTTCATAGCATTAGAGTTTATAGCAGTTCAAGTACAAGGATAAGAATTATAAAAGATATACTTATTTTTGTGAATTCTAAAATTACGCAAACGCAAATGGCACAAGAAGGAAAATGGATGGGTATTAGTCAGTAAAAGTCTGATACTCATCACGCCCCGCCCAGCGCGCGGGAAGTGATTTGATGAATTATCATACGTAAAAAAAAAATGGTACATGGCTATGCTAAGGCTAGTTTGATGAATAATGTTTGGAGGCATGAGAAACAGGGTGTAAAGTCTCTTATCCTCCATAGAAAAGGGAGGATAGTCCAACCAGACGGGTGTTGCTGAGCGATAGATATGGCTACAAATGAACAATTCGCATAAGCATTAAGTGTATCAATTTACAATTAATTTACCTTCATCTGAAGAACTTATAACTAATTTATTGGAAGACTCTGAATGTCTTCTGATACTGCCTCTGTTGCTTGCATCTGTAAAATTAAAGAACAATGAAAACATGCATTTTAAAAGTTATTATTATCACTGATGTAAACATTATTTATCTGTGACACAGTGATTATAAGTAACAGGAACATTTAAGACATTAGATATCTATACTACCTAATATTTTAAACCTGAAGAGTCTGTTTGTTTGAACATGCTAATCTGAGGAACTACTGGTTCATATTGAAAAATTCTTAATGTGTAAGATAGTTCATTTATCGAAGAAGGTTATAGGCTATATATGACATCACGCTACGACCAATATGTGCTGAGCAGTAACCAAAGACATAACCTAATGTGGGTGAAAAAACTACACTGACGAAGTTGGGAGCAGAAGCTAGTTTCTCACAAAAAAATTACACTTACCATCATCACTGCTGGATATGACATGGCTATTAGCAACACTGCTTCGTTTAACCACTGATTTTGATACATTCTTTGATGTGTTTTCCTCCGGTTCACTTTCTTCTAAAACAATACAGTAAAACATAGAAAAAATTGTCTATTTGTAAAATCTTGTTGCATTGATCAATGTTATTTGACTGAACACAGCATCCGTTTGTTTACTCAAGTCTTGTGTACTTGAAGGAGATACAATATATCAATTTTTTTTTTTTTACTAACCAAGAAAGCTATACAATTTGTAAGTAATGACAACTTTTATTCAAAGACTATGTGGATTTGGATGTATGTTTGTTTGAAAAGTTTTAAGCTTTGTGCAACGTAAACGAATGTATTTAATTACCGTCTGTAGTAGATTCTTCAGATTCTGCTACGAAAACTGTGCGATTCTTCTTCTTCACGTCGAGAGATTCGTCAGCCAAACTGTTGTCTATAAATTCCGATTCAGAACCGCTATCGTCCACTGTCTCATTACGATATTCAAAGAATGAATTCTCCATTGTATTCACAATGCACCTATTTTCATTATTTATTGAAAATAAAAATAATGACCACCATTCAAAACAATTTTTGAAAGTAAATTGTCGTTTTCAACGTTTTGTTTTTCCTTTCTTTCTCTCGAAGAGTAAAGTTATAAATGGCCTTCTCTTATAATAAATTTATTCGAAATTGTAAAATTTAATTTTTTACAAGCGCAAATGGTCCATGTAACATGTATTATTAAACTGAACGTAAATATCATTATTTACAAATTCAAACATACATGCCAAGATTAAAAATTAAAAGTTACGTTTTGTTTTATGTCTTTTGGAACTCACAAAGTCGATGACATTCATTCGTTCCAGTTTAACTGGCCAACTATCACAATTTTGAGCATGGACAAAGTTCAGTTGTTACAATTCAGTGCTAAACATGTGTGTGTTTTTTGATGATATGAAACGCTAACCTATTTCGTGTTTTGAATTTGATGCACATCTGCAGCTGCTGTCGAGTCAACGAATTGAAAATAATCTTTGATTGAAGAGGAATAACAGAAAAAGTGTTTGATTTTTCCTTACATAGTAAAAAAGCAGTAAGAATTTAACATCGTATTTAAAATGACTGAAGTTCAATTACAAGAGTTCAAATTAGACCCCGATTCAGAGCTAAGATTTGAAGTGGAATCGAAGAACGAAAAAGTAGTTTTAGAGGTAATATTTATTGAAAACAATGACATTACTTATACAATCTAGCTTATTTTTTAATAACTCTAAAAGCTTTACGTGTTTTGTAAAATTAGTTGCTGTTAGGTTAATATTTTGTTGTACATAGGTCAAGAGCGGATATGCAGAGTTGTTTGGTACAGAGCTAGTGAAAGGGAAGCCTTATGAGTTCCACACGGGTGCGAAGGTGGCTGTCTTCACGTGGCACGGATGTACTGTGGAGCTGAGAGGCCGTACAGAAGTTAGTTATATAGCTAAAGAAACTCCTATGGTAAGTCATAAACCATGCTAGCATACTATTCAAAAAACTAATTTTTTTTAAACCAATTTTGCTTGGTCAGGGCTCTAATAAGGTTTTACACCTCTGTATTGTGTACAGCCAATGTGTTATGAACACTTCCATGTTTAGGCAACAGTGATGCTTATTGTTCTCGATCTAATTAAGTAGAAACTTGCATACTGCAGCACTTGCAAGGTTTTTTTACAAAAAAAAATGTACAACATGATGGTGTTCCTACACCATCATGTTTTATTATTAACCCTTTACATTTAAAGATAGAAAGTCCTATCCTAATAGATAGACTAAAGAGTTTTTGCTTTTGAAGAGTTATTGTAAACCTAAAACCTTATTCTCAGGTTGTATACCTCAATGTCCATGCAGCTCTTGAACAACAGAGAGTGGCCGCGGAGCAGGAGTCTACAAGAGGTCCAGTCACCATGGTGGTAGGTCCCGGAGATGTGGGCAAGTCTACCCTGACCAGGATACTGCTGAACTATGCGGTGAGAATGGGACGGAGGCCCATATATGTGGACCTGGATGTAGGACAGGGTCATATTAGTGTACCTGGCACTATTGGTGAGTAGCCTGACTATTTACTTTTTTAATTTTGTCTTAATATTTCACAATTAAATGGAATCAATACCATTATTATGAAATCCTTTTTGACCTCAAAACTGTTGTGACGCGGGACCTACCACCATCTAAAACAGAACCATTTTAAAGTTACTTTGTAATTTCAGTTGCTGGATTTTCAACTCTCTGCGCTAAGACAAGTGTTGAAAATCCAACAGAGTGCAATTAAAATTAAAACATATTAAAATTTACATTTAGACATATTAAAATTATACTGTTTTAGGAAATAATGGTTGAGCCCATGGAATGCTGATTAATATTCCCCTACTTAATGAACATTAATTAATTAAACTGTACCATCAACAGGAGCACTCTTGGTGGAAAGGCCAGCATCAATTGAAGAAGGCTTCAGTCAACAAGCGCCACTGGTGTACCACTTTGGCCACAATTCTCCGGGAGAAAACCTGGAGTTGTACAACACTATAGTGTCCAGGCTAGCTGAGGTTATTGCTGAGCGGTGTGAAAATAATAAAAAAGGTGACTTAGCTTAATTTTTCTTATTTGAACTGTACATGTAGCATGAATCATTGTTTGGTACAGTCACCATGTAAAATGTGGTTGAACCTACCCGTTATCACTCTATCACCATGTATTGTACCCATATTTGCAAAATAAATGACTTACTTACTTACTTACCATCAAAAATATGTATATGGATAAAAAGGCTTTTTGAAATGAGGTGAACAACTAAGGACCTTGTACTTAGCAAAGTTGAGATATCAACTGAATGATAATTTGTTGTATACTGTGAACAGTGTTGATTTGAAATATCACTTGTGCCATTAGGCCACTTAAGTACGTAAGCGTGGCTCTGGGTCCCTTTTGATGTCAAGCACTTTCACGATTTCAATTAGGGATCGCGCAGCTTAAGCTCGTGCTTGTGTCGGCTCTCTCTCTTCTACTCTAAGTCCTGTATTGGTATTGCAGCATCAACGTCAGGAGTGATCATCAACACTTGCGGATGGATCAAGGGTGCAGGGTACAAAGTGCTAACACACGCCGCTCAGGCCTTTGAGGTAAGCAGACTTTAAGGTGTACTAAAGCAATACTAGAAAAAAGCAGTCGGTCCAAAAAAGTAATCTTGTAAAGGCTTTTGTCCACTGCTGCCGTTATTGGGAAGTTTCCGACGCAGTAGATAAACGTCCTGATGGTTACGGTTTTTCTGTTTGAAGTACTGAACCCCAAAAAACTTTTTTTCAGTGCCATGATAATTCTTACTCATGTATAACTGTTGAAAAGTTTTTCTTTTTAAAGGGTTGTCTCTGTCACTCCTATGTGACAGTCCCTATCTATGGTTGAATATGTCATAATAAATGGCCATAAACATAATTTAAAGTTATGTTTTACACTATTACCAAACAGGTTGATGTAATACTAGTGTTGGACAACGAGAGGCTGTACAATGAGCTCAAGAGGGATATGCCGAAGTTCGTGAAAGTCGTGTACCTGCCCAAAAGTGGAGGCGTGAGTATATTATGGTCTTTATCTTGTTACTGCTTCGCTGGTCTTGTGGGTCGCAAGCGCAGCTGATGAGAATGTGCTCCTGGGTTCGATAACCTTGTCGATAGGACAGCTTTTTAGTGTCTTACTAAAAAAAATTTCAGTGTCAGTCTGTATTTGTGCCCGGATAGACCTAGACTCCAGGCTATGAGTGTATAAAAATATGGTGTAACAATAATAAAGATACATTTTTTTTTAATTTACTTTGCTCATTATATCCTTCCTTCGATCAGAAAGAAGGACTATTCATTTTGGACTCGCAGAAAATTATAAAATAAAATGATTTTCTAGTATTCGAAATGTATGGCTTTCTCAGGAACTGGCGAGAGAAAGCACAACGCAGAGGGAAGTGGAAGGAATGGGGGGGGGGGTAGGCTTCTGCTCAAGAGAGAGCAAAGGCCTGCTCTCATTCATAAATAAAATAAAGTATTTAAGATATGTGTTCGCTATAGGTAGTGGAGCGTTCGTCATCGCAGCGTGCCGAGTCCCGCGACGCGCGCATTCGCGAATACTTCTACGGCAAGCGGACGCCCTACTACCCGCACTCCTTCGATGTCAAGTTTAATGACCTTAAGATTTATAAGGTTGGTCGATGACTACATATTTTATACTTATATTAATAATATCAGCCTATTATCGTCCCACTGCAGGACAAAGGCCTCTTTGCCTACTGCCACGGGCATTGACCACCAGGCTTGCTTAGGGCGGATTGGCGGTTTTAAGACTGATATTAATTATGTGTCCAGGTTCCCAAGGATTTTATTCTAAGAGACATTTATTTTTAGTTTCAAACCTTGTTACACTTTGTGACAGTTGAAGACTCATATTTAAATGAAACGCGTATTCGGCGGCCATTTTGATTAAATGATTCTTTTTTTAACCCCTGACGCGAAAACGACGGGGTGTTATAAGTATGACGTGTCTGTGTGTGTGAAAATTTTGAGTAACCCACAGAAGAATAAAGATCCCTACCGCAGCTAACAAAATAACTAAAAACCTTGAAACGGCTGAACCGATTTTGATAAAACATATCTAAGAACCATCGCTAGGAAACCTGCTTTCAAATAAAAAAAAATGCATTCAAATCGGTTTATCCGTTTAAGAGCTACGGTGTCACAGACAGACACACAGACACGTCAAACTTATAATACTCATCTTTTTGAGTCGGGGGTTAAAAATCTAAAACAATGCGTGGAGGCGTTAGTTCCTATTTTTCTCACTTGGCAAGAAACCCTTTTAACTTAAACCTGTTGTTGAACTTTCATTGTCAAATGTAGGTGGGCGCCCCATCCCTGCCGGACTCGTGTATGCCTCTCGGCATGCGTGCGGAGGACGCCCTTACGAAGCTCGTGAGCGTGTGGCCCTCCCCTGCCCTACACCATAGACTACTGGCAGTATCCTTCGCGGCAGGACCCGATGATGATGTACTGCATTCCAACCTCGCCGGCTTCGTGTGTGTGTGAGTACAGTACCACAGAAATAATAAATAGTTAATTCTCTCAACTGAATTTCGGTTCGGAGAATTCAATGGAGCCTAGCAAAGTATGCAGGAGATATTATAGGGCCTGCCATTGGCGATCCAATATCATTCGTGGGCGCGGATCATTCGTCAAGCGAAAACCGGGCTCCTAATTCATGGTACCATGGGGAACCATGGGGTTTTAGTCGGTAAGTGTCCGACATAACTCTCCGTTCTCCCCAGAAGGAAGGTATTAAATAGGATTTCCTTACAAAAAAAAGTAGCTATTATACTCAATACTTTATTGCATTCCATAATGTATACAAGGCTGGTAGGTAAATTATAGAGAAACAATGATGGACCCTGTCGGGCACAGCAAGTTAGTTTTTTAGAGGAGAGGATGAAGCGCTTTTTGTTTAAAAACATAATAATATTGGAATTAAGGAAGTAAATCTTATATTTAGATATTTAAGTAGATATTATTTACAGTGCACAAGCGTGTACACAATTACAGGTGCACCCCCTCTTCCCTCACTCTCATTGTCCGATGGCACGATAATCCGAAACGTTTCGGGAGAGATCTGGCACAGTACACTTAACGTATGTACAGAGATGCTGGTGTATCACACCACCAATTACCGGACACCGAGCTGATACTAAGAAATTCCTAATGGAAAACCCAATAACACTGCCTAAACTAGGATTCCAACTCACCAACGGAGCAGTAAATAACGATTGTGATATCCTCCCACAGCACGGCAGTGGACATGGACCGGCAGATGCTGACGATCCTGTCCCCGCAGCCCCGCCCGCTGCCCAACACGGTCCTGCTGCTCTCCGAGCTACAGTACATGGACAATCACTAGTCCGTGCTTTTTGGCCCCCGGATGCGTCACGTTTATTCTAACATCTCGCTCTCTCATTAACTGAAGAGCTTGTTCAGTTGATAGTGTGCTCTTTTTTTTTGTCAAAATTGTTCGAAAACAGTTGATAAACAGCTGATTTATTTTTTCATATTTCTGACCCGTAAAAGTTGTTCATATTCATGAGTACTTTTACCCTCTGAAAGATTGATTAAATAAAAGTTAGCGGCCATGATAATAATCAGCGTCTTTATTGCGTTGCGGTAAGGGCGATTTTTGTTGTCCAAGTGTTGTTGGTAGTTACATCTACGTTTATTTAGTTTGATCGCGGACAGAAACTAGTATTCTTTTGAAGAATGTTCACATGAAAATGTACTTACCGTTAGAAAAAATGGACTGAATGCTTTTTTTTTACAATACTAAAAGAGCACATTGACAACGATAGTTACAAAACGTTACGCAACCGGGAGTCAAACTCACGGGCTTATAATGTGTTTATAAATGTTTACGGAAAACGTGTATCTGTTACGAACTTACCCGACTGATACCGAACTTGCAGCGTCACCTATAGGCCAGCGCAAAGATCAACAAAATGCTCGACTCGAATAAAAACAGTTTAAATATATGAATTAATTGATAATGAACTAAAATGAAACACAAATAGAGTTGAAAATTGTATACAAGATTACGCTGACCATAACAGCGCTGTTCAAGTTCGAAAGAAGTCGGGCAAACCGGATACTAGTATACAATTAAAACCGTTAACTTTATAAATATAAATGTCTCACAAGATAAACTAAAAACTTATAGTGATTTGTGAAGTGATAGGATCCGATTGGATCTCAAAACTGACTGTACATATTTAAACTAGCCTTTATGTTATTGTATAAATAATAAATAGTTTTCTACAAAACGTAGTGTATTTTATTTGTACTGCGATGTTGTCAATTTATTAATGTGTCATTTGAATAAATAACTACATTTATCGTGGATTTGTCTTGTTCATTTTCTGTATTAATTTATTGTTTAACCTTTTGACCGCCGCGTCAAAAAAGCAAAAACGTGCCCTCAGCGCCAAGCTACGAATTCATCCTTTAACACCTACAAAATAGTATTGAGTTCGGAATTATATCGATGTTGTTTTACGAGTTTTATTTACATTTAAAAATCTGTCATGGGATCGTGACCGTGACGTGCTAGGCACATTTTGGTTTGTCATCTATACATGACTGCGGCGGTCTATAGGTTAAATTTGGTTTTTTTCCTCTTGTCTACGCTGTCCCACTGCTGGGCAGTTTTATCTGTTGTATAGTTATGCGAAACAGGGTGTAAAGTCTCTCAGCCTCCATTGAAAAGGGAGGATCCTCCAG
The DNA here is from genome assembly GCA_947462355.1 of Caradrina kadenii. Taxonomy (NCBI): domain Eukaryota; kingdom Metazoa; phylum Arthropoda; class Insecta; order Lepidoptera; family Noctuidae; genus Caradrina; species Caradrina kadenii. The sequence continues at coordinate 11,751,674 of OX381690.1, read as the reverse complement.
ACGAGTGTTGTGTCTGGTGGGCTACTGCCCGATGTCGCAGAGAACTTTGATAGTGCGATGTAGGACACGTCAGTTGTAGTTGGCATGTTGCACGATAGATGTTGCTACACTGTCATGTTGCGCAGGTCAAACAGCGCACATAAATCAGCATGCCAGGAAAAAGTCCCTAAGTGCACTCGGGATAAGGGAGAATCCGTACTGTTTGTTGGTTAAAAAAAGATATAATATCGGTATTTTCAACGAGTTTTATTTACAAAAATAGAGGTAGACGCCATTATTTATTTACAGGAAGACTTCGATTCCGATCAAACATTAATATCATTAAGGCAGTGCCTTGAGCAGTTACCATCCTATATGGCCCAGTCACGCGAGCCTTAGAACATGGAAAACTACAAAATAATGCCATTTCCATAACAATTCTTCGTTATCTCATAATAATTACAAAAGCTAGAGATGATTATTATTGCTAAATTATATTTTCATTAATTACATTTTGTAGTAAAACAAAGTATTCGCACAACATATTCATAATTATCAAAACGCTTAGAGAAAAAGCAACTTTACCTACCAATATCATTGATGCAGGAGCAATGTAAATATTATGCTAGGGATAAATAAATAAAATAAAATGTAATGTAAAGTATTTAAAGAATTATTAATTATGACTAAACACGCCGCCGCAAGCTTCTCTTGAGATTAAAAGTACGGTTGACCCGCACACCAGTAGCGAAGGGTGCGAATAGGGTAAGGGTTTGTAATAGGGGGGAAACCGAAGCAACAACGACACGGTTGCGCCATGGCTGAACGGTTGGCTGCGGCGCTGCGTATTGCGGGTTCCATACTTGCACGAAACAAATGTTTGTATGATAGTTGTTTCAGGTCTGACTGTTTGTGTGTGTAAGATTATATGTTTTTAAACGCACTCACGTTACAGGAGACATTTCGAGTATGAGCGACGTATTAAAAAAACTGCTTATTCTACTTGGTACAACGAAGTATCACACATTTTTTTTATATTTAGCACCATATATCATGCAAAATTCTAAACCACAGACATTAAAATTGAATGCTGTGGTATTTTATATACCATCACGTTGTATTCCCCAAAGGGTTAGGCAGAGGTGTACCAATGTACAACCACAGGTCGCCGGCATGTTTAGGTACCATGTAATAGGGGGCGAGCCTATTGCCATTAACCGGGCACAAATCCTAACCACGAGCTGCTACTGAGAATTTCATAGAAAAGCCCAATAACACTTTGCTCGACCTGGGAATCGAACCCACGACCTCTAGCGTAGCAGTCGCGCTTAAGACCACTAGGCTACCGAGGCAATTAGCGAGGTATTTTATCTTCAATTCCTAATGCTTTTTATTTGATGGTGTATTTAAAATGTGTGTAGTATGACTATATTACTTGGCAACAGCGGACATTTCAGACTGTTATTTTAAAATTTTGTTCTGATATTCCGAACTTCCAAAGGGATAAGGACCTCGTCACTGCCACACATACTTAGTGACAGTCTAACTTTGACAAGGCCATTATATTTTAATAAACCAGTGCTCAAACCTGGCTACTGACGTGCGGTGACCGTACGAAGCTTTACAACTTAAAATTTAAAATATTGTAGCCACACACACTGGGATATACTTGTACAAGTCAGCGTGAAATCTTTGTGTTCACTAACGGCGCGCATAGTCGTGCAAGTCCGAATTTGCGCAAGTATCGTAACGAGTGCGTGCCAACCAATGGCTCAGATACTTTCGCTAATTCAGCCTTGACACGCTAATGCGTGCTTGTGCAAATTCAAACTTGCGCAAGTATTATCGTTACGTGTGTGTACTCAAAAATGGCTCAGATATTTGCGCTAATTCAGTTTACACACGTTATTTGCATAATAATATGGATATTTGTACAAGTTGAAACTTGTGCAAGTATATCGTTATGTGTGTGGCCTCATCAGAACGAGCATATTTCATTAAAGTGAATAATATCCTATTTAAATTGGTCTTCGAGGAACCGGTACAGTCTCTTCCATAATATAAACGTATTTATCATCAGTTCTGTTGTCTATTCTGCGTATTTCTAGATTGTTCTTTGTTCTCCTTTGTGTGCGATTGTGCGAATTTGATTGCGACACGCATCGCATCTTGTACTAGTTGCTCGCAGTTTATTAGGCTCACCTGAAAAAAAAGCACTTTTAAAAAGGTGAAAGTTACTAAGGGTGTTATCGCAACAAGCCGTCGATCGATGGTAGAACGGATTTGTCGACGTCGATCAATAGTTTTTACTACACCATCATTTGCTTAGCCTTTTCCCAACTACGTTGGGATCGGCTTCCAGCCTAACCGGATGCAGCTGAATACCAGTGTTTTACATGGAGCGACTGCCTATCTGTCCTCCACAACCCAGATACTAGGCAACATGATACCTCTTGGTTAGACTGGTTGTCAGACTTCTCGGCTTCTGACTATCCTTAACGACTGTCAATGATATACGAATGACAGCCTGGACCAACGGCTTTACGTGCTTTCCGAGGCACGGGGGTGTAACACCACCAACTTCCAAACTCCGGGCTGCTACTGAGCAAATCCTAATGAAAAAACCCAATAACACTTTTTGCCCGACCTGGGAATCGAACCCGGGACCCCACACTCGTTGGTCGCGCTTACGACCACGAGACCAATGGGGCAGTTATTTAGTTAGTTTTTACTACACCAATCGATCGTTTTTACTACACTAGTCGATCGACTAATCTATTCTAACATCGATCGAGTAGTGAGGTAACACCCTAAGACGGCACGGTTGGCACAATGGCTGAATGATTCGCTGCTGTGCTGCGTGTCACGGGTTCAATTCCCGGATTCACCTACAGGTAGATGTTCCGGGTCTGACTGTCTGAGAAAAATTTAAAGTTGTGTAGTATCAACTTGTAGGTGAATTTTTAAATATTGGGCCGATTAAGACCGTTGGAAGGCCGCTTGAAATTGATCCTTTTGGAAATCTATGTGGGAGGCCTATGTTGAGCAGTGGACGTCCTGTGGCTAATATGACGAAGATGATGATGATTGTTGGGCAGAATATGTTTACCTTAGAAGGTGTCATCTCAGCGAGGGTAACGTCAGGGTGGGCCTGCACGGATGCGCCGAACACTCGGGCCGCGCAGCTCAGCCAGCCGTGAGCCGTGAACGACTGTGTCATCATGTCCTACACAGACATATAACATAATTATAGGGACACTAGTATTTAGTGACTGATACTTATGCACACTTATGATGCGACTGATGAGCATGGGGTCCTAGGTTCGATACCCAGGTCGAGCAAAAGTAAAAGTGTTATTGGGGTTTTTCATTAGCAGTATTTCTCAGTAGCAGCTCGGAGTTAGGATTTGTGCTCGGTTAATGGCAATAGGCTCGCCCCCTTTTACATGGAACTTAAAACATACCGACGAACTGTGTGTGTACATTGGTACAGCCTAACCCTTTGAGGAATACAGGCGTGATGGTATGTACGTAGTTATGCATATGTAGTAGACCTCTTTGTTAAGGAGCTCGTCCGGGGAAGTAAACTACAATTATTTTTTTTTCGGATGGGAAATCATCAAATGACTTCCCCCGCCCTGGGCGAGGCGGGAGGGAGTGTCAGACTTTTACTGACTAAGACCCATCCATGTTCCTTCTTGTGCCTTCGAACAACCCGCTGCCCCTGCAGGCATCGGCCTGCTTCTTCCTTGAGTCAATGTTCTACATCTGACTGTGAATATGAACAGTCTGCTCATCTCATCTTGTGGGAGGGTAATCTTTGGCAGAATGAACGAAATATTATGTTAGATAGTGCACAGTGCACTATCCAGAGTAGTGTATTACGCGGACCTTCTTGAAACTAGAACTACTTAATTTCCGTGCGTCCAAGCGTTTTTGCCATACCTATTACTGGAATCAAATGTAACAGCTCACATTAGGACCCACAAAGTTAATGGTAATTGTAATCCATGGTGCTTGGAAATCTGGGCTTCTCCCAGTTGTAAATATCCCTTTGTGACTATTGGCCTAGTTCTGTTCTAGAAGCGCACTGCAATGGAACTCGCTATAGTAACCGCCACGAGTCGTGAGCAAAAACGCAAAGTTCATTTTCGTTCGGTCCGACTGACGGACCAATCGCTTGCAGCGTCGGTGACCCAAAAAACTCAGAAAGCAGCCTATCGTTTGTGCTCACGACTCGTGGCGGCTACTATACTTGCGTCTGTATTTCCGAACACATCAACCCTAATCTCTTTAAAGCTAGAGTGAACAAGCTTCTTCTGGGTAAGCTCACTCAATCGTCGGCCATGGCTTTATCAACTCTGACCTAGACTAGAGTCAAGAGCACACCCAAATCATACCATCACGCCTATATTCCCCGAAGGGTTAGGCAAAGGTGAACCCATGTACACCCACAGTTCGCCAGTATGTTTAAGTCCCATGTAATAGAGGGCGAGCATATTGCCATTAACCGGGCACCAATCACACTTTTTTCTCGACCTAGGAATCGAACTCAACGCGTGGCCGTCGCGCTAAGACCACTAGGCTACCGAGGCAGTTACTCAATTCGAATAAATATAAATGATTATGACCTGACACCCATTGAGGTTATACGCTGTTATAAAAGATAAAATGTGAGCACCTGTGGTACAGTGCAGGCGGCTACGAGCACTCCTCCGGCACAGCCCAGCACCATGGTGGGCATGTTCTGTCGCTCAGTAAGCAAAAACTTCACGCCTTCGCTCTGCATGAGGTATGAGCAGCGGAGGAAGTGTACTACGAAACGGCGGCCATCTTGAGACGCTTGGGACAACGCCTCCCGAATTTCTGTCTCTGCTATTGAGCTGGAATAATGCCATTAACCAGTTATTTACAAGACAAAACTTCTTTGAAAATCCACTTCTTTTTAGCCCTGTAAACCAACCCTTTATATTAGCATTAAAACAAAATGAGCTGATGATAAGATTAAAAATATCAGGCAAATAATAAATAATTAAAAAGGTTGGAAGAAACGGCGTAATAACAAACTTCTTCAGACTTCACTTGGATTAATAAACTCAGATGTAGAAGTAGCCCAGGGATTTGTAAACTTCTCTTAATAATATTCCCGTTAAAATTGGAAACAAAAAAGGGAAGCTTTAAATTCCTCACCCGCGCTCTCCGCTGCCAATAGATAAAAGACATTTTTAACGCCTGAGAGGAAACACAAGATGCTATTGGTATCTTTTGCGACCTCTCCAAGGCGTTCGATTGCATAAACCATGAAACACTGTTATTTAAACTGGAGCACTATGGGATCATGAAAGCATCTTTTGATTTATTAAGTTCATACCTGTGAAATAGACACGTTAAAGTTCAGATAAACGGCGTTAACTCATTGGGGTCTGAAATCACAATGAGTGTTCCTTAAGGTTCGATATTGGGTCCATTCCTCTTCTTAGCTTACGTAAATGAGTTGACACAATTACTTCAAAATCAACCAAAGAAAAAAAGCGGTATTTGTAGATGACGCATTATTCATTGTTAAAATAGGTGACTGACCTATTTTTAAAATTAATATTTCTGTTAGTTCTGGAAATCTTGATGTGAATAATTAGTTATTCAGGATACCTAGTTTCGCACTAAATACATGTGATATTTATTATATTGACTAGAGAAAATCTGGCTTGGCTGGAGAAGTTACAATGGGGACAACATATAGCTCTTGCAGGCCGGTAAGCTCGGCCGCTCATGCTGTTAGAAAGATTAGACACTTAACACATGTCGACATCGCACGTTTGGTCTATTTTAGCTACTGTCACAGCATTGTGTCATATGGCATTTTACTGTGGGGTCGGGCTACTGACATTGAATCTATTTTTATTTTACAAAAAGAGCCATTTATAATTTCCTTCGCTATGAACGTCTTAGGAAACGAAAAAGATCAATATTATGACAGTGCCTTATGAAAATAGTGTGTAAATGAAAATATAGATATCTTTTTGATAATTTGAGTGATAGGCATATTTTTGAAGAAAAGACAAAATAGTGCATCAATTTTTTAGATTATTCTAAGTGGGTACATATTTAGTGTGGTACTGTGTTAAATGTTACAACGAACTACTTTGTAATATATTAAAACTAAGGGAAGAAAGTTAATAAAAAATATATTAATAAATTATTACTTGAAACTAGAGGATTACATTTATGATAAAAATTCTATAAAACATGCTGGTCCTGTTCCATAGTACAATTGAAAAAGAATAAGTATGAAACTTCTTACATTTTTGTCCATACAAAACTACCTTTTGAGGGGCAACTAGAACCATTTTTTTTTTCTTTGGAAATTACAATGAAAGATACCTTTCAATGGTCTAATTAAAATATATGAATTGACTTTAACTTTGAGAGCTATATTGACAATTGTAACGATTTCGTCGTAAATACAAATCATTATTTATTTTTTTATTAAAACTAATAAACATAATGTAAAAATACGCCGTACAAAGGGAGACTTCATGCCTTGGGCATTTTATACAAGTCTCAGGGTGATTACTGTCGCGTCTAATCCTTCATTACCATACAACTCGATACTGAGCTGTAAATTACAAAACAAAACGGTATAGTAGGCGCCACGAGTCGCGAGCACAGACGTCAAGTTCATTTTTAGGATCCTTTCTGGGTTTTTTGGGTCACCGAAGCTGCACGCGATTGGTCTATTTGTCGGACCCATCGCTTGCAGCGTCGGCTCCCCAAAAAACCTACAAACAAACCCAAAAACCCAGAAATTTACTTGATGTTTGTGCTCACGACTCGTTGTGGCTACGATAAGAAATTAAGAATTTTGAATTTTGCGGGATACCTTAGCGGATCCCCTTTAAGGACGTGTTTGCAAATCTGACAATAGTCAGCTGTTTTTTGGTAGACTTTAGGATAAAATGTAACTCCATCAAACATAACTAACCGTTGCCCACACATAGATCTTTAACTGCAAATTGTAGGAATATTTTTGTTTAAAATTGTGGATTTTAATATCATAAGATTCACACAAAATTGGCAGGCTGAGTGATAATTTAACTGCAATTAATTACATAATATTGTTTCTTAAGAATGCCTTAACAGACATAGATGATAGAAATACTTAACTACCTATTTTATAAAAAAAATATGAAATGTTGCGTCACCTTCGCAGAATAAATGGATTTTCTTTCTTTCTTTCTTTACTCATAAAATAGCCCCAGAAAAAAAAAGTAGTGTATAAATTTTTTACATATATTGTTTAACCAACGGCCGTGTGCTCCGAAACTGCTCCACCCGATTTTTTGACTAGAAGTAGAGGTTATAAATTCATATTTGAATATGAAATCAAATTCAAGATGGTGTCCACGTAATTTGCTAACTTTTCATCATGGGTACCATTTTCATGGTTTCCGGTGTCGCCAAACCTACAATACTACTAAGTGGAAGCCCATTATGGTTGGAAACCCGAAGGAAGCTCCTAACTACAAAACGACCAAACCTAACTAACAAAACGAGCCCAAACTCGGTAAATCTAACTCTTGTCATAAAGAAGTCTCCCAGTAGAAGTCATCGAAGCTTACCTTACACAAAGATATATAAGTAACTTCAAAAGTATCATTATCAGTTTAACCACTCAATATTCACAGCAATCCTTGCGCGTGTGTATTTGAGCCGTATCAGTGTAATGATGTGTTTCGACACCTATTTTGCAAACGCGTCCTTAAATATTAAAATTACTCACTCCAAAGTCAGGTCATTTTCATGCACCTCCCGTTTCGCTAAGCTATCTAAAAGCGCCAGGCATTTTGCATAGTCCCCGTAGGGGGCGCCTTTGGTCCCGCAGAGCTCAGTCAACTGTTGCTTGATAAGGTAAACTTCTTCTTTCTTTCTTGCCGGGGCTATTAGGTCTATCACTTGCTCTAGTTTTTCTGATCGACAGAACAGCTCGCGTGCCTGTAAACAGTCAAGAGGATTTTTTCAGTTTTGAATGTCTCGATGATCGGTATTCTGTATGAGAGGCGTTCAAACTGTAGTGGGACAATACTAGGCCAGTATTATGGATTACATAATAATATAAATTAATTTTAAGATTTTTATGGTAGAATGAATAATAATCATCGATATTTTTTATATTTGGACTGCCTCGTTGGCCTAGTGGTCTTAAGTGCGACTGCTACGCTGGAGGTCTTAGGTTCGATTCCCAGGTCTAGCAAAAAGTGTTATTGGGTTTTTCTATGAAATTCTCAGTAGCAGCTCGAAGTTAGGAGTTGTGCCCGGTTATTGGCAATAGGCTCGCCCCCTATCACATGGGACCTAAACATACTGGCGAACTGTGGGTATACATTGTTACACCTCTGCCTAACCCTTCGGGGAATACAGGCGTGATGGTATGTTAACCTCACAAAAAGAACAGTTTATTTTTTCCCTAAAAACCCGATGAATTTTTAAATAACTATAAAATTAGATTTTTAGCTGCTTTGAAATCAATAAATTGTTAATGAATTGTCAAAAAAGTGACGTCATTATCATGTATTGTCATACAAAATCTATGGGGGAATTGCGTTTTGACATCTCATAAAAAGTACGTCAATCGATTAGTGGTGTCATTTACCCAATTCTGTTAAAATGTCTCTTATCATGGAGCTATTGATAACCGAGTAATAGGAAATATGCACGAATTTTTTTATTGCATTTTTTTTTTCTTGTATGAACAGATGTATGAACGTGGACGAGGCGAAGGAAGTATGTAAGGATCGTAGCAGGTGGCATCTGTAGTTTTTGCCTACCCCCATGGGAAAAAGACGTGAGTTTATGTGTATGTATGTTTTATCGCATTTATTAACAAAATATGAAAATGCCGTAGTAGATATGAGAAAAAATGAAATTAAAATCTTCCAAGAAATGCGGCTGTTATAAGCATTAAAACTATTAATTACGCACCGATTAGACAGAGAGATCCGACATGTGACGTCACATGCCACTACTGCCATATTAACTCCGTGTTTAATTTCGTTTTGCTAAATAGAGATAGAAACAAATCTTCGATGGCTTACATCTCTTTTAATTTCATGATTATTCGATAAATAGCTTTACTAAACTGTTTATTACATGAATAAGGATTGATTTTTTTATGCATATCCCCTATTCAATAATAATACTTACGTCTTATGCCCACCTACAGAAGTTCTTTAGAAATATCCATTAGAGTTGGTTATTACTGAACTTAAGTGAGGATTGATAACTCATTTTATTTTTATCCAACGAGGGAATTTAGAGAATCGACCAGTAGATCAACGACTATTGATAGTACCTTCTTAGCTCGTTCTCCGGTGAGCGCGTGCACTGTGGGCGTCTGCCCGCTCGCGCCCTTCACCAGCGTCACGCAGAAGTCCTCCAGCATGCCAGTCAGCGGCACGTGGGTCCCGCAGCACAGCTCCCTAACATTACACAATTGAGTAAATGACACCATTAAACAATAATTCCAAGACACAATTTCTCAAAAAAAAAATACAGTTTATTTTAGCTCTGATAACCCGATGAATTTTGAAATAACTATAAAATTCAATTTTTAGTTGCTTTGAATACAATAAATAGTTAGTGAATTGAGATGTCAAAAAAAGTGACGTCATAGTTTAGTATTGTCGTACAAAATCGATAGAGGAATCGCGTTTTGACAGCTCATAAAAAGTACGACAATTGATTAGTGGTGTCATCTACCCAATTCACACCCCAATTTAATTTCAGATGTAGCATAGAACTCTTTGGGAACAAGCTCGGTAGTGCGTGCGGGCGGGTTCGATACCGGGCAAGTACTAATGCGAGTTTTACAATCCATATGTACTTTCTAAGTTTATCTTGTGCCTAGTCCATCAGTGAAAGAAAACATCGTCATTCCTGGTTTCAATGGCAAACAAGCCGACGGCTCATGTGATGTTAAGTGGTTTCCATTGCATATAGACATCTGCAATACCAGAAGCCTTGCAAATGCGTTGCCATCCCAGAGACAAAGCAGAAATGTCTCATCATCATCATCATTACATCAGCTGCGGGACGTCCACTGCTGGACATAGGCCTCCCCCATAGAAATGTCTCACGTACCTGTAATTTCACCGACACCCATTCCCTTCAAACTGGAACACAGCAACGCTGCTTTGCGGCAGAAATAATGATAATAATAATATATTTTTTTATATTTTTTAATGTTTTTACTTTTATAACAATATTTAAAAATGTAATTTATATGTATATAGTGATGAATAAATGACAATATAAAGAATACAACTCTACGACTGCCTCGTTACCCTAGTAATCTTAAGCGCGACTGCTACGCTAGAGATCTTGGGTTCGATTCCCAGGTCGAGTAGGGTTATTGGGTTTTTCTATGAGATTCTCAGTAGCGGCTCGAAGTTAGGATTTGTGCTCGGTTAATGGCAACGGGCTTGCCCCCTGTCACATGGGACCTAAACATACCAGCAAACTGTGGGTGTACATTGGTGCACCTCTGCCTAAACCTTCAGGAAACACAGGCGTGATGGTATCTTGTTGTAATATAAGTCTAAAGTCATCAATCCGCGTTGAGCAAGCGTGATGATCAATGCTCGCGCCTTCTTCATGTGAGAAGAGGCCTTTGGACAGCTATTACTGTCCTGTAATAGGCTGGTATTATTAACACAGTAACTCACTTGGACATGAGCGGCGGTTCGATGGTGACGAGCCTCAGGCCGACCTCAGGGTACGTCTCGCCGGGCACGGTCTCCACAGACGACTCAAGTGCCAACTCCGCGCTGGTTATTACACGGGTCACTATTGGCGCATTGCAGCTTATTGATTCCCTGTAAAACGAATTACAAATTCATGTCTATGGAGACAAATAAGGCAATAGAAAATAGGGTATTAAGGTGCGTTCACACTTATAACACAATATCTTTTAATGCCAAAAATGTTATGTAACTCTTTCACAAAATGCATTAAAATATGTTTCAAAACCATGTTTTATAACATGTTGTGTTATAAGTGTGGACGCACCTTTTGACAACACCAATCAATTGACATACTTTTTATTAGCTGTCAAAACGCGATTTCCCCCCATAGATTTTGTATGACAATACTAAACTATGACGTCACTTTTCAAAGCAACTACAAATCTAATTTTATATTTATTAAAAATTCATTGGGTTTTCAGGACAAAAAAAAAATTAGTATTTTTGTGAAGTTTTGTCTTGGAATTACTGGTTAATGATGTCATCCACTACTGTCATACACTTTCCTAAGTGATACTGTCATGTTTTTCTGTTAGGAAGATGGATTGGAAGAATCATTGGAATCAATTCAATATTTCCCGAAAATTATCTTTAGTATAGACAAATCAAAGGACCAGTCATTGTGGGTATCTTTAGGTGAGGGCTGTGTCCAGCAGTGGACGTCGCTCAGCTGATATGATGATGACGAGACAAAACAGAACTCACCTAATAAGATCCTGTACACCCATTATGACATTTTGCGAGAGCCTCTCTCCGTACACTGACAGATTTAAACTCAAGTCCTTGTCTGTGACACTGGAGCCTGTGCAACAAACAACACTCTTTGGCAGAATACTCTTTATCGCCGCGTTCAACAGATGCACTCCGGTATGGTTCTGCATTAACTTCAACCTTCTCTCCGCATTAACTTCCAGCTCCACCTCCATATCGCAAAGCACAGACGTCCTCTTACCCACCGCAGCAAAATAACCCTTATGGAATACAAAGTCTTGGATCTTAAACACGGTGCTCACGTCTAACGCCACGTTGTCGTTCACATATATCACTCCCTCATCAGCCGCCTGTCCACCCTCCTCGCAGTAGAAATTCGTGTCTTTCGTCACTATGTAATAAGGTCGAGTTTCGCATGCCTCTAAAACATCAATCCAACAGAGATCTTGGTTCAGTATGCCTATGATATTTGTCTTTAACGTTCTGTACTCTAGTTCTTTACCGTTCGTTGCATAGTTGTATTTATGTAGATCATCTGTTTTGCTGTGGCCATTACGGTTTAGAATTTTGATAGCTTCGCTGAAGAGTTGTCCCTTATCATCGCCTTGTTCTTTAAAAGCAGTCTTGTGCCTCGCCTTGTGCTTGGACAGCAGTTGCCAGAAGCCTTTGATGTCTATGGTCATGTTGTTGAGATCTGCCATCCGTTTGATGACGTCCTCTTGAAGGCCGTAGGTGTCATACAGTCTGAAGACTAGTTCCCCTGGTACCATGGTCGATTTTTGTTTGGCCATAGTCTGTGGAAGTTGGAAAAGTCAATATGAAACATGTAGCTTAGAGGGATACTGTCAAACAGATATAGCTGGCAGAGATGCCGTGATTATTATAAATGGATGCAAACAAAAGCGTTACTGTGTTCCGGTTTGAAGGGTTTGGGTGCCGGTGTAATTACAAGCACATGAGACTTTTCAACTTCGTCTCTGGGATGTCAACGCATTTGCAAGGCTTCTGGTATTGCAAATGTCTATGGGCAGCGGTGATCACTTCACATCAGGTGGGCCGTCTGCCGCCTGCAGTAATTACCTTTTTAAACTCCATATACCCTTTGTTAAGCCCAGGCAGCTCCAAGTCACTTAGAGCGTCCACCTCAGGGTACTGCTGCGCCAGTTCCTCCCACTTCTTCTTCATTACTATCCTCAACTTAGCGTAAGACTGTTCTTCTTGGTCAATTATCAGCTTGGCATTAGCTTCTTTGGCTATCAGCTCGGGGTACGTTGGGCCAAGGGTTTCTGTGACCTGGTCGTATAAGATCTTCACGAGTTGAGGGTTTCGGAAGACGTCAGTGGAGATTTTAAAGGATTTCCTCAATATCTGTTTTAGGTTTAGACTGGAACAAGGTTTTTTATTAATTAAGAAGTCATTATATAACCTTCTTTTGTAATGTACAAAAATACCTGTATTAGTTTTCAAATTTAAGCCTGTTCAATACATACATTCATAAACATACGCCTTTTTCCCATGGGAGTCGGCAGAAACACTAAAACGCCACCTGATACGATCCTTAGGAACTACTTTTTCCTCGTCCACATTCATACATCTGGTCACACAAGCACGCCGTTTACGAGTACGGCGCAAACGATCTTTCAGAAGAACCTCACCAATAAGGTCATGGCCTGTTCAATTTAGCTCTTAAAAAATATTGCCCCACTTTGGGTATTTCTCCTGTATCGTGGAAGTATTTACTAGCATATAAACACAAATACACAGGGAACAGGAACTGCAGAGTGTATTAATATTTGTTATGTAAGGGAATCGAGCCCATGACACGAAGCGTACCAGTTAATTGCTCAGCCACTGCCCCACCGTGTCGTCCGCTCATTTTCGCTGACTCGTTCTTTCTCGCTTTTGTGTGACTACATACGTGTGGTTGATCACACCTAACGCATACACCTCCGTTCATATGAACATACCAAGAAGCAGGGAACACTCCATCAGCGAGACACACACTGATCATCCTCACGTGGTCTGCCAGCCTTCGGTACGCCGTGTCCACTACAGCATCAGGTTCGAAGCTGCCGCCGTAGGGCAACGCGTTACTGTTCTGAACAACATAAAATAAATAAATGAAAAAGCCCTTTTTTCCACCAATAATTCGAGCCTATTAATGTCTCAATGCAAGGCAAACGCCTCTTCTCATGCGGAGAAGGCGCGGGCATTGATCACTGCGCTTGATCAAGGCGAATTGGCGATATCAGACTTATATTAATTGGGTAGATAAAACCACTAATTAATTGACGTACTTTTTATGAGCTGTCAAAACGCGATTCCTCCATTTTTAATTTACCGGATGGGAAATCATCAAATGACTTCTCTCCTGAGCTCGTTGACTTTCAAAGCTAAAGTATTTTTGTAAAATATGTATATTGATATGGTCCAAATAAAAATTATCGGAATGATGAGAAGAAAATACCTTTGACTTCGTTATTGAAGTTAATTAAACTTCTTTATGCACGCTTGACTTGGGGAGTAAACTTGTGAATGCTTGACGAGAGCGTTACGGAAATGAGTATGACCAGGCGAACGGAAGTTGAGAGCGAGATATAAGTTAGTGAAGATAGAAAGTTATGTTTCGTATATTACTGTAGGAGCAAAAAAGAGCAGTACGCGCGCTCATTTTCTTTCTCTCTTCCTCAAGTGGCCAACTGCAGTTTTACTTCAGTCGTGTGGTATAAAGCACACGAGTCTTTTTTTTTTTTTTACACCTTTTATAAAAATATGTTACATGCCTGCTCTATTGCTTTGATGATTGGCTTGAACAAATCTGTGTCGTAGTTGGTCGGTACTCCTTGCAGAATGGTGGACATTCGCTCTAGCCCCATTCCAGTATCCACGTGACGCTTGGTCATACCATTCACTTTACCGTTTACATCTCTATGGACAACAGAGCATATGTTAAATGCTAATAAAAATAATATCAGCCTACCTTGACCCACTGCAAGACAAAGTCCCTTCTTGTATGTAAAAGAAAAAATATTTTATTTTACACTAGCGAACCGCTCTGGCTTTGCACGGGTAAAAATTTCCGATATTTCTGGCGGATTTTCCAAGAAATTTCGTAAAACAAATCTTTTTCATTCAACAAAAAAAGAATCTGTTGAATCGGTTCAGGCATTCTCGAGATTTGTGCCTACCCACACATTTAGCCTATCATATTTATTTATATAGTTACAAGAAAGATAGATAAGATGGATCAATTTAGTTTTTTTCCACTATTTCAACAATACATAAAGTGTTTATAAAACCTCATTATAATTATAAAACTGTTAAGACTCACCTGATACAATGTATAAATACTAGATTCCATATCTCAGTAAGCGAGCCATCCTTATTAATGTAGTGGATTTCAGTGCAGGGTCCACATGGGCCAGTGGCACCCATTTCCCAGAAATTATCTTTGGCGCCCTTAGCCAAGAGCCTGCTTTCTGGAACACTGAAGGGTACATAATATGTTAAAGCCATGGGGGCCACGAAAACATCTTTTAAGGGTCAGAATACAACAGTCAACAATGTTTTTAATTATTTATTGAAAAGTTTAACATGATCATATTTTTAAAAGATTAAAATTAAATAAACTAACCATCGGTTTTTTATTAAATGATAAATTATTGTTAGCGCAATTTTTTTATAAATAATAAGTTCAAAAAAGTCACAAATAGAGTTGAAAATTGTGTGTATGATAAATCCTTAAGTAATCTTTTCACAATTTCACAATTACTAACTCTATTTCCATCGATATTTGGTTGATTTTCAATTGATCAATGGAAACTGCTTCAGTGAAAAATTACTAGTTTGCTTGCATTGACTAATAATGTGGCGATTTATTAAGCACATATGCTTGATAAGTCGCCACATTATTAGGCATAAAAATTTGCTATAATATGATAAATTTAATGTCATTCAAAAAGGATGTCCACCTACCCAATTGATCTCCAGATATCCCTGCACTCTGTATCTGCCTTTAGACCGATGACAGCATCACCTGAGAAGTATGTCACCACCAAGTTCTCAGGTTTCAGTTGGAATGGACCGAGGAGCAGCTCCCATGCTATTTTACATGCCTCTTTCTGTGAATAACGAAACGGAACTATTGTTATGAAATGTTAGTATTTATTACTATGGTTTTACCCAGCCATAATAAATCCACATTTCGCCAGCTTTGATTATCAAACTAATAACACTGTGAAATAGTTAAATCTTTGGTTAAAACACATCAGAAACTGCCTCGCCTGGGGAGAAGGTCTGAGTCTCAGCAGAAATTTTTTTTTGTTGATTATGTCAATGCAAAGCATTTATTTTAATTAGACCATTAACAGGCACTTTTGAATTGTCAGCAAGTTACATTTCAAAGTTGAAGCTAGTTATTATGAAAAATAAATTGACATTAAGGGTGCACCGAGCTTTTGGTGCTAATAATCTGTTCATTTGATCCCATTCTAACCAGAGCCATGCCGCTCTTCCCCTCTATCCACTTTATTCCCGCTTCGGCCGTTGGTCGAGGAGCATGTGTCGCTTGCGCTTATGTACGGTTTTAAAAACATATAGGATTTTTAGTTAATTAGTTTCATTTTAAATGACGAACAAAGTAAACAAAAAATTAGCGCGAGACGCCCGGCTCTGCCTCACGCACACATACACGAGCGCATAGAAAGCCTAAAACCAAATAGTGCCAAAAGCTCGGTGCACCCTAAACATACAAGCAGTCCTTAATATTCCACTGTACAGTAAAGTCTCCATCTATTTCTTCCACACATAAACTCACGCCTTTTTCCCATGGGGGTAGGCAGAAACCACAAAACGCCACCTGCTACGATCTATACTGCTGATGTATTTCTTCCATTTGTCTTGAATTTGCACCACAATATGGTAGCATAAGAGAAGGTATGCTTTAGGGCAGTGTAAAGAGTAATATAATATTTACCTTATAATAATCACCAAAAGACCAATTGCCTAGCATCTCAAAAAAGGTGTGATGAATTCCATCAGTGCCCACCACATCCAGGTCATTGTGCTTGCCTCCGACCCTCACACACTTTTGAGAGTTCACTGCTCTAGTGCAAGGAGCCGTTATGTTGCCAAGAAACACACCTTTGAACTGAAAATTAAAATAATTTAGTTTTCTGCAAGAAAGTATAAGGAATTTACAGGAATTATGGGTCAGCTCAAAAGCGACGCGTTGCCGTGTCGACGGCGCGTTCGTGTTCCACGCGCGCCTCAAAGAGATGTCAGCAAAAGGAAGGGGCCACTGAGGGCCGATGCCTGCCGGGGCTGCGGGTTGTTCGCAAGAGATACCGCGCCCCCGGAACGCAAAGGGCACAAGAAGGAACATGGGTGGGTTTTAGTCAGTAAAAGTCTGACACTCCCTCCCGTCCCGCCCAGGGCGGGAGAAGTTATTTGATGATTTCCCACCCACCAGAAAAAAAAAAAAAAAGCTCAAAAGGGGTACGGAAGAAGCTATTCTTTCATGTTGTCAGGGCTGTTTGTCCTAGTACTATAAATTGATTTTGTACTAATATATTTATACTCTAGTCTTAGATTCTCAAGGATCCTAGTAATGAGTAAAATAAAAAGCGTAATGGTCTCAGAGCGTGACAGACAAATATTGTCAACTTACCTGGTTCATACCAGCATTTACAAAAGGAATAGTGGGATCATACAGCGGGATCACCGGGCTGGACTTGATGTGTTTATGATCATGATTCATAACAAAATATTCTATAAAAGTGTTCCTTATAAAGCTGCTCGAGCACTTTAACCGGACCCAGGGTTGGTGCAGGATAATACCATTTCTAACCGGTGCCCGAAGCATTTTAGGTTATGGATCGGTTATATCCACTCCAAATAACAGGATCAATGGTTTCAACACGATTTACATTAGTTTTGACCGTTTACGTAAAGTAAATATAACGTTTTACAGTTTTATTAAAATTTTCGTAACTTTTCGGCAAACTTGATCAGTTCCAGCTGTCATCATTATTCTGAAAGTGTCAAATTGTCATGATGTCAACTGTCAATGTTTAAATAACAATCGAAAGAACAAAATTGCAAAGAAAGAAAAACTGGGAAAAGAGGTTAACTTGCATTATTTTAACAATGCTTCTGTTAAGCGAGACGTTCATTAGGTAGACGTGGACAGTCCGAGTCACTTTGCAATAAAATACGTATAGTAGTAGATGTAATAGTTGGACTTTGTATGAAACTGCATTGCCTAGAAGCGCTGCAAGAGGCAGCGGTTGGATTTCAAAAGAATTCAACATTATAGCTATCTATAAAGGTCGATTTCTGCAGCCTCCCGCTGAGTTCTATTGACCTATTGTTACCACTGGTATCTTTTTATTCCATTTGTAGTAAGAACGATACTCCCGATTCTATCAAGCCCATTCTATAACCACGTGCAACCCTATTAATCCTATTATTTGACATTGACAGCTGTTTTAGTTTGACAGGCGATTTGGTCTGAAAATACAATTTTTCGAGAAAAATTGTGAAATAAATTGGTTTAATAGCAAATTAGTTAACTTAAAGCCACTTTAGAGTATGCAAGGACACGTGTACGTTCGCTAGAGGTCATAATTGTTTGCTCTCTTTCATCATATAAACATAATTCAGGTTACAAAAATTGTTGCTATAAAGGACACGTAAGTCTTTTGGTCCGATGTGTGATAAAATATTGAAGAAATGAAGCGTTTGGAACTTTTTGTCTTGTTACTGTGTGTTGTTTTATCGGCCGGTGAATTGTTAGGGCCTGACTCCCGTAAGAAAAGTGAGAAAAATGATGAGGATGAGGAAGGGAACGAAGGTGGAGACACTAAGTTTAATACCGTTGACGCCGACTACTTCAAGGAGCTAAAAGAAGCCATGAATAAGGAAATCGTGACGCTACAAGAGTACGCAGATGCTCTTAGGAATACCAAAGATGCTCCTAAAGATGAAGAAACTAACAAAGGTAAAGTGGTATTGATAATTGTAGTACTTTTGTATTTTAGATATTTACTGTTTTGTGTTGTCATTATAAGTGGGTATCTCTTTCGTTATTACACTTAGATAATCACAATATAATAGTCTAGCTTTTGCCAGTGACTTTGCCTTCATAAACCTCAAAGTCGAGATCAAGTAGTTTTCTAGATTTCACTTTTAATTATTTACATGACTTGTCGGTTAGATACAAATCAAAATAATAACACCAGCTTATTATTGCCCTGCTGCAGTACCTTTCTTCTTCTACTTAGTGTATCAATGGCAAATAAGAGAATATAAATAATATATGTTTCAAATATTATTTTGGGCCCAAAATTAGATTGCCAGTCATTAGATACTCACGAGTGCAGATGACCTGCAGACTGTGCATGATCTGCAGACTGTGGCCCACCTTTTACATTGTGTCACAGGCCCTGTGACACAATGTAAAAGGTGGGCCACAGTCTGCAGAGAGATACCACACAGGCACCGACCGTCAGTGCTATCTGTGAAACCCCACCGTTGCAGATTCTCTTTGCTAATGCTAGTGCCATTGACCATCACAGCAAGCCACATTGTCAATTTCAGACTTACATGTAAAAAAAAAAATGTAACATTTATATTTTACCAGAATATTAAAAAAATCATGTTTTGCAGATAGTCACCTAGACCAAATGGAGTACACTCTCAAGTTATTAAAGAAGAGCCTGCTGAGGCATACGGAGACAGCTTGGATACATGACCCAAAGGCTTCCGAACATTCTGACCATGATATTGAGGTAATTAAGTAGCAATCCTTACATTTTTTTAAATTTTAAGTTGGAGCTTAGTTTTTCTTTTTATTTCTGAGAATTAAGCATAATAATTTATGTGTATTTAAATTCTATTTCCTGTTAGATTCCAACTAGTATTACATTATTAGGAATAACCATAACCCTATATTTTTCTTCTTTAATTTAGTTATTGAATAGGAACAGATTTTAATGCATTGCTTACATTTCAAAGTTTTTTGTATAAATCTTTGTCCCATACTAGGAATTTCTCATGTATAGTGTTGTAATACAAACATTTCAACTCTCATACATGAACTAGACACAGAAGTCTGTAGGACATACTAATATGTATTCTGTGTGGGAATTCGAGCTAGAGGCACACAGCCCTGCAGCCAATCACAATCACTGCGCTAACCACAATATTAAACAAGTTTAAAAAGATTTTTTTGTCCTTTATACAGAAATTGGACGAGAACCCACAAGACATTCTCGATACTCTGCCACCATTGCTCGAGGAAGAAGAACCTGAATTGTCACTTGAGTTAAAAGAAGGTATAGTACTCAGCTATTATTGACACACCTTTAGATCTTCGCAGGGAAGCTGGTATCAACTGGATATAAGCTACCGAGAATTGAGCTAAGTGGCCTGCAAGTAGAGAGGTCTATGTCCAGCAGTAGACTGTTGTAGGCTGATGATGATGAACCTTTAGAACGAGTCTGTCAGATACGTAATGACAGACAGAGATGGCAAAGCATTGCTATTTTTAACATTCAACTTAAAAAGAGGGGTGTTATAAGTTTGATGTGTCTGTGTGAATACATGTATGGCACCGTAGCTCTTAAACAGATGTACCGATTTGAATACGGTTTTTTTTTACTTGGAAGCAGGTTTCCTAGCGATTTTTCTTAGATATGTTTATCAAAATCCGTTCAGCCATTTCAAGGTTATTAGCTCTTTTGTTGCTGTAGTAGGGATCTTTATTCTTCTGTCGGGGGTTACTTAATATTTTTAAAACTAGACATGGCCCTTTGTTCGACTCCTTCACAATATTGTGTGACTATACAGGGTGGAGACATATTACATACCTGTTAGTAACTCATACTGCCCATTAAACTAAGCAATATTATTAGTAGGTGCAACTAGCTTCAACTTTAAACAATAACTTCTTGGCAATTCAAAAGTAAATGGTCTTATTGAAAATAAATGACTTTGACTTTGATAAAAAATATTGTTGGGAAACTACTTATGTCTCTGGTGTGAAAAATCACAGCTTATTTCGCCATGCAATGTAACCACGCAAATTATTGTGCCTATGGGTGCGTACAACAGGGGTAGTGTGCGTATTCAATGTTTAGCTAGAACATTTAAAAATGGTATTCGTAAAATAATGTGTCTAAAAATGGGACCCTTAAGTCTGAGGAGAGACTTTGACTCCCTGTGTGTGTACAACGGGCTGAGTTCTGAGGAATTATTCGAAATGATGACAATCGGCAGGGGGCTCATCCTCACACCTTAGAAACCAAATGGTCCCGTATGGTACGGTTTCAGAGGAACCCCGCGTACGCTTAGGTTGTGAAATGAGCTCCCTGCTAAGGTTTTCCTAAGAGACTACAACATAGGGTTTTTTAAGAAAGGAGTTTTGAGGTTTTTACAGGGTCGGCAAACCACGAGTGATGTATCTGGTGTTGCAAGTGTCCATAGGCAGCGCTAACCGCTTATCATCAGGCGAGCTGCTAGCTAGTCTTCCACCCTCTGTGGTATTGAAAAAAAAACTTTTAATATTATAAATAGGTTACATACCTTTGGTATCTTGCTACATTTTCGGAGAATGCCCGAGTGACATTATATTTTCTCTTACAGCCAAAGATCTCTACGATGCAGCGATGCTGAAAGTGAACCGCCGCTCCCCCGACCTTCGCGGTGCTATTCTTCAGATCAAACAGGCCGCCGACATTGGATACATCCCGGCTAAAATCAAGTTAGCCTGGTCTTACCTGTTCGGGGAAGGAGTGGAACTCGACCTGGATAAGGCGAAGAAGATATTTGAGGTGCTGGCTGAAGAAGGAAATGCTGATGCTCATGCTGTAAGTATCTAACATTATCTAGAAACTTCTGCTCTCAACTTCGTTGGCGTGGTTTTTTTTCATTCGCGTTATGTTACGTCTTTGGTTACTGGTCCGCTCCCGTGTGCCGTACCGTGATGTTATGCAGTCTATACTATTCCTTATGAATCTGGCTATCATATACAAAAAGACTTTTTTCAAACCGACTGGCAGTTTCAGAGATTCGCGCGTTTAAACAAACAAACATAAAAACATCTCTTCAGTTCCTTAATGATTTGGTTTTTTTGTCCGTTTGATGTAGGTAGACTATAATCTAACAAAAGAAATACTTTTATCTTTTTTTCCAGGGCATGGGTTTCCTCCACGCGACCGGCATCGCAGTCCCAGTGTCTCAGGGCAAAGCCCTGGTGCACTACACGATGGGAGCTTTAGGTGACAGCGACTACGCACAGATGGCGCTGGCGTACCGGTACTGGAGCGGGAACACCGTGCCCAGCTCGTGCCCGAAGGCTATGGACTTGTATATGAAGGTGGCTTCTAAAGGTAAGATTATTTGTGTAGTTGGCCAGGTATAAGTAAGCTGGTCTTAGGGATTATCCCTGGGTGATAATCCGTATTGATTATTTAATTTATTTTTATTGTTTTCTTAAGATATTTGTTTTATATGTATGTATATAAGTAGATATGTTTTATGTACATTATTAGTTGTGGTGTATACTTATCAGTATGGATAGTTTTAGTTATGTTGTGCTTTTGTGCAATTTATTTTATTTATAAAATTGCATTGAATTCTTTCTTTTTTTTTTAGTAATGTATTTTGTTTCACATTAATTTTATGATTTGCACCTGCCATGTTATCTCTTCACCACCTTTGGTTGACTGGTAGAGAATGCATAAGGCATTAAGTCCGCCTTTGTATTTTTTCTTGCATAAAATTTAAACTGCCTCGGTAGCCTAGTGGTCCTAAGCGCGACTGCTACGCTAGAGGTCTTGGGTTCGATTCCCAGGTCGAGCAAAAAGTGTTATTGGGTTTTTCTATGAAATTCTCAGTAGCAGCTCGGAGTTAGGATTTGTGCCCGGTTAATGGCAATAGGCTCGCCCCTTATTACATGGGACCTAAATATACCGGCGAACTGTGGGTGTACATTGTTACACCTCTGCCTAACCCTTCGGGGAATACAGGCGTGAGTGTGCATAAAATTTAAATAGATAAATGTCACCCAGGTGAACAAAGTGGAATTCGGCTTCCTTATATCACTTTGGAAACAAAATCAATTGGTGTAATAAATTCACATTGAAATTAATTCATCCAGGTGATAAGAGGTGACCTTTTCGATTATTTTTGTACAGTTGTAATCATTTACATGAAATGATAAATTAGTTATTAAATAGGCAGACGGACATAGCTGAACTTACTTAGATAGCCTGGCATTGCTAGCCATACATAGATAGTCGGGCATGGCTAGCCATACTTAGATGCCCCAAAATAACTAGCCATACGTAGATATAGTAGCCGCCACGACTTGTGAGCACAAACGTCAAGTTAAATTTTGGGTTCTTTCTAGATTTTTTGGGGCGCCGTCGCTGCGCGCGATCGCTGACGGACGGACCAATCGCGTTCAGCTTCGGCGCCCTAAAAAACCCAAAAAAATAACTTTTCGTTTGTGCTCACGACTCGTGGCGGCCACCATACCCGCACATAGTGGCACGCATAACCACCTTATTTTTGTTTTGTTTTGTAAAGTGTAATATTGTTTGTTTAGTGGCAAGCCAGGTAACATTCAGTGGTGGCCCAGCCATACAGCGCACGCGCCTCATCGACGAGGCTGAGGGTGGTGGGCCCGGCACGCTCGACACCGACCTCATCGAGTACTACCAGCTGCTGGCCGAGAAGGGAGATGTGCAGGCGCAGGTACTTATTAATCTTTCAATTAAATTAACTAACACCTCGAATAAAATTAGTGAATTAATTCGAGTTTTGAAGGCATTAAGTCCGCCTTCGTACTCTTTTGTTGCATAGAGTTTAAAAAAAGTGATATGTCAAGCCAGTCAAGTGAGATAACTAAGGACTTTGGTTGCTTTGTTTTAGCTACTTTTATATCTAAAGGGGAGAGGGGGGGATATCCCCTCTCTATCCCCCCCCGCCAACGGCTTTGAGATTATGATTATTATTATAACTTGAATGTATATCTCGGGACATCGGGGACCTTTGCAAGGCGTACGAGAAGCCAACTCGCATATGCCCATTAGGCATTATTTATTTTCTAGATGTGTCACTCATACAAGATTACATTCAGGTCGGCTTAGGTCAGTTGCACTTCCAAGGCGGGCGCGGGGTGACGCTAGACATCGTGAAGGCTCTCCACTACTTCCAACAAGCCGCCAAGACGGGCAACGCTGTCGCCAACGCTTTCTTAGGCAAGGTATGTGGTTACACAAGTATTTTTACCCGACTGCGCGATGCAAAGGAGGGTAATTTGTTTATCAGTCTATGTATGTGTGTATGTTTGTCCCTTTGTAACGCTCTAGAGCCAAATTGCGTAGGCCGATTGTGATGATTCTTACTTAAATAAGTTCGTCTTGATTTTGCGACTGAATGGATTCCTTCTAAACTGGAGGGATAAAAGCACCAGGATGGAACAGCCTACAAAACATACATACATAACTCACGCCTCTTTCCCACGACGGTAGGCAAAAACCACAGAGCGCCACCTGCTACGATCCTTACGTACTCCTTTCGCCTCGTCCATGTTCATACATCTGTTCATACAAGCAAAAAAGTGTCCAAAATCTTATAATCGTTCTGTTTTAGATATTCTTAGAAGGAGGCGATGGTATCAAGGCGGACAATGAGACAGCTCTGAGATACTTCAGGAAGGCGGCCGAGTTAAACAACCCAGTCGGACAGAGCGGTCTGGGCATCATGTACCTACAGGTAAATATACACCAACCATGATGAGAAATGGCTGACGACACATACCATGCATCGGCAACATGCGTGTATTCCCCGAAGGGTTAAGCAGAGGTGTGCCAATGTACATCCACAGTTCGCCGGTATGTTTAGGTCCCATGTGATAGGGGGCGAGCCTATTGCCATTAACCGGACACAAATCCTAACACCGAGCTGATACTCAGAATTTCATAGAAAAACCCAATAACACTTTGTTTGACCTGGAAATTGAACCCAAGGCCACTAGCTAGCGGCTAGTTTAATACCATTAGTATACTTATTGATTATTGTGATATATCCAGGGTCGCGGCGTTCCAAAAGATACGACCGCAGCGTTCAAATACTTCACGATGGCGGCCAATCAGGGCTGGGTAGAAGGACAGCTGCATCTCGGATTCATGTACTTTGGTAAGCATTATGTTATAAATAAAACAAGTCCATAAAATTAGCATTTGTCTCATTCTGGTAAAATAGCTGCTCTCGCTATTGCCTTGACGATTGAATAGTGAAATAAATAAACACACCAGGCGCGTTCACTATCTCCAAAGACAGGATTTAGAAGAACACGCCTGGCGTGTCGGCAGCGATGAATATTATTTTAACTCTTTTTTTTTTTTTTGTACAGGCGGAATCGGCGTCCGGCGCGACTTCAAGCAAGCCAACAAGTACTTCTCTCTAGCATCTCAAACAGGCCACGTGCTGGCGCTGTACCATCTCGGACAGATGCATGCGCAAGGCCTCGGGGTGTTGCGCTCCTGTTCCACTGCCGTCGAGGTGAGTCCTGCAACTACAGAATCCTGGCAGCACCTAGGTCCCCATTTTTGGCATTAGCATCTCCGGAAATCTAGACAATGATGCCCCTGTCTCGAAAGGTGCTATCGAAGTCAAATTATTTATTTGAATCAGGCACTTTTGAAGAAAACAATAATATAATTAATATATTTTCTATTACTAAAATCAAGCTCTCAAAAAGCACTTCTGATAGTCTTTTGCTGGTAAGAGTTGTCTAATCCCAAATGACATCGCCCGTTCACGAACATGACGCACCATTTAGCTCAACCATTTGAAAGGAAATTAAAAATGGCAAATACATTTAGATAGTTATTTTTGAAGTAAAACTTGACTTGGGGAGTAAGCTGGTGAATGCTTGACGAGAGCGTTACAGAAATGAGTGTGATCGGACGAACGGAAGTTGAGAGGGAGATATAAGTTAGTGAAGATAGAAAGAGAGCGAGTTACGTTTAGTAAATTACTGTAGGAGCAAGAGAGAGCAGTGCGCGCGCTCATCTTCTTCCTCTCTTCCTCAAGTGGCATGTCAAGTGACACGACTGACATTTTACTTCAGACGTGTGGTCTAAAGCACACGTGTCTTTTTTGTTTCGTTCTACATTTCGCTCGTTTCCTTGGACAGTTGTTCAAGAACGTGTGTGAGCGCGGGCCGTGGGGCTCGCGGCTCATGCTGGCGCACGCGGCGTGGCGCGCGCGCGACGGGGACTCGGCGCTGCTGCAGTACCTCGCGCTGGCCGAGCGCGGGTACGAGCTCGCGCAGACCAACGCCGCTTTCCTGCTCGACACCGGTCAGTACTGAGGGGATATTTATTTATTTATTTATTTACTCTTACAAAAGGCTTACGGACTAATTATAGTAAATACACAACGTACATAGAAGACAAAGTTGCCAATGACAAGCCTCCACAGATAATGTCTATCTATTGTACAATTAAACAGAATAATTAATTATAAACAAACAGTTTGGGTGCCGCTACCTGCTAGAGGGCGTCCAACAGTCCAAAGAGCACACCGACAGCCCACCACACCAAGGACGAAAATGGTGTGGTTTATGTAACGCGTACAAAGCACACCATTCCCAAAACTGATACGAAAAGCTGCCAATTCACTCCTCCAGACTATCAGTTACCTACCCCTTAAGTTTCATGTACACACTACATCACTTACATATGCAATACATACACTATATTACTTGCTTATGCATACATTTTATCTAGTTGGATATTTTTGCACTTTCACACTTCAAGTTTAAAATAAAGTCTACTGATATTATGGAATAGTAGTGTATTATTGACAGACACATAGGATCGAGTACTTAGAAACGACTGCCCCGTTGGTCTCGTGGTCACAAGCGTGACTGATGAGCGTGGGGTCCCGGGTTGGGCAAAAAATGTTATTGGGTTTTTTCATTAGGATTTGCTCAGTAGCAGCCCTGAGTTTGAATGTTGGTGGTGTGACACCCCCGTGCCTCGGAAAGCACATAAACCCATTGGTCCCGGGTGACATTCGTAGATCTTAGACAGTCGTTGCGGATAGTCAGAAGTCAGGAAGTCTGACAACCAGCATAATCAAGAGATATCATGTTGCCCAGGAACTGGGTTGTGGAGGTCAGATAGGCAGTCGCTCCATGTAAAACACTGGTATTCAGCAGAATTCGGTTAGACTGGAAGATGACCCCAACATAGTTGGGAAAAGGTTAGGCTGATGATGACATAGATTCGAGTACTTGCCGTACTTACTGTTTAAACATTATTTTGCGGTCATAGATGTAGGTTATATGTTTATCTAGACTTAATGATATATGTCATACCTGATAATATGTAATGTGTAACTGTTATGTGTTTAGTGGGCTACTGCCCGACCGTTGTTGTTGGGATTTGGTATATATGCTAATGAGGCGGAGAACTTTGATATCGCGATGTAGGAAACGTCAGTTGTAGGTCGCATGTGGAGCGATAGATGTCGCTATAAGGTCATCGCCCATTACAACTGCACTGTTTCGACACGGTAACGTCCTAGCCGGAATCCCTTAAAAAATTCAACCATTAGCTGTAAGTGCGCCGTCTTCAGCCGCCTTCAACTTATTCATCTTGTGGTAAAAAATATTTTAACGCACACGATTTAGAGTCCAAACTTGAATGGCATATATTTAGCTTAGTGAGCTTTGAGCTATGGTGACGACATGAGTAACGCGGCCGGGCTCCGCAGGCGAGGTGCGCCTGTTCGGCGAGGCGGAGCGCTGGGCGCGCGCGCTGCAGCTGTGGGCGCGCGGGGCCGCGCAGGGCTGCGGGGCGGCGCGCGTCAAGCTCGGAGACTACCACTACTACGGGCTCGGCACCGCGCAGGACCTGGAGGCCGCCGCTTACCATTACAGGTACGACCATCAAGCGAACATCTTTGCCAAAAAAAAAAACCAGCTGTTTCATACATTTTGGTCATATTGTAGGGCATTATTTGATGTCATTATTGGTGTAGTGGCTGAGCGAATAACTACAGCGCTGCGTGTCGCGGGTTCGATTCCCGCACAGTACCAGTATTCGTGTGGTTTATAACTAGTTGTTCTGGGTCTGGTTGTTTGTATGCGAGTTTATAAATATGTAAATGCACCCACAAATTTCTAGTGCGGGCCGAGGTAATCCTAATAAAAGGTAAAAAATATATACGGAACAGCTGTTTTTTCATTTTTTAAATTAGCTAAAACTTATTTGTATTCATTTGTACGTGTAAAATGCACCAATAATTAAAGGTAACTCTACATGTTAATGAATTTTTAACCTAAGCAGCATGCGACACTTTGCACCCACTTTTCTCAACAGTCATGAGACCCGTGTCATATGAAACCTCTTATGGAGTACTTCATTTCATTCTTAGGCAGCTAAGTTCAAATCCAGCTCGAAAATGGTGTTTTGGTACATTCTGTCATTACCCTGTAAATCTTGGGCAAACATTCCCACACTGTCCAGCAGTGATGAGCAGCAAAACACCATTTTCTGAGCTTAGCTGCCATATAATGAAATGAAGTACTCATTGAGAGCTTTCACATGACATGGGTCTCATCACTGTCGAGCAATATTGAAAGGTGGGCCCAAGAATCATACAACGTTGCCCATGGTCCTTTGGATGAGCTGTAATCTGGATTCCACGCTGCAGGATAGCGTCGGAGCAGCTGCACAACGCGCAGGCCACGTTCAACCTGGGCTACATGCACGAGCGCGGGCTGGGGCTGGCGCAGGACGCGCACCTGGCCAAGCGCTGCTACGACCTGGCGGCCGACACGTCGCCCGACGCGCGCCTGCCCGCCGCACTCGCGCTCGCGCGCCTCAGCGCCGCCTCCGCCATACACCAGATACTTGATGTAACTATTCATCTCAACTTTCTTTTATCACCATCCATCACGCCTGTATTCCCCGAAGGGTTAGGCAGAGGTGTACCAGTGTACACCAACAGTTCGCCAGTATGTTTAGGTCCCATGTAATAGGGGGCGTGTGCTTTAGACCGCACGGCTGAAGTAAAACTTCAGTCGTGTCACTTGAAGAGAAAAAAAAATGAGCGCGCGCACTGCTCTCTCCTGCTCCTACAGTAATATACGAAACGTTACTCTCTCTGTTTCTGCCTTCACTATCTTATATCTCCCTCTCAACTTTCGTTCGTCCGATCACACTCATTTTCGTAACGCTCTCAAGCATTCACCAGCTTACTCCCCAATTCAAGCGTGCGTAAAGAAGTTTTACTTCAACAAAACTCGAAACATTTATAAGTATATAGTACAATAAGTTTTGATGCGCTATGGCCGCATTAAAGTCGATAATTATCAGTCATTTTTCCAGAGTCCGTTGGCAGTACTATTCCTGACTGATTCCACTCTACTGTCGAACTGGGACCTGTACCTCATCACGGCACTTCTGGGGGCGCTGTGTATCGTGGTGTACCTGAGAAGGCCGCCTCAGCCGGCAGCTTAGTCTAAACTGAAATAAGAACTTAAGCAGACAAGCTACTTGTAGCATCAGAGTTAATTATCCAAGTCAAAGTAAAAGCTCGTTCTAAAACGTATGTAGGTCTCTATGGAGAAAAACGAGCAAGAAACTCCATGGATACTCTTTTCAATAAGATTTTACTACATTAGAAGTGTCTACCTACAGACGAACAAACAATTTGATATAAAGCTGGCTTAATTACAACTACCTACTTGGAAACAATGTGATGGGAAATCAATGAATTTTTTAAATTAAGTTTTTACAAAATCCTGGTTACATTATACTTGTTGCTTCTGTATGCTCCAGAGTTGCGGAACTAGTTTGAAAGAGTCACCGTGGCTCTGAAACGCAAAGGGCATTACGAGGAACACGGATGGGTTTTAGTCAGTAAGAGACTGACACTCCATTCCGCTTCCGCTTCGGCTGCCAAAAGTAACTTGTCTGCTAAAGCATTAACCCCGAATTCTCAAACGACACTTAATTTGAAGACGTTCTTAAATGTATCTCTGTCGCTACAATATACCTTAAAGTGACAGAGATAGCATAAGAATTAAAGGCGACTTACAATAGGGAGTATGTATAATTTTTTATTTATTTAAAATATCAATCCTCATTCATGTAATAAACAATTCAGTAAAACAATTTTTCGAATAACCATGAAATAAAATAAGATATAAGCCATCGAAAATTTGTTTCTATCTCTTTCTAGCAAACGAAATTTAACCCGGAGTTTGTATGGCCGTAGTGACATGTGACGTCATAGTCCATGTCGGATCTCTCTGTCTAATCGGTGCGTAATTAATAGTTTTAAATGCTTATAACGGCCGCATTTCTTAACTAATCTTAATTTCACTTTTTGTCATCTTTACTACGTTATTTTCATAAACGCTATTAAAAATTTTCATGCATATTCCCAATTGAGTAGCGTTTGAGAATTTGGTCGTATGACTCCTGGTATAATAAGTTATCTTGTGACGTGTAGTGAGTGTTCTTTGTGATGAGACCGTGATTTGTACATACATGTGAATGATTTATGTAAATAAAATGTAAAAATGTTTTAATTAAAGTTTTCTTGTGTTTTATTCAGTATTTTGTTTGTACGTTGATTTTTAAACAATTCTATCAAACTGTAGAAAAAAAAAATTGGATAGGAGATACCACTGATCAATTGACATGCTTTTTATGAGCTGTAAAAAGGGATTCTCACAGATAATATATAGCAATAAACAACTGTGACGTCACTTATTCGCGAACTCAATTGATTTCAGTCATTTAAAAATAATTTTACTGTTAATTGAAAAGAGGGA
Source organism: Caradrina kadenii (assembly GCA_947462355.1). Classification (NCBI taxonomy): domain Eukaryota; kingdom Metazoa; phylum Arthropoda; class Insecta; order Lepidoptera; family Noctuidae; genus Caradrina; species Caradrina kadenii. Next base: position 11,721,317 of record OX381690.1, on the reverse strand, counting down.
AAAAAAAGAGAGGAAAGAGGAATTTATTTCCTCTTTTAGAAAAGTTGTCTTGGAATTACTGGTGTCTTCTATCCAATTGAAAGTTTTGTGACAGGATAAATAAACACAATTACTTTACTATTACTTTTATTTATATTTAAAAAATACATTACAGTTAAGTTCATATATAGTTTTATTTAAAAAAAAAATTTGATACTTCGCTTTGATTCCCAGCTCGAGCAAAAAGTGTTATTGGGTTTTCTATGAAATTCTCAATAGCAGCTCGGAGTTAGGATATGTGCCCGGTTAATGGCAATAGGCTCGCCCCCTATTACATGGGACCTAAACATACCGGCGAACTGTGGGTGTACATTGTTATACCTCTGCCTAACCCTTCGGGGAATATAGGCGTGATGGTATGTTATGTTTTATGTGTTCGCTTTATAGTACTTACGTGTTAAATTCTAGTAACATACACAAAACCCTATTAATTTGATCGAATACGTCACTGAGGCCCTGCAAGGCACACGGATAGGTTTTAGTCAGTAAGAGTCTGACACTTCCTTCATGAAGTCATTTCCTCCATCCTTCAGAGCGTCACATCATGCCTTTCTCCAGCTGTTCAATCTTCCTCGCGATGTCATCAGCAGAGAAAGCGTAGTCCACTATCCCTTCCGGCTTCGCGTCCGTCTCTCTTGTAGTTTTCTAAACACATAAAATCAGTACATTAGAATTAATTTTACAGGTTAAGTTCTTGATAAACTGATATGATACAAACAACCGCACGTACTCACCAAAATAAATAAGTAACATATAATAGAGGATTTTTATACGCTGATGGATGGTTTCGAATAAAATATGATTTAGTGATTAGAAAACATCATACAATCACGCCGGTATTCCCCGAAGGGTTAGGCAGAGGTGTAACAATGTACACCCACAGTTCACCGGTATGTTTAGTTCCCATATAATAGGGGGCGAGCCTATTGCCATTAACCGGGCACAAATACTAACTCCGAGCTGCTAAGAATTTCATAGAAAAAACCCAATAACACTTGCTCGACCTGGGAATCGAACCCAAGACCTTTAGCGTTGCAGTCGTGCTTCGTTCCATTAGGCTAACGAGGCAGTTAGAAAAGAAATGGTTCAATAATTCAAATTAAAATAAATTCGCAGGCATCCATCACTTTGGAAGGAAATTTCAACTATATCTGACAACCCTGGTTACTTATCCCTTTTGTTGACCGTACATATAAAAGTAAAGAAAGCGTTTCAAACGAACATTATTAAATTATCCAAACAATGTTCTTATTCCTATATGCGATTATGGACATTAGAAATAATATTCCATTTTATGAAAGCCTTATTTAGCATACCCCAAAGTATGCTTTATAAATTACAGCCTTACTGCCATGAAATAAAGGTGCCATCAAAAACTACCATACTACTACTGTTACTATGACATGCATACTTAGTCAGGGGTTACTTCAAACTTTTTTATTCTGTATTTTTGTGAAGTTGTGTCTTGGAATTATTGTTTAATGGTGTCATCTACCCATTTGCCCAGCAGTGGGATTGGACCATACGTACCCAGAACTGAGCGTACTCCGGCGACACAGCTTGCAGGTCCGCAATCTTATCCTCCATATCTTTCAGCCGCTTGTATATGTCCTTAGACACGGGGCCGATGTTGAGGTATTTCTCGATGGCCACCACCCGCTCGGCTATGGATGATGGTAGACCCCCAGTGTCTGTCTCCTCGGGGTACATGTCTGCAGCTGACACGGTTTGTGGACCCCACTCGTTGTGGATTTTGCGAACTGCGGTTGGGATGATAAATGGTCGACTTTTTACATACATACATAAACTCACGCCTTTTTCCCATGGGGGTACGCAGAGACCACAGAATGCTACCTACTACGATCCTTACATATTCCTTTCGCCTCGTCCACGTTCATACATGTGGTCGTGCAAGCCCGCCACTAATCGACTTTTAACGAATTCGTTTAAATATTATTTACTGTGCTTTGTTGGTTTAGTGCGCAACTGCTAAAAGTTAGATCGTAGATTCAATTGACAGGGGCAATTTTTTATTGTTTGTCGGTCCGCGTGATGACTTTGTATATTTCTTTGTGTATTCTAGTAATTTTCAATTAAACTTAATTCACATTACCATATAGATGATATTAGAAACAAGGATTTAAATAGACTTTATCATGCTCCTAAGAGCCATATATATAAATTCGCCGTAAGTTGGTAACGAGGTAGACAGGCTTCAGGTCTTTACATCATAAGACGGTAAAATAAGGGAGTAAAAAAATAACTCGCCTTTCAAGTGTCCTTTCGAGTCGCTCCTCCTGACGAACTGCGTCCGTACTCTAGCGCATGTCTCCGTCTCCATGTCAGCTTCCTTATTAGGAATAAAGTCGTGAATATTGTTGATGTTCACTTGTTCCCTCTTCCGTTCAATAAAGTTATTTATCCGCTGCTGCAGTTCCTCGCAGGACACGTTGATCTGGACTAAGGTTTTGTCGACCGGCAGGGCGGGGTTGGGACCTGGCGTTGGGATTGGCGACGAATCTGGTACTGTACCTGTAATTATCACCATCATATTAGCTGATGGACGTCCACTGCTGGACGTAGGCGTAATACCACAATGCCTGTAATATTTGGTGGGTTTCTGGCGGGTTTTACCGCCACGAGTCGTGAGCACAAACGTCAAGTTAATTTATGGATTCGTTTCTGGATTTTTTGGGGCGCGACGCTGCACGCGATCGATCCGACAGACGGACCAATCGTATTCAGAGTCGGTGTCCAAAAAACCCAAAAATGAACTTGATATTTGTGCTCACGACTCGTGGCGGTTACTATAATTATGTTAAGTTTGTTTGTTTTCCTAATAGAAAGCTATACTATTGCCGAGCATCATAGGAGATGTTTTATGGTATATTTGACTTCCACGCGAATGAAATCGCGGGCAGAAACTAGTAATCTTTATTTCTGTATTGTTACAGTGGCATCTTTGATAAAAAATGTACAGAAAACATTTTATTAATATAGTGTTTTCGATGACTTTGTAACTTGGTCTAGCATAGTCCCAACTTGTGGGACTCAGACATTCTCTCTATTTCTCATAAAATTACCAAAAAAAAAATATTTTCGATTTCTGTTGCAAGAGTTGATTTAGATTTAAAAGCCAATTTTTCAATCGTCGGATAACACAAAGTCAATAGGTATTTCTGCTGAATTAAATATTTATAAATAATTTTAAACGGGGTAATAAATATGGCGGTTCGACAGTTTCTATATAAAAAGAAATTACAAATTACATTCTTTTTATTTCTAATTGATCCAATAAAAGTTGTTTAACTTGAAAATTCAACTCTAAAGGTTTCTTAGCTATGTTAAAATTATGTGCATTTTATCTAAACAATATTAGAACGTGGTAGTTTGCTTGTTAGATTCTAAGTTTTCTAATGTTCGTTTCTGTTTTTACTCGGGGAAACCTGTAATTGGCTTTGTGTTGATATATACCACTGTTATCCATTTGTTGTAGCTGTTGGTTCTCTTTTAATAAATAAATAAATAATCTCAGAAGTTCAGTAAAAAAAAATTCTCTAATAGAAAGCTACTGCATTGCTGAGTATCATAGACTATAGTTTTATTTTAAAAAAGTTTTAAAACGCAGGAAAGTGCATCTTTGTAAATAGTTACAAGCAGTCTGTAAATATTCTAATTATGTTTAACTATTATTAACTACGCAGCAAGAATCGAACATCTGACCTTATCAGAATGTTATCACCACAGCGGACCACTCGGTTATCAATGAAAACTACTTGAAACAATCTTAAACTTTATTTCTGATTAATGCATTGCTCACTTAAAAACTAATTCCTTCAAACAAAAACAAAAAAAATTGCTGTCACCCAAACTATTCACAAACATAAAATGTTTGGATTCAAATGTAAATTATGTAAATAGAAAGAGATCTACTTAGAAATAAAATAAAATTAAAAAACTAGACATTGAGAAAAGAGTTAAAAAACATGCATTTCATGCTGTACAGATTTAACCCATATCATCCCAGTGTTCCATTTTTGAAAAACACTAATTTAAAAATGCGTTCAAAAATTATAATAAAAAAATAAAAAAGTAACCGTTTCAAAAATGGAACACTGGGATGATATGGGTTAAAAATAAAAATTGATATAAAACATTACCTATACAATCTATCCATCTTTCAAAGATGGAAGAAGTTGTACGGTTCCCAGCAATGGGAAGCGAATAGGCTAATTAAAAATGAAAAGAAAAAGAAGGGTGTAAAAAGACTTCTTCTTCTTCTTTTCGAATCGATGATTTTAGACAAGCTTATAATTTTTTGGGCCCAGTAGGTAGTCACGTTCAATAGACGGGGCCCGCTAGGAACAGTGCCTGCCAGGGTTGCGGAATTTGTTCGAAGAGTGTTACCGCGGCCCTAAACCGAAAATGGCATTAGGAGGAACACGGGTGGGTTTTAGTCAGGAAGACTCTTACACTCCCCTCCGCTCCGCCCAGAGCAAAGGGAAGACCTTTGATAATTTCCCATCCTTAAAAAAAAATGTTTATTGCGACATCAGCAGCGTTGTTGTCTTCTAAAGTGCAGGTGTAGGGCCACTTTTGGCACTGGTAAAGAAGACCTCAAAAAGCCGAAAGTTGCAGGTCCTTTCCACTGTTACGATTCGTTTTTTTTTTGCTCTGAGGCATATCTGGGAACCTTTTTGTTTTCTAAATTACAGGTCAAGACTGTAACCATTTTCTAACGTCGTTTTTACGACAATATTTTTTTAATTTTATAACTAAACTGTAAATACCTCCCTGTACGGTCAACCGTACAGGTAGGTATTTAAAGTTTAGTTCGGATTCAAATCCGAAAGCAAAAAGATTTGCGAGCGTTATTATTCGAACCAAAATTAAAAATCAGTTTCTAGCAATTTTGAAATGTTACTTCGTTTGATGAGCACTTGTACTTCGTATGAAACGGCCACGTGATGTCTTTTTATAACCCCTATATTATTTCTCTAGTCTCTACAAAAAAAATTAGAGATTTTAATGAAGATTTATATTTTTTTTAATCTTCACTCATAGTGATAACAATTAAAAACATCGTGTGTAGGAATCACGAATAATGCATAACATTTTTATATATATAATTATGTACTAATAATCTACAAAGTAAGTTTTATATAAACGATAAAATATAAATATTAAATATAATAGTAATATTTTAAATAAAACCAATCTGAGCAGCCAATATCCCTGAGTAAAAGATTTTAATGTGACAAAGCATAATATACTTTAACTTTACGACTTTATAGTTTAAATTTCCACCACGTATTTACAATTCACGGTTTAGGATTTGTTTTGTACGTAGGATGATTATCATTAGAATTTCAACGATAAAATCATGAAGTTAAGGTATATTGTGCTTTGTCACGTTAAAATCCTTACTGTGCTATGCCGCTAGTGGGAGTCGACGTAGACAAAGCAGTCAAATATACTCGAGCAGTTTTCATTGATTATTGATAATGAACTAAAGACCTACAGAAATAGAGTTAAAATTTGCGTAACCACGTGCATGAAACTAAATATGACGCATATTTATATCTTACATACAATTCCCAACTCTATGTTTATAGCAATTTAGTTCATTTTCAATTGATTGTGGCAATAGTATCGCTGTACCATAAAATTTTCCCCTAAATAGTGTGATATCATAACTAATTAGTTTTACCTTCACTTGCTCACAGCCTTACTAGTCAACAAATAACCCTAAAAACGCATATTAAAGTACTTTTATAGCCCAAAAGGCTCTAACCTACTATAGCACTAATCAACATTACTTCATATTGTTCAAATCCTAAATAATGACCCTTAAACAGGTAACAATAGAGCTCTTTCTTACATGACGACAGCTGTAACCATTATGATTAAAGGCTCTAGTAACCTATGAAAACCATCGACCACTAACTCGCTAGAATATGGACTAAAAAAACCTAATAAGATCACTTCACCGTATCATACTATGACCGTGCTAGGACCGTGTCAGGCAAAAACATATTCTTTGTATTGGAATTGGTTCAAACTTACCCAGTACCAAATTTCATCAAAATCGGTTCAGTGGTTTAGTCGTGAAAGCGTAACGGACAGGAGTTTCGTATTTTCGAATTTACTAGCGACCTGCCAGCGACTTTGTCCGCGTGGTTTATTTCACCCGCATTAAGTTACGTCTTCCGTTAGTGCTCCGCTCCCGTGTGTCGTAGCGTGATGTTATATAGCTTATGTTACTCAGGAATAATGTAGCTATGTATTGGTGGAATTTTTTTTAAATCGGTCTAGTAGTTTCGAAGCCTATTCGTTACAAACAAACAAAATAATCTTTCCTCTTTATAATATTAGTATGGAGGAAGTATGGTTTTATTAAACGTAAGTACATACACCACAATTTTTTTATTAGTACAAAAAAAAACGGGGCTCTATCTGTACCCGTTACTGATCATACTTGTGTAGTCAAAAGTAAAAAAAACAAAATCCCAAAATTGTCCACGAAATTTTGTCATAATTGGTAATTTCATAATTGAATCAATCATTCAACAATTGCTACAATTATTTGCTACTACAAAATACTACGCGCAGTGCTAATTTATAAGCGGAAGTGCGCGAACGCTATTTAGAAACATATTTCCATAAATTGAGTGACATTTTGGGATATAAACAAACGCTAATAACTTTGCTGTTTATGAATATTATGTATTGAGACTTTACATATATGATAACAATACCTTCTATAATAAGCCCTTTAAGTATTTGTACTAATTAAGAATTAGTGGTGTATAGTAGGAGACTATGTCTACCATTCCGTTGCGTCACCGAACAGCACGTGACATGCACAGATCGTCAACAATTGCCGGTTGATACGTTCCACGCATAGTATTCTGTGTCGGTATCAGGACACTTCCGCCGAAAAAACGATTGCGCGAATGGATATTTGCGCGACAAGACACTTGCGCGAATCCATTAGCGGCAAAGGACGTTTACGCGAATGGTCGTTGGTGGGAATAGCCATTTGCGTAAAAGACTTTTAGGCGAACACACTTGTGCATTTGTTTGCGCAAATACACTTGCACGAATGGAGACTTGCGCGAAACATTTCCATCTCAGCTATGTTCATAGCACGATCATAGTATGGTATGGTGTAGTGAACAGACTCCTTCCCCACACCCTTACAACCCTTCCTATTCTGCTATAATTAAATGTACAAAGAGCTATTCAAGAGCTCAGCCGACGGTTTGACCGTTGCAAGCTCTACGTTTAGTGGACCACGCACATTCGACATTCTCCTTCCACACCGGGGCGTCTCCCTCGTAGACCTCTTTCTTCCAGATGGGCACGCTGGCTTTCAGACTCTCGATACAATGGGAGACAGCGTCGAGGGAATCCCTTCTGTGGGGACTGCTCACTGCTATGACGACTGAGGACTCCCTGCAGGGGACGAAGCCGAGTCTGTCGAAGAACATAATGGTTATTCAAGATCAGAATTTATTTATGGCAATAGGCTCGCCCCCTATTACATGGGACCTAAAATATACCGGCGAACTGTGGGTGTACATTGGTACACCTCTGCCTAGCTCTCCGGGGAATACAGGCGTGATAGTATGTTAATGTTAAGAATTTATTTATTTCATAGTGTAATGTTACGTAATAATGCATACAGAATGACCAGACCGATTTCAGTCATGGCGGCTAATCTTAATGGAGACTAGCCAAGTACGCAGGAGATATTATAGTGCACAAGTGTGTGCGCAAACACAGGTGCACTCCCTCCTCCCTAACTCTCATAATCCGATGAACGGCAATCCGACACAACCGGGAAGTGATCAGGCCAATGGCTTTACGTGCCTTTCGAGGCACGGGAGTGTCACACCACAATAAAATATTACAATGCCAATGGCGCGGTCCAATGCCAGTCGGGGAGCGAATACCGGGCATGGTATAGTAGCCGCCACGAGTCGTGAGCACATACGTCAAGTTAACGAAACCCAAAAATTAACTTGACGTTTGACTCGCAAGAGGACCCGTAGTTTTAGTCGGTAAGACACCCACAAGAGAAAATCCACGAATAATATGGTTACATCATTCATATTGAATCTACGGGTACAATGATTAGTACGCTAATGATTATATGTTAGTATTTCGCATAACCCTCTTGTTTAAAAAAAAATATGTTACTTCTTATAACATTAGCTATCTGCGAGTCAAAGTCCCGTCAAAATCGATCCAGCCGTTTCGGAGATAAGCCGGAACAAACAGACAGACAAAAATTTTAAAAATTGTTTTTTTTTATGTTGGTACCGTATATACTTTCAAATGCATTTAGTGAAAAGCTTGTAATTTGAAATTACTAACAGACCCTTCAATTTTATTTATTTGCATAGATAAAAAACAAATACGTTGTATCGAGGTCACACACCACTTTGATACTACGATGCAAGAACCATTATTACAATTCTAGAAACTTCTGCAAACAACTTCTACGACTTTGAACCTTATGTCAGTGTATTTGAGTTCAAAATAAACACTACAAAAGTTAAAAAGGATGTTAGTAATTTTCTATTGATAACTAATAATGTTGTTTCACTGACCCTGGCATGCTACGATGAATTTAAAAGCATGTAGTTTCTGTACGAGTTATCTCTACGTAGTATAAAACAAACTCGCTTCCCGTCGTCTGTGTCTCTGCACGCTTAGGGTCAATACTAGGGATGGCAACCTCGATCCGGCGAGATCCCGATCTCGCGAGATCTCGCCCCATTTCACAAGATTAATCCCGTAGAATAAAATGACGAGATCTCGGGCGAGATTGGCGAGATTGAGCGGCGGTAGCATATTACTCATGTGGTTCGCTCGCGCGGCGACTCGCTGACTGACGCATTGGGAGTCACTCACGCTGGAGCCAACCAGCGTTGAGTCTGAGAGGGCCTCATAGCAACTGACATAAGAAGTCGCTTGTCAGACAGCATTCTAAGCACTCTTTGTTTTTTAAGGAGCTATTTACAAAATCACTCTTTTTAGACTTACATGGTTCTGTTATTATTATTATTGTCCTAACCTACTAAGTCTACCGATTATTTATCTTTACTGTAAATTGTTTAGTACACCTCTATGATCCATGCTTTTAAATGAAAGAAAAATAACTGTTTACTGTTCAATAAAGTATAATTATTCTAAAAAAAAATATATATATATACCATCATTCCTGTATTCCCCGAAGGGTTAGGCAGAGGTGTAACAATGTACCCCCACAGTTCGCCGGTATATTTAGGTCCCATGTAATAGGGGGCGAGCCTATTGCCATTAACCGGGCACAAATCCTAAGTCCGAGCTGCTACTGAGAATTTAATAGAAAAACCCAATAACACTTTTTGCTCGACCTGGGAATCGAACCCAAGACCTCTAGCGTAGCAGTCGCGCTTAGGACCACTAGGCTACCGAGGCAATAGGAATAAGAGGAATTATTCTACTTACGGTAAAATATTGTAACGTGAGAGCTTTTTTGTTAATTTCAATATCCCTCACTCCATACTCCAAACCATACATTCGTCATATGACATTGCGTTTTAGTTACTTGACTAAAACAATATTTTCCGAGATCCCGTGAGATTGAAATTTCTTATCTCGCGAGATCCCGAGTTTGCGATCTTGCCTCGAGATTGCATTCCCTAGTCAATACACGCGGCGCGCACATTGACTCGAATTATAACTTTATTTAGTACACAAAATGATACACATTTCATTGTGAAATTTACACGACGCAGCACCATGCAGCGCTGAGTTTTTACAATGAAATGTGTATATTTTGAGTTAAAAGTTATATTTTGAGTCGTTGCGTCTCGGTGTGAACTGACCCTTAGATCTTTAAAACTACGCCACAGATTTTAATGCGGTTTCATCAATAGATTAGAGTGATTTAAGAGGAAGGTTTATTCGTATAGCATATCACGCTACAACGAACGGGAGCGGAGCAGTAACCAAAGACCTAACACCCCGGAGTATAGTTAGTAACAGATATATTAGTACCCTTATCCGCAGATATCTGAGAGAGAAATAAGATCTGTGTTTTTTTTATGGATCTTGAACGGATTTTATAATATTAACAGACGTCACCTGCGGAAAAAAATCTATACAAAAAAAAAATGGGAACAACAACATAACATCACGCCTGGGGGTCGACCACCAACTCTTGAACCAGTAATAACAATACCAGTTTATTATTATCCCCGCTTTAGGGCAAAGGCCTCTTCTCACACATAGAAGGCACGAGCATCGATCACCACGCTTGCTCAAGTCGGATTGGTGATTTCAGACTTATATTAATTACACCACTTTTTTTAAATTGTTTTATATTCACTTTCGTTGTTTTCACATATAGAAGCAACAAGAATATTGTAACCAAGATTTTGTACAAACCAAATTGGAAGAAAAGAGTGTCCATGGAGTTTCGTGCTCGTTCTTCTCCATAGAGACTTACGCTTTGGAACGAGCAACTAGCTTCAACTTTTAACTGTAACTTCTTGACAATTCAAAAATGCCTATAAATGGTCTAATTGAAATAAATGTTTTGACTTTGACTTTGACCAGGTTGCCCGGGAATGTTTACGGTCACCGATGTCAGTGATGTCCAAGATAAAAACACACCATAACACATTCCATCAACTGGTTTTTTAACGTCTAGTGTTATCTCTACAGGCTATAACGTTGCATTTATCAATAAGTTTGTCGCTCGTAATAAATCATTATGACACTAGGTATCAAGTTCAGTTACACTGATAGCTTGAGAGTCACGGCGGGCGTGTTGTTGTGTGCAAATAAAATTATTTCTTTCAAAGTAGCTTATGCCCGTAATAGGTTCCTGTTTCGTTTATATTTTTTTACGCGGAACCCTAATTATTCTTTTAAATCAAAGGAGCATAAGTTATTCCTTATTACATCAGCTATCTGATAGTGGAATTCCTCTTGAAATCGGTCCAGCCTTTTAGAAGATTAGCCGGAACAAACTGACAGATAGACAATGAAATTTGTTTTTTTCGTGTACGTACCTCGTTATCAATAAAATTAAGGTTAAATCATTCATATTGAATCTAAGAGTACAAATTGAGGATAATGTCACAAATCGTGCACGTATTCTCCATACCGATTCCGGCCACGGCGGCTAATCTTAATGCAGACTAGCCAAGTACGCAGGAGGTATTATAGTGCACGAGTGTGTGAGCAAACACAGTTGCACTCCCTCTTCCTTATTTCTCAAAGTCCGGCACCATTTAGCTCAATAGCGGTACAGTTAAAATTTAACAGCTCTAAGAGCTCATTCCAATAGATATTTATATTGCCTACTGTAATGTTAATTAGTACGAGCTGAATAATTATGGAAGTGAACTTGAAACACTAAGAAAGTACATACGTAGGTACTTAATAAATCTATACTAATATATAAACCTAAAGAGTTTGTTTGGTTGGTTGAACGCGCTAATCTCAGGAACTACTGGTTTGAATTGATAAATTATTTTTGTGTTGGATAGTCCATTTATTGAGGAAGGCTATATGCTATTTATTAACACGCTACGACTAATAGGTGAGGAGCAGTAATCAAAGACGTAACCTAATGCGGGTGAAAAAACTACGCGGACGAAGTCGCGAGCTGAAGCTAGTAAACATAAGAACGCTGAAATTTCCTGTCATCTAAATCATTATTGACGATCAAATATTTTTTACGACAACCGTTTATTCAAGTGTTTAGCGAAGGCTTTATAACATTCACGATTTTATTGTTGTGTCACTAGCATTTTCCTGCGGCGTTGCCTGTGTGAATGTCGGTCATCAGAAAGCGGATAAAACCGCAGATTACATACATTCCATCACGCCTATATTCCCACAACGGTTAGGCAGAGGTGTACTAATGTACACCCACAGTTCGCCGGTATGTTTAAGTCCCATGAAATAGGAGGCAAACCTATTGCCATTAACCGGGCACAAAACTTTACTCCGAGCTGCTACTGGGAATTTTATAGAAAAACCCAGTAACACTTTTTGCTCGACTTGGGAAATGAACCCAAGACCTCTAGCGTAGCAGTCGCGCTTAGGACCACTAGGCTACCGAGGCAGTTTAAAAGGCAAATCGCAGATTCATAAAGTAAAAAGTAGTTTATATAGGGACTTGTCCAGATTTTAAGTAACTTTGTGTATAATTTCTTTACTAGGGCTGTAAGGGAACCTCCGCGAGTAATTGGACCTCCGCCTCCGTATCCGTAATTATTTTGCAGAGTTGTAACGGAGGTTTATTTACATTGATATGTTCAAGATTTTGCTCCCATAGTTCGCAGTTACTTATCGGCGTGAAATATAATAACCCTCTTCTCTTGTTAATTTCAATTACCGGTAAAGTATGTACAAGAAACAATAATATGTGCTTATTTTAAACTAGCGTACTTTAATTTCACCCGCGTTAAGTTACGTATTTGGTTACTGCTCCGCTCCCGTGTGTCGTAGCGTGATATTATATAGCCTATGTTACTCAGGAATAATGTAGCTATCTATTGGTAACAAAAAACAAATCGTTCCAGTAGTCTCGGAGCTCATTTGGCACAAACAGAAAAACAAGAAGTCCCCTTTTTAATATTAGTATGGAAATAGATAAAAACTTATTGACTTTTAATTTTGTTTTTCTATATTAATATTTTTAATGTATACTAAAATAATAAATAGGTAGAGTTTGTGGGGTTGTAGGGGATAATCTCTGAATCTGATCCTTGCGTCATGTTCGTGAACGGGCGCTATCAGTTGGGATTGGTCATCTCTTAACTGCCATGGCTTACATCTTTAGTACTTTTTTTATTTATATATTCGTCTTCATTATTTTAATATATAGAAGCAACAAGAATATTGTAACCAAGATTTGATAAAACCAATTTGAAAGGAGTGTCCATGGAGTTTCTTGCACGTTCTTCTCCATAGAGACCTACGTTTTGGAACGAGCAACTAGCTTCAACTTTTTGTATGGGTAACTTCTTGACAATTCAAAAGTGCCTGTAAATGGTCTAATTGAAATAAATGTTTCGACTGACTACTAAACCGATTTTGAAAATTCTTTAACCCATAGAAAGCCACGTTAATTGTGAGTGCCATAGGCTATATAACATCACGCTACGACACACGGCAGAGAAGCAGTAATCAAAGATGTAGACGAAGTCGCGGGCAGAATCTAGTGTTCTATAGTTGTACGAACCTGTGGAATATAGCTATACTATGGATGGCGGGCCACTTGTCGCGAACCTCGTCGCATATGGCCTTCAAAGCCTTCAGCGCCATCGGCTCGTATGCCTCATACTCCAGCCTCACCACCTGGCCAAACAAAACAACAGATTAGGATACTAACTCTACTACTAAAACCAAAAGTGTCAAGAACAAAAGTCTATGGCTTTTTAAATGAGTTTAAATACACTTTTTTTCGAGAAGTTGAAAGTTGGTCCCAGCGTCGCCAATGATAACACATACCTATACCAAACCAAAGGCCACAATGTTGTCTTCAAAGATGAAGAAGCGTATCAAAATCTCTCAAAGAGATTTCAAGTTATTACATTCCATCACGACTGTGTTCGACGAAGAGTTAGGCAGAGGTGTACCAACGTACACCCACAGTTTGCCTTTATTACGTGTCATGTAATAGGGAGCGAGCCTATTGCCATTAACCGAGCACATATCCTAACTCCGAGCTGCTACTGATAATTTCATAGAAAAACCCCATAACAATGCTCGACCTGGAAATCGAACCCAAACCCTCTAGCGTAGCAGTCGCGCTTAGGACCACTTAGCCTAGAGGCAGTTCGAGCAATTATTTTTAAGTTAATTTTTGAATGAGTATAAAGAAATAATCCTAACTAATATCATAAAGAGGAAAGATTTTTTTGTTTGTAACGAATAGGCTCCGAAACTACTGAACCGATTTTAACCATTGTTTCACCAATAGATAGCTACATTATTCCTGAGTAACATAGGCTGTATAACATCATGCTACGACCCACGGAAGCGGAGCAGTAACAGAAGAGGTAACTTAACGCGGTTAAAATAAGACACGTGGTAAAAGTCGCGGGCAGGTCGCTAGTAATAAATAAAACTGTCTAATTACTAAAACAAGACGTTTCTCGAAGCATACAAGGAAGGCATATAAGGAACAGAAAGAGCGGGAACAATAAACAAGTGAAACACATTTTCGTGAAACTGTTCCAAAACCTGTTTGTTTTGGAACAAAATTAAATTACGACGTAATGTTTGTGCAAGTGATAAAAATGATAACGACTGAGCCGTTGGGCCAAATATAATGTACAGTGTAATTTCTCCGTTGGTAGCGTGGTCGCAAGTCCGATTGCCGAAGGTGTGGACCTAGGTTCTATTTTCAAGGGGGGTTCGAATTTCAGTTGTTGCGTTTTCAACTCTCGGCGCTGAACCAAGCGCTGAAAAACCTAACAGTGCGCGAGCAAAGTAATCTATACTTATAATAAATCTGTAGAGAGGTCAATTCTGTACATGAAATATATTTCCAAAATAACTATCAGGGGGTGATTAGGGATCGATACTGGTGCCAAAAATGCAATCAGTAAAATTTTTGTCTGTCTGTCTGTATAACCGTTAGAAACAAAAACTACTCGACAGATTTTAACGAAACTTGGTACAATCATTTTTCATACTCCTGAGTTGGTTATAGTATACTTTTCATCACGCTACAATTAATAGGATCAGAGCAGTGAAGGGAAATGTTGGGAAAACGGAAGAAGTTACTCCATTTTTTAAGCTTCCGTCGCGTGTGCAACCTTAATGGTTAAAGCTACACAGAAATCATGTATGACGGAAATGTTCTCCTTAAAATTATATAAAAAATATCCCACGACAACATCTTTTTTGGTTGACTCACAATATCACGTGTAACTCCCGATAGCTTAGCAGTTCGAAGCTTTCTGATTATATTTGTCTTCTCTTACGTTTATAACACTCTCAGTCATCCCTAATTAAAAAAGTTAACATTATTAACTATTCTATAAAAAATAATCATAGAAATCGGTATAGAAACACCAAAGTTATACATGAAATACGGAAGGACATAGGCCTCTTTTTTTACGAAAAACGACGGAAACGCGGACGAAGTCGCGGGCAACAGCTAGTATTAAAATAATTACTATTTTAAGCATGGTCCGACAAAAGTGTTATTGGCTTTTAAAATTATATACATATTTGTCGCCTTATTTACTACATTATTGCATTGATAAAACAACCTATTTATATAGTAGCTTGTATCTCTTCTTATCTAAGGACTAGCTTCTGCTCGCGACTTCGTCCGCGTACTTTTTGCACCCGCATTAGGTTACGTCTTTGGTTATTGCTCCACTCCCGTGTGTCGTAGCGTGATGTTATACAGTCTACAGCTTTCCTCGATAAATAGACTATCCGACACAAAAAGAATTTTTCAATTTAAACCAGTAGTTCCTGAGATAAGCGCGTTCAACCAAACAAACACACTCTTCAGCTGTATAATATTAGTATAGGTAGGTTACACAATATTACTATTTGCTATTTTTGCCAACATCGCTTTATCAGTTGTTATGTTATCATCACCAAATGTGTCTTAGGAATGACTTGCAATTTTGCAGTACTCATAATGCATGATGATTATTTTTCCATGATTTTGAGTCCACTTGAGATTTTTATGCACCCCTTTTAAGCATGGTTGGTTGTCATATTCAATTTGTATTGATTTTTTTTTGTATAGATCTTGTTATCTTATAGCTACAGCCATAATAAAAGCTGTTAACCACCAAGGTTTCAATGGGCGAGTCATCAAAAGACCGTAAAACGTATGCTAACTGACGGCACGGTTGGCGCAGTGGCTGAGCGATTGGCTGCTGCGCTGCGTGTCACGGGTTCGATTCCCGCACGAAACAAATATTTGTATGGCCTACAGATAGTTGTTCCAGGTCTGGCTGTTTGTGTGTGTGAGTTTATATGTTTGTAAACGCATCCACGACACAGGAGAAAGTCCTAGTTTGGGGCAACGTTTTTTTAAAAAGAAAAGATAAAGAAAGAAGAACTGTTTTCATTTGCTGTTGTCTGACACCAGTCTTGTCTGTTTTCTCAGAAACTAATTATATGAATTATTAATCTTACATACCATCACGCCTGTATTCCCCGAAAGGTTAGACAGAGGTGTACCAACGTAGACCCACAGTTTGCCAGTATCTTTAGCCTCAAAAAAACTAAACGGCCTCATTAGCCTATTAGTCCTAAGTGGGACTGCTACGCTAAAGGTCTTGGGTTCTATTCCCAGGTCAAGCAAAGTGTTTTTCAGTTTTTCTATGAAATCTCAGTAGCAGGTCAGAGTTAGGATTTGTGCCCGGTTAATGGCAACAGGTTCGCCACTTACATGGGAATTATTAAACAGTTATGCATAATAAGCGATGAAGCAACTTACTGCGATTTTTACTTAAATAATCAATCACTGTCCATCCAATTTTTAAAACATAGTTTGATGGATCAATGTATACTTTACTTAATAAGGAATGGTCCACTAACCTTTTTCCCTTCAAAATTGTCTCTAGTGGTGCCAATGAAGACTGATATAGCTCCACAGCTGTCTTCAGTTACTAGCTCTGTAATCTCGTCCACTGACAGCTTATCCATTGTCAACTTTAGGTGATCCATTTTAAGTTTATATTTCTACTTGGATTTTAAAAGAGATTGCGTATTTATAAGTCCACTAATAGCGATTGCACTAAATGAGAAAAAATACTATAATTTGAGACCGGTTCAAAGAACATTAACCCCCACTGATTGGAGGAATCACCGCAATACTGTCTCGTTCTTTGATTTCTATATCAACCTCCTCTGAGCAAACCTCTTCGTTCTTAGCCAATAGGATATTGTCCTTAATAGTTTGTAAATTGTAATTGTCAGTAATTATGTTCAGAAGTTTGTTGTAGCTGATCTTGGTTGGGAGACGTATTGTAGACTCCCTTGTGCCAGCTAACTCCTTGGAGCGAGCGAAAAATAATAATTTCACAGTTACGTCATGCTCTATTTCCATATTTTACACTGAAAGAAAAACAACACTAAATTTAAAATGGCTACACATTCACATATTACACAACTGGTTTGTTTTAAATGTCAGATAAATTTTCTTGACAAGAAATAATGTATCTTGATTACTATCAGGAGGTCACAAAATTAGATAATTATGAGGAAACACACTAGAATAATTATTATGTGCAAAAAATATGTGAAGTATGTTTAGTTTTTATACAATTCAGATTATTGTAGTAAACATTTTTTTCATGTTATCTCTTCACCACCTTTGGTTGATCGGTAAACAATTTCTAAGGCAATAAGTCTGCCTTGGTACCTTTTTGTGCAAAAAGTGTATATTTATATATTTTTAATTCACAAAATAAACTAAACCTCCTAAGATGACACTCCCATCTGAATGTAAATATTTAATGTAGGTAACTAAGTAAATGTACAGAAAGACTATACCAGAGCATGACCAAAAACTTTCATTACCTACTTTCATTGAACCATATCACTCATAAACCAGTTATATGATAAAAAAAAATAAACCAAAAAAATATAATAAACGCACTCAAATACCTTCGCCCACGCACTAGTCTTGCAACATTTAATTTTGGAACTACAACTCGATAAAAAGTAAGAATAATTTGTGTAGGTACTTTTTGCGCCAAGTATGCTAGCGTAATATTAAAGTCCTCGCAAAGAACGTGTGTCACACGACACAGCCGCACATGCACTAGAGCTTATTAAAGGTAATGACTTGACGCCACGGATCAACTACAACTTGTTTTTGCAATACCTGAACCATGACCAATTAAGTATATATTGAATAAGTAGCTGATAAAAAACTATCCAGTAATCGCCCAAAAGCTTAGAAGTTAATATTCGGTTTAAATAGCTTAATTTTTGTGAATGATGTATGGATACGAAGTTTTTAGAAAGATAATATTGATTCGATAACATTGATGAGGTTAAAACGTGACCTTGACATTTTAGTTTTAACAAAATTATACTTCATAAGAGTTTACTTACAATATTCATTTTAATTTTAATATTAAATTATAAGGTGGAATTAATTATAACTATGAAACCTCTTTATCAAATAGTAAATATTATTTTATTTGTTTTTCTGAGAACACCTGATAAAGTGACAGTTCGTATTGTTCGTAATGTTTCGTTCTTGGAGTAAGTTAAGCAATGCATTAGCATTCAGCAATGTACTCTACATCACGAACCACAAAAAACATCCACTAAAGTTATTGTCGTAAATGAAATAATTGTTGTTCTTAATTAATAATTTAAACAAAAATTCTTGCAATTTTCCGTACTTGTTTATCCATCGGGAAATTTAAAACATGCTTCGTTAACGAACTTTTCACCAACTGACATTAACAAAGTAAAGGTGTTTGCACGCTATTATGAATACTAGTATGCGAGTATTACTTATTACGTAGTATATAAGTACCTGTTATTTTTGCTATATTATGATGTTGGTGAATTCTCCTTTCTGTTTATTACTAAATTTATGGTGACTAGTTAGATTATGCCAACAACGCAAAACGATTTCATGCTACTACAGTTTTCTACCTTTATATGTTTAAGTGGTCCTTCAGGTTCATTGATTGTGTTATCATTATAATATAATAATCTCAGTTGTTTGGAAGCCCCCATTAAATATTAATTTTATTTTAATTTAATTATTTATTTTTAAGGTGAATATATATCTCAACATTCTGTGAATATTTTAAGCGTTTACCTGTTGCTGTTACCAATATCGAGCAAAAATTAGCAAAAAAAATCACGTTTTTTGTATGGGAGCCCCCTTAAATATTTATTGCATTCTGGTTTTTAGTATTTGTTGTTACAGTGGCAATAGAAATACATCATCTGTGAAAATAAAAAAATAAAAAAACGACTATCACGGTTCATGAGATACAGTCTGGTGACTGACGGACAGCGGGGTCTTAGTAATAGGGTCTCGTTCTACCCTTTGGGTACGAACCCCTAAAGATAAGAGCTTCACTATCACACTGAAAGAAGTTCAAATAAATATAAAACATTAAATGCTCCCTGTGTAAATAATTCAAAATCTTTACGGCTTTATCTACCACAAGTAACGATTATAATAATAATGGTAGAGTAAGGAGCTTCACAGACGCTTTTTCCGGGCATTGCATGGACCCGATGTAAATTTCTTAGCGTCCGTATTCTTCTCTTCGCTTCGGTGACCTATTTGGAGAAACCGAGGGTTTTATCTGTGCAATAAGGATGAAGTTATTATGACGAATAACTACCGGAGATTTATTGTGAAGGACGGCAGTTAACAGTTTTCGGGCATGCTGCCGGCCAGGGGAATCAATCCGTTACATTATCTCTGGGTTTTCTCGTCCAGCTAATGAAGAGTACTTGAATGGGCACAACCTTGTGGCCAGGATCATCCATCAGCAACTTGCTCTAAAATACCGCCTTGTGGAATCGGAAGTTCTGCACCATAGGTACGTAGTTTTCGAAAATAGCAATGTCACATTGTACTGGGACCGATCCATCATCACTGACAGGAGTATTGTAGCCAATAAGGCAGATAAAGTGGTGGTGGATCGTTTAGGAAAGCGCGCAATGATTGTTGACATAACAGTCCCACGTGACGTGCACCTCTTGAAGGCCGTGAATGATAAGAAGAATAAGTATCTAGACTTTGCACGTGAGGTGGTCGACATGTGGGATGTAAACACAGTGATCATTGTGCCGTTAAAACCAATGGCTTAATTATATAATGGCTCGACCAACACCTACGGAGGCTCTTGTTGGGCGGCTGAATCAAGGGCTTGATTCAGAAAGCGGTACTTCTAGTCACGGCGCCTATTGTTAGAAGATTCCTTTCTCAGGAACCTTGACTACCGGTGGCTTGGACCCTGTTTCCGACACCTGTGGTCTACTATTTTTTATGTACTTAAATGTTTTTATTTTTATATTAATATTTAAAAATGTAACTGATATGTATGTACAATGAATAAATGAGAGTAATAATAACATGTTTATTTCTACTTTTTACCAGGTTATTCTATAACGTCATATTTATTTTAAAAGAGAAAATACTGAGTGTCTTTCCATTTTTTTCTCCATGCGAAACTATCTCTTGGCACGCAAAGGGGTAACTCGGGAAGATTCAACTCTTATTTTGCTTGTTTATGTCAAATGGTGCTTGTTTATGGTCAAAAGTGCCTTGTAATGGTCCTATTAAAATAAATTATTAGACTTTTTTTTCTACTTAAAAACTTATTCAGTAATTACTGAAATACTTTTTCTGTAAAAATCTATTGTTTCATGTAATTATTTATTAATTATTTGCAGAAAATTCAACTTGATTTGTAACTTCACAAACCACAGGATTTCATGATATTCAAATGTTTGGGTTGAAGTATGACAAAATAAAATATAGATCTATTCTAAGATGAAACGTTATGATATTATCTGTAAAAAATAACAGTTGCTGGACAATTTAAAAAGTAACGGACGGACTTCAGTGTGGTGTGCACTCACCTTTTAGTGAACTGACATTTTAAATTATAAAAAAGTTACCGGATTTCAAACGGTCTCGGAGCGCCCAAGTGTATTTGTGTTTGGGTTCAACAGCTCCGCATCGCATTTTGGCAAGATTCCCTCGGGCGCGCGCGTTACATAAAATGAACGTCGCGTGTCGTACCACACAAAAAGGATAAAAATAGATTTTCAGAGTGAGTTGCGTGTTCACATCACCGACATTTTTGTTTTTAAATGACATACATTTGCGCGTCTCCGCTTGTACTACGACGTATTAGAAATCTAAGTGAAACTATCTGAAATCGGTTAACTGTATACATTCGACTGATTTTTTCTTTGTATCTCGCTCCAGATTGACGCCAAGAGGATCGAGTGACGAGTGCGGGTGCCATCAATAGTGACTGAAGCCGGTGTGGTGTGTGTCGGGTGACTATCCAAGTGTGTGCCTAGTGGACTTGCGACATGGCTCACCACGAAGAGCCGATGGACATCGACAGTGATTTTGATAACAAAGAGAACAGTTTACATCACAACAATGTGCTGCCCTTCACAGAGAAGGGGTATGAAGAGCTGGACGTGTCGGAGCTGAACATGAAACTCAGGTATTCCATTACTCCGGCCTCCTCGCCCATGTCTAAGAGCTACACCGCTAATTGTGTTGACAACAAGACCCTTGAGTTAAGCGAAGACACCCTAAATGTCACCATTAATGAGAATAGTAATTTAACACGCTCACTTAATTCAAATTTGACTAAAAATGACAATGTAGTAAAATCTCTCAAGGCTTTACCGCTCCAAACAATCCCCACGGAGCAATTTGTCGACAGTAATAGAAACGCATCAGTACTTAGGCTTCTTGATACTACAGCCACTCAAGACAATGCAAATGTAACCGTCACAGTTAGCGGACCAAATGACATTGATGAAAACTTGTCTCTATTGAGTTCATCGTCATCTGCCGTCGAAACCCCTGAAGCAACTACACCAACAAAGGAAAACATAAAGCATGATGGTGGTACTTCTCCTATAATGCGGGGGATCAAAACTGTCCTTAACATGTTTAGATCATCACAGAGTCCCATACCACCTGCTGATAGAGAAAATAATGTGAAACCTGACATACTCAGCCCTGCAGAGGCGACACTATCAGCAGGCGATGCTAAGCCACAGGTAATTTTGGCATCAACTCCTATTTCTGCTCATCGGAAGAAGGAAGCAAGTCCAACAAAAAGAAACAGCCCGCTCAAAGATTCTATTGTTTTTAATGAGGATCTTGAAAAAGAACTCCAATGGAAAGACGAGACAACCATCATATTCAGCCAGGAGCGTATTCCCATACACAAATTATTTCTCCAACATTCTAAACCTGAAAAGGAAGATACTAATCAAGATGTGAAATTGCCTCCACAAGAAATACAAGATGATATGAATTCTACAGTGGAATATATGGATATTTCATACAACGAATCCTTAAAGGACAGAACAATAGCAGACGTAGAAGTTATTGGCAATAATGGCGACAACACATTTATTGGCGAATCAGATGGGGAATTTGTTGATTGTGAAACTACATTTACTAAGAATGAATCTCTGCTCGATGATAAGGATAAGACTCAAGTGAATGAGGTAACACAAAATAAAAAAGACTTGACAAATTATGTAGAAAGTATAAATGAAAATACAAATGCTTCCAGGCTAAAGCAAATAATTTTGAATACCACACAAGATATATTAGATGCGACCCTGTCAATAACACCTGAAGATTTGCTTCCTGAAGCATCATTGGACCAAATGCATCGGTCGCAAAACACAGAAGTTATTACGCCGACTGTATTTGAGCTTGAAATAGGTAATCAAACAATAAACAGCAACGTTTTTACAGAAACCCAAGATAATTCGATAACATCACAAGAAAACCTACCTGTAGTGAATCAAACGGTAGATGTTTTAAGCCCAAGAGGACCCCTTGAAGATGTAAATGTAACAAAAACCTTTGAAAATGTTGAAACAAGAAAAACAGAATTTGAGGAAGAACTTAATGTTACAAAAGGAATGGAAAAATATTTATCTGAGACAGTTACTCTTGACAGTCAGTGTATTCAAGGAGAACGTGATTCAACATCAAGTACTAGAACATTCGCATCAAATGAAAAAAATATTGAACATTTAAGAAGACAGTCTATGAACAACAAGGATAATTTGATTCATGATATTATCCAAGACATAGAACCAAATAAAACTGGTCTTGATACATCAAGGATGTGTAGCCATAACTCTTCAAACTTGGCTGAAACTCCAATTGCAACAATTAATAATCCTAAAACACTAGAAAAAATAGTAAACAATTCATTACTTAATCCTGTTAATGAAGTGAAATCTAGTCCTACTAAAGAAGCAACAATGACTGAATTGGCTGCTGAAGTTCCTTTACCTGATGAAGATGACCTTGAGAAAGATTTAAATATGGATGTTTACAAAATAGAAGCTATTTCACCACCTAATAGTCTGCCTCTTGATCTTGTAGACCATGTCAAGGTTCAAACCCCTGAGATCCCTGAGATAATAGATAATGCAACTCTTGAAGAAGAGCAACTGAAATTAGAAAAAGAAGAAAACGATGATAACATTGTTACGCTTCAACATTTAAACACTTCACATTTAAAAGGGGGCGATAACATACAGAATGAAACAGTGACATTGGATCCAGAAGTAATAAAACAGATGCCAGAAGTTATTAAAGATTTTGATAAGAATGAAGAGCTGCCCTTAAGTGAAGAACAACAAGTTGTCACTGTTGATGTATTACCTGAAACTACATCGTCGTTGAACATTGATACTGGAGGTAACATTGATCACGTGCAGTACGATGTTGAAGTTATATACAGTGCAAACACTGTAATAGACTGCCTAAATACAACAGAAACATACAATACTGAAGAAAATGTAAGACTGAGTCATCCTATGGATATAAATGAAAGTGTTATTGGACTGAAACCTTTGCCTGATATTATCAATCAGACAACTATTGTGGAGAATTTTGAATCAGCCCAAAACATTTCTGCATCAGTAATGCTAGAACAATCAACAGTTTTGCCTGATAACGTGGTAAATGAGGTTATCAATCCAGAAATTGTGCCTGAACCTGCTCACAATGTTGTGCCAGAGCTTTTATCAGGTGTTTCTGAAATAACTAAATCTGCAAATGAATTAACGAATGTTTTAAAAGAGCTGCCTGAAAATGTCCATGTTCCTGCCAATAGTGTTACGGATGCACAACTGAACAATGTAGACGTCATTCTTAAAGAGCCTGTTATGCTTGACAATGGTGAAGAACCTATTAATACAAATGTCCCAGTCGGCGAATGTGCTGTCATTAAAACTGAAGATGACGAAATCGTTCTCTCTGAAAACAATAGCCCATTTGTATCAGTATCAATTGCTGAAGATATTCCGGGAATTGAACCCGAGGTAAATGTTAATGTTCAAAATATCGACCATCGATTAGCAACACCCGGTAGAGTCGTGTTTACCCCACCGACTTCTCCTCCAATAGCTTCTAAAGGATACAATTTCAATTTTGATGAAATCGATGATCCATTCGCTACAAAAACTAAAATTAGGGTGTCGCCTTCGCTTGACACTCCACCTAAAACTGTTGATCTAAAACCGAGTTCTAAAACTGTCGAGAAACCCAAGCCTAAAAGAGAAATAATGAATAGACGGAAATCACAACCTGAAACGAAGAAGCCAGTTGCTCCTAAAAGGAAATTAAATACTTCTAGTGCTGCAATTAGCGACAAAACACCAGAGAGCACTGTCAAGACAGCCTCTATTGGTGACGTTAAATTAGAATCACCAATTAAGGTGGCGTTGGAACCTGAATATATCACTCTTGAAGAAAAATTAATTGAAGAGTCCAAACTTGTTCACGAAATGACACTTAATGTAGCAGACGAAGTGCACAAATTACACGAAATTAAACATAAAGATGAGATTGAACAATCTGGTATAACATCCTTCCCCGAGGTAATTAAATCTGATGAATCTACCAGTGTTACCTCCAAAGATTCAGTAAGTACTTTATTATCAGAGAAGTCAGCATATTATTCTACAGGCACATCACCAAGTGAAAACCTTATTTCAAGAAATGTTTTTAACATACCTGAGATTGATGACAAAAACTTTAACCCATTTGCAACCAAATCAAAAATGCGACAGTCTCCACCTCCGGACCACATGGAGAATCCGTTTGCTACCAAAAGCAAAATGAGGAATTCACCTGATTCTTCCATGATAGCTCCGCAAAATAAAGAAATAGTCAATGCACAAGAAACCATAAAACCTGTTTCACCTAGTGACAAAATGGAGTCTGAATTAATGGAAAAAGATGATTCAGAAAATCTAAGTAATACAACTACTTCTTCGAAAGCTACTGATGAGAAAAATGCTACAATTAAAGAAGTCAATACTGAAGATGAAGATACAATAGAGGGACCATTCTTAGAAGCTGAAGATTTGAATACCGACGACAAAATGTCAGATTTCGATAGTGAAAATATTGACATGATGCAATTCAACGATTTACCAACCCGAGGGAACGAAGAGAATTTAGACAATGGCGAATTGTTTATAGACGCGGAAGCTTTTGAGTTCCTCCTCAATCAGAATAAGAGTAACACTGTTGTTGACAGCGGTAAAGAGAGTTTGTTCCTAAAATTTGATCCTTTGTTCGCAAAGAGAATGTCATCTATTACGTCTGAAAGTTTAGTAGCTTCTTTAAATAAGATTCAGAAAAGACAGAGTACTCCTACAAAAGCGGTGATGCCAGAAAAAGATGACAAGTCTACTATTGCTGGGCCTTCTAACTTGAACATAACCCAAGACATGGACATCACGCATAACACGGACATGACACACAACTCAAGTGAGGAATTTAATGAGGACCTTAACATCACGGTATCTAAACCGATGATGGTCGTACCTCCCGCTGTCAACTCAGTAACACCCAGAAATAAGTCATTGACCCCAAACAGATCAAACAGGCGTTCTCTTACATTCACGTCTCCTGCCATGGCCGTTATTGACAGACTACTGTCTTTAAGCGGCAACAGTTCCCTCATGCATGATAACACTATGACACATGCGATAGGGGAGCAGAATGATGCCAACTTAGTTCTTACTGAGCTAAGAGAGCTATTAGCCGAAAAAGAAATAAACGTTTACAGTCTAAGATCTGAGAGAAAAGAACTAACGGAAAGATTAACATACTTGGAATCCCATTTAAAAAATTTAGAAGCAGTCAGTCAGGATAGATTAAAAAAGATAAACGATTTGAACGATCGGCTGGCTGATAAGACTAGGATCAATAAGAGCATGGCGGCAGTTGTCGAGGAATATGAGAGGACGATAGCTAGTTTGATCTCGGAAACAGCTCAGGACAAAAAGAGTCATGCGGAAGAGAGAATCAAGTTAATCAATGAAAGAGATGAACAGACAGCGCACTTAGCCAGTATGGAAGTGTCCTTCAGCGACCTCCATAGCAAATACGAGAAGAGCAAACAGGTTATACTCAACTGCAAGGCCAATGAAGATTCCTATAAAAAATCTGTCAAGGATTTTGAAGAAAACCTCGTCAAAATGCAAAAGAATTACGAGCTTCTAAAGCAGCATGCAATGTTGAAGTTGAACCACGCCAACCAGGAGTTGGAGAAGTTGAACAGAACACACGAAGCCGAGGTGTTGAAGCTCAATGCCATGATTAAAAGAAAAGATCTTCACATTACGTCACTCGAAGAGTCCCTTGCGCAAAAGACGAAGGCAAACGAGGAGCTAACAGCCATATGCGATGAACTCATCAATAAGGTTGGATGAACTAATTTTAGGCTTTTCTACATTTGTTGTGTCTGTGATCTAGGCGGATACTCCGAGACTCGCTTTTGTGCTTATCTCCAGATAAGTAGCATTAAGTAATAACTAGTCTCTACGATATTGTGCCAAATCATTTAGTGTAATGACGTTTTATTCCTGTTGTTTATTATATATTCAAAGACTGCAAATGTGATAAAATTCGAGTTCTATAATCATGTTAAAGTGTAAACTTATGTGTAATTCAATTGTGATCACGTAATATTTCAATCAGTAGCACTGCACTATTATATTATGCCGGTCATAATTAAAGTGTGCGCGCAGGACAGTAAATCGGACACAGATCTTGAAATAATTCATAAAAATGTATATTTTTATCATATATAACAACTGTTGTATTCAAAGTGCCCAGATTTATTTTGTATGTTATAAAATATTTGACGATATTTTTTGGAAAATATAGAGAAATAGAATTTCACCTAATAATATTTTTGTAGATGTATATTCGTGGAAAACTATGTTAGATGTTTAGATGTAATGTTATAACGATTATCCTGTGTTTATGATGTGCCAGTTAAATGTTTTGAACTAACGTCATAAAATATATGTTGCATGTTACTCTTTTATGGTTCGTCAACCTCGAGTTAGCTGGCATGCGTTATTTTGCAGTCTCATACAGACTAGCCTGTATTCCTTGATTTATGTTGATATTGCATCTCATACTATTCCGTAAAATAACCGATCTCTGACATTCACACATTCAATTAGATTTTATTATAATTGGTAACAAAAAAAATTGTTAAAAATAAAAATTTTCATAGGTCGACTTTCCATTAACGGGTTGTTTTGTCAGTTATTTTTGTATGATATAGAATTTAGTAATTATTTTTTTTAGTTAATAAAGTTGACATTTTCTATAAATACGTTTTTTTTATCTAACTAATTCTGACCGCGATTTCGTCTACGTAGGTGTCGCAAGTTCTAAAATAATTTCATTATTGAAATCTGTTGTATCTAAAAATGGCAGAAAAGGATAGCTGAGAGGCAAATAGGAAATAGTAGAATGACCATCTTACACCTAAACTCTTTATAATTAGGTATGGTTTTTTAACCAACTTCAAAAAAAGGGCTTTCCGTCCGACTTGTAGTTTTGTTTTTAATAAAAACTTATTCAAACCTCTTCATTGCAATAATTATTTGCTAGATAATTCGCATTTCAGAGAATAGGCTACTCGCGCAAAAATATTATATGCTTTGCTCGCAACGTGTCGATAAACTTTCCGAACATGAATCTTTTGTAAAATACTGCGCTCTATTATTTCGTCTACGGCGTGCTTCGAGCACATCTATTTTAAACTAACAGCCAGTTTATGGGCCTTTTTTGTAGACAGCGCATTTTATATCCTAATACTTTGGGAGTTTATTTATGAATAGTAGCAGTAGAATTCGAATGAAAACGTTTTTATAACAATTATTTTTTTACTGAAATCGAATTTTAATAAGGTAGCCTACCATCTACAGTATGTTCTCTTTCAATGCCTAGTTCACCGATTTTTATGTAATTAGTATTTGTGGTCATCATTATGATACTGGGACTGAGAAAGTAATAATAAAAACAATAGGTAAATATAGGAGGACATAAATACATAAAAGGGGAGGAAACCAGAAACGTAAGCTTGCCAGCCGAAAAATCAAAATCCTAAGCGCAGATTTTTAAATGTTAACCGAATACTTTCCTCTCCTTGCGGTTAACACGCATCGGGGCAAGTTGACACGAGTAAAAAAAAATTGAAAGACTTCGCCCTTGAAATAAGATCCAATTCAAAGCAACGGCAGCTGTCAAGGAAACGTAAACCTGTTTTTGAGTGTTCATAGGTGTTACAAAGGCGATCCACCGGTTCCGTTGCACTAATTGAAAAGTTTTCTCCAGTAGCTAGCTAAGTTAATTTACGAGTCTCCGACTTAACAGATTTCTAATGTCTAACAACTACACATGGACATGTAAGCTATATGATTAAGAGTTATGGTATCATTATCGTTACACTGTATCAAGTTGGGACTAGCAGAAGAATAAAATTAACATTAAATTGCACGCGAGCGATACCGCGGGCAAAACCTTGCGGAAATATTCATTGAACGGCCCCGTCGTCCCTGCATACGTTGATAAATGTGTGAAATATGTACTTTATGTCGTTCTAATCAGTGCCAGGCTGTGCCACGTCTTTTTGACAAAAAAAGGCCATCTACGAGACTCCCGCCTTTCCTCGTTAGGATTCCAAGCGAGGAGGTTCTTTACGTTGCCATGGCAACGTGCGACAAACACTGCCAAACGTTTTCACTGACTAGCGATCAAAACGGGTCGGCCAACGATTATGCACGAGTGATGTATGACGAGACGGTCAACGTTGTTAACGCAAGAGAGATCGACAGCCCGTCGAGTGAAGAGGAAGTGGTTAAAGCAACCATGTCCAAGTTTAATCCTCCGGTGAGGCATACGGCGAGGCATGACTTCGATTCAGACAGTGAGACTGAGTCGGAAGGTGACAAGTTTTTGGAGAATATTTCTGGGGAAGATCAGGTTGGTAATTTATGTATTATTTCAGTCTTTATCAGCTATTATCACAATTTTTTATACCATTGTCTAGAATTTGACCTACATCCACCTTTGATCCACTTTCTTTGTCAATTTCATGGTTACCTTCACAAAACACTTCTTTGAACTTCCAGGCTTATATGCAGCGCACCGTAAAACGGGGTGAAAATGGAAGCAGGGGTGTATGGGGATGAATCTATAAAAGAAATTTACCGTTGAAAAAATTTAGTTTTTTTGCCAATAAGAACTTTAATGTTTATAATATATTATAATTTACAATTTAGCGTCCATTGGCCAAGTAATACATTATTATTTTAACGCCAAAAATTCCTTTTAAAGTTTCCTCCCGATTCACCCCGTTAATAGAACAGGAAATTAAAAATCTCTACCAAGATCACGAATAACGAATGTATTGTCGTCTCGAATACCTTCACTTACTTGCCAACTATTCCAATTAATGTTAGTTCTGATTTAATTTTTTATCAGTATTAATAAAATACCACCAAGAAATAACATATTACACGCTCCAATTACTGTCCATTATATTAAGTATAGTTTAATTTCACCGCTAGGGAGCTATTTTAGTGTAGACAACAGTAGACGAACAAATGCATTTAATTGCGCGACGGCATCTTAGGAATTTAGATAAAGAACCAGTAGAGCGGCGGCCATATTGCGTAGATTTCATTTCCCCGCCATAGTTTCAATGGCGCCACCTGTTAGCTGTTCCATGGCTGCTCTTTTGTTTATGCTCGCTGTAAACATAGACAATTTTGGAATGGGTTCAATGATCACACGTTGTATTCCGGGTATGGTTAAAAATGGTTTTTATGCATAACAGTCGTAAAATTAAGATAAGGAAGTTGGCAAGGGAAGTGTTCCTAGTACAAGTCCATAATTATGGTCTAGTAAAAGCACGCAGAGTAAATTTAACGTAAATTCAATAAATTTTTTTAAGTGGAAATACCCGTTTTGCACATAACATTTGCATAATTTCAAGTTTTCTTCATATTAATAGGTGATACTTAAATATAATGTATTTGTGGTATAAAATTTAATAAAAATGCTGTACGATACTTTAATATCACATTAGAAAATCAACTAGAACCGAATATCTTTCGTTGGCGCGCTTGTGTTTGGGCCACAGGGCAAGACACATCCAATACATGAACAGACGGACGGTTTCTCAGTGGGTGTTATTATGTAGATTCTACGAGTCGTTTGCGAGGAATAATTATCCAGTGATAGTTGTGCGATCGTGCGAGCACACGCACGACCATATTGTTGATTCATGGTATAAATAGCGTATTAATTCTACGCTAGGTACTTTAATTAGATCATTAAAAACATTAGACACCTTCACATTATCCATAACTTGCATATTGCCTCTGAGTAGCCGGTGTATACTGTAAAAATCGCTCTCGGCCTCTACCTCAAACTCACTTGACCTAAATTCACAGAACATTTTTGCAGAATAACACTGCGGTCGACGGTGAATGACAACATTATGAAGAGTCGTGAAATTATTACTATAATAAGTCAGAAATCACCAGTCCGCTTTGGGTAAGCGTGGTGATCAATGCTCGTGCCTTCTCTGTACGAGAAGAGCCCTTTAAAACCCTGCAGTGGGACATTAATAGGCAATTTTTTTGGAACACTTCTGCTCTAAATTCTAATAGCTCGTCTCAAGCTTACTTTTAGATTATTGAAGGTCAAAGGAGCGTAACAGCCGAAATCACGTTGCATATGACTCTCGATGTAAAATTAGTCCGACCGATTATCAAATTAGGCCAGACGTTTATTTTTTGATTCCGTTATTGCGATTACAATTACGGTCATCTTTCGCGCCCGTTCGTATGTTGCGTCTGTAGGATTGAATCAGAACTACATGTCCCTAGCTCAATAGCCACGCCAGCATCAGGAATTTCCCGTTAGTCAACCCCGATCAGTCGTTCAGAAGCATTCAATATCACTAGAGCGAGAATGGAGTGGACACGGAATTGGCAGACTGATTCTGATCTGCGTGCGCGCTTGATTAGGTAGCCCGGTACTACAGTCAACAATAAGAGCCTGTGCACACCACGTTTTTTAGACGCGCCGTTGACGCGTGTTTGTAGCGATACAGACGCGATACACACGCTAGTTAGACAAAAACAAACTGCAATGTGGAAAAAAAAACGCGCTGTCAACGCGTGTTCCCAAAACGCGCGTCAACGGCGCGTTTGAAAAACGTGGTGTGTACAGGTCCTTAGGTGAAGCCACAATATTTGAACCTATTTACATAAGAAAAAAATTTGTTCTTTTTTTTTTCTTACTAGCTTCCACCCGCGGCTTCGTCCACGCCAAAGTGAATATCTTATCCCATAAAAACCGTAATTTTTTCCGAGATAAAAAGTAGCCTATGTGCTATAACCCATGTCTATGTCTTTTATCAAGTTCAGACGATTTGGCGTGATTGATTAACAAGCATCCATGATCATCCATCCATACAAACTGTCGCATTTATAATAGTAAAATTGTAATCATATGATGTACATGCTACAGTCGCCGGACAGGAAGCCCTTACCTTTTGACAAGTCAGTGGAAGTCCCGAAGGTGACCCGGGCGGAGCTGATGAAAGAGACTGCCAGTGGGAGGACCAGGCCTGTCGCTAAACGTGATGACTCTTCTAACTCAGGTTAGTTTGATTAGAATTACTTTATTATCTGACTTGGCAGTCGGTCTAGTGATCGCAAGACTGGTTTTTAGTCAGTAAGAGTCTAAACGTCCCCTCGAATTTCCAACCCCGAAAAAAACCGTCTAGGGGCAAGTCTAGTAGGTTCCGTACTACCGTACAATAACCGGAACGCCGGAAGGCGCTGTGTGGAAACTGGGAAGCCCCCCACATACGAGTTGGACCGACCTGCGAGTAGCGCAGGGCCGATCATGTGGTTATCTAGGCTAGGGGCTAGGGGAGCCCTGTGTCCAACTGGGGTCTCCGACCCAGGCATGTTCATGATTTTCAATTTTGGTTAAGCACGAGTTATTCCTCACACGTCTTCCGTCGATGTATTTCCGTTATGATGAAATTTTCAATTTGCAATCTCAAACAACAGTGTAATGCGTTTAGCTATTTTAAACTCTCGCAAACAGTCTTTGTTTACATGATTCTGAAGATATTGTAGTATGTGCGTGTTTGGTGGAGAATGACCTACTAAATACCTAAATATTGCATTAGCATAACATTAGGCTTACTCGGAGGGCACTCCGCAGAGTTGTACCCATTTGTTGCCTGCTGTTTGGTCTATTGCCATTAATTGGGCACAAATCCAGATTTCAGAAAGTGTTATTTTGTTTTAAATACACCAGGACAGCAGGTGCTGCAGTAGCTTGCTACTGATTGGAACCATAAGGGGTGCTATACACATAAGCGATTCAGCGTATTCGGTTCGGCACATTAGGTTCGGTATTTTTAATACATCAATCCAAGGTGTTTCTTGTATTGAGAATGCCGTGCCGAATATACCGACCTGTTTATGTGTAGTTTTTTTTTTTTTTTGGTGGGTGGGAAATCATCAAATAACTTCTCCCGCCCTGGGCGGGGCGGGAGGGAGTGTCAGACTTTTACTGACTAAAACCCACCCATGTTCCTTCTTGTGCCCTTTGCGTTCCGGGGGCGCGGTATCTCTTGCGAACAACCCGCAGCTCCGGCAGGCATCGGCCCTCAGTGGCCCCTTCCTTTTGCTGACATCTCTTTGAGGCGCGCGTGGAAAGCGAACGCGCCGTCGACACGGCCTGTCGTTATGCAACGTAAGGACGGTGAGCTACCCATTGCTCACCGTCCACAGGCCAGTATCTACGGTGGCCGGGAGTCGTCTCGCGGCTCCCGACGTCCGGAGCGTCTACCGCGGCGGCTGGGACGGGAGAACCGCTGTCTCAACCGTCCCGCCGCCTCCTTCTCAAGCATTACTGCCTCGCAGAAGGAGGCGACTGCATCCCATTCCCTCTCGCTCCGGACCATGGCTTGCACCAGGCCCGGACGCGAGAGTTCGCCGCCGCCGATGGCCGCCACGAGGACTCGGCGATGCTCCGCCCAAGCGGGGCATACTGCCACGGTGTGCTCCACCGTGTCGTCGGGGTTTATGTGTAGTTATGACTGAGTCTACGCGAATAAAGAAGGGTTACGAAAAGGAAACAATAGGGCCTAGCTTGAATGCGGCAACGTAAAAGTTTTCAATTAGAAACTTTATCAAATACGAATTGCCTCGTTCTAACTCCTCGTTCTCGGTCCTAAGCGCGACTGCTACGCTAGAGGTCTTGCGTTCGATTCCTCAGGTCGAGCAAAAAGTGTTATTGGGTTTTTCTATGAAATTCTCTGTAGCAGCTCGGAGTTAGGATTTGTGCCCGGTTAATGGCAATAGGCTCGCCCCTTATTACATGGGACCGAAACGTACCGGCGAACTGTGTGTATACACTGGTACACCTCTGCCTAACCCTTCGGTGAATACGATTATTCTATAGCATTTCATACGACAAGTGCAATCAGTATCAGATAAAAATAAAACTATTAAATTCAATGAACAGATGATGTGTGAAATGAGTAATTCCATTGAAAAAATAGATATAAATCACGATATATTAAGTCCACGCGCTCGTGTGAGGCTCTCTAAACATAATTATTTATTTATTCAACTTTATGCACATAATGTAAATAAACACTGTTCAAAGGCGGACTTAATGCCTTAGGCATTTTCTACCAGTCTACCTTAGGGCATTGCAGACGACAAAACATAGCAGGTGCAAAGAACAAAAAATATTCAGGAATAAAATATATTATAATAATAAATACATATACATATATAAACAAAATATACAAAGTAAAGAGAGATAAAAATACGTAGGTGGAGAAACAATAAACAAATTAATTGTGAGACGAGTCTGCCAACCTCAATTATGTATGCATATCATGACAAAGTATTACAAATGGTTGTGGTTTGGTTGAAACTGAGACGAATCCAACAATACGAGTGGACGCTCTACTTAGCTAGATATGTCAAGCCCTTTATACTCAGTCTGTGCGAGAGTAAACAATACTGTTATGTCATTATTTGACGACAAGCCTGGCGCAGTGCCTGCGGCGCTGCGTGTCCCGGTTTCGATTCCCGCATGGAACAAATATTTGAATGGCCTACATGTAGTTGTTCCGGGTCTGGCTGTGTGTGTATGTGAGTTTATTTAATTTTATAAACGCACCCACCGTACAGGAGAAGTCCATAGTGTGGGGTAACGTTTAAAAAAAATAGAGAACAGAAGTCAGATTAACTAAAAAAAACCATTACTTATAATTATCATATTACTAGCAAACTGGCCACGCCTTTCGTTACTGCTTCGCTCCGAGACCTTATATCGCACTAGCTGATGCCCGCGACTTCGTTCGCATTCACTGTTTTATTGGTTTTAATTTTGTTTTCGCATACCCCTCTTTTATTAAATTAAAGTAAGCTTAAGTTACTTCTTATAACATCAGCTATCTGTTCTTCCCCTATTTCATCCCCTTAGGGGTGGAATTTATCAAAATCCTTTCTTAGGGGATGCCTACGTCATAGTAGCTTTGTGCATGCAAAGTCTCAGCCCGCTTAAAATTTGACAAAGTTTCATACAAACTTTCATTCCCTATTTTATCCTCTTGGGGGTACAATTGATCAAAATCCTTACTTAGCGGATGCCTACGTCATAACATCCACCTGCATGCTAAATTTCAGCCCGATCCGTCCAGTGGTTAGGGCTGTGCGTTGATAGATCACTATGTCAGTCAGTTAGTCACCTTTGAGTTATATATATTTAGATTAGGTGCTTACCTGCAACAGTTATTTGCAAGGAAGATGTAAATAAACAATAAGATCCATAAACACTCATCATTACAGAAACGGATACGGATTTCGAGCCTGAGCGAATTGTGGACCCCATGCTGGGGAGCGGTCGCAAGCGTGGAGGCGGCGGGGTGGTCATACCTGCCGAGGGTGCTTACGACCCCAAGAACTTTATAGACCTGAAGGTGCCCCCTGAAATGGAGAATATATTCCAGTATATCATGAAGTAAGTACAAAGTTATAGATAAGCTTAAACGTCGCGTTCATTACGCCAAAATGAGCCACAAAAAAATATTTGAGTTACGAAATTACGTCAGGAGTCGCAATGGGTGCCTTAAGGTGGACGGCCACCTTAAAGCATCCATCTTCTGGTACCACGGGGGCTGGTTCGAGCTGACGTGGAAAAAGAGTTCCTGGAAGGACTTGGGGGAAGCCTTTGCCTAGCTGCAGGACAGGGCAAGCAATAAACGAAATAATTACTTACGTGAAACTAATTCCATATGTCAAATGTGCAGTTCATTGTTATGTCCCGAACTGCTTATAAATGCTTTTTAAATTAATCAGTTTACGAGATAAACTGAATGTATGTTATTGAGTGAGACCAACCGCCAATGAGTCACCAGTAAAATATTTGTTTTCTCATAAGAGCTGTTCAGATTGCAATGTTCTAAAAGCGGGCAGTAGGGCCGCGCCATACATTATGTATATGCAGGTGCACATCGATTCGGCATTATTAATTGTTATACAAAGCCAATTCCACGCTGCGCTGCGGCGGGCGATGCTGACCGGCATTATATTGGCAACTAGCGAACTGACCTTATTTTACCCGCGTTAAGTATCGAATTTGGTTACTGCTCCGCTCCCGTGGATCGTAGCGTGATGTTATATAGCCTATGTTACTCAGGAATAATGTTGCTAATGCTATCTATTGGTGAAAAATAGTTGAAATCGGTCCAATAGTTTCGGAGCCTATAAGTTTCAAACAAACAAACACAACATGCGGCTCTTTCGATGTATAGTTGCGGCTCTCCAGTTCCATAATACATTATTTTACTATCAAAACTCTTAAAATCTTAAAATCGATGGCCAACGCTCCCATTGATATAAGTATTTATTATTCATAATAAACAAAAATCGTTTCGTAAAATCGTATTGTTTATTAATCGTTTTTTTTTTGTGGCTCTTTGAAAGTTGTGTAATTTTGTACGTTGAAACTTTTGTCTCTTCCGTCTCAAAAGGTTGCCGACACTATTATCCTCCACGAATCTGTCTGTCATATACTAAATGACTTTTTCCAATCCGACTGGAAGTTTCAAAGATAAGCGCGTCTAAACATACGCACAATAACTTCAGTTTTATTATATTAGTAGGTACGAGAATTGGTTTTTTATTTGTTTGTGTAAATGCGGTAACTTCTGCAACTATTAGGCGGATTGGAAATATTCTTTTTGTATAATTATGATACATGAGGATTGTAGAAAGATAGTATGGGCTATATAACATCACGCTACGACGCACGGGAGCGGACCAGTTACCAAAAACGTCGGGTAGAAGCTAGTGTGATAAATACATAATTATATACACACACAGGCTGACTCTTTTTCATATTTCATGGCAACACTCGTTCGATGTTCAAGACAAAACATTGTTTTTTGACTTTAGGCACCGATCACTGATGTCTTTAAGGAGTTCAAGATGTGTTCTTTAATATCTGTGCTTATTTAGTTTCAAAATGTCTCTAATTGAATCATACCTAGACCATGAATCTATCCCGTCTACAAATCAGGTCACAGCGATCCTAGTTCACAGCAATCGTGGGTGGACTACCCACCATCCAACCTTGCACTTAGTATTATTAAACCTAAATCTTTACCAGCACTAAATTAAACCTTATCTCTTAAAACATACAGTTTATATTTGTAGAGCGGTTATCTGCATTATGATAACTAGTTGAGATGTCTAGCGGTATCAATGAGGCCAAATGAATCTAATTTTGTGCACGTAATGTGAATTAATGGGGCACTTTCCAAAGCTCTGGTATGAAATATTGAATATCATTCATCGATACTTCAATACTAATAATATTATAAAGAGGAAAGATTTTTTGCTTGTTTGTTTGTACTAAAAAGGCTCCGAAACTACTGGACCGATTTTAACATTTTTTTTACTAATAGATAGTTACGTAGTTCCTGAGTAACATAGGCTAAATAACATCTCGCTACGATACACGGGAGCGGAGCAGTAACCAAAGACTTAAAGTAGTTAGTACTTAACACGGGTGAAAATATCCACGCGGTCGAAATCGCGGGCAGAACGTAGTTATTGTTATATTGAGTGTCTCGGAACTTTGTTTGTGGAGGTTTGAAGCCTTGAAACTGATATCGGAGTGGTTTTTTATTTCTAGTAGCGGTCGCCTTTCGATTTTTGTGAATTTTTAGGGTACCGTACGCGAATAGTGCTAACAAATCACTCAACAAATGTTATTATTCCTAATCCTATTTCCTACTAATAATATTATAAATGCGAATGTTTGTGAGAATGGATGGATGTACGTTTGTTAAGTACTCTTTCACGCCTTAATGGCTGAACAGATCTGGATGAAATTTGGCACTGATATAGATTGTAGTGTGGAATAACACATAGGATACTTTTTATGCCGGAAAAATGTGCGGTTCCCGTGGGATATAAAATTTGACGCGGACGAAGTCGCGGGCAGAAACAGCTAGTATTAGTATAAATTAAGAAGGATGAACAAAAAACTACATTGCATTTTTTTTTAAATCAACAATCAACAACAATATCACTGTTAACATTATTCCAGTCTAAATTATCTGATAAGGAACATGAGGATTTCTCAGAAAGCTGTGAGATAATTCCATGTACGTGAACACTGGTAAGATGTTCACAAGATGCTCTGTACAATCAGAGATAACATCGCGCTATTGTGCTGCCGTCGTTAACTCAATGCGAGCTGTAAGCTTTCAAATTGCTTCCAATTATCTCATTTATTTGAGGTACCTGCGTCCGCTCTGGATTTATTATGTGATAGACATTTGATTAATAAAGTGTTGATTTAGCTTTAAAGTAATATTTGCAAGAAATTTTACCTTATTGGTGAGGTTCTTCAGAAAGCTCGGGAACGCAGTACTCAGATGAACGTGGACTAGGCAACAGGAGTATGTAAGGATCGTAGCAGGTGGCGTTTTATGTTGTCTGCCTGCCCCCATTGGAAAAAGGCGTAAGTTTATATATGCATGTATGTTTGCAAGAAAATTGTGAAAAAGTATCTGTTTTTATTGGATTTTTTTGTTTTGATTGGAGCCAAATATGGCGGCAAAAGCGGTCAATGACCTTCCATTTGTTTACAGATTATAGCATATTTCATTTCCAAAATAGAAATAAAGAGCGTGTTTATCCCGAATCGATATTTACCGATATTTTAAATGTATATGAATAAAAAACGATATCTACTTATGGTCTGTGAGTTCGTATATATTTGTATATTGCAACCTAATTTTTAATTTTGGATTTTAGAATTAATTACAGTCAATGATTTTGGCTGCCAAGGCAAGTCTTGGATGTCTGAACTGAACTTAACAGTGTGTATTAGTTCATATTGAATTAGTTTTACATCTTTGATTTAATTATTGAGAGATCGTAATTGCTTTATAACCAACTAGCGAGCTGCCCGCGACTTTGTCCGCGTGGCTTATTTCACCCGCTTTAAGTTAGGTCTTTGGTTACTGCTCCGCCCCCGTGTGCCGTAGCGCGGTGTTATATATGCCAATGACACTCACAAATAACGTGGCTTTCTATGGGTAAAAGAATTTTCAAAATCGGTTCTTTAGATCCAAAGATTACCCCCACAACCTCACAAACTTTACCTCTTTATAATATTAGTATAGTATACTAGGTCATCATACCATCACGCCTGTATTCCCCGAAGGGTTAGGCAGAGGTGTAACAATGTACACCCACAGTTCGCCGGTATGTTTAGGTCCCATGTAATAGGGGGCGAGCCTATTGCCATTAACCGGACACAAATCCTAACTCCGAGGTGCTACTGAGAATTTCATAGAAAAACCCAATAACACATTTTGTTCGACCTGGGAATTGAACTCAAGATCTCTAGCGTAGCAGTCGCGCTTAGGACCACTAGGCTAACGAGGCAGTTCGACTAGGTCCCTATATAATACCTATGGTTTCTATAAGACAACAAACAACCATAATATTGGTTTCTTATATACCCAGGCATCAACACCTTCATGCCATATTAACCTAAATAAA
Source organism: Caradrina kadenii (assembly GCA_947462355.1). Taxonomy (NCBI): domain Eukaryota; kingdom Metazoa; phylum Arthropoda; class Insecta; order Lepidoptera; family Noctuidae; genus Caradrina; species Caradrina kadenii. The sequence goes on along the minus strand of OX381690.1, from coordinate 11,682,062 downwards.
GTCTTATCTCATGAAACCGCTACTTCCTCATCAGGTATACTCCTCAAAAGATCGACATAGATCTGAAGCTGCAGCCTTTCGTGCCAGAATACGTGCCGGCTGTAGGCGACATCGATGCCTTCATCAAAGTGACCACGCCAACGTGCAACGTGCGGGGGGCGCCACTAGCCGACCATGTTTTGGAACATATTGACAACTTAGGTAAGTCCATATACTAAAAAAACATTTCACTTCATTAGGTGCTGATATCGGTGAAGAAGAGCGTCGTGAGGAAACCTGGGCTACCCTACAGCGTCACCCGCGTTAAGTTACGTCTTTGGTTACTACTCTGCTCTCGTTGGTCATAGCGTGAGCGTTCTCTATGCATAAATCTATCTATCGATGAAAACCGCGTTCAAGTCCGTTGTTTTGAAAGATCTAATCGTACAAAGGGACAGATAGCGGGAAGCGGCTTTGTTTTATACTATGTAGAGATATCATTAGTCATTTAATAAAAGTTAAATAAATGTGCTCTTGTCGTACTAACAATGATTTAATAGTGTATAGCAATCATGTTATCTTTGAACTTCGACCGCAAATGTACCTAAATGGTTTTTAATTAGATTGTGTTTTATTTTTACACCATCTAACTATTAATTTGTACGTCGCGGCGGCTTGTTGGCTTCCTAATAACTTTCAATAATGGCTGACTTTTTAGACACTGCACATCTCGCAGGGGATGGAAGTAATCACGAATACGAACCACTTTTACTAAATTATAGACGTTAATATAATAAAGATTAAGGGCTTTTTTTGTTTGAATAAACGCGCTAACCTCTGGAACTCCCCGTCGGATTCGGAAAAAATCTTTTTGTATATAGTTGTTTTGGTCATGGGACCTAAGCATACCGGCGAATTGTGGGTGTGTACATTGGTACACTTCTACCTAACCCTTCGGAGAATACAGGCGTGATGGTTGGATATGATAGACAGATTCATGAGGATTGTAGAAGAATAGTATACGTTACTAACTTTATGTTCGAGCAGTAACCAAAGACGTAACTTGATATAAATTATGATTTTGTACAGCAATTTTTGAAGTAAAACTTCTTTACGCGCGCTTGACTCGGGGAGTACGCTGGTGAATGCGTGACTAGAGCGTTACGGAAATGAGTGTGATTCGAACGGAAGTTGAGAGCGAGATATAAGTTAGTGAAGATAGAAAGAGAGAGCAGTGCGTGCGTTCATTTTCTTTCTCTCTTCCCCAAGTGGCATGTCAAGTGACACGACTGAAGTTTTGCTTCAGTCGTGTGGTCTAAGTTTAATCATGATTCTGAGTTAATCCCGTAGTAAAAGTTGTTTGTTTTTATGAGTCCTCCCACCTGCTGGAAGATGAGCAATGACTTAAAATTCACGTGTATAACGTGTCGTAATGTTTCAGGTTTAACAGTTCTGGACGAGCCGGCCGCTGAGCAGAGTGACTCCGCGCTACTGCACCTGCAGCTAAGAGCTATCTCCAAGACTAGCAGCGCCAAGACCACTGTGGTATGTGCAGCATTGTCAATCAATAAATAAATTGATCAAACATTAGGTATTTGTTTACCAAATAAAATTTAATTACCCTATATTTAGGGGTACTTGCTTGGACACGCCTGGACGCCTAGACGGTTGGACTGCCTCGTTAGCCTAGAGGTTCTGAGCGCGACTGCTATGCTAAAAGTCTTGGGTTTCCCAGGTCGAGCAGTGTTATTAGGTTTTTCTATGATTTTCTCAGTAGCAGCTCGGAGTTAGGATTTGTGCCTGGTTAATAGCAATAGGCTCGCCCTTTATTACATGGGACCTAAACATACCGAACTGTGGATGTACATTGGTACACCTCTGTCTAACCCTTCGGAGAATACTGGCGTTATGATATGTATGTGTGTTGCTTGGACAAGTTGATGTAGAAACTCCTGCGCAGGTGACAAGCCTGTCAAGTGTTACGTTAGCGCGGTCGTTCTGACGGCTAGCGTTGGGTGCCTCGTCGTCCGATCAGAACAAGACCCGGGTCGACAACGTGTTGTGTTCCACGCGCAAAGAGATGTCAGCATAGTAAACAAGACCCGCTAGGGCCAGTGCCTGCCAGGGTTGCGGAAATTGTTCGAAAGAGTTACCGCGGCCCTGGAACGCAAATGGCATTAGGAGGAACACAAATGGGCCTTTATAACTAAGAGTCTGACACTCTTTTCCTCTCCGTCTAAAGCGAAAGAAGTCATTTACATAATTTCTCACCCTTAAAAAAAGTCTGGTCATTAGGATCTGTATAAAACAACTAAACAAATAACGTTATTTTCCATACTTACAGTTGACGAAGAAGATAGAGAATGCGGAGAAGAACTCCAAAGCTATCGAGCGCTGGATCAAGGATGTGAGTGAGCTGCACCTGTCCAAACCCGCACCTACTGTCGCTTACACCAGGTAACGACACGAAATTATGTTAAAAATACTTTGTCCTTATTAGATTAGAAGCTAAGGAATTTTGCACCAGATTTTACATCAAGAAGTGCACGTAATAAGCCGAGTGTAGCGTTTCATTCGAATATGAAACTTATTTTTAATGCTCACAATGTTCTTCAAGCGTTGTATATGTAAATGTAATTTAATTTTAAAGGGTTAAGGTTTATATTCGAATGAAACGCTTACTTAGTGCTTAGTGCGGTCTGGGAATTTCGCCCTAAAGCATGTATTACAGACCTATCAGACCGCAGTTTATCGCTATGCAGAATATAAAAATCTTTGTGGCAGACTGACATAGTGTTCTTATTAGGGTTCCATATTTTCTATTTGGGATGTGGAACCCTCAAAAAGACCTGTGCGGGTCTGTTTGATAGTTGTATTCAAATTAATAACAGAAATACAAACAACTTCGTTCCAGAAAAATGCCCGACATCGATACCTTAATGGAGGAATGGCCGGAAACCATGGAGGAGACACTCAACGAGGTCGGATTTCCTCCCGGAACGCTAGACTGTTCCCTCTCTCAGTACGTGGACCTGGTCTGCGGCCTCTTCGATGTTCCCGTAGCCGGTGATTCCCTCAACGATCGGATCCAGGCGCTGCATCTGCTGTTCAGCTTGTACTCCGCCGTGAAGACCTCGCAACTGTATGCTGAACGACAGAAGGAGAGGAGCGATAGTAACGCGTAGTCTCTTAAGAATAAATGGGTTTATTTTATTGAAATATTTGTTTTTATTTGTGACTTATACAAATACTTTCCTGAACTTCTAAATTGAGCCACCGTGAACGTTCATGCTCTGTACTTCAAAGCCTAAATAATAAATAATAGTGACTAGCTTCTGCCCGCGACTTCATCCGCGTCAAATTTGGTACTTCCCACGGGAACCGTACCTTTTTCTGGGATAAAAAGTACCCTATGTGTTATTCCACACAACAATCTATCTCAGTGCCAAATTTCATCCAGATTCGGTCAGCCGTTTATGAGTGAAAGAGTAACAAATAGCCATCCATCCTCACACAATTTCGCGTTTATAATATTAGTAGGATTCCTGCCTGTAGGACTTAATTTTTAGGTCACCACAGAGAGGTCCGGTTTAGCAACCAACTGCCTCCTAGAAGTCTTGCGAAGCCACTCTGAGCAAAAGCAACGACGAGTCAAAGAAAAAGTTGTAGTTGTAAGTATGCAGTTTTGAAACTGACATTGACACATAAATTCACGAACTTTAAACCTGTGAGTGTATTTGCTTTGTATAGAATTTGTTCCCGCTGGGTGTAAATCGCTCTTTCAGTCGCTAACTTGTTGTATCAGGAAAATAACGTCGAATTATCCTGTTGATTCAACGTAGAATATGGCCATGGCATGCCTTTATGACAAACTCTCTGAGGCCGCATTATGACGTGTTATTATCATAATTGTTCAGTTGCGAAAAAAGGATAGCACTATGTCCTGTATAGCCGTCTCTCTTTTGCACAGGAAGGAAAAAATATGGTATCGCTTTGAACATTACACGGTGTGTATTAATATACGCATTTCTTTTTGAAAAATTGCCCTTTTATCGTCTCTCGTTTACTGCTAAATAAAAAAACACATAATTAAAAATGTTATGTAACCCTCGACAGAAGAATAAAAATACCTACCGCAGCTAACAAAAAAGCTGATATCTTTGAAACCGCTGAACGGATTTCCATCAAACATAGCTAGGAACACTCCCGATTAATATACCTTTCAAACAATCACCATCATCATACCATCACCCCTGTATTCCCCGAAGGGTTAGGCAGAGGTGCAACATTGTACACCCACAGTTCGCCGGTATGTTTAGGTCCCATGTAATAGGGGGCGAGCCTTTTGCCATTAACAGGGCACAAATCCTAACTCCGAGCTGCTCCTGAGAATTTCGTAGAAAAATCCAATAACACATTTTGCTCGACCTTGGAATCGAACCCAAGACCTCTAGCGTAGTAGTCGCGCTTAGGATCACTAGGCCAACGAGGCAGTTCAAACAACAACAAAGAATCAAAATCGGTTCATGCGTTCGCGAGCTACAATGCCACAGACACACACGTCAAACTTATAACACCACGTCGTTGTTGCGTTGGGGCTTAAAAATAAAAAAAATACTGTCATGTAAATTATATTTATTATAACTCAAGTGAGATCTACATTAGGGTACCTGGAAGACTACATAGGACTACAATATTACATCTATACTACACATGAACCATAGAAAAATACTTTATTTAAATATTCTATGATCATCATTTCTATTCACAATTTATATTACATTTTCCTAGTACATGGCTGTATAACTACACTTCGTGCAACAAATATTGGTCGCTTGGCAATATTCAAGTGTAATTTCCTCATAGACGATTAATTCATTTTTTTGTTTTAAATAAGCATAAAAAGATATATTACGCATAATTCCAAACTCAACGAGGAAATCTCTTTTGAATTTTGCAAAGCGACCTAGCGTTTTTACACGTATGTATTCCGGTGACTTTTCGTGGATTTTTATAAATAGTCATCATAGAAGCTTATAGTAAAGACTTGATTAAGGAACTTGCACTTCTTAACATAATTAAATCCTGATATAAACCTAGATAGCAGCAATAATCTCAAGCAAGTTTCATCAATTAATTGATCATGAACTGAAACCTTAAAAAATAGAGTTCAAAATTGTGTAAAAGCGTGCAAGATAACAAATGCGGCGCGGAATTTAAAATACCTTGCACACAATTTTCGACTCTATGTCTGATGTTTTTAGTTCGTTATCGATCAATAAATTGAAACTGCTTTGGTATATTCCTGCTCTATTTACACTAACTCTTAGGCAGTTTGTTATTAGAATATTATCTGAGGGTCTATTCTGTTGAATTCTGCCTTGATGCATTTAAGTGAGATGAATCCCGTCTGTAGCTGTAGTGTGAATCTCGCCCTCGGTGAGTTTAGACGAAATTAACTTGAGGTCAGCTTTCAATGTCAAACTATTTGACTTTGACATATAGGACACAACTTACCCCAATCTCACATACCATCACGCCTGTATTCCCCGAGGGGTTAGGCAGAGATGTAGGTAACCAATGTACACCTACAGTTCGCCGGTATATTTTTAATTCCCATGTAATAGGGGGCGAGCCTATTGCCATTAACCGGGCACAAATTCTAACTCCGAGCTGCTACTGAGAATTTCATAAAAAAACCCAATAACACTTTGCTTGACCTAGGAATCGAACCCAAGATCTCTAGCGTAACAATCGCGCTTAGGATCACTGGGCTAATGGGGCAGTCCCCAATCTCACAACGCCTAAATTCACTAAGGAAGATTTTTACAAAGTAAAACAGTTATTTGATAAATAGTCTTAAAAATTTGCGACAGGCCCACCACTGCAACTCCTGAAAGCTAGAATCAACAGTGGAGACCGTCAGAAAAGCGCCGAGGCAATGAAGATTTTTACATAAAAATATATAATTGAGATTTTAGATATTGTATAGAATTAATATTACTAATAATATTCTGAATATTAAGTTCTGGCTATGCCCTCTTCCTCTCTTAAGTTTAAGTTGCGGTTGCCGACAGGGTCCACAATGATTCTGTACCTCTAATTTATAAGACCATTAATTTATATTGTGGGACGCAATAAAATATTTGATTTGATTGACGTACCTCGGAGAAACAATACAACTGTCTTGGATCTCGTACGAAATTGTTTTATAGTCTATCAGAAATACAGGGAATCAATTATGTATGAAAAAGCGAGTTCCTCCTAGTAACTACATTTATTTTAACCCTTTGAACGTCGATGATTTAATTTAAAATTTTTAGTGACTACAATTTTTTTAGTAACATTTGAACTATTTTTTTTTTATTAATTTATGCAGTGTGTTCACATCAATTAACAGCCAGCTATATTTACAATTGGGAATAATTAAAGTGCACCTAGATTTACAATTTTAGGCTAGCGGTCATTATTCAAAGGGTGTCTGTCATCGATACAACAAAATTTACAATAATCCCTAAAATATATGTACATGTTACAGCAAATTTACAAAGCATCATTATCACAGTGTTTCATAATTTGCACCCACACTTACATACATACAAACTTGCTTTAGTTACATGAGCCGTGAGGGGAAGATCCCATTGAAATATAGGTTCCTTTTTCGAAGTGCAAAAATTGTACAGTGTTTTATTTTCATCGACAAAGGAACTTTCAAATCTTTCACTAGGACCCAGTGGGGACGGCGTGGCGTCTAAAAACGTTCATAAGAAAAAATATATAATAAACAATTAAATAGGTCTTAATTCTTGAACAGATTTTCTTGAAACACTCTTAATCAAATCACCTTTCAAACTACATCAAAATCGGTTCAGCTGTTTAGGAGCTACGATGCCACAGACAGGCACACAAACTTACAACACCCTTCCGTTTTTGTCAGGGGTTCAAAAGGCATTATTTCCCAAGTTAGGGCTGATGTTGTGATGTTGAAATTACACAAGCAGCACTTAGATATCCGTGCTGATGGGCGTGTCCATAAAGCGCTTTAACAAGCAATCTCGGGGCGACGTCAACACGAAAAGACATATAGAGTTGTAACACATTTGCTACGTATTTCATTCTCGGTACTCGGAATCGTCACTTAAAAATAATAGATGATTAACTTCAATTACATATCAAGTACATTTCACAAGGATATTGACTTTTGATAAGAAATGTACCATCAATTATGCAAATAAAGATATAGTTTCTCATAACAAACCATCACGCCTGTATTTTCCAGAGGGTTAGGCAGAAATGTACCAATGTACACCCACAGTTTACCGGTATGTTTTTAGGTCCCATGTAATAGGGGGCGAGCCTATTGCCATTAACCGTGCACAAATCCTAACTCCGAACTGGTACTGAGAAATTGGATATGTGCCCGGTTAATGGCAATAGGCTCGCCCCCTATTACATGGGACCTAAAAACATACCGGCGAAATGTGGGTGTACATTGGTACACCTTCGCCTAACCCTCTGGGGAATACAGGCGTGATGGTATGTGGTATGATTGATTATAATTTTTAAGTGATGTCTATAAGTGTGGAAGTCCGGTGCTGTAGCCCCCGTTTGCCACAAGTCACATATGTGATAAGCTGTAGGAATGTTTTCCAAACTCCGGCAAATGCAAATTCGAACTGATCTTGTGGGTACACGGTCAGCTCATAAAGACAAGCAAAGAAATTAATTGAAAATGAACTAAAAAAAAAACAGAAATAGAGTTCAAAATTTCAAATGCTGCGCTAAATTATATCTTGCACAGAATTTTCATCTCTATTTGTGATGTATTTTAGTTTACTATCAAATGATAAATGTAAACTCCATGAGTTAAGCTGCTTGTCGAATATTCGTGCGAATGTCAGACGTAAATAGCTCAACAACACGGAATTCGATAACATTGTTTTTTTAATTTAAAATACTTTTTATTTCGCACGTCTTGTAATACATATGGTGCAACGTTACATGCAGTATTGTACATTCACGCGTTAACCTTCACTAAATCACTCACGTATCACGTTATAATCACACATAAATTTCACTTTAATAATCCTAATTAAACAGTCTCGGAGCCGTCTTTTAATGTCACTTTGAAATATATTTTTTTTTACGTATTTTTTACATACTTAATATTTTTTTGTCATCAGTCGATTGTTTTAACGATATTATCACACTTTAGAGTGGCAAGTCGCAATGATATTGTTAATGTTCTTGCACGTCATAATGTAGGTACGTCTGTCACTTCCTTCATTACCTGTAACATAAATAAAATAATATTATTTACATACATACATAAACTCACGCCTTTTTTCCATGGGGTTAGGCAAAAACCACAGAACGCCACCTGCTACGATCCTTACATATTTCTATCACTTCGTCCACGTTCATACAAGCACGCTGGTTACGAGTACTGCGCACCCGATCTTTCTCTAGAACCTCACCAATAAGGTCAGGATAGGTCTTTCTAGGGCGTCCTCTCCCGGCGTTGCTACTCACATACATACATAAACTCACGCCATTTTCCCATGGGGGTAGGCAGAAACCACAGAACGCCACCTGCTACGATCCTTACATACTTCTTTCGCTCGACCACGTTCATACATCTGTTCATACAAGCACGCCGGTTACGAGTACTGCGCACCCGATCTTTCTCAAGAATCTCACCAATAAGGTCAGGGTAGGTCTTTCTAGGACGTCCTCTCCCGGCGTTGCCACTCACATCTGCCCTATAAATCCCTTTTGTACATTTGTCACTATGCCTTCTTTTAATCTGCAACGTTTTCGTATACTTTCATTCCTCACTAGAATAAATAATATTCTTAGAACGGTAGATCGTACAAAGAATATTATTTAGGTTAAAATTATCAGTTTAACCCGCGTTCAGTTCTGGTTAGGTTACTGCTCAGCTTCTGTGGGTTGTAGCGTGATGTTATATAGCTTATATTATTCGCCATTAATCTGTCTGTGTCTGTAGTTATGATTAAGTACTGATATCATTGTGCATAAGTACGGTCAGCAACAAAAGTCGATCAAAATTTCAGATTATTTAAACCTATCGTTTCGTTATATTTAAATCATATGTAAAAGTGATAATATTGATCGACTTTTATCGCTGAATGCACAAAACATGCGTACATACATACCATCACGCCTGTATTCCCCGAAGGGTTAGGCAGAGGTGTACCAAATGTACACCCACAGTTCGCCGGTATGTTTAGGTTCCATGTAATAGGGGGCGAGCCTATTGCCATTAACCGGACACAAATCCAAACTCCGAGCTGCTACTGAGAATTTCTTAGAATAACCCAATAACACTTCTTGCTCGACCTGGGAATCGAACCCAAGACCTCTAGCGTAGCAGTCGCGCTTAGGACCACTAGGCCAACGAGGCAGTCAATACACAATGTATCAATGAATGAAGCTGAATGCACAATGTTTCTAGTAAACAAAAATATTCTTGCATATCGATGTCCGCAATATTTCTAAGGCCGCTTTTGACCGGTTTATGAAAGTGGCGTGCGATTTGAGAGGCCTATGTCCAGCAATGAATCCTCACCAATCGCACGTCACTTTGATTTATTAACGATCTGTTGTCCGGTGAAAACAGCGAACGTATACAAGCGGCCTAAAGTTTCGCCACTGAATGTAGTTACCTCGCTAATGGTAATGGAACAGGTTGAAGAGTCTCCGGTTGAAGAACCGCTGCTGCTTCAGCTCAGACAGCTCGCGCTCGTCGTCGTTGCGGATGCAGAAGTAGCTCGTGATCACGCTGCGGCAGATCGGGCACTTGTCTAGTTTAGCTGGAATATAAGAGAGAAAGATTTCTTAGTGAAAACCTGGAGATACAATTTTTTTTTTAATAGGACAAGCCCGCCTCACTTTTTCCATCCACTGCAACTTCAGTAAGCCAGAATCAACAGTGGAGACTGCCAGAAGAGCGCCGAGGCAATGAAGCTCGACGAGTCCCCGAGAAACGATATTACTGTCTTGGATCCCGCAACGAAATTAATCAGAAAAGATTAGCGGAGGAGTAACTGGCCGACTCGTACACAATACAATTGCCTTTAAATGGTCCGAAATAAATGCTTTGACTTTCATTACTATTTCTACTAAATCTATTACACATAAACATACCATTACGCCTGTATTTCCCGAGGGGTTAGGCAGAGATGTAACCATTGTACACCCACAGTTTGCCGGTATGTTTAAGTCCCATGTAATAGGAGGCGAGCCTATTGCCATTAACCGGGTACAAATCCTAATTCCGAGCTGCTACTGAGAATTTCATAGAAAAACCCAATAACACTTTGCACGACCTGGGAATCGAACCCAAGACCCCATGCTCATCAGTCGCGCTTGCGACCACGAGACCAACGGGGCAGTTAGTTGTGTATTCTGAAATATTGTCAAACATAAACAACTAAGAAAACAAAGCAGGTATTTATTAATTATTGATCAAGTGTCGTTATTTTATTCGATTACTTCTTCTAGCGACTTCGTTCGCGTGTTTTTTTTCACCCACGTTAAGTTACGTCTTTGGTTACTGCTCCTCTCCCGTGTGTCGTAACGTGATGTTATAAAGCCTAAAGTCTTCCTCTAAAAATGAACTATCCAACACTAAAAGAATTTTTCAATTCAAACCAGCAGTTCCTGAGATGTAGCGCGTTCAACCAAACAAACAAACTCTTCAGCTTTAGAATATTAGTATAGATATTTGTTCTAAAAAAACCTTATGAAAATTGGCGACAATGTAAAACTACACATTGTATTTTATCTTCAACCACATCAAGTATGCGGCATTGTTCACGTGACCCGGGGGGCGTTGAAGACATGATAATTCCTTGATCCAAAAAGGTTAAGAGTCGTCACCTAAGGTCGGGCTCTCAAGGCGCCAGTAACATTGACACCAGCTGCATTTGTATTGATAGTCTGCACGCAGATGCTTGCGCGCGATTAGAATAACAATTGATTAGGTCGTGCGACAGTAAAAGTTGAAGGCGATGCTATACAGATGCTAGTAACGTAGAAGACTATCGTCTTATTGAACCTTTTTGGCTTACAACGCTTTAATAAATTTACAAATCCTTGTTAGAATTAAGTTAAGTTTATTAATTCTTCCATATTGGGATAGATTGAAGCTTATAACCCTATTATAAGCTTTTTTTAACTGGCTCGGAAGCCCAGTGGTCCTAAGCGCGACTGCTACGCTAGAGGTCTTCGGTTCGATTCCCAGGTCGAGCAAAAAATGTTATTGGGTTTTTCTATGAAATTCTCAGTAGCAGCTCGGAGTTAGGATATGTGCCCAGTTAATGGCAATAGGTTCGCCCTCTATTACATGGGACCTAAACATATCGGCGAACTGTGGGTGTACATTGTTACACCTCTGACTAACCTTTCGGGGAATACAGGCGTGATGGTATGTGTTTAAGCTTTTTTTATACTAGCTTCTACCCGCAACGTCGTCTGCTATAAAACAGCACTCGGCAATTAAGTGTAGCTTTTTATCAGTGAAAGAATTTTTGTAATAAGACAAGTACTTTTAGAGATTAGTTTCACAAACAAAACAGTTGACAAACTTAACCCGTTTACAACATTGGTATAGATGGGATGTCTAACAAGAAGACGGTCCACCTCATAGTAAGAGATGACTGCCGCTTAAAGACATCTTCAATCGTAGATGAGTCGGGAAGGGGCCACTGAGGGCCGATGCCTGCCGGGGCTGCGGGTTGTTCGTAAGAGATACCGCGCCCCCGGAACGCAAAGGGCACAAGAAGGAACATGGGTTTTAGTCAGCAAAAGTCTGAGAAATTATTTGATTACTTTGACCCCCCAAAAAAAAAAAAATCGTAGATGAGTATCTTAAAAACAGAACTGAAAAGTCTTGTAACTACACCGGCCTTACAAACCAACGCTATCTTCATTCTATTTCATTAGTCATAAAACATTTTTTATGAAGCAATTATCGTAACAAACGTTCTTATCGAGTCTTGAATGGAACAATAAGCTATACAATATATTTAGCTCGTATATGGAGGTGTGGGTCAATATTAACTGCTCGTAGCATGCTGTATAAATCATAGCGCCGTGGCTGGAGTAGACGACGACCTTTACAAGTTACAATAACATAAATATTTTGTGTTTGTTTGTTGACATATTTTATGTATTGTTGTGTCTGTGTCTTAGGTGTTAAATATGTCCCCTCGAGAGCTATGAATCCGGGTCAAGAAATCTATAAATATCGGAATATAAATTGTGTTTAAGTTACAATTAAATATTCATATTACTTTCATTTATGGGGTATTATATTGTCTGTATAGTCGCGGACAGAAGCTAGTCGTCCATAATTGGATATTTGACACCGTTCACCAATAATCTCATGACAACTTAAAAAAAAAACACTTTATTTTAGCCCTAAAAACTCAAATGATTGTAATTAACAGTAAAATTTGATTTATAGTTTCAAATCAATAAATAGTTATTCAATTAAGTTGGAAAATGTGACGTCACTGTTTACTATTGCCACACAAAATCTATGGGGGAATTGTGTTTTGACAGCTCGTAAAAAGTACGTCAATTAATTGAGGGTGATTACAGAAGTAGACTTACGTAGGCAGTCAGCACAGAGACAGGCGTGGCGACAGGGCAGCAGGGCGCGCGACAGCGGGTGCGCGGCGCACACGCAGCACAGCGCGTCCGCTGCGTGCGCCGCGCCGTGGCCGTAGCCCTCCGCCGGCCCGCCGCACTCGCCGCTCACATACAGTTGCTGAAACACCACCATACAAGATAACTTCGCGATAGTTTACCACGAAGACGTCATTGTATTTCCTTCTATTTCATCAATAGATAAAATAAGTTTTATTTATTTGTAAAACATGTGTTCACATGTTAGATATTATGTCAGTTCAACCGTAAGTATCGGCGTACAAATATTCAACTGAATCATTCAAAAATTACAACAATATGCTAAAAGGTCAACATTTAAAATTGGTCACAAAAATAAGGGGGTATGTTTGATCATGATATCGAGCGTGTGTCCCGCGTTCACCCCTCTCTCCACAGAGACTTAAGAATTGATACTTTAATGCCCCGCGTCATAACGTTCCTAGTCAAAGTCAAAGCTTTTATTTCAATTAAACGGAGAAGTCGGTCAATTAGTCAGAAAGTTGAAGCGAGTTACTTGTTCGAAAACGTAGGTTGTCCTATAAGAGAAGAACGAGCAAAAAATCCCAACGACACTCTTTTCAGTTTGGTTTCCTTTTTACAATATTATTGTTGCTTCAATGTGTGAGAACAATGAAGGTGAATATAAAACAACCATATTCTTAATGATTAAACACAACAATACTTACAATACTTGGCAATAGGCTCACCCCCTATTACATGGGACCTAAAACATACCGGCGAACTGTGGGTGTACATTGGTACACCTCTGCCTAACCCTCCGGGGAATACAGGCGTGATTGTATTTTTTTTTCTTTTATTTTAAAAACGTTGCCCCACACTAGGAATTTCTCCTGTATCGTGGGTGCGTTACATATAAACTCACATACACAAACAGCCAGACCCGAAACAACTATCTGTATCTGTGTGACTGTTAAACACAACACAACATAACAAGCGATCAAAGCCAACATAGCAAACTTCGGGGTAGCTACAGAGAAATCCCTTTCAGAAGAACTTATCAACATTGCCCGAGAGTTGAGAATCCCTTACGCTTAGCAGTAGTGACTACTAAGCCAGTAAGGCAAACAGAGTAGGCAGGTAAATATAGAGTTGGAATAAACAATAATATTTGCTAACATATTTGTTGTTTGTTATTTATCCTTGTTTACATGTATTATTACTAAATGTACATAAATACATTACAACGCTGGGGTATAGTAGGTACTGGCGGACAAAGCCTGTCGGGGGCCCGGGGCGAAAAAACTAAATGACCCGCGGGCCCCCTCTGACCTTAATGTATTTTTAGTATTGTGAAGTAATGAAGAGGCTTATATAGTCAGCAGTGGCAGAATATTGGCTGAATAGAAAGATATATGTCTCGCCACAGTCGTGAGGACAAATGTCAAGTTAATTTTTGGGTTGCTTTCGGGGATTTTTGGAGCGCGGACGATACACGCGATGGGTCCAACTGACGGATCAATCGCGTGCAGCGTCTGTGGCCCAAAAAACCCAGAAAAGAACCCAAAAACCCAAATAATTATTTGACATTTGTGCTCACGACTCGTGGCGACAACTATACTAGCTATATACCCCGCGGAGTCACGCGTTCAGTTACGTCTTTGGTTACTGCTCTGCTGCCGTTGGTTGTAGCTTGATGTTTTATACGTATAAGCCTTTCTCTTGAATAACTCTGTCTATTTATGAAAATCCGTTGCGCAGTTTAAAAGATCTAAGCGTACAGATGACGGGAAGCGACTTTGTTTTATTGATTTGTATTTTAGTTAAAAAATATAAACGATAAAAAACCCTGTTTAGGCCGATTTATGTTAGTATTTATACGGGCCAATCAGCTCCAAACTGCGTCCTAGCCTTTTTTAAGAGAACTTCTCGAGATTTGGGCCCCCCAGGACCGGAGCTGAGGGGGCCCTATCTGGCCCCTCCCTTAGTCCGCCACTGACATTACAATGGTGATAAACACGAGTACATTACAATACACAGGTAATCATGTTTTATTATACTATCAATAACCAATGGCGACAAATATAAACATTTGCATAAAATATTTATTTCATTTATGTTTAATTCAATGCGGTGACAATGTTGTTTGTGTTCAGACATTCTTGGTGGGTTTATTTGTGCTCTAAGCGCAGTGCATATTGTAAATTATCCTATTAAAAAGAAGGTTCATATTCGTATGAAACGCATACTTAAGGAAATTAGACAGACTGATATTTAATTCGCTGTCCATTGTTTAGTTGGTGACCGTACTCATGAATTCGTAAATCTTTTATTATGGGACCAACTCTTTAATATTAAAAAGAAAACTGCTGTTCCATACAAAAATGAAATTTATACATACCATCACGCCTGTTTTCCCCGAAGGGTTAGGCAAAGGTGTTGTAAATAACGAACAACCACAGTTCGCCGGTATGTTTAGGTCCCATGTAATAGGGGGAGAGCCTAACGCCATTAACCGGGCACAAATCCTAACTCTGAGCTGCTACTGAAAATTTCATAAAAAAACCCAATAACACTATGCCCGACCTGGGAATCGAACCCAGGGCCTCTAGTGTAACAATCGCGCTTAGGACCACTAGGGTAACGAGGCAGTTAATTAAATTTATTTTAGTCCATTTTTGTTGGGAACAGTTGTTTTTTTTATAAGGCAAGAACTCCTACCTTCAAACAGGACAGATGCCCGTTCGCTTGCTTCAAATACTGCGCGATGACGCCACTTGGCAAGGGGCACTGTTCATCTCTGATGTGCACCACACTGATCAACGCCACCTGCAAAAAGAAATACACATTTTTTAACACGCGTGCCGACAAAGGACATCAGTAACCAGGGTCGTCAGTCACAGTTCGAGTTGTGAGTTCGAGACCCCGAAGGTCTGGCTGCTTCTGTATGTGAGTTTGTGTTTGTAAACGCATCATCGATACAAGAGACAGACCTAGCGTGGGGCAACGTTAAAAAAAATACAAAAAAAGAACACGTGTGATGTCCAAGATAAAACTTCGAAAGTACATATATAAGAATTGCAATAGTCACATTAGTAACCAAGCGTGTTGATAAATACTCGTGTTTTCTATATGTACGAAGAAGCCAGTGGAACAGTATTAGGCTGGTCATCATCTACTTAGTCTTTTCCCAACTATGTTGGTCGGCTTCCAGTCTAACCGGATGCAGCTGATATCAGTGTTTAACATGGAGCGACTGCCTATCTAACCTCCACAACTGGACAACACGATACCTTTTTGGTAAGACTGGTTGTCACTTTCTGGCTTCTGACTATCCGTAACGACTGTCAAAGATCTACGAATTACAGCCGGGACTAACGGCTTTACGTGCTTTCCGAGGCATGGGGGTGTCTCACTACCAACTTCCAAAATCAGGGCTGCTATTGAGAAGTTCGTAATAGAAAAACCCAGAAACACTTTTTACCCGACCCGGGAATCGAACCCTTGCAACCATTATACGATTGTTAGTGTCCCACTGCAGGGCAGAGGCCTCCTCTCAACAGAAAAGGCATGAGCATTGATCACCACGCTTGTTCAAGGTGTATTTTACCAGTTAAAGACCCTTTTTCTCTGTACGCCAAACGTCTCAAGCAGCTACTGAAATATTTCTAACGTAAAAGGAAAAAATCCCAAAAACAGACGCGATGTAAAATTTTATGTTATTAAACATACCGAATGTAAATACCACCCGCAGCACATTGGCAGAACGGCACACAACACGTTAAAATATTAATACGGCTGCAGAAAGGTACGTGGTCTACGTGTTTGTGTAAGCACTTTATTTGCAGAGAATTATTGAACAGGCCTTGGGCTTCAGAGGTCACTCGGCACGCGTTTATTTAGTGTTTTTTTTTTTTTTTTATAAAAAATCGCGTATATACGTTGGTAGGACTTGACATCAAGTGGTTAGAAACAACTTGAGCATATCTCGAAAGATTACATTTTCTTCGGTTCATCGTATCCCATTGAGAAATTATGAAATACACTTTCTTAGTAACACGGATATCGTTACCAATTAAATTTATTATTTACTAGCGTTGCCCGCGACTTCGTTCGCGTGCACTATTTTATTCGTTTCAATTTTGCTTTCGCATAACCCTCTTTTAAAAAAAAATTAAGTTAATAAAAAATAAAAATAGCCTCAGTTACTTCTTATAACATCAGCCATCTGCAAGTGAGAGTCCCGGTGAAATCGGTCCAGCCGTTTCGGAGATAAGCCGGAACAAACAGACATACAATTTTTTTTTTGTGTTAGTGAAATTACAAACAGACATTTCAATTTTATTTATTTGTATAGATTAAAAATGGCACGGAACAATATAAACAAATATTTTATTAACATTTGATTGGACTAGACTAGTGTTTATCATGCACACAAGCACAACATTTGCTTATCGCAATCTATTCTGATTTTAAAATCGAGTAAAACTTATAAAATGCATTATTCAAAATCGAGATTAAAAATGGCATGAAATTCACTGTCCTAATCTAAAAGTCTGAGGGTAAGAAAGAAGTGGAGGACAGGGCATGTAAGTTTAGGCGATGCGTAGTGGAACCCTGTAATTATTTATATAGGATCTTCAACAAAGAAAACACAGAAATATGACACTCGGCACGACTAGTTCGTGTTACGTGTGCTCCTGCAATTGGGTAGATGACACCATAAAACAATAATTCCAAGACACATCTTCACAAAAAAAACAGTTTATTTTAGAAAGCCGATGATTTTTTAAATAACTATAAAATTCGATTTCTTGTTGCTTTGTAATCAATAAATAGTTACTGGATTGATATGACAAAAAAGTGACGTCATGGTTTAGTATTGTCATACAAAATCTATATGGGGGAATCGCGTTTAGACAGCTCATAAAAAGTACGTCAATTGAGTAACTGAGTATTAGTTATTTAATAAGTACTGAGTATTAGTAAGTTAGTTAGTAATTGAGTATTAGTGGTGTCGTCTACCCAATTATAGCAGATGACGTCTTTCGGCTAATTTCTGACGCTTACCGTATCATCAGGCCTCAACTCTCCGGTATCCCGTAGATCTCGCGCCAAGATCACCACGAGAGGGTACCGAGACCTCGGAGGTGGACCCAGGTGGAGAGACTCCTCCGTTGATAGCCGGAGGGCCTTCTCGTCATGAGGGCTGCTTCTGAAAAGTACATGTATCGCTTATTATGAGATTCTTAAAAGTGGGAGTAGAGTAGATTGTTAGGGAAATTAAATCATGTGTCCTGACTCATGAGGATGAATTTAAAACCGCAACTCAATAAGAAATCCTATTAGCCTAAGTTTGTGAGAATGGATGGATGTTTACCTCATTTACGTTTAAATGGCTGAACAGAATTAGCTGGAATTGGACACACGCAAATATTAATATAGCTTAAAAAATACAGAAGTAACTACCTAATAAATATGATATTTCTGATTCTATAACAGTTCCCGTTCTCCTAAATGGAGCCAACGTGCACTTGCATGTTGGGCATGAAGGCATTAACATCAAAATAATGTTTCAAAGAAAAAGTTTTTATGCAGATTTGAAGCCGACAAATCAGCCACCATTTTGGTGTCATCATTGTTTCAAAATTTGAATTACCCCCTTTTTTTTAGCTACGGCACAAAGCAAAGAAATGGCAGAATTTTAGAACTCGACATAGGTATTTACCTCATATAATAATATCAACGTTAGAAATAAAATAATAAATAACAGAAAAATAAAGAAACAAAATTATATCTTGTTATTGCAACAGGAAATTAAAATATCACGGTCAAGTAATATAATATGCAAGTATTATTAAATTATAATAAAAATAACTAAAATTAATAAAATATTCAAACATTTTTTGCAGAATAATATTAATAACTAGTGTTATTAAGTTGACTTTGATTAATAATTGGTTAGTTGACACTATTATATTTAACTAGCGAACTGCCCGCGAATCCGTCCGCGTGGCTTATGTCACCCGCGTTAATTTACGTCTTCGGTTACTGCATGATGTTATATAGCCTATGTTAATAATGTAGCTATCTATTGGTGAAAAAATTGTTAAAATCGGTCCAGCAGTTTCAGAGCCTATTCGGTACAAACAAACAAAAAATCTTTCCTCTAATAATATTAGTTTAGGTAATTCCAAGACATAACTTCTCTTTAAGTATCGGGGCACACAGACGTTCGTTCCTATTTCGTTACATTTCGCTTTTTTGACTTGGTACAGACAGTGTCATCAATGGGTTACCCAGTTACCCCCCTAACATTAAAATTCGTCCGAAAAGAGAGTAACCAGTTAATGACGCTGTCTGTACCCGTGTATGATTTTAAAGACGTTTCACGTCAAAAAACAACTTTATTTTAGCTCTCAAACCCATTAATTTTCAATCAACGGTACCAATAGCTTTTTAATTGCTTTGAAATCAATCAATAGTTAGTCAATTGAATTGGCGAATGAATGACGTCACAGTTTCCTATAGCCATAAAAATCTATTGGGGATACCCGTTTTGACAGCTCATAAAAAGTATGTTTATTGTTTTAGAGATTAGACATAATTATTGATCGAATTGTAAGCTACAAGTGTCAATTTTTACCACGTCTCGCATAAAATACTACACAGATTCGAATTTTGGCATAGCGATAAATTTATTTTCTACTTTTAACGAAACTTATTATCTATTTTGGCTGCTGCGCTGCGCAATTCGATTCCTACATGGAACAAAATATCTGTATGGTCTACAAGGATTTGTTCTAGGTCTGTACGGCCCACCAACCGGGGGAAATAGTGTGGACCAAAGTTTTTAGAGCAAAATGAGCAAAAGGTTTTTAGTATTTTTGTGGATGATGTAAGTGTATGTATGTGTAGATGTAAAAGAACACGTGTTCTTTGAACTTTATTTCTAGTAAATATTAATGATATCGATGACATTTTGCGCTCTACTGAGAATTCACCAGTCCAGTCACAACAGCATGTATATCGATTGTTATGTATTCTATATCTATAAATAATGTAAAACAAAGTCATTTTTCATGTCTGTCTATTTGGCCGTTTAGTTCTTTTAAACTTTTCAACGGATTTTGATGTGGTTTCCACTATAATTTGGAGTTTTTATTTCGAATGTATACTACATTAATTTAACTTAGATGTAGCATAGAAATTCTGATGATAAGACATGATAAAACAGCAAATCGAACTCGTGCGCAGCATTGGCACGGGTCTCCAGTGAATCTATCCCACTTGACAGGGGAGAGATCAGGCGTAGAATAAACGGTTTTAAACGGTGCTTGTCGTCTCGTGTGGACTGCACCTGTGTTTGCGCACACAATTGAGCACTATAATTTGACCGCTTTTTTCTTTTACTTCCCTCGCTCTGGGCGGGGCGGGAATGAGTGTCAGACTTTAACTGACTAAAACCCACCCATATTAATTCCTGTGCCCTTTGCGTTGCAAGGGCGCGGTATCTCTTACGAACAACCCGGCAGAACTTGACCGGTGTGATCGAAATTGGATCAGGAGGATATTAAAGTGGTATTTTATCCTCATGAATAATGGTAACTCGTTATACTATGAGTACTTGAATCGGTTAATAGGTACAAGGAAATATCAGATTAAACGTTACCGACTGTTACTACTACCTACAACAATGTAAAATTTTATCAACATCGCTTCTGCGAAACAGAACCCCTGTTCCTTTATTTGTTACTAGCTTATACCCGCGACTTCGGCCGCTTTAGTTTTCTGCAGGTTTTTATTTGTTGCGCGGGATCCTAATTATTTTAATCTAAGTTATTGTTTAGAAAATCAGCTATTTGTTATAGGCAGTCCGGTCAAAATCGGTCCGCGTCATTTTGGAGATTATTTTTTTATTAATATCATTATATGCATTAATAAAAAGCTGTTGCTTTTACAAACAGACACATCAGTTTCACTTGTTTTAGTAGAAGAGAATTTGCTCGCACGCACCATTGCACGAGATAAAGTTGTTTTCGCAGAATTGCGTCTGTAGTCGTGACATTTTATCCTATGGTCAGCTTGGTCATGGAATACCATCCATCCAGGCTGAATGAACTTATGTGTCCTTTTTATTATCAGAATTATTAAATATTTTAACGACGAGACATTTATTTATTTAAATTTAATACAACAAAAAAGTACAAAGGCGGACTTAATGCCTTAGCGTCTCCGCCGATTTATGACAGAGTTTCATCGACGGCAAGAAAAATCTGCCAAAAATCGGTCGTATGTGAAAACGCTTAGGCAGTCTCTACCTGTCAACCAAAGATGGTGATACAATTACTTCTATGACATGATCGATTTCTTAATAATACGAGAAGAGTTGATTAATTTAATATCGCGTTATCAAACAGTCCACATGGCATTCTTGAGAATTGGTAAGCTGTAGCTCAAAACCGCGATACATAGAAGAAATGGAGAGTGACCTTTGCCCTGCAGTGGGACAGTACGTTCCAGTTATAATTATGATAATATTATGATAATAGTCTTCGGGTAGCATAAATAATTGAACTTGTTTTTCAATCAGCAGTGTCTAATATTTCCGAAAGATAAAAAAAGCTTCTGCTCACGACTTCGTTAGCGTGGTTTTTTTCACCCGCGTTGAGTTACGTCTTTGGTTACTGCTCTGCTCCTGCAGGTCGTACCGTCATGTAGCCTATACTACTCCTCATGAATCTGGCTATAACATACAAAAATATTTTTCTTATACGATTGTTAGTTTAAAAGATTAGCGCGTTTAAACAAAGAATATAAAACTCTTTAGATTTTTTTATGTTTGCGAGTGCTCACCTGATCTCTAGTGGTCACTTCTGTGTATAGACATCTGTAAACTCATATTGCAGGCTTTGCAAATGCATTGCCATCCCAGAGACAAAGTTGTCTCAAGTGCCTGTAATTACACCAGCACCCAAACCCTTCAAACCGGAACGCTGCTTTGCTGCAGAAATTCTTTTTTTTTTTCTTTCTTTCTAAATAGGTTTAATGGTAGTACTTCCTCAGACAAGCACCTACATAAATAGCTCTATTATATTAGTATACAACACACATAGGATACAGACATTTTTGCATTGGCTTCCTTCTAACATAGTCACATAATTTCCGTTTCAAAATCGATATTCAAAGCATCAAACGGAAAATTGTTGGTGGCAACCACTCCAAGGGTTATAAGTCCTTCAATGTGTGAGAATACGGCAGGTGTTGGCTTCATCGAACCATTTAATAATGAGACACTGTTCGCTTCACTCGCATTGTCCATTAATTGAGGTCACCGTTATTGCTCTATGCCAGGGGTAGCCAACCAGTGGATCGCGGCTATTAGTCGAGTCGATCGCAGATGCAACGGTCACAATAGTATAAGTTAGGGTCGCTATACACTTAATCGGTTCGGCGCATTCGGTTCGGCTTTTTTAATACAACTTTTGATATCGGTGTATTGAAAAAGCCGAACCGCTTAAGTGTATAGCTAACCTTACGCACTAAGTATAAAGTAAGAGGCCATTTATCTATTATGTAAGAAGATTTAGAGGCGGACCCAGTCGACCAAGCCTTATTTTTTCTTACAAGAGGGTGGGAGGGACTCTTGATAGTACTTACGTAAGATCACAAAAATGAGCAAAGTTAACATTTTTCACTACGAGTCCTTCCTCGGGTCCCTTTGTGAGTAAATAAAAATAAACATTCCTAAAAAATGTAACTTTGAAAAATAAACATAACAAGAAACCAAACGTTTATTCATTTTCCTCCTTTAGATTCTTACGTAATAAATATTAAACAGGGGAGGGGGTCGGCCTATTCTCATTTTTTCTTATGGAGGGTTAAAAAAGTTGTAAAAATAGTTTTACGTAATATATCTATGGATGGCGCTTAAGTGTGTTAAGTAGTATTCATGCACTAAAACCTCTCGTCGGTCTCGTGGTGGCAAGCACGACTGTTGAGCGTGGGGTTCTGGGTTCGATTCCCAAGTCGAGTAAAATATCCTTGGGGATTTTAAACGAAATTCTCAGTAGCAGCTCGAAGTTAGGATTAGTGCCTGGTTAATAGCAATAGGCTTGCCCCCTATTACATAAAACCTAAACATACCAACGAACTGTGGGTGTATTTTGGTACACCTCTGCCTAAACCTTCGGGGAAAACTGTCGTGATGGTATGTTAAGATCATTGTGTAATCGGTAGATCACAGTGTCTAGTCAGTAAACAGCAGATCTTGGATACAATCAAGTTAGTCACCCCCTTTTTTTTTTTTGGGGGGTGGGAAATCATCAAATAACTTCTCCCACCCTGGGCAGGGCGGGAGGGAGTGTCAGACTTTTACTGACTAAAACCCACCCATGTTCCTTCTTGTGCCCTTTGCGTTCCGGGGGCGCAGTATCTCTTACGAACAACCCGCAGCCCCGGAAAAAGTTGGTCACCCCTGTGCTATACAATAGGAAACATCAGGCTTATCTTTAATGGCCTTTTTTTGCATTCGTGACGTTAGACTTGTTTATGGGTGGAATAGAAATCATTATTATTGTCATCTCGGCTGTAACTTATGGTTATTGAAATATCATTAGCGTTTGTATTATTTGTGAGTATTTTGCGTACGGGTGGGAAGTAAATCATTCGATCCACCCCAGTTCCCCAAGTAAGGCCAGCATCGCCTTGACACTACTAGCAACCTTCTGAAGGTTAACTGGGTTACCAAAGTACTTAAGCCCTGTTATTTATTATTATAACATACCATCACGCCTGTATTACCCGAAGGGTTAGGCAGAGGTGTAACAATGTACACCCACAGTTCGCCGGTATGTTTAGATCCATGTAATAGGGGGCGAGCCTATTGCCATTAACCGGGCACAAATCCAACTCCGAGCTGCTACTGAGAATTTCATAGAAAAACCCATTAACACTTTTTGCTCGATCTGGAATCGAACCCAAGACCTCCAGCGTAGCAGTCGCGCTTAGGACCACTAGGCTACCGAGGCAGTCATTTATTATTATCTTCCCTGTTATTAATTATTTTATACTAATCATAATAAAATGCTTGAAGCTCCATTGTCCTTTTAAACCATTACATAATTCTTTTGTCAATTTTAAATGGTATGTCCATTTAACTTACGCGAGTTATTTCCAAACCCATTTGATAATAATCAATAGTGCTTTGTTTAACTTAAGTATTGAGATGACTAATTATGTAGTTAATTTTAGTATTCTAGCAAAAAACTAAAGCCGAATTTTGAATAAGGAAGTCCTTAGCTGTTGACTGTCCTGTTCAATATTATTTTAGTACCAACTCATCGTTAGCTATGAGCAATTCTTTACAAACGTACAATGCAACCTGCATTTAATAGGTTTTCGCATGTAAAACCCAAAGGTACGAGTTTTATCCTTATGACTACGTGCTTAGAGTTTCAATTATACTAATATCCTTCGAGATGATCATTGTTACTTATAGGGAAAGTCCATTTTCGTTGGCTATTAGATCAATGTTGATCGTGATCGAATGTTCGGTCATACTTAATAAAATCTTGTTGGGCGAGGTCATGGTTGCTGGTACTAGGACAAGTAATAACACGTATACGATTAGCATATTAGGTACCTTCGTGAATGGTGCTGTTTAATTTCTAGCAAGGTGTAGTAGTTGCCACGAGTCGTGGGACAAACATCTGGGTTTTATGGGGCGCTGACGCTGCACGCGATTGTTCTATCAGACAGACCGATCGCGTGCAGCATCGGCGCCCCAAACACCGAGAAAGGAATCTAAAAACCCAAAAAATTACTTGACGTTTGTGCTCACGACTCGTGGCGGCTACTATAAGTCTTCAACGATAGGTAGGTAGACTGCAAGAGTCCCAAGTGCTTACAGAGAAAATTCACCAACAGGAGAAAGAAGTGCCTATACATGCCCGAAAAATGTCCGCCCGGATAATCGTGTGTCCTAAGAACGTTGCCCGAAGAATATCTGCCGTAATGATCGGTTGCCCGAAAGAATGTTCGCCCGTATGAAGAATTGTCCGACAAGGACTTTATTTCTTGACTTTAATCGAATACTTGACCATGGACTGCGTAGAATAACAATTTGGTGATCCAGTTTGATCTGGATTCTTTACTATTTCATCAATCTCAAATAGACGCGAAATTGGTTGTGTAACTGTCATCTTATGAAGACAGCTATCTAAATTCAAAGAATCAAGGTGATCACATTCCAATCCTTGATATTCAGATTCTTATAAGTAGGTCAGGTCTCGGTATTTGCATACGGTCTATACTCCATTCATTATAACATTACATAAATATAATTATTTCCAAGTTAGCATTTAATAAGCTTCGTTTTTTCACAATAATAATACGTATTATAAAAGAGAAAGATTTTGTTTGTTTGTACCGATTAAGCTCCGCAACTATTGGAGCGATTTTAACCACTTTTTCACCAATAGATAGCTACATTATTCCTAAACAACATAAGCCATACATCACGCTACGACACACGGGAGCGGAGCGGTAACTAAAAGACGTAACGCGGGTAAAATAAGCTCACGGACGAAGTCGCGTGCAGTTCGCTAGTAATATGTGATAATTTCATTAAAAAAATCACTAAAATGCAAATATTCCAACAACTTAACTTTAAAAGTAACCTTATTGTGAACACACACTGAATATATTGCCCAGTATTTTTTGCAACATTTTCAATATGGCCGGGCTATATATTTACTACCTCGTTAGCCTAGTGGTCCTAAGCGCGACTGCTACGCTAGAGGTCTTGGGTTCGATTCCCAGGTCCAGCAAAGTGTTATTGGGTTTATCTATGAAATTCTCAATAGCAGCTCGGAGTTAAGATTTGTGCCCGGTTAATGGCAATAGGCTCGCCCCTATTACATGGGACCTAAAAAAATACCGGCAAATTGTGGGTGTACATTAGTACGCCTCTGCCTAATCCTTCGGGGAATACAGGCGTGATAGTATGCATATATTTACACCATTGGTGGAAATTTCTTCCAGGCTCACATAGCCGGGAAAACACGGTCCGCTTAAGGGTAACAAACAATGGATGAAGCTAGGTATTCTCTAACCTTCATGGTTACCTTACATAGTTTATAGAGAGGTGTAGGTCAAGGGAAGGGGAAACCAAAACAATTTGCCCAAGATTTTTATTTAGTGATTGGGCGACGAAAGGTATCAGGAAAAGTAGGGAACGACTTTTTGAGCTGTATGGCCTTAAGCCTTATATAAATACTGAAAGTTTTAACAAGTATGTTGCTACTTACTCAAAAATTTTTAAAAATACCTGTAAGTCAGCTAAATCCTTGTACATTAGCAACAAGGTTAAATCAGCAGATAATAAAATAAAAACGGTTTGGAAAATTATTAATAATGAAACTAATAGAAACAAAAGACATAATGCTGATTACTCTCTAGAGACTTCCCGTGGTCCCATAAGCACAAATATCGATGTGGCGCAGGAATTTGTAACTTTTTTTACCAATATTCCAATTAAAACTACGGAAACTTTAGATTCCTCGCCCTCACTTGCCATTGATTTACTAAAGGCGAAAGTTTCATCCTGCCCTAAGGAATTTAAATTTAAACATATTAACCCTCAGGTTATTATAAAGACTTTCAATCAGCTCAAGATCAAAGTGACCGAAGATCTGTGGGGCATGTCTACTAATGTATGTAAGTCTATTATTGAGACAGTAGCACCCTATTTAGCGTTAATATTTAATTTGTGTATAGACCAAGGGGTTTTTCCTACTTTAATGAAATACAGCAAGGTTATACCTCTATTTAAGTCCGGAGATATTAAAGACACCAATAATTACAGACCAGTTTCGGTTTTGCCGGTTTTCAGCAAGGTGTTCGAAAAAGTGATGCTCAATCAAATGCTCAATCATTTCAACTGCAACAACATCCTGCACGATCAACAGTATGGTTTCACCAGAGGGCGTTGTACTACTGACGCCGGTGTCACTTTAATTAAGCACATCTTTAATGCATGGGAGGACTCACAGGATGCCATTGGCATTTTTTGCGACCTCTCGAAAGCATTTGATTGTGTTAATCATGAAACTCTCCTCCTTAAGCTTGAGCATTACGGACTCGGTCAACTGGCGCGAGCCTTGATAGAATCGTACTTGAATGATAGATTGCAGCATGTTCAAATAAATGGTGTAAATTCAACAGGCCTAAAAGTAAAGATGGGGGTTCCGCAGGGTTCAATATTAGGTCCGTTTCTCTTTCTAGTATACATTAATGATTTACCTCATTTACTGAAAGACCAACCTCAAATGGTGTTATTTGCTGATGATACTTCACTGATTTTTAAAGTAAATAGGAAGGCTCAACACCTTGACGACGTAAATAACGCTATGCGTGAGGTTCATAATTGGTTTACTATAAATAACTTAGTATTAAATGAGAAGAAAACTAAATGCATAAGATTTGCTTTGCCGAATGTTAAAAGTTGTCCATGTCAAGTTATATTAAATAAGGATATACTGGAGTTCGTCGAAAAGACAGTTTTCCTGGGGATTACGCTAGACTCAAAGCTGCAGTGGGGTCCTCACTTAACATCTCTTGCAGGGCGGTTAAGTTCAGCCGCTTACGCTGTCAGAAAAATCCGACAATTAACAGACGTAGATACCGCGAGACTGGTCTATTTTAGTTACTTTCATAGTATTATGTCTTACGGTATTTTGCTTTGGGGGCGGGCTGCAGATATAGATTCTATCTTTATTTTGCAAAAGAGGGCTGTCAGAGCTATCTATAATCTTTGCCGTCGTGAGTCTCTAAGGGAATTATTCAAAAAAATTAATATCATGACGGTTCCATGTCAATATATATATGAAAACATTATGCATGTTCGAAAAAATCTTCATCTTTTCAAAAAAATTGGAGATAGACATCATTTTAATACTAGAAATAGGAACAAATTAGATCAACCAAGTTTCAGATTGTCTAAAGTACACACTTCTTTTATGGGGTACTCTGTAAAATGTTATAATAAAATACCGCTCGATATTCTCGAACTAAATGAGAGAAAATTTAAAACTTGCATCAAACGCACACTATGTAGTCAAGCATATTATAAGTTAGAAGATTATATTAATGACAAGAATGCTTGGCTTAATGCTGGTCCTGCTCCATAGTCCCTCGGGTTCACAAATTAATACTTACATATGTATATTAATACAGGGGGATGTTTCTTGCCACCTTTTTATTTGTATTCTCATTGACCTTAATAACGTGTACCGTTATTATTATTTCTATTTTTTTTTTACATACTACAGCTCATCTGTCGAATAGAATTACTTAAAACCTTAGTTTTATATAATCTATCATCATTTATTTCAATTTTGTAAATGTGAGTACCATGGAGCCTTTTATTTATTTTCATTTATTCATTACTATATACATATAAATTACATTTTTAAATATTGTTATAAAAGTAAAAACATTTAAAAATATAAAAAATAGTAGCCCACCGGCGACGGGAACAGGGTCCAAGCCACCGGCGGTCAGGGCTCCTGAGAAAGGAATCTCCTAACAATACGCGCCGTGTCTAGGAGTACCGCTTTCTGAATCAAGCCCTTGATCCAGCTGCCTAACGTGAGCCTCCTTAGATGTTGGTCGAGGCTCTTGGCAATTAAGCCATTGGCTGTAACAACAATCGGCACAATGATCGCTGAGTCCACATCCCACATGTCGACAACCTCGCGAGCCAAGTCTAGATACTTGATTTTCTTGTCATTCTCGGCCTTCACGAGGTTCACGTCATGTGGGACTGCTATGTCAACGATCATTGCGCGCTTCTCCAAGCGATCCACCACCACTATATCAGGTTTATTGGCTACAATAGTCCTATCAGTGATGATGGATCGGTCCCAGTACAATGTGACATTGCTATTTTCGAGAACTGGGTCGGGCACATACCTATAGTATGGTACCTCCGATTCCACAAGGCGGTATTTTAGAGCAAGTTGCTGATGGATAATCCTGGCCACAAGGTTGTGCCTATGCAAGTACTCTTCGTTAGCTAGACGAGAACATCCAGAGATGATGTGACGGATTGATTCGCCCGGCCGGTGGCATGCCCGACAAATGTCAACCGTGCCATCCTTCACAATAAATCTCCGGTAGTTATTCGTCATAATAACTTCATCCATAATTGCACAGACAAAACCCTCGGTTTCCCCAAATAGGTCACCGAAGCGAAGCCAGGATACGGACGCTAAGAGATCTACATCGGGCCCATGCAAGGCCCGGAAAAAGCGTCCGTGAAGCTCCTTACTCTGCCATACCTCCTCACGATCTTTAGCCTCAAGTACTACTGGTTTGCGCCAGTTCTCTTTAGCCAAGGAGAGCGGGGTGAGGCCCTTATCCACTGCCACCACATCTCGGTGCATCCCCACGTCGGCTTCGAGGAAATTATTATTAGGAAATTATTAAATTATTATTATTATTTATTTTATTATTATGTGTTGGACACTACGAGCATGGTGGTTGAGGGCTTTGTCATGCTCACTTAAATGTCTCGCTGATGGTGGCGCGTGGGTCGGATCATTTGGTTCCCTTCATGATGGTTGAGCTAAGTGGTGCTGATCCTCGCGTCATGTTCGTGAACGGGCGCTGTCAGTGGGATTGGTCATCTCTTAACTGCCATGGCTTACATCTTTAGTACTATTATTATCATATATTTTTTTTTAATTGTTTTATATTTAACTCAATTGTTTTCACATGTAGAAGCAACAAGAATATTGTAACCAAGATTCTGTAAAAACCAATTTGAAAAGAGTGTCCATGGAGTTTCTTGCTCGTTCTTCTCCATAGAGACCTACGTTTTGGAACGAGCAACTAGCTTCAACTTTATGTATGAGTAACTTCTTGACAATTCAAAAGTGCCTGTAAATGGTCTAATTGAAATAAATGTTTTGACTTTGACTTTGAATATTCGGCTTAGGGAGTTTGCCGCTACCCTTGTCCTTTTGCTAGTAAACTTTCAACCTGTGCAGAGGAACTTGGGTGACATCATCACTCAAGTCTTACTACCTAGATATCCTGTCAATCGGGGTAAATGGGAACATAGGGGGTGAATCAAAACAAGATTTTAAAGGGGATTTTAACATTGGAATAGTATAGTTTGTTGCAAACCACCAAATTGTTAATTATAATGCAATTAAACTGCCTCGCTAGCATAGTGGTAATAAGGGCGACTGGTACGCTACAGGTCTTGGGTTCAATTCCCAGGTCGAGCAAAGTGTTATTGGGTTTTTCTATGAAATTCTCAGTAGCAGTTCGGAGTATGGATTTGTGCCCGGTAAATGGCAATAGGCTCGCCCCCTATTACATGAGACCCAAACATACCGGCGAACTGTGAGTGTATATTGTTACACCTCTGCCTAACCCTTCGGGGAATACAGGCGTGATAGTATGTATGTAACGCAATTAAAAAAATGAGTGCTTTTCAAAAACCTATATTATTTTGACACTGAATTCCCTTTTAAAGTTTCGTTCCCATTCACCCCATTTTACGATCTATTTAGAAAGATATAAAATAATTAGCTGGAGGTAGATCACTACTATCCCTCCTAACTGCCCTGTTGGACTCGTGATCGCAAGCGCAAATGATGAATGAACACTGACACTGTCTTTCTACTGACGGGGACACTGTCCTGTGTGCATTATATCTCCTGCGTGCTTAGCTATGGCCAGTCTCAATTGAGATTGGCCACCGTCACCGAAATTTGGTTAAGACAATATTACTATTTGTCTTCAGCTCTCTTGGATTTTGAACGCAAAATCGAACAGTAATAATTCTTGATTGATATCTTTAAAACTAATGCACGAAGTGGAAAGAATAAATTAGATATATTAATGAAACCCGTTAACAAAATCGTCGACCAAGAAACTTTAAAGACGTCTTCAAATTGGTACGATAATTTGTTATAATGTTATAGGTACGTCACAAACTGTCAAACAATAATATTGAGACTATATTATAAAGAATATTGTTTCCTTAAAGCCGTAGTCACAAGTCATTAATATTACTTCGTAGGCCGATAGATCATGCGCACAATGAAGTCTAGATATAAACATTAACGCCGTCTTCATATTCATAAACATAATTATTGAATTAATGTACGGTCAACAAACGAGATAAGTAACCAGGTCGTCTAATATACATAATTGAAGTTTTCTTTGAAACCGGTGGTTTTTTTTAAATGAAATTTGATTTTACAAATAAACTGTTGATTTTCTATTAATAAAAATAAATTTAATTAAAAAACATTAATCGGCTTTATAAAACTTGAAATTTATCAGGCGTCTCTGGTTATTTATCTCTTTTGCTGACTGTACCTGTACATTTTTTTTTACGAGTACTTATTTATGGACTTTCTTGCCCATTTTCTCTATTCAAAACTACCTTTTAGAAGGGGTAATTGGAAGGGGCCAGATACACCTTTTTGTGCGACGTTCAATAATGATAAATATACCGGCGAACTGTGGGTATACATTGTTACACCTCTGCCCAACCCTTCGGGGAATACAGGCGTGATGGATGATGAATGGTTCAATAATGATTTAATTTTGATTTTGACTTTTATGTGTTGCACTTGCTTTTCCGGTGGTGGCCATTATTGCTTCTGGCTTTCTAGAGTTGCAGTAGTAGGGAATAAAGTGGCGGGTTTGTCCCAAAACTCATCATCATCATTTCTCATACCAATACACGTTAATTAGATTAAGTTTGCTTTTCAATTAACAATCGTGTGATTCAAGCAAATATGGGAAAAACTTCATAAAAAAGTGTTTTGGGCAGCGGTTCAAAACCTATATGCGAATTCGATGAATCTTTGTGCGAATTTTAAGAATATTGGCTTCTCTAAATAACGTCTCATGGTAATACCAACATAGTTATTCTTGGTATGATAAATATTGATTTCTTTGAACAATATTAATGAGATGATACTTTATGAATCATCACGGGTTAAATAGGTGTATCTATAAGGGTAAAAAAATGAAAAATCATGTGAAAGAAAAGGGAATCAGTGAGAGCATGACCTTTGACAGGACGGAACGGAAAAAGAAAGCGTGTCGCGTCGACCTCAGTAACAGGGGATTTTTTTTTTCTTTTGGTGGGTGGGAAATCATCAAATAACTTCTCCCGCCCTGGGCGGGGCGGGAGGGAGTGTCAGACTTTTACTGACTAAAACCCACCCATGTTCCTTCTTGTGCCCTTTGCGTTCCGGGGGCGCGGTATCTCTTACGAACAACCCGCAGCCCCGGCAGGTAACAGGGGATAAGGTAGGGCTTTTTTGTATGTATCGTTAAATATTACATAACGGTAGTACGGAACCCTTCAAGAGAGAGGCCGATTTGCACTTAGTCGTTATTTGTTAATATCAAAGTTACAACTAGCCCTTATCTTTAAGACGTTCTCAATAAGAACTATAAATAAAATTGTGTTTGCAAACATTTTTTACCATAACTACGGACAGTACCATAACTACGGACACCTGAGTGACTAAATAAGTGTTACTTTTCGAACGACAAAGAAACAATACGAACATGATAATTCGCGTGTTCCGCTCGGCCGTGATTCATGGCAAATAACAGCTTTACCATTTTTTTTTCCAATGGTTTTTTTAGATGACGATACAGTACCAAATAAAGCCTACCTATTTATACCTATACCTTTCAGGAACTCTTTTCCCGCTCTACCTCGAACCAGCCCGTATAATAATGATAATAATTGATTTAATTATTTAAAATATAATGACTTGATCTTGACCTACCGTCACCTCACTATAATCGTTGCATCACTGACAAAGGAAAATATTTTATATGCATATTGCAGTTGCAAATTGAACGCGCTTGGAAGGACGGGCAAAGATGGTCAGTCACTGGACACCTGAACGAAGATATCGATCGTGGCGCGGCAGAGAAAAGGTGCCGTGACGATCTGATCAAGTTTGCGGGGCATTGATGATGTAAAGTGACCAGAAACAGCACAAGATAAGAGAGATTTAAAAGGAGAAACGAGAGGCCTTTGTCCGGTAATTTGAAACAAAATAGGCTCAAAAACACTACTAAAAATGGGGTAGTCACTATAGCTGGTTTTCCAAAAATACCGTACATCTATGTATATCGTAAGATCACTTTCATTTTCTTTAAAGTGTACACTGGAGGATCGAAAAAGTTGAACAGTTAAAAATGTAAAAAATACTAGTATTAAATGTAGGATTGTTACTGTAGTTGGTTTTCCAAAAATATCGTACATCTATTCCTCAATCACTTTCATTTTCTTTGAAGTGCACCTACACTTGAGGAACGAAAAAGTTGAACAGGTTTAAAAATATAAAAAGTACTACTATAGGTAAGTTGAGTGGTTTACTCAAAAAGATCGTACACTTATAGTACTTCGGTTACTTGTCATTTTCTATTAAGTGTACACTTGAGAAACGAAAAACTTGAACAGTTTATAAATCTTAAATAAAAAATTCCAAGAGCATATTTGTAAAAGACATCGGCGATCTAGAAAAATCGAAAGTATTTCAATGTTGAGATTTGTAAATCGAAGCCAAGATGTATGTTACGGTGCCAATATAACGGTGGTTGTCATAAAAAATGTGTTATTTACTTATCTATCTGTTACGGATGGATATGAATCATTCCAGTATATATATGAGATGGTGATTGGTGCAAGTTAAAAGCGAATATAGAATTCACTTTTATTTATATCTTAGTTAAATTTTCTTCATAGCGTGTCGATGACAGTTTGTATTAGTCAGTCCAAAACTTAGCCCCGTGTTTTGGCACCATCAAAAGCATCCATTAATCCCTGAAGAGTGCAGGCATCAGGCCTTACAGGAGACGTTAACAGGCTAACCATTGTTTGAGGAACAGAGAGATCATTATTAATCTCCACCTGAGGTTTTCCCTGCTTCGACCAACCTATGGCTGGACTGCCAGAGTATGTTTGGAGACTTCCAGGCTAGCCAAGACAATTCATGTCCAGTTGGGAGACTTCCAGCATTTGGAACGAATAGGGTGGTAAGGAATCAGTATCTCGCCACAGCTTGTCTTCTTCAGACCGTTTTCTCTTACTATACAAGAAAGCGATGCACATTAATAAGAGCTGATCATTTTAGTTCATTCTAATCTTCCATACAAATACATGTTAGGCCGAACCGTGTTCATTAAAAACACGGCGAAGTTCAAGGCGAAACTAGTTTGACAACTCTAACTAAGTTGTTATCTGTCGTTGTCCTATTCTTTAGCTGTCTGTCAGTAAGAGATGACAATACTCTAATTTTAGTTTAGTTTGTGAACAAGGGAATCGGCGCTAGTGTACACGGGGTGTAACAGGACACACATCACATACCTGATAACTACGTATAATGTCCATAATGCCCATCAGTCTTAAAATTCCGGGGCTGCGGGTTGTTCGAAAGAAATACTGCGCCCCCGAAACGCAAAGGGCACAAAAAGGAACATGGGTAGGTTTTAGTCAGTGAAAGTTTGACACTCTCTCCGTTTTCCCGACGTTATTTGACGATTTCCCATGCGAAAAAAAGGCATCAAACTAAGTAACATGCAACAAAAATGATTGCTGGGAAACGAGTTTTCTTTTTTGGTGTGGATAATCACTGCTTTATTAATGCGCAAAATTTTGTGCTTATGAGTGCATGTAGTGAGCGAATTAAAAGTTTAGTTAGAACATTTCAAACTTGCTTTCTTTTAAAAACAACTTTACCTGGTAACTGTCCAGTTACGGAGATATTGAAGATCAACGTTGCGATATTTTTTTGCTTTGAATCAATATTGCAATGGTACGGAGAACATGTAAATTTCGGCTTTGTTAAGAATCTCTTTATGGCCGTTATGTCTATTAAACAGTTGTTCAACTTTTAGGGCTCCTACACACAAGCCAGCCGCTTATGCCGGCGGTTTCTTGCTAGGTGACACATTGTTTCGAAGCATAATGTGCCGGCGGCCTGTTAATGACGGTAGCAACACAAACGCGTGGGTAAGCCGGCCGCCGTCATAGTGTGAGAGCCGGTGTAGTAACCGCACACCGCCATAATTTACACTTCGCGCCCGTATAAGGTAAACAGACACGATTTTGTGTACACTTGTGAATAACAGTATCGAGAGAGACAGGGTCAATGGGACAGTAAATATGATCAGTGTGACAGATCACACCTTGCTGTCAGCAACTGTACCTAATTACCGTATTCCTTATTTATACTAATATTATAAAATTGAACAGTTACTTAGTTTGTTTATTGTTTGAACGTGCAAATCTACGGAACTACTGGCCCGATTCTAAAAATTATATCGCTAATAGAGAGCTACAGTATCCCAGAGTGCTTTATGGCGATATTTTATAGTCCAAAATTTACTCGGGCGAAAGTTTGTAGACAAGAACGCCAGAGATATTTGACTTTCGTTTTTTAATTTTGATGACGAGAATAAAACACCCAGCTTGATTTAGCCTTTTCCGAAGAAGCTTTGAGACCGTTTCTCATTCGGGAAAATCATTAAATTACATGAAGGAACCATCTGACCTTCACAGCAAAGTTGCTTGAAGATACCAATGCCTATAAATAGGTGACGACAGTTAGGCCCGGTTGCACCAGACAGGGTTATATTTTAACTCCCGAGTTAGTTCCTAAGACGAGCCTAAATTATGTAAAAATAAGATAATTTGAATCTCGTGTTAGACACCAACTATGCATTAAGGCTGCGGGTTGTTCGCAAGAGATACCGCGCCCCCGGAACGCAAAGGGCACAAGAAGGAACATGGGTGGGTTTTAGTCAGTAAAAGTCTGACACTCCCTCCCGCCCCGCCCAGGGCGGGAGAAGTTATTTGATGATTTCCCACCCACCAAAAAAAAAAAAACTATGCATTAAGTTTTTGGGGCAAATAGGCCTCAGATATTAGTGGATTATATGAACGTGTGAATCATGTAGTGAAAATAGTTTCAACGGAAACAATTGTGCATAATAATATGAGTATATAAGGTATTATATAAGTCATTGCGTTCATTGACCAGTGGAATTACGAAGACAATAACCGCAACCGGTCGGGTAAGCAACAAACAGGTCGTATTTCAGAAAAAAAATATTAAATGGCTCCTTCGGGCAGCTGCAGCACTGGAGCAGTCCATATGACGGATTGCACACGGACGATTGCCTTTTACAAGCTTTTATTTTCCACTTATCCTAGTGTCTGTGGCTAGTCAAATCTTACAAGTTATATTTAAGCCATTTACCGATGTTCGATTGACCTGAAATTTTGCATACATGTGTAATTTTCATGACAATACAATATAAAGATGTCACAGAGCTGATTTGATGATAGAAATAATGCAGGAAAGTGGCCATGGGAACTTAATCAAATGTTTTTGAATCAGTTCCCGGTGTTCGATTCAGTTGGAATTTTGAATACATATTCAAAGTGCATGACAAAAGACAACCGTCCGATACACGGCTTCAGCGCTGCAGAAGTCTGGCACCAAACACATAAATGAAGTTGGCAGACTCGTCTCACAATTAGTTTCTTATATTTCTTCACCTATGTATTTTTTGGCTTTCTCTACTCTGTATATTTTGTTTGTATGTATGTATACATGTATTTATTATATTTTATTCCAGGAAACTTTCCGTTCCTTGCACCTACTATGTTTTGTCTCTGCATCACCCTAAGGTTGACTGGTAGAAAATGCCAAAGGCATTAAGTCCGCCTTTGTACAGTGTATTATTTACATTATTTGCAAAAAGTTTTAATAAATAAATAAATAAATAAATTGAAAGAGCCCCAAACGTGTTCAGGTAAAACCGTATGAAACAATTTAGCTGTCATCAACAATTTCAATGTTAAAAGTTTGAAAGCTTCGCATGACGTCATAGGAAGCAAGGTAGACTAATGACATCATGAAATTCTATCCCTTAACTGAGACTGTATACCTAACAACATCAGTAAAGTAGGAGACGATGTAATGAAATCAATTTACAAGCCACATTTAGAAGCTATTAAACAAGTAATTAATGTACCAGTTTATAATGATAATTAATCGGTTAATTTCGTAATTATAAGATGAGGTATTTTCTTCAATGCCAATCAAAGTTCAGAGTTGAATTATTAATATTAGGTTACAACACCACGTGGATTTAATAAGTACTTCAATTAAGTTATAATGTAAGAAGATACGATAGGGTTGGGGTTGATAAAAATCCCTTAGCAAAAAAACACAAGATTAAAAATTTTAAGCTTTTGACCTCCACGTCAAAAAAGCAAAAAGGTACGCTCAGCGCCACGCTACGAATTTATCCTTAAATTTTTACAAAATAGTAGTGAGTTCGAAATTATATCGATGTTGTTTTATGAGTTTTATTTATGTATAAAAGTCAGTCATGACATCGTGCTGGGCACATTTTGGTTTGTCATCTATACATGATTGTGGCGGTCAAAAGGTTAAGTAACCGCCGACAGAAGAAAAAAATCACTACCGTAGCTAACAAAAGAGCTGATAACTTTGAAACCGCTCAACCTATTTCAATCAAACAAAGCTAAGAACACTCTCAACTAATTAACCTTTCAAACACAAAAAAAAACAAAGTCAAAATCGGTTCATGCGTTCGGGAGCTACGACGCCACAGACAGACACACCCACACAGACACGTCAAACTTATAACACCCCGTCGTTTTTGCGTCGGGGGTTAAAAATAAAGATTAAGAAATAATCAAAATTTACAAGACGCAAGCATTGAATCTTTAGAAGTCTAGTGTTATGTAACTTGACAATCTATACCAAAATAATAAAGCTAAATAGATTTTTTGTTTGTTTCTTTGCTTACACGCGCTAATCTTTGGAACTATTAGCCGAATTGTATTTTTTTTTCATGAAAAAATAGTAAAGGCTATATTATAACAACACGCTACGGCCCACGGGAGCGGAGCAGTAACCACAGAGGTAACTTACCATCATCTACTGAGCCTTTTCCTAACTATGTTGGAGTCGGCTTCCATTCTAACCGGATGCAGCTGAGTACCAGTGTTTTACATGGAGCGACTGCCTATTCGACCTCCATAACCCAGTTAGTGGGCAAAGACGTAACATACCGCTGGTGGAAAAAACCACGCGGACGAAGTCGCGAGCAGAAATTAGCAGAACATCTAGGTAATCCAATAAGGTGAATTGTTAAGGCTTCCTAACCCATGTGGGATATTATCACAGGGGAGATAATATCCAAGTTTGTGTACGTTGCCTATGTGTGAAGGGGCGTGAAAGATATCATATAAATTGTTTTGCGAATAACCTTTAACCTCAAAAGCGAACTTGATAAGGGTCAGGATAACCATTTAGAGATCTTTTAGGTATATCAAATGTCCAAAGTATTTGTATATCGGATAACTGCCTCGTTGGTCTCGTGGTGGCGAGCACGACTGTTGAGCGTAGGGTCCTGGGTTCGATTCTCACGTCAGGCAAAAAGTGTTATTGGGTTTTTCCATTAGGAATTTCTCAGTAACAGACCGAAGTTTGGAAGTTGGTGGTGCGACAGCCCCGTGCCTCGGAAAGCACGTAAAGCCGTTGGTCCTGCGCCTGATCCCTCCCCGGTTGTGTCGGATTGCCATCCCATCGGACTATGAGAGTAAGGGAGTGCACTTGTGTTTGCGTACACACTTGTGCACTGTAACATCTCCTGCGTACTTGGCTAGTCTGAATCGGTTTGGATAACACTTTTTTTTATACATATCGTATAAAAAAAAATGTATTCTATCATGTAATCTACCAAAATAACCCTAGCGGGTAAATAAACAATAGACAAAGTGGGAGCGGTCGAACGTATTTTTTATTTTTGTTTTAGGGCCTGCCTTAGACATCCCTTTAATCAAAGCTCTTAAGATGAGCTGGGGGCCACTTCAGTATTTTTTAGGAACGATCGAATTTCAATCTCAGTCTCAATGATTCTTGTTCGTCCAAACATGGCTCTGTTTTTATCTACATTTTTGACATTGAGCTTCTCTAAGATGAGATTACGATTAATTTTTTAATGTTTTTAATTAAAGAATTAGCCTTCTTATTGAACGTTGACAAAAAAGCTATCCGGGTGCTAACGCTATAGAGGCTATTAGGCCGAATTTTTGTAATTTTTACACTAAAGGCCTGTGCACGCCACGTTTTATAAACGCGCCGTTGAAGCGCGTTTGTAACGATAGAAACGCGATACGCACGCGAGTCATACAAAAACAAACTGCAATGTGGAAAAAAAAACGCGCGTCAACGGCACATTTAAGAAACGTGGTGTGCACAGGCCTTAAGAGTGAATAGACTTCTTCTGGGTAAGTTCACTCCATCATCTACTTTGTCTTTGTCACCTCTGACCTAGACTAGAGTCTAGAGCTACCAATCACGAATGAAAAAAACAAATTGAACTTACTTTGTAAAGTTAAAGTTGTTTGAGGCGAGGATCTCCGCCAGCGAGCCCCACAGTGTCCTATGTAGCTCCCGCACGGGAGCACCCCACCAGCTGGCGTGCCAGTACCTCACTGTCGAGGACACGCAGCAGTTTACACCTGGAACAAACAAAACAGGACTTCGTTGTATTGATAGAAAGAGATAATGAGATTAATACAAGGAAATAGTGGTATATAGGCCCGTATTGTCCCCATGAAGGGCAAAGGCCACGGTCCAAAAACTAATTATTGAATTCAACCATTCAAAAGCACTTTTGAATGTTATTTATAAAAAAAAAAGAATTGAATCTAGTTGCTCCTTCCAAGAGGTAGTTTCGTATGGAGAAGAATGGACAAGAAGCTCCATCTTTACTCTTTTCAAATTAATGTTTTACAAACTCTTTGGAAACATAAATGGTGTAATTATACGTTTAAGATAATACGATGTGGTAAGAAAAAAAACACTACTTAGAATAGGTTCAAAGTACTACAAATTAAAATAATTATCTAGAGTCAAAGACTAATCCTACTATACGATTATTAAAAACCGCGAAAGTTCAAAGTCAAAGTCAAATAATTTATTTCAATTAGACCATTAAAAGGCACTTATGAACGTCAATTACATGTTAAAATTAAAAATATTGAATCTAGTTGCCCATTCCAAAAGGTAGTTTCGTATGGAGAAGAACGGGCAAGAAACTCCATACATACTCTTTTAAAAAATATATATTACAATAAGTTGTAAAATTCCATAAAACTATACATATAGTTTATGACGATGGAGGGAAAGACGGATGGATGAATTGATGTTTGTTACCCTTTCAGGCTACAGGGAATTAGATGAAATTTTGGCAGACATATAGATATTTATTTAGCTTAACGAAGGATATTTTTTGCTATCCCGTCGGATAATGCTTTAACTTAATTCTAAAATTAACCTAGACGATGTCGCGGGCAGAAGCTAGTCTTTATTAAAGCAGTTCCGGGTCTGTCACGATGTCACTTGCCGTTTATCCAGAGCCCCATTAGGGTTCTCAGTTCGCCCAGATCCAGGCAGAATATGATATTCAGGGTTCCAAAGTTTTTCCAACAGACAAAGGAAGGTCCCTAAACATTTGCGAGTCTGCATGCCAGACCTTCTAAAACCACTCCATGATGCAGTACTTTTACGCATTAGCAATTTTTTGGCGAATTGCCAAAACAAGCGGTTTTTCTTATGGTTCTCATTTAGGCTGTACGTGAAATCTAAGCTAGACACGGATATGCCTTGTACCTAAATATAGATATATCTAGTATTTTCATAATTATACAATTATTTCAAGTGCTTAATGATAAGGACATTGTATAGATGCTAATCTGCATCGACTTAATATTAATCTACACTAAATGCAGTTTTGCATCCTTGACAAATTCAAGAAAATAACTATGCTAATGATACTCAACACGAATCAATCAAATAAATAGGTTTCTTTTGTGATTTTCGAATTCCAAGAAGCCATCTTGTCGCTGCGTCTAGGCTGGTAAGGCGATGAGATCTACACGCATATAATAATATAATCGCGCGACACTCCACGGCCTAATCAAACGGAAACAGTTTTTGGGATTCAACGACAATAAAACGTAAATCTCTTGCATTTTTAAAATTTGGGATTCAACGAAAATACATAATAATGTTTTGTGGGATCCAACGTCAAAAATATTAAACTGGGATCCAACGAAAATAAATGTACGCAACGGAGCGATGCTGTTCTTTGAAAGAGGTACATTCTGAAATACTGTCAAACATAAACAACCAAAAGAAAAAACAAGTAATTGTCCATTGTTGACCAGATGTCGTAATTTTATCTGATTATTTATGTCTTTTACGACAACTTCCTGAAATTTGTGGAGGCCACAAACAGCACCTTGAACATTTACAAAAAAAAAACTTTATAATTATGTTTGGCCTCTATGCGTTCCTAAACCACTGATCCGATTGTAACACTTGTGTCTTTGATGAGGATTTCTTCGTGAAGGTTCCTGGTCGAAAAATAACACCGGAGCGAAGTCCGGAGACGTGTGTGGCTATTAGTTATTAATATACCAAGACTCTGTAGGCAGTACAATATGTTGGCTAAAACTACAAACTTAGACATTTGTGAGTCTCTGGATCAATTTATGAAATCTTGTAAAGATTTATTATAAACTGGCTGTTGCCCGCGACTTTGTTCGCGTTCACTATTTTATTGGTTTCAATTTTGTTTTCGCATAACCCTCTTTTTTTAATGGGACAAGCCCGCCACACTATTCCCAACCACTGCAACTTCTGTAAGCCAGAATCAACAGTGGAGACCGCCAGAAGAGCGCCGCAATGAAGCTCGACGAGTCCCGGAGAAACGATAAAACCGTCTTGGATCCCGCAACGAAATTAATCAGAAAAGATTAGCGGAGGAGTAGGAAAAAATAACCCTCTTTTAAAAAAAATAAAGTAAATAAAAAGTTTAAAATAAGGATAGCCTAAGTTACTTCTTATAACATCAGCTATCTGCGAGTGAAAGACCCGTCAAAATCGGTCCAGCCGTTTCGGAGATAAGCCGGAACAGACAGACAGGCAGACAGACAAAAAATTTAAAAATTGTTTTTCTTATGTTAGTACCGTATATACCTTTATATGCATTTAGTGAAAAGCTTGTAATTTGAAATTACAAACAGACCCTTCAATGTTATTTATTTGTATAGATGTAGATTACTGTATTATTATTATTATTTCTCTTACTAATCTCATTTTATTATTAATTTTAGTTTATATTGTTTTCATATTTTACAATATTTTATTTTATTAGGTACCTACTTTGATAGCTAGTTGTTAACATTCTTGAGCAAGCTGTGGTCCCCTAAAAGTGAAGGAGTACACTAACATAATACTTTTGTTCAAGTTTTATGTCAAGATTTTTTGGACATCCTAAATAAATAAATAAATGTAGGTAACTAGATATAATAATGACTAATACAACTGCTCTAGAAAGTCACGTGTATGACCTATACAGCGCCCGCGCATAAGCTAATCTGATGGCGCATGCGCGTCTGACATTGAACGCTTCTTTCGACATACGTCGTTGCCTACGCAACCAGATTGGAAGATTGTGTTTTTAATGCAAATGTACACATAACATTTGGCAGATTTTTGGAGAATGTTACTGCCCCGATAGCCTAGTGGTCCTAAGCGCGACTGCTACGTTAGAGGTCTTGGGTTCGATTCCCAGGTCTGCCTAACCCTTCAGGGAATACAGGCGAGATGGTATGTAAATAATACTTTTATTTATAAGTTTTGGGTTCAAAACTTAGATCCGAAGAATTGGAAGACCTAAGATATGATGGATGGATAATGTCAAAGATGATTTGTGATTTGGGGATTTAGGAGGTGATTGGAGAGATGGTAGCTGCTGATAATATTCCCAATTAGGATGAATGTTTGACGAAGACGATGACGGCATGGTTGGAGCGGCTGAGCGATTGGTTGCTGCGCTGCGTGTTGCCGGTTCGATTTCCGCACGGAAACCGGAACGGATTTTTATGACCTGCAGATAGTTGTACCGTGGCTGGCTGTTTGTTTATATAAGTTTATATGTTTGTAAACGCCCCCACAATACAGAGGAAATTATTAGAATGGATACAAAAACACAAACATTGGAACAAAAATATTCGCGCAATTTTAGCTTCTGGCAAGACATAATAACAAATTAGTTTACCGTCTGTCTGTCTGTTGGCAGATCTTCAAAACGACTGAGCTGTTAAAGAACAGGTACGTATAAAATATTAATATTATGATGATTAACTTGTTTAATGTTTTTATTTACATAGTTTTATTAACTTTCTCAGATCGAGTCACATCGGGGTCACCATCGGAGAGAAAGGGGTATCGTATCCTTTCATAAACTTTTTAAAGTGCATTTAGAAAGAAACTTAGTTCATAAAACAATAATATGTGGTGGAAGGGACTTCAAAAATTCAGCTGTTCCATACAATAGAGCAACACCAACACGGTCTAAGTGTATGGAACAGCTATTTTTTTTTTAACCAACTAAATATGTCATAGCAGCAAGATAATTTTTTTTTTTTTTTTTTTTTGGTGGGTGGGAAATCATCAAATAACTTCTCCCGCTCTGGGCGGGGCGGGAGGGAGTGTCAGACTGTTACTGACTAAAACCCACCCATGTTCCTTCTTGTGCCCTTTGCGTTCCGGGGGCGCGGTATCTCTTGCGAACAACCCGCAGCCCCGGCAGCAAGATTACGTTACGATGTTCCTTCTACCCTTTATTATAAAAAAAAACCTTTGATTTTAAGAATATAGTCTATTTTGTCGAAATTCAGGAAGCAGATCATGCTTCTTCTACTTACACCTGCTATTTTAGGCCCTATGTCCCTCTCCAGGTACTGAACTTTCTATATTAATATCCTGCTTTTTTCAGAGACGGTTCAGTGGTTTCGCTTTAAAACCTAATCATTTTGAACAGAATTTCAGACTTCTTTAAACGCCGATATGGAAAATGTTGTAATATAAATAGTCATAAATGCAATAACAACATACAAACATATTTCGATATAATTTTGAAGGCAGGCTGCAATTTTAAAGCCCAATTTTGAATTAAAAAGTTGATTCGGACGACTTTCAAATGTAGCATTTGTATAAGGTTAATTTAGAAGGCGACGTGAACGCAATCGTCGTCTACAATACTGTATTATGTGGCATGCGTATCAGCGTACTTATGACAATTGGTTGGTCTAAAAATAGGACTATTTCGTGGGTAGCATGAGGCGACCTAGGGATTGTAAATATTTGTATTAAGGCGCTCCCTCACTAGGCCCATTCGGCTGTAAGGTAACAGTTCAGGTCCGAGCATTACATTACAGATTAAGAACCAAGTGCAGCGGTGTCAGGAATAGGGTGGTATGGTAAGTTCCTCATTCTCCACTGAAAAGGGAGACTAGACGGGTGCTGTCGCGAGACGACTCCCGGCCACCGTAGATACGGGCCTGTGGACGGCGAGCAATGGGTAGCTCACCGTCCATCCGTTTAACATAACGACAGGCCGTGTCGACGGCGCGTTCGTGTTCCACGCGCGCCTCTAAGAGATGTCAGCAAAGGGAAGGGGCCACTGAGGGCCGATGCCTGCCGGGGCTGCGGATTGTTCGTAAGAGATACCGCGCCCCCGGAACGCAAAGGGCACAAGAAGGAACATGGGTGGGTTTTAGTCAGTAGAAGTCTGACACTCCCTCCCGCCCCGCCCAGAGCGGGAGAAGTTATTTGATGATTTCCCAAACCCCCAAAAAAAAAAAAAAAAAAAAAAGAAGACGTGTGCTGTGTCTGGTCGGCTACTACCCTACGGTTGCTGTCTTGATTTTGTATAATGCTAATGTCTCGGAGAACTTTGATAATTGGATAGCTAAAAACTGAAACACGACTACGACCACAAA
This sequence comes from Caradrina kadenii, assembly GCA_947462355.1. Lineage (NCBI taxonomy): Eukaryota > Metazoa > Arthropoda > Insecta > Lepidoptera > Noctuidae > Caradrina > Caradrina kadenii. Next base: position 11,637,469 of record OX381690.1, on the reverse strand, counting down.
AAAAGACGCTGAAAAGTATGAAACAAGATTTTTAGGATGCTGAACAGAACAAAAAGGGAAGCCGTAGTCACACGTTATTAAAGTGTTACTGTTGGTACCTATATAACGTGTGACTACGGCTTTTCTTTTAGTTCTGTTCTTATTTCTCCAGAAACCTTGCTTATTTCAACAACATACCATCACGCCATTCCCCGAAGGGTTAGGCAGAGGTGTACCAATTTACACCCACAGTTCGCCGGTATGTTTAGGTCCCATGTAATAGGGGGCGAGCCTATTGCCATTAACCGGGCACAAATCTTAACTTCGGAGTTAGGATTTGTGCCCGGTAATTTCTCATCGGGCTGCTACTGAGAAATTCCAAATGGAAAAACCCAATAATACTATTTGCTCGACCTGGGAATCGAACCCAGGACCCCATGCTCATCAGTCGTGCTTGCGACCACGAGACAAACGGGGCAGTCCTTGCTTATTTCAGCACCCTGAAAACCTTGTTTCATACTTTTTCAGCGTCATTTTTTTGTCGTAGTCGGGTTTTAGTTTTTAGCTATCCAATTATCAAAGTTCTCCGAGATGAGACTGCGACATGATTTAGAATTGCCTTCAGGATAATGCTCGTTAGTAAGTGAGGCAGTATTGTAAATGTTGGATTGTTACATAACAAAGAATGTTCGCGGTGAGGGAGCGCCTTTACGTAGTCAAATGGTATGTAGGTACACTGAAAAGTAAACTGTTTTTTTATAGGTACGTACGTCAGAGCATCGAAGGCACACGAATTACCCTATAACAAAGTAGGTATATAATGTCATATTAAACAACGAGAAAGTACTCACGAAACTTAATCAATAAACTGATCAACATCAACCGTTATTCTTTGACAGTCATAGAAATGGTTAGGTACATGAACAACGGCTGATCAACAAGCAAGAGCACTGACTGCACATATACTTGCATTAAATAATACGCGCCTATTATTGTTCCACGGCAGGGCTAAGGCCTCATCTCACACAGAGAAGGCACGAGTATCGATCACCACGCTTGCTCAAGGCGGATTGGCGATTTCAGACTTAATATAGTAATCGGTAGTAACTGCCTCGTTAGCCTAGTGGTCCTAAGCGCTACTGCTATGCTAGAGGTCTTAGGTTCCATTCCCAGGTCGAGAAAAAGTAAGCAAAGTGTTATTGGGGTTTTCTATGAAATTTTCAGAAGCAGCTCGGAGTTACGATTTGTGCCCGGTTAATGGCAATAGGCTCGCCCCCTATCACATGGGACCTAAACATACCGGCGAACTGTGGGTGTACATTGTTACACCTCTGCCTAACCTTTCGCGGAATACACGCGTGATGATTGTATAGTACTTAATGGGCACAAACTTAATATTCATTTTTGGGTTCTTGGGTCGCCGACGCTGCATGCTATTGGCTGTGCCATTGGTGCGACAGATGGACCAATGGCATGCAGCGTTGGCGACCCACAACCCAAGAATAAACCCAAAAGTTACCTTGAGTGTGTGGTCACGACACGTGCCGGCTACTATACTAAGTATAAGTCCAGGTTTCTTCACGATGTTTTCCTTCACCGATAACAGTGATGTCCAAAACAAACTTAGAAACTACATGTGAATTGAAAATCAACATTTACATCATGTTAATTTTTTAAGGCCAAGTTTGATTAAAGAAAGGATGTCAAATAAGTAGGTGTTGTTTTAAAAGAGTAAACGCGAATGTTGTCATTCTTTTTACTTGTTACTTGCTTACATTAAAAAATGTCGTGATGGCCCAGTGGTTGTGGCGCCCGCCTCTCATGTGTAAAGTTACGGTTTGATACCCGGCAAGTACTAAGTGACTTTTTCAATTCATAAGTACTTTTTAAGTAAGTGCGGCTGTCATTCGCAGATCTTTGACAGTCGTGGCGGATAGTCAGAAGCCAATCTAACCAAGGGGTATCGTGTTGCCCAGTAACTGGGTTGTGGAGGTCAGATAGGCAGTCGCTCCATGCAAAACACTGGTACTCAGCTGTATCCGGTTAGACTGGAAGCCGACCCCAACATGGTTGGGAAAAGGCTAAGTAGATGATGATGATGAAGTACTTTTAAAGTAAGTATGTTTTTCTTAAATGTCACTGACATCGGTGAAGGGAAACAGAGCGTGAGGAAACCTGGACTTATAATTAATATTAGTGAAATCGTCAATCCGCCTTGACAAAGCGTATTGATCAATGCTCGTGCATTCATTGTATGAGAAGAGGCCTTTGCCCTGCAGTGGGCCAATAATAGGCTAGTATTATTATTATATTGCGATCATAGTGTCGCGGACACTGGTTTAACGAGTGGAAGGTGCAAGCGAGTTCATTCAGCCGTTTTAGAGGTTACAACATTGACATAGGTCGAATGTGGAATAGCTCTAGGTCAAGGTTTGTTAAACCGTGGTAAATTACCTTTTAGGGTTCCATGGCATAGTGGGATAAGCCAGTGGGGCAATTTTATTATCTTTTAGGAACGATAGCAATCTAGTTAGCATCTCAATCTTTCAAAAATGCCTTTGATTTATGTACTTACATTTTTTGACATTGATTGTCTTTGAGATGATATAGCGACTAGACTGCCTCGTTAGCCTAGTGGTCCTAAGCACGACTGCTACGCTAGAGGTCTTAGGTACGATTCCCTGGTCGAGCAGTGTTATTTGGTTTTTCTATAAAATTCTCAGTAGCAGCTCGGAGTTAGGATTTGTACCCGGTTAAAGGCAATAGGCTCTTCCCCTATTACATGGGACCTAAACATACCGGCGAACTAGGGATAAACATTGGTACACCTCTGCCTAACACTTCGGGGAATACAGGCATGATGGTATATTTAGCAACTAGATTTTGAACAGATTGACTCTGAAGTTTACGCAGACGACGCCGCAGGCAGAAGTTAGTACAGATGTACGTGTGATCGAAATGTTAACTTGCCGTTTTAGTGCACCAAGCAGTCAAACTTCCAGGAAATTAAATAAACGATTCAGTGCCGAACAGTAAACATATGGCGGTATGGGGTGAATGAACTGAACATGGTCACTCTGAGGTTCAATCTACGAGTGGGCGCACATTGCAGATATGTTGCGACAAGGATGCGACAATGCGACTATTTGTGATGGTTATTTAAGGATCGGAAAGCATGAAGTAACTTTTTCCGCTCCGGGTGGAACACAAAGGAGTGTCAGACTCCTACTTACAAAAACACATCCGTGTTCCACCGTGCTTTTTGCGTTTCAGGGCCGAGGTGACTTTTTCGAACAAATCCCGCAAAGCCGCAACCCCGGATATTTGATGCGTAGCCTTGATGAAGAAAAAAAAAATTTATTGAATTATCGATAATCTAATTTAGATAACGATAATTTATAGTCTTGGCTAATTAAAGCCGAACGTATTTTAATGGGAATGCTAAGTGGGTTAGTATGTGTTTGAATATATCGGAAATAATTAGTACAATTAATGACATTTTAGTCTGCAACTAATAGTTCAACTTTATTTTTAAATCTCATGGCAAACAAGCCTACGGTTCACCTAATTTTAGGTGGTCACCTTTGCCTATAGACATCTGCAATACCAGAGGCCTTGCAAATGCGTAGCCATCCCAGAGACAAAGTTAAAACGTCTCTTGTGCGTATAATTACACCGGCACCCATACCCTTCAAACCGGAACACAGCAACGCTGTTTTGCGGCAGAAATAGGCATGGTGGTATTACTTCTCCGGACAAGCCCCTTCACAAAGAGCTCTACCACTTAATAAACTGCCATATATCTCTACGAACGACTTCAAAATGGAAACTTATAGCTCTCATTATGAAGTTTAATTAATTCAGTCAGTCACGTTTGAGCAGTTTAAGGTGATTAAAATCGTTGCGACAAAAGAGTCACGTGTACGCAATATATGAATACAGGTCAGCTGTAGCAACATACCTGAGACCGCGCGCACATTACAGACATTTCTGAACAAAATATCCTTTTGTCCATACTTATATTATTATTGCGAAAGTAACACTGTCTGTCTGTTACGCTTTCACGCCTAAACCGCTGAACCGATTTTGATGAATTTTGGTACAGAGATAGATTAGACTTTGGAGAAGGGCTTTTTTTTACGGATTGTAAATCATCGAATGATTTCCGCCGCCCCTAGTGTCAAACTTTTACTGTCTAAAACCCATCCATTTTCCTTCTTGTGCCCTTTGCGTTCCGGGCGCGCGGTATCTCTTGCGAACAACCCGCATCCTCGGCAACGTACTACCTGCAGCCCCGGCATGGAGAAGTACATGGGCTACTTTAAGTCGCGCGAAGAGGTCATGAAGCGGTTAAAAGTTTGTTTGGGAATCCGGCGTTATTGCAGATAAAACCATGAAAGTTTGTATTTAGGCACTTGATAAAAAGTAAATAATTTATTTACTTTACTTTAACATAAAGCGGCCATTGACCAATTACATTAGCTAAAGACAAAGTATTTAATACATATTTAACGACATTTACACGCTCATCTCACATTCTCCAAACATACAGACAAGATCGTCTTCCATTCGTCCGCGAACACATCACAGTCATAAACATTTGTTTGGAAAAATTTAAAAGGTAAAAATAAAAAAAGGCCCAAAGTAATTATTCCACGCAGAAAAAGTCAAGGACAAATGCTATTAAGATATAAAGTGGAACAAAAATTTTAAATAAAAATACATTTAACTGTAAATTATGTGAATGGTTTTTTATTAGGAGATTTTTATAGTGTCCATGAGTTCTTAAAAAACAAACGTTAATTATGTACGTAACAAGTTGTACGTATGCAAAAACATATACTGTTCTAGACACCTTTATTTTTATAGTACGTATAGTTTTATGCAAATAAATATTATTGTACTAGTCCTCTTTGACTTAAACCTTGTGTCTAGCTTTTTGTGGCGCAGAGGACTTTCCCTATAAAACCACCCAAAAGGCGAACAATATTAAAAAATAAATATTCAAGTCAATTGAGCCATATTTGAGTTTTAGCGAAACTAACGGACAGTAATTGATTTTTGTACAATAATGGCGTCCGCCCGCGACTTCGTCCCCCTCAAAGTAAACATATTATCACACGGAGACAGTAAATGTTTTCGGGATTAAGACTAGCATATGTGCTATTTCAGACTATAATCTATCTCTGTGCCAAATCTCACCCAGATAAGTTCAGCCGTTCCGGTGTGATTGAGTAACAAACACACATCCATCGAAACTATCGAATTTATTAGTAAGTAAGATGGTAGATTTCTATTTGACGTACAAGTGAGGGGAATAGAATGAGGTGTGTAGAGATGCTTTTAGAGTATAAATAGATTAAATAAATAGGCTTATATTTTAGTGTCTAACATCAGGTGTGAATTTATTTAAACACTACACTAACTAGACTAAATACAAAAACTACTTTTACTGACGTGTATAAATTTAAATGGTGGCTTAAAATTACTGACTAGTTTATCTTTTTTTTTTTTTTTAATGTGATATTTTGTTATTAAATCCAACACGCTTTAACGGCTGAACGGAATTAGATTAAATACATGTACACGCTACGCTAGAGGTATTGGGTTCAATTTCTAGGTCGAGCAAAATGTTATTGGTTTTTGTATGAAATTCTCAGTAGCAGCTCGGAGTTAGGATTTGTGCCCGGTTAATGGCAATAGGCTCGCCCCCTATTACATGGAACCTTAACATACCGGCGGACTGTGGGTGTACATTGGTACACCTCTGCCTAATCCTTCGGGAATACAGGCGTGATGGTATGTATGTTAAACACATGTAAATTTTATATTGATCTAGCTTAACACAGCACAATTTTTATCCTGTTTTTGTGTTTCTGTGGAATTATTGTGGACTTCCTTATTCTGAAAATTACGCAAACAAAATCGCGAGCAGAACTTAGTCATTTAGATAAACGCTTCTTTTTCAAAGAACAAAAGAAACTATATATTTTCTTTTTATCCGATAATTTGGCTTAAGAAAGTGCTCATTCTAGAACCCGTCTACTTTTAGAACGAACTTTTTGTCCTCAAAAGTGAAGTGAAAGTGTACCGTGCCAAGAAAATTGTTTACAAACCTTTTTTTAGGTTCACCTGTCTGGTGTCTGCGGCTAATCAAATCTTACAAGTTCAATTTGAGCTACTTCTCGGGATTCGATTGAGCTGAAATTTTGCGTAAATGTGCAATTTGCATGACAATGCAATTTAATGATGTCGCAGAGCTGGTCTGATGATGAAGCCGGAGAATGGCAATTTTACAAGTTAAAGACTCACTTACAGGTGTCCGATTGAGCTAGAATTTTGAACACATATGCACATTACGTGGCAATGAAATATAAAAGCTTGTTTTTTTAGACAAAACTTGTTTTTCATTGATAATAATTATCATGTTATCTTAATCAAAATAAAGTCGTAAACTCGAGGAGGCAAACACGCACAGTATTTAGGTAATCGTGTTAATTAGTGCCCTGCTGACCGACAAATACATCACCGTGTTTGATACGTCATTCTGGCTTGTGTATTTTTATCCCTTTAGATTGCAAAGAATATCGAGTATACATATTAATATTGGCATGGATAACAATATAGTTTTTCTTTTAATTAAATTAATGTACAATGCTATGAATATGTGAGTACTGGGGGCTACCACGAGTTGTTGTACAAATACTGGGGGCTACCACGAGTTGTTGTACATTCGTCACAAAGTAAGTTCGTCACGAAAAAAAGTATGTGTAAATTCGTCACAATTCTAATTTATGCAATAAATTTCCAAACGCTTAAACGGATGAACGGATCTGGATGTATTTTGGTATTGAGATAGATTGTAGTGTCGAATAATACATAGGATACTTTTTATCCCGGAAAATAGCATGGTTACCGTGGGATAAAATATCAAATTGGACGCGGACGAAGTCGTGGGCAGAAGCTAGTATAAAATAATACTGTTTTATGTGATGGTGGTCGGCCTCCTGAGCAATCGCTGTCACGTCAATCCACGTGACATTTCCCACTGGCAATATAAATTAAAATGTTATGCTTTATTTAAACGTTGTCACACTTTACTATTCCATAATATTATTGATGACTAAAAAAGTGCTCGCGACTTCACCCGCGTTAGTAAAAGTCAAAGTCAAAACATTTATTTCAATTAGATCATTTTCAGGCACTTTTGAATTGTCAAGAAATTACCCATACAATAGTTAAAGCCAGTTGCTCGTTCCAAAGCGTATGTCTCTATGGAGAAGAACGAGCAAGAAACTCCACGGACACTCTTTTCAAGTTGGTTTTTACAAAATCTTGTTAAGTGACGTCATTGGTTACTGCTCCGCTCCCGTGGGCCCTAGCGGGATGTTATATAGCCTATGTTACTCAAGAATCACGTAGGTAGCTAGCTATCTATTTGTGAAAAATTGGTTAAAACCGGTCCAGTAGTTTCAGAGCCTGTTCATTACAAACAAACAAACAAACGAAAAAATCTTTCCTCTTTATAATATTGGTATAAATAAACCCACAAAAAAAATATCTATCAAAAATGGCAGCCGCCCAAAAAAAAACAACAGTGTTAGTTTAGCGTGTTTGCCGAAAGTAAGATATTCGCAATAAAATTGCCAATTAGCGTCTTGCGAGCTAAGAAGATTTCTGTAACTAAATTACCTTCGAGATTTCAATACGACCTAAAAATTGTATTTCAATATGTTTCACGGATTCTCCGGTTATTTGCATACTCGTACGAAAATAAAGGAATTACAAAACAAAGGCATGTATTGTTTGAATCAAACAAAGCCTGAAGACATTTGGACATTATTTCCCGCCATCTTGGTTTTCCAATGTTTGCCACATTCACATAGACAATTACAAATGGCGGCGTGCCGCTGTAATTGTGAAATATGGTCCGTTTGTACTATTTGCTCCACCCTTAAACGCTTTCTAAATAGGTACTCGTATGGATAAATAATGAGTAACTTGCAGGCCCAGTGGGGTAAATAATATTGTCCGACTGCAGGATAAAGGGCCCTTTCTCGTACAGAGAAGGTACGAGTATTGATCACCACGCTTGCTGAAAGCGGATTGGCGATTTCAGACTTACATTTATCAAGTTCAGGTTTCCTTCACCGATGTCAATAATGTCCGAGGCAAACATAGAACCTACTTAGATATGAATTGAACAAGTCACATTGGCATTTTCCCGGTGCATGAGCGATGGGCACCTTATCCACAGGGCCATCACTACATAAGATAGATAGTAGAACGATAATTACTCTAAATATAATCTAGATCTTAGTAGTAGAGCTCTTTGTCAAGGAGCTGCCCTAGTACTATCAGGACGGGTTCAAGAAAAACAAAAATCTTCATGAAGTACTTTGTATAAATAGGAAAATATATAAAGGTTAGACTAAGGCATATTTATAATTTTCTGGCTCGGCCATGTCTCGTGAGGCTAAAATGATTTATACATTAGTTAATATTTAAGGCACTATTTGTTTTAATTTTGTTTTAGTTCCTTTAAATGAAGATATAAAAAAAAACTACTACCATACCTATTCCTGCAGTAAAGCAGCGTTGCTGTGTTCCGGTTTGAAGGGTATGGGTGCATGAGACATTCCAACTTTGTTTCTAGGATGGCAACGCACTTACAAAGCCACTGGTATTACAGATGTCTATACGCAAAGGTGACCACTTACCAACAGGTGGGTAGTCGGCTTGATTGCCATCCAACATCATCATCTGCTTAGCCTTTTCCCAACTATGTTGGGGTCGGCTTCCAGTCTAACCGGATGTAGCTGAATACCAATGTTTTACATGGAGCGACTGCCTATCTTACCTCCACAACCCAGTAACTGGGCAACGCGATACCCCTTGGTTACACTAGTTGTCAGACTTCCAGGCTTCTGACTATCCGTAACGACTGTCAAAGATTTACGCATGACAGCCGGGACCAACGGCTTTGCGTGGTTTCCGAGGCACGGGGGTGTGACACCACCAACTTCCAAACTCCGGGCCGCTATCGAGCAAATCATTATAGAAAAACCCAATAACACTTTTTTGCCCGACCTGGGAATCGAACCCGGTACCCCAAGCTCATCAGTCGCGCTTGCGACCACGAGACGAACGGGGCAGTTGATTGCCATCCAAAGAAATTGAAAAAAAATCTAGACTGTAAGTGAAACAGCTGTCGAAGAGAAATACTTGGTCTTTTCGACACCTACACAGTGCGTCTGCGTCGTCGTTCAAATTTTTAAAAGCAAATAATAATTTTGCAACGCACTTACAAACCGTGCGAAGGTCACAACGGTTTCGATTTATAAAATCGATTTATAGAGGTATGAGTGGATTGCGTGACAGATAAAGCCTAAAAAGAGGGGTAACTGACTTGTCGGATGACGGTTGACAGAGTAGAATGGCTGAAGGCCCAGTGGAGTAAATAATATATTAATACCAGCCTATTATTGTCCCACTGCAAGGCAGACGTCTCTTCCCACACAGAGAAGGCACGAGGATTGATCACCATGTACAAGGCGAATTGACGGTTGCAAATCCAGATGTCCTCATTTACTTTCACCGATGCCAGTAAAGTTCAAGATATTTACTTAAAAGGTACATATGAAGTAGAGAGTTGTGTACTGTCCAAAATTACATCTAATACTTTGGACGCGAAGGATTCCCTTATACTTTATCTCGTGTCTCGCCTAACGATGTCGTCATGTGTGTTCCGAAGTTAAAATAGCCCAGACAGTATTAATTGGCCTTGTGATTCACCCAGCGTTCATTGTGGCATTTTCCCTTCAATATCGTATATTCGTTGTTGGAGAGTTCAAGTTCAGTGTGAGTCTTCAATCTCTTTGTTGTCATTAGCTCAACAGTTGCGCAAACTTTTTTTCTGATCCAATTTATTCTTTTTTAATTAAACAGATGTTGGTGAATATTTGAGTAGGTGCCTATGCGACTGTTATTTGAATGTCAAAATCTCATATTATGTCTTTGTCTATCGACAGGTTGGACCGGATAAAGACGATCAAAAGCAAATTTTGGAAGCCTCTCTTTATACGTGTCACAAATTAAACTCATACTTACCCTAAAAGTTGTTGCTCAAAATCGGCAACTAAATTGATTTTAGCTAGGTGTTTCTAAATAAACCGGCCAAGTGCGAGTCGGACTCGCGCACGAAGGGTTCCGTACCATTTTCTATAAAAACGGCATAAAAATCACGTTTGTTGTATGGGAGCCCCCTTAAATATTTATTTTATACGGTTTATAGTATTTGTTGAGCTGTCTAATTATCACCGTTCATGAGATACCGCCTGGTGACAGACGGACAGCGGAGTCCCAGCAATAGAATCCTGTTTTACCCTTTGGGTACAGAACTCTAAAAGGGTAATGATGTTAGATGTATGTTTCATGGTACACTTTCAATTTCACGAGGACGAATCCGCGGGCGGAAGCTAGCTTATTCCCCAGATCCCAAATCATATATTCTTACGTAGAAAATCACACTGGTTTACTACAGCCAGTATCCACCTCAACACCACGTGTATCGTGGAACGAACACAAAAGCGTGTATTAAAACTGCAGCTGGTACAACAAACTATTGTTATCGTAAGTCTGCCTCGCTTTCTACATTGTCTGTGATCCATGACACTGAATGCGGTCACGGCTGATGAATGGTGGTACATTTCTTCCACCATGTGATGTACTCCTACTTATAATACGTTTTTGTTATGCTAATGTCGTGTTGTTATTGGTGAAGGAAAACATAGTGAGGAAATCTGGACTTTTCTATCTATACAAATAAATAACATTGAAGCGTCTGTTTGTAATTTAAAATTACAAGCTTTTCACTAAATGCGTATGAAAGTATATACGGTACTTACACAAAAAAAAACAATTTTTAACATTTTTGTCTGTCTGTATGTTTGTTCTGGCTAATCTCCCAAACGGCTGGACCGATTTTGACGGGACTTTCACTCGCAGATAGCTGATGTTATAAGAAGTAAGTTAGGCTATTTTTTATTAAAAAAAAGAGATTTATATGCCAAAACAAAATTGAAACCAATAAAATAGTGAACACGAACGAAGTCACGGGCATCAGCTAGTAATATTATAAAGAGGAAAGATTTTTTGTTTGTACCTAATAGGCTCCGAAACTACTGGACCGATTTCAACCGTTTTTTCACCAATAGATAGCTACATAATCCTTGAGTAACATAGGCTGTATAATATCACGCTACGACTTACGGGAATGGAGCAGTAACCAAAGACGTAACTTAACGCGGGTGAAATCGCGTGCAGTTCGCTAGTAATTAATATAAGTCTTGTTTTCATAACTTACTTATCTGAATGTTTGTTTTAGATGATTTTAAACATGTATTTATTTGTACTGCCTCGTTGGCCTAGTGGTCTTAAGCGCGACTGCTATGCTAGAGGTCTTGGGTTCGATTCCCAGGTCGAGCAAAAAGTGTTATTGAGTTTTTCTATGAAATTCTCAGTAACAGCTCGGAGTTAGGATTTGTGCCCGGTTAATGGCAATAGGCTCGCCCCCTATTACATGGGACCTAAACATACCGGCGAACTGTGGGTGTACATTGTTACACCTCTGCCTAACCCTTCGGGGAATATAGGCGTGATGGTATGTGTGTGTGTGTGTATTTATTTGTGAGATGCCTACGAAAATATTGATTTTGTCGTATCATGGGCATGATGGCCCAGTGGTTAAGGCGTCTGCCTCTCATGCACGAGGCTGCGGGTTCTCAACCGGACACGAGCAAGTACCAATATAACTTTTTTCTATTTCATATGTACTTTCTAAGTTTACCTTGGACGTTAATGATCTCGGTGATGGAAAACATCGTGAGGAAATCTGGACTAGTAATTCATATATGTCTGAATTCGTTAATCAGCCGTAGCGTAGCCTCAGCGTTCAGACAGAGGTGTTAACGTAAGCGGTTAACTGCCAATCGTAATAAACCGCAAAAAAAAAGTAGAAGATGGTTACTGTTGTTCACGAAAAAATGATCAATCAATCATCTCAGTTGATCTCAGTAACACTTGCGGTTGATGACCTGAACAATTGTTAAATCAATATTTATTGATTAGTCCTCTGATAGATACACCGGCTCGCCGACCCCGGGTCCTTCTCTAAGAATCACAACTATCCAGAACTGTAGCAAGTCTGACGTCAGTGACTTGACAAGACAAGATAAATACATCGCAGTGTCGTGCGTAAAACTTAATGACGTAATCAATGAAGGATACATAAACACATCGCAAAAAATGTATGTAAGGTTAACGACACGACCGGAATCATTGGATGTTAAGTAGCGTATCGTAATGATAAAATAGTTATCTAAATACTACGTAACTAGTGCGCCTGAACCTGTAACGTTACCGTTTATGTTTCGATTACGCGAACGGTTGAACAAAACCGGCTTTGTACAGCGTGCTACGGAAAGGATATACATATCAAAGGCCCGGATTCTTTTGCTGTTAACAAACCATATAGCAACCTTTTTTTAATATAAATACCTATATGTACTCAAGAAATTTCAAAGTTAAGAAACATTGAAGTAAGAAATCAAATGTTTCCAATTGAATTCTACACATCACTATATCAAGTCAGCTGATCGGTGTCAATGAACTACACACAAAGAAACAACTCCGTAAAAGATTTGTTTCTCCTGACACGTTTGTTATGATTTAAACTTAATAAAACAAGAAATATTATGCATTTTTAAAGTTACTTATTTATTTATTAAAACTTTATGCACAAATGTAAATAAAAATACACCGTATAAAGGCGGACTTAGAGATTCAGTACCGGATACACTCTTTACCCCGTCCGAATGGACATACCCTTTCCGTTACACGCTGTGTTGTAAAAGCTACAGCATTTTTGGTAATATAAGTATTTTTAGCAAATGACTGAAATAACGAAACACGGAATAGTTTAACATTGAAATAAGGTTAGCTTGGAGCTATGGAGTTGATAGTGGCAAAATTTTCATGTCTTCACCACAAAATTGTCAAAACAACGATCTTGTTTGACGAATTTCAACCGCGGAACCTTTAACTTGTGTACTAAAACTAGTTTATCTAGCAATCTAGTCTCTAGATCTACTGCATTGGCTAGATCTACACATCAGCACAAGTCTAGCGTAAAATACACCCTATTTTCAGGGATTAAAGTTGTTTTCACACTGCCCATATCTCGATTAGGATATTACCTGTAATGACCGGGGAACTTGCATCATAATGCAGCATCGCATCTCGTGACCTAATTGGCAATGCGTTGTGTCACCTTGCCAAACGATGTTTCATTATTTTGTTTATGAGTATATCTGTCTGTCAATCTTGGATACAGAATTGCTGGCCCCGTTCTGAAGATGGTGTTCGTTCCTTATTTATCTGGATGTACTTTTTTTTATGGGTTCGGAATTCCGTGACCAACGAGTCACTTTCAAAGATAAGGTTAATTTTTAAAGGAGATCATTTGATAATTCCTTCCATTAAATTAAGAAAATTCTCCTTATCCAAGAGTAGATCCAATGATTCTTTTACCGAGGATTCACTACGCAATGCTAGACAACCAAATCAACTCCCAAATTCAACATTTTTTGTCTCTTATTAAAAAAATACAGCAATTCCACACATTTTGACCTTGTACGTTTGTTTGTAACGGCTGTTTATATTTTTTACTATCGACCTGCCCAACACTTGGCTTATTTCACCTCCGTTAAGTTTCATTTTCTCTCATTACTGCTTCGCTTCCGTGGGTTATAGCGTGATGTTGTATAGGCTATGTTACTCAGGAATAATGTAGCTATCTATTTGTGAAATATTTTTTTAAATCGGTTCGGCCGTTTCAAAGCCTATTCGCTACAAACATAAAAGAAAAATATTTCCTCTTAAAAATGTTAGTGTACATAAGCGGTAAAAATCTGCACGTCGATGTCCCTTCCACCGAGTGTAGCAAATCTCACAACCAATTTATTCTTGTTTGTTTTGTTTCAAGTAATTGTATGTTATTCGCAAGTACAGTGGAAACTTTATACGAGTGTGGCGAAATTTCGCATTTACGCACAATCTAGTAACGGTTCAAGTGGTAGACCTTCAATTAATTGAAAGTGGTCTTGCTAAATCTGATCGGGGAACCTATTGGAGAGGAAGTAAAGTTTCGGCACCTGAATATCGGAAGCACGATTAAGCGTGAGATTATCGAACACGGAACTGCCCGGAAGAGTAAAAAAAAAGAAATTCGTATTATTGTAATTTTAGTAGACGTGAGTTTAGACGAAATTAAATTGAAGTGAGCTTTCAATGACAAACTATTTGACTTTGACATATAGGACACAGGTTATCTCACATACCATCATGCCAGTATTCCCCGGAGGGTTAGGCAGAGGTGTACCAATTTACACCCACAGTTCGCCGGTATGTTTTAGGTCCGTAAAAGGGGGCGAGCCTATTGCCATTAACTGGTCACAAATCCTAACTCCGAGCTGCTACTGAGAATTTCATAGAAAAACCCAATAATGTTAATGACTGTGTATAAATAATAGATATACTTCCGACTGAATTTCTGCCACAGTGGTCTCTCTCTATAGAAATTACCTAAGTACGCAGGAGATATTATAATGTACAAGTTTGCGCAAACACAGGTGCACCTCCTCTTCCCTCAGTCTCACAGTGCGATGGGACAGCAATCCAACGCGATCGGTGAGAGATAAGTTGCAGGACTAACAGCTTACGTGCTTTCCTGGACACGGGGTGGTCATACTAACAACTGCCGTACTACAGGCAGTGAACTGAGAAATTTCTACTGAAAAATCTTAGGAATTGGACCCTCTCGCTTGCAACCACGAAACCAACAGGGCAGGGTATGGATTTTCGTTTAGTCCTGGTTCACTTGAACTATAATGTTTGGCCGGGTTGGACATACTGGTATTGCTGGATAGTAATAAAACACATTACTTCTAACCGGTCCTTTTAGAAATCAATGAGGGAGGCCTCTGCCCTGCAGTGGACGACTTGCGGCTGATAAAATAATGGTGATGGTGAATGTAACACATTTGGCAAATTCAATGAGTTTGATGCAATTCATTTACTTATAAGAAGATTGTAACATAACACACCATCACGCCTGTATTCTCCGAAGGGTTAGGCAGAGGTGTACCAATGTACACCCACAGTTCGCCGGTATGTTTTAGGTCCCATATAATAGGGGGCGAGTCTATTGCCATTAACTGGGCACAAATCCTAACTCCGAGCTGCTACTGAGAAATTCCTAATGGAAAATCCCAATAACACTTTGCTCGACCTGGGAATCAAACCCAGAACACCATGCTCATCAGTCGCGCCTGCGACCACGAGACCAACGGCGCAGTTAAATTGCGGCGAAGATTGTAATTTGGCGGTTTTAACAGAACTATGCCTAATTTTGACTCTTCAACAATTCAGATGATATTCATAAATTTTAAAGATGTAAATATAAAATTAACTTACCATTATAACCTAACGGCGCGTTCTCTTGTATCTTAAACGTAAATGGTATGTGCACCCTCTGCATTAGAAGTCTGGGGGGCTGCATGGTGGGAGCCCACGCGTCTTCCCGACCCTCGCCCATTATGCCTATGACCTCCATGTTCCTGGAAAAAAAAAAGGGATATTTTATAGCCATGATGGTAGTAAGACAGATTTGAACCTCGTTACCGTCGGCAAGATGAGATGTTATGCTATACTTAGACCTAGAAATAGTTCACGCTTATTATAATTGTTCATACTTGATCTATGAAGCTGACAGGCAGGTAGTTTATAGGAGGGAAACGACACCTTAGAACAGATCAATTGAGCAATTGGCTGCTGCGCTGCGTGTCGCGGGTTCGGTTCCTGCGCGGAACAAATATTTGTATGGCCTACAGATAATTCTTACGGGTCTGGCTATCTGTGGTGTATGCGAGTTTATATGTTTGTAAACGCACCCAAGATATTGTGGGGCAAAGTTTAAAAAAAAAGAAATATAGACTTTTAGGCGGACGAAGACACGGACTGTGATATCCATCCATACTATCCATATTAATATACAAATCCATACTCCACCTCAAAGAGATGTCAGCAAAGGAAAGGGGCCACTGAGGGCCGATGCCTGCCGGGGCTGCGGGTTGTTCGTAAGAGATACCGCGCCTCCGGAACGCAAAGGGCACAAGAAGGCACATGGGTGGGTCTTAGTCAGTAAAAGTCTGACACTCCCTCCCGCCCCGCCCAGGGCGGGAGAAGTTATTTGATGATTTCCCACCCCCCCAAAAAAAAAATACTAATATTATAAATGCGAAAGTAACTCTGTCTGTCTGTCTACGCTCGCAGCAGACGAACTCGCGGGCAGAAGCTAGTAATTATAATAATACCAGCTGCTGCTCGCGACTTCGTCCGCGTCAAATTTGATGTATTATCCCACGGGAACCGTACATTTTTCCGAGATAAAAAGTATCCTATGTGTTATTCCACATTACAATCTATCTCAGTGCCAAATTTCATCCAGATCCGTTCAGCCGTTTAAGTGTGAATGATTAATAAACATGCATACATTCTCACAAACTTTCGCATTGATAATATGAGTAGGAAGTAGGATAAATAGGTCTAACCACCTCTTTGCGGAACAGGCACTAATTTTAGGCATAACACATATTTTTATAAGCAAATTTTAAATTCTTGATGTTTGCGACGAAATGAAAGTCGGTGTGCTGTGTTATGTATGAACTATAATATATGAATTTAAATTTGAGACTTCACAAGATTGTTACATTACAGTACTATAAAATGGCGGAACCTTATGACTAGTACGCGCACACGTATATTCACGTCACTTTCCCGATGAAGCCTGTAATGGCGGCGCGCGAGACGGCCGGCGCGGGCGTCCACACCCCCTTCTTCGCACCGCACCCCACGTGCTGGAGCGTTTCCTGTTATGCCGCGTTTACACACGCGGCGCAAAAATCGATGCCGCGTTTACACTCGCGGCGCGAACACTTGTTAAAAAAAAACAATGTTACACGGAAATTAAAAAATAACATTTTAATTTGATTGACATTTAAGTAGGTACCACTTAATGCGTAATTCCCACGATGAGTCAAGTTGACATCACCCACGACGCCAATTAAGTACATAGGTGGATAATTTTGTTGTGTATGTTGGTACTCATGCACGTGGGAGTCAGAAAACACTACTTATTTTATGCCAATCGTGTAAAAATACACACTCGTCCGTCCGTAAAGATCCTGCCGATTTCTTCACAGAAGGCAGTTTTTTTTAAATAAAATACTCGCTGATTATGTGTAGTAGCCGTTACGAGTCGTGAGCACAAACGTCAAGTTATTTTTTGCGATTTTGGGATTCTTTCTGGGTTTTTTGGGCCCCCGACGCTGCACGCGATCGGTGTGACTGACGGACCAACGTACGTTTGTGCTCACGACTCGTTGCGGCTACTACAGGTTTTCTTATACGAAATATTTTTTAAAATCGATTAAATAGTATTTTAGTTTATCCATTACAAACAAAAATACAAAATCTTTTCGCATTATAAAATATCCTCCCGTCTTTAATTTACATGCGTGACGATCAAATTGGATTTTTTTCTAACACACAAGAAATAAACGATTAATTCAATATCTAGCACACAAAGTATTAAAATACATAAAACGATGATTAATTGTTAATAACATTACATCATTTTGTTAATGGCTAAATTATCTGTATAACATTAATATTGAAGCACGCGCTTTTATTTAGCTACTTGCTGTGCCCGCGGCTTAGCTCACCTAAACCCCTAACGAAAGTAAGTACTGAATACTATGTCATTACAATCTTCAAAGGAACCTAGTTATCTAACATGTCCGCGAGATGAACAAGTCTACTTGACAAGTCTTTTTTTTTTTTAAAGTAAGTACTGAATTCTATGTCATTACAATCTTCAAAGGAACCTAGTTCTCTAACATGTCCGCGAGATGATCAAGTCCATTTGACAAGTCTACGTGATTGAAGCGAATAATAATCTTGTACCGCGTACACTTATTACAATCTTCAAGGGAACCTAGTTTTCTAACGGATCCGCGAGATGATCAAGTCCACTTGACAAGTGTGCGTGATTGAAGCGAATATTGATCGTTTACCGCGTACACCTGACGTCAAGTGTACGCGGAGATCAATATTCGCTTCAATCACGTAGACTTGTCAAGTGGACTTGATCGTTTCGGGGATACATTCGTAAGATAGAACACAAGAAAGTAGGTACCTACTAGCAAATTTTTAATTTTATAAAGCGGACATAAGACCAGAAATAAACAAGCCTTTCTTCGAATTCGAATACTCGTACGATAAAAATACAAACCTCAGATGGGTTCCGCGTCCGGTAATGAAACACTGTAGACAACTCGCAACTTCCTGTTTTTAATTAGTTATTAATCAATTTTTTTATAAACACAAGTACAATCAGGGAACTTGTTTGTTGAACCGATTATTATTTTTTCTTAAATAAAACTTTGCCCCCACACTCGAACTTTCTCCTGTATCGTGGGTGCGTTTTCAAACATAACGTCACATACAAATATTCGTTCCGTGAGGGAATCGAACCCAATTCAATTTTATTTATTTGTTTAGATATACAATGTACTTATATCTATTTAATACGGCGATTTACGGAGAATTTTAATTATTTTTACTGCCTCGGTAGCCTAGTGGGCCTAAGCGCGACTGCTACGCTAGAGGTCTTGGGCTCGTTTCCGAGGTCGAGTAAAAAGTGTTATTGGGTATTACTGTGAAATTTTCAGTAGCAGCTCGGAATTAGGATTTGTGCCCGGTTAATGGCAATAGGCTCGCCCCTATTACATGGGACCCAAAACATACCGGCGAACTGTGGGTGTACGTTGGTACACCTCTGCCTAACCCTTCGGGAAATACAGGCGTGATAGTATGTTATGTTAAATTATTGTTGCTTAGTCAAGTTGACTATAAAACCATGACTTTTTCTAGTGTTGCTTGTGTTGCTATGCAATTATGCTGTAATTTACAACTTTGGTAGTTCGTGAACCTGTTTTTGTTTCAATATTTGAATTTGGAATTGCATAATATATTTATTTATTTATTGAAATACTAGCTATATACCTCGCGGTATGACCCGCGTTGAGTTACCGACTTTGGTGACTACTCCGCTCCCATTGGTCGTCGCGTGATGTTCTATACGTTTAACCTTCAACTTGGATCGCTATCTGTTCATGAAGCGTAGTTTAAAAGATCTAAGCGTACAGAGGGAGAGACGGCGGGCAGCGACTTTGTAAAATACTATTGTAGAGATAAAGTAAAATAGTGTTGCCATTGAAAATTAAAAATGCATGAGAGGTTAAGCAATTTTGGTTTTGCAATGATTACCATCGGTATACTTATACTTGTTCTTCACGCTATTACACTCGCAAGGTAAAAAGAAGTGGGTATTAGGCAACACTACGATTAACTTCCGAAAATAATTGTATGGAACCATAATTTTTTATTCGCTCCACAGACGAAGATGGATTCGTCCTTGTTTTCTCAATTGGCTAGAGTTCTTTGTTATTAATTAACAAAATAATGTGCAAGTAGGCCGCTGCAAATATATTCTAGCAAAATGGGAGAATCTTTTGCGGGACTATTCCAAGATCTCTGCAACTCCTGAAAGCCAGAATCAAGAGTGGCGATCACCAGAAAAGCGCCCAGGTAATAAAGCTCGACGAATTCTGGATAAACGATTCAACTGTCTGGGATCCCGCAACGACTGAGTAATGAGGGTTTGTATTATCTGGGGATCCCACCGATACCCCGTGAGAGGGCGGTGCTCCTGACCAGGCGATGGCCCGCTTACTGCAGTGCCCAAAGTGTCCCTACACCTGCAGTTTAGGGGACATTAAAACGCCACTGATGCCGTGATAAACGTGGCCACCTTGGGCCCAAGAACTCTAAGAAAAACATAGAAAATGAACTCGAAATAAATAAGAAAAACAAATTACAAAGTAATGCTTAACATCTTTACTGAAGATTATATCATAAGCTAGTATTTGAAGGATGTCTCAGTACATTCTTCCTTCAACAATAAATTAGATAGCTTGTTGTGTACCAATTGTATTGAATTGATTCAATGAAGGTAATAGCTGCTACAGGCTATAAAAATGCCGTACTTAGTACGGCGAAAAACATCCTGCTTTACTCTCAAGAAAATGATAAAGCCAACAGTAATCAACCTTTTGTTCACTCGGTCTTTGGTCTTGATAATAAAGATGAGAAAATACGTGACATAACACAGCACGCGTTACTGTATATCATTTTCAAATACACATTTTAGGTATTCGTTACGTATTCGTTTTTAGGTTTCGTTCGTTAGGGTTTCGGCACGGTTGGCGCAGCGGCTGAGCGATTGGCTGCTGCGCTACGTGTCGCGGGTTCGGATCCCGCACGGAGCAAATATTTCTATGGCCTTCAGATAGTTGTTCCGGGTCTGGCTGTTTGTGTATGTGAGTTTATATGTTTGTAAACGCACCCACGACACAGGAGAAATTCCTAGTGTGGGGCAACGTTTAAAAAAAAAAAAAAATACAAAATTCTTGATCTGCTATCGTGTCGATGGCACAAATTATATTTCGTTAACCTTATTTTCCGACACACAGATGGCGCTTGTCAACAGTTTTCAATGCCCTCTGGGAGCAGAATTTATAAGGACAAAATATGAGAAGCATAATAGTTTTCCACCAATCAATACCACATTAAAAAAAGCGACGAAAACGCCTAGGGTCATACAAACTTGAAAGTCAAAAATCCTAAAGAAGGAGCTGAGAACATTTTTCAACAAGATTTTTAATTTTTTTTCCTTTTCAGTTCTCTTAAAAGTTAAGTCTCAGTTAAAAAAATGCATTAGCAGTAATATCACCTATTATTATTTTTACTAATAAACTGTCTGGCCATCCGTCTACCTAGCCTTGTCCTAACCGGTTGGGAATAGTTGCGACGAGGCTAGGCATAAAGGAAAATAATAGAAGAAATTAGTCCATTATTATAAGGTAACTAAACTATTAATAATTTTAATTTCGTCATGATGGCCCAGTGGTCATGGCTCTTGCCTCTCATACGCGACGCTATGGGTTCGATACCGGGCAAGTACTAGTGCGATTTTTTCTGTTTTCAGATGTACTTATCTTAAACATCACTGATATCGGTGAAGAAAAACATAGTGAGGAAACCTGGACACATAATTAATACAATTCTGAAGCTGAACTCGCCAATCAGCCTTGAGTACGCGTGGTAATCGATACTCGTGCCTTCATTGTGTGTAAAGAGGCCTTTGGGCTTTGCCCTGCAGTGGGACCATAATAGGCTGGTATAATAATTAAAACTGCCTCGTCGGCCTAGTGGTCCTAAGCGCGACTGCTATGCTAGAGGTCTTGGGTTCGATTCCCATGGCGAGCAAAAAGTGTTTTTGGATTTTTCTATGAAATTCTCAGTAGCAGCTCGGAGTTAGGATTTGTGTTATTACATGTGACCTAAACATACCGGCAAACTGTGGGTGTACATTGTTACACCTCTGCCTAACCCTTCGGGGAATACAGGCGTGATGGTATGTTATATTATTATTAAAATTTGTCGTTCCATGCGCGTAATAAATTATAGTAGGTACTGTATTTCCATGGCGTCGCCCTTGACATTTGTATTATGATATTTAAATCATTAAGGTTTATATTTTGTTACTAAATAATATTTTACAACAAACAAGTCAACCTTACGTTAATTTTTTGTTACATCATACACGCTATTTCCCTATCTACACATACAAATATAATAAAGCTGAAGAGATTTTGTTTGTTTGTGTGTATGTTTAAACGCGCTAATCTCTGAAACTTCCAGTTGGTTTCGGAAAAATCTTTTGTGTAGCCAAATTCATAGTATAGACTACATAACTTCACGCTACGAAACACGGTAGCGGAGCAGTATCCAGTTACCCAAGACATAACATAACGCTGGTGAAATATCCACGAGAACAAAGTCGCAAGCTTGTATTGAAATAAATTAAGATTGTAATTAAAAAGAAACTGAAAATTATTACGAGAAGGCTGTCCCTCCACGTTAGACAATCAGTGACCGATTTGTTGTCGGAGATAATGGAACATAACATAGTTTAATATACCAACGCACACGTCCTACTAAAAGTCGGTCCCACGAAACTATGGATCTATTGAACAGTCCGATAATCGGTCCTACAAAAAGTTGGTCATGGGTGGAGGTCCTAATGCCATAATAGGTACGTCATATATTTTTATTAAAATACTTGCAAACCCAGCAAACGTTGTTTTGCCATATTTTTTTTAGGGGTATGAAAAATGGATGTCTGCCGATTCTCAGACCTAACCGATATGCACACAAAATTTCATAAAAATCGGTCCAGCCGTTTCGGAGGAGTATGGTAACTAACATTGTGACACGAGAATTTTATTTATAAGGTTATATAGTGGAGTTCTACTAGTTTCTTTACAGCATAGTTTTGGTTTAACTTTTATGATGTCATAATTGTAAATGTGTAAATAAATAAAACTTATTGATGTTTAAGACTTGAATTGTTTTTGTAAAGCAAGTTATATTGAACTAGCTTGTGCACTCAACTTAGTTCGCGTCAGAAGCAAGTATACCATAAAATACTTACAGCTTATGGTACTGGGCAATAGTGTAACTTTCCCTTTTTTAAAGATTTTTTGAAATCAGACCAGTAAGTATATATACCATCACGCCTGTATTCCCCAAGGGTTAGGCAGAGGTGTAACAATGTACACCCACAGTTCGCCGGTATATTTAGGTCCCATGTAATAAGGGGCGAGCCTATTGCCATTAACCGGGCACAAATCCTAACTCCGAGCTGCTACTGAGAATTTCATAGAAAAACCCAATAACACTTTTTGCTCGACCTGGGAATCGAACCCAAGACCTCTAGCGTAGCAGTCGCGCTTAGGGCCACTAGGCTACCGAGGCAGTTACCAGTAACCAGTAAGTACCAGTAACCACTAGTAGTAGTAGTTACCAGTAAGTACTTCTAGAGTTTTTTTTTTTGCAACAACCCTGCCACTTTATTCCCAACCATTGCAAGCCAGAATCAACAGTGGCGCCGAGGCAAAGAAGCTCGATGAGGCCCGGGGAAACAATTCAACTGTCTTAGAACCAGCAACGAAATTACGCAGAAAAGAGCAGCAGAGGAGTAAGAAAAACTTCACACCACTTCTGGTAGAAGAATGCCGCCTGCGCCCACCACATGTGGCGCAATGCAGTTACCCAATACTTGCAGTTTAGCAAAAAATTAGCATACATTCAACAAACAAACCACCACTAGTTACTTGACACAGATTGTAAGATACATTTTGGCGTCGTGTACTTTAGCTAGTCCTCAGTTGGCCAAAATATCCCTCAACCCGACCTTCGCTGTAATTTTAAATTCAAATACTTATAACATACCATTACGCCTGTATTCCCCAGAGGGTTAGGCAGAGGAGTACCAATGTATACTCACAGTTTACCGGTATGTTTAGGTCCCATGTAATAAGGGGCGAGCCTATTGCCAATAACCGGGCACAAATCCTAACTCCGAGCTGCTACTGAGAAATTCATAGCAAAACCCAATAACACTTTTTGCTCGACTTAGGAATCGAACCCAAGACCTCTAGCCTAGCTGTCGCGCTTAGGACCACTAGGCCAACGAGGCAGTTCGAGAGGTTGAAATACTTATGGCGGACAATAATTACTAATTAGGTACTTAAAATGCTTCTTTGTTCAGCATAAAGATTTAATTGTCCTTATAAAATTTATAACTCATTAGCATACAATATATTTTATTGCTCAAGGCAATAAAAATGTTTTTGTTCAATTATTGGATAATAGACCAGTAATTAAAGCCTAATTTTACAAGTGTAAGTTGTATATAATATTAGGTACAATACATGGTATAATATTAAAACTAATTGTACAGGTTGCAAAACAGGTTTAAAAATTATGTTAGTCATAGCAATTAAGATGACACACATACCATCACGCCTATATTCCCCGAAGGGTTAGGCAGAGGTGTAACAATGTACACCCACAGATCGCTGGTATGTTTAGGTCCCATGTAATAGGGGGCGAGCCTATTAAGATACGTACTTTATTTAAAAAAAACAGCCGATGTAACACACGCTAGTACCAAGTTACATTTAATTATTCTAATCAATAAATAAACTGCCTCGTTGGCCTAGTGGTCTTAAGTGCTACTGCTACGCTAGAGGTCTTGGGTTCGATTCCCAGGTCGAACAAAATTTTTTATTGGGTTTTTCTGTGAAATTCTCAGTAGCAGCTCGGAGTTAGGATTTGTGCCCAGTTAATGGCAATAGGCTCGCCCCTTATTACATGGGACCTAAACATACTGGCGAACTGTGGGTGTACATTGTTACACTTCTGCCTAACCCTTCGGGGAATACAGGCGTGATGGAATACGGACGGATTTCCATCATTCTAGACTTTACAAAATAAGTCGATTGTTGTCGGTTGGCACTGTTCACTACGCGTCTCAGGTTCGAATCCCGCTCGAAACAAATATTTGTATGACCTACAGTTAACTGTTTTGGGTCTGGCTATTTGTGTGAGTAAATATAGTTGAAAACGCATCATCCTACCAACAAGACAATTCTTAACAAGAAAGCCTTTTTACACTTTAGGTGGCATATCAGCCATACTATGATTTCTTTTTAAAACTCTCAAAGGTTGTGTCGTTGAGAGTTTTAAACAGGATCATAATGGCTAATGATTTTTTTTTTTTACTTTTTTCTGAGATGGGTTTGTTCTTGACTCTAGTCTAGGTCAGAGATGAAAGAGACAAAGTCGAAAATGGAGTGAGCTTACCTAGAAAAAGCCAGCATTTTTCTTTTTAGGGATGGGAAATCATCTAGTGACTTTCGCGGAAGGGAGTGTTAGATTTTTACTGACTAAAACCCATCTATGTTCCTTTTTGTGCCCTTTGCGTTCCGGGGGCACAGTATCTCTACCTAACCACCCGCAGCCCCGGAAGAAGCCAGCATTAAGCATTAGCAGAAGCATTTTCGCAGCTAAAGGTTTCCCCTCAACAGTTTTAAGATACTACCGATACTTTCAATATACGTATATATTTTTGTTTTCTAAACTGTTAGTCAAGGGTATACATAGGTTATCTTTTGAGATAACCCTTATCATTTGCTATAGCTATTACAGTTATTGGCAAAGTGAATGTATATATTGTTCCAATTTTAAAAGTATTTAGAATAGAAAGAACAGAGAGAATACGGGACACCACGCTGCGCTCTTACTGAGGATTAAGGACGTGAGCAAAAAGGATGCTAGGACCAAATGGGATAGGGCGGGTCATCACGACAGCGGGCAAGTCTCCACGCATTGGGTGACTGAGGATGGAAGACGTCGCTGAGGCCGGCCCAAGAAGAGGTGGCGAAATGACATAGACGCGTTCCGAGAGGGCTGATTCGAGGTGGTGCAAAATAGAATACCTGGTAGGACTCGGGGAAGGCCTTTGACTAGCAGTGGGTCATGAGTACATTACACGCAAGATGAAAAAAAAAATTACATGGAACCTAAAAATACCGGCGAACTGTAGGTGTACGTTGGCACACCTCTGCCTAACCCTTCGGGGAATACAGGTGTGATGTTATGGTATGAAAAAAATATTCGTATCTTTTACAACACTCAGTTTCTGAGGGGTTCCATACAAATCTAGAATATTAAGAGTGAGTTTATATGTCTATAAATGGCTGTTTGTGTATGTGAGTTTATATGTTTGTAAACGCACCCACGATACAGGAGAAATTCCTAGTGTGGAAAACGCTTAAAAAAAAATAAAAAAATGCACCTACGGCACACGATACAGGAAAATTCCTGGTGTAAGTGTAGTTCCAAAGTTTATAAACAAAAAAAACTAATAGGACAAACTCGTGTCATTTAACCGCTGCGATTGGCTGACAACAATAGCAAATCAAATCACTTGACATTCTGCTAGTATTTGTGCCAATTAAGCGAGTGTTAATGAACAAGAATTCTATAGAATTGACATGTCTACTACCTACAACACTTGTATCATATGTTTTGCAATGTTGCTATCAGCCTTGTCGACCTTATCTTATCGTTCTCGTAAGAATGGTCAATAGTTGTAACTATTACGGTCATTTAGAATGTGCAATACATAAGTATTTTTTTTTTTTTTTGTTTGGTGGGAAATCATCAAATAACTTCTCCCGCCCTGGGCGGGACGGGAGGGAGTGTCAGACTTTTACTGACTAAAACCCACCCATGTTCCTTCTTGTGCCCTTTGCATTCCGGGGGCGCGGTATCTCTTGCGAGCAACCCGCAGCCCCGGCAGGCATCGGCCCTCAGTGGCCCCTTCCTTTTGCTGACATCTCTTTGAGGCGCGCGTGGAACACGAACGCGCCGTCGACACGGCCTGTCGTTATGCAACGTAAGGACGGTGAGCTACCCACATTGCTCACCGTCCACAGGCCCGTATCTACGGTGGCCGGGAGTCGTCTCGCGGCTCCCGACGTCAATACATAAGTATGGGGTGTAAAAAGATAATTCACATAGCTGTTAACACTATGCATATTTTGCGGAAATTGTTGGAAAGAGTCACCGTGGCTCTGGAACGCGAAGGGCATTAGGAGGAACACGGATGGGACACGGAAGTCATTTGATAATTTCCCAACATTGAAAAAACTCACTGATAGGAAACGATATTAATTTTTTATGTGAAAAATCCCTGTTTATGGAGAGCGCATTTTACCTAAAATTAACAATTAAAAAAAAAACACATTGCGCTTACAGATGTATCCAACACGACAGGGGGGAGTCAAGGGAGTTATTAAAATGTAGGTACCTAGCTTTTCAAACCTGTGTTAGCAAAAAAATGCAAAATAATTTTAGAACTTTGACCTTTAATATCTCCTTGGAGTGTCGTTAAGTATATTTTTACTCCCTATATATTAGACAATTATCTATATTCTCATGCAAAAAGATCCTACCTGACTTACTTCGGCATCCCTGGGCCTATAACCATCTCTTAAAACAGTATTGTTTTAATATTACTTTGCCTTGCGCCAGGGGCGGACTAAGCCTGTCAGGGGCCCGGGGTGGGCAAAGTAAATGATATACAAACTATATTTGTTTGTACTTTGGTTACAATTGAAAAATAATTCAGTTTAGGTCGTTCTGTATTTGTATCAATGGGGCCTCCAAGTGACTCCAAACAGCCTTATAGCTTCGATTAGGACTTGAATATGAGAACTTTTCGTAATTTGGCCACCTCAGGACCGGGGGCCAGGGGCGAGAAGCCCCCTTAGTCCGCCACTGCCTTGCGCACTGCTGAATTGTCAACACTTGTTTCAACGCCGTGAGTTGAAAATTCAACAACTGAAATAACAAAGTAATATTAAAATGGTACTATTTTAAGAGATAGTGGCAGGCTGGTTGTTTGTGTAAGAGAGTTTATAAATACACCCACAATTCAGAAGAAATTTCTAGTATGGATCAACATTTTCTTTTTATAATAAAAATCTAGTTCTATTTATTTTCGCTTCTTTTTGTAATTAGCATAACATTATATTATATGCCAAGAAAAGTAGGTATACCAAATAATGACGCTACAAAGAACTAAATTGGTATATTATCGCCGATCTGGTGTATTCTTCAGAAAATATTACGTTTAGTATTCCCCATTTTAAAACAAGTTTTTTTTATTAGTCAAAAGTTCAAATTATAACTCCTAGGGTATTGAAAGGTGAACTGGTCAATAATTACTGTTTTTATAGTATTTTAATAGAATTAGTAGCACTAATATAGATTTAAAAATGTATAATTTTGATTAAAATTGTGACAATTTAAGACAACTAGCTTCTGCTCGCGACTCCGTCTGCATACAAGTCAAGTATACCATACAACATATTATCCGATAACACTCAGTAATATTGTATATAACTCCCTATCAATAACCATTTTTGTAATCAGACCAGTACTTCCAGGAATTCTGTCTTACAAAAAGAATAAAAATTACATAACCTATATACCTATAATATTAGTATAGATAATTTATGTATAAATAATGTATTTCTCAGTAGCAGCTCGGAGTTAGGATTACTGCCTGGTTAAAGGCAATATGCTCGCCCCCTATTACGTGGGACCTAAACATACTGGCAAACTGTAGGTGTTCATTGGTACACCTCTGCCAAACCCTTTGGGGAATGCAGGAGTGATGGTATTTCATATTGTAATCTATTTAATGTATGTATACATACCCGTAGATGTATGCAGACTGTATGCTGGGAATGCTAATTATTAGAAAATTTCAAGTAATTATGAAACAAATACAAAACATTTTAACAATGCACAATTATATTATTAAAACAATTTAGGTATATTTTCCTTGTTTCTATCACAAAATACTATACACAAGTATATTTCATATTACACTAAAACCTATAAAAGGATGTCCTCATCAAGTTTAACATCATGATATTTAATTGTAATTAAATTTTATTAAGTTGATAGATTGGTCTAATAATAATATATTAAACTCAATACATATTAATTTATTTATGATTTTAATAGGCTCAACTGGTAAAAAACCACTTAAAAATTGATCTGTATTTATTTATTATGTACGCATATACGGGGGCCTAGTCACATACCATCACGCGTATATTCCCTGAAGAGTTAGGCAGAGGTGTACCAGTGTACACCCACAGTTCGCCGATATGTTTAGGTCCCATGTAATAGGAGGCGAGCCTATTGCCATTAACCAGGCGCAAATCCTAACTCCGAGCTGCTACTGAGAATTTCACGGAAAAACCCAATAACACTTTTTGCTCGACCTGGGAATCGAAATTAAGACCTCTAGCGTAGCAGGCGAAAGGGACCGATGTTCTCTTGAAAAATAAATCAGTACTATTTTATGAAAGTCAAAGATGGGTGTAGCATCTAAACTTCAAATTTTTTTTTCTGCTATTTGTAGCTCAACTTCAAGTTGCAAGGTATTAAAAAAAAAGACGGCTCACTAACATACATAATGTATTAATATAATAATCCTTAAAATCAGTAACAAAACTCTCCTAGTCAGTCATCATCTTTCTGCCCTTAAATCATGTTACTTGTGGTCGGCACAACACATTTTCTTCTTCCATTCTGTCCTGTCAACCGTCATAATACCACTGAGTCCCTTCTCTTCAATATCATTCTTCATACAATCCATCTTTTCTTTGGCCTCCCTCTTCCTCTCCATTCATCTACTTATATTCTTGACTCCTTTGGTAACTGCCTCGGTAGCCTAGTGGTCCAAAGCGCGACTGCTACGCTAGAGGTCTTGGTTTCGATTCCCACGTCGAGCAGTGTTATTGGGTTTTTCTATGAAATTTTCGGTAGTAGCTCGGAGTTAGGACTTGTGCCCGGTTAAAGGTAATAGGCTCGCCCACTATTACATGGGACCTAACCATACAGAACTGTGGGTGTATATTGTTACACCTCTGCCTAACCCTTCGGGGAATACAGGCGTGATGGTATGTTGTCTTTTGGTAACATGTGTTTCATCAATCCTCTTCACATGTCCATACCATATATCATAACTAGTCAATGTTACCCATAAATGTGTTTAGGGCCAATAACTCAGTAAGTTGTATTCATAATAGTAATAATTATAATTCTCTGAAAACATTTATTTTTTTATTATTATAATTTTAGTCAATTTTTTTTTATTACCTCACAACCTTGCACCAATCTGCAAATTGCAAAAAAGGCCTAAGAAATTTTAAATTGCTTCCGACAGCCTTTGCACATCCCCCTTACTGGTTTGCTATATCAATTTAGGTGCCTATTTATGATAAGTAGGTACTGTAATTATACACCGTGAACTTTTAATCATCCTACAAATGAAGATTAACAAACCTAGTAGATACTAAAAAATGAAGGTTAAAAAAAATTTTTTGAAAAATTTACACTTTTTTTTTCAAATATTTTTCACTAATCTAGTTTTTCGGGACATCGCCAAGCGACTGGTCGACTCTTCATGTGACCAAATGGCTGACCTTTTCTTGGGCCAAAGTATTAGCATTGCCATACAAAGTGGCAATACTTCCAGTCTTTTGGGCACTTGTACCAATAACAGCGATGCGGATGAGTTTTTTGATGCCTTATAAGCTTCCTTTATTTTATAGAAACTGTACATACTTTGTAATCTAATTATTATTTAAGTAAGTTTTATATTACAATCATCATCATCATCATCTTCCTGCCCTTATCCCATGTTTGTTGGGGTCGGCGCAACACGTTTTCTTCTTAGTTTTATATTACAATAATAAATAAAAATTAAAGTCCAAAAAAAGAGACATTATTTTGTTTGAATCAAATAAACACACATACCGTCACGCCTGTATTCCCCGAAGGGTTAGGCAGAGGTGTAACAATGTACGTACACCCACAGTTCGCCGGTATGTTTAGATCCCATGTAATAGGGGGCGAGCCTATTGCCATTAACCGGGCACAAATCTTAACTCCGAGCTGCTACTGAGAATTTCATAGAAAAACCCAATAACACTTTCTGCTCGACCTAGGAATCGAACTCAAGACCTCTAGCGTAGCAGTCGCGCTTAGGACCACTAGGCTACCGAGGCAGTTAATCAAATAATATTCCTCAATAACTGGCCAAGGTTACGAATGACAATATGATTATTGATTGTGGTAATTGCATAATTTTAAGCAGCCATTAAAATATCTATTATCATAATATAAATATTTAAGACTCTGAATTTGCATGTAATGTAGAATCACTGCATTTTATTTTAATATTTTAATTTGGAAACCTAATTTGTGTTTAAAAATACAAGTGTAGAATAACATTTGACGGCACGGTTGGCGCAGTGGCTGAGCGATTGGCCGCTGCGCTGCGTGTCGCGGGTTCGATTCCCGCACGGAACAAATATTTGTATGGCCTGCAGATAGTTGTTTCGGGTCTGGCTGTGTATGTGAGTTTATATGTTTGTAAACGCACCCACGACACAGGAGAAATTCTTAGTGTGGGGCAACGTTTTTAAAAAGAAAAAACAAAACAAACAAAAAATTTTTAACCTTATACATATTAATCGATTTTTTTAAGTACCGTTGGCTTATAATGTATTTAGTTTTGAATAAATAAATATGTTAATTCCTCTAGAATAGAGCCTGTTCAGGGAACAATTTAATTTTATTTCTTTTTTCTTTCCAAATATTTTAGCTAAGGTATTTTGTGAATACCCAAATAACAAAACAGCCCATTGTTGTCTTACTGCGGGCAAAGGCCTCTTCTCATACAGACAAAGCATGAGCATTGAGTACTGATATAATTACACTTGCTCAAGGTGGAATGGCTATTTCAGACTTATTTTCATTACAAGTCCAGGTAAAAAAATATATGTTTATTAAATAAATAAGTTGCAAATGGATATTATTATGTTATAGGTGAATTCATTAGGTATTGTAGCCATTCTTATCTTTTTTTATCACCTTAAATAACTAAGGTTGTTGAAATACCAGATAAGTATGAGTAACTGCCATAATGACTAGGAAGTACCTGGAAGGCACTAAACATGTTATTTTATTCTATTTTCACTTTCAAATACCAGTTAGTGTGATAGACCAGCAGCAAACAAGGTAAATTAAAGAGAAAGTCTTGTGTAGTATGTGCTTATGTAGGTACCTACTTTGAGAGCTTTCTTTTTTTCAGATAGATTTGTGATTATATAAATCTAATAGAAATGATCATAAAGTAAGGTAATTTAAGTAGTTAAAAAATAGAGTCATCCAATTCATTTATGGGAATCAAATAGGATTCAATCATTTGTCTAGTCTCAGACCAATAGATTGTATCATCCAAATTTGTAACGAATATTATGTTTGCTAAGCTTTGGCTACAGAAAACAGTCTAGTACATTCCGCAGGATAACATTAATCATAAACACATTATTTTTAACTGTATTCCTTATCTGTAGCGGTAAACATACCTGAGTAGGATGACTAACATTACGAACAGCGCCACGAGAGCGCCGATCATAATAAAAATATTTGGCAAATCTGCCAGAGTCAGCCCCGTGGTGCCCATTGTTCAGCCTGTCTCTCACTGTCACAACACTAATTTACAACACATAAAAGTACTTAAAACGTTGGGAGCACGCATCAGTTCACTACGCGATCTAGATTTTCATCTCAAAAAGTCACGACCTTGCAACAAGATACAATTTGCAAAACCCTAGGCCCGTACTGTTTCACTTATATTTTCTTGAGTGCGAAATCAAAATGTTCACCGGGCGTATTGCACAATAATATTTTTATAAGAACATAAAAATATCGCCGTACATGACGCGACGACTGTACGTTTTATCAGTACATTATGCCGTTCACAAACAATAACAATGATCATTGATCGAGAAATCGGCCAAATAACGTGCTCTCGTTCGCGAGTTTTTGACAGGAATGAAATTATTTTCTAACTTTTGCGTTGCGTCGACCGTCGCCGACAGCCGCTAACTTGTTCGTGGTGAGCAAATCGCTATTCGTCGCATGACCAGTAATCGAATGAAAGAGATAGAAAATCGTTTTACGCGTAGTACCCGTACACGCCTTAACGGTCAGAATGAGATAGGTATAGAAAACAGCTGGCTGACTTGCCGGGTCTTTCTACGACGCGACGGCTAGCAAACGCTCTGGGCACGGTTCAGTTCAGACTACATTATTAGGATATTTAGCATGTTTTTTATTCCATTCATTTATTTTATACACATATAATTTACAATTATATTAATATAAAAAAATAAAAACATTTAAAAATAAAAAAATAGTAGCCCACCGGTATCGGGAACAGGGTTCAATTAGCATGTTTTATTATTTAAAAAAAAATTAAAACTGAAGAGATGTCAGCAAGTGGACGGGCCATTCAGGGCCGATGCCTGCCGGGGCTGCGGGTTGTTCAAAAGAGGTACCGCGCCCCCGGAACGAAAAGAGCACAAGAAGGAACATGGGTGCACTTTAGTCAGTAAAAGCCTGACACTCCCTTCCGCCCCGCCCTGTGCGGGGGAAGTCATTTGATAATTTCCCTCCCGAAACAAAAAAAAGACGCCAGACGTGGATAGACACGTCATTTTAGCATCTCATTTCAGTATAAGCATTACGGTTTCGTTTGGCACACTTTGGGTACGGAAATGAGGACATCCACGAAAGAACTAAGGCAGTTTAACCCTTCGGGGAATACAGGCGTGATGGTATGTGATGGTATGTAACTAAGGCAGTCGACATAGCTCTCAAAATTGCAAAACTCAGGTGGGAATGGGCAGGGCACATAGCTTGTAGAGTGGATGGCTGGTGGCGTCCTAAGGCTCTCGAGTGCCGACCATGCACAGGAAGGGCACAGTGTGGGAAGGCCCCGACGAGGTGGACTGACGACCTGGTAAAAGTAGCGGGAAATCGTTGAATGCGGGCAGCGTAGGACCGGTCATTGTGGCTATCTTTACGGGAGGCCTATGTCCAGCAGTGGACGTCGTTTGGCTGATATGTTGATGATCACTTTGGGTATGGAACCCTAAGGCCGGTTGTATACGTCAGACCTGTATCCGGTGCATGTAAACACATTCATTATAAGCCATACACCACCGTGAATCCGGAGGAAAAAAACGGTCCGTTGTCCGGTGAATAAAACGGACGTGTACACCCGGCCTAAAGCCTAGTTAATTCTGCGCAAATTCAAATTATAATTGTACTCCAAAATGCCCGGCCTGTTCCACGATTCACTTGCATTATGTAAATTGCATGGTTATGCTAATGTACCGAAGCACCCTCAGTTTCAAGTGGCAATGTAAATGCTACATCGTAAATTATAGGGAGAGCGTTAGCGGCAATAATTTATGTTGTTT
This sequence comes from Caradrina kadenii, assembly GCA_947462355.1. Taxonomy (NCBI): domain Eukaryota; kingdom Metazoa; phylum Arthropoda; class Insecta; order Lepidoptera; family Noctuidae; genus Caradrina; species Caradrina kadenii. The sequence continues at coordinate 11,603,477 of OX381690.1, read as the reverse complement.
GAAACATAATAATAGTGTGAACTATAATTGATGAAGACTAGGTAGCAGTCCGCAGCCCCGATAGTACTATCGGGGCTGCGGGTTGTTCGTAAGAGATACTGCGCCCCCGGAACACAAAGGGCACAAGAAGGAATATGATTGGGTTTTAGTCAGTAAAAGTCTGACACTTCCTCCCGCCCCGCCCAGGGCGGGGAGAGTCATTTGATGATTTCCCATCCCTAAAAAAAAAGGTAGGTAATATGATTGTTGGTGAAAACTTTTCATTTTACATTTTGTATATGGCTGACGAAATATGTGCTGATATAAGAGGTGACATGAGTACCTAAATATGGAATTATTTTGTAGTTGTAAAGCTCTTTGTGAAGGACCTCTTCTGGGGCAATACTAACTATACCTCTTTCTACCACTAAGCAGCTACTTAGCTTAAAAGGTATGAGTGCCGGTGTAATTACAGGCACATCATATGACATTTTAATTCTGTTTTAGGGATGGCAACGCACTTGCAAGGCCTCTCGTATTTGCAGATGTCTCTATGGAGCGGTGGCCACTTAACATCAGGTGAACCGCAGCCATGCCATCCAATATTTTCTTTTTTAATTCATAGGCGGAAGCTACTGCATGGCTTGCGTTCCCTAACCGATATCACCCCATTAACTGAAAATCTAATAAACAAAACTTGCATTCGAATCAAAAATATTAACCCATTAACAAAACAAAGTGGAAATAATACCCGTAAATATGAATTTAACGGCTTTTAGTTTCAAAAAATGCCTTTTAAGTATCATAAAATCAAATTAGGAACATTATTTTTTACACTGCTAGTCGTAAAGTCGTCAATATTCCTGGATTAAGGAGTCGAACCGTCGAACTCCGTTGGCTATGAAAAAAACTTCGCGTGTACCAATGTTCTAAATTACGGAAAAATATTCAAATTGTACCTGCCTATTACGGTGGGGATTGCTTGGTAAGGGTACATATTACGTATTTATACTTACTTATTATAAACTTATAGTAACTTTTTATACATAATGCAAGCGAAAGTTGTTAGGTATAGTGGCCGCCACGAGTCGTGAACACAAACCTCAAGTCTATTTTTGGGTTCCTGTCTGGGTTTTTTGAGTAGCCGACGCTGCACGAGAATGGTCCGTCAGTCAGACCCATAAACCTAAAAATGAACTTGACATTTGTGCTGTAGAAGAGTTTGTTTGGTTGAACGCGCTAATGTCAGGAACTACACCTGGTTTGAATTGAAAATATATTTGTGTGTTGGATAGTTAATTTATCAGGTTAAGCTCTAGGGTATATAGCATCACACTACGACACACGGAGACCGGGTTACCAAAACTTAACGTGGGTGAAAAAAACCATGCGAACGAAGTCGCTGGCAGAAGCTAGTCGTCTATATATTAATATAATAAAGCCGAAGAGGTTTTTTGATTGTATGCTTAAGCGCGCTAAACTCTGGTACTGACAGTCGTATTGGAAAAAATCTTTTTGTATATTATAGCCAGATTCACAAGAAATAGTCTAGGCTCTCATAAACCCTGCCGCGGCTGCGGGTTGTTCGTAAGAGATACCGCGCCCCCGGAACGCAAAGGGCACAAGAAGGCACATGGGTGGGTTTTAGTCAGTAAAAGTCTGACACTCCCTCCCGCCCCGCCCAGGGCGGGAGAAGTTATTTGATGATTTCCCACATCCTAAAAAATTAAAAAGGGTCTCATAAAAACCCAAAATTAAAATTTTTAAGTAACCCCCGACAGAAGAATAGAAATCCCTACCGAAGTTAACAAAAGAGCTGATAACTTTAAAACCGCTGAACCGTTCTTCATTTCCATCAAACATAGCTAAACGTATACTCCCTACTAAATCATCTTACAAACAAAAAAAAATCAAAATCGGTTCATGCGTTCGGGAGCTATGATGCCACAGACAGTCACACATCCTGTCGTTTTCGCGTCTGGGGTTAAAAATCACACTACGACACACGGGAGCGGAGCAGTAACCAGAAACGTAACATAGAGCGGGTAAAAAGAACCACGCAGACAAAATCGCAGGCAGAAGTTAGTGTAGAAATAAACTAGCATTACCCGGCTTCGCTCCCGTGGACCTAAGTGTAATGGAATTAACCTAGTTGGTCTAAGCCTATGAGTAATCTTGTGGTAAACTGTGGAAGAGAACAAATGTGAAACAACATTGCTCATCCCCCATAGGAAATAGCGTGATATTTTTTTTAGATTATCTCGTTAGCCTAGTGGTCCTAAGCGCGAATGCTACGCCAGAGGTCTTGGGTTCGATTCCCAGGTCGAGTAAAAAGTGTTGTTAGGTTTTTCTATGAAATTCTCAGTAGCAGCTCGGAGTGAGGATTTGTGCCAATATACACCTCTGCCTAATCCTTCGGGAAGTACAGGCGTGATGGTATGTTATGTTATAAGCCACCTAATGATTCTGTACTACCTAATATTTACATTATGAAAACAATTTTATTGATGTATACTCAGTATACTACTTAACGATTTTAAAGGAAATACTGATTCATTAAAATGGTGTACCCTCATGTCGGCCCCCACATGACATGTATTTAACATCGATTACGGGACAACATCGTACATGAAATCTTTATGAATGTGTAGGCTAGGAGCCAGGCGTAACGGTTCGCTTTTAGTTTAACTAGAAAAAGTACACTTCTACTTTTGTTTTTTTAAATTTTGTATTGACTGAAATCTTCCTTTTTTAACCCCCTACGCAAAAACAACGGGGTGGTATAAGTTTGACGTGTCTGTGTGTGTGTCTGTCTGTGGCATCGTAGCTCCCGAACGCATAAACCGATTTTGATTAAGTTTTTTTTGTTTGAAAGGTATATTGGTTGGGAGTGTTCTTACTCTTAGCTATATTTTCTTAGCTAGATGGAAATTGTTTCAGCGGTTTCAAAGTTATCAGCTCTTTAGTTAGCTACGGTAGGGATTTTATTTTTCTGTCGGGGGTTACTTAAAATTTTTAATTTTGTGTTTTTAAGTCTGTTAGTGTCAAAATAGTAGTAAATAATCTAGTGACTAAATAATTATGCTTCTTGCATTAGAAAAGAACCTGATAATATTGGACACACAGCACACACGGATGAAAATAAATAATGATAAACAATTTTCTACTAGCTTTTAATGTCGCATGGCACACAGATAGGGTCTTTTTCCATAAATTCCAAAGCAAAGCATCCAGCTAAGTATTTTCAAAGATAGTTTTTATATCCCGTAGCAAAAAAAAGGGAGTCGATTCTCTAGCCTACATTCCGCCCTACCACTGCGGTTGTCATGTACACAGGCCGACAGAAACTGTAAACAAAACAGCGATCGATATTCTCGACAACCACAACTAAAAGCTTGGCAGCAGTCGTAACGACAACTCGTGCACAAATTAAAAAAAAAGAAAATCGCCATCACTGTCATTTACGGGACCGGCGCGAATTTTGACATAATTTTTGGCGGGATATGCTCGCGTGTTTTCACGTTCGGATACGCGAATGAAGGATTCTATTGTGTGGGACTGTTCGCGAATCAAACTGTTTAACAACGTGGCATCCTGTATGGAGAAATGGTTCGGTGATAAACGGTTGTGGTTATTCGGCAACAACCTGCCGCTGCTACCTAGAAGGTAAATAAGATTGTGGTACGAAATAATTGATTATATAAAGTTAGGTCTGTAATGTGGATACCGGTGAGATTATTTTGACACCGGTTTTCTTGTTCTTGCATGCAAAGGATCCTTTTTCTAATCAATACTGACAATGTTATAATTTAATAATCGTAGGTATTATCTTGATTTATTCGTAACTGTTTCTTTTTTTTTGTAAATGACTGTAGCAAGCTTCAATACTTCGCGTGGGTAAGTACTTTTAATTAGAATATTAAGATTCGATTTTTCAATAGTCTCATAACTCTTCGAATGAAGAAATATGGACAGCTTTTCTATAAAAAATAATATACTTACAGTGAAATTGCCATAAGTATTCAGGTATTATGTAGATAGGTAGATAAGATTATTTTAACAATTGAAAAATTTGCCCTACATAAGGTGCCTAACTGAAACATCATGTGCGTCACCGGTTTTCCAATAAAAATATTAGTCAATGGATAATCTAATCTTTGGTTACATTTTGTCACGCTCATTTTAAACTGTAGCACTGTTATTTAACCTCGATAATAAAAGCAATACCTATATACCTGACCGAAATGTTAAAATTTTAATGTCTTTAAATATATCATAATGCAGTCAATATGTATTTGTCTGTTGTACAATTTGAAGAATACGCAAAATATAAAAGCAGTAAATCAAAAACATTCCCGTCCTTCTGGGCAAAAAGTACAAGACAATACAAAAAAGGGTTATATCTAACAACGTCAATACGAACCAGAGAGCCTAAGTTTATATCCTAAAACTAACATAGTAATATAAGAAAGAAAGGGCTTAACACGAATGTGCAAATAAAATACCCGTTTCGCACATGACATTAATTTAGTCTTAATACTTCTAATTTTTTTTTTTCTTTAGTAGAACCTTAATTTTTTTTGTTGTTTAAATTCTGCTTTTATTCGATCGATTGTATCTTCTGGACTGAGAGAGACTAGACTCCACAATACAGGGAATCCTAGTGTGGGGTCTAGGGCGTAACATTTTGTTTGTACTGTGTCTTGGCATAATAAATAATTTATTTATTATTTATTTTACTTTATTTATAACAATGGGTCAAAGTTAAAGGCGTTTATATTATAATCTCAAGAGACTGATTTCACGGCTTTATGTGTTTAACTTGAAAATAGTGTTATATGTGGCAAAAGCACATTATTGTTCGACGAAATTTACAATTTATTTAGTATATAAGATAAAAAAAATTCTTGGTTAAAATGATACCCAAAATGGTATATGGTCTTTCAAATCAAAAATCCACTTGAAGCGAACACTTTACGACAGAACGCTCGTGCTGGGCCTATGTGGGGTGACAAAGTTAATGTTTACCCTAGTTTGTGTAAATTAGTGGGGAACTTGAACTTGAAATCATCCCCTAAGTTAGATATATTGAGTTCTCCCTTGACGTAGAAACTAAAAAAGGACGCATAACAAATTGCCCGCCAGACGCCGGTCCCGTCATTGTGGTTATCTTTAGGGGAGGCCGATATCCGGCAGTGGACATCGTTCGGGTGACATGATGATGATGAATAATCTAACTAGACCTCTGTGTAGCGTATGTTACTAGAGCTGGGTAGACTGTACCAATAAAATGACATATGTACTTTTTTTGAGCTGACAAAACACGATTCCCTCTTACATTTTGTATATCTATACTAATATTAAAAAGCTGAAGAGTTTGTTTGTTTGGTTGAACGCGATAATTTCAGGAATTACTGGTTTGAATTCAAAATTTCTTTATGTGTTGGATAGTTCATTTATCGAGGAAGGCTATAGGCTATATAACATCGCGCTACGACCGATAGGTGCGGAGCAGTAACCAAAGACGTAGCCTAATGCGAGTAAAAAACTACGCGGACGAAATCGCGAGCAGTAAGAAATAAAATGATTCGCGAGAAGCCTTCTCGGTTCTAAAGATTTAAGCCTTATGTACAATCTTGTATACACATTATAGTATGCAAAGAAAATAATATGAATATAAGGTTACTTATTACATAAAAAGTCATTTCAAACGTCATATCCACACCTAAACATAAGGAACCCTAAAAAGACAGCCCATAAAACATGAACGTGACAATAATAATGTTAAAACCTGCACTTAAAGATTATTAGCAAAGTAATAATGATAAGATAATAAAGTAATTACATACAATTCAATTAATTGGTAGGTAATATGCAATTAGATTGATTGAAACGTGTTCGATAGCTAAGGACTTATCGAATTTGTGACTTAATAGTATATTAGGTAGACATGTAGGCGACCTTTTATTGAAATAATCTGTGATATAATAATGCCTGCCTCGGTAGCCAAGTGGTCTTAAGCACGACTGCTACGCTAGAGGTCTTGGGTTGGATTCCCAGATCGAGCAAAAAGTGTTATTGGGTTTTTCTATGGAATTCTCACTAGCAGCTCGGAGTTAGGATTTGTGCCCGGTTAATGGCAATAGGCTCGCCCCCTATTACATGGGACTTAAACATACCGGCGAACTGTGGGTGTATATTGGTACACCTCTGCCTAACCCTTCGGGGAATACAGGCGTGATGGTGATGATATAATAATGAATTCATTATAAAATTGTAAATGCGAAAGTGACTCTGTCTCTGTGTTTGTCTAAATTTCGAGACGACCGATAAAAATAATCGGGTATTTGGTGGTCAAACTGGGACAGCTTACTTACAAAAATAAAATGGTTTTTCGTGAATTATCATTTTGTTAGTTTGGTGCGAAAATATGAAAATATAATTATTTTTATGTAGTAAGGATAAGTTCCTTTTTACTGTTAAAGTTATCGACTAAAGTACAGACTAAGAAGGTTAGTAAAAAATAGAGATATTTAGAGGCCAAATCAAGGGTGAACCGGGACGTGCCAGATCCCTGAAAATCGAGACGTCCGCTCAAAACGGGACACTTGGCAACACTAGTGTTAACCGACATTTATGCGGATGATATCGCGGGCAAAAGCTAGTAGAGATTGAGCTAGATAATAATATAAAGAGGTAAAGTTTGTGAGGTTGTAGGGGGTAATCTCCGGATCTACTGAACCGATTCTTTTACCCATAGAATGCCACGTTGTGTGTGAGTGTTATAAGCTATATGACATCACGCTACGACCTACGAGGGTGGAGCAGTAGGCAAAGACGTAACTTAACGAGGGTGAAATAAGCCACACTGACGAAGTCGCGGGCAGTTCGCTAGAATCGCATATAATATACCACAACACTGATATTATGAGGTCGTATTAATGTAATACTCCCTCTAACTGGTCCCGTTGATCTCAAGCACGAGGCTTCAAGACGATAATTTTTTTATGTTATTGCATGACAAATAAGCCGCCGCCGCCGGGCCAGCTGCTGATAGGTGGTTACCGCTACCTATACACATCTGCAATACCAGAGGCCTCGCAAATGCGTTGCCATCCCAGAGACAAAGTTTTGCAAATTGAAATGTGTCATGTGCCTGTAATTACACCGGCACCCATACCCTACAAACCAGAACACAGCAGCAACACTGTTTTGCGGCAGAAATACGTATGGTGGTAGTACTTCCCCGGACGAGCTCCTTCACAAAGAGCTCTAATACTACTGATACTACTAGTAGGATCCTGGGTTCAGTTCAAGTGTCAAATCATTGGGTCTTTTCCATTAGAAATTTCTCTGCAGCGGCCATTAATTTTGAAGTCGATGATGTGACACCCCCATGCCTCAGAAAGCACTTCAAGCCTTTGTTCAAGCCGTTGCCCTATAAAATCTTTTTTTGTGAAAGAAGATCTACATAACATGTGGAAATATCTTCTCTTTGGTTCAGCCAGAAAAGACTTCGAACATAAAATTTGACGTTAAAATTTAATGCCAGAAGCATAGAGTATAATATATATAGCCAGAAGTCTCCATGATACGTCTGGACATGTTGAGAATAAAATAATCCAAAATATATATAGATACATACGGGTTTAACTGCTTTCTCCAGATCATGTTCGAGAGCAGCAACAAATTATGCAGTTTACATTTCCTATAGATGGGCTAAAATCACAGTGTCAAGATGAGAAATATTAACCAAGCTATTGTGTCGCCAGAAGTGGTCGCTTCCAAGTAACACTTACTTATTTATTCTGAACTAGAGTCTGCCCGTGACTTTGCCTGAATGGTAGTCAAATATACCATAAAACATATCCTTTGACACTCGGCAGTAGCTTTAATTTCTATCAGTGAAAGAATTTATGTAATCGATCTTAGTGCTTCCAGAGATTAAGTATTTATTACAAACAAAAATAAAAATCTTATAATATTAGTTTAGATAGGTCATAACATCGACAGGAGTTTGTAGTGGCATTGCAGAGCACAGTACATTCCCTCCAGTCCTCCAGGCGCCTTTCATCTGGAGGATGCATCTAAATACGGGATAAAAGGGATATCGACGCGCATCCTGCCTGCATCCTGCTCGATCTATATCGTCGTGTTACGCTGTAGAGTCACGATTTGTTTCTTGTGCTACGCCATAGACGCTCGATCGCTATCTTATACTACGCCGCAAAGTCACGATACGCTGCTGTCCTGTGCTACGCCGTGTAGGCGTGATCTGTATGTCATACTACGCCGCAGAGTCACGAATCGCGTCCTGCGTTACGCCGTAGAGCCTCAATTTATATCCTATACTACGCCATAGACCAGCCATACTCAAAGTGTGCTCCGCGGAGCCCTAGGGCTCCACAAACTCTCAGTGCAGCTCCACGAAAATATTTGTCATCATAAAAAAATTCGACAATTTTAAGTAGAAAGCGGTTTCATACAAGCTTCCCATTACATGCAATATCAACTGTCAAGTAATATGATTATAAAAAATACATATAAAACCATTTTTGATTTGTTTAGGGCTCAATTCAATATTTTGTTGACCATAAGGGTCCCGTTACCAAAAAAGTTTCAGAACCGCTGCCATAGACCATCTACACTCGATTTATGTTCTGTACTACATACATACACATACATAAACTCACGCCTTTTTCCCATAGGGGTAGGCAGAAACCACAGAACGCCACCTGCTACGATCCTTACATACTTCTTTCGCCTCGACCACGTTCATCTGTTCATACAAGCACGCCGGTTACGAGTACTGCGCACACGACCTGTATACCTGTCCACCTGACCTGACCTGTGTTTGTGTCCTGTACTACGCCGTTTAAATGTAGTTCTATCTTCCTTTCCCACAGATCACGCGCGAGCAGTCGCGCGATGGAGCGCTACGAGAAGCTCGCCAAACTCGGCGAGGGCTCGTACGGGCTCGTGTACAAATGCCGCAACCGCGACACAGGCGAGATAGTCGCCGTCAAGAAGTTCGTCGAGAACGAGGACGACCCACTCATACGGAAAATCGCGCTCAGGGAGATACGGATGCTGAAGGTAAAGGTTCTTTAGCCTAATGGTTCTAAGCGCGGCTGCTATGCTAGAGGGCTTGGGGTTCCATTCGTAGGTCGGGCAAAGCGTAATTGGGTTTTTCTATGAAAATCTCAGTAGCAGCTCGGAGTTAGGATTTGTGCCTGATTAATGGCAATAGGTTCGCCCCTATTACATGGGACTTAATCATACCGGCGAACTGTGGGTGTACATTGGTGCACCTCTGCCTAACCCTTAGTGTACAGTCCGTCTAGCAACCGCCCTAACAGACAGTGATTTTAAAATGAAAATGATTTTTAAATTTTGTACTACATTTTTATGTATAACGTATAGTAATTTCACAGGAAACTGACTAAAAGCCAAATGCTTTATCTTATCGCAATTTCATCGAATTAGATTACTTATTAAGATTACATACTGGTATTGGTATAACGGGCTAGTGTCCGCAACTCCACGTGACTGCGCGTATTTTGCGTACGGTAAAAAAAAGATTACATACCATTTACTCGACTCAAAGTTAAATTTTCTTTCATTCTTCGTTATTTATTTCAATTGGACTACAAGAAAATTAAAATAAATCTAGTTGCCTCTTCCAGAAGGTAGTTTCTTGTAAATATTAGTGGGCAAGGAAGTTCATACTTTCTCTTTTAAAATACATGTTTTACAATAATTTGTACATCATAACCGGCGTGCTTGTATGACCAGATGTATGAACGTGGACGAGGCGAAAGAAGTATGCAAGGATCGTAGCCGGTGGCGTTCTGTGGTTTCTGCTTACCCCCATGGGAGAAAGGCGTGAGTTTATGTTGTACATAAGACTACTTTTCTATAGAGCGCGGTTTCGGCAGGTATCGAGTTACGAAAAATTCCTTCCTTTTCCGTTTATTCTACCATCTATCTTTCAAACAACCTGAGGGTTGACAGCCCACGTCTAGAATAAATAGACCGAGGCAGTGAGCTGTCATGAGGTAGAATTGCCAGCAAGTGTTAAGTTTCTTTCTATCCACTTCAAAACCTTCCAAACAGTTCCCATCTAAGTAGATAGGTCTGCAGGTTGTTCGTTAGAGATACCGCGCCCCCGGAACGCAACAAAGGGCACAAGAAGGAACATGGGTGGGTTTTAGTCAGTAAAAGTCTGACACTCCCTCCCGCCCCGCCCAGGGCGGGGGAAGTTATTTGATGATTTCCCACCCACCAAAAAAAAAAAAATCTAAGTAGATAGGTAAGTACCTATCTAGATAGAAACTGTTAGACCACGAAATAAATAGATATGTGGCTGTACAGTCACAAGCAAAAGGTTTTTTTTGCACTTGGCAAAATTTAAAAGCGAACTTCTCATGATTGAACTATTGAAACATTGAGATGAGACCGACTTCATAGCAGTATGGGATCCTGAATATGATATTCATATAACACCATTACATTTTAATCAATCCTTTGGGATTAAATTGCTTTAGAATGTTGCTAAATGTATACATGTTCATGCTCGTGACTGTACCGTATACTGCCACATAAAATCTTTTTATTTTGTAGTCATAGCAAGTCCTTGAATAATCACCCATCGAGTGTGATTTCAGTCTAATCTATAAAGTTGTACCAATTAGAGCAATACGGAAGTACCTATTGACCCAAAAATACATAAGTCCAAGCGATAGTTATCTAAATTGGTATTGATAAAAATTGGTGTAATACCCTTGATACGTGTCCTGAAATATCCACGTGAAATAAGCTATGAAATTGGTAGACAGTTCAACTACACCAATCGATCGACTAAACTATTCTGCTATTGATCGATGGCATCGATCGACGGTGACACCCTAATACAGACATTATCAGTCTACTATAAAGTATTTGCCAAAAAAGCTATGGTCTGCCTCGATAGCCTAGTGGTCCTAAGCGCTACTGCTACGCTAGAGGTCTTGGGTTCGATTCCCAGGTCGAGCAAAAAGTGTTATTGGGTTTTCCTATGACATTCTGAGAAGCAGCTCGGAGTTAGGATTTGTGCCCGGTTAATGGCAATAGGCTCGCCCCCTATTACATGGGACCTAAACATACCGGCGAACTGTGGGTGTACATTGTTACACCTCTGCCTCATTTCATTGTCATTCTATGGTCTCTGATTAAAACGTTTTATTTTTTTAATATTGTCTATTCTACCCCAACCGAAAATAAGTGTGGTCTGTGATTATTATTTTTTCCTTCGCCATAACATGTTGACGTGACGCGACCTTTAAGCTCTCAAGTCATATCGTTTGCAACCCTGTCAAGGTCGCGAGCACCGATATAGAGCAAAATAGCCACAAAATATCGATTTGTGCATTCACAATGAACATGGGAAACACAAGTTGCTTGTCATATCAGTTCTTAGAAAAAGTAGTAATCAAGTAATTATATATTCACGACGTTGTCTCTGACATACCCATCAAAGAGAATGACATGCATGTTCGAATTATAAGGTTTCTTTTTTTTTATTTGAGTGAATGGTAGAACTTCAAGGTAGAAGTTGATGTGATCGAAGAATTTAAATTTAGAATAAAGCGAGGAGTGCTCAACTACTATATTGTATGAAACCGAATTAATTTAATTTTATAAAGGCGAAAGTCTGTGAGAACGGTTGGATGGATGGATGGATGTTTGTTACTCTTTCACGCTTAAACGGTTGATAGGATCCGGATAAAATTTGGCACTGAGATAGATTTTAGTGTGGAATAACACATAGAATACTTTTTATCCCTAAAAATTTACGTTTCCGTTGGATAATATATCAAATTTGACGCGGACGAAATTGCGGGCAGAAGCTAGAGAATAATAGGGTGTATCGTAATGTAGGTGACGTCGGTGAAGGTAAAGATTGTGAGGAAACCTGGACTTTTAAATAATATAAGTCTGAAATCGCCAATCCGTCTTGAGCAAGCGTGGTGATTAATTGCCTTTTCTGCACGAGGAGAGGCGTTTGTCCTGCAACGGGACAGCATTGGACTGGTATTATTATTATTAAAGTATTACGAGGCTTGTGACTAGGGTTGCCAGATCCTCAATCCAGAAAGCTTAACCACCAGCCAATAAAGCCGGACTTTTTAGTAAAATTGGGTAAAAAGCCGGATTTTATGTCTGTTTTCGAAAATAAAAATATTACTATATTGTGTATTAATTTATCAACGCAACTTCTAATTAATTTATTGTAAAATCTAACAAAAGCCGGGCGCTGACTAATTTGGGCGGACACGCATCCAAAAAGCCTGACTATGTCCGGCTTTATCCGGACGCCTGGCACCCCTACTTGTGACGTTCCATTAAACTCGTAGATTGATTGGTTAGGTCGACAAACTCGCCCCCTATCATATGAAACTTAATATGGTTGGTTAACCGAGTACGTTGACCTTTGTATATACCCCTTCGGAACCACGTATGCGTGACGGTAATTTATTTGGTATTTGTTCAAAGTTTTTTTTTCCCAGTGGCTCCCTCTGCTAGTAAGTAATTATGATTACCATCGTTTGTATTATGTCTGACTCATGTTGGTACATCGTAGGGTCCTGTTCGGTCTGATTCCTAGGACTGTCAAAAATTTATTGAGTATTTCTGTTTGAGTTTTATAGTTGATGGTGTTATTACCTCCATGCCTCGGGTACCATGTAGAGCTGTTGGTCCTGAGCCTAATTTCTCCCCGGCCGTGTCGGATTAGCGAAGGATTGACCTATGAGAGTGAAGGAAGATGGAATACACCTGTGTTTGTGCACCGTTTAATCTCCTACGTCTCTTGGCCACTCTACGTTACAACAGGCCTCCGTGAAGGAAATTCCATTTGAAGTCTTATAAATTGAACTGGCGTATTACTTTCCTCGATACAATTATCGAGGAAGGTTGAATCGAAATGCCTGAAAATATAATGCAGAAAGGACTTTTTCAAATAGGGTTCTATTTCAAAAAGGCCTTTAAGAAGTTAGCGAGAGATTACTTAGAGCTCAAAGAATATTGCATCGCAGAATTTTTCTTTATTTCAAATGTCGTTGTTCCCAGAACCTAAAGCATCCGAACCTAGTGAACCTGATCGAAGTGTTCCGGCGCAAGCGCAAGTTACACCTCGTGTTCGAATACTGCGACCACACGGTGCTACATGAACTGGAGAAGTATCCTGCTGTGAGTACAGACCCTTTTTTGTGTTATTATTAGACCCTATTTGAGATAAGACGGGCGGAGCGAAACGAAGATGTGCACTAATGGTTGGTGCGTGGACGTCTCCGCCATGCTTTTTAACTCCTGACGCAAAAATGACGGGGTGTAATAAGTTTGACGTGTCTGTGTGTGTGTGTGTCTGTTGCATCGTAGTTCCCGAACGCATGAACCGATTTTGATTTAGTTTTTTGTTTGTTTGAAAGATGAATTAGTCGGGAGTGTTCTTAGCTACATTTCGTTTCACTTAAATTGCCGCGATTAACGTAATTTGAATCTCAAGGACTGCCCCGTTGATCTCGTGGTCGCAACTCGGGGTCGACTGATGAGCGTGGGGTCCTGGATTCGATTCCCAGGTCGGGCAAAAAGTGTTATTGGGTTTTTTCATTAGGAAGTTGATGGTGTGACACACCCGTGTCTCGGAAAGCACGAAATGCCGTTGGTCCCGCCTGTCATTCGTAGATCTTTGACAGTTACGTATAGTCAGAAGCTAGGAAGTCTGAAAACCAGTCTAACCAAGAGGTATCGTGTTGCCTAGTAACTGGGTTGTAGAGGTCAGATAGGCAGTCGCATGCGAAACACTGGTACCCAGCTGTATCCGGTTAGACGTGAAGCCGACCCCAACATAGTTAGGAAAAGGCTAAGTAGATGATGACGATCGTAATTTGAACCTTAAGCAAAAGGCATAGTTACTAAGCAGCCAGTCGTCAGCCAAACTTGCTTTGTAATAGATAGAAAAGGTCCCCACAAATAAGTGGCACCAAGTAGATTGTACCGACACGTCTATCCTTACAAAAGAAATACCTAAGAAATCGATCCATGTAAATGAACTGTAAAAAGGTCGTACGACCTTCATTAAGTCATTGTTACTGCTTTTTACCTTTCCCGTTACTACTACAGCGCATAATTTAGCATTGCGTGTAAAATAAAATTCTTACTTTTTATAGAAACTAGGTACTAGCTATATCCCACGAGTTTATGTAATTATATCGGCGCCATTTTATTTTTGCGCGAGACCCAAATTTTATGTTTTAAATAAAAGTAGGCTTAGTTATTCTTTGCCTCGTTAACTTGGTGGTCTTAAGCGCGCCTGCTATGCTAGAGGTCTTGGGTTCGATTCCCAGGTCGAGCAAAGGGTTATTGGATTTTTCTATGAAATTCTTAGTAGCAGCTCGGAGTTAGGATTTGTGCCCGGTTAGTGGCAATAGGCTCACCCCCTATTACATGGCGAACTGTGGGTGTACATTGGTACACTTCTGCCTAATCTATCGGGGAATACAGGCTTGATGGTATGTGTAGTTACTCCTTATAATATCCACCATCCGCCAGTGGAGGGCCTATCAAAATTGGTTCAGCCGTTTAGGAGTTTAACCGGAACCAGAGGCGGACTTAGGCTGTCAGGGGCCCGGGGCGGAAGAACTCAATGATACTCAAGAACCATATTTGTATTTAGTTTAAATTGTATAAATAACTTAGGTCTCAAGTAGCTAGCTTCTGCCGGGGCTGCGGGTTGTTCGCAAGAGATACCGCGCCCCCGGAACGCAAAGGGCACAAGAAGGAACATGGGTGGGTTTTAGTCAGTAAAAGTCTGACACTCCCTCCCGCCCCGCCCAGGGCGGGAGAAGTTATTTGATGATTTCCCACCCACCAAAAAAAAAAAAAAAACAAATGTAGCTAGCTTAAGTCACTAGGCAGTTTTGTATTTGTATCTAACCAATTTCAAACAGTCTTTTAGGCTTGATTAAGAGAACTATTCGTGATTTGGGGGCCCCCCACGACGGGTGCTCCGGGGCGGGCCGCCCCCTCCCTTAGTCCGCCACTGGCCGAAACAAAGAGATAGATATAGACAAACAATAAAAAAAAATGGTTTTTTGTTATACTTAAGCATTTTGTAAAAAGCAGTTATTTTGATGTACATAATTAAAAACAGATACTTTCACCTTGACGAATTATTATTTATTATTGCATAAAATACCTTATAATTTTTACTGGCATTAATATTCAAATAGTCTGTTTAATTAAGTCTAGATTTTTCGACTGTTCACAAGGTTACGGTAACTTAGAGGCTAAACTCTTGTTAAAAAATATGAAATATTCTAGACAAGCTAGTTAGCAGAAAGATAGAATTCTTCTAAAAACAAAATCTCAATAATGCGTTTAAGTAATTTAAATTGCATTTTTTTTACATTAATTGTGACTGAGATGAGGTTGTGACTGGATTTTGTACGTTTCTAATAAGTAGAATTGGCCTTGGCTCCCTGTTACCAACGTACAATTGTGGTGAACTACTTTTGATCCTTAGTTATAAGGTTGAAACGCGGTCAACTGCCATTGTTCTCATTTGTATCTATAAGTTAATCTATTAGTTACGTTTATCACAGCAATATACATACATAACCTATTCTTGATCGGTGGCTCGAACAAGAAAAGTTTGAAAAAAATTTAAGGATGGCAGCTATTTTTGTTTATTACTAAAATGTTAAAGGGTTTCCATCACGACCGTATTTCAAAAATGGCAAAGATGAATAAAAAACGTCGTTGATTTGTTTGCAAAACAAATAAAAAGTCGATTTGTGATTCTATTTTGGTTAAGCGCTTTTCGATCGATGTCTATCGTGCGGTTCGATGTATTTTTATCTTCGAACGGTACATAAATGGATGGTGTATATATAGACGGACAACGTGTTTAGAGCCGACACACATGACAGCGGTGACACTGCGTATGTCGCGTGACGTCACTCACATGTAGCAACTTTCGATCGTAGGAAAAATGGTCGCGTGAAGCCTTGGTAGTAGAGCGCTTTGGAATGCGGTGTCGCATCGCATTACTCAGCGACGCGTTGCGTTACGCGGCGCACTGCTTTTAGATGTTATGCTCCATAAAACTATTTTCAACCCCCGACGCAAAAACGACGGGGCGTTTTTGCGTTGGGGGTTGAAAATAGTTTTAAGCTTGACGTGTCTGTGTGTGTGTGCGATTCCCAGGTCGAGCAAAAAGTGTTATTGGGTTTTTCTATTAAATTGTAAGTAACAGCTGCTTGGAGTTAGAATTTGCGCCCAGTTAATGGCAATAGGCTCGGTACGCATTGGTTCACTTCTGCCTAACCCTTCGGGGAATACATTCGTGATGGTATGTTATCTTTTGTGTAAAAGTACTTATGAATATGAACAACTCTTATCACGGGACCAATTCTCAAATATAATGGTTCCTTACACTACACACGATCAGGATCTACGAAACAGCAAATTTTCACATTTCATGTTTGGACCCAAGGCAAAATTTGTTCGTATTTATTGGTACTTCTACCCACTTAAATATATCTATCTCTATATCTGAAATATCTTTAAATTCAGTCAATATGTAAGATGGTTTAGGTTGGGACGCTCCGTGCGCGTCTTTCTAGTGGAATGTGCGGTCGTAGGACAGGCCGTATATGGTGCAGGGGTGCAATACCAGTCGGGAGCACGGATCATGCGTCAAGCGAATACCGGGCCCCTGACTTACGGTAACAGGAGTAAACGTGGGGGTTTAACCGGTAAAAGTCCGACATAACTCTTCGTTTACCTCAAACGGAGGAAATCCATCAGGATATCTCCACGAAAAAAAAGGTGTAGGTAGGCACTCCTAATGGACATTACCGACTTGTGTGCCAACAAATCCAATGGAAAATGTTCTATTGTACAAAAAAATACTAGGGCAGTTTTATACGATTCAAAATGGTGTCAACGTGTCAAAAGCTCTGTTTTGAGGTCAGACTTTGATAAATAAAGTGTTCTGTCCATTTCCGGTCACATTTAAGACCTTGATTGAGCTTAGTTGAACTAGTACGAGCCAACCCACAACTTACTTCAAACTAATTTAATAAGCTAAATGTGTTAATGGATGGATGTTTTGTTTTGTTCCGGATGTGAAATCATCGAATAACTTCCCCCGCCCTAGTGTCAGACTTTTACTGACTAAAATCCACCCATGTTTCTTTTATGTACCCTTTGCGTTCCGGGGGCGGATGGATGTTTGTTACTCAATCACGCTAGAAGAGCTGAACGGATCTGAATAAATTGTAGAACAAAGATAGATTACAGCCTGGAATAGCATAGGCTTTTTATCCCCACCTTTTTTTAAAGGCTTCTCATTCCGGAGAAATGTACGGTTCCCGTAGCAACATATATCAACAGCATATATAAACTTTGGCAATTTGAAAAATATATATATACCATCACGCCTGTATTCCCCAAAGGTTTAGGCAGAGGTGTAACAATTAAACCCACAGTTCACTGGTATATTTAGGTCCCATGTAATAAGTGGCGAGCCTACTTCCATTAACCGGGCACAAATCCTAACTCCGAGCTGCTATTGAGAATTTCATAGAATAACCCATTAACACTTTTTGCTCGACCTGGGAATCGAACCCCTAGCGTAGCAGTCGCACTTAGGATCACTAGGCTACCGGGGCAGTTTCAGAGTCAGAGACGCGGACGAAGTCGCGGGAAAAAGCTAGTAAATTATAAGTAGCATACACACTCGAACATTGCACCATAGACGAAGACGTAATGGTTCGTTCACATCTGCGGTTAACTGCAGTCGTTGCATGCCACTGCGGCTCTTAATGCGGTTGCAGCATTTCAACCGCCTCACTAATGGTATGCCCAATTACAGTCAGGAAATAGACAGTTATGGATAAATCAAAACCATTTTTAGGGTTTTAGGGTACCCAAAAGGTAAAATGGGACTAATTATTACTAAGACTCCGCTGTCCGCCCGTCCGTCCGAATGTCACCAGGCTGTATCTCATGAACCGTGATAGTTAGACAGTTGAAATTTTCACAGATCATGTATTTCTGTTGCCGCTATAACAACAAATAGAATAAATATTTATGGGGCTCTCATATAAACATGTCTTTTTTTTTTGCTCGTTTTTATAGATAATGGTACGGAACCCTTCGTGCGCGAGTCCGACTCGTACTTGATTTTTACTTATTAGCTCCTGCCCGTAACTTCATGCACGTGGTTCAAACTTATATCAATTATAAGTCCAGGTTTTCTTCGTTGATGTCAGTGATGTCCGAGATGAACTTAAAAACACACATAACATACTATCACGCCTGCATTCCCCGCAGGGTTAGGCAGAGGTGTAACAATGTACACCCACAGTTCGCCGGTATATTTAGGTCCCATGTAATAGGGGGCGAGCCTATTGTCATTAACCGGGCACAAATCCTAACTCCGAGCTGCTACTGAGCAAATCCTAATGGAAAAACCCAATAACACTTTTTGCTCGACCTGGGAATTGAACCCAAGACCTCTAGCATAGCAGTCGCGTTTAGGACCACTAGGCTACCGAGGCAGTTAAACTTAAAAAGTACATTTTAATTAAAAAGTCATATTGGTGCTTGCCTGGTATCGAACCCACAATCTCGTGCAAGAGAGGCGAGCGCCTTAACCACTGGGCCATCATGACACATATGTATATAATATTGTTATTAAAAAAAACATTATGATATTAAAGTCGTGACGTTAATTGTCTAGACTCGGGCGTAGCGCGTAGCGTGCGCCTACGCGCGTAGCAACTGCGTAGGCGAGCGCTACGAGCCTAAATTAAGCAACAGGAATTTCTAATTTCAATTAAGATTTTTTAAGCATTTCTATAACCAAGGGGTTTTTAGGGAATCTGGGAGCTATTTAAAATTTTTGTAGGAATTTCACAATAGCCTCAACACTAATATAGTTCATTTGATTTTATTTCTACATTAAGTAGGTATAAGATTGAAAATTCAAATGGTTTTATTTTTAGCCGATCTTGAGTAAGAAACATCCATCTTTTCAGACTTTCGTATGAATATAAAAATTTCGTATTAATTAATAGCAGTAAGATTCAATTTTATATTCGCTAGTAGTCGGTGGTGGGACAAGTTTTTTTTATACCACTGGACATCTACCGGAGGCCTTGCAAATGCGTTGCCATCCCAGAGACAAAGTTGAAATGTCTCATGTGCCTGTAATTACACAAGCACCCATTCCCTCGGAACACAGCAAAGCTGCTTTGCGGCAGAAATAGATATGGTGGTACTACTTCCCCGGACGAGCTCCTTCACAAAGATCTCTACTACTACTAAAGAAGTCTTCCTCTTCCAGGGCTGTCCCGAGCTCCTATCGAAGCAGATAATTTGGCAGACGCTGCAGGGCGTGGCGTACTGCCACCGACACAACTGCATCCACAGGGACGTGAAGCCGGAAAATATCCTGCTGACCAGTGAGGGGGTCGTGAAACTGTGCGACTTTGGCTTCGCCAGGATGATCAGTGCGTATTTCTTTGTGATCTATGATTGTTCCATTATCGTATTTTTTATTTATTTCAAGATATTCACAATCACAATAGTTTGACGGCACGGTTGGCGCAGTGGCTGAGCGATTGGCTGCTGTGCTGCGTGTCGCGGGTTCGATTCGTGCACGGAACAAATATTTTTATGGCCTACACATAGTTGTTTCGGGTCTGGCTGTTTGTATATGTGAGTTTATATGTTTGTAAACGCACCCACGATACAGGAGAAATTCCTATATTTTTTAACGTTGACCTCCCAACGTTGAAAAAAATGGTTGAATGCACAATCTTAAATAGAGAAGGTTATGAATTATATGGTCCTACAGAAACATGGGTCTGGGACTACAGATTAACCAGCTCTGTTGGATAGGACATAACATTTTATTTATTTATTATTTACTAGCTGCTGTCAGCTGTCATTCGCGTGTTTTTTTCCACCCGCATTAAGTTAGCTCTTTGGTTACTGCTCCTCTCCCGTGTGTCGTAGTGTGATGTTATATAGCCTTCCTCGATAAATTAACTATCCAACACAATAAGAATTTTTCAATTCCAACCAGAATTTCCTGAGATTAGCGCGTTCAACCAAACAAACTCTTCAGGTTTATAAAATTAGTATAGATTTATTTATTATTTCCATGCATACACCAATTGTAGGTATACATAATATTCACTTATAAACACATGGGATAAAAGGTGCCATTCAATTACAAGTACATAATTGTGTAAAAGCAAAGTTAACGTCAAAATAAAAGAAAATTACAATTTAAACTGAACATTATTACTTAAGTCATTGATTTTAAATTCTTTCGTCATACAACTTCGAATTAACATCAATGAAATTACGTTGAGTAAGACAGTCTATACGAATTGAATTAAAATATATTTTACTAATTACTAAGCATAAGAGTATTCTTAGATAGTTCGGTCATGTTGAGAGGATGAGTGAAAGGCGACTAACAAAAGAGATTTATATGGCAGATGTGAGTGACAACACCGGGAGAGGACGCCCTAGAAAGACCTACCCTGACCTTATTGGTGGGGTTCTTCAGAAAGGTCGCGTGCGCAGTACTCGTAACCGGCGTTCTTGTATGAACTGATGTATGAACGTGGACGAGGCGAAAGAAGTATGTAAGGATCGTAGTAGGTGGCGTTCTGTAGTTTCTGCCCACCCCCATGAGAAAAAGGCGTGAGTTTATGTATGGATGTACTAATTACTAAGGGGAGGTCAAGTTACAGGTTCATACAAAGTTCTGAATATTAATAATTAACCTTTAGTTCTGCATTGTGCGCTTGTGTCATACATAACTCATAAACACTTATCGTCATATTACAAAACGTGTTCTAACTTCAGTTCAAGCTTAAACGTTTGAGCCAGCTAATGTATTTTGAATTTTATTCCGATGCAGTTTAGTTTTTAATACAAAATTGACGAGTTAGATTCGGTTCTACAGCCAGGTTTTGTATCGGTTGGGGTCGTGAGGTCAAGTTTTAAGATATTGTCAATTTTCACACGTTTGTGCACAAAAGCGTGAAGCTATTATTATCATAGTTTACGAGTATAACTATAAAATTATTTTATGTGCATTTTTATTGTATGGTTCTTAGATAAATATTCACGATCGACTATGTTATTGGAATAAATTATTTATTATTCTGGCAACATGCACTGAGTTTTAAGATATGTCTTGATATTTACTATCATAATTTATTGCAACCTAGCAGCTAGGAGGCTTCTACAAATACTAGGACTTGATAAAGTCAGTGGTAATTTTGTGGGTGACGTCCACTAAAAACTCAAAAGTTAATCAGTTGAAATCTTGTGGGGCATACACCCATTAAAAACTTAATAGCTTGTCAGTGGTAATCCTGTGGGGTGTTCATCAACTATACATTCAAGTCACTCAGTGGTAATCCTAGAGGTATGCACCCACCAAAAACTACAGCGTTTAATAATACTACATGCTATAATAGTGGTCGCGAGAACCGCTACACGATACGACTCTAATTCCTGATACTTATCCTACCCTTTTCCTAAAATCCTCTCCTCCACCAGGTGGCAGCTGTTCGTCGGAGCACTCCGTCCACACCATGATCCCCTTCGGCGTTGACATCCGCAGGAGAGCTAGTAACTACCTAATTTTGATAAACAAACCCTGGACTCACAAATCGAGCTATCTTGCATGTTTTTTTTTTATAAAGGTCCATGACTTGTTAAGTGTCATCGTGATTTCAAATTTGAACGTGGTCTCATCGTTATTCCAAATTTGAATGCACAATGCATTTAAATTTGGAATGACGATGACACCAAAATGATGGCCAGTACGTCAGCTTCAAAACAACATTAAAACTTTCTTTGACTCGTTATTATTTAGGTAAAACATAGAAACAATCAAGTGGTATAGAAATAATGTAGCATTAACTTCAATTGACGTAGTAGTTATATTGAAGTGGGCCTAAGAAGTATAATCTGTATATAAAAATGTATTGATCAGTGAATCATCGCTCCCACTTTTGATAGGAGTTCCGACCGCTAGTTGTAAACAATTCATGTAGGTACCTGCCTTACTTATTGTTTTAGTTAGTCATTGTTTGCTTTTCAACATAAATTATTAACATCATCATTATTACTTGAAGTTTGAAGTAATTACATAGTACGTGTAGGTACATACGGCTAGACAGTCCACGCCTCCTTCTATAAAGGCTGATACACATTGCAGCGGTGCGGTGTCGCGACGCCGATGTTTGCGACGTGTACAACGCACCGCGCGATTCAGCGTTGTGACGTCACACACGTCAAGTAATGTTAATGCTCGTAGGAACAATCGGTCACCTCAGTCTACGATAGTAGGATGATTTGCGACGCGGCGCCGCAATGCAATGCTCAGCGGCATGTTGCGTTGCGTCACCACGCTGCTATACTTTTATGTGTCAATTCTAATAAGTAACTATTTGCTTACTCGACTATTGTAATAAATATTTATTTATCATTTATTTTCACATAATGGGTCAATACCTATTATTGCTCGACCTGGGAATCGAACCCAGGACCCCTTGCTCATCAGTCGCGCTTGCGACCTCGAGACCAACGGGGCAGTCCAGTATTACATAAAGTGATTTTGTAGGCCTTAACATTCAATAATAAATTGTAGACGATGACAATGATTGAATTAGTGTAAAATAATAATAATGTCAGCCTATTATATTCTCACTGGTAAAGGCTTCTTCTTATACAGAGAAGGCGCGAGCATTGATCAGCACTCTTACTCAAGGTGGATTGGCGGTTTTTTTGATATTTACTACAAGTACAGATTTCCTCACGATATTTCATTCATCATCTACTTAGCGTTTTCCCAAGTATAACGGGGTCGGCCTCCAGTCTAACCGGACGCAGCTGAATACCAGTGTTTTATATGGAGCGACTGCCTATTTGACCTCCACAACCCAGTCATTGGGCAACACGATACCTCTTGGTTAGACTCGTTGTCAGACTTCCAGGCTTCTGACTATCCGTAACGACTGTCAAGGATCTACGAATGACAGCCGGGACCAACGGCTTTACGTGAGGAAAGCTCACGATATTTCTTTATTTATTCATATTTATAACATAAACCAGTCAGTGAGGAGACAGTGGGCGCCGGGCCTATTTGTTATTAAATAAATTAGGTACATGACACCATTAAACAAGAATTCCAAGACACAACTTTACAAAAAAAACTGTTTCTTTTAGCACTGAAAACCCGATGAATTTTAAATGACTATAAAAATCTATTTTAGTTACTTTGAAATCAATAAATAGTGAATTGAAATGTCAAAAAAGTGACGTCATAGTTTAGTGTTATCATACAAAATCTTCGGGGCAATCGCGTTGTGACAGCTCATAAAAAGTATGTCAATTGATTAGTGGTGTCATCTACCCAATTGAACACCATTTGTGGTATTGATTGAGGTCTGAATGTCGAGAATGTATAACAGTCCCCATTAAATTTCAATACAGGGCTTTGTCCTCTCCGCCAGACAATTTTAATCAACAGTAGGTTATAAGTACCCGACGCCATTAATTTAAATTTAAAATTCACATAAAGTGTGCCGAACGTAATGTAAAAGGTTAATCAGATGCACAGAGTTGTACTAAATATAGTTTAATTTAAATTTTTAATTTACTTTAAATTGGGGCGTGACACATACTGAATTTAATGTTGATATCGTCATCACCATCTTCCTGCCCTCATTTCCCATGTGACTTTGGATCCGCGCAACAACTTTTCTTCTTACATCCCGTCCTGTCAACCGCCATGTTATCACTGACTCCCTTCTATTTCATATCATTCTTCACAAAACCCATTCATCTTTTCTTTGGCCTCCTTCTTCCTCTTTATTCACCCACATTTATATTCATAACTCTTTGAACGTTAATTTACTTTAAATTGGGGCGTGACACATACTGAATTTAATGTTGATATCGTCATCACCATCTTCCTGCCCTCATTTCCCATGTGACTTTGGATCCGCGCAACAACTTTTCTTCTTACATCCCGTCCTGTCAACCGCCATGTTATCACTGACTCCCTTCTATTTCATATCATTCTTCACAAAACCCATTCATCTTTTCTTTGGCCTCCTTCTTCCTCTTTATTCACCCACATTTATATTCATAACTCTTTGAACGTTAATTTACTTTAAATTGGGGCGTGACACATACTGAATTTAATGTTGATATCGTCATCACCATCTTCCTGCCCTCATTTCCCATGTGACCTTGGATCCGCGCAACAACTTTTCTTCTTACATCCCGTCCTGTCAACCGCCATGTTATCACTGACTCCCTTCTATTTCATATCATTCTTCACAAAACCCATTCATCTTTTCTTTGGCCTCCTTCTTCCTCTTTATTCACCCACATTTATATTCATAACTCTTTGAACGTTAATTTACTTTAAATTGGGGCGTGACACATACTGAATTTAATGTTGATATCGTCATCACCATCTTCCTGCCCTCATTTCCCATGTGACTTTGGATCCGCGCAACAACTTTTCTTCTTTCATCCCGTCCTGTCAACCGCCATGTTATCACTGACTCCCTTCTATTTCATATCATTCTTCACAAAACCCATTCATCTTTTCTTTGGCCTCCTTCTTCCTCTTTATTCACCCACATTTATATTCATAACTCTTTGAACGTTAATTTACTTTAAATTGGGGCGTGACACATACTGAATTTAATGTTGATATCGTCATCACCATCTTCCTGCCCTCATTTCCCATGTGACTTTGGATCCGCGCAACAACTTTTCTTCTTTCATCCCGTCCTGTCAACCGCCATGTTATCACTGACTCCCTTCTATTTCATATCATTCTTCACAAAACCCATTCATCTTTTCTTTGGCCTCCTTCTTCCTCTTCATTCACCCACATTTATATTCATAACTCTTTGAACGCTGAAATATTTTTTTTTTTAATATTTTTGACTAGCAAAAGTCTAACCTAACCAGCTACATACGCACACTGCCTATCAAACTAAGCAATATGGAGTCGAAATTTTTTTAAGTGGAAACGATTTATCGGTTTTGGTATGAAAAATTACTCAAATGTTTATTGCAATCCATTATGTGAGCATATAGATGTTAGGTGTTAATAAATAGAAACAATTATGGACCCACAAGTATGGTGGTGTGAAATGTAATGCACACGAAACATTGCACAAATACAGTCTTAAGCAGTCTTAACTTGACGTTTGTGCTCACCAGTCGTGAGCACAAACCTCAAGTTCATTTTTGGGTTTTGGGTTCCCTTCTGGGTTTTTTGGGTCACCGACTTGAATGCTACTATACTCGCCTAATATCGAACCACAACTACATGCATAAGAAGCGGGGGCCGTAACCACTGGCGCATCACCACACAGTTTAATTACTTACTGACCGAAATATAACTAGACTGCATTTGTTACAAAGATGATTAATGACCATTTCCCGTTAATCATTCTTTAACCCCGATAACACTTATCGTTTCTGCTCCAATTTTACTCACTACAATATTTAAAGTCCGCAGCCTGTCCATATTTCCCTGGCTCGATCTAGGTGAGCGATAAGCTATGTAGACCGCTTTCCAGGCTGAAGCTTTATCGGCAATCGGCCTCTTTTACTGATTGACCCGCTAGATAGATGGAGTTATATCGACGATATTACATAAGGGCTACAGAACGACGTCGTGACGCATAATTTTGTATCATATGCATAATTTTATTGAAACTCGATTGGCTTAAAACTGGGGCTTCTTTCTGTTCCCACCTTTTAGGAACGATAGCAACATAATCTTAGTCTCCATCTGTCAAAAAGGCCTCTAATTTACTTTATTTTTTACATTGATTGTCGCTGAGATGAGATGCTCATTGGTAGAATGGGCCTTCAGAAAACTGTACAGCCAGCACGGTCCCTTCAAAAGTATTCAGTCATATTTTTTTAGATAAGAAACGGGCATTAATAAATCTATGGTTTTAGTTTTTCAGTTTGCTGACAAATTACTTGTGTCATAACTCAATATTATTGTCAAGTTGAAATAAAGATGTTTGACGGAAATCTGACTAAACACTATGAAGGGTGGAAGAAACATCGTAATCGACAAGACCCAAATACTCAAGTCTATTGAGTTTGTGGTAGCGAAAAAAGTAGGTAGTAACAGTAATTCTTTTCTATAACCCAATTACTATTACCACCTAGTTATTGGTTAATGATGTCTATACGCCATTAGCCTTAAAACCTAATCATTTAAATTTATATTTAAAATTTAACTGCTTTAAAATCAATAAATAGTTTATCAATTTCATAATCGCAAATAAATTATGTCACAGTTTGCTATTGCCCTATAAAATATCCCGTGACTCGGAAAGCACGGAAAGCGGTTGGGTCTTGCGTCTGATCTCTCCCCGGTTGTGTCGGACTGCCGTCCCATCGGATTATGAGAGTTAGGGAAGAGGGCTATTTGTGTATGTGAGTTTATATATTTGTAAACGCACCCACGATACAGGAGAAATTCCTAGTGAGGGCAAAATTAAAAAAAAAAAAAAAGTGCACCGGTGTTTGCTTGCACACTTGTACATTATAATATCTTCTGCGTACTTGGCTAGTTTAGCCGTGGCCTGGAGAATACACACATACAATCTTTGGGCAAATTGCGTTTTGACATATCATACGTTGGTGGTGTCTACCAAAACATGGTTTACAGAAAAAAAATCGAAAAAATTAACCGCATACTACTACCTAACCTCTTACCTTGACCTTCGATCAACCTAAATATCTGTATTTCTACAACGTACGATGGAAAAATCAATTACAATATCGTACTATATTAGCATATGGATAGAATGTTTTTACGTAAACTTTCTAATAATAATCATACGAGTACCAGCATAATATTGTCCCACACCAGGCCCCATGGAAAGGCCTCTTCTCATACAGAGAAGACATGAGCATTGCTCACCCCGTTTGCTCAAAGCGAATTGGCGATTTCAGACGTATATTAACTATAAGATTTCTTTACGATGTTTTTCTTCAGCGATGTCAGTGATGTCCAAGATAAACTTCGAAAATGGGTATGAATTGAAAAAGTCACATTGCTATTTTCCCGGCATTGAACTCATAACCACATACACGAGTGGCGGGCGTCTTAACTAACAACGGCATCTCGATTCACGACACTAAAAAAATAAAAATAATTAACGTTTTAAGTGTTATTTTTCTTTTATTTGCCAGTTCTGTCCCACTCCTAGGAAAAGACTGGTGATAAAAGTGGAGTGACTTTTATTACTTTTCGGGATTCCGTGCCTCTATCTTTCCAGTCTTCCATCTTTAAATTTTAAAATTTTATTTTATTCGATTTAGTATCCAAGCCATTTACACAAAAAAATGTCAATAAAAATACTAATACCTAAGTCCTTCAATTTACCTTCAAATAGCTTCAGGCATTCTTCAGTAATACAATTTATTAAAATATGTTCGATATTTGCGTTAGTCCCGTACCATACCCACAGGGTGGGAGCTATATATATTATTGGGGCTGCAGCTCAGGGTCCCGTCAAATATAAAGGGCCCCTAGGTTTTTATTACTACGCTCTTGGATCTATTACGCAATTCAGACTCGACTGTAATGACAAATTTTACGCGCTGATATTATAATGGACTATTTATTGTCCTAATTTATTACCTAGTAGCTTGTGCCCGCGATTTCGACCGCGTGGCTTATTTTACCCGCCATTAAGTTGCGTCTTTGGTTACTGCTTCGCTCCCGTGGATCGCAGCGTGATGTTATAGTCTTTGTTACTTAGGAATAATGTAGCTATCTATTGAAAAAAAAAATTGTTAAAATCGGTCCAGTAGTAACATAGTCTATTCGGTACAAACAAATAATAAAAAAATCTTTCATCCTTATATTATTAGTATAGATAGGTACCATATGCATAATTCTAGCAAATAATTTTGAATAATTAGGTGGGCTCCCAAGTAGCGTTAGCCCAGGGGCCCACGGTCCGCCCCTGCATACCCACGAGCAATACATGCTTACGTCGCATGACTCAACAGCACGTGAGCATAAACGTTATCGATTTCAACTTTTAAAGTTCACTGATTGGTTGATTTTTATGTCTGGAGTTGGAAAATGATATCGATTAGAAGACGAATTGTCGTACTATCAGGCCGTAAAAAGACACAATATCACATTTAACCGTTACCTACGCATTATGGCCATCAGAGATTGCCTCAGAGTGATTTATTATTTCACTCCCATCGATACTTCTATATTATTACATATAATAAAGAGGTAAAGTTAGTGAATTTACTGCCTTTTAAACTTCCTCGTTAGCCTAGTGGTCCTAAGCGCGACTGCTACGCTAGAGGTCTTGGATTCGATTCCCAGGTCGAGTAAAAAGTGTTATTGGCTTTTTCTATAAAATTCTCAGTAGCAGCTCGGAGTTAGGATTTGTGCCCGGTTAATGGCTCGCCCCCTATTACATGAGACCTAAACATACCGGCGAACTGTGGGTGTACATTGTTACACCTCTGCCTAAACATTCGGGGAATATAGGCGTGATGGTATGTTATGTTTATGTTGACAGTCTTAAGTTAGAACAACATCTAGATAGCTTGAAATAAAACGCTTACAATTCAAAAACTGATATTATCATGGTTTCTATACTTTTCCCTGCACGCTGCTAGTACCAATTTATACTTTTACCTAAATGACACGGTGCGGTCATTTCAGATCATTATGAATTTTTACCCAAATTAAAAGGGTTGGCAATATTTTTATATTTTCCCGGTACAGGATATATTAATCAAAGGTGTCGACGAACTTCACAAATCAAATCACGCTATCGTGTCGTTTGACCATAAAACATCGAGTCAGATAGTGATCAGCTAATCTGATTAACTGCCAAAGGCAATGCACTACTCGTTATTTCTATGTGTTTAGATGTTGACCCTAGAACTTATGTCTTTATGGTCTTAATGGCTGTTCTTGGAGGTATTGACAGGGGTGTTTAATATTCACTGTAGAACCTCTGCGCGACTGCTACGCGAGAGGTCTTGGGTTCGATTCCCATGTCGAGCAAACAGTGCTAATGGGTTTTTCTTTGAAATTTTCAGTAGTAGCTCGGAGGCAGGATTTGTGCCCGGTTAATGGCAATAAGCTCGCCCCCATTCCATCGTGCCTATATTCCCCGAAGGGTTAGGCAGAGGTGTGCCTATGTACGGTCAACAAATTAAGAGATAAGTAACCAGATTGTCTAATATAGTTTTCTTTGAAACCGGTGATCGTTTTTAAATGAAATTAATAAACTGTTTATTTTCTATTAATAAAAAGAAATAACATTCAAAAACATCTATCGGTTTTTAAAAACTTTGAGTTTATTAGGCGACCTTGGTTACTTATCTCTTTTGCTGACTGCATACCCACAGTTTGCCGGTATGTTTAGGTCCCATGTAATAAGGGGCGAGCCTAATGCCATTAACTGGGCACAAATCCTAACTCCGAGCTGCTACTGAGAATTTCATAGAAAAACCTAATAACAATTTTTGCTCCACCTGGGAATCGAACCCAAGACCTCTAGCGTAACAGTCGCGTTTAGGACCATTAGGCTAACGAGGCAGCCAAAGTCGAGGTTTTTATCACATGGTTAAATAAAACAGTGGTACGGAACCATTCGAGCGCGAGTTCGACTCACTGGCTGGCCTTTGCGATGCGTCTAAACAAGCTTTATTAGCATTCTCTCGCAATGTTTGAAACCAATACTTACGTTATTAGTTCATGGCTGAAGTAAGGTCAGTCAACTTTGCACTTAAATTGTGGTGCCATTGATGGTAACAAACTCTGTTTAAGACTTGAATGATGATGTGGAATTTGTAATCTTCTCCCGGTAGGTGTGCTATGATAAGTCCCGGACTCCATCTAACAGGAGAGGAGATTTCTCGTATACAACCAATAGGATACTGTGTTGTGTTCAAGCTTAGCTTTGCAATAGTTGTAGAGCTCTTTGTTAAGGAGCTCGTCCGGGGAAGTACTACCGCCGTACCTATTTACCGCAAAGCAGCGTTTTTTTTTTTTTTTTTTTTTTTTTTTTTTTTTTTTGGTGGGTGGGAAATCATCAAATAACTTCTCCCGCCCTGTGCGGGGCGGGAGGGAGTATCAGACTTTTACTGACTAAAACCCACCCATGTTCCTTCTTGTGCCCTTTGCGTTCCGGGGGCGCGGTATCTCTTGCGAACAACCCGCAGCCCCGGCAGCAACCCGCAGCCCCGGCAGGAAAAGCAGCGTTGCTGTTGAAGGGTATGGATGCCGGAATAATCACAGGCACATGACACATTTCTACTTTGTTTCTGGGATGGCAACGTATTTGCAAGGCCTCTGGTATTGCAAATGTCTATAGGTAGCGGTGACCACTTAACATCAGGTGGGCGTCGGCTTGTTTGCCATTCAATGACAAAAAGAAATCTAAGCGATGAGATATGGACATTTTTTTCTCCGCTCTGTTTTGGTGGAATCCGGGCCTAAGCTTTAGCATCACAACAAAAGTATCGCATCTGTAGAAATAAATCAAATTTAAGTGTCTGTTTGTAATATCAAAATTAACAGCTTTTTACTAAATGCTTATTATGACATAGAAAAAAAACACAGACAAAGAAATCGCGTGCTTGAGCTAATATGATAATAATATTGAATGATTTCTTAGGGATCGTCCATTCACACTTAGGTTAGACAGACCATTCTAGAACTGTTTGACTGTTTTAAGTATATATTATTTTCTTTTATTGATTTTGTATAATTTAGGTAAGTAGGTTCTCCAGGGTTGTGGAAGTCGTTCGAAAGGGTCACCGCGGCTCTGGAATGCAAAGGGCATTAGGAGGAACATGGATGGGTTTTAGTCGGTAAGAGTCTGACACTTCCTTCCGCATATAAAACGGTTAAAATTGGTGCGTTTAGTTTCAAAGCCTATTCCGTATAAACAAACAAAGAAACAAAAAAGAAATCCTCTTCGTAATATTTGTATACAGGGTGTTAGGGTAAACGAGGGACTTGCTTTAAGGCAGTGCAGTACTCATCGAAAAGATCAACTTTTACTATAGTACGAAACGTAAAATTGCGAAAAAAAATCAACTAACTACTCCATACATTTATGTTCGTATAACTTGACAACGTAAGGAACATCTCATTTTTTTCGGAATTTTAATTCTAATTTTATAGTAAAAGTGGTTTATTTTCATAAGCACTACACTCCCTTAAAGTACGTTATTTTTTTAAACTAGATACTGCTATTCAATATCGGGTTAGAATTCTAGCCTTTTGTCCTCCACTCCAAAATGTCCGCCTTACAAGGCCATTGACTTGGCATTACCTACCGCCTTAATTTATTAGGTTTCTAATAACTTTGTAACTATTACCAATAATAATTAGTTTCCATGAATAATATCAATAAATAATCGCGACACCCCTGACGGCCCTGGCATACTTGTAAGAACTGAATGTCAAAAGTTTTCGCAATGCTCCCGCGCATATTCTAAGTTTAATTTGCATTGCTCAATACTGCTAGGTATTGATATACTGCCCCGTTGGTCTCGTGGTCGCAAGCGTGACTGATAAGCACGGGGTCCTGGGTTCGATTCCCGGGTCGGGCAAAAAGTGTTGTTGGGTTATTCCATTACGAATTTCTCAGTAGCAGCTCGGAGTTTGGAAGTTGGTGGTGTGACACCCCCGTGCCTCGGTAAGCACGTAAAGCCGTTGGTCCCGGCTGTCATTCGTAGATCTTTGATAGTCGTTACAGATAGTTAGAAGCCTGGAAGTCTGACAACCAGTCTAACCAAGAAGTATCGTGTTGCTCAGTAACTGGGTTGTGGAGGTCAGATAGGCAGTCGCTCCATGTAAACACTGGTATTCAGCTGCATCCGGTTATACTGGAAGCCGACCCCAACACAGCTGGAAAAAGGCTAAGTAATAGTAGTAATACTGCTAGGTATTGATATACAACGTGGTATCTCTGGGATCTGATAAAACACCCCCACGTTATATAAGTACATCTTAGATTACCCGCTCCTGTGGGTCGTAGCGTGATGGTATATAGCTTATACTATTCCTCATGTATGCTGTCATATACAAAAAGATTTTATCTAATTCGACTGGTAGTTTCAGAGATTAGCGCATTCAAACAAAAACTCTTCAGGTTTATTATAAAACTAGCGACCGCCCGCGACTTCGTCCGCGTGTCTTATTTCACCCGCGTTAAGTTACGTCTTCCGTTACTGACCCGCTCTCGTGTGTTGTAGCGTGATGTTATATAGCCTATGTTACTTAGGAATAATGTAGCTATCTATTCGTGAAATAATGGTTAAAATCGGTTCAGTAGTTTCGGAACCTATTCATTACAAACAAACAAACAAATCTTTCCTCTTTAAAATATTATTAGTATAGACTAGCTTGCTTGCTCGCAACTACGTCCGCGTAGTTTTTTCACCGTACCTACTGGTTGCAGCGTTATTAATAGAGCCTTCCTCGATAAATGGACTATCCAACCCAAAATTTTTTTTTCAATTCAAACAAACTCTTCAGCTTTATAATATTACTATAGATTAGTATAGATATCATTGTGAACAACTTTTATGGGGCCAAACCTGAAATCGCGAAAAACAAATCACTTGATCAAAACGTGGCGGATTTTTTCTGGTAAAAAAAAAGCTTATATTTCCTGCAATGTACTCCATATACTTCTAGCTACTGTTACTGCATTTGAAGTACTGCAAAACCCATTATAAACCGCATCGACCTTCAGCACCATCGCATTGCCAACAGCAACTCTCATGGGGCGGGAACATAAAACATTAAATAACTTGCATAGTGTACTGCTAGTTTGCTTAATTCACGGTCTTGCTAGATTATAGGGTATACCGTGAATCTAAACTCTAGATAATTTTAATATTTATGAAAATAGAATTATACTTGGTTTTGCCAGCAATTCGGTTTGCGAGGTTATTGGTATGAACCAATTTTTCCATAATTTTTAACCGACTTCCGTGTGTGGTCGGATTTGCAAAATTAGTTTTTTGTTTAAAAGGGGTTTATTCTGAAATGGTCCCATTTAATTTACATACAGATCTGATGGTGGACTCCGGAGACAGACAACGGAACTCTCAAAAAATTACAGCAAAACAACCGCGATTGCTGCCATCGCATAAATATGCATTGTTGTGTGATGGCTCATCACACTTCAGAGGTGGTCCCATATAAATTTTATCGAAAATACTTAAGTAGTTTGGCGAAAAAAAAATATCATCCAAGTAAACGAATTAGCGTATTCTGCTTTCTTGTGATTTTTAAATGGTGTCTTGTTAATTTACGTAGTATTAGGTACTGTGCCTTCATGGATTTGGATGACAGGAAAATGATACTAAATAGCGAAAAATAAAAACTTTTTTACAGACATTTCAATTTCTAAGTAAGTCAAAGTCAAGGCATTAATTACAGTTAGATGGTTTACAGGGAAAATTAAGTTGTCAAGAAGTCGGTCAGATAGTCAGAAAATTGAAGCTAGGTTGTCATTCAAAAATGTTAATACGGAATATCTTCAATCTATACTTTTAAGGAGTATTACTATATTTTTGTACTTTAGGGAGGAGTTTTTTTTTGTTTATGAGGTAAACTTTGGCGTTATTTAAAGCGAGTGACATAAGCGGGGCGGTTTGCTTGTCTATAGTAGTGTTGTCTTATTTTTAATCGACTTCAAAAAAAGAGAAGGTTCTCAATTCGACTGCATTTTTTTTAACCCCCAACGCAAAAAAGACGGGGTGTTATAACTTTGACGTGTCTGTGTGTGTGTGTGTGTCTGTGGCATCGTAGCTCCCGAAGGCATAAACCGATTTTGATTTAGTATTTTTTTGTTTGAATGGTATATTATATTTAGTCGGAAGAGTTCTTGGCTATTTTGTTAGCTGCGGTAGGGATTTCTATTCTTCTGTCGGCGGTAATTTTTTTTTAATTTTGTGTTTTTTACAAAAAATAGACAAAAACTAAAAAGTGAAAAATAACTAGATTTGGAAGTCGGTGGCAAAACGACCAACAGAACCAAAGCCGCCGACATCCAAGTTATTGTTTTATTCTGTTCCATTTTGTATCTATCTAATTTAGTCGAATAAATAATTAAACCAAATTTTCTGTTTAGTACTTGTTTGTATAACTATCAATATTAGTTGGTTGTCAATAAACAAATAAATCGTAGTTCACAGCCTATAGGAGCAGATTTTGTTTGAGAAAATCTTTTTTAATATAGGTCCATCTAATCTAAGGAAAATCTTCATAGATTTTTTGTGACTTTGGTGCATTTATGAACAAAAATACCCATCAGACATAGATCCGGGAGGCTGCAGGCTATTGCCGAATCATTGCTAATTGACCTAAGTTCTAACAAAACAAACCGAACCGCAATCTCGCGAAAATTATATGAATTAGTACATCAAAATAAATCGGCCTCGTTGGCCTAAGTGGTCCTAAGCGCGAGTACTACGCTAGAAGTCTTGGGTTCGATTCCCAGATCGAGCAAAACTTACTATTGGGATTTTCCGTGAAATTCTCAGTAGCAGCTCGGAGTTAGGATTTGTGCCCGGTTAATGGCAATAGGCTCGCCCTCTACTACATGGGACCAAAACATACCGGCGAGCTGTGGGTGAACATTGTTACTCCTGTTGCCTAACCCTTCGGGGAATACAGGCGTGATGGTATGATGGTCAAACTAAATCAATATGCCAAATGCATAATTTCTCACTTTAAATAATGGGCGTGGGGTGGGCACGGTGGTCGCTGTGGCTGAACGATTGGCTGCTGCAATGCGTGTCACGGGTTCGGATTCCCGCATAGAACAAATATTTGTATCCTGTAGATAGTTGTGCCGGGTTTGGCTGTTTGTGTATGAGTTTATATGTTTGTAAACGCACCCATGATACAGGAGAAATTTATAGTGTGAAGGTATGCCGAAACTAACTCCAATTTGATAGTGTTTTTCTTGCGTTGGCATTTAATTATTGTGTGTCTATTAGGTGCGAAACACACGACGGGGCGGGCCGGGCCGGTCAATTTGACTGCGAACGATAGCGCAAAGGGAATCCTATACCTTGTATGGTAGCCGCCACGAGTCGTGAGCACAAACGTCAAGTTAATTGGGTCCGATCGCGTGCAGCGTCGGCGCCCCAAAAAACCGAGAGAGGAACCCAAAAACCCAAAACTCACACTTGTGCCCACGAGTCGTGGTGGCTACTATACCAACGGACACAGAGGGCAAAAAGACCGCGCCGCCGTTGCACACTTTTCGATGGGCACTTTATTGCTTCGCGGTCAAAAAGACTGGCTCGCCCCGTCGTCTGCAAAGCGCCTTATCCCACCCACGCCACAGGAAGTAATTTCAAGACCAAAAGTCTTGTTTTAAGGCACTGACAAGAAACAGCGGCAAGAAATTCAATACGTGTATGTTAATTTCGGCCGTCTGAGCGAATATTACGTGTACATTTTAAATCGACTTCAAAAAAGAAGGCAGTTCTCAATTCGACTGTTTGTTGTTTATTTAACGCTATCATTTCACCAAATATGCATTGATTTTGATGATTCCATAATAGTTTGATTGGTAATACTTCATAGGTGGTGGTCCCATATAATTTTATCGAAATTGGTTAAGTAGTTGGTTTTATTTGTGTTGGGTTTTCTCTTCATATAATTTTTATCTATACTAATATTATATAAGTAAAGCTGAAGAGTTTGTTTGTTCGTTTGGTTGAACGCACTTATCTCAGGAACTACTGGTTCGAATTTAAAAAATATGTTTGCGTTGGATAGTTAATTTATAGGGGAAGGCTATAGGATAATAACATCACGCTGCGACCAATAGGTGCGGAGCAGTAATCAAAGACGTAACTTAATGAGGGTGAAAAAACTACGTTGCATAAAAAACCGCGCTTCTTTTTTTTATGCAGTCTGACAGTAGCCACGCTTCAATTGTCTGCGTCTTAAGTAAGAAGTATTTTATACAAACCATTATTAGCACGCGTGGCGCACACTCACGGAAGGCTATAAATAGCCAAGGTCTTCAGTCTATAACTTCTAAGTTACATCCTGTGTGGGTGTTCCTAGGCTATTAATCAAGCTATCAACAGTGGATCTATTCGTGTATCGTGTAGCTGAACCTTTACCTTTACCATTTACAAAGACCTTTTGTTATGTTAGTTACAGCTACATTGCGAATATTAGTAGGAAGGTAGGTAGGTACAGTTTACGTGCGTAACCAAGTTGTTTTTTTTAGTATCAGGAGAGGTTTAAGAAAATAATGCATTAAAAACGTGCATGGAATGATATTAATCATGTGAAAAAAAGAGAATTAATATTTTTAATATGTCACGGGGAGAGGCCCAGCTCCCCAATTGGCAATCTATTTACTGTACACTACTGCGTACTGTGTGAGTGTAGCAAATAGATTGTCCAGTTTTGAGTATTGTTATTTTGTTGTAGAATGAAAGACAAGACAAAGTTAATAGTAGGTACTAAGTAGAATAGTAGGAAGAAGTATATATTGCGAGATAAATAGATCATTAGATTTGTCTGTTTTTTTTAATATGAATAATATTAACATGAATATGTATAAAAAATTGATTTGACGTAATTCGCGACGAACCTTTTTACCCATTGTCGCATTGCGTCACTTCTCACTGTGAGCTGACCAAAACGGCCATGTTTATTCTTCAGATAAAAGTTACCAGCCCATTGAAAAATCTGCGAGTTTTTTTTTTAATAAAGCAGTAACTAACGGCCTTTTTCCGCCCCACATGTCCAGGTCCCGGAGAGAGCTACACAGACTACGTGGCGACGCGGTGGTACCGCGCGCCCGAGCTACTGGTCGGGGACACCATGTACAGCACACCTGTCGACGTCTGGGCTATAGGTACGTAAATAACTTTACTATTGGAAGTCGTTAGCAATACAAAACAACAAATAGGACCACAGCTGCCGACTTCCAAAACTAAAGTCATATTTCCTTTTGTAGTTTAAACTGCACTGTTTCAGCACAATAAGGTAATTTTTTTGTAACTGTAAAATATAATGCGACAGTCACTAGCTATCTAAGTAGCTGTATACACCGCGGTTTTACTTGCGTCCAGTTCCGTCTTTGGCTACTGCTCCGATCCCGTTGGTCATAGCGTGATGTTCTATACGTATAAACCTTTCTCTTGAATCACTCTAACTATTGAAAACTCCATTAAAATCCATAGCGTAGTTTAAAAGATCTAAACGTACATACAGGGCCAGACAGCGGGAAGCAACTTTATTTTATAACATAATTCTCTAAAATGGCAAAACCGTGCGCCTTCGCAAATATTAACATATTCACCTACAGCGTTATTACAATTTGATCAGGCGCTTCGTGTTTGCAGGTTGTGTATTTGCCGAGCTCCTGTCGGGCGAAGCGTTATGGCCGGGCAAGAGTGACCTCGACCAGTTGTACCTAATACGAAAGACTCTCGGGGATCTCCTGCCCAGGCACATGACTATATTCTCACAGAATACCTTCTTTCAGGTAAGTTGGGGCTACCCCATGCCTGCCCATTTTACCATTTGTATCATGTCCGTGCTAAGAACGTATCACACTTAAGCGTGAAAAATTCAACAGTAACAATGGTAGATGTGGGTTCATTCCAATTTAAAGACCGAAGGACCTTCAGACCTTGGCTTTCCAGACAGCAGACCTAAACTCAATGTTAGACAACCTTACAAGTACAGCTTCTGGATGTTCCTAGACTGCGGCACACTCTGATAGAAGATTTCTTTGTCTTTGAAATGTATAAATGTATTTAATATTACAATTAGCTTTCATTTCTAATTTGTGGCACTGAGTACGTATTGCAGTACTTTGAGTGACTTTTTTAATAGATCGTTTTGACATCAGTATAATTTTATGGAATTGTACAACTTATTGTAATACATTTTTTTATTTTAAAAAGAGTATGTATGGAGTTTCTTGCCCGTTCTTCTCCATACGAAACTACCTTTTGGAATGGGCAACTAGATTCAATATTTTTAATTTAACATGTAATTGACGTTCAAAAGTGCCTTTTAATGGTCTAATTGAAATAAATGCTTTGACTTTGACTTTGATTCTGTGATGCCTTAGGCTAACTTGTTCTTCAAATTGTACCAAACCACCATACCATACCACAACACAACAACAACATACCATCACGAAGGTGTATCAATGTACACCCTACAGGTTGCCGGTATGTTTAGGTTCCATGTAATAGGGGGCGAGCGTAATGACATTAACCGGGCGCAAAACTTAACTCCGAGCTACTACTAAAAATTTCATAGAAAAACCCAATAACACTTTGCTCTACCTGAGAATCGAACCCAAGACCTCTAGCGTAGCAGTCACGCTTAGGACCACTAAGCTAACGAGGCAATTAGTTAATGTATTATTGTTTTGTTAATCACGTAAATTCTTTAGGTTATAATAATGTGCTCAGGAAAATTTTCAGGGCATGGAGTTACCCGAGCCGACCACAGTGGAACCGCTTGAGAAGAAGATACCACAACGGTACTCCTGCAACGAGCTGGTCTTAGACTTTATGAATGTGAGTTTAATTATCCTGAACAAGAGCATAGTTTGGCAATATTTCTATTTATTTATACAAGGTGTTAGTTTAAACAAGGGACATATTTTAAGCGCGTGTAGTGCTTTTGAATATAAACCACTTTCAATAGGAACTTAAAATTAAAATTGCAAAAAAAATCAGCTGTTCCTTACATGTTGTTGAGTTATGCGAACATAAATGTATGGAGCAGTTGATATTTTTTCTCGATTTTGCGGTTCGTACTATAGTAAAAGTTGTTCATTTTCATGAGTATTGCACTCCCTTAATGAAAGTCCCTCGTTTACCTTAACACCCTGTATAAACCACCACCCTCGTTGTCGAGAACGAGGGATCAGTTTGGAATCCAGAGTGAGAGGAGCCTACTAACAATAAGAAACCAAGAGGACTAGCAGCTTTCTTAATTATCCCTTGAACCATTTGCTTCACAAAATCCTGTTTTAGTAAACATTGAGGAAGGAGCTATTAAATATAGGAATGGGGCTGCGACTTACTTCCTTCTTCGGTTCCCGATGTCCTACCCAGCATCGAGTCAATCCAATGAAGATTGCAAAATATTCATGGACATTTGGTGTAACCTCTTCCAGAAATGCCTAGACATAGATCCAATGATGAGGTGGACGTGCGAGCATTTGCTGAGGCACCCTATCTTCGAGAACTTCCTCTTCACAGTACCACATTCAGATCACGAGGAGTTCGAAAAGTCCAGAAGAGCACAGGTATGATACATCCTACTTCCTTTAAACATTATGAATGCGAAAGTTTGTGACGACGAACGGATAGATGGATGGATGGACGGATGAATGTTTGTTACACTTTCACGCTTAAACGGTTAAGCGGATCTGTATGAGATTTGGCACTAAGATAGATTGTAGTGTGGAATAACACATAGGATACTTTTTATCCCGGAAAAATGTACGATTCCCGTGGGATAATATATCAAATTGGACGCGGACGAAGTCGCGGGCAGCAGCTAGTATAAATATTAATTATTTTGTACTTGTGTACATTTCAATTTATTTGTGAAACAGGTTTTTGCCCGCGACTCTGTCAACGTAAATGTTGGTTATCCCGGACGGAGACGACACCGCGGAATAAATTGTAACCTAATTTGTCCGTTCTTGGAGTTCAAACTTCATGAAAATCGGTTCAGTGGTTTAGTAGTGAAAGCTTAACAGACAGTCACAGTTACTCTCGCATATATAATATTATTATGTATTGTAGTTATTGAGTTTTTTGTCTATATCTCTAATTTTGTTATTACGCTGCAGCACAATAATTTGCATCTGGCATATTACCTCTTCACTCCTTTGGTGGACTGGTAGAGAATGTTAATTCCGTCTTTGTACTTTTTTGTTGCATTTTAGTTTACTTGAATGGGGGCTAGGCTAGGTATTCGGAGAATCCTCCTTTAGGGGAGCTTCCTAAAAGGCCA
Source organism: Caradrina kadenii (assembly GCA_947462355.1). Classification (NCBI taxonomy): domain Eukaryota; kingdom Metazoa; phylum Arthropoda; class Insecta; order Lepidoptera; family Noctuidae; genus Caradrina; species Caradrina kadenii. The sequence goes on along the minus strand of OX381690.1, from coordinate 11,563,324 downwards.
ATAGTTATGTTAACCACTTATCTTAATTCTACAGCAAGAGTTCGCGGAACGTATGGCTGACCTACGTGATTCAATGCTTAATTTAAGCTCTAACGCCAGTTCGAAGAAAGACAAGAAGGACGGAAAGAAAAAGAAAAAATGATTGCTTTCAATAGCGTGCTATAGTATCGCTGTAGCAGTGTCGTGAGCTGAACTCAAAAGTACGATCGTTAAAATCCCTTAAAAGTATAGTTTTGTTAGGTATTTCAATTTGTAAGTTATTTTGTTGTAAAGAGTACCTAATTTAGATTCTAAGTATTGCAAAATGTATCCAATTGGGTAGCTATAACTACGCAGAGTGCGTGTAAGAATGAGAAATTATTTTTAAGTAGATAGGTCGTTGCAATTACCTTTCAGTAATGATTCGTAGTTACTGATGTAATTATTGATACTAGTGGAATGTAAACGTTGTAGTAACCAGAAGCGAGGGTTCTATACAACTTGATACCTACCGGCTTCCCTTCGGTAGTTCGAAATAACAGCTAATAGGTGGTATCTATTGTATCTATCTATTCGTTACGGATAGTCAGAAGCCGAGAAGTCTGACAATAAGTCTTTTTTTATTGTGTGAATTAAATATTCTGTGAAACTAAATATTTCAAGTGTCTACCTGTTACCGTTATCAATATTGAGCAAAACCGAGCAAAAAAATCATGTTTATTGTGTGGGAGCCCCCTTAAATATTTATTTTATTCTGTTCTTTAGTATTTGTTGTTATAGCAGCATCAGAAATACATCATCTGTGAAATTTTCAATGGTGTAACTATACTAACTATCTTGAGATATATATAGCCTGGTGACAGACGGACGGATGGACGGACAGCGGAGTCTTAGTAACAGGGTCCTGTTTTACCCGTTGTGTACGGAACCTTAACAATGAACGACTAAATGTGTTTCTAAGCGCAAAACCCGAAAACGGCTGGATCGAAGTCTCCACTGACGGGCCGATTTTAAAATCATGTACAATCGCCATTAAAAGCGTTATTTCTTCACAGGTACAGTCATCACCGCTGCTGCCGCAACTGATAGTGACAGACCGGAGCCAGCCCACGAAACACAAGAAGTCGGAGCTCGACTCCAGAAGTCACTTACCGACCATCTGACTAGCGCCGCGCGTGCGCATACTACCCTCGTTGTGATTAAATGGTTCTTCAAATTCAAACGGCCTTTTATTTGTGACTAGCAATATCCTGCGGTTTTACCCACCATCACGTCATTGATTACTGCTCCACTCCCGTGTGTAGTAGCGTTAAGCGTAGGTAATCTACTATTACCTGCATAATAATAATTCGGTTATTATGTGTTGGACACAATGAGCATGGTGGTTATGAGCTTTGTCATGCTCACTTAAATGTCTCGCTGATAGTGGCTCGTAGGTTGGATCATTTGGTTCCCTTTATGATGATTGCCAAGTGGTGCTGATCCACACGTCATGTTCGTGAACGAGCGCTGTCAGTTGGGATTGGTCATCTCTTGACTGCCATGGCTTACTTTGTTATTATTATTACATATTTTTATTGTTTTTTATTATTATTATTCACTTTCATTGTTTTCACATATAGAAGCAACTAAGATTTTGTAAAAACCAATTTGAAAAGAGGTTCTTGCTCGTTCTTCTCCATAGAGATCTACACTTTGGAAGCTAGTTGCTTCATCTTTTTGTATGGGTAACTTCTTGACAATTCAAAAGTGCTTGTAAATGATCTCATTAAATAAAGGCTTTGACTTTAACTTATAAAAACAAACCTAAAGAGATTTTGTTTGTGTGTTTAAACTCGCTAATCTCGCAAACTATCAGTCGCATTGGATTATTTTTTGTATTCTGATAACCAGACTCAATATTAATAGTATAGCCTATATAACAACACGCTACGACGTACGGGAGCCAAGCAGTAACCAAAGACACGAATATGCGCACGTAGTCTCCGGTAGCGGCTATTGTTATTTAACCTTCCTTGACGAACTATCGAAATAACGCAAACAAGAAAAACAAAAATAAGTTCCTAAAATTAGCCCATTAAAATAATATTAATTACGTGTGGTGTATGAATCAATGTGAGAGAGTTACATAATATATGTAAAAAAAACATCAAACTAATATTTTTGTATTGTTTAATTCTAAATTTATTAACTCAAACAAGTTAATAATTTATGCTAAATTTAAAACAGGTGATTCTGATCTTCTTACATTATTAAGTTATATACAAGATAGTGCGAGTGGTGCCCTCAATTTGACTTGGTGAAGTCGTTCAATGCCTGAAAGAAGAAAAAATATAATTATAGAGCGAGTGTAGCAGTCAATGTGCCAATAGTTGTTAGCCTTCTGGCTCTTGTAAGCCAGTTGGATCAAGGGCTTGGTTCAGAAAGCGGTACTCCTGGGTATGGTGCATATTTTCCAGAAGGTTCCTTTCTCAGGAGCCCTGGCATCCGGCAGCTTGGACTCTGTTCCCAATACCAGCAGGCTAAAATTTTTCACACTTTCAAATATTTTTTGTTTTACATAACATACCATCACGCCTGTATTCCTTGAAGGGTTAGGCAGATGTGGACCAGTGGACACCTACAGTTCACTGGTATGTTTAGGTCCCATGTAATAGGGAGCGAGCCTATTGCCATTATCCGGGCACAAATCCTAACTGCGAGCTGCTACTGATTGTTTTTTATAATATTAAAGTATGTAATTTATGTGTGTAACAAAACGAAAAATAACGAAAATTAATTGCAATGCAACTGTTACAGCTTTATATAATCACTGCAAAAACACACAGTTCAAAGAAAATATCTGATTTTGACTAAAAACATAACCTATACAATACCTATCTACACTACACTAAAACCTGCCTTTATTTAAGTTGATTTATTGCTCTATAATGAAAATAGGGATATGATGACTTTACTAAATGACTGACGGTACAGCAACGAATGGTTGGTAGTTGAGATTTGTTATAAGGAACTACACTTCACCACTGGCTCTAACTACTATTTATTAAAAGAACTCACAAAATTCGGAGCACACGCAGTCAGAAACTATCATTATAACGCCGTAAAATTATGCAGTTAGACCAGAAATTACTTTCGTAATCGGCAGTTTATTCCTCTCGTCCTGGGACACTAATGAGTCGACATGTTGCAGTTTGTACCAGCCGTAGTGAGCACTCACTATTGCTGGAATCATTACAATAGCGACTATGTTATTTCTGAAGAACTGTCTTGCTGCAGACACCGTCATTTTGCCAAAATTAAAACTCCTCTATTATTTTTCGTTTTGAACGTACGAATTTTAGTAAGACTCTTGACTTTTCGAGATGTTTATTATAATATTTATTTTAGAAGTCGTTCGATTGGTATTATTTTTAATTGCATCACTGAATATTTGATTTGGTCGGCTAATGTAAATAAAAGCAACTGTCAATGTCAATCGCTCAGCTGATTGACAGCTCTAAGAAACATTCCAACGTGCAGATTCAGTTGAACAAAGTGGATCACTAGTGATTTGTGTAGTGCAGATAGCAGTTTTCTTAAATTAAATTTAAAAAAATTCTTTTTATAGGTCTCTGAAGTATATAAATATGTTCCAATAAATAACATTTTACTTGAAAACAAAATATTATTTACATAAATTGTTGTGCAATGAATATTTGGGGAAAGTAGTTTTCGACTATATGTATCGCGTTTTGTTACATTCAATGAAAGAAAAATAAGAAATTATTTTCTCAAAAAACGGACGTGTAATGATTAAATGCCTGTACTTTATTAGTTTACAACTTAAATTAGAATATTCAAGAAGCTATCAAAAAATCTAATGTAGTTTTTAAAATGTTTTGAATTCGTTAATCAGATGACAGGTTTATAGCAGTGTGAGATGCAAATTAAACGTAAAGTGTGTTTGCTGTTGCAATATTTTTGAGTATTCCCAGGGACCTATCGGATCTGTGGAATTTTAATTATCAGCCAATCACAATTCATACTCATTCTTCAACTTGACGTTGACAATTTGTAACTCTTGAATGTGTGACTAAAAAAACGTGCCTCAAAAACATGGTGGCAGCTCAGTAAAGAGGGTGAACCGCTCGACTAGTCATTAAAATAACAGAGGCTTATTTAGTAGGAGTGTTTGATACAATTTGTAAGTACACCTCAAACCCCAGTTCATTAAAAATCTCGAGAAGAAATAGTGATATCAACGTTAAATTTTAGGTAAACACCGTGTAATAAGCTTCATAAAAATCCGAGGATGACGTCTGAAGAAACCCAAGTATCTGAAGAACTGAAGGGATGTTACGAGAATCTGATTGTAATCGACATTGGCGCGAACTTAACGAACAAGAAATACGGCCGTGATCTCGATTCTGTCGTGCAAAGGGCAAAAGATGCAGGTTAGTTAAAAAAATAAAAAAAAAACAACATATGTGCGTGTGATTGCGTGTGGACAGTCGTTGGGTGTTATGATGCCGACAGTCGTGTAAAATGTAATTTATTCATTAGACTGATTGCACATTGAATACCTCGCGAGTTACTGGGTTATTGTCATGCTACATATTTTTTTTAATGCTTGGAATGTTTTATTTAATGTATGCAATGAAATATGATCTAGCACTTTAGTTAGTGAAGAAAGTAGTTATTACTGCGAACGAGTTTCCCAGTAATAAAGATAACAATATAAAATGTTTCCTTGACATGTTAATGGAGTCAATTTTATAGTCAGAAATAATGTTGTTTTTAAATTTATGTGGTGACTAATACAACGGGCATTGTGTTTTTAATTGACGGTAGGCAAGGAATAGTATTATTCATATTTAAAACTATAATAAAAATTCCCTTATAGCCTTGTATAGAAAAATTAAAAAATTGTCAGTAAAAAAACTGATGTAAGTATTTAATTTTATGTGAAATAATTTTTAAGCTTCGATAATACCATTTTCAAATAATAGAGTCTAAAGAGAAACCGCCTCATTTCGACCTCCTCGGTTCTCAATCATTTCTAGTAAAGAAATAGTGTCATTAACAATTGATGAATCATTTTCAATTGTAACTACCTATTCGTATGATTTATGTAATTTCAATCTATGCAAAACATATTTTTTTTCCTTGTTTTTAATAATCACTAGCTTTTGAACACGACTTTATCTGCATGGAAATAAAATATTCATACCATAAGATGTAGCCTATGGCACGCAAAAATAAAATAAATTTTTACCTGTGGAATAATTTTTGTAATCACCCCAATACTTCCAGGGATTACGTTTTACAAACATAACTTTATTATAGACAATATTCAACCAGTTATTATGAACTGTTTAATTGATACCTAATCATAGTTTATTCCTCGTCTTAATAATTTTTTTTTAAATGATATTCATTAAAAAAAAAAGGAAGGAAAAAGTTCCTAGATGGACTTGGGGGAGGCCTTTGTCTAGCAGTAGGACCGAATAGGCTAAGAAAAGAGTAACTCGCACATGGTTTGTAGGTAGGTTAAATGTTACCCTAACCGTTGCTAAAGGTGATTATTCTTTGAAGTATAAACATTCAAAATGGAATAATACACTTTAATATATTGTACATGTCTATAATATTGACTTTATTCAATAGATTATTTTATGCCTGCTTATTTGTGGTCTACCTCTAAAAGATTTCAATTACTTACCTCCACACGTTCTCGAGATAAACAGACAGACAGAAGGACAGACACAACAAACTGATCCTATAAGGCTTCCGTTTTTTCCTTGTGAGTTACGGTACCCTAAAACACCTTAAAAAGCATGTAACACATAGTATGTAAAGATAAGTGTATATGGTGTGTGTGTATGGAGGAGGATCGTAGCAGGTGGCGTTCTGTGGTTTCTGCCTATCCCCATGGGGAAAAAGGCGTGTGTTTATGTATGTAACACGGCACATGTTATTTCAACATCATTACTAAAAATGAAAACAAGCTGTGTTGAATGTTATGATTTGTGCATATTGCTCTTCTATTCATATCTACGCTGCTATGTATGTATGTATGTTTTTCTATATTGTATAAACATAGCGTACAAAACACATCAACGTAAAAATCAAAACGATAAGAAGAAAATTCTCATTGTGTTTTCTTTTGGTAATCCTTGTGTTTGTTTGTACAGGTGTCCAAAAGATCATGGTCACGGGCACTTCGGTGCGGAACAGTAAGGAAGCCCTAAGACTGACTCGCCTCTATCCCAGTACAATATACTCAACAGCTGGTAAGTTTGGACAGATTTTGCTATACTTATCTACCCTGTATCTAAATTATAAAACTATATAGTATATAACTGCCTCGTTAGCCTAGTGGTCCTAAGCGCGACTGCAACGCTAGAGGTCTTGGGTTCGATTCCCAGGTCGAGCAAAAAGTGTTATTGGCTTTTTCCATGAAATTCCTAGTAGCAGCTCGAAGTTTGGATTTGTGCCCGGTTAATGGCAATAGGCTCGCCCCTTGTTACATGGGACCTAAACATACCGGTGAACTGTGGGTGTACATTGGTACACCTCTGCCTAACCCTTCGGGGAATACAGGCGTGATGGTATGTTACGTGTATAAGTCACAGTTTCACATATTTTCTATACAAAAGCTCATAATCTCTTATATTTATTCCTCCATTAAGAGTCTACAGTTCAGTTCAGTGTGACTGATTTAAAATGCACCTGTGCCTACCCTCTGCTGGAATACAGGTGTGATATCTATACTAATATTATGAAGCTGAAGAGTTTGTTTGTTTGGTTGAACGCGCTAATCTCAGGAACTACTGGTTAAAATTGAAAAAATATTTTTCTGTTGGATAGTTTATTTATCAAGGAAGGCTATACGCTATATATCAGCACGCTACGACACACGGGAGAGGAGCAGTAACTAAAGACCTAACTTAATGAGGGTGGAAGACACCACTCGAACGAAGTCGCCGACAACACCTAGTTATGAATAAATTAAAACTAAGTAAATTGAAACTGGGAATATTTAAAACTTAACTTTTTATATTTACTGAAGTTAAGATATTATAATAGGTACTTTGAAATATTATTTATGACACACCTAAATATATGATACAAACAGTTATCTATCATTTAGATAACAAAAAAAATATTTATCTAAAAAAAAAGCTTAGTGTCATATTTCTTTTGTAAACAATTTTTTTAAATTTGTCTATTCAAATTAAATCTACATTAATTAACACTCAATTTGTTTTATCACCCATTAATTTTGCTGTTCAATAATAATAAGACAGTTTAATGACACTAATTAATTATTTTAATGATTATTTTTTATGAATATTGTGCTCATTGAATATTCTGTTGTAATGTTTAGTGAATACGTGGTATCCAGGTACCAATACATCATTCATTTACTTAAGATATTTTATATTGTAATAAAACTGGTTTCTGCCCGCAACTTCGCTCGCGTAATAATTTTACTCGCATTAATTTACGTCTTTGGTTACGTTTGGTGGTCGGTCTTTGGTTTGGTTATTTTCGTCTTTGGTTGGCTCCCGTTTGTCGTAGTCGTAGCGTGATGTTAATTCCTCATGAGGCTGCGTAGTTAGCCTAGTGGTCCTAAGCGCAACTGCTACGCTAGAGGTCTTGGGTTCGATTCTCACGTCGAGCAGTGTTATTGGGTTTTTCTATGAAACTCTAAATACAGCACGGAGTTAGGATTTGTGCTCTGTTAATGGCAACAGGCTCGCCTCCTATTACACGGGACGTAGACATACCGGCAAACTGTGAGTGTACTGTAAATTGATGCACCTCTGCCTGACCTATCAGGGAAAGCAGGCGTGATATACAAAAATATTTTATCCAATCCGACTAGCAGGTACAGAGATTAGCGCGTTTAAACAAAACTTAAAAACTCTTTAGCTTTTTTATACATAGATTGAAAACATGATTTCAAGATAAAATATATGACGTAAATAAATCTTGTGTTTTCTACACTTAAATTACTTTAATTAATCTACCTTGCACCATCACCTAGGTACTGCTATCGTTTTTTATGCTGTCTACCAAATAAATTACCAAATTAAAATAAAAAAAATACTTCTCTTCAAGATATTCATTTAGATCTGGTAAAAATCCCATCAAAATTGCTCCAATAGTTTTCTAGAAAACCATACTAATTTGAGCAGACAAATAGCCATTTCCTTATTGTACGGATTATGTAAATATTCAAATATTTAATTAAATGTACGTGAAGTTAATTAGCCTACTTTTACAAGAGGTGTTATTCAAATGCTGTAACTCTCTCTTTGTTTTATATTCATGTGCATAATAGTAATGACTGGATGTAGGTGGAGATAGTTACGAATTGCGAATAATTTTAACATTTTTACTGTCTTGAACGGTAATCTAGATTATAAACTGCCTCGTTAAGCGCGACTGCTACGATAGAGGTGTTGGGTTCGATTCCCAGGTCGAGCAAGTGTTATTGGGTTTTTCTATGAAATTCTCAGTAGCAGCTTGGAGTTAGGATTTGTGTTCGGTTAATGGCAATAGGCTCGCTCCCTATTACATGGAACCTTAACATACTGGCGAACAGTGGGTGTACTCTGCTACACCTCTGCCTAACCCTGCGGGGAATACAGGCGTGATGGTATGTGTGTGTATTTAACTAGCTTATGCCCGCGACGCCACGTCGATTTGTCCGTGTAAATGTCGGATATAATACACTCTACAGAGTTTTCTTTTCTTTTGCGCGGAACCCTAAGTCTTTTGTAAAAAATATAAATGTAATCTAAGTTACTCCTTATAACAGTTGCTAGTGAAAGTCTAGTTAAAATTGGTCCAGCCGTTTCGGAACACACTGATAGACAGATCAAAAAAAGTGTATTGTAGGTATGTACGTATACAGTGGAGATATTCGCCTGAATCTATACTAATATTATAAAGCTGAAGAGTTTGTTTGTTTGGTTAAACGTGCTAATCTCAGGAACTACTGGATCGAATCGAAAAATTGTTTTGTGTTGGATAGTTCATTTATCGACAAAGGCTTTAGATTATATAAGTTTACGCTACGACCAATAGGTGCGGAGCAGTAACCAAAGACGTAACTTAATGCGGGTGATAAAACTACGCGGACGAAGTCGTGAGCAGTAGCTAGTCTACAATATAATTACAATATCCGGTGGAATTTATCAAACTTGACGGAGAATCTGTAGGGACGCAGATTTGGTCACATGAGATAAACTTAAGGAATGACGTATTCCATCGGAATGTAACTATTATTGTTTGGCCACTGTTTCTTTTTATCAACCTGTTTTGTCCCACTGCTGAGAAAAGTCTTCCTCATTGCTTTCCAGTCATCCATATGCGTTGCCTTCTCTGTCCAATCTTCTATAAACGACTCTAAGTCATCACGCCAGCGTTTCCTAGGTCTCCCTAGGCCACGTCGTCTGTCTTCTGGCACCCACTGCGTGACGACTTTGGCCCATCTGTCCTTATGATACTTTCATATTTAGCCTAAAGAAATAACATACCATCACGCCTGTATTCCCCGAAGTTTTAGGCAGAGGTGTACCAATGTACACCCACGGTTCGCCGGTATGTTAAGGTCCCATGTAATAGGGGGCGAGCCTATTGACATTAACCGGGCAGAAATCCTAACTCCGACCTGCTGATGAGAATTTAATAGAAAAACCTAATAACACTTTGCTCGACCTGGGAATCGAACCCAAGACCTCTAGCGTAGCAGTCGCGCTTAGGACTAGGCTACCGAGGCATTTAAAAAAAATACGGATTCTGAAAAATTACAAAATTACAGAAGAAATATTAAATGATGCAGGTGTTCACCCCCACGATGCGAAGTCGATGATAGAAGAGGACATGTGGGGCGACTTGCACGAGATCGCAGCTGCGCCGGAGTGCGTGGCGGTGGGCGAGTGCGGCCTCAACTATAGCAAGGACTTCTCCGAGCCGCACGTCCAGCGCGAAGTGTTCAAACGACAGGTCAGTAGTACATTGTTTTTTATTGAAAATATTCCGTGGAGTTTTTACAGGCCTACGTACGTTTTGGAACGAGCAAACTAGCTTCAACTTTCTGACTAACTGATCGACTCCTTGATAATTCAATAGTGCCTGGAAATGGTCTAATTGAAATGTTTTTTTTTACCCGACTGCCAAGGAGTGGTTATGCTTTTGCCGCGTATCTTGTATGTAGGTATGTTTGTTTAGTGACAGTCGGGACCCATTAAAAATCTAGACCAGCTCAAATCGTTCTAATTCCCGACTGTTATTTAACAAAATCCCAGAAACGATACTTACGAGACTTTATTTAAAGGTAATGTTTTACGCAGTCGGGTTTTTTATTTTTTAAATCTGATTTTACACATACAAACCATAAACTTTCGCCTTTTCCGATAGGGGTAGGCAGAAACCATCAACTATAAGAATAGTCGTTTTCCTTTAGCATAAATTCAATAAATAAGATTGTAAACAGCTCATGCAGCCAGAGTCTCTACAGCACGTACCTACCTACATACACTCAATAAAAGCGTCTAGATTGCTCCAGAACACAATTCACGTCAACCCGCATACGTCGCCCGTCCAATCGTTTCAATAAAAACACTTTACTGCATTCAATAGACACGAATCAGCGCTCAATGGGATGCGCTCGAACGTTCCCGGTCAATAGAAATAGTATTCGGATTAAATATACAAACTCTTTATTCATAACACATTTTTTTGAGACACGTAATCGGTGCCTCTGTACAATTGCAGTATATAAATATCCGGTGTGTTAATTACGTAATGTCTTTGTAATGGCAAGTAGTTGCCTTTTACAACGTATCTATCTACATTATCTATATTACTATAATAAAGCTGTTTTTTTTTGTTTGTTTGTTTAAACGCGCTAATCTTTAAAACTACCAGTCGGATTGGGAAAATTCTTTTTGTGTATGATAGCCAGATTTATGAGGAATAGTATAGGCTATATAACGTATACGCAACGCATACGCATACGTATACAACGCATTGAAAGAAAAGAGTGTCCATGGAGTTTCTTGCTCGTTCTTCTCCATAGAGACCTACGCTTTGGAACGAGCAACTAGCTTCAACTTTTAAATGTAACTTCTTGACAATTCAAAAGTGCCTGTAAATGGTCTAATTGAAATAAATGCTTTGACTTTGACGTTGCGCTACGACCAACGGGAGCGGATCAGTAACCAAAGACGTAACTTAACGCGGGTGAGACACGCGGAGGTTGACGAAATCGCGGGTGGTTTAATAACTGTTGAGAAGATGACTCCATGCCAACATGCAATAGATAGAGGTGAATTATCTTAATTAAATAGAGCTATTCGGATTATGCGAGTTTTCGGGCATAGGCTAAAAAACAACAGCACATACGTTCTTTTTAAACTAGCTCATGCCCGCGAATCTTTCCTTAATAAATCTTTCGATACACGGCACTTATAACAAAAAACCAATGTTTTTTTTTGTCTTTCTGTCTGTTTGTACCGGCTAATCTATTAAACGGCTGGACCGATTTTGACGGGAGTTTCACTAGTAGATAGCTGATGTTAGAAGGAGTAACTTTTTATTTTGTGTTTTTTAACTTACCAGTACTACAACCGCCACTTTAAATCAATGCCCGTAAATTTTATAAAATTTAATTTAATTTATTTAAAAATAATCAACCCAAACAGTTTACATTAGACATACAAGTTTTTGGTACACAACAAATTTTACAAATTACACAGTAAAAGAATAAAAAATAAAAAATTATAAAATCATTAAGAACAAAATAACGAAAAAAAAAAAATTAATATAAGATTAAATTCGAGCAGAAAACAAAAAGAATAACAAAATAATTTGAATTAATTTTATTAGAGATAGTACTGGGGGTACCATCCATTGCTACCCCCAGATACCTCTGGCTACCTCCACGTATCCATTAGCAAAATGTGTTATTAAAAGTCCGCCGGTCTCCAAACCAGGCAGCGCCTGTCTTCGTTTTCTATATTTTAACAGTTTCCTACATATAATTTGTCCTGGCATCTTGCCAAGTATAGCTCCAGTAAAACATTGTAGTCTTTACGCGTTTCTATTTGCAGTTTCCACTATATTTGGTCACGTCTCACTTCTTTGTTTACCAAATGAATTTGCGTCAGTAGCGAGATTCTGTTCAATGAAACTGTTATCATGGTGGATCAAGAAACTGATTAATTGCTAATCAATTCGAATCGATGTGAGATGAAAAAGAGAGGGAATGGAAACGCTTTTCCGACTTTAAAATTTTAAATGTCAAAGTAACTCTGTTTGATACTCCATCACAACAAAAATACTAAACTAATCGTAATAAAGTTAAGGTAGAAGTAGCTTTGGATAGGGATAAGGACGTTTAGAGCTTTCAGGATAAAGCCAAACGATCGTAATTTGTTGTCGCGTTGCGTAATGTACATTCTACTGAAATTGGCAACTCATTTTGCGTCGCCATGTGGAACAAACAGGACTTTTAAATGAAATGGAATGCAGTGTAAATTACGCAAGTCAATCACAACTCACAAAACTCTGTTCTTTTGGCGATATTCGACATCACGCAGACGAAATCGCGGGCTAAATTTAGTTTGCCAAAACAGAGATTAAAGTATGACACGAGAAAATAGATTGATACCTAAACAAAAGAACGTTTTAGAACCTTAACAATGAAGAAAAGATAATAGACGAACTAATCAGAGACAATGTCTTAAAACCCTGACTGGTCGTAGAGAATTTCCTATTAAATACTCTAGTAGCTTACAGCTGTATTCTGAAATAGAAATCGAGCTGCAGCCGCCATTACTAACAAACCAATGACCGGTTACGCAAAAATGCGTGTTTATTATACCTCAATTTATAACTACAAAAGAATTGTATCATAATTTAGATCGTAAATGTGATCTGGCCAGGGTTGCGGAATTTGTTCGAAAGTGCCACCGCAGCCCTGGAACGTTGCCGGGGCTGCGGGTTGTTCGCAAGAGATACCGCGCCCCCGGAACCCAAAGGGCACAAGAAGGAACATGGGTGGGTTTTAGTCAGTAAAAGTCTGACACTCCCTCCCGCCCCGCCCAGGGCGGGAGAAGTTATTTGATGATTTCCCACCCACCAAAAAAAAAAAAAAGCCCTGGAACGCAAAGGGTTTTAGGAGGAACAGTTATTCGATGATTATCCATCTTAAAAAAAACGTGTTTCGAGGCCGTTATTGAAACTGAAAGATGTTGTTGAAGGAGGCTCAACAGCGGAACCCTTAATCTTTTGGAATACGTCTTATAAAGTACTTTTCACAAACATTGTATCATATAAAGAACATATTGCCTCGATCTAGGGCTGCCATCAGTTCAAGATTCGCCTGATTTGTTTTAATTTAGAGGGCATCCGGGGTCGACCGGAAGGGGTTCGGGTGTTGTGTCAGAAGAATCCCGAATTATCACCTATTATTTATATTTATTTATTTGCATACCATAATGTGTATAAAAGATGCTACTAGACTTAAAGCTAAAAGTACAGTTATTGACCTTGAAGAATAAACAATTCTTATCAATTTACATGCAATAAGTACTGGTTCTAAATTAACAATTTCAACATATGTAAGTATTTTAAATTATTTATATATACATATAGGTTTAATTTTTGTCAGGGGCGTCCGGGAAAAAATCTCAATTTCACCTAAATGCCCGTGGCGTTTGAAATTTTGATCGGCGTCGGCAACGTAACGTTGGCAGCTCTACTACCACCAGTAATCTCAATACTCTGACTTAGACTTATATTCCTAAATTCATATTTATTGGATGATGCCGCCGTCCTTGCGTGTTTGTCTTTCAAAGTAAACCCGCTGATATAATGACTGCTGCTGATAAGTAACAGATAGCGATCATCTTGCTCGGTGGTGTTAAAAACTGTCGCTTCACACAGAACTTACAATTACCACCTATTAATGACTGTTAAATGTTCATCGCTCGTTACAATTGCGCGCTAATTTTCATTTAAACATGACTCGCGAATGTATCATTACTGTCATTGATCCGCTCAGGTTAAATTTGCTCAGTGCATGCGCCTACGCATTGTTATGTTACAGTGTAGGAATGTTGCAGTAGTGTAATTATGAGTTGCTATTGTTATGTTCTTTTAGTTTGTCTAGTCTTTGGGTCGATTCCCAGTTTGAGCCAAATGTTATTGGATTTGTAGGTAACTCTCCGCGGTTGTGTCCGATTGTCGTCCCATCGGACTATGAGACTCAGGGAAAAGGGAGTCCATGTGTATTTACGCACCCTCTCGTGCACTATAATATCTCCTGCGTACTTGGCTAGTCTCCATTGAGATTAACCGCCATAACCGATATCGGTCCGGTGAATATCAATATTGTTTGTGGTTTTTATGCCTGGTTAGTTACTAGTCAAAACAAAGCCGGCAGGCAGGATTGATAAGGATTGAGATGACTGTGGGTCTAGTTGCCCGGGATGCCTTAACAAACGTTCCTTCTACGTATTATATGTCCTAGCGGGAAAGCAGCCCGTTAGATACACACCCAAGATGTTCCTGTTTCAAAACCTGACATGTACCGATGTGACTTTTTCAATGTACTTTCTAAGGTAATTGGACATCACCGACGTCGGTAAAAGAAAACATCGCGCGGAAACCTGGACTTATAATTCTCATAAGTCTGAAATCATCAATCCGCCTTGAGCAAGTGTGCCTTCCCTGTATGAGAACAGACCTTTGCCCTGCTGTAGGACAATAATAGGCTGGTATTATTCACGTCGAAGCTATTTCAATGCACCTGACCTTCCCTAATATTCGACCTTGATGTTGACCTTTACCCATAAAAACTCTAGTACTTTTATCTTCTCGTACGTTGTAGCTGTTCTAATTCGAGTTGTTGGTCCCATTTCGCAACGCTCAAGTTCTGAGTCAGGCGTGCAGTCACGACCCGTTTTAGCTCGTTACAGCGTTTTTATCACACGCTCCTGTTAATTTGAGGAACATTTAGGTTTTATACGGTAACTATAGCTTCTGCTCGCTGTTTCATCCGCGTTCCATTATGTCAGGGTCAGGGTCCGATCTAAGGGAGGGAAAGCCGGGTAAATGCCCAGAGCGGCAAGAATGCGGGAAAATTGAGGGTACCGGGCGGTTGCACGAAGTGTTCAATTTTATCTGTAAGAGTGAGGGCTGCGCGCAAACGGGCCTCTGCCCGCAGCCACCGGTGGCAGTCGCGCGCCACATTATTTGGGAGGTACCACGACTGTCATGAGTGTTCGATGACGCCACTAGTAGTCGGCGGCCGCTACAATTTGCAACACTCTCATACTGTACGGTCTCACGATGGATTCCAAGATGGGTGCGGCGCATGAGTGGCGAGCGTTTATAAGTAGCGGGTGGCCGCCACCTGTGGTGTGACGCAGACACAGAGTCGCGTGTGGACGCCACTCGCCACACGTATGCGGCGATTCCATAAAAAACGTGTTAAAATTCATGTAAACAGCTTGTAGCCAGCCATCGGTGGCTGTGGTCGGTGGCCCGTTTGCTAGGAGCCGAAAAATCTTATAAAAATTACCATGCCTAGCAGCAGGCTGACAAAATATGGCGGCAGTCTTTTTGACCGCGAAGCACTAAAGTGCCCCCCGTAAAGTGTGCACCGGCGGCGGCACGGTCTTTTTGCCCTCTGTGTCCGTTAATAGTAAATATAGGTTTCAAATTGACCGGCCTTGCCCGCTCCGTCGTCTGTAAAGCGCCTTAAGGTTTTCCTTTAAAAAAAAAAATCTTTAGCGGCAGTCAGTTCTTAGACAGACCAACATATTTTATACTGTAGTATGTAAGCATCTTAGCAGGTGGCGTTCTGTGGTCTCTGCCTACCCCCATGGGAAAAGGCGAACTGAGTTTATGTATGTATGTAGACTAGTTTCGCAGACTGTTTGGTAAACAAAGTCACCTTGGGTTATTTCAACTTGGTAGGTACATAATTTGTGGAAGACCTCTATTGATAGTGTTATCAGAAACTCGTATGTGTCACATGTTCCACAGACTAAGATAATGCGTATTGAGGTATCGGAAGCTATTGAAATATATTCAAGTACCTACATAAATATTGTTTTTTTTTTAACCGACTTCAAACAGGAGGAGGTTCTGTAAATAAAAATTAGTTAAGTAGTTTAGTAAAAAAAATTAAAATAACTGAAGAAAATATGTCATCCAAGGAAGTTCACGTAGAGTTAAGAGGACTATACCTGATATCTTGAACTTGTTTTTAGTCGAGCTGTCTAGGTCCTCCTGGTATTATTATTGGCTTATGAGGTGTAAAAATACACTTACTTCTAACTGACTAAAACCCACCCATGTTCCTTCTTGTGCCCTTTGCGTTCTGGGGGCGCGGTATCTCGTACGAACAACCCGCAGCCCCGGCAGGCATCGTCCCTCAGTGGCCCCTTCCTTTTGCTGACATCTCTTTAATGCGCGCGTGGAACACGAACGCGCTGTCGACACGGCCTGTCGTTATGCAACATACGGACGGTGAAGTACCCATTGCTCACCGTCCACAGACCCGCGACTCAGCTACGCTATGTAAATTTTATAACTTCCGACCCCCGTACTGTTGCATGCTCCCATAAGCACAATATTTTGCGTGCCTTACATTGCGCGTTACCATAAACAGTAATTTTCCACACTAGTCGGTATCCAGCAATAGATTTTGCTCAAAGCATACTTAGTTTGATAGGCTGTATATGTAGTTAACGAATATGTAATGAATGTCAACTGAATACTTGCTTAGGGTTCCGTGAAGTTTGCCCGTTAAAATATTTTTATGTTTTCTGCAAAATACAGCCCTATTCTACTTTGTATGTTAATCAAAATTTACATGCGGCAGTTAAGATGATATATTTAGTAAATTATCATCATTTAAGTACAAGATTTTATTTTTTTAAAGAGTTGGTATGGAGTTTTGTTCCTCTATCTTCTCCATACGAATTTAAACATTCTGGAAGTGACAAACAGCGTTGCTGTGTTCTGGTCTGAAAGGTTTGGGTGCCGGGTCGGCAATGCATTTGTAAGGCCTCTGGTATTGCAGATGTCTATAGGCAGCGGTGACCACTTAACATCAGGTAGGCCGTGAGATTGCTTGCCATCCAACGATGTTAAAAAAAAAATCTGTAGTGACGTTCAAAAGTGATATTTAATGGTCTAATTGAAATAAATGGTTCCGCTTCAGAACAGATTTCGATTCTCACCCGTTATTATCTCACGCATTATTGACGTGGGTCCTAACACAAGTATTTGAAATATTGTTGCAATATAAATCCACAGTATTCTGAGTTAAATATAATTGAGCACGTTGCAACATCATCCAATTTAAAATGTTGTTTTCGTAAATGCACAGTACACTAATTAAAGTTTACTAGTGTTAATGAGTATTTACGTATTGATAAGTAGCAGACTATTGTTTGCTTTGCACATTCGTAAGCGGAACATGAACTGTGCTCAGTTGAATAATGAGGATAACCTCGTTTTTTGACTTGCCTTGTTGTCAAAAAGAGTAAGAATTAATTGGGCTTAGTACTGCTAAAGCAAGCTTGGGCGTAATCTCTTCATAATTCTTTTTATTATGTCATTGGATGGCAAAAATGCCGACGGCCCACCTGATGTTAAGTGGTCACTGCTGCCTATCTGCAATACCAGAGGCAAAGTTGAAATATCTCATGTGTCTGTAATTACACCGGCACCCATACCCTTCAAACTGGAACACAGCAACGCTGCTTTGCAGCAGTAATACGTATGGTAGTAGTACTTCTCTGGAAGACCTAATTCACATGGAGCTCTACTACTACCATTAACTTACTTACCAATTAATAAACTATGTTTCAATATGTAATACTAAGATTTAATTAATTTTGTCAAACTCATTCAATAAACTAAATGTGTTAAATTACTATCCAACAAAAACAGCAATGTACATACAAAACTTATGCTCAGAATAGATTTTAAATTAGTCACCGTTAATGTGCGCGCACGCACATATTCGTTACATCTTAATCTAAAGATCTCATGTCCCCTTTTTACCTGTCATACTTTTTCACTAAAAAGAATATTTTCTTTTTCTATACTTTTTTAAATGTGCTAATTAAACGCGACCATAAATACAGGAATTTATGTCCTCTGAAGAGCATCATATTGAATTTAGCGGGCCATCTAGACGCTTCTAATGACGCCTCATTTGTCAAATTATTACTTAGGGAACTTAGGAAAATATTCGGGAACAGATCAATATACATACATGCCAAATTCATAAAAGAAGGAAGGCTTTCGGCCTCGCCCAACAGATGAACATACTGTATACATACAGGCTGAAATCATAAACTCCTTTTACCTTCGCCGTAATCGTGAAACTTAACTATCAATACCATAAAACAAATCCAATTCTACGTAATAACTCGAACAGTTGCAACGACGGAAACATCGACCAATCTCGAATGATCAAAGGACTAGGTAACGTATGTCGATCTATATTTAGTTCGATCCAGACGCTGTCGACTGCCGTCCATACACATTTGGATGGCGATCAACGTGAGAAATTAATGGCATTCTTCATTTATAAAAATGTTGAGAGGAAGTAATTTTTTGGTCATGGTTATTTATAGGTAGATTTCCTGTGCTTCGGGAAGCATGTAAAGCCGTTAGTCCCGACTGTCGTTCGTAGATCTTTGACAGTCGTTAGCGGTAGTCAGAAGCCAGAAAGTCGGACAAGTAATCCTATCAAGAGGTGTCGTGTTACTAAGTAACTGGGTTGTGGCGATATCCAGTCGCTTCATGTAAAATTCTGATATGCAACTTCATCTGGTTATAATGGAAGCCGACCCCGACATAGTTGGGAAAAGACTAAGCAAATGATGATTTATTTTTCGCCTAGGATTTAGGATTTGTGGTTGGTTAGGTAGAGATCAATCATCATCCTTCCCTTATCCCCTATGACTTGAGGTCGGCGCAACTGGTTAGATTAATATAAAATTGAGTTGTTTCTGTACTCGTCTTCTGGTCTTCATTTCCTTTGTCTGGCGGTCGCCAGGTTTGATTCTGACATTCAGGAGTTGCAATGGTACAGAACAGAGTGGTGGGATGGTCCCAAAAATATTAAATTAGTGTTCGAAAACGCACTATTCACCAGACAATTATCATTAATGGACTTATTTGTCAGTTAACTATAACTTAACCGGGGTTGATTAAACAGATCGTAAGTTTACATTTGTGAATAATTTGAAGAAAATCAACAATGTAGCCATACATTGCATGTATTTGATCTAAAATCACAGACAACTTGTTTACTTTCGTCACTTTTTTTGTTTTAAGAGCGAAGAAGAGATAGCTATCGTTACACTTAGGTACACACACAACAGATCTATGAGTTATTGTCAATAAATTATGTTTATCTAAAGAATCTAATTTGAGTAGACAAGCATAACCGTATTAACTTACTATAAAGTTATGTCTTAGAATAATAATACCAGCATTTTATTGTTCCACTACAGGGCAAAGGCCTCTTCTCATATAGAGAAGGCAAGAGCATTGATCGCCATGTTTGCTCAAGGCGGATTGGCGATTTCAGACTTATTTTAATTAGGAGTCTAGATTTCCTCATGTTGATTTCTTTCACTAATGTCAGTCACGTGCAGGATAAACTTAAAAGTTTTGTCTCAAATTACTAAACTAAAGAAAAAAATATTAGTTAGTGCCGAATTTTCAATCGAAAGATGATTTACGCTCACGAGCGCCTGCGCAGACACAGTTGCACTCACTAATCCGATGGGATGGCAATCCGACACGTTTGAGATGTCCTCAATCGTGTCGGATTGGTGTCCCAGTTACAGGACCAACAGCCTTACGTGCTTCCGAGATGCGAAGGTATCACACCACCAACTTCCAAACTTTGGGCTGCTACTAAGAAATTGAAAACCCAATTGAAAACTCCCAATAACATTACAAGACCTGAGAATCGAACCCAGTAACCCACGCTCAGTAAACACGCTTGCAACCACGAGACCAAAGTAGCAGTAAAAAAAGTAAAAAATGAAGAGTTGAAGTTATCAATGAGCTGTCAGCTTATCTACAAGACAAGTAGTGCCTAACATGTGAGACACTGCAATATTTATTGGCTGTGGGAAGCTATGCGGTGTGATAAGAGCTTGATTCATCTGTTGTGCTTCAACGTCATCATTTAAATATGTCGGAACACTGCTCTCTTGAAAAACAGGACTGTGACTCAGACTGCAATGAATTTGACCTTTATACGTTTCCATGAGCAATATCTGGGAAGATGTATAAGTATTGTAAGTCGGGAAATGAATCAAGAATCATTTTTATAAATATTAAACAGCATATAAGGTTGACTGGTAGAAAATGCCTACGGCATTAAGTCCGCCAGTGTATTATTTACATTATGTGCAAAAAGTTTTAATAAAAAGATAAATAAATATTATGGCACTTAGCAATAGCTTTTATCAGTAAAAGGTTTTCTGTAAAAAAACAAACTAATTCTTTATCATCATATCAGTCGATCGATGTCCACTGCTGGACATAGGCCTCCCCTGAAGATAGCCACAATAGCCGGTCTTGCATGGATGCGGCTAGCCAAGGATCCCTTTATCATATTACTAACCTATACCCCGCTTGCTGCAACCGCACACAGCACAGCGCCCATGAGTCGTACCGTGATGTTATGTATATACCTTCCCTAATAAACGGGCTATATAACGCAAAAGGATTTTATTCAAATCGGTCCCACAGTTCCTAAAATTAGCGCGTTAAAACAAATAAATTCTTCAGCTGTTTAATATTAGTATAGTCTATATAATCATAATTCTCACAAACATTCATTCTTTCCAGGTTGAAATGGCATGCGAATTAAGAAAACCTCTATTCGTCCACGAAAAGGAAGCTCAAGACGACTTGATAAAAATTCTAGACGAATTTGGTAGTCGTTTACCAGCAGTTGTGATCCACTCCTTCACTGGATCAGTGGAGCAGGGCCTGAAGTATATAGAGAAAGGGTTTTACCTGGGCATCACAGGGTATATCTGTAAGGATAAGTCAGATGGTGGCATTAGGCGGCTGTTGTCGGAGAGGTTGCTGCCTTTAGACAAGCTGCTGGTCGAAACCGATTCCCCTTTCATGTACCCGAATATGAGAGCTTCGAAATTGCCGTTGCATGTTAAGGATTCTTTGACTGAAAGGTGAGAGAAGCTACTTATTTATTCGTTGATAGTTCTGTACACAAAGGTTACTAAATGGGACAATGGTACAGACAGTGTCATCAATTGGTTACTACTCATGTATTAAAATTCGTTGGAAAAGAGGGTAACCAGTTGATGACGCTGTCTGTACTACGACTCTGCTGTGTATGTTTGTAACAAGGCTGTATATTTTGATAATAATAGGAAGACACTTAGAATAAAACGAACATAAAGTGGAAATTGCAAGATTACATACAAGAAAAGTGTGTTAAAACACAAAATTAAAAATTTTAAGTAACCCCCGACAGAAGAATAAAAATCCCTACCGCAGCTAATAAAAGAGCTGATAACTTCGAAACCGCTGAACCGATTTCTATCAAGCATAACTAAGAACACTCCCGACTAATTCACCTTTCAAACAAAAAAAACAAAACCAAAATCAGTTCACACACACACACACAGACACGTCAAACACCCCAATGTTTTTGCGTCCGGGGTTAAAAAATATTTATATTGTACGGGGAAATGGAACCCCTTATGTAGAGAGTCCGATTCGCACTTGACTGGTTACTCGTTGCACTCGTTTCGTTACTCTAGTTTTATCTATTTTTAAATAATTTTATATTGTACCATGAAATTAACGTGACTAAAGAGTGGTTTCAATTAAAATCGACGTGTGATTAAGATTTCGATGTTCGAATGTTTTGATTTTTTTAAGAATTATATTCAATTTTATACTCAGTTATAAAAATAACCCAATTATATACAACAAAAATGCAATAAACAGATATAACTAGCAGTTATCTAGATAAGGCTACTGAATGATAATATTACAGCATGGCTAGGGTTGCCTGCCTCTAAAATCGGTAAGCCAACCTGCACGCCTGGACTTTTAGGTAAAAGCCGAACGACTTAAATTATTCTCGATTTTTTTTGTATTAATTTAAATATAATATCATGACATGATAAACGTGACCACATACTAGGGGCCAAAATTTCTAAGAAAAAAAGTTTGTAATTTTTTTACCGTTAACCATCGACTATAAAAAAGAAGAAAATAATAAACATTATAGTATTCAGCTTATCTTTTATTAAATCGTCTTAACTTCTTAATAGATCGGTAAATTCAAAATTGAATAAATGAATTTTTGTTTTGTTATGCAACTCAAAACAAAATTGCTGTGCGTATAACTGATAAACCCTAATTAAGGCCTGCAGGCCAGACACCGGTTAATTTGCCCGGAAATCCGAAGTCCGGCTTCATACATATAGCGGTCTGGCAACCCTAAGCACGGCGCTAGACGCTGTTTATTGGGCCATGTCTGATAATGATAAGATAACAAGCTCCTGCTTTTTTATATGATAACAGAATTTATATATCTAATATAACAAGATTATCGTGCAACGTGCTATTTCTGGTACAACGTGTGTCATCAACAGGGATCGGAAAAATTGGATGCATATTTATCTGAACTTCATGTTGTGTTGGCTAAGCATGGGGCAAAATTGCGGGATTTTCTTCGATATAAAAGTCCGTGCTTTTATGTCGAATAAAATCCCGCAATTTTGAGATTGTCGGGGAGTGACCAAGATTATAGTGTATTGACTGACAATTTTTCAATGGTCGTAGTTATTTTTTAAGGAGAATTTTTGGAAGTTTGAGAAATTTATTTGATTTGTTATGGGGTCTCGAAATCCCGGGATGGCTTTCTTCAAATATTTTTTTCTATACATATGTAGTATATAACTATAAATATGCACCGAATTTTCCGGTCCCTAATTATAAGTCTAGTCTATCATTATACAAGTAGTAACATTATTTTTACTTGATGATTTCCCAGATCCATGAACTTCGTGAACCGCTACTGCACATTTCAACGCAACGAGCCGTGCGCCCTGCCCGCCATCGTGGAGCTGATCGCCGGTTTCCTGGGCCAGAAGCCGGAGGATGTGGCGCTCGCCACCGCATTCAACGCACTCAAGATATTCGGCCTAAGCCAGTGAGTTCGATGGTATATACCCTCTTACAAGATCAGATGATAGATAGCAAGATATAAGGTAGCGGGGGTACTCCCAGTTTCGAAGAAAAATTAATGTTGTGTAGGGCGCGTAACCTGCTGGTTGTCATGGTTGATGTTTATTGGTTGTCCATAATTGTCGCAGCAGCCTACGCGTTTACAAATTGTAGGAGCAATTTTATATATAAAATCAAATAATAGAGTAAGAAAATACTGATCTACATATTGAATATGAGAGTAAAGAAATAAGTAAGAGGGTTCAAAAAATATATTTATAAAGAATCGATAATTAGTGCCTTACGCGCCTAAACAGTGCCTTGTAATGATTACAATGAGAGTCAATTACATCCCGAAATGTATTAATCAGATTATCGCATTGAGGAGCTCGATTTTCTCGACAAATCCCAGTAATATATAAAATGATTGTATTTATTCAGATTCGATGAACTATCGGTTTCTTAAATCGTCATCCGAAAGTTCATGATATTTTTTCGACGAAAAATGATTAATTATATTAACAAACTAACCTCGAAAACTGAAAATACTCATTTTCATTGTTAACGTGCATTTCGATAATGACAAGAAACGACGATTTTGTGGAATGCTAGAGATTTTTAATGGCACAATGAGGCTGTAGACAGATTTTCGACGTAATATTTTTTCGTCGAATCCGTCATAATTCGATACTAAAAACATTCGATGATATCTTGCCATTGAATTAGATAACACTAACATTAAATGTTGCCTCTCTAAATCGTAAGTTTGCCGAAGTAACTGATACAAGTTTTGCGAGAAAAGTCGGGGTATTTGAATATACTTGACCGACTTAGACAAATTATGAGATGACAAAGTCTTCTCCATGTTATAAATTATTACAACAGCAGCTATGTTGATTGTGATTTAAATTATTAAAGGAGAATTAATTTTACAGATTATTCAGCGTTTATATTTATTTATAGTTTATTGTCTGTGAGGTTAATTTGATTTTAAATGTCAGTATTGTAAAAACGTAATAATTTTTAACAAGAGAAGTGAGGTTGACAGAATTTCGACCAAAAAAAAAGTATATATAGTGTGTATTTTTGTCCGGTACTAAAATTATTTATTTTGTTCTACTGTCAGTCAAATATACTCAAAAATAACCGACAAATAAAATAATTATCATAATAATAAAAGAAACGCTACGCAAGTTACAAAAGCGTACCTGAAACGCGCCAAGTCTAAATTATTGCCATTTTTAGAGTACTTGGTATTGTTTTTTTTTGCATAATAATTACGAAACACTTATATTTAAGTATTTTGACTATCAATTGTGGCTTATGTATGCACACGCCTTTAAACATTTGGTGGCAATTCGGTGTAGTCAGACTGATCTCAAATATTTACCGTGTTTGAATTTTATTTTGATTTTTTTTCCACTAACAGGATTTTAATATCGTTTAAAAAAATACTCATTAAAAAAAAAAAGGGTTTTTAAACGATTTTTTTTAAATTAGTGCTGCAGTCCATTTTCGCGATTAATTTAGTTGTAATTAATATTTTTAGTTTAAGTAAATGTAAACAATGTTTGACACTACTAACACTTGGACGTTATTATAGTTATAGACGATGTATTTAGACTTTGAAATAGATATTTTTTCGCCAAATATTTAGAGACATTAGCATTTTATTTGTGTTTAAATATGTATTTGAATAACTCCGATAGTTTTTATCATCAGAAGCGGAAAGAAACTGTATATAAATCTATACATATTATTTTTTTACTCACCAGTTCTAATAAAGGTTTTATAGAATTTCTTTCCGCGCACTTTGTTGATAAACTTAATCGTCTTGCCTGTGTATGACCGCGGCAGTGGACTGCAGCCCTAACCCCTATAACAATGGCCTATTGCCACCTTTTAATCTACGTGCACGGTGTTAGGTATGTCTTAGTTATTCTAGCTCTGCGCAGAGCATTCCTAATCGAATTACAATATTTATATTTTCATCGAATATTTGTAAATAGTATAAAGAAAAAGAAATGTGTAATTAATAAATAAATATAATTATTTAATTAATGTTAATTTAATGCTGGTAGTCACAACGAAATCAAAGACTGCAAGTATTAAAAATGTTTAACTTGACATGTTAATTGTTCACGTTTTTGTATCGATATTTTTTACCTATGTAATCGTTTATTGTGTAAGAAGTAAGTACTGTTATTTCTTTATTTTTTGACACTTGTTGTAGTGTGTAAGTGTGGGCCGGCGGGTTGCTCTGTACAGATAGATATTACGTGTATATTGCGACCGTCGGTCGGCGCGGGTCGAGTAGTGCCTTCGAAAAAAACGTCCTTTTGTGATACAATATTTTCATAGAATGTACAGATTATTTCTTTCATTAAACAATTAAAGAAATTATTTGAGTTTTATTACAAGCTTTTATTTTATTTTACCTGTTCCGATGTCTGCGGCTAGTCAAATCTTACAAATTCAATTAGAGCCATTTCCCGATGTTGGTTTGAGCTGAACATTTGCGTAAATGTGCAGTTTGCATGACTATGCAATGTCACAGAGCTGGTCTGATGATGGAGCCGGAAAGGGACCATATCTTACAAGTTTTTGACCCACTTCCCATCTGTTCTATTGAGCTGGAATTTGTATACATATTGCATAACAATGCAATATAGAAGCTTGTTTTTTAACATATTTTTAGATATAACTTTTTTCCTTGCAACTCGACTGTGAAATGAAAGCCAGAACTCGCTTGGAATTTAATTTATTGCTACTTATTTACAATATTTGGCAGTCAACATAATTATTATCCTAAAACAAAAAAATAATACATAAAACTAATTCTCTTAAATGGTAATACTCATTGAAAAGAAGCGCCGTTCCCTATAGCATTTAAACAAATGAATTAGTCTTCAAAATACGACAATATGTCAATAGTTTACTAAGGTCAGCCTTGGTGCAGTAAAATGTAATGATTACGTATATATACAAATCCAGCTTTTCTTATTGCGTTCCCAAACGATCCGAAAATAGTCGATGGATTGACTTGAATTTTTTACACACCATTGCATTTTAACAGTATTTTATATAAGTACTTTTTAACCTTTTTACCGACACCGTCATGTATAGATGACAAACCAAAATGTGCCCAGCGCACCATGGTCACGATCCCATGACATAATTGTATACATAAAAAAACTCATAAAACAACATTGATATAATTCCGAACTCACTATTATTTTGTAGGTATTAAATAATGAATTCGTAGCCTGGCGCTGAAGGCACGTTTTTGCTTTTTTGTCGTGATGGTCAAAAGGTTAATTAAACTGAGCAATAGCAAAGCGCGGCTGGGTAGCTAGTATTGTAATAATACTTAAATGACAAAAAAATAATAAAACAACACATAACAT
Source organism: Caradrina kadenii (assembly GCA_947462355.1). Lineage (NCBI taxonomy): Eukaryota > Metazoa > Arthropoda > Insecta > Lepidoptera > Noctuidae > Caradrina > Caradrina kadenii. Next base: position 11,536,676 of record OX381690.1, on the reverse strand, counting down.
ACCATCACGCCTGTATTCCCCGAAGGGTTAGGCAGAGGTGTAACAATGTACACCCACAGTTAGCCGGTATGTTTTTTAGGTCCCCATTGCTATTAACCGGGCACAAATCCTAACTCCGATCTGCTACTGAGAATTTCATAGAAAAACCCTATAACACTGCTGGACCTGGGAATTGAACCCAATACCTCTAGAGTAGCAGTCGCGCTTAGGACCACTAGGCTATAGAGGCACAACAATAAAAGTTACATTATTAGCTAATTGAGTGCTACATAATCATTACGCACGCTAGTCATTGAGTGAGATAGGTATAAAACCACGGACAATTTGGCAAATTAAAACCATAATCAACAAACATAAAGGCGAAGAAACATCCAGTACAGCTAACAGAGTTCAAATTGATATTGCACTAAACTGTGTTCCTTTTTCAAAGTAAAACTCCTTCACGAACGCTTGACTTGGGAAGTAAACTGGTAAATGTTTGACGAGAGCGTTACGAAAATGAGTGTGATCGGTCGAACGGAAGTTGAGAGGGAGATATAAGTTACAGAGTTACGTTACGTTTCGTTTCGTTTCGTTACTGTAGGAGCAAGAGGGAGCAGTGCGCGCGCTCATTTTCTTTCTCTCTTCCTCAAGTGACTCAAGTGTGGTCTGTAGCACACGTCTTATTTTTAAATCCGATCAGTTCGTTGATTTCCTGCCATATTATTGCCAACATTCGACTTCGGTTGTTCGATGACGTCACTTTACAAGCCGCAGTCATCGACCAATAGGCACCTAAGCGATCGACGTTAATAAAGGCATCGATCACTAAAGAATATTTTTTAATAATAACCTAATTATCACAGAATTTTCTAAGCCTTGTCGAGTTTTTTCACGATGCCGGGAGGCGGGGACATTAAGACCTTGCGTGATAGCCGCACCTGACCGGACACGGGGTCACGACCGAAGTATTTCACCTGGATCTCGGACCCCACGTCCAGACCAAGGGCTGATGGGTGCATTATCTGTGAACATAGGTTTTGAATATTGACTTGGTATCTAGGAACTGGTTGCTGCCTTAAAATATCAAGAGAAATAAAATGGCCGTGCAATAGTACGCATTTTATACGAATATGAACCTTATTTCAATCAGATATTGATACTGAACTAATACTCAAAATGGCGGACCTTTGACAGCTGGGTACTTTATACATTTAGAAGTAAAGAGTATCTATTATATTTCTATTGGTGTTAGACTAATAAGTTCATGTATCATTACTTCACATTACTCCTAAAACATTCTATGTTGCTAGCAACATGTTGCTGTGACAATGTAATGCAACTTTTGTTAAAAATGTGCAAGAGTGACATTAAATTTCCGACTTCAAAAGTAAAAGAAAAATAAAGCTTACAAATCGTCAAATACGGCTTGCGTTTGCTGTGATTGGTCAACTGAATTATCATACTTGTTGTGACGTCATCTCTTGCGTATCAATAGTATTAGTAAAATAATAATGATGATGTCCTATAGGTAGTGTGGGTGTGTGGGGTGTGTAGTACCTATGATAAAGAGTAATTTGGGACAAAGTTGTTGAAAATAATATTTACCTTTCTATGATCCAGCTGCGTATTATGCACAAGCGCGGGCGCCATTCCAGGGAACAACGTGACGAGTACGCCAAATTCTTTGAGCTCTACGACTCTTGCCTTGTAAATGGCGCCGAATTCAAGTTCCGGCGTTTTCTCCTGGCTCAGCCAGCCGTCGATACGGCTGCGAGCCTCGTCCATAGCTGCTTGGGAGGGAGCGAACACGCTGTATTTGATATCATCAATTGGCGTCACCTGAAAAAATAATGTTGTGTTGATATTTAGCAGCATCCGATTTGACGTGTCATAGTGTTATTTTCAACCTATCATAATTCCAGCTTATTATTGTCCCACGGAAAGGCAAAGGCCTCTTCTTATTGAGAGAAGGCATGAGCATTGATCACCACGCTTGCTCAAGGCGGATTGGCTATTTCAAACACATATTTATTAGAAGTCTGGTTTCCCCACGATGTTTTCTTTCACCGATGTCAGAGATGTCCAAGGTAAAGGAAAAGTCACATTGGTACTTGCCTGGTATCGAATCCGCAACCTCATTCATAAGAGGCGTGCGCGTTAACCACTGGGCCATCATAACATTTATATTTATTTATAGAATAAATATATTTTTAACTGCCTCGTTGGCCTAGTGGTCCTAAGCGCGACTACTAAGCCAGAGGTCTTGGGTTCGATTCCCAGGTCGAGCAAAAAGTGTTATTGGGTTTTTCTATGAAATTCTCAGTAGCAGCTCGGAGTTAGAATTAGTGCCCGGTTAATGACAATAGGCTCGCCCCCTATTACATGGGACCTAAACATACCGGCGAGCTGTGGATGAACATTGTTACATCGCTGCTTAACCCTACGGGGAATACAGGCCTGATGGTATGTACATATATTTTTACAGATGTAAATAATTATTAATTCGTAGTGTGGGGCAATGCATTAAAAAAGAAAAGAAAAAGGAAATCCTAACTAATATCATAAAGGCAAAAGTAAGTTTGTTTGTTTGTTGCCTAAACCACTAAACCATCATCATTTCATTCTGAAATTTTGCACATACGTTGTCAGGTGTACAGAAACGGACATAGGCTACCTTTTACCTCGAAAAAAAAAAGTACTGTTCCCGGGTAAACTAACAATAACGTTCTCATGATAATAGATGGCGCCACGTGTCTTTCGAATCATGATTGAATTTTAAATATAACCGATATTTACGCGGACGAGGTCGTGGGGAAAAGCTGGTAAATAATATATTACCTGAACCCCAGTTTCGACATACAATTTCTTGAGGTTAGCGCCGCCCATTCCGAGTAGTTTGGGTCTCTTGTGGATTTCCACCTCCATCTCCTCGATAACTGGCATGTTGTCCTTGTGGCCTTCCCTGAAACGACGGTTATATTTTTAATCGACTTAAAGAAAAGAAGGAGATTCTTAATTAGCTATGTAAATCCCATGTAATAGGAGCATATTATCATCAACTCAGAACTGCTACAGCTCTGTCACGGCAACGGCCCGGCCAAAATCACTTGGGAAAGTCAAACGCTGGGACAGTCTAAAGTCCTTTTTAAGACATACCATCACGCCTGTATTCCCCGAAGGGTTAGGCAGAGGTGTAACAATGTACACCCACAGTTCGCCGGTATGTTTAGGTCCCATGCAATAGGGGGCGAGCCTATTGCCATTAACCGGGCACAAATCCAAACTCCGAGCTGCTACTGAGAATTTCATAGAAAAACCCAATAACACTTTTTGCTCGACCGGGGAATCGAACCCAAGACCTCTAGCGTAGCAGTCGCGCTTAGGACCACTAGGCCAACGAGGCAGTCCTTTTTAAGCTTCTTATTAAAAAATATATTTGAACGTATACGATTTAAAGTCTTAATTTGAATAGCAAAGTTCTGTTATAATGTTATTTATCTGTGTTGTGTTAATTTCCCAGGTCGATCAAAGTGTTATTGGGTTTTTCTATGAAATTGTCAGTAGCAGCTCGGAGTTAGGATTTGTGCCCGGTTAATGGCAATAGGCTTCGCCCCCTAATACATGGGATCTAAACATACCGGCGAACTGTGGGTGTACATTGTTACACCTCTGCCTAACCCTTCAGGGAATACAGGTGTGATGGTATGTTATGGTTATGTTATGCTTGTAGAAACACTGCTATATTTAAGAAATAAGGTACAAACCTAGGCTTATCGATACACTCGTTCATAATATCGATAATTTTGCTTTTAGCATCACAGGCCTTCTGTATCGACTCCATGATTATCTTCAGCGGAATACCGGACAGCTTGATATCCGCCTGGAGAGCCGTGATGCCTTTCTTGGTGCCTGCTACTTTAAAGTCCATGTCGCCCATGTAATCTTCTATACCCTGAGGATTCATGTAGATTTTGTAAAAGAGTGTAAAGCTGAAGAGCTCCTTTGTCATTTTTTTTCTTTTAAAAGCTGTGCCGCACTAGGAATGCGCTCTCACAAGCAGCCACACCCGGAACAACTATCTATAGGCTATACAAATATTTGTTCTGTGCGGGAATCGAACCCGCGACACACAGTGCGACAACCAATTGCTCAGCCATTACGCCAATCGTGCCAAAATGTTTAGTCTAATCTCTGGAACCACCAATCGCATTGGAAAAGATATTTCTGGGTATGATATGAGGGGAGGGGAGTAGTAACCAAAGATCTAACTTTATGGAGGTGGAGAAAACCACGCGGACAAAGTCGCGAGCTGAAGCTAGCGTCATATAGAAATAGACTGTAAGTACTTCTGTACAAAGAGGTAAAATTCAAGACTCACTAACAAATCAGTGAGTATCCTGTAGTCCTCGATCTGCCCGCTGTCGTTCTGCCGGGAGACCAGCCCGATGGCCACGCCCGCCGCCGGCGCCGACAGCGCCACGCCCGCGTCCATCAGCGCGAGCGACCCGCCGCACACTGACGCCATGGAACTAGACCCTGGAAACGGAAGGGATCAATTCAAAACGAGTTGTAACTTTAGTACTTACAGGCCATTCATTGTATTTTGTACTTTATTATGATTAAGGTACACGCTCAACATAAAATTGATAACAGTAGCTCCAACATCGCAACGGCACAGTAGACATCGCTTTTAAAAATCCAACCCCTCAGGTGAAAGCGCGCCGCCCGCGCCCCTGCAGCTTTTTTATCTTGTCATTTAAAAAAATATTTCAACGCACACAATTTAAAGTCCCAATTTGAATAGTAAATTGCTTGCTGTGTCGGAACCGTGTTCACATAACGCGCGATAATCGACTCAATTCTAAAGTCAGTTTTTGCATTATGATCTTTACTTTAGCTGGAATAAAGTTCGAAATATCATGAAATCTAAACCAAGACGGCGTTTTATAATAAGGGCAAAACAATCTTAGGAAGGAGATGAAATTAATTTATTGATTTAAGGCTCCGTAAGGCAATATAAGTACTAACCATTAGACTCCAACACTTCTGCTGTCAACCTGACAGTGTAAGGTTGATCCGGCACGACCGGCAAGAGCCCCCGCTCGGCCAGGGCTCCGTGACCCGCCTCGCGCCGGCCCGGGCCTCCGCCCCGGCTCACCTCGCCCGTCGCGTACGAAGGGAACTCGTAGTGGAGGAAGAAGCTTTTTTCTTTGATGCCACTGTTGTAAGAAAATATTTTATAGATTTTTTTCCATTACGTTATTTTTATCTTAAATTGAGAAAAAAAGAAATGTATGGCTAACACCAATCAACATGAATTATTGTATTTTTTTGTAGTTGGGCTAAAAATGGGTTCAAACTGAAGTATACAAATTTATACACTTTGACAAGTTATGCTAGCAACTGATTTATTTATCGCGATGGTGGGTTTCATAGTAAAAGTTGTTTATAATGATAAGTACAATTATCCCTTTTCAGGTTTCTGATTGTATACTACAATGAGGCTTCAAAGTTAACGTGACGCTGCGGACGCGATCAACTCAACGGCATACCCTACTTGCGTCCTGTATAGCAGTCTGCGGCGAGACGCGACGTAACGCGTATTTGCTTTGAGGGCAACCAGACGCGACACGGTCTGTTCACGGTTTATTCTTATTAACCCCGATTTTCCCGATTCTTTGTGGCGCGGCCTGAAAGTGCCACGCCACAAACTACAACCAAAGTTGTACTGTACTTCTTCATGATTCGAGAAGTAATGACCAAAATCACGTTAGACACTTTTCGAGTGTAGAATCGCGTCGCATTCATCGCACACGCATAGCTAAGGGCCATATCACTTACCTGGTAAGCATAGTGAGAGTGTCCATTTTGAGAGCGCTCTCCGGCGAATCAAACGCGACTGTGCACAGTACTTGTGTCTGTCCGCGCTGGAACACTGCGCTGCCATGCAGGGGCTCGTACAACGATACCTAGCCAACAAAATACACGGTAAAACCCGAAATTAATATTATTATTCTGTTTTACAGAAGGCTTACAGAGCAATAAACCCTAGGGCCATGGTGTCCGAGCGCTCATCTAGTTTTTCGGGACATCGCCAATCGACTGGTCGACTCTTCACGTGACGAAAGGGGCCTTTTCTTGGGCCAAAGAATCAGTTTTGCTATACAACATGGCAATGCTGCCAGCATTTTGGGCACTTGCCCCATTGAGTGACATGACACCTCACCTGACAACTAATCTTCCTCAGCTCATCAAGATGCCGCCCATCACACCGTACTTCGTTCTCAAAAATCATTTCCCTGAAGATATGGCGCAGGTTAGCGTTGAACGCGTCTTGTAACTGTGTGACGTCAGTCTCGGGGTCCCGCAGTTGGTTCACAACTGTCTGACGGAGCTCCGATATCGCGTTGTCACGGGATATCTTGTCGTGAGAAACATCCCTGAAATGGGACAACTATTAAAAATGTTTGAATTATAACACACACATTTTTGTGGACTAAATTATTCGATAATGAACTATAACGCAACTGAAAAAGAGTTTCATTTTAATTTTTTATTTGAAGTAAATATTGCCCCACTCTAGGTATTTTTTTTTATCTGTGGGTGCGTTTACAGGCCTATAAGCTCACATGCACAAACAACCAGACCTATAGCAACTACCTGCAGGCCATATAAATATTTATTCTGTGTAGGTATCGAACCTACGACACGCAGTGCAGCAGCCAATCGCTCAGCCAAAGCGCTAACCATGACGTCACAAAATAAACGCACTCGACCGTTGGACATGAAAATTGTTTGCAAGATAATAAATTCCATCCAATTATCAATTCTATTTCTGTAGCATTTAAGTTCAAAATCAATTAACAAACTAACATATTATTATTACTGTTCTCTATAAGCTGACTCTTACCCGAGTATTTCTCTAATCTTCATAGAAGACAGGGTGTTGATGGCATCCACAACATTGTTGTGCAAAGGTGGCTGCGCTTCGTATTGCCGCTTTGCCTTGCCATGGTCTTTCTGAAGCTTTTCAATGCCTCTTACTATGTGCTGGGCCTCCTTTGTACCTAGAAGAGAAATAATATAACATTATTATATGGATAAGCACAGTGGTAGTGGGTTCTTTTTGCCGGGGCTGCGGGTTGTTCGCAAGAGATACCGCGCCCCCGGAACGCAAAGGGCACAAGAAGGAACATGGGTGGGTTTTAGTCAGTAAAAGTCTGACACTCCCTCCCGCCCCGCCCAGGGCGGGAGAAGTTATTCGATGATTTCCCACCGCCCAAAAAAAAAAAAAATGGGTTCTTTTGTAGGGAATTTTTCTGGCATGTTGTCACCAGGATTATTAAGAAACTTGATTGGGAGGAGTGTTCTTGTAGGTTTTTTGCTTGTTCTTCTCCATAGAAACATTCTTCACCTTCTTAATTCAAGCAATAAGCTTCAACTTTCCGACTTACTGAATCTATACTCATATAAAAAAAACTGAAGAATTTTTTTGTTTGTCTTATGGATCTCTGGAACCACCAGGCGTATTGGGAATATTCTTTTTATATATCCAAAGATTCCTGAGGAATTGTATAGGCTAAATATCGTCACGCTACAACACACGGGCGCGGAGCAGTAACTAAAGACGTACGCGGGCAGAAGCTAGTGGTTTAATAACAATAAATGCAATAACTTTGAATTGTCTCTGCCGTTTGGGGTGACCATCGGGACTGTATCTTTATTTCTAGATTCTTCGACTAAAAAACAATAATTGTTATTCTGGACTTACTTTCGTACCTAATTTGATGGCCTTCAGTAGATCTTGCTGCAGTATGTCCTGAGCGCTTCCCTCCATCATCACAACGAGGTTGCGATTTGTTGCGGTCACCACCAGGTTCAAGATCGACTTCTGAAGATCCTTGCGTGTCGGATTTATTATCACTTCATTGTCGATTTGTCCTACTCTGTGGAAAAATAAATGTTTATAGATTTAATTTATTTCATTAACATACATTGAGCTTACATACCATCACGCCTGTATTCCTCAAAGGGTTAGGCAACGGTGTAACAATGTACACCCACAGTTCGCCGGTATGTTTAGGTCCAATGTAATAGGGGGCGAGCGTATTGCCATTAACCGGGCACAAATCCTAACTCCGAGCTGCTACCGAGAATTTAATAGAAAAACCGAATAACTCTTTTTGCTCGACCTGGGACTCGAACCCAAGTGCCACCGAGTGAACGACATGGAATGATAATAACAAAAAAGCAACAGACGTGACATTGTCTGAAGTTCTCCCTGATCCATGATCACATTTAAAATATGGGATAAAATATTTTTTATTATAGATGTAAAGAATGCATTCTTGCAGACTAAGTAAGACATAATGTGTACACTATGCTTTTTGTGATACGCAAAAACGACGGGGTGTTATAAGTTAGACGTGTCTGTCTGTGACATCGTAGCTCCTGACCGCATGAACCGATTTCGATTTTGTTTGTAAGGTAAAATAGTGGGGAGTGTTCTTAGCTATGTTTGATGGAAATCGGTTCAGCGGTTTCAAAATTATCAGCTCTTTTGTTAGCTGCGGTAGGGATTCTTATTCTTCTGTCGAGGGTTACTTCGAATTTTGTGTTTTTATTACAAAGCATAAGTACTTAAGTAGGTATGTAACATTGCATAACTATAGTACCTTACGGCACCAACAGGTCCACTCCAAGGTACATCAGACAATGCTAAAGCTGCACTAGCAGCATTAATAGCAACAGTTTCAGGAGGGTTTGTAGAATCAACAGCCAGCATATTGCAGACTATGTGCGTGTCATAGAAGTAGTTGTGTGGGAACAGGGGTCTTAAAGAGCGGTCAATTAGGCGTGACGTCAGGATCTCACGTTCGGTTGGACCTGAAAAAGAACCACTATAGAGTCTACTGCAGGCAATCATATCTTATCATACATAAACTACATGAGCATGGATTGGCAATTTCACGCTTAATTGGGTAGAACAGTTTATTTTAGCCCTGAACACGTGATGAATTTTTAAATAACAATAAAATTGATTTTTAGTTGCTTCGAAATGTATAATTAGTTTGTGAATTGAGATGTCAAAAAAGTCATGTTATCATCGTGTATTATCGTACAAAATCTATATGGAAATCGCATTTTGACAGCTCATAAAAAGTGCGTCAATTGATTAGTGGTGTCATCTACCCAATTGAATGGTTTTGTGTCAACATTTCATTCCATTGAACACCCATAGTGGAAAGGAATGTTTTTGCATAATTACCCCCAAATATAAAGTTACAAAGTTTTCCATTACAGTTGTCTATGATATCCAAGATAATATTAGAATAGTCCTATAGGTATTTATGGTACTTCAAACCGACAACTTTATGCTTGAGAAGTGGGCACCGTTACCATTGGGTCATCGCAATTACAGAAAAAGTTTAAGCTCACCTAATTCTCTTCTAAGAAAATTTGTCGGTATTCGTCCTGCAGCTGCTGCCTTCTGTCTATAGTCTACCACCAGGGGTAGGAATGTGGCAGTACTTGGCTTAGCTTTAGAGACCACTGTTGCTAGGATGGCGGTGTTTCCTAGTGTAGCAACACAGGCTCCGTCTGCAAATCTTGCATAGTTGCCTGTAGTAAGGTTTAGTGTGGTCCTGGAAAGTAAAGAACAGTTTCAACTTTACCATTTCATTCATGGCTTTAGTAGAAGAGACTTTAGGATTGATCACAAACTAATCTTGGTTTCAATCTGTGGTCAATGCTTCTTTAACTACAGTTTTTTGGACATTAATTGTTGCTGAGATGAGATTGTGCCTTCTGGCAGTCATGTTTCAATATACATAGGATTACACATTGAATACAACACAACAGCAAATATATGAAAATAAATAGAGTTGATGTGTCTGTATGTAATGTCAAATTAACAGCTTTGTACAAAACATATAATATAATGTTTAAAAGAAACGTGTGGGAGACATTTTTTTAAACCTGTTTCTGTCTGTTTGTTCCGGCTAATCTTCGTAACAGCTGGACCGATTCTGATGGGAATTTCCCTGACTGATAGCTGATGTTATAAGAAGTAACTTAGGTTAACTTTATTTTAAATAAAGAATTAGGGTAACGCGAAAATGAATTAAATCCCATGATAACCGACATTCACGCGGACTAAGCCACGGGCATAAATATCTGGATTTTCTTTTACCATAACCACAGAACCGTTTTGAACATACATAACCTCAAACTTACCCATTTGTAAACGGTACATCTAATTCGCCAACGTCTGATTTTTTAGAAACACATCTATAGTTTCCTGTTTTCATTAAATGTGATAAACGTAAGTTTTTTGTCAACAACATTTTGTAATGCTATAATTTTGGAGGGGTCAAAAAAGGACATAGAAAATTACGACACACCGAAATGTTGTGGTTGCTTATTAAATAATGAATTAATCATTAAATCAACTGATTTATAGAAAGCGAGTAGGAATCGTATATTAGAATCTTCAATTAATGAGAAAATTTTGAATTTTTGCGATTTATTTTCTTCGCACGCAAATCGGGACTTCACAAGTTCACAGAACAGAAAACAAACACGCGTTTCAAGTTTGCGAAAGATTTTATAATTTTCTTTCCTTGCATAAAATGATCGCTATCTCTTTTATGAATGTTTCATCTCTTTCTATAATACTGGAACTTTTTAACCGTTTAGAAATGTATCTTTAATTTCTTAACACTAACGAATGATAACAAAATCATATTTTAAATACCAATGTATTTTTAAATGCTGAATATAATCCCAGATGTAACTAAATACATAACTCGTGATTTGTGATTAAATTTTCTAACAAATAATAATGACAGAAGAAACATTTTTCATTGCGACATCATTTTCTGAACGCTCCATCTCTGTAGGAATGTGAGATCAGCTGATTACTTGACATGTGTCAGTTAGTACTGAGAGGACAATCTATATTACCTATTGTTTTGTTTAATTAGATCCAGTTTTGGGGGGTTTGTTTTTCTCTGAGGTTGTTCCACAAAATCTACATATCAAAGTTCGATCTGTTGCATTAAACCAAAATGAAAAAGGTTCATGGAAATGATTCGTTTCAGCGAATGAATTACCTCTACCAAGTAAGTTTCCTAAATCATACTTCTATAGTTCTATGGAAATACCAATACTCCAACTATTTAACCGTTTTATTTTGTTATCAGATCAGTAAACATATAGCAGGCACAAATCCAGTGTTATCGTCTTACTATGGAAACCTGATTGTAAATGTTGGCAAGAAAAATGTTTTGAAGATGTAAGTTGGTCCTAAACCTTTTAAAGTAATCAGTTATTACATACATACATAAACTCACGCCTTTTTCCCATGGGGGTAGGCAGAAACCACAGAACGCCACCTGCTACGATCCTTACATACTCCTTTCGCCTCGTCCACATGCATACATCTGGTCATACAAGCACGCCAGTTACGAGTACTGCGCACCCGACCTTTCTGAAGAACCTCACCAATTAGGTAATGGTAGGTCTTTCTAGGGCGTCCTCTCCCGGCGTTGCCACTCACGTCTGCCATATAAATCCCTTGTTAGTAGCCTTTCACTCATCCTCTCAACACAACTGAACCATCTAAGCAATTATTAATTAGGTATTTGTCTATGTGTGTATTTAACATAGAAAAAACTTTGTAGTTTTAATTTTATTTTAACATTAATATATAAGAAGAAAATGTGTACCCCGGACCCCAAGTAACATAGGATAAGGGCAGAAAGATTATGATGATGATTAAAATCAACAATTTGCGTGCATACCATATTAGTAACAAATTATATTAACAGAATGTTGAAATCCCGACTGCCCCGTTGGTCTCGTGGTCGCAAGCGCGACTTATGAGCATGGGGTCCTGGGTTCGATTCCCGGGTCGAGCAAAAAGTATTATTGGGTTTTTCCATTTGGAATTTCTCAGTAGCAGCTCGGAGTTAGGATTTGTGCCCGGTTAATGGCAATAGGCTCGCCCCCTATTACATGGGACCTATAACATACCGGCGAACTGTAGGCGTAAATTGGTACACCTCTGCCTAACCCTTCGGGGAATACAGGCGTGATGGTATGTTGTTGTTGTTGAAATCCCTTTCAAACTGTTGTCTCAACCCCACATTTTAATTCAACCCATATTACCCCATACTTATTAATTTTTCAGACATCCCGACATAAAAAGACAAATCTGCAAGAAGTGCCGATGCATGCTCATTCATAAAGAGACGGCCAGTAGTAAAATCATAAGAAAAAACAAATTAAAAATATTACAGTTGACGTGTAGTATTTGTGGCGCCAAAAGGAATTTTCCCGCCAAAAAAGATGAGGAACATTGCATATGGTTAGAAAACCCGAAAGCAGTTGTAGAAGTCATAAATTAAATGCCTTTGTTAGTAATTAATGTCGTTTTATTTTAAGGATATTTTCTTTTTCTTCCGACTTTGGAATCACTTAGCTAAGTAATATTTATTCTTACATATATTTTTATAAAATAAACACATATTTCTTGTATGAGTGAGTACATGTCTCTGTTTGTTTTTATTATTCGTTGTCATAATGGCACACTCACACATGCACACTGTGAAAATTAGAAATGTCTATTAGCTTCAAACAATACAACCCTGTAATAAATAGATGGACAGAAGCAGCGGTGTCTTGAAAAAAGAGTTCCTTTATAATGAATGGAACTCTATTATACTTTTTCCATTTATTTATTTTATATACATATAATTAACATTTTTAAATATTAATATAAAAAATATAAAAACAAACTCTATTTATTATTAAGGAATATTTAGATCATATCCAGTATTTTAAAAGTTTTCCTGTTCTGGTCTATCATTTTCCATCTTTTGGTTCTGTTTGTAAACCTCTGCCCATACCCTGCTTCATTAAGGATGGGGACAACATGTAATTAATTTGTTTAGCTCTCCTTAATTTTTTCCTAATAAATGCAGCTTTGCTCCTGTCTCTTGCATCAGCCTCATTCTCATCTTCTGCGTCTGTGAATCTGTTGTTCTCTGGTTTCTCAGCATGAACCAGGCTTGGATACTTTGCGGTACCCGAGTGAGAACAGCAAATGTATGCAGTTTTATCGCAGAAGTTGTCACCAAGGTGTATTCGGTTCTCTTCGTTGCATTTTTCGGGGAGAATGCAGGTGCCCCAATGCATGTCTTGATGTTTTGGCCCTTGGCATTTGAATCCCCATGGTTCTTAAAAATTAATGAATCAGGTTATTATTCGCTAGCCATATCCTATTTGAGTTTTGTAACAGTTGCTACACATATAACCGTTAACTACGTATCATCATATCAGCCTATAGCCGTCCACTGCTGAACGTAGGCTTCCCCCAAAGAGCGCCAACCATCCCAGTCCGGAGCAGCCCGCAACCATCCGCTACCCGCCCCCTTATACAGGGTTATTTGTAAAACAATGACAACCTCTCAGGACTATGTTACTAACATCATAATCAACAACTTTTGTTCTATGACATTTAAAATTTTACCTTTTTTTTTTTCATCAGATTTTCATACAAAAATAAAAACATTTAAATTGAACGCTCTAAATGTTACGAAGTCTATGCGAAGCAAACGATAGCGATAGTAAAATAGCGAGGGGAGCGGGGTTAGGGCGGCGGGGGTGTTTGTACTGGACCTATTTACAATTTTACGAAAATCCTTCAGTCGGGCATTCGCTTCGATGCGCTTGCGTTGCTTGATTCTGTAAAAAATTATAGAACAAAAGTTGTTGTTTATGATGATAGTAATACAGTCCTGCAAGGTTGTCATTGTTTTACAAATAACCCTGTATAAATCATCTTTCCACCGTAGCCTAAACGTGCTCTCCACTCTAACATGTGTCTGCTCCACTGACCCTCCGCAACTACGCATAATGCCTATGACCCATCAAACTAAGTCACAAGCAAAATTTTTTGCTGGGACACGACACTGTTTATCAAAACCACGCAAATTATTCTACTTATGGGTGCTTAAAATATAGGAGCCCTTGGAGCTTAGAAAATTTAACACTTGTTTTCGTAAAAAAACGTAGTAAATAGTTGTACTTAACTTCGACCTTCAATATCTCCTAAACTCGTGGATTCCCAGGTATGACGTAGTAAAAGAAAAATAATAATAGGTAATTATGTGCAGTAGCGTGGCGTGTGTTGGAGGAGCCCTGTATTAAAATTAGTTGGTGGCCCAAATAAAGAGTAAAGATTTCTCAGGAAACAAAAATGCTTGCAAAAAATAAATTAAAATAAATATTTATAGATTATAAGTTATCGCTTCCTCCTAGAAATTGAGTTAGCCAAACAATATGACAGTTTTTTTTTATGTTTTTTTCCCGGGAAGTGACATTGTGGATAACAGTTTACAAATTTTTGCCTTCATACATTAGGGGTCCCTGCAGCCCGGGGTCCCCGTATCATTGATACGGCGGTAGCTACGCCACTGGGTATGTGCCTCTTTACGGCCTATAGTGTAGATCTACTGAAAGGTTGCGAGTGCGGTGCTCCTGACCAGACGATGGCCCACTTACCGCAGTGTGCACAGTGTCCCGACACCTGCACTTTAGAGGACATCAAAAACGCCGCTGATCCCGCGATAAACGTGGCAATCTGAGGCTAAGTACAATAAAGAAAAGGGCTTTATTTTAACTAACGATTCGAAAAGAACAAGACACATATTAGTACTTACTGGGTACTGCAAATGTGGCATCGTCACCCTGGATGTCCGTGATGCTAACGGGCACAAATTTCCGCACCTCCCTCTTTGTGGAAAACTGCAACTTCACATAAGAACTGGAACTGCTTTCCTCCCATATTCTTCTTTGATTATACTTATTAGAAACTGGTATTGTATAGAGAAATGATCTCCCAGTTTCTGGACTTCTTTCGGGATTTCCGATGGATTTTGAAAAGGTCTCATTGCTAATAATATTTATTTTTTTCAGTGTATTATCTTTTGCATTTATTTGTTTTTGGTCTTGTAAGTATTTTGATAAGTCTTGTAGTATCTTAATTTTTTCTGTGGTATTTTTAGACGGATCTAATATTGATAGAACTGTTTTTTTGAAGTTTAAAAATGCATCAGTAGTTGATAACACCAATAGCATGAAGTAGAAATAATGCATTTTCTTTGAAATTTTTAAGTACCGTTTCTTACTTTTATGTTGAAAAGAGATTTTCTTCATAAACGTATTGTTTACTAAATTTTTATCGGGTGTATATGTTTTTGAATATTAATACAGTTATAGTAGCAAATCAGAATTAAAACCATTAAATATTTACTGGTGTGTTTATTTTAAACTAGCAAATCGGCCCGGCATCGTGCGGGTGAAAATTTCCGACGTTTTCAGTGAATTATCAAAAAAAAATTTCAAATTTATCCGAAAAATAACAACAAAAAAACTTTAGTCGTGCCACTTGAGGAAGAGAGAAAGAAAATGAGCGAGCGCACTGCTCTCTCTTACTTCTACAGTAACATACGAAACGTAACTTTCTCTGTTTCTATCTTCACTAACTTATATCTCACTCTCAACTTCCGTTCGCGCGATCACATTCATTTCCGTAACGCTCTCGTCAAGCATTTACCAGCTTACTCCCCAAGTCAAGCGTGCGTAAAGAAGTTTTACTTCAAAAAGAATCACCCAAATCGAAATCGGTCCAGCCGTTCCCGAGTTTTGCGCTAGCCATTCAATTTTATTTTATATACCTAGAAGATTATTTTTAGCTTGTGTCGTTCTACTGTAGAGCAAAGGCCTCCCATATACATTTAGCCCTTTTAAATAGTGTCTATTTGCTATTGTTGGACCGCCCTGTTGGTGCTGTGTCAACGAGAGCGACCCCTAAACGTCTGGTCTTTAGTTCGATTGCTAGGTCACTAAAAGTGTTGTGATGTTCTATGATGTGTTATGTTGTGGAATTTCTAAGTAGCTTCATATCCAAAACTACACCTTGTCTTGCATAAGCTCTTATATATTGTTACCGCTATTTTGATCAAGTTCATAAAGTATGAGGTACCTTTTAGGGTTCCGCAGGAAACGGAGCCAGCTAGCCCCATTTTTTTTTTTGGGAGGTGGGAAATCATCAAATAACTTCTCCCGCCCTGGGCGGGGCGGGAGGGAGTGTCAGACTTTTGCTGACTAAAACCCACCCATGTTCCTTCTTGTGCCCTTTGCGTTCTGGGGGCGCGGTATCTCTTACGAACAACCCGCAGCCCCGGTAAATAAGCTAGCCCCATTAAGGCTACGTTTCTACTAGAAATGTGCGGGTATGCGTAGCGAGGGATGTGTGTTAAAATTATCATAATTTTAAGTGATATTACTAAACTTTAAAATCTCATGACCTATAGAGATTTTCACACCAAAAAAAACAGTCGTTTCCCAGCAATAATTTTAGCCCCATGTTACTTCATTTGATGGGCAGTAACTATCTATATTAAAACAATAAAAATAAAGTACCTAAACTAATTAGTTTTGGACGTACGGAACCATTTAGTATCTACGCGTAACTGAATCGCACTCGGACGGTTTTTATTTTGTAATTCAACAAGAATTTACCAGAGCAATAAAATATAAAATAGGTTCAGTCATAAAAATTGAAAGGTTTTAACATTTATTATTACAGTTTTCGATAAAAATTTCACGGCACTGCGTTTTTTAAGAAATCTTGTGATAATATATTCCATCTACTGAGAAATGTCGAAATAAAATGTATTATATTTACCTAACGTTATTTATTCTGACTCTCAACGCTGTTCATGCATCTATATATTCGAATCTAAAACAAAATGTCCTATCATTATTGTACGAGGGTGAATCTAATAAGGGAGATTCTACAATTTCGAAACGACGAAATTCAATGAGATATTTTAATCACAAAAAACAATTAGATGAGGAAGATAGGCGGAAAGCTCAGGAGAAAGCCAATGTTTTGAGAAGTGTAAGAGCACTCGAGGAAGACTTAAACAAGGGACGAGATATAGCTCTGTCAAAATTCACTGGAAACCAAGACAAATTAGGTTTAAACGGGGGGCGAAATAAGCCTCCCTCAAAACCCTTTAGAGACAAACTAGAGACGGAAGCCTTCCGCAGGGATCCAGTATTAAATGATCTGATGATGGAAAGATTTGGGATGAACGCAAGGCGCGCTAGCGGTAGTTCTAGCTCTGAATCCACTTCGTCCAGTTCTGGGGAGAATTTTTGGATGCACGATTGGGAAGAGCATTGGATGAAGAAGAAATTTGAGGCACTTAACTCTTCATTGCCCAGGGGTGACGTGGTTAATATGGTGGCAGCCAGTAAGTTCACCTTTTTTTATATCATTGGATGACAAACAAGGCGACGCGACGGCCGACCTGGTGTTAAGTGGTACCACTGCCTATAGACTTCTGCAATAACAGAGGTCTTGCAAATGCGTTGCAAGCCCACTAATCCTGCTTCCTACTCATATTATATATGCGAAAGTTTTGTGAGGATGGATAAATGGATCGATAGATGGATGTTTTTTATTCTTTCACGCTTAAATGGCTGAACGGATCTGGATGAAATTTGGCACTGAGATAGATTGTAGTGTGGAATAACACATAGGATACTTTTCATGCCGGAAAAATGTACAGTTCCCGTGGGATAATATATCAAATTTGGCGCGTACGAAGTCGCGGGCAGAAGCTAGTGTTTCATATGTCTGTATTAACATTTCGCAACGAGCTCTACTATTAGAATTAGGAACCAATTTCAATATCATACTCACTAATCTTATAAAGCTGGTGTTAATGTTAGGAACCACTGGTCCCATTTGGAAAAATCCTTTTGCCTTATATAACATCACCCTTCGACCCACGGGAGCGGAGCTGTAACTAGGAGTAACTGAACGCGGGTATACCTAGGTATTTATACAATTCAAACTGAATTGCCATTTAGTAAGTCACTTGTGTAGCTAAAAATGTTTTAACTTAATTAAAGATTTTTTGTGAATATATGCTTTAAGGGCCATGGGGAGTCGCCTGCGGAGATCCTAACCAGCACGACATGCCCTGGGGAACATGCATGCTGCCCGCGGAATGCGACTCCGAGTACAGAATATATAGAGGTGATTACTTCTGCGGTAGAACCGGCTACATTTGCTGCGCCCTCCTAGCGACGAACTACGACATGTACCAAGGTCTAGACGTGTCCTTTGAAGCCAGCAGCTTCGAAACCGACGAGAGTGACAAAAAACTCGCCAATAAGCTAGACGAAAAAAAGAAACGCAATTCCAAAAAAAGAAAACGTAAAAGGGACCGAGAAAGAAGGAAGAAAAACATACAGAAGAGTATAAGAAGAATAATAAGAGAAATCAAGAGTATATTGACTAAGGCTTATAAGAATGGAACAGCCCAGAGGAAGAGGAAGACGAAGGAGTTAAAGAGGTTTATAGAAATGATGAAGAAACAGTACAAAAAAGATCGTAAAGCTGTAGTGAATGTTCATGAATTTGAATTGGGAAAGGTAGACGAGAAATTGCAATCGAAGTTGAATCATATCCAAGGTGTAAACGAAGCTTTTATGGGCAACGACACGTTTAGCGATATTGTGGTAAACGGAACGGTAAATAAGGAAAACCTACAAAGGTTTTTACGAGCGCATCCGGAGTTGGCGAATTATTTCCAACATAGGCGAACAGGTTTCAACTTAAAGCCAAAGATGGAGCAAGAGCCAAGGTCAGAAAATATTAAGCGAAAAACAGTGAAAACCAAACCTAAAGTTCTTGACTATGACGTCGAGTACGGCATGCTTTATTATTGAGCAATAAAACTTAGCAGCTATATCATTTCTTGATTCATCATTATATGACAAACAAGCCGACGGCCCACCTAATGTTAAGTGGTCACCGCTGTCTATAGACATCTGAAATACTAGAGGCTTTGCAAATGCATTGCTACTCCAGAGACAAAGTTGATCAGTCTCATGTGCCTGACATTACACCGGCACCCATACTCTTCGAACTGGAACACAGCAACGCTGCTTTGCGGCAGAAATAGGTATGGTAGCAGAACCTTCTCCGTCGAGCTCCTTCATAGAGAGCTCTACTATTAATGCCGCAGCTATGACGCTATTGTTGTGTCCGAAGTAACCAAGCCGGCGGGTTCGATATCAAGCAAGTCCCTATGTGACTGCCTAGTTAGCTTAATGGTCCTAAGCATGACTGCTACGCTAGAGGTCTTGGGTTCGATTCACAGGTCCAGCAAAAAGTGTTATTGGGTTTTTCTATGAAATTCTCAGTAGCAGCTCGGAGTTAGGATTTGTGCCCGTTTAATGGCAATAGGCTCGTCCACTATTTACATGGGACCTAAACATGCCGGCGGACTGTGGGTGTACATTGTTACACTTCTGCCTAACCCTTCGGGGAATACCGGCGTAATGGTATGTACTTTATAATTTTATCTTTGACATCACTAATATCGGTCAAGATAAATAAAACATTGTGAGGAATTGTAGTAAATATGAGTGTCAAATCGCGATTCCGTGCCTTCCTAGTACGAGAAGAGGCCTTTGGCCGGCAGTGGAACAATAATAGGCTGATATTATTATTACTAGCTATTACTCGCGACTTTGTTCGCGTGATTGTACCTAAGTTATAGCGGTCGAAGCCGCGGATTAAACGCAGTCTATATCCTTTCATGTGGTTCGAGTTCGCTCCGTACCGATTCTCATCATAATCGGTTCAAAAACGACGCAAAAACGACGGGGTGTTATGGGTTTGACGTGTGTATGTGTCTGTCTGTGGCATCGTAGCTCCCGAACGCACGAACCGATTTTGATTTTGTTTTTTTGTTTGAAATGTTTATTAGTCGGGAGAGTTCTTAGCTATGTTTGATGGAAATCGGTTCAGCGGTTTCAAAGTTAGGAGCTCTTTTGTTAGCTGCGGAAGGGACTTCTATTTTTCTGTCGGGGGTTATTTAAAATTTTAATTTTGTGTTTATGCATTTATTATTAAAACTGCTTATACACACATAACTCAACGAATGCTATGAAAAATGATATGTTTAGTTCGGAAAAAGCCACGACATAAAGTCACTTGAATTCGATAAATCTTCTGGACGAAACTGGTGCATAATGCATGTGAAGCCAGCGATCCTGCGGGTTGTACTGAATGTATCAGTGAAGAATAACGTGGGTTGTTTTATACAAGCTTAGGGCTCTTACAATTTATGCGTTGGGCACCGCACTGCTGCGGCCCTGAAGCAGGGACGGACTGCACATGGATGGTAGTCTTCTTTAATTCATTTATTTGATTTTAATTTATTCGTTTTCGACGGCGCGTTCGTGTTCCATGCGCGCCTCAAAGAGATGTCAGCAATTATTGGAGGGGCCACGCAGGGCCGATGCCTGCCGGGGATGCGGGTTGTTCGAAAAAGATACCGCGTCTCCGGAACGCAAAGGGGACAAAAAGGAACATGGGTGGGTTTTGTCAGTAAAAGTCTGACACTCCCTCCTACCCCGCCTAGGGTAGGGGAAGTCACTTGATGATTTCCCATGTGGAACAAAAAAAAAGCCCAAAGTAAAAGTCAAAGTCATGTCATTAATTTTAATTAGACCCAAGGGGTTCTCAATCTTTTGTGTACCTACTGCAACTCCCTTTACAGGTTGCGGGTTCGATTCCCACACGGAACAAACATTTGTATGACTTACAGATAGTTGTTCCGGGTCTGGCTGTTTGTGTATGTGAGTTTATATGTTTGTAAACGCACCCACGATACAGGAGAAATTCCTAGTGTGGAGCCAAGTTTATCAAAAAAAAATAAAAATTGTCCTCGTAATTAGCAATGTCTTAATTCCGCAGAAAAGTCAAAATAGGTACCTTCCACAAACAGACAAACATAAGCACTTAAGGACTAGAACATTATTTCCTATGGGACTATTAAACTGGGTAATGTTTTGGTAGATAAACCGCAAGATGTCTTCAATATCCGTGTATATTTCGGGGTAAGTTCCCCTTTGTATTCTGTTCACGTTGCACCCTTTGGGGGTAAAAGAGTCGGGGTAGAAAATAAGCGAGTCACTTAAAACTACACAACTTTCGCATTCATAATATTAGTATGGAAGTACGGATGTTATGAAGAGTTATTATTTATTTATTTAAAATAACTAAACTCCTAACACTAATAACTGCCTCGGTAGCCTAGTGGTCCTAAGAGCGACTGCTACGCTAGAGGTCTTGGGTTTGATGCCCAGGTCGAGCAAAAAGTGTTATTGGGTTTTTCTGTGAAATTCTCTGTAGCAGCTCGGAGTTAGGATTTGTGCCCGGTTAATGGCAATAGGCTCGCCCCCTATTACATGGGACGTAAACATACCGGCGAACTGTGGGTGTACATTGTTACACTTCTGCCTAACCCTTCGGGGAATACAGACGTGATGGTATGATGATGACAAAAGATAAAATAGTTTTGTAAATCAGTAGAGCATTACGTTCCTGCGCTGTAGTTCGCAGGTGGTGCGATAGATGTCGCCGCAGGCTTTCAACTAGGTAGCTGAGTACATATTAAAATCAAAATAAAAACATTTAAAAATATAAAAAATAGTAGCCCATCGGCGCCGGGAAAAGGGCCCAAGCTACCGGTGGTCAGGGCTCCTGAGAAAGGAATTTCATAACAATACTCGCCGTGTCTAGGAGTACCGCTTTCTGAATCAAGCCCTAGATCCAGCCGTCTACGAGAGCCTCCTTAGATGTCGGTCGAGGCTCTAGGATATTACGCCATTGGCCGTCATGACTATCCGCACAATGATTGTTGCACTCACTGTAGGGTAAAAGAGGGATAGACGCCTCAGGCGTATGCACCGATTGTAATTACTCTAGTTTCGCGAATGGATCGCCTGCTATTTAGGCAACTGTCCCATACATGGGATAGTTGTCCCAAAAGCTAGAGGTCCGCAAAAATTGCTAATGCGCTGGAAATATCGAAGATAATGTTTTTTACTTTTCATAAATTTGTAAATAAAGAACCAAAGTACTTGCTAGTTTTGCAAATAAAATATTTCGATTTTTGTACTGGCAGATATAAAATGATTTCAAAAAGTGTGGCATCTATCCCACTTTTACCCTATTGCTTTATTATAATATCACATCGAGCCAAACCACACAAATCGCTTTCTCTCATGATTCCTAAGGAACTCGCTTATTTAGAAGCTCGCACCTGTTTACAAGGCCACCAGATAAGGTAATAGCCAGTGCTAATCAGAGCGGCGCCCAGGGAATGGGCCGGTTCCGAACCCAGCACCTTCACGCTGATAAGTAAGACTTATTTTTAAAGAAAAAAGTGAAAAGTATGAGTTACATAGCGGGTGGAAACAGACACTTAACGAAGCCGCAAGTTTGGTGATACGGTTTTTTTTAAAGCTCAGGCAACTCTTAAAATTCTGTCCCTCTAGTATTATAAGCGCGGAAGTTTGTGAGGATGGATGGATGGATGTTTGTAACTCTTTCACGCTTAAATGGCTGAACGGAATTAGATGAAATTTGGCACCCTTAAGTGATCTATCAAAGGCAACTAGGTTCAATATTTTTCAAATGTGACATTTAAAAGTTCCTTTTAATGCTCTAATTGAAATAAATGACTAAATTTTGACTTGATATTTAGACCTGATGTTAAGTGGTCACCGCTGCTTAAATACATCTGCAATACCGGAGGCCTTGCAAATGCGTTGCCATCCCAGAGACAAAGTTGAAATATTCTCTCTTAAATTTATCACTAGCTGATGCCCGCAGCTTCGGTCTTGTTGATTTTTCCAACTGTGTTGGGGTCGGCTTCCAGTCTAACCGGATGCAGGTGAATACCAGTGTTTAACATGGAGAGACTGCCTATCTGACCTCCACAACCCAGTAACTGGGCAACACGATACCTCTTGGTTAGAGTGGTTGTCAGACTTCCTGGCTTCTGACTATCAGTAACAACTGTCAAAGATTTAGGAATGACAGCCGGGACCAACGGCATTACGTGCTTTCCGAGACGGGGGTGTCACACCACAAAACGTCCGAACTCCGGGTTGCTATTGAGCAAATCCTAATGGAAAAACCCAATAACACTTTTTGCCCGACCTGGAAATCGAACCCGGGACCCCACGCTTATCAGTCGGAGAGTGTCACTTAACTCAACGCTTTTAGGCACCAAATAATTTATCATTATAAAAAATATTTTAACGCACACGATTTAAAGCCTTATTTTGAATGGCATATCTACAATGTCGGAATTTGTTCTGTAATAATGAGAGATGACCCCAAGTCTGTGAACAATTCTTTCGTACAACGTATCATCGACTGCGAAAATACAGCACGTCCGTACATTATCACTGCAAACTTACCCATGCTGTTAGCTTAGAAGAATATGGACCTTAACTCCTTGAAATAGGGGTGTTGAAGGTGGAATTAGGATATTGGCAATCAGGCAAAGACATGTCTGAACATGGTTTTGGAACACCGCCAGCTTGCGCACCGTTGTTTGCGCTGCTAACTCATAGTGGTATTTTAGTTGTAAAATCTGAACTTTATGAACAATGTTAGGAAATATCGGTCATTGTGCTTTAGATAGTAGGTAATAGAGCTCTTTGTGAAGGAGCTCGTCCCGGGAAGTACTACCACCACTTGCGTAGTGCCCTAGTACTATCAGGGCGGGTTCAAGAAAAACAAAAATCTTCATGAAGTACTTATACACCATCATGCCTGTATTCCTCGAAGGGTTAGGCAGTCGTGTACCAATGTACACCCACAGTCCGCCGGTATGTTTAGGTTCCATGTGGGGGCGAGCCTATTGCTATTAACCGGGCACAAATCCTAACTCCGAGCTGCTACTGAGAATTTCATAGAAAAAACCCAATAACAATTTTTGCTCGACCTGAGAATCGAACCCAAGACCTCTAGCGTAGTAGTCGTGCTTAGGACCACTAGGCTAACGAAGCAGTTCGTAAGTAAGTAAGTAAATTTATTAGTTTGTATAAATATGGTGTACATACATTTCATACAAGGTATTAATTACAGAAATGTTGTAACATAACGGCGTACAAATTGGTAACGAGAGATTTTGCGTAAATTGCGATAATATTCATCATAATTACAATATATAATTACTAATTTAATCCTAATTATTTCTTGAACATTATCAATATCATTCAATAATATGGCTGCCGGTGTAATTACAGGCACATGAGACATTTTAACTATGTCTCTGGGATGGCAACGCATTTGCAAGGCCTGTGGTATTGCAGATGACTATAGGCAGCGGTGACCACTTAACATTAGGTGGGCCGTCGGCTTGTTTGCCATTTAGTGATATAAAATTATGTAGCGTATAAAAATGTTTGGCTATACAATATCGGGTTGGCGCATTCGGTTAGGTATTGTCAATAAAAAGTTATCAATGTAAAACCGAATTGGTCGATCCGCTTAAGTGTAAACCTTCAAAGGAATAAACAAACAAACAATTTTATTTTACCTCTTCATAATATTAGCTCAGACAACTTGATATCGAGATGAAAGTAAAAAAACGTAAGGAAATTTGAATTTTGCGGGTCCCCTAGCGCTTTGGGCAAGATTAAACTTATTGTGCTGCTTTACCTGATCTAGAAAATAGGGTTGGCGTTTCTAAGATCTGCCAACCAAGACAAGAAACTTGAAAACTCCGGAATTTGTTGCAAAAAAATCCCTTTCTAGAAGTTTCATAGAAAATCCATACATAAAAAAATGTGCGTGTGTACAAGTGATATGCATAAACGGACAGATTACGACAGGATCTAAATATAGCATACTGTAAAAATAAATTATTATTTTTTTTCCTGAAAATGGTGACCGTTCATTTAATAACATTTATTTTTATTAAATACAAAAATTGAAAATTTAAAAATTTATTACATACATACAAATTGTGACAACTCAATTCTACTATCATAAAGCGTGGCAATGCGTCAATCAATTGACTTACTTTTTATGAACTGTCAAAACGTGACTCTCCCATAGATTTTATATGGCAATATCGAACTGTGACGTCACATATCGGCCTACACAATTGACTGACTATTTATTGAGTTCGAAGCAAATAAAAATCTAATTTTACAATAAATTGAAAACCAATCGTATTTCATGGGTAAAATAAAGTGTTTTTTTACAGATGTTATGACTTGGAATTATTGGTGAGTGGTATCAATACCCAATTTGTTTCATACCCCGCTCGGACGTTTCCCGGACGTCTTTCCCATCTAAATTAGGACGAATCCTAGAAAACCCTTCACGGATGGCAAGCCTAGTCAAAGGTAACAATAAAAATTAAAAAATATTCGCTTTCTCGTACATGTTTGGCATTTTCTTCCACCCTCATATTGGATACATTCTGACTACGGCACTGAGTTTAATATAAAAAATACAATACATTTGTGCTGTTTGTAAAGGCCAGTCGTTATTGAGTTGGGCCCCGCGAGGCCCACTGTGTGTACTACGAAATTCGTTTATATTTGCTCAAGGCCAATTCTGAGAGTGTGTTGTTTTGATTGCACTGGTGACTTAGATTTTTCCTTAAAGGTGACAATGTAGTTCAATAGTGGTCGTAAATAAAAAATAGTTTATTAGTCGTGAGGACAGCTCTTCTGAAAAACGTTTCTAACACTAGGACGTTCTCTTGTATCGTGAGAGCGTTGACAAACATAAACTCACATACACAAATAGTCAGACCCGGAACAAATATCTGTAGGCCATACATATAATTGATTCGCGCGAGAACCGAACTCGCGACACGCAGACACTAACATATACATACAACACTCTCACTCTCTTTCTTACATTCATCATCATCATCTACTTAGCCTTTTCCCAACTATGTTTGGGTCGGCTTCCAGTCCAACCGGATACAGCTGAGTACCAGTGTTTTACATGGAGCGACTGCCTATCTGACCTCCACAACCCAGTTACTGGGTAACACAATACCTCTTGGTTAGAGTGGGTGTCAGACTTCCTGGCTTCTGACTATCTGTCTGACTGTCAAAGATCTACGAATGACAGCTGGGACCAACTGCTTTACGTGCTTTTCGAGCCACGGGGGTGTCACACCACCAACTTCCAAACTCCGGGCTGCTACTGAGCAAATCTTAATGGAAACACCCAATAACATTGTTTACCCGACCTCGGAATCGAACCCGGGACCCCACGCTCATCAGTCGCGCTTGCGACCACGAGACCAACGGGGCAGTCAAGTCAGTCACTCTCTTTTTTACATTATCGATTTGAAAAGAAGAAGAAGATTGTAATTAGCCGCAAACGTCATGCATGTGTATATGAAATAGGCACATTTACAGGTGCATAAATCTTCAGGTTAGTAGTAGTAGAGCTCTTTGTGAAGGAGCTCGTCCGGGGAAGTACTATCAACATACCTATTTCTTCCGCAAAGCAGCGTAGCTGTTTTCCAGATTGAAGGGTATGGGTACCGGTGTAATTACAGGCACATGACACATTTCAACTTTGTCTCTGGAATGGCAATGCATTTCCAAGGCCTCTACATACCATTACGCCTATATTCCCCAGAGGGTTAGGCAAAGGTGTACCAATGTACACCCACAGTTCGCCGGTATGTTTTTAGGTCCCATGTAATAGGGGGCGAGCCTATTGCCATTAACCGGGCACAAATCCTAACTCCGAGCTGCTACTGAGAAATTCATAGAAAAACCCAATAACACTTTTTGCTCGACCTGGGAATCGAACCCAAGACCTCTAACGTAGCAGTCGCGCTTAGGACCGCTAGGCCAACGAGGCAGTTCAAGGCCTCTAGTATTGCAGATATGCGGTAGTGATCATTTAACATCAGGAGGGCCGTCGGTTTGTTTGCCAGATAGAAAAAAATAAATAACAGAAAAAGATTCGTGGCCCCGAAAAAAGTAAAGAAAACAATTTCTTCTTTATTTGGCAAGCACATTATTGCCGACATGACATCATTTTAATATGTACTTACGTGTCGCGGGCGGCAGCAGGTAGGAACCGCATTCATGAATAATAATAGATACGTCTGTTTGTTGAACGAAGCTTTCTATTTTGTGGGAGATTAATTTTATAAGCTTTTCTGATGTAGGAAAATAACATTCTTGGTTTACATTGCTAAGAGGATATTTTTGACTGTGCGTTGTTGTGCATTTCATGCAAATGTTTTATGGTTTCCTATTGGTTAATAAGTAACTAAATTACAATAAGACGACTATCGTAAATTTCGGTTATCACGGAGGCGGATGGAGCAGCGAAATAAAAAGTAGTCCTTTTTTTGGGTTCAGACTAGAGACGAGTCCGATATCATGTCACATGTAAAAATCATCGATATTTTAAAATCATTTCATCATGTAATGACAACGACAAAATCATCAATGCTTTTAAATCATTTATCGAATGAACGCGAACTTCTGTGATTCGAATCGGACGGGCTCGGGCCGTCTCAGGCACTGCGGTGTGAATTGTGACGTTGCGATCGGCGATCTCAGCCCGTGTCTAGTTCAGACTTATAATAATAATCTTTTATTTCAAGCAACTAAGGCCCATAAAACACATCTATCTATACTTATAATAAATCTGTAGAGAGGTCAATTCTGTACATGAAATATATTTCCAAAATAACTATCAGGGGGTGATTAGGGATCGATACTGATGCCAAAAATGCAATCAGTAAAATTTTTGTCTGTCTGTCTGTCTGTCTGTCTGTATAACCGTTATAGAAACAAAAACTACTCGACGGATTTTAACGAAACTTGGTACAATTATTTTTCATACTCCTGAGTTGGTTATAGTATACTTTTCATCACGCTACAATCAATAGGAGCAGAGCAGTGAAGGGAAATGTTGAGAAAACAGGAGAAGTTACTCCATTTTTTAAGCTTCTGTCGCGTGTGCAACCTTAATGGTTAAAGCTACACAGAAATCATGTATGACGGAAATGTTCTCCTTAAAATTATATAAAATATATCCCACGACAGCATATGTCTATCTTATATGGTTGACTCACAATATCACGTGTAAGTCCCGATAGCTTAGCAGTTCGAAGCTTTCTAATTATATTTGTCTACTTTTACGTTTATAACACTCTCAGTCATCCCTAATTAAAAAAGTTAACATTATTAACTATTCCATAAAAAAGAATCATAGAAATAGATTGACATATTATATTTCCCTACTAAAATATAAAAGTTAATCTGTCTGTTACATCAAAACCACTGAACCGTGAGGAAGAACATAGGCTACTTTTTTTTTACGAAAAACGATGGAAACGCGGACGAAGTTGTGGGCAACAGCTAGTTACATATAAAAGCATAAGAACAATAACTATACTTAAACTAATACATAATCTTACTATATAACAAATTTAAAAACTACTGCACACCAAGTGACGGTGTCGTATTAGACGGCGAGGTGTCGCGTAGCCGGCCTCGGAAACGTCGATATAGCACACCTTTCGGCCTAAACTCTTCCTTGAGGAAGGTCACCAATTGGTGAGTCGGCACGCGCACCGAAAATTTGTATTATGGCGCGCCTCCAACTTCTCCAACCTCAAGTTCCAGTTTGTCTTCACCCGTATATACTCCACGATGTCCCCAACCTTCGTTGAGTGGTACAGACGGGACACGTATAGCAGCGTCGTCGATACCGCAGGACGTAGCAGCATGTTAGAACCTGCCAGCGCCGTTCCACACTGGTTCCGACTAGGAGGCTTCTTCCCCTTCTTCCTCTCCACCTTCACGAAGCCATCCTTGTTAGTCGTGGCGAGCTGTCTCGAATCCCTGTTGGTAGGTTCACAGCACCTCTTCTCAACCCCCTTCCTGGTCTGCGACACAGGTTTTTTGATTACCCTGTACATTTCATGGCAGAGTTACTTTCGCATATATGGTTGAGGATTTTATAGATTACCTATTTCTTTTTTTTTGGGGGGTGGGAAATCATCAAATAAATTCTCCCGCCCTGGGCGGGGCGGGAGTGAGTGTCAGACTTTTACTGACTAAAACCCACCCATGTTCCTTCTTGTGCCCTTTGCGTTCCGGGGGCGCGGTATCTCTTACGAACAACCCGCAGCCCCGGCAGGATAGATTACCTATAAGATCTAAGTTTAGGTAATTTTTTCGTCAAATAACTTAGATTCAAATTTATGAATAATGTACTCAAAATGTTGTAATTTTCACAACAAGCTATTAAGTCACATTTCATTACAGAGCTCAGGTGCAAAACCAAAGTTTTTTCACTGATAGTAAGCAACACTTTTATGGGATATGTTTTATGATATATTTGGCATAAACATGGACGAAGTCGTGGGCTGAAGCTAGTATCTCAAAACTATTACATAGTTTCTATTATATAGCAGATATATAATATAGTTTACAAGATTTGTAAGACTTTTCATTACCTATTCCTGATTCAACAATTAAGCTGAATCTTTACATGGCTTTTAAAGAAAGAAACATTTTTCTGCCTCAACAGAGCTGGTCTCGTCACATTTCATGCCTTTAGGGTGAACGCACATCTGATGGAAAATGCGCTGAGCATCGATTGTTGATTGAACAGTCTGAAGAATTAGTTTTTTCGATTAAACGTTCGAATCTCCGGAACTCCTGGTCCGATTCTGAAAATTATTTTGCTAACAGAAAGCTACGATATCCCCGAATGATTTAATATTTACTTCATTGTTTTGTTTGAATGCGATAATCTCCGGAACTGCTAGTCTGATTCTGAAAATTCTATCTCGCAACCAATTCACACATACACCACAAAAACACCACACGCCCACACATACACCCACACATACACAGACTCACATTCCACATCGCATACTTTTTTTTTCTTTCTGAAGCAACGCAATTCCTTACTTTTATAGATTAAGTATATTTTACTGCACCCGCTATATTTTACGGATCCGAAGAAAAACCACGCGGACACATTCGCAGGCAACAACTAGTATATAATAAAACATACAAACCTACACACATAACTCATAATGTGTTAGTGGCTATCAACGATTCGTCGAACGCATAATTTCTTTTCAATTTTTATTTCATGGGTAAATCCTTAAAGTCAAATTTAAATCATTTATTTCAATTAGACCATTAAAAGGCACTTTTGAACGTTACTTATATGTCAAAATTAACTCCAGTTGCCCATTCCAAAAGGTAGTTTCGTGTGGAGAAGAACGGGCAAGAAACTCATCACGTACTAACATAACATACCATCAAGCCTGTATTCCCCGAAGGGTTAGGCAGAGGTGTACCAATGTTCACCCACAGTACGCCGGTACGTTTTGGTCCCATGTAATAGGGGGGAGCCTATTGCCATTAACCGGGCACAAATCCTAACTCTGAGCTGCTACTAAGATTTTCATAGTAAAACTCAACAGCACTTTTTGCTCGACCTGGAAATGGAACCAAAGAACTCTTGCGTAGCAGTCGCGCTTAGGGCCACTAGGCCAACGAGGCAGTTATCATTACGTACTCTTTTAAAAAAATGTATATCGTGGACTGCCTTCGCCTCTGGAAAGGGGTTTCGGATTACTGACTAAAACCCCACGGTGTTCCTCCAACTACCTTGGTTGGAGCATAGGAGTCGCTCTGAACATTCTTCTGCACCCGTGTACATCCACCTTTACGATTTGAAAACTAATTGCAACTCACTTCAGTGTCAGCTCGCAGTGTCAGCCTCATTAGTGACGTAACAAGCTTCGCAATGGTCATCCAATGGTTTTTGAGTTCGTTGCGGGGACCGACAGTCAAATGGCTGCAAATAGCGGTTAGGTTGAATAGTTCAGCAAATAGCTTGCCATTCAAATTACGGCTTGAAATCGTGTGTTTTTTTTTTTGCAATGACATGATCAAAAAGGTGACCGCTGGCGGGCGGCATGTTAGTAGCTAACAATTGAGAGCGATGCTGTTATAATAAGTGTTGACCATAAAACGTTCGCAATATTTGCTATTCTAAGCGCGCCTGCTACCCTAGAGGTCTTGGGTTCGATTCCCAGGTAGAGCATAAAATTGTTTTTTGGGTTTTTCTATGAAATTCGCAGTAGCAGCTCGGAGTTAGGATTTGTGCCCGGTTAATGGCAATAGGCTTTCCCTTTAATACATGGGTCCTAAATATACCGGTGAACTTGTTACACCTCTGCCTAACCCTTCGGGGAATACAGGCGTGATGATGTGTTATTTGCTATTCTTGAGGTTATAAAATGTTAACGATACTGGGTTTTAAGTACTGCTAGAACCAAACCACGTCAAAAACGTCTACCATTATTTGAAGAAATTGTATTGATTTTGGAAATTTAATGGTCATTAATGTAAAATGTATTCTAAGCATCATTCTATTCTATAAACTTAATGAGTTGAAATTTGTGGGAAAAATATAATCGACATACACAGACGACATGGCTGGCGCAGTAGCTGAGCGATTGGCTGCCGCGCTGCGTATCGCGAGTTCAATTCCCGCACGGAACAAAATATACGTATGGCCTACAGATAAAGGGCTAAGACAGTAAGAAATTCTAGTGTAAGGCAACGTTTTTATATTTTATGAAAAAGAATCCGCGTAACATTTATATTTTGGATGCAATCACGAAATTTTCAACTCTATTTCTACCGCGTTATAGTCAATAATGAATTCATCACTGTAAGATATTGCTACTCTGTCTTGCTAACCCTAAGCTACTACTGAACAGCTTAACAATATTGCAAACCATTACGTACTCTTGAGCTATGGAGATAAGGAGCTATTCACTTAAACTGTCACTGGAACACTATTAACATGCTGAGACCCAATAGTGTCGCACTACGTGCTTCTAAACACAATTTAAGGACAGTTTATGGCGTATTAGTGATTCAAGTCTTTGTTTTGCCTGCGTCTTCGTTCGCGTGGATGTCAAATCTGTACAAATGAATAAAATTGAAGCGTTTCTCTGTCCCCGCGGTTTTACTCGCATTAATCTACTTTATTTTATTTGGATAAATTACAGCTAAAAAATGTTATATTCAACAAGAACACAAAAAACAATGGCCAATCACAAGTTTTCGCAATTAACTAACTAATATAACATAACACATACCATGATGCACACACACCCACACACACACCCACAGTTCGCCGGTATGTTTAGGTCCCATGTAATAGGGAGCGAGTCTATTGCCATTAACCGGGCACAAATCCTAACTCCGAGCTGCTACTGAGAATTTCATAGAAAAACCCAATAACACTTTTTGCTCGACCTGGGAATCGAACCCAAGACCTCTAGCGTAGCATTTGCGCTTAGGACGACTAGGCTAACGAGGCAGTTATTAGTTAGTATTAATTAATACTAAGTTACACTAACAGATATTACATCGGCACCTATGACGAAAATAAACTCTTAGTTATGATAGTTTTGAGTCGAGAAACACTTTTTTTTTTTGGGGGGTGGGAAATCATCAAATAACTTCTCCCGTCCTGGGCGGGGCGGGGGGGAGTGTCAGACTTTTACTGACTCAAACCCACACATGTTCCTTCTTTTGCCCTTTGCGTTCCGGGGGCGCGGTATCTCTTACGAACAATCCGCAGCCCCGGCAGGCATCGGCCCTCAGTGGCCCCTTCCTTTGCTGACATCTCTTTGAGGCGCGCGTGGAACACGAACGCGCCGTCGACACGGCCTGTCGTTATGCAACGTAAGGACGGTGAGCTACCCATTGCTCACTGCATCGTCCACAGGCCCGTAGTCGAGAAACACTACGTCTTTAATAACTGCTACGTCCCCTTGTGTCGTAGCTCAATGATATTCTACCTTCGTCGATAAACAGGCTTGTAATGTAAAAAAAATGTAAAGATTTTTTCAAATTGAACCAGTCCCTGAGATTAGGATGTTCAAACAAACAGAGAAACTCTTCAGCTTTATCTAGATATTAATATTTATTACTATATAATTTTTTTTTGTTTGTTTGTGTGTTCTTAACGAATAGGCTCCGAAACTGCTGGACCGATTGTAACCATTGTTTCACCAATAAATATCTACATTATTCCTGAATAACATACGCTATATTTCCCCCCGTTGGTCCGTGACTACCCCGTTGGTCTCGTGGTCGCAAGCGTGACTGTTGAGCACGGGGTCCTGGGTTCGATCCACGGGTAGGGCAAAAAGTGTTATTGGGTTATTCCATTACGAATTTCTCAAAAGGAGCCCCGTGTATGGAAGTTGGTGGTGTAAAACACCCCTAGACTGGAAGCCGAACCCATCATAGTTGGGAAAAGGCTAAGGAGATGATGATGATAGGCTATACAACATCAGGCCACGACTCACAGGAGCGGAGCAGTAACCAATCGCGTAACATAACGCGGTTGAAATAAGACACGCGGACGAAGACGAGGGTAGGTCGCTAGTAATATTATAATTAAAGATGAATGGACGTGTTTGAGGATTCATTATCACGTCACGCTAACCTAAGATCAATCATTCATAAACTCCGGCTTTTTTGTTTATAGATATAGGCAGGAACCCGAACACATCGATCATTACCTACTTCTTTCCTTCGTGCCCCTAATATCGACATAATTATAATAATACCAGCCTGTTTTTGCTTCACGGCAAAGCAAAGGTCTTTTCTCATACAAAGAAGGTAGGAGCACTTCACTGAGAAGTATAGTAGCCGCCACGAGTCGTGAGCACAAACGTTAAGTTAATTTTTGGCTTCCATTCTGGGTTTTTTTGATCACCGACGCTGCGCGCTATTGGTCTTTCTGTCGGACTGACTGTCTGACGCCTGCATTCCCCGAAGGGTTAGGCAGAGGTGCAACAATGTACACTCACAGTTCGCCGGTATGTAATAGGGGCCGAGCCTATTGCTATTAACCGGGCACAAAACCCTAACTCCGAGCTGCTACTGAGAATTTCGTAGGAAAACCTAATAACACCTTTTGCTCAACTAGTCACGCTTAGGACCACTAGGCTAACGAGGCAGTTTATATGTTTAGGATCTCCAACAAAAACATACAAATAATGGTCAACCAAAGGCATGCGTAGCAGTTCTCATAGCCCACCCACCACGGCGAAAGTAGGTGCACAGGTGGAGTTTTTAGTGGGTGCAAGCCCCACATACCCAAGTCGTCTCCCCGGATGGCCTGGCAAACGTAAGGCATTTTCTTACCTTCCAAAAAAAAAACGTGTTCTCCTTATAGGAGACCACAGCATGCACAATAAAGATATATTAGTACAGGCCTGTGGCCTGTTGCGAAGCCATAACCTCATAAGAGAGGGGCGCAAAATGGGCGAAAGGGGCGAAATTCCAAACAATATTTAGTAATCTTTACTAATATCCATACTAAATAATAAAGCTCAAGAGTTGTTGGTTTGAACACGCTCGTCTCTTTTTTTTTGAGGATGGGAAATCATCATACGACTTCTTCCGCCCTGGGTGGGGCGGAAGGGAGTGTCAGACTCTTACTGACTAAAACTCACCCGTGGACCTCTTAATGCCCTTTGCATTCCAGGGCCGCGGTAACTCTTTCGAACAAATTCCGTAATCCTGGCAAACAAGTTCCGTAACCCTGGCAACGCTCATCTCTGGAACTACCAGTTAGATTGGAACATTTCTTGTTGTATAGGATTTATGAGGAACTAGCTACTGCGTGCGACTTCATCCGAGTAAAATTGAATTTATAGGGGAATCATATATTTTTCCGTGACAAAAAAGTAGCGTATGTGCTATTCCAGAGTATAATCTATATATGTGCCAAATTTCTCTCAACTCCGTTCAGCCGTTTAAGCGTGAAAGAGTAACAAACATCCATCCATCCTCACAAACTTTCGCATTTATAATATTAATAGGATAAGAAGTAGGATATTATAAGTTATAAATCATTACCCATAGGAGCAGAGCAGTAACCCAAAAAAGTAACAAAATGCGGGTGAAGGCGCGGCCAGAAGCTAGTCTCTTTATACGTCTTCGTTGCCTATTAAGAGAATGTTTAGCCTCATTACCGGATAACGACGGTCTGACAAACTGCTTGACGCGACACCATTTTGTTATTTTGCGGGTACAAGTTATGGCAAGCGATTCCCTTAGTGGCCAGGCATTAAATACGATGAGGCAGTCGTCGGTATGATTCTAGGTAAACGGGTACTTAGTTCCTGAAAAGTGCCTATTAGGAGGACTAGATTCTGCCCTCGAATTCGTTCATGTGATTTTATTAATCCGCCACAGGCCCTGACTTCACCAAAGCGGAGAGGAGAGGGGATATTTCGTAAACAAGCAATAGGATACTGTGTTGTGTTGAAGCTAAGCGGTGAGATGTGAAAATAACGCAAGCCTTCTCTCCGCTTTGGTGGAGACCGGGTCTCAAGTTACGTCTTTGGTTACTGCCTTGCTCCCGTACATCGTAGCGTGATGATATATAGTTTATATTATTCCTTGTGAATCTGAGTATGATATACAAAAGATTTTTTAAATCCGAGTGGCGGTTCCAAAGTTTAGTGTTAAACAAATAAATAAATAAACTCTTCAGCTTTTTTTAATTAGTACATCATACCATCACGCCTGTATTCTCCGAAGGGTTAGGCAGAGGTGTAACAATGTACACCCACAGTTCGCCGGTATGGTTAGGTCCCATGTAATACGGGGTGAGCGGTATATTAGTACAAGAGAGTTAATAGTTGAAATAGATGGATATTATCATCGCTGCGCGGCTCCAAAGGGATTCTAGTTGTATTTTGTTCAATAATTATCTAATCAATGTCGTGATGGGGGGGTTTAGGTTACTTTGCATGGACAAATACCAATATAGCCTTTGGACATAACTGACATCGGTGAAGAAAAATATTATGAAGAAACCTGGACTTGATAAAAAATATAAGTCTGGAATTGTGAATTTGTCGTGAGCAAGCGTGGTGATTAATGCTCGTGCCTTCTCTGTAAGAGGCCTTTGCCCTGCAGAGGGTGCAATAATATGCTGATATTATTAAGTAATTTAACTAGGTGACATTTTGTACACAGGATAAGTAGCGAAATTCATTTGAAGCATTTTTTTAAGCACAACTAAGTACATTGGTACAGATTTCCACTGCACGGTTGTCATAGTGCTGCGTGTCAAGCATTCGATTCCCGCACGGACCAAATATTTACGTGGCCTACAGATAGTTGCTGGTTTTTAATTGTGTATGTGAGTTAATATGTTTGTTAACGCACCAACGATACAGGAGAAATTCCTAGTGTGGCAACGTTTTGTTTTTTTTTAAATATTACAGACATAATAATAGGACGTTCGATTTTGTCTTCAGGGCTGCCAGCCTAGCTTCAGATTTATCGACAAGCCGTGTTCGTGTTCCACGTGCGCCTCAAAGAGACGTCAGCAAATCGGAGGGGCCAGTCAGGGCCGATACCTAGCAGAGCTGCGGGTTGTTCGAAAGAAATACCGCGCCTCCGGACTGTAAAGGGCACAAGAAGGAACATGGATGGGTTTTAGTCAGTAAAAATCTGACACTCCCTCCCGCCCTGTCCAGGGCGGGGGAAGTCATTTGATGATTTGATGATAAAAAAACGTCTGCTAGCGCCTTGGAGTTTCTGGTATCTATAGGCGGTGGTAACGACCGTCTCTCAAGCTAGTCATTGGTCGGTTAGCCGCGAATTTAACACATATTTGGCGTCCCCTTTGGCGTCTCACGCAAATTTATAATGAACACTTCATAGATATAGACATATTTATGCTCAATAAAAATGCTTTTAGAAGTAAAGTTATTAATGTACTGAACAACTTAGATGTATCCTTTGATAACTAACTAGTTTTTTTATTATTATTGTTCTCTCCTTTTTTTTTTTTTTTTTTTTTTTGGTGCTGATTTGTAACGTTGTAAAATGTTACCTATGTAACTGGCTCATCTAGTCCTCATCATAGCATAGAAACCTGTTTGTTAATATGTGGAAAATGTTGTTGTTATTACATTGATTTTGTTTTATGTAACATATTGATAAGCCCTTTGTGTAATGTAATATCGTTTTTTTTCCCAAATAAAATAAAATAAAATAAAATAAAATATTATCATGGCGTACTTCGTGCCGAACCCTTTGTTATTATGGCATTTAGGGTAACCAAAAATATGCAGTCGTCATTACTTCGATGTTACTCTGCTAGATTTATGGGCTGAGCGCATAATTGTGGCGAAAATACCTGTGTTAGGGGGAACGTACACTCATGTTGAAAATATCTGTTCATTTATTTGCACCTGTCTCGGTAACCTAGTGGTCCTAAGCGCGACTGCTACGCTAGAGGTCTTGGGTTCAATTTCCAGGTCGAGCTAAAAGTGTTATTGGGTTTTTCCATGAAATTCTTAGTAGCAGCTCGGGGTTAGGATTTGTGCCCGGTTAATGGCAATAGGTTCGCCCCCCTATTACAAGGGACTTAACATACCGGCGAACTGTGGGTGTACATTGGTACACCTCTGCCTAACCCTTCGGAGAATACAGGCGTGATGGTATGTGTGAGTGTTATTTGTACTATTCCTACAATTTTAACTGCCTCGGTAGCCTAGTGGTGCTAAGTGCGACTGCTACGCTAGAGGTCTTGGGTTCGATTCCCAGGTCGAGCAAAAAGTGTTATTGGGATTTTCTATGAAATTCTCAGTAGCAGCTCGGAGTTAGGATTTGTGCCCGGTTGATGGCAATAGGCTCGCCCCCTATTACACGGGACCTAAACATACCGGCGAACTGTGGGTGTACATTGGTATACCTCTGCCTAACCCTCCGGGGAAAACAGGCGTGATGGTATGTGTCCTACAATTTTCAATTTCATGTCAGTTCGAGTTTCATATTTTAACCTTTTGACCGCCACAATCATGTATAGATGACAAACCAAAATGTTCCCACCACGCCACGGTCACGATCCCATGACAGACTTATACATGAATAAAACTCATAAAACAACATCGATATAACTCCGAACTCGCTACTGTTTTGTAGATATTAAAGGTTGATTTCGTAGCTTGGCGCTGAGGGAACGTTTTTCGCTTTTTTGACAAGACGGTCAAAAGGTTAAAGGGAGGGCGTGTTGCCAACTACCCTGCACAAATGTGGCTGCTGGTGTTGCAGGTTGCTAATTAGATTTTGATGCGAATCGAACGCAAGACCTCCCTGCCAGGCAATAGAATTGCCGGAGCTGCGGGTTGTTCGTAAGAGATACCGCGCCCCCGGAACGCAAAGGGCACAAGAAGGAACATGGGTGGGTTTTAGTCAGTAAAAGTCTGACACTCTCTCCCGCCCCGCCTAGGGTGGGGGAAGTTATTTGATGATTTCAAACCCCAAAAAAGGCAATAGAATAGAATAATTTATTTCACATAATTAAAATCCATAGCTTGTTAGTATATGTTAGCAACAATATTAACTTACAATTATGTTAGTATCATTAGTACTTTTCTTTATGACTAATTATCTATCCAGTGTTTTTGAATGGGGCAGTCAAATCGAGCAGCAATGACTTTCAGAATGCTATTTTTAGCAGCCCGCAGACGCTGCAGCAAAGAAGCCGTTTTTTTGCGCATTATGGCCTTAAAGCCGTCCTTGTGGGCTTCTGCAAACATCCCGGAGGCACTGCAGCGCCACGGTAGCCTTAACATCATTCTGAAAGTATTATTATATTGAACTCCCAGGGTGTCAAAAGATCGTCGCGTATAGCTCACCCACAGGCCACTCGAGTAAAAATACAATGCATGCTTGTGATCACTAGACAACCGATTTGCATAATAAATCGGGGTCGGCTTCCTGTCTAACTAGACGTGGCGGATTACTAGCATTTTATAATGGAGCGATTGTCTATCTGACCTCCACAACCCAGGTACCCAACAGGATAGCTCTTGGTAAGAGGTAACTCGATACCCCTTGCTTAGACTAGTTGTCAAACTTACGGACTTCTTCTTAAGACCCTGTAGTAAGCAAATGTTTAGGGAATTTACAATAACGCATCGCGGCAACAAATAAGGTTCAAAATAGCGATAGGTTTGATGTTAGTTTAATCGAATATCCACCAAAATAACAGTAATTTTAAAGTTTTCTTTAAATTGTGAAAAAAATACACGGATCAGTGGAATAATTTATAGGTGTGTCTTTAGTTCATGAAATTCCCTACAATATAATTATACAAAATGATTTAGTTCGATAATTTTAATTCATGCTCTTCTTTACGGTTTTTTTTACCATGATACTGTTATATTTTCAAAAAATATTTGTAGGTACGTCTTTTCTCGGAACCTTCAACAATATACTCAATTTTTTTCAGGCTTGTAATATATACCAATTCGCCCGACTATAAAACGAAAAAATGTGTGTTTTATGGTGTTCTGTGTTCGGATATCCCCTTAACGCTCTCACGCACGGAGAATATATCCTCACATCTCAACAACCACACATGACATGAACAACCAGCTTTTCGAACCATCTCGTTCAAACTCATTTAAATATTTACTCTCGCCGATGTGTACCAACTTTAAAGTTCTCAGCCGCGCTATGTATGTGTGTAGTCAGAAATTTATTGCAGCCGAGCGACGGGAGCAGTGACGTATTTGTATATCTTCACGACTACGCTGCAGGCAGCGGGGCAGATAATGGACGTGAAAGTTATGTGGAGCGTATTTGGAATGAATGTATGCAATATCTATGTTAATATTATAAAGCTGAAGAGTTTGTTTGTTTGGTTAAACGCGCTAATCTCAGGAACTACTGGTTGGAATTGAAAAATTATGTTTGTGTTGGATAGTCCAGTCCATTTATCGAGGAAGGCTATAGGCTATATAACATCACACTACGACCAATAGGTGCAGATTAGTAACCAAAGACGTAACCTAATGCGGGTGAAAAACTACGCGGACGAAGTCGTGAGCAAAAGTTAGTGTGTAATATTAATATAATAAATAATAAGAACATATAAAACGGGTTAAAAATATCAGCTCAATGTCCATATCGATCATCACGCCTGTATCCACCGAAAGGTTAGGCAATAGTGTACCATATACAGCCACAGTTGGCTGGTATGTTTAGGTCTCATGTAATAGTGGGCGAGCCTATTGCTACTGAGATAAATAAAGACCTCTAGACCTCGAAACGTGGCAGCTCCTTACCTAAGCGTGCCAAATTTTAGATTCAAGTCGTTCAGCTGTTTTAACGTGAGATACTTAAAAACATCCATCCACCTATCCGTCTATACACATAATTTAGAATTTATTTATGAAAAATTTTAGTACATAATGTAAAAAAATATACTGTACTAAGGCGGACTTAATGCCCTAGGCATTTTCTACCAGTCTACCTTAGGGTGATGCAGAAACAAAACATAGTAGGTGTAAGGAACAGAAAGTTTCCAGGAATAAAATATAATAAATACATATATACATACATACAAACAAAATATACAGATTAGAGAAAGCCAAAAAAAAATACATAGGTGGAGAAATATAAGAAACTAATTGTGAGACGAGTCTGCCAGCTTCATAAGCAAGTGTTCACGAGCTTTTACTTTGAATATGAAACGACTGGTAGCCATCCTGATATTCTGAGGAAGCGCATTCCAAAGGAAAACCGCCTGGGCAAGAAAAGAAGATTTAAGAAAACCAGAGCGGTGAGAAGGACAGCGTAGAAGACGATTATTGGAGGAGCGAAGATGCTCACTATTTTATGTCGTTCAGCCGTTTCAACATGAGAGACTTATAAACATCCATCCACCTATCCGTTTGTACACATAGACTTTAGTATTTATATTAGTAAATATATACTAGGGCTTATAATAAGTGAAGCGCAGTGCAAGTTTGATGCTTCGTCACTATCACTTAGCGCTGCGCTGTAAGCCTTGGATGTCACAGGGCTGTCCCTGAGAATCTAAGACATGAAATTACAGAATGATTTTAAAACAAAAATCCAATAATATAAGCTGCCCCACGCGACTACATACGCGCCATAGTTAATATATTATCCCACGGGAAATGTACAATTTTCCATGATAAAACGTAGTAGCGTATGTGCTATTCCAGACTGTATATTATCCATCTCTGTGCCAAATTTTATCTAGATCCGTTCAGCCGTTCTGCCGTAATTGTGTAACAAACATCCGTACATCCAAACTTTCGCATTTGTAATAGTAATAAGATTGTGGTAACATAGAGAGGCAAGGAAATAAAGTTTTTGAAGAAACTTTTTCGAACTCAGTTTCGAATTAAATGTGACCTATTTACCTTATATTTTATGTAGGTGAATCACAAAAAAGAACCTTATCTCACATAATGTTAAAGTTCAGCATTGACAACCCTAGTCACGAATCGATCGCTGTCTCCATACTCGCTTGAAATCACGCTCCGAGCTGTGATTGTAAGCAAAACATTACAATGTTGCTACGCGACGCTTGCCGTACTATAGATGAGACTCAAGTATAGGGCTTAGGACGTGGTCCCATTGAGAGCTATTAAGCTTGCTTAATTGAGGCCGTAAGGCTCTCGAGTGGCGACCACGCACCAGAAGGTGCAGTGTGGGGAGGCCCCCACGAGGGCGACCGACGACCTGGTAAAGGTGGCGGGAAATCTGGATACGGGCAGCGCAGGGATGGTCATGGTGGGTATCTTCAGGGCAGGCCTGCGCGACTTTAGTGGGTTTTTCTATGAAATTCTCAGTAGCAGCTCGAAGTTAGGATTTGTGCCCGGTTAATGGCAATAGGCTCGCCCCCTATTACATGGGACCCAAACATACCGGCGAAATGTGGATGTACGTTGGTACACCTTCGCATAACCCTTCGGGGAATACAGGCGTGATGGTATATGACATCTTTTTTTTTATGTTGGGAAATCAAAGGACCCACTC
The DNA here is from genome assembly GCA_947462355.1 of Caradrina kadenii. Taxonomy (NCBI): domain Eukaryota; kingdom Metazoa; phylum Arthropoda; class Insecta; order Lepidoptera; family Noctuidae; genus Caradrina; species Caradrina kadenii. The sequence continues at coordinate 11,494,853 of OX381690.1, read as the reverse complement.
GTGTTCTTCCTAATACCCTTTGAGTTCCAGGGTTGCGGTGACTCTTTCGAACTAATTCCACAACCCTGACAGGCACTGGCCATAGGGGGCACCGACTACAGTGCTGATATCTCTTTGAGGCGCGCGTGGTTCTGAATATATCATTTGTAGATGGCAGGTGACATCTACAGATGATATCACTTTAAAGAATGTTTGACAGAACCTCACAATCACACAAAAGTACAACCGACATTCTCTACAGTATCATGGGGGTTTGGTTTCCGCACTCAGGCCTCAATGGTGGACCAATCCGTAAAAAATTCAGAAGAAGTCGCAGGCAAAAGCTAGTAATATTTCTAAATTAAAAAGTGACTGTTTTTATTACCTCATCACAACAAAAAAAATAAAAGCTTGTAACAGCAAAATGGATGAGGATCATACTCCTAATTGAGCCACTTTCATACATCATCATTTACGGACATCCTCAAAATAACACAACACCTGAAATTCAGCAAACATCACACAATACAAATGTTAAACACATAAAATACAGCTCTAAAAGATTTATACGTTTTAAATCTCTCTCGGCCGGTAAAAAACAAATGATTGTGTTAAAAATGGCGTTACATCTGGCGTGTGGTTTGTTGGTGTGCCACATTTAACACGCGCGTGTTGTACCGCAAACTCGTTTCCAACACGATTAATCTACACTAATATTATAAAGCTTTTTGGTTGAACGCGCTAATCTCAGGAACTACTGTTATGAATCAAAAAAATCTTCTTGTGTTGGATAGTTCATTTATCGGAGAGGGCTAAAGCTAAAATGCCTAAAGGCTTTATAACATCACGCTACGACACACGGGAGAGGAGCAGTAACCAAAGACGTTTAAAGCGATGTCAGCGCCTGCCGGGGCTGCGGGTTGTTCGAAAGAGATACCGCGGCCACGGAACGCAAAGGGCACAAGAAGAAACATGGGTCGGTTTAAGTCAGTTAAAGTCTGACACTCTCTCCCGTCCCGCCTAGGGTGGGGGAAGTCATTTGATGATTTTCCATGAAATTTTCCATGATTTGATGAAAAATCCAAAGTCGTAACTTTATGCGGGTAAAAAAGAACCACGCGGATGAACTCGCTTGTAGGAGCTAGTTTATAATAATTTTGTTAAACGAATTATTATGTGCGTGGATTATAATGTTAATTGCTACAATGATCTGGTGGTTGCAAGCGCGACTGTTGAACGTTGGTTCAATTTGAAGGCCTCAAAGTTTATTGACATTTTTAAATTTAGAATTTCTCAGTAGCAGTCCAGAGTTTGGAAGTTAGTGGTGTGACACTCGTGTGACTCAAAAAGCATGTAATGCCTTTGGTCCAGCGCTTGATCTTTCCCAGATCGTGTTGGAGTATTAATATTAATATTTATAGTTTAATTTGTAACTTTATCGAAATATTGAAATCTACAGGCCATATGAAACTGAAGTTTGGGCAAATAGGTAGTTTACTGCCTCGTTAGCTTAGTGGTCCTAAGCGCGATTGCTATGCTGGAGATCTTGGGTTCGATTCCCAGGTCGAGCAAAGTATTATTGGGTTTTATCTATGAAATTCTCAGTGGTAGCTCGGAGTTAGGATTTGTGCCCGGTTAATGGCAATAGGATTGCTTCCAATTACATAAGACCTAAACATACCGGCTAACTGTGGGTGTACATTGGTACACCTCTGCCTAACCCTTCGGGGAATACAGGCGTGAGGGCATGTTTGTTTGTTAGTTAGGTAGGAGAAGTCAGTTAAGAATATATTTCATTTTGACTCTGACTTCAAAGTCGATCAAGTCGCTGTCAAGTGTTTGTGTTTTATAAATTGTTCTAGCTATGTCCAGGCAATGATGTTTTTATAACTTTTAATAATTTATGAACCCATATACGTACGTATGTACTTGCTCAATTAAGCGACTAGTCAAACGTTCTTGCGTGTTTTAAGCAATAAAATAAAATACTTTTAAGTTCCATTTGGTTTCTATAAAATGTACCTCCTAAGCTTTTATATTTTATCCCTTATTACCTGAACACACGAACTTAATTCGTTTGTAGACTTGTAATTGTTCCATTGCCTGTAGAGGGTAAGGACCTCTTTTTGTATAAAAAAAAGTAGTTGATGAGAATTGATCGTCACTTTTAGTCGTTGCGTGTTTTGAGAACATTAAGTGCAGGTTTCCTCATAATCTTAGTCAGTCAAGGTCAAAGTCGGAAGTGCGCAGTGTAACGCACGAGTAAACATTGTGCTTTCAGGTCCATGTACCAGTACAGATGGTCGTGAGGATATTTGAAGTTTACTTGCAACATTTGATAATAGTTTAAAAAAAAACATATTTTTTTTTATCATTATCTCTGTAACCAAAAGGTATAGGCCCGGACAAAAAAAAAAGATGGAAGGACCATGTAAATTCAAGCTTCCCTAAGTCTCTTTTTATACACTTTATAAGTGAGAAATCGCAAGTCTGTTCGACCTGCTAATGTCCAGCCAGGGTCTGCGTAGGCTTCGGATGGAACCAGGGTGTCAATAAAATACAAGCAACCTGTTCCAACGGTGTATATTCGCTAACTAACGGTTCTTATATACTATCGCCGGAGAATCTCGACACCGCGATTTAGAAATAGTATCAAATGTGGTGTGTCGTTAAACAAGTCAGTCTTGAGCAAGCGTGGTGATCAATGCTCGTGCCTTCTCAATATGACATAGATGATATAGTCTTAACAATTTTTTTTTGAACCACTGTATTGTTTTGTAGTCAACCTGTAAGATATTGTGTGTAAATAAATAAATAAATGAGAAGAGGCGGTTTCTCTGCAGTGAGACGATAATTAAGACAGATATATATATATTCTACTAGTTGTACTAACTATGGGGCAGGCCCATGTCCAGCAGTGGACGTCCTACGGCTGATATGGTGATGATAAATGCAAATCTTTGAGAGGATGCATCGATGGATGGACGTTTGTTCCTCTTTCAAGCTAAAACGGCTGAACGGATCTGTATGAAATCTTGGCTCTGAGATATATTGTAGTATGGAATAAATAACACATAGGATACTTTTTATCCTGGAAAAATGTACGGTTCCCGTGGGATAATATATCAAATTTGACGCGGACGAAGTCGCGGGCAGAAGCTAGTAATTTTACAAAATGTTTTATTACAAAACGAAAACTTTGAACAAAACTATGTAACTACACCACTGAAACAATTCCCGACGGTGTCAAACAACAATTCAAGACACAGATTCCAGTTCAATCGCTTGTTTCGACAAACTAAGGAGTTCGTACGGAATTTAAATCGTGACCTAGATCTTGAAAACCCATTTAAATAAAGCTGAATTCTTTGGTAGAACACTTGATACCCGATTGACTATAGATTAGGCTAATTATTTTTTCTTTTGGTCTTTTGGTCCGCGGCGTTGTCCTTGTGGAGTCCAAAAAATAGACCTTCACGGGGATATATTACAACTTACTAAAGTTTCATTATAATCGTTATGAATAGTTTTAAGACATGGTACAAACATGCCACAAACAAAAAAACCTAAGCCAAGTGCGAGTCGGACTCGCACACGATGGGTTCCGTACCATTATCTATAAAAACGAGCAAAAAAAATCACGTTTGTTGTATGTGTTTGCCCCTTAAATATTTATTTTATTCTATTTTTTAGTATTTGTGTTTATAGCGGCAACAGAAATACATCATCTGTCACGATTTTAACTGTCTAACTATCACGGTTTATGAGATACAGCCTGGTGACAGACGGATAAACGGACAGCGGAGTCTTAGTAATAGGGTCTCGTTTTACCCTTTGGGTACGGAACGCTAAAAACATTAATATTCTTTCTTTCTTTCTTTCTTTTTTTTAAAAAACGTTGCCCCACACTAGGAATTTCTCCTGCGTCGTGGGTGCATTTACAAACATATAAACTCACATACACAAACAGCCAGACCCGGAACAACTATCTGTAGGCCATACAAATATTTGTTCCGTGCGGGATTCGAACCCGCGACACGCAGCGCAGCAGTCGATCGCTCAGCCACTGCGCCAACCGTGCCGTATTGTATATTGTAGACTAGATGTACCCTCGTAAAAGTGTTTTTATAAATATTTCTTATTAGTTTTTACTTTTTGTGACATTGATTGTCGCTGGAATAAAATTGCAACTAGATTTGCAACGTGCGACTGCTACGCTAGAGGTCTTGGGTTCGATTCTCAGGTCGAGCAAAAAGTGTTATTGAGTTTTTCTATGAAATTGTCAGTAGCAGCTTGGAGTTAGGATTTGTGCCTGGTTAATGGCAATAGGCGAGCCGCCTATTACATGGGACCTAAACATACCGGTGAACTGCGATTGTACATTGGTACACCTCTGCCTAACCCTTCGGGGAATACAGGCGTGAGGGTATGTTATTTGAAACGTTTACAATTAATTGAACTATTAGCTTCCGAAGATTGAAGCTACGCCGTAGCACGCACCTATAGCGTAGCGACCTGCTACGGCGTAGCAGTACTACGATTGCAGATGACGCAGGCTCGCAGAACCTTGTATGATAAACCGCCATTTTTTTTTTTGGCAACACTGTAAATAATGGCAACATAATATATAATAAACTAAAATAAACAGAGAACTAGCTAACCTACGAAGCTAACTAGGCGCTGTCGAGAAATAACAGTATTGCACTTACATCCTTAAGTTACCAAACCTTAGTCATTTTAGCATGGCTGAAATTTTTAAAATAGAATGAAGAAATATTTCAGCCATGCTAAAATGACGCAGGTCTGGCGGCTCTGAGTACTTTTACTGCTATAGTACTCTTGTTGGTTTAGTTATATGATTTCCTGAAGGGTATAAATATTATCTATACAAATAAATAAAATTGAAGGGTCTGTTTGTAATTTCAAATTACAAGCTTTTCACTAAAGGCATATGAAATTATACGGTACTAACATAAAAAAAACAATTTTTTAAATTTTTGTCTGTCTCTCTGTCTGTTTGTTCCGGCGTATCTCCAAAATGGCGAGACCGATTTTGACTGGACTTTCACTCTCAGTTATAAGAAGTAACTTAGGCATTTTTTTTTTACTTTAATTAAAAAAAAAGAGTGTTATGCGATAACAAAATTGAAACCAATAAAATAATGAACGCGAACGAAGTCGCGGGCATCAGCTAGTAAACTATAAATTTTAAGAACACTAAATACAGAATTACCTTTGTTACCTTTTGTTATGTATACTTATTTATTTTTACGAGTAAATGAAATAATAATATATAAATACTATGAAAATGAAAATTTTTTTGTTTGTTTGCAACGAATACAGTCCGAAACTACAATGAAGAAGATAGCTACATTATTCCTGAGTAATATAGGCTATATAACATCACGCTACTACGCACGGGAGCGGAGCGGTAACCCAAAACGTAACTTAACACGGGTGAAAAAACCACGCGAGCGGAGTCGCGGGCAGAAATAATTACCCAGGGCGAATGGATAATTATAATTTTATATTTGCATGTACAATTTTATTTTAATTTCAACCTGTAAAACGAGTGTTAACATTAATACCTTTTTGTTATTATTTTCCCTTTATTGCTAATTAAGTAAGGTTTAAGTTGCTTTTTTATTCTCCGGGAGTTCAAACATTTATTTTGTTTTTTTATTTACAAAAAAACTTAACATCACCCCCGTATTCCCCGAAGGGTTAGGCAGAGGTGTACCAATGTATACCCACAGTTCCGGTATGTTTAAGTGCCATGTAATAGGGGGCGAGCCTATTGCCATTAACCAGGCACAAATCCTAACTCCGAGCTGCTAGTGAGAATTCCATAAAAAAACCCAATAACACTTTTTGCTCGACCTGGGAATCCAACTCAAGACCTCAAGCGTAGCGTCTTTGGATTGTTATGTTGGACAATAATAGGCAGGTATTATCTATACAAATAAAGGCGAAGTGTGTATTTGTTTTATTAAAATAACAGCATTTTTCATAATAAATATGAACGTTTACAACATACTTGTTCCTGCTTATCTCCAAAACGGCTGGACCGATTTTGACGGGGCTTTCACTGGCAATTATCTGATGTTATAAATAGAAATAGGCTACATTTATTTTGGAAAACTAATTAGGGTTCCACGCAAAAAAACCGCGTGATAGCCAAACTTATATAAATCAACAATTAGATAAAAATGAAAATATCAACACTCTTCCGAATGTAAATATACGTTATCACAACAGCAGGAGACACGAGAACCCTTGAAATTAGTACAATTCCTATGTACTATGGGCTTATCGTAAACATTTGATGCGGCCATAAACCCTTCAGTATCCAGTAACAAGGCCGGTTGCATTGACCCGGTTTATAACATTGAGGAGTCTGTGTGCGTGCGACGTGGATGGAGTAACCTTCAGAAGTATAATGAGGTACGGGAAATGTTTATCTTTAAAAAAATATTATGATGCCTGCCAGCCATTTTATCACTTCACCACCTTTGGTTGACTGGTAGACGATGCCTAAGGCATTAAGTCCGCCTTTGTACTTTTTAACCGACTTAAAAAGGTAAGAGGTTTGCAAATCGTTTGTATGTTTTTTTTTGTGTGTGTGTAACGTGATAACTCCGCCAGTTATGAATCGATTTTGATGATTTTTGTTTGATAGGTCATACTTTAATTTCATGGGAATTGGTTCAGTAGTTTGGCAAAAAAAAATAAATAGCTGAAAAAAATATGTCATCCAAGTAAACGAATTCTCGTATTATTCTGCTTTCTTGTGACTTTTAAGTAGTTAGTGTCTTGTTAATTTACGCAATATTACTGTTTTTCATGGATTTAGATGACAGGAAATTTATGCTAAAAAAAACCAAATGTTCATTTATACCGAATAAGTTTTAAAAATACAGGACCGATTTTAACATTTTTTTACTAATACATAGCTACATTATTTCTAAGTAACATAGGCTATATATCATCACGCTACGACTTACGGGACCTGAGCAGTCACCAAAGACGTAACTTAACACGGGTGTTTTAAGCCATGTGGATGGAAGCTAGTTAAGTGTAAAACTAATTATATATTTACTCTTCAAAGGGTACATTACAGGCTAATTGGTAGAAAAAATAGTGCGATTTTCATTCTTATTTTCATAGCAATAAAATACCACCTGATAACCAGTGCCTTCCAATAAAATGTCCGACATAGCAACCACTAACGAGCTCCATCGTTGGTGTAAATAAAATCTAGCTTTCATTTTGTTAACGTAATGGGTGACGCGATGGGCTGGCATCGAATGCCCGACGGCGCTGTGCCTTTGAAGTGAATAGTTAATAAAAACAGCGGGAAGGATACGGTCCGTAGGTTACTCACAGTAAGGTGGGGTGCGACTGACAGCGAGTGTATTTTACAATAAGTTTCGTAAGGAAAAGAACGAATAATTTCTGTTGATTATCTTTGTTAATGGTATCGACAAACCAGAAATCAGTCAAAGTCAAAGTATTTATTTCATTTAGATCATTTACAGGTACTTTGAGATTGGATTTTTGGATTTGCAATCTTATGCAGGTATAGCATATTTAAAAGTCTCTCTTTAGATTTCTAAATATTGCTATATCACAAATATATAGCCATATTTAGAAATCTACACGGCCATCATCTACTTAGTCTTTTCCCAACTAGGAGTCGACTTCCAGTCTAACCGGATGTAGCTGAATATCAGTATTTTACATGGAGCGACTGCCTATTTGACCTTCACAACCCAGTTACTGGACAACACGATATCTCTTGATTAGACTGGTTGTCAGATTTCCTGGCTTCTGACTATCCGTAATGACTGTCAAAGATCTACGAATGACAGCCGGGACCAACAGCTTTACGTGCTTTCCGAGGCACGGAGGTTTCACAACATCAACTTCCGAACTGCGGGCTGCTACTGAGAAATTCGTAATGGAAAAACCCAATAACAGGTTTTGTCCGACCCGGGAATCGAACCCAGGACCCCGTGCTCATGAGTCGCGCTTGCGACCACGAGACCAACGGGGTAGTACTTGTGGTAGACGCTAATGTAGCAAATATAGATATCAAACCGATATAATATTGTTTTACATATAGCTCAGTAAATTATGTAGAATCGCCTTATATTAAGTAATTTATAATTTTAAACAAATACCCAATGAACGCAAAGAAACATCACAAAAATTGGATTAGTAGTTCTCGAGTTGTAAGCGAACTAACGGACAGATTATGTTTTTCATTAGTTTCGAAAACCTCAATGCAAACAAAATTCATTGTTCATTGCTGCATCCGGTTAGACTGGAAGCCTACCCCAACATAGTTGGGAATCCGATGCCTGCCGGGGCTGCGGGTTGTTCGCAAGAGATACCGCGCCCCCGGAACGCAAAGGGCACAAGAAGGAACATGGGTGGGTTTTAGTCAGTAAAAGTCTGACACTCCCTCCCGCCCCGCCCAGGGCGGGAGAAGTTATTTGATGATTTCCCACCCACCAAAAAAAAAAAAAACATAGTTGGGAAAAGGCTAAGTAGATGATGAGTTTCCCAAAATTAATGTTACTTAAGATTGAATTAAACTTGACACATATTACTTTAATCGCTAACTTAAAGTGCGCCTTACATTTATTTCAGTCAGTATTAAGTTTCATTACAATCGGTTAAATAATTTCCAAAATGTTGTACTTCCAAGATTATCTGAATGCCATTTTGTTTGCAGTGTAACTTTTGTGTCTGACCTTTGCCAAGGTCGCATTTAAAGGTATTTTTAACCCCCGACGCAAAAACGACGGGGAGTTATAAGTTTGACGTGTCTGTGTGTGTGTCTGCCTGTCTGTGGCATCGTAGCTCTAGAACGCATGCGCCGATTTTTATTTTGTTTTTTGAGTTTGAAAGGTTAATTAATCGGGAGTGTTTGATGGAAATCGATTCAGCGGTTTCAAAGTTATCAGCTCTTTTGTCAGCTGCGATTTTTTTCTTCTGTCGAAAATTGAATTTTTTATTCTCTCTATAACCCGCCTTTACTGAAACCGTACCACCAGTAATAAAACGTATTGGTTCGGGCGCGGCGTCTGCGATCATCATAAAATGGATCCACCAGCCCGTAGCCACGCCACTCAATGATACATAGAATCTAGTTTGTAGCACTTTCCGGAAAGTCCATCAGCTGCCAGCATATATACGTCTTCTTTAATGTGTGTGTGTGGTATGAGAGTGTATGTGTGGTTGATGTAATATTTTCTTTTTTAAACGGGTTTGTGTCAACCAGGGTTATTTTTAAATTTAGAGTCGGCAACACAGCTCTATTAACTTATCTTACTGTTATTATGAATGCGAAAGTTTGGATGGATGTTTGTTGCTCAATCAGTGTAGAGTGGCTGAACGAATGTGGATGAAATTTTGCACAAAAATATATTATAGTCTGTTGATGGATGTTTTAGGATTTTGGGTTAATTCTGAAGTCAACACAGATGTAGTTACGAGCAAAAGCTATTGTATAACAGTTTCTAATTTATTATTTTGTTAGCAACTAACTCTGAGTTAAGTTTTAAGATCATGGAGTAAGTGGGCTTTTTTCTCGTATAACAAAGATTTATTATTTCTTTATTAATTGATTATTAAGATGTCAAGCCTTTCAGAGACGCTAAACGCTTTTTAATTTGAGAATAAATAAATTTAGTATTTTAATATGTTTGTGATTGTGAGTTCTGCTTCTGTATACCGGCTTCTACATGCATACTACCACGCCTGTACTCCCCGAAGGGTTAGGCAGAGGTGTAACAATGTACACCCACAGTTCGCCGGTATGTTTAGGTCCCGTGTAATAGGGGGCGAGCCTATGGCCATTAACCGGGCACAAATCTTTACTCCGAGCTGCTACTGAGAATTTCATAGAAAATCCCTATAACACTTTTGCTCGACCGGGAAATCGAACCCCAGACCTCTAGTGTAGCAGTCGCGCTTAGGACCACTGGGCTACCGAGGCAGTTAACGAGATTTGCCAACTTCATTCCCATTATTCCAGCATCTTCTGTGTGGACGGCGCGTTCGTGTCCCACGCGCGCCTCAATGATATGGCTGCGGGTTGTTTGAAAGAGATACCGCGCACCCGGAACACAAACAGCACAAGAAGGAACATGAATAGGTATTAGTCAGTAAAAGTCTGACACTTCCTCCCGCCCCGCCCAGGGCGATGGAAGTAATTTATGATTACCCAACCTAAAAAAACAATAAAAAAAGCGTATGACCTAGTACTGCACACTGTCAAAAAGAACGAATGAAAGGAATGAAAGAACAGGAACAAGAAGTAACTCACTCACCAACGCGTAAATAATATCGCGAGGAAATCATGAACAATTAGCTGAAGGAAGAATACCGGAACGACGGCCCAGTGGCGACCGGAATCGGATACGAGATAGCAACATGGCGGCCGTTAACGTTGTTTTCTTGCTCTTTGGGAAATATTGAAGAAACGATCTGACTGAAATTAATGAATGAATGACTGAGTATTATTGAAAGAATGAGGGGTGATTGGCCTTTGTGATTATTTAGAGCTGTTACTAAGAGTCGAGAACGTTTTGATGGTCTAGTAATTAAGCGTTATTGTAAAACATTTTTTTAAAGAGTATGTGTGGAGTTTCTTTCCAATTCTTCTCCATACGAAACTACATTTTGAAGTGGGCAACTACATTCAATATTATTATTTTTTCTTTCTAGTAAATGACGCTCATAAGTCCCTTTGCGAAATGGTCTAATTGAAATAAATGATTTGACTTTGCGAGTGTGAATCGTGCATGGTTCGATGCCGGGCAGGTACTAATGTGACGAATATGATTTTAAATTCATAATGTACTTTCCAAGTATATCTTAGACATCAATGACATCGGGAAGCAGAAAATCATGAGAAAACAGAAGACCAATTCTATTTATTATTTTTTTTTTTCTTTTTTTTTTAGGTGGTTCGGTCATGTTGAGAGAATGAGTGAAGGCGACTAACAAAAGGGATTTATATGGCAGATGTAAGTGGCAACGCCGGGAGAGGACGCCCTAGAAAGACCTACCATGACCTAATTGGTGAGGTTCTTCAGAAAGGTCGGGTGCGCAGTACTCGTAACCGGCGTGCTTGTATGAACAGATGCATGAACGTCGACGAGGCGATGGAAGTATGTTAGGATCGTAGCAGGTGGCGTTCTGTGGTTTCTATGTTCCTATGGGAAAAAGGCGTGAGTTTATATATGTATGTATGTAACTTTTTACAAAAATGACAAAAGAAAAAATATTTTGTTTTCCACTTTTTATTATTAATTCCCTGTCATAAATATTCACGTAGGACCAGTTACAATACGTAAATTAACAAGACACCACTTAAAACTCACAAGAAAGCAGAATACGCTAATTCGTTTACTTGGATGACATACTTTTTTTCAGTTACTTTTTACCAAACTACTGAACCAATTTCGATAAAATTTATATGGGATCACCTTTGAAGTATGACCCATCATATAAAAAAAAAACATAAAAATCGATCGAATCGACACATAGAAAAAAACATACATACAAATTGACAACCTCCTTCTGTTTGAAGTCGGTTAAGAATAATGTCATCTCAGCGACAATCAATGTCGAAATCTTGTCAAAATAGAGTAAAATAGAGTTATTTTTGATTGAGTTTAGAATGCAAACGATTCTAAAAGTTACCACAATTGCTTCCTTGGACATAGACATAATGAATATAAGTCTGCAATCGCCAATCCGCTTTGAACAAGCGTGATGATTAATACTATAGTGGGACAGTTATCATCATCAGCAAATCAGCCGCAGGACCTCCACTGCTGGACATTGGCCTCCCCCATAGATTTCCAAAAGGACCGGTTGGAAGCGACCTGTATCCAACGTCCTTCTGCAGTCTTAACTAGGTCGTCCGTCCACCTTGCGGGTGGACGTCCTACGCTGTGTAGTGGGACAATAACAGGCTGGTGTTCCTACTAAAAGCATTTTATACCATCACGCCTGTATTTCCCAGAGAGTTAGGCAGAGGTGTACCAATGTACACCCACAGTTCGCCAGTATGTTTTTAGGTCCCATGTCATAGGGGGCGAGCCTATTGCCATTACTCGGGCACAAATCCTAACTCCGAGCTGCCACTAAGAAATTCATAGAATAACCCAGTAACACATTTTGCTCGACCTGGGAATCGAACCCAAGACCTCTAGCGTAGCAGTTGCGCTTAGGACCACTCGGCTAACGAGAGTTAAACTAAAAACTAAACTATTATTTTTTAGAAAAACAAATACAAGCTTGTCAAGATTTACGTAACCTCGTTTACAGATGTTTACGATTTTCCTCATGAGTGTTTGTTTCGGGATTGCCCGACAACTTTCGGACTCCAGGGAATGGAAGTTAAACTCGCGACCTCGCCGCGTGATGAGTTTAAATAAGGGTCCTACCATCATGACATTTATAAGAGATAAAAGTTTTTCACTATTTTGTGATCACAATCAGGCTAAAAGCTTATACGCGTTTGTGAGTAAAAAAAAACAAATGTTTAGATTATAAATATACACATACCATCACGCCTGTATTCCCCGAAGGGTTAGGCAGAGGTGTAACAATTTACACCCACAGTTCGCCGGTATGTTTAGGTCCCATGTAATAGGGGGCGAGCCTATTGCCATTAACCGGGCACAAATCCAAACTCCGAGCTGCTACTAAGAATTTCATAGAAAAACCCAATAACACTTTTTGCTCGACCTGGGAATCGAACCCAAGACCTCTAGCGTAGCGTAAATATACTAATTTATTAACCGTCTGATAACGTTATACTCAATCTAAAATGTCAATAAGATTACTAGCGTGTGCAATGATTTTTGTTGTTTTTCACATCTTTGGTCACTGCTACACTCCCATAAGCCGTAGCGTGATTTTATATAGTCTGTACTATTCCTAATGAATCTGGCTATAATATACAAAAACACTTTTTCTAATCCGAGGGGTAGTTCCAGAGATTACCGCGTTTAAACATACTAACAAAAAACTCTTCAACTATATTATTTCAGTATAGATACACAAGTACCAAAATACAACAATAATTACCATACATAACAAAACATTGAAGGTAAAAAAAATCTCACTTTTCAGACAAATTTTCAACCCTATTTAAACTTACATAAGCCGCAGTCATTCGAACAAAACTATGTAGAATCATAACGATAACGATTAGCATTTCTACCCCGTGGTGTTGACAGCATGGCGACCCTTCCCTGGACACCATTACGGGGGACAGAAATACCCGTGTAGCAGGGGAAAGTTTGCGTCGATGACATTTTGTTCTGACGTTTGAAGGCGGAACGTGGTGAAGGAAATTAGGGGAAGGTTGGTGTACTGTTTTGTTGGTAGGAATAAGTTGTAATAGGCATTTTTGGATATTGTTGTATTTTGAACTAAGCTCGTTCGTTCCGTTTTTTTTTTTAAAACCTTGCCTAGTCCTAGGATTTTCTTGTGTAATGTGGGTGCGTTTACAAACTCATAAACGCACATACAACTATCTATAGGTCATACAAATATTTGTTCCGTTCGGGAATCGGAACCGCGCAGCGGACTGACTGCCCCGTTGGTCTTGTAGTCGCGAGCATGACTGTTGAGCGTGTGGTCCTGGGTTCGATTCCTAGGTCGGGCAAAAGGTATTATTGGGTTTTTCCATTAGGAATTTGTCACTAGCAACCCGTAGTTTGAAAGTTGCTGGTGTGACATTCCCGTGGCTGGGAAAGCATGTAAAGCCGTAGGTCTTGCGCCTGTAAGCATAATGTTTTTAGAGCGATACGTTGCGCGCTACCATAGACAATGACTTTTCACACCAAAAAAAAATATTATTATCATTGTTGCACAAACTTGCGTAGTTCGATGGACAGTATGTCTAGTTAACGCATAGTGTGTCTCTTTACACGATTTATTTTTCTTGGAAAACGCATGTTATATACCTTATTTATTCGCCACAAGATTGTTCGTTTAAGAGAAGGCTAGCTAAAGCGTTTGATCTAAATAAACTCGGCACGTTCCAGAATATAGGTCAATACGCAGTGCCGTTTTAAATTCCCGGATACCGGATATGGCGAGGATCCTTATCAGGCAGGGCTGAAGTTGGACTGCGGTGTACGAATCGATTTTTATAAGCTCGAGTTTAGTTAGATATAAAAAATAATCGGTATGCGGGTAGCTTGCGGATTTTTAAAGAGTTTTTAGTCAAATTTGTCTTTTGGTGTGTTGTCTATGCTAATATTATAAAGCTGAAGAGTTTGTTTGTTGTGTTGAACGCGCTAATCTCAAGAACTACTGGTTAGAACTGAAAAAACTTTTTTTGTTGGATAGTTCATTTATCGAGGAAGGCTATAGGCTATACAACATCACGCTGCTTAGCAGTAATCAAAAAAGTAACTTAATGCGGGGGAAAAAACTACGCGATCGAAATAGCTGGCAGAAGCTAGTTTAATTTATAATTACAAAAATAACGTTACAACGTTATCGTTATATCAATGTTAGTGTATAATTCCTGCCTCTTTAGCTTAGTGGTCCTAACCACGACTGCTACGCTATAGGTCTTTGGTTCGATTCCCAGGTCGAGCAAAGTCTTACACTCCCTTCCGCTCCACCCAGGGCGGAAGAAGTAATTTGATGATTACCCGTCCTTAAAAAAAAGGTCAAGAAAAGTATTATTGGGTTACTCTATGAAATTCTCAGTAGCTGCTCGGGGTTAGGATTTGTGCCCGGTTAATGGCAATAGGCTCGCCCCCTATTACATGGGACCTAAATATACCGGCAAACTGTGGGTGTACATTGGTACATCTCTGCCTAACCTTTAGGAAAATAGAGGCGTGATGGATTAAAAATTACCTATTTTAGAAAGAGCTGAAATCGATTCTTTACTGTAGAACTTTAGTAGTACTTACAGGGTGTGCATACCATCACGCCTGTATTCCCCGAAGGGTTAGGCAGAGGTGTAACAATGTACACCCACACAAGGTTACAGGGTGTGCATTTAATATATTATAAAATGTATACAGGGTTATTTGTAAAACAATGACAACCTTGCAGGACTGTATTACTATCATCATAAACAACAACTTTTGTTCTATAATTTTTTACAGAATCAAGCAACGCAAGCGCATCGAAGCAAATGACCGACTGAAGGATTTCCGTAAAATTGTAAATAGGTCAAGTACAAACACCCCCGCCGCCCTAACCCCGCTCCCCTCGCTATTTTACTATCGCTTTCGTTGCTTCGCATAGACTTCGTAACATTTAGAGCGTTCAATTTAAATGTTTTTATTTTTATTTGAAAATCTGATGAAAAAAAATATGATAAATTTTTAAATGTCATAGAACAAAAGTTGTTGATTATGATGTTAGTAACATAGTCCTGAGAGGTTGTCATTGTTTTACAAATAACCCTGTATATATTTATAATAATAACCTTTATTTCAGGCAACTAAGGCCCATAAAACACATTACATATGTAAACATAAGAACAATAAGTATAAACTAATATATATAACAAACTTAAAAACTACTGCACACGAAGAGACGGTGTCGTGTTACACAGCTAGGTGTCGCGTAGCCGGCCACGGAAACGCCGATACAGCACACCTTGCGGCCAAAACTCTTCCTTGTATTATGGCGCGCCTCCAACTTCTCCACCCTCAAAGTCCAGTTGGTCTTCACCCGTAAATACTCGACGACGTCCTCGACCTTCGTTGAGTGAAGTAAACGGGACACGTATAGCAGTGTCGTCGGTACCGCAGGACGTAGCAGCATGTTAGATCCTGCCAGAGCCGTTCCACACTGGTTCCGACTAGGAGGCTTCTTTCTCTTCTTCCTCTCCACCTTCACGAAGCCATCCTTGTCAGTCGTGACGAGCTGCTTCGAACCAATGTTGGTAGGTTCACAGCACCTCTTCTCAACCCCCTTCCTGGTCTGCGACACAGGTTTTTGCATTTATGTATCCATGTCATGGCTGCCATCTTGTTCGGTGGCTGTAAACATGACGGCGTCGTCAAACGACGATTTAATTTGGGTGGCTTGTGTCGGGAGGGATTTTGATTGCTTTGGGATTGAAGTGACGTGGCCATGTTTTATTAGTACATATTTTACGAACTAGCTTTTAGTTGTGACTTTGCCCATATATTGTTTTATATTCACCGTCATTGTTTTCACGTATAGTTGCAACAAGAATATTGCAACCAGGATTTTGTGAAAACTATATTGAAAAGAATGTTCTTGTTGTGTTTCTAGTGTGAGTTTCTTGATCGTTCTTCTCCATAGAGACCTATGTTTTGGAACAAGCAACTAGGTTCATTTTTTGTGTAATTAATTTCTTGACAATTCAAAAGTGCCTATAAATAAATGGTCTTACTTTTTTGTAATGGGAAAAGCCCGCCACACTATTCCCAACCGCTGCAACTCCGGAAAGCCAGAATCAACAGTGGAGTCCGCCTGAAAAGCACCGAGGCAATGAAGTTTGACGAGTCCCGGAGAAACTATACAGCTGTCTTGAATCCCGCAACGAAATACATGAATAAATTGTCTTATTGAAATAAATAAAGTTGAGGATTTGAGTTTGATGTAATTTCAATATACAATTGTGTTGAAGGGTACATTTTCGTAAAAGCAGAATCAAAAATGGCTTAATTCTATCAGTTACATTTAGGTTAACTATGAGTCAGTGGTCAAACAAATCACAAAAAAAATCTAAACTTTAAAAGAACAACACATACCATCACGCATGTATTCCCCGACGGGTTAGGTAGAGTTCGCCGGTATGTTTAGGTCCCATGTAATTGGGAGTGAGCCTATTGCAATTGACCGGGCACAAATCCAAACTCCGAGTTGCTACTGAGAATTTCATAGAAAAAACCAATAACACTTTGCTTGACCAATTAATATCTTTTTGAAAAGTACCATTTTGGTTTCATGCGCTAACGAGTCAAATGACGTCACATTTTACAAAACAGTAAGAGAGGGCCTAGCACGAACGCGCAGACTAAATGCAACATAAATTAGATACATTTTTAAATAGGAAACACCCATTTAATATAATGTGTATATTACTTGTTACTGAATATAAATATATTTGTTTTCATTTTATCTCACCAAACTCACAAGAATCGAGTTTTTTTTTAAACGATTGTAATTTTTCCGATTAAACACCAAAATCCCGAAATTTGACACACTGCATTTCTTTCTTCTATGTTAGTGCGCTCATGCGAGGCCTAAGGGTCGTGTTTCCGCTATATTTCGTTCACAATTCCAATCTCGGGTTCCAATGGAAAATATAAAGTGACACCCAATTGTGCGTGTCGACAGGCGTCTTTACAGAAGTGAATCTCTTTCATTTCGAACACGATTCTCTTGTTCAATTGACGACTGCTTCTCAATCCAAAGTCTTTGAAGATTCGATTGTGTTCAACACTGACAAATTACTTGAATTCGACAAATGGAGGAAAAGATTAATAGTTTTATTGAGTGAAACTTGAATACGTGACGAATTTTACGACATCGAAATCTGTACCAATATAAAAGGTGAAGAGGTTTTTTGTTTGTTTGTATAAACGCGCTAATCTTCGGAACTATCAGTCGATTTGGAAATCTTTTTGTATATGATAGCCAGTTTTATAAGGAATAGTACAGGCTATATAACATCACGCTGCGACCCACAGGACCTAACAGTTACCCTAAACAAAGACGTAACTGAATGCGAGTAAAACTGCGGGTTATAGCTAGAGTTTTATGTACGTGATCTATACAATAGTGTGTAGTTTCATCGATGAGACGAAGCTGTTATAAGGTTGTAGCCTATAAGGTATGTATGTTTGTTTGTATGTCCATTTATGGCATTGTAGCTCCGAAATTACTTAATTGAATTGCATCTTATTTTGTGATGCTGACCTTATTGGTGAGATTCTTTAAAAAGCTCGGGTGCGCAGTACTCGTAACCGGCGTGCTTATATGACCAGATGTATGAACGTGGACGAGCCGAAAGGAGTATGGAAGGATCGTAGCAGGTGGAGTTCTGTGGTTTCTGCCTACTGCCATGGGAAAAAGGCGTGAGTTTATGTATATATTTTGTTTGAGTACAAAATAATCTGTAGTCTCCATATACATATATGTTTCAGCTCATCTTAAAACCTCGCCTCGCTCCGCTCCGCTACTACAAAAGCGAGTTAGCAGGACCTCTTTAATTTCAGGCGGACGGGTCATCTTGTCACAATATATCATTTTGGGATCCAAATTGCTTTGCCGATACTTTACGTTAATCCGACGTCTCTGGAGTTACGGTAACATTATTTTGTATCTGTGGTCCTAAATATGTGTTGATATTTGGTAATCTAAGAGGAATATTCCAGTGAACTATAGATGCAAGAAAGATATACTCAAAATGAGCCTATCGATACAAATATTATAAACAGGTACAGATTGTTTGTTTGTTTGTTTGTTAGTTATAGTATTTTTTATAATTAAATACCGTTGCATGGCAAACAAGCCGACGGCCCACCTGAAGTTAAGTAGTCACCGCTCCCTATAGACATCTGCAATACTAGAGGCCTCGCAAATGCGTTGGCATCACAGAGATAAAGTTGAAATGTGTCATGTGCATGAAATTACACCGGCACCCATACTCTTCAAACCGGATCACAGCAACGCTGCTTTGCGGCAGAAATGGGTGTGGTGGTAGTACTTCCCCGGCCGAGCTCTTACACAAAGAGCTGTACTGCTTCTGTTTTCTAATACACATTTCTGGAGTACTGGAAAAATCCAAGGATACAATAATTCCTAAGGAAGATTGAGGAACTTTTACGAGTCGAAATTCTAAATTGTATTTATATTTATGAAAAATTCATACATGCTATACGCAGGCCTGTAGTCGCCTAAGGCTTAGGCAGAGGTGTACCAATGTACACCCACAGTTCGTCGGTATGTTTAGGTCCCATGTAATAGGGGGCGAGCCTATTGCCATTAACCGGGCACAAATCCTAACTCCGAGCTGCTACTGAGAATTTCATAGAAAAATCATTGGATTTTTCTATGAAATACTCGAGCAAAGTGTTATTGAACACTTTGCTCGACCTAGGATTCGAAACCAAGACCTCTAGCGTAGCAGTCGCACTTAGGAACACTAGACTAACGAGGCAGTCATGAATATGAAAAATCGTAATAAAAAAATATGTCTTTAGTAAATTGCAGTCATGTAAAGCCAGGGCAAACCGCTAGTTAATAATACAACTCGAACAAAGTGCATAGTTTTATGCAATGATGACTGTAATGACCGTATATAAAATGGTCGGAAGCTATAACTTCTCAGCAACGATTTGAACCATTTACGTGGTTAACTGTGATTCGCGTGGGACGATCGCTAATGGTAAGCAGCTGACGGACTTCCTACTCAGAAATTATCTATTAAATATGTCAGAGCTAGGAAAAAGGGACTATGTGGTTGTACCATTGGTTATCTAGGAATTGGGAGCTTAAAAATTGATTGTTCTTACTGTTTATTACGTATCAGTAATATATCCCTACATGGGGCCTAAACATACCAGCGAACTGTGGGTGTACAGTCATCAAAAGAGATAAGTAACCAGAGTCGCCTAATAAATTTAAAGTTTAAAAAAAAATTATAGATGTTTTTGAATGAATTTTATTTTTATTAATAGAAAATGAAGAGTTTATTAATTAAATTAAATATTTTTTTAAAACGACCTTCTGCCTAACCCTTCAGAGAAGACAGGCGTGATGGTGTTTAATCAAAAACATCAACAACAACGTATATTAGCTAGTCGGAATATAAACTAAATAAGGTTGGTAATGGCTGAGTCACCCAGAACCCAAGACCCTTCGCCCACGTACGACATTTTGTAGGACCGATTATCGGACCGTTCAATAGATCAATAGTTTTATGGGCCGACTTTTTGTAGGACATGTGAGTTGGTATATTATAATTCATAAGTTCCATTCTCTCCGACAAAATATCGGTCACCGTTTGTCTGAAGTGTGCGGGCAGCCTTATTCCTAAAAAACTAATAGTTTTTGAAAAATATGGTCACACCGGTAGATATGACAAAGAAGGCAACACTATGAAGTCCAACTTTTTTAAGATATGACGTGCAAAATAGCTTCTAATATACACCGTGTTACAGAAAGGGTATATCCATACAAACGGGGAGAAGAGTGTATCCGGTACTGAATCTCTGTACAAAATTTCAGCTCAAAAGCAATAACTTTGAAAATACATAACATTATTTTTATTTCGGCAGTCTATTAAGTTTAAATCATAACAAACGTGTCAGGACAAACAAATCTTTTACGGAGTCGTTTCTTTGTGTGTAGTTTATTGACACCGATCAGCGGACTTGGTGTAGTGATGTGTAGAATTCAATTGGAAACATTAGATTTTTTACTTAAGGGTTTCTTAATTTTATTTATTTATGTATTTATTAAAACTTTTTACACATAATGTAAATAATACATTGTACAAAGGCGGACTTAATGCCTTTGGCATTTTCTACCAGTCAACCTTAGGGTAATGCAGAGACAAAACATAGTAGGTGCAAGGAACAGAAAGTTTTATGAGTTTTATTAAAAAATGTTACTATGTGGTAACATAACATAACATACCATCACGCCTGTATTCCCCGCAGGGTTAGGCAGAGGTGTAACAATGTACACCCACAGTTCGCCGGTATATTTAGGTCCCATGTAATAGGGGGCGAGCCTATTGCCATTGACCGGGCACAAATCCTAACTCCGAGCTGCTACCGAGCAAATCCTAATGGAAAAACCCAATAACACTTTTTGCTCGACCTGGGAATTGAACCCAAGACCTCTAGCATAGCAGTCGCGCTTAGGACCACTAGGCTACCGAGGCAGTTACTATGTGGTTTGTTAACACTAAAAGAATCCGTGGCTTTGATACGTATATACCCTTTCCGTAACACCCTGTAGATGAAAGTATACCTTTTCGTTTGGTTTGTCGCGTTAAAAGCTAAAATCTTAAGTGAAATGTCTGCTTTGAAACGAAATCCAAACTAATATTACAAAAATAAAAGATTTGTTTGTTTGTTTGTACCGACTAAGCTCCGAAACTATTGAACCAATTTGAACCATTTTTTCACCAATAAACAGCTAAATTATCAGAAAGTAACACGGGATATATAACATCACGCTACGACACATATAAGCGGAGCAGTAACGAAGGACGTCACTTAACGTGTGTCGCGGGTAAAAGCTATATCCTTAAAAAGTGTTTGTTTTATTTCTACTCTGTGGTTCGCTGTCAAGGTGGGTTCGGTTTCCTATGCGTGGCGTGTACATTAGAATTTGTAAGAGAATTTTTAAGTATGAGTACCTACTTCACTATCTTTTGTTTTAAGTTGAGTGGTGATTGCTATTTGTTATCTTCGTAAAAACTAGTGAATTGAGTCAGCAATCAATCAATCAATTGGGACCAATAATCAATTGACATAATTTTATGAGCTGTCAAAACGCGATTCACCCATAGATTTTGTTTGACAATGCTAAACTATGACGTCACTTTTTGACATGTCAATTAACTAACTATTTATAGATTTTGAAGCAAATAAAAATCAAAATTTTACAGTTATTTCAAAATTAATGAGTTTTAACCAAACTCGCTTTAACAAAACAAGCTTGAAATGTATTTGAGCTTGTACTAAGTCTTGCCTGCGACTTTGTCTGCGTAGAATTAAACCAAACTCCTAAATGATCCCAAGAGAACACAAAAACGGGATAACAGTTATCCTAATTGGTAAGAGAGATAAGATAAGATAGATTTGTGCCAAATTTTAACTAATTCGTTTCAGCAGTTTGTGCGTGAAATAGCAACAAACATACACACATCCACCTACCCATCTTGCAAACCTTTGTGTTTACAGTAGTATCTACTAGCTTTTTCCCGCGATAACATCTCTGTGAATTTTTTATGAACTCCAATTTTCAAAATCTATACTTATATTACATAGAGGTAATGTTTTGTAAGTTCGTGAAGTTGTAGGGGGTAATCTCTGGATCTTTTAAACCGATTTTGAAAATCATTTTACCCATAGAAAGCCACGTTATTTGTGAGTGTCATAGGCTATATATTATAATATCACACTACGACACACGAGAGCGGAGCAGTAACCAAAGACGCTACTTAACACGGGTGAAAATATAAATGCGAACGAAGTCGCGGGCAGATACTAGTTAAATATATAGTACATATTACTCGCTGACAATGTAATTTTCCATAGGTCAAAGAATTTTTAAATTCGGTTTACCAGATTTTGAGTTCATCCATTACAAGCAAAAATACAAATCTTTTCTCATCATCAGACCATCACGCCTGTATTCCCCGAAAGGCTAGGCAGAGGTGTACCAACCCACAGTTCGCCGGTATGTTCAGGTCACATGTAATAGGGGGCGAGCCCATTGCCAGTACCTGGGCACAAATCCTAACTCCGAGCTGCTACTGAGCATTTCATAGAAAAACCTAATAACACTTTGCTTGTCCTGGGAATCGAACCCAAGACCTCTAACGTAGCAGTCGGGCTTTATACCACTAGGCTAACGAGGCACTTTTTGTCTTCTCTGATCTCTCATCTTTTCTCTAAATAATGATAATATTACTTTAGATTATGACTACTTAAAACGAGAATCTGGCAGCCCTGATATTAGCGAAAACATTTTAAGACAATCATTATATCTACAGCCATCGCTCGCTCTATAATCGAAGTTGTTTTTCCTCGTGGAAATAAAGAAATGTTTGCTATCCATTAGAGCTTCGCTTAGTCGTGAATGTCTTGTTTTAGCAGGCGAGGAGACAGTGTAAATTAATCACTGAATAACCGTGTCTAATGGATTTTTTCGTTAAAGAAGGGGATTGAATGAAAATATGGAATGCTTTTGTTAGTTCGTTTGGTTAGGGGGGAGGTTTGGCACGTTTCTGAAAGTGTATAAACGCCATAGACTAGCTTTCCATGCGACTTCGTTTACGTGGAAGTTAAGAACAGCATAGACACTCAGCTTGCAATAGTGTAGCTTAAAAAACAACCACAACAACTATCAACTACAACAACCTCGACTTAGAAATAAAATAAGTCTGAAACATAACAGAGCCGCAGCAGCTGGCCTGTGGACGGTGAGCAATGGGTAGCTCACCGTCCTTACGTTGCATAACGACAGGCCGTGTCGACGGCGCGTTCGTGTTCCACGCGCGCCTCAAAGAGATGTCAGCAAAAGGAAGGGGCCATTGAGGGCCGATGCCTGCCGGGGCTGCGGGTTGTTCGCAAGAGATACCGCGCCCCCGGAACGCAAAGGGCACAAGAAGGAACATGGGTGGGTTTTAGTCAGTAAAAGTCTGACACTCCCTCCCGCCCCGCCCAGGGCGGGAGAAGTTATTTGATGATTTCCCACCCAACAAAAAAAAAAAAAAAAGCCGCAGCAGCTCGGAGTTAGGCTTTGTGCCCAGTTAATACCAATAGGCTTGCCCCCTATTACATAGGACCTAAAACATACCGGCGCGCTGTGGGTTTATATTGGGACACCCCTGCCTAACCCTTCGTGGAATACAAAGATGATGGTATGTTATGTATAGTCTGTTTTAGATTAATATCGAGTTTAAATTATTTTTCATGTATTTCCTTTCGCTCTGAGTTTTTGACCCATTAAAACTTTGCGTGCTCGTTAAAAAACTTTTGTTAACGAGTTCTGAATCTATATACCGGCGTCTACATACATACCATCACGCCTGTACTCCCCGAAGGGTTAGGCAGAGATGTACCAATGTACACCCACAGTTCGTCGGTATGTTTAGGTATCATGTAATAGGGGGCGAGCCTATTGCCATTAACCGGGCACAAATCCTAACTCCGAGCTGCTACTGAGATTTTCATAGATAGAGAAACCCAATAATCGGCTTCTAAGCTACACATATATGTGTGTGTGGGATTTATGTCTAAGTTATTGGTATAAAAAGTATTTTTTTTTTGTTTTTTAGAGGTAGCCTATGGAAGCTCCTTTAACAAAAAAACTCTGATAGAGAGATGTTTTACAACATCATCATCATCAATATCAGCCGCAGGATGTCCACCGCTGGACATAGGCCTCCCCCATAGATTTCCAAAAGGACCGGTTGGAAGCGGTCTGCGTCTAGCGCTTTCCTGCGGTCATAATCAGGTCGCCCGTACCAGCGAGTGTCATAATAAATTTAGATATGGGTGGACTCGGATTGGCAGAACCATTTCTGGTTATTAGGGTTCTGTACCCGGCGGGTGCCAACGGGACCTTACTAAGCCTCCGCTATCCACTCGGCTGTCATGAATCGTAATAGTTAGTAAGAGACTTGACATTTTTTAGAGTATGTTTTTCTATTGTTGCTGTTTCAATGAAGAATAAACTAGCCTCGAACTGCCTCGGTAGCCTAGTGGTGCTAAGTGCGACTGCTACGCTAGAGGTCTTGGGTTCGATTCCCAGGTCGAGCAAAAAGTGTTATTGGGTTTTTCTATGGAATTCTCAGTAGCAGCTCGGAGTTAAGATTTGTGCCCGGTTAATGGCAATAGGCTCGCCCCCTATTACATGGGACCTAAAACATATCGGCGAACTGTGGGTGTACATTGGTACACCTCTGCCTAACCCTTCGGGGAATACAGGCGTGATGGTATGTGTATTTCTTCTTTAATTTTATTTTTTGTTGTACTAAATATTGTACGTCGGTGAGACCTTTTCTCGTCCACCTTATAACGGCCCCAACATCAAAACTTGTCCAATCAAAGATCACCTACCTTTCCAACATTCCACACACCATTGAGCTTTTAATTACTATTAATTGCCCTTCAGGAACTACCGTTGCGAAAATTAACGGAATATCATTAAAGCTCACTGAAGCAAGCCAGTTGACTTGGCAGACAATATGATTCATGTACAGTCGGCAACAGAAACCCAATTAAGTGGTCGTATGAGAATTCGATGTGTTTATTGATGTGGTACCAACTGATCTCGAGAGAGGAAAAATGGCTGGCAATTAATGGTAGAGTCATTAATGTGTTTTAATTGGGTCCTAGCACAATATGGCCGCCCACGATATCGTTTGTGTGAGTTTCAGTTATTTTCAGGATTTTAATTTTATCCTAATTCTTGTTAAAAGCTTTTCTAGAAAATAACTTTATGTATGTATGTATGTCCTGAAATGTTCCGATCAATATTATTCGATAGTAAAAGTAGCTTTTTTTTTTTTTTGGTGGGTGGGAAATCATCAAATAACTTTTCCCGCCCTGGGCGGGGCGGGAGGGAGTGTCAGACTTTTACTGACTAAAACCCACCCATGTTCCTTCTTGTGCCCTTTGCGTTCCGGGGGCGCGGTATCTCTTGCGAACAACCCGCAGCCCCGGCAGGCATCGGCCCTCAGTGGCCCCTTCCTAGTAAAAGTAGCTTAACATTATAAATTAGCCACCTGAAAGTCCCGTCAAAATCGAGCTAGGCGTTTCGGCGATTAGCCGGAACAAACAGACAGACAAAAATAAAAAATAAAGTGTTTTTTTTGGGGTAACTATACATTCTTATATAGTAAAATAAATAAAAATAATATTAGGTACAGACAGACACAAAATTTTTAGTTATTTGTATAGATAACTGCCATACACACTGTGAAATTTTCAAGTGTCTGATTCTGTGTCTCTTACAGTTCACAAGAAACAGCCCAGTGACTAACGGACAAACAGACAGCGAAGTGTTAGCAATAGGATCCCGTCAGACACCTCAAAGCTCGCCCGGAGAAGTACTACCACCATACCCATTTCTGCCGCAAAGCAGGATTGCTGTGTTCCTGTTTGAAGGGTGCCGGTATAATTACAGGCACATGAGACATTTCAACTTTATCTCTGGGATGGTAACGCATTTGCAAGGCCTTTGGAATTGCAGATGTTTATATGCAGCGATGACCACTTAACATCAGGCTGGCTTGTTTGCCATCCAATGATATAAATAAAAACACAAAATTAACTGCCTCGTTGGCCTAGTGGTCCTTAGCGCGACTGCTACTCTAGAGGTCTTGGGTTCGATTCCCAGGTAGAGCAAAAAGTGTTATTGGGTTTTTCTATGAATTTCTCAGTAGCAGCTCGGAGTTAGGATTTGTGCCCGGTTAATGGCAATAGGCTCGCCCCCTATTACATGGGACCTAAAAACATACCGGCGAACTGTGGGTGTACATTGGTACACCTCTGCCTAACACTCTGGGGAAAACAGGCGTGGTGGTATATTATGTTATGTTATGTTAAAATTAAAAATTTTAAGTAACCTCCGACAGAAAAATAAGAATCCCTACCGCAGGTAATAGAAGAGCTGATAACTTTGAAACTGCTAAACCGATTTCCATCAAACATAGCTAAGAACACTTCTTAACTTACACTTCTTACTTTTCAAACAAAAAACAACTAAATCATAATCAGTTCATGCGTTCGGGAGCTACGATGCCACAGACACACACACAGACTCGTCAAATTTAGAATACCCTGTCGTTTTTGTGTCGGGGGTTAAAAAAAGGAATCCCAAAAAACATATACCCCTAATAAACGGTACTGCCTAGCTGCCACAAATACTCTTAATGCCCCCTATTCTGGATGGGTGCAATAAACTTGATGTGTCCAATATACGACGATTATAGTTGGTACATTGAGTGGAACACGCGAGCGAAAGGCACGCAAGACTACGTTGACATAAGATTGTAACGAGATCGGTTCCAGTTGATTGGATGTTTAATTTAGCGCAAATAGATTAATTGAGCCCTTCAAAATGTCTATGTCTCATGAATCGTGATAGTTAGACAGTTGAATTTTTTGTTTTTCTGTTGCCACTACAACAAATACTCAAAAACAGAATGAAGTAATCTTTTAAGGGGGCTCCCATACAACAAGCGTGATTCTTTTTGACGTTTTTATAGGTAAGGTACGGAACCCTTCATGCGCGAGTCCGACTCGCACTAGGCCGGTGTTTTTTAAATAATAATTATGTAGTCTATGCTACTAGCTGATAATGTAGCTTTCAATAGGTGAAAGATTTTTTTAAATCGGTTAAGTCGTTTTTGAATTCTCCATTAACAAGTACAGTAACTGGCACGAGTCGTGAGCACAAACTTCAAGTTACAGCGGTTCTCCCGTCCCAGCCGCCGCGGTAGACGCTCCGGACGTCGGGAGCCGCGAGACGACTCCCGGCCACCGTAGATACTGGCCTGTGGACGGTGACCAATGGGTAGCTCACCGTCCTTACGTTGCATAACGACAGACCGTGTCGACGGCGCGTTCGTGTTCCACGCGCGCCTCAAAGAGATGTCAGCAAAAGGAAGGGGCCACTGAGGGCCGATGCCTGCCGGGGCTGCGGGTTGTTCGCAAAAGATACCGCGCCCCCGGAACGCAAAGGGCACAAGAAGGAACATGGGTGGGTTTTAGTCAGTAAAAGTCTGACACTCCCTCCCGCCCCGCCCAGGGCGGGAGAAGTTATTTGATGATTTTCCACCCACAAAAAAAAAAAAAAACTTCAAGTTAATTATTGGGATTTTTGGTTCGCCAACGCTGCACGCGATTGATCCGTCCGTCGGACCAATGTTATGCAGCTCACGACTCGTTCCGGTTACTACCTATATGAATGTTTTCTCGTTATAATAATAGTTTAGAGTTCAAAGCCGATTTAATCATAAAAGTGATTTATATTTGAACGGCCTCGGTAGCCTAGTGGTCCTAAGCACGACTGCTATGCTAGAGGTCTTGGGATCGATTCTCAGGTCGAGCAAAAATGTTATTGGGTTATTCTATGAAATTCTCAGTAGCAGCTTGGGGTTAGGATTTGTGCCCGGTTAATGGCAATAGGCT
This sequence comes from Caradrina kadenii, assembly GCA_947462355.1. Classification (NCBI taxonomy): domain Eukaryota; kingdom Metazoa; phylum Arthropoda; class Insecta; order Lepidoptera; family Noctuidae; genus Caradrina; species Caradrina kadenii. Next base: position 11,466,951 of record OX381690.1, on the reverse strand, counting down.
CGCCCCCTATTACATGGGACCTAAACATACCGGCGAATTGTGGGTGTACATTGTTACACCTCTGCCTAACCCTTCGGGGAATACAGGCGTGATGGTATGTTATGATTTATATTCGTAAGTACTTTCCACTCTAAAAGATCGCTACCACTTAAAATATTAGTCAGTCTATACATAAACATAAGTAGTTACTTATTTTTATTTATTTATGTCCCTAAAATAACGTCACCCTTGTGGTTACCCTTGAACAAATTAGACTGAAACGCGAGGTTATTGACGCCGATCGAAGACTTGCGTGTTCAAGAAGCACCCATTGAACAGCTGTTATGATGAATTATTTGTAATTACAAGAATATTTCTTTACCTTTCCAGGTACCTAACGAACTTGGGAATTTCTCCAATATTCTCCTAGAGACTCTACTCCATTTTTCTATTAAACACTTTTCAGTTGACGACACGGCTGGCGCGGTGGCTGAGAGATTGGCTGCTGCGCTGCGTGTCGCGGGTTCGATTTCCTCATGGAACAAACATTTGTATGACCTAGAGATTGATGTTTCGTGTCTGGCTGTTTGTGTTTGCTAGTTACATACTTACACGCCTGTATTCCCCGAAGGGTTAGGCAGAGGTGTACCAGTGTACACCCATAATTTGGCGGTATGTTTAGGTCCAATGTAATAGGGGGCGAACCTATTGCTATTAACCGAACACAAATTCTAATTCCGAGCTGCTACTGAGAATTTCACCGAAAAACCCAATAACAATTTTTGCTTGACCTGGTAATCGAACTGAAGATCACCTCAGCAGTCGTGTTTGCAAACAGGATCGCAAATGGGGCTGTCAAAAAAAAATGTATGACACATAACAATATATACATACAGATATATTATTATTTCTGCACATAGGTTAAAAGGTCTGTCTAATCTCACTAAGATCTGGAGCAATCTCTTAGGTTTGTAGAGTACAGTCAAACAAGTTTTTTGGTACACAGGTAAGTAAAAACAAGGTTGAAAAGAGTATGCTTAGATAGTTCGCTTATGTTGAGAGGATGAGTGAAAGGCGACTAACAAAAGGTAGATGATATGCCACTCACATATGGCAGATGTGAGTGGCAACGCCGGGTGAGGACGCCCTAGAAAGACCTACCTTATTGGTGAGGTTCTTCAGAACGGTCGGATGCGCAGTACTTGTAACCGGCGTGCTTGCATGAACAGATGTATGAACGTGGACGAGGCGAAAGGAGTATGTAAGGATCGTAGCAGGTGGCGTTCTGTGGTTTCTGCCCTACCCCCATGGGAAAAAGGCGTGAGTTTATGTATGTGTAGGTGAGTAACACATAACACATAACCATTACGCCTTGGCATCACGTATTCCCCGAAGGGTTAGCCAGGGGTGTACCAGTGTACACCCACATTTCGCCGGTATGTTTTGGTCCCATGTGATAGAGGGCGAGCCTATTGCCATTAATCGGGCACATTTCCTAGCTCCGAGTTGCTACTGGGAATTTAATTAAAAAAAAACCAATAACACTTTTTGCTCGATCTGGGAATCGAACCCAAGACCTTTAGCGTAGCAGTCACGCTTAGGACCACTAGGCCAACGAGGCAATAGGTAAGTAAGTCGTTCAATTTTCTTTGTTGTGCCAGACAGATAAGATAGATAAGTCTTTATTTGCTTTATACATTTGGTGTTAGTGTTACAGTCCAGTCCAGTTAAAGACAATGTCCACATTGTTAGCTATACAGAATGATCACATATTAAAGAATAGATTTTAGCATACTTGGGCAGACAAGGTCTACGATTGTTCAATTTACAGATGTTTACTAGAACGAAATAATAAGTTATACATACATACATACATAAACTCACACCTTTTTCTCATGGGGGTAGGCAGAAACCACGGGACGCCATCTTGAATAAGTTATTACCCCTTTTCAAGTTTGGTCCCAATTTATCCCTGCATCTCATCCTCATTCACCCCGTTTAAAGGTACTAGAATGATGGGTGTATACTACTTAGTTTGTTTTAGTGTACCTACACGCAGAGTTCTAGTCTTGTCGTTTAATCCGTGGTACAGTTGAGTGCAACAAGCTTTGACATTTGAAACGTTTCTTTTAGTACTAATCTATTAAGACTGCCCCATTAGTCCCGTGGTTGCATGCGGGACTGGTCCTGGGTTCAATTCTAAATAAACATACCATCAAGCCTGTATTCCCCGAAGGGTTAGGCAGAGATGTACCAGTGTACACCCACAGTTCGCCGGTATGTTACAGTCCCATGTAATAGGGGGCGAGCCTATTGCCATTAACCGGGCACAAATCCTAACTCCGAGCTGCTACTAAGAATTTCATAGAAAAACCCAATAACACTTTTTGCTCGACCTGGGACTCGAACCCAAAACCTCTAGCGTTCAATTCTCAAGAAAGTGTTATTGGATTTTTCCTTTACGTATATTTAAATAATAGTCCGGAGTTTGGAAGTTGGTGTTGTGACACCCCCGTGCTCCGGAAAGTACGTACAGCCGTTGGTCTAGCGCTTGATCTCTGAAGTGTCGGATTGCTGTCCCAACAGACTATGAGAGAAAGGGAAAAGCCTGGTTTTGCGCATACACTTGTGCACTTTCATATCGAATACAGATATTAGAACGAGAGAATATTATTAATCTATCAAAATATAACTGCTTTAGGAAGAAATTAATATTTCTTTATCATCATTGTCTTTGTAATCTGTTGGAGTGCTTACTATTACTTTCAAGCCTTTTTACATTATTTATATAGGAAAAAATCACACCTTCTGTTAAGTCACATACTCATCCCTATCTACATAACTAAAATTTACAGGGACACCAACTTTACTTCTAATGAACTTCAACAAAGTTGTCTAAAATATAAGTGTACCCAAAACTTAGTTTTAATAAGTCCCTCGTTAGCTCGTCTAATAAGCTTTTTTCCACAGTCAAGTTTACGGCCCGCAATGCCAATAAAACTCCATCAAGTAAGGTGAAGGAACGTGCGCGTACGAGAACAGCTCTGCGGCTTAAGAGTCCAATGTTACGCACCAAGATAAACAGAATTTCAATCCCAAACGTTACCCCAAACACGCGATAATTTTGTTCAGAAACTACTCTGATAGATGACCCAAGTATTGCATTAAAGACAGCTGATAAACAACGGTTATAGACTTGGCAGTTTCGATTTGAAGTTGATTTCCACATGGTCCACCAAATCACGTTCCGGTTTGTTTTAAGTTCACCTACTGTATGTTCGGGCGCTGTACTACAGGAAGCAGCGGGCTAGGGTGAGGGGCGGGGCGTCGTATGGTCGCGACGTTCAGTCGGGCGCCGGCCTCGTGCAGCGCCGGTCGCCGCCACTTACGCGGCATGCGGCCCGCGCTCGCCGCGATCGCGGCTTGCTGCGTGGTGACACGCGCCGAGCCGTCTGCGCGCCTCGCTCCGCGCAACACTACCCCCCACCATGTCCTCGCATGTTCGGATGGACTCGTCCTCCCTGCGTGGCTGCCTCTTGAGGATGTACCCACCTACGAGATCGCCTTCCGAGGCGTCATCTACTTCCTCTGCCTCATGTACCTCTTCATCGGAGTGTCTATCGTCTCCGATAGATTTATGGCCGCCATAGAAGTTATAACGTCAAGAGAGAAGGAGGTGCGCGTGCGACGCAACGGCAGCGATCAGATTATTGTCGTTAGAGTCTGGAACGAGACCGTCGCTAATTTAACTTTGATGGCGTTAGGTTCTAGTGCACCCGAGATCTTATTATCTGTAATTGAAATAGCCGGCAAGAACTTCGAAGCTGGCGATTTAGGTCCCGGTACCATTGTGGGCTCGGCTGCCTACAACTTGTTTGTGATCATAGCCATCTGTGTTTCTGTGATACCAGATGGAGAAGTCAGGAAGATCAAACATCTTAGAGTGTTCCTGGTGACAGCGACGTGGTCCATCTTTGCGTACGTGTGGCTATATCTCATATTAGCTGTCATCTCTCCCAATGAAGTCGAGGTTTGGGAAGGACTTGTTACTTTTCTCTTCTTCCCCGCGACGGTCTTAACAGCATACATCGCCGATCGCCGGTTACTCATGTATAAATACCTAAAGAAAGGCTACAGAGTGAACGAAAGAGGGGTTATTGTAGAAGGCGAAGGCGATGGCTCAGTTGAAATGGCTCTAAAGCCCGGAGGAGATGATTTCCTTTCTGATGACGAAGAAGGGAGAGAACAAGAAAAGTCTAGAAGAGAATATGTATCAGTACTTAGAGAACTAAGAAGACAACATCCTGAAGAAGATTTAGAAACTGTAGAAAGAATGGCTCTAGAGACGTTGATGTCACGAGGCCCTAAGTCGAGGGCATTTTACAGAGTTGCTGCCACTCGCAAAATGACAGGCGGGGGAGACTTCTCTAAAAAAATTTCGGAACGAGCTCAAAGTGATCTTAGCGAAGTTAAGGCAGAGTTACAGAGGAGAGAGTCAGGATCCTTGTCACTTGAGTCACGAGGTCCAAACGTCCGCTTCGATCCGGATCATTACACCGTGATGGAGAACTGCGGGACATTCGAAGTGAGGGTCGTAAGAGCTGGTGACTTGAACGGAGAAGTAACAGTGCAGTACACCACAGAGGATGGTACAGCAGAGGCTGGTTCAGACTATGTCGCGGCCTCAGGTTCCCTGGTATTTAGGCATGGGGAGACTGAAAAGACGTTCAGCGTTCAAGTGATTGATGACGACGTTTTTGAGGAAGACGAGCATTTTTATGTGCGCTTGACATCTCCCAGAGGTGCTTGCCTAGCATCCCCGTCATCAGCAACGGTGGTTATTTTGGACGATGATCATTCCGGAGTGTTCTCCTTCCCTCAACGGGACTTTGAGCTGACGGAGTCGGTGGGGACTTACGATTTGAAGGTCGTGAGGACAGCTGGCGCTCGTGGCAAGGTCAGGGTACCTTACTGGACGGAAGACGGCACCGCGAAGAGCGGTGTTCAGTACGAGTCAGCTCAGGGCAGCGTGGTTTTTGAAAACAACGAAACTGAGTGAGTACCTCTTTACTTATAAATTTATTCCTATTATTGAACGATTTCAGGGTTAAGTTCAGAGAAAATTCCTCTGTTTTATATATTTATTTAGCGATGAATGTAGTAATCTACTACAATATTTATGAATAAAGACTATAAATACCCAATATTCAACAATCGACTGAATGTTTCATATGAGTTAAATATAATCTACGATAAAAGTACTTTCTAACATCGATTTTTAGCTAAATTAGAAAATTACAGACGGTACGTGTTTACGGCGAATTAACGTACTCCACACCCCACTTCTTGCGGGTGTTGGAGTGTAAGTTCCAGAGCACTTTAAAGTTGCTTCATGTAATATGAAATCGGTAGTGTGTGTTTAACACATTGATAGGTAATTACATTGTTTCGTGGTAAGGTGTCTTTTAATAAATAAATAAATTATTATAGAACATAACCACCGCAAATGAATCACCAAAAATTAAAATGAATGTACCATAAATACAGCATTAAAATAAGATAACATATAATAATAAAAAGAAAATAAACATTAAAATTAATTAATTACTTTAGAAAAATTATATGGCATGGAAAAATTACTCCGGATCGCCGTCAACTGGAAAAGTGCATCCAACGTAGCAATAATAATAATAATAATAAATTCTTTATTACGGACAACATAGATCCACTGTGTTAGTAAATTTCTTATAACTAATGTTAGTAAAGTAATAATAACTATAATAATTTACATTTTTTTTTTTTTTTTATATTTTTTTTTTTAACATGTTTACTTGAGATCGTTTCATGTGGGCGACACACAAGCGAAAGTAAATAAACTTCACTCATTCATCACCCCCACAAAACGTCTCAGAATAGGAGAGTAGATGTTCTCCGACACTGTCCTCAAAATACTGTTGTCACTGTCCCGTAGTCTTGCTATTAAAGACGAGATCTTTTTTCGAATGACCTCATAGAAGCCGCCATTGCTACGTTGGATGGCAATGCTAAGCTTCTGGCCAAGGTAAAAGTCAGACCTTGGGTCACGAGCAGTGTCAATCAACCGTTTGGACAATTCTTTGAAAAGGCTACGGGCACATTAGATTGTTTCGTGGTAAGATAAATTTTTAATTTTTAAAACCTATTATTGGAAACTGCCATAACCATGGACCAAGTTTCCTTATTATCCAAATTGACAAATGACTTGAAAATCGTAATTTTCGCCAATTAGCTTAATGCCTTTTTCCGCCGTTGAAGAATTCCGCTGGATCAAAGAAATATTAACGAGGCCCGCGTTCCGGGTAATTACCCCGACACGGAAGTCATGCCTTCTAGTGGCTGATGTGCAATACCGAAAAAAGTGCTGTTCTAAGGTTTCCCGTGAGGCCGTATAAGTGCCAAATGAGGTATAGATTGGTCGGTCCGATTAGTGCCGGGCCGCTGCGTGATCCGACGGCCCTTGTTCGCCAATGTTATTCAGAAATAATCCCTTTTAGATAATCCGTTGGTCTTGCCACCTACTATCTAGTAGGGCAAGTGTTTTTTACTCATGTACCTTTTAAATGGACAAGTTTATACAAATACCATCACGCCTGTATTCCCTGAAGGGTTAAGTAGAGGTGTACCAATGTACACCGACAATTCGCTGGTATGTTTAGGTCCCATGTAATGGGGGGCTAGCCTATTGCCATTAACCGGGCACAAATCCAAACTCCGAGCTGCTAATGAGAATTTCATAGAAAACCCAATAACACTTTGCTCGAACTGGAAATCGAACCCATGACCTCTAGCGTAGCAGTCGTGCTTAGGACCACTAGGTTAACAAGGCAGAAGGAAACAGTGTGGTGGGCTTGACTCAAAAAAATCAAATTTGCACAAGTTCTATCTTGCACAAGTCAGTATGACGCTGTTGTGCCTACAAATTGATCAGATAGTTGCGTTAATTAATCCCAACCACGTTAGCACATATCTACTTGTGCAAATTTTTCTGCAAGTATGTTGTTACGTGTAGGGCCTGCTAATACCTATTGATTTATTATTGTGGACCTATTCTGATGAGTCACGGCATATGAGTACAATGGCAACGAGGAATTAATGACTATAGGATTCTTCCATACAATTGAACTAGATAATAACGTTTTGCTATCACAAAGTGTTCAAACCCTTTTTTTGACCTGAATAAAATATATCACCGGTTAAAAAAATGTGGGCACGTAACTTTGAATCAAATTGTCGTAGGAATAAAGTGGATTTTGCGTTGGCATAAAAGTTGCTGATTCAAGGATGTCAGCGTAGATCTTAATATTCTGATCGTTTAATGCTATCGTGAATGTAGGGATTTAAAAAAAGCATGAATATTTTTTTTTTTTATTTATGGGATAAATTGCCTATAACTTATTTTTAAATAAGTTAGTGAATCCTATTCGAATGGGAATACCTTGATATAAGAAACTAGCTGACGCCCGTGATTTCGTTTGTTTGTACGTCCGTTGTCAACAAAATTTAACATACCATCACGCCTGTATTCCCCGAAGGGTTAGGCAGAGGTTATGATAAGGTCCCATGTAATAGGGGCGAGCCTATTGCCATTAACCGGACACAAATCCTAACTCCGAGCTGCTACTGAGAATTTCATAGAAAAACCTAATAACACTTTTTGTTCGACCTGGGAATCGAACTCAACGCGTAGCAGTCGAACTTAGGACCACTAGACTAACGAGGCAGTTTACTAATTTTAAATTTGTTTTTTTTTTATAATTACAATGTAAACATTCATATATTTATTTTGTAAAAAGCTGTATTTTACATTACAAACAGACACTTTTTAATCTATGTGTGTAGATACAAAAAGCTCTATACACCTGTGTTTTAGAGATAAATATTTGACTGTTAATATTCTCCCAAATAACCAAAATCCTATCCAAACGGGAATACTTCCACCATCTTCTATAATGAGAAATTAATTTATTGACATTTAGTCGATGCAAATAAATGTCGAATTGACACTGATTCGAATCAAAATCTATTTGATAGAAGGTCGAAATTCAATCTAGCAGACAGACATTCTCTTAAAACAGGTCAAATATTATCCGAAATGGTAAGTGACATGCCATTTTGAACCATAGATTTTGTACCTAATTGAAATAAATGATTTGATTTTGGCTTCATAAATACTTTATGTAAATGTGGATGGATGGAGAGGAAGAGGGAGGCCAGAGAAAAGATAGACGGATTGTGTGAAGAATGATATGAAAGTGATAGCATGACGGTTGACGGGAGGGTATGAAAGAAAACGTGTTGTACCGACCCTAAGTAAGATGGGATTTTTTTTTTGGGGGGTTGGGTTCCCCTTCCCTATGCTAACATCTCTTTGAGGCGCGCGTGGAACACAAACGCGCCGTCGACACGGCCTGTCGTTTCGTTAAACGTAAGGACGGTGAGCTCCCCATTGCTCACCGTCCACAGGCCCGTATCTACGGTGGCCGGGAGTCGTCTCGCGGCTCCCGACGTCCGGAACGTCTTCCGCGGCGGCTGGGACGCGAGAACCTCTGTCTCAGCCGTCCCGCCGCCTCCTTCTCAAGCATTACTGCCTCACAGAAGGAGGCGACTGCATCCCATTCCCTCTCGCTCCGGACCATGGCTTGCACCAGGGCCGGAAAGTAAGATGGGATAAGGGCAGGAAGATAATGATTTGACTTTGGCTGTTACAATCTTCATCTGCTTGACAACGAGAATGAATAGCTTTGCATAATCAAAACTAGAAGATATTGGTTGGTTTCTTATATAACACACTATCACGCCTGTATTCTCCGAAGGGTTAGTCAGAGGAGTACCATTGTACATCAACAGTTCGCCGGTATGTTTAGGTCCCATGTAATAGGGGGCGAGCCTATTGCCATTAACCGGGCACAAATCCTAACTCAAAGCTGCTACACCCAATAACACTTTTTACTCGACCTGGAAACCGAACCCAAGACCTACCTATACCGTTGCAGCCTAATATCGGCCTTATTTACGTTTCCAGTTATATGTACATAACTTCTACATCGTAATAAGTAGGGTTGTAACAGAACCTCGCCTTCACCTTCGTAAGTGCGGAACTTTCGCTAGAAATCGCACCTCCGCTTCCACATCAAAACAATAAATAAATAAATAAGTAAAATTTTTGTGGAGTTGTAACGAAGATTTATTTGCACTGACATACAACGCATGAAGAGATCGCTCAGCTGTGTTCCGAGAGAAATAGTCAAGACTATGCTCCCATCGTTTGCATCCCAACTTAATTTTTTTGTAATTGTGAGTACCATGGAGCCATTTATTTATTTTATTATTATGTGTTGGACACTACGAGCATGGTGGTTGAGGGCTTTGTCATGCTCACTTAAATGTCTCGCTAATGGTGGCGCGTGGGTTGGATCATTTGGTTCCCTTCATGATGGTTGAGCTAAGTGGTGCTGATCCTCGCGTCATGTTCGTGAACGGGCGCTGTCAGTTGGGATTGGTCATCTCTTAACTGCCATAGCTTACATCTTTAGTACTATTATTATCATAATTTTTTTTTATTGTTTTATATTCAACTTCATTGTTTTCACATGTAGAAGCAACAAGAATATTGTAACCAAGATTTTGTAAAAACCAATTTGAAAAGAGTGTCCATGGAGTTTCTTGCTCGTTCTTCTCCATAGAGACCTACGTTTTGAAACGAGCAACTAGCTTCAACTTTTTGTGTGAGTAACTTCTTGACAATTCAAAAGTGCCTGTAAATGGTCTAATTGAAATAAATGTTTTGACTTTGACTTTATTTCTCATTAACGACCTGCCCGCGACTTCGTCCGCGTGGTTTATTTCACCCACGCTAAGTTACGTCTTTCGTTAGTGCTCTGATCGCGTTTGTCGTACCGTAATATTGTATACCCTATGTTTCTCAGTAATAAAAAATAGTTCAAATCGGTCCAGTAGTTTCGGAGCCCATTCGTTACAAACATTCAAACGAACAAAAAATCTTTCCTTTCTATATTATTAGTGTAGATTAAGAGAATCGTCATTTACATGAGAACAATAGATTTGTCTCTCCTAATTTCCATTACCAGTAAGTTTGTAATTTTGTATTAAGACTTTTTGACCAGTTCAAAAGCTCTAGGATGACAACGCATTTGCAAGGCCTCTGGTATTGCAGATGTCTATAGGCAGCGATGACCACTTAACATCAAATGGGCCGACGGTTTGTTTGCAATCCAATGATATAAAAGAAAACAAGCTGTCTATTACCTAAATAGAGGGAGGCTTTTGCCCTTCTGTGGGATAGATGGGCTAATTATAACAATATTTATTTATTTATTTACTGACACACCAACGACTTATTCACTAAATCATTACATTAAATATATTCTGTTTTAACAGCTTTGCGGTGAATTCGTCACTTATAGGTATGCACAGCACTTGTAAAATCAATAATAAAAATTATAATGGAAACATATGGTAATGACAAAATTAAAATTTTCAAAGTTTACATTGAATTTAAAATGTTAAGTAGTTAAATTATAATAATAATTACTTTCACGTCTGCGGAGGCAAAGAGTTTTACCTCCGCATCCGCAACCGCCTCCGCCAAGATGTCCTGCGATACAACCCTAGTAATAAGTAAGTTTACCCCCTGTATCAAATACCGTAACTTCGCTTTTGATTACATTGACTCGGCTAACAAACTTTGTACTTTGCTTGGACAATTTTATTTTCCCTTTTCGACGTTGAATTAACAAATGTTTCTGACTTATTTATGTGTCGTCGATGTCAGTTTTAACCCCCGACGCAAAAACGACGGGGTGTTATAAGTTTGACGTGTCTGTGTGTGTGTCTGTCTGTGGCATCGTAGCTCCCGAATGCATGAACCGATTTTGATTTTGTTTTTTGTGTTTGAAAGTTTAATTAGTCGGGAGTGTTCTTACCTTTATTAATGGAAATTATTTCAGCGGTTTAGTTATCAGCTCTTTTGTTAGCTGCGGTAGGGATTTTTATTCTTCTGTCGAGGGTTACTTAAAATTTTTAATTTTGTTTTTAAAACTGCATTTGGTCGATTGATTACGACCTAATGCAGTCTTATATACTCTGATATACTTTAATTTGTGTGCATAATATCGTTTTGGAGAGTAATCTGTAAGGTGTAATACTTATTTTTATGAATAAATAAATATTCTGTAAATATCTTTCTCGCTGGCTTAGATTTCACCATTTTTTTTAAAGACCAGGACAATGTCTTAAAAGATAAAAACAAAACACTAGGTGAATTCTGAATTTCAGTCAATATGGTTACATTGACTGAAATTCAGAATTCACCTAGTGTTTTCTCTAGTAATTTTCACCTTGAGAAATTACTATGGAAGTGAATGTTGGGTATGGCAAACGAGGCATGAAAGTAGGATTAATGTTGTGAAGATGCGTTCCTTGCGAAGTATGTGTGGTGTAACTTTGAATGATAGAGTGAGGAATGACATAATACGAGAACGTTGCGGATTAAAAGACGATGTAGTGACAAAAGTTGAAAAGAGTATGCTTAGATGGTAGATGGTTCGGTCAAGTTGAGAGGATGAGTGAAAGGCTACTAACAAAAGGGATTTATATGGCAGATGTGAGTGGCAACGCTGGGAGAGGACGCTCTAAAAAGACCTACCTTGACCTTATTGGTGGGGTTCTTCAGAAAGGTCACGTGCGCAGTACTCGTAACCGGCGTGCTTGTATGAACAGATGTATGAACGTGGACGAGGCGAAAGAAGTATGTAAGAATCGTAGCAGGTGGCGTTCTGTGGTTTCTGCCTACCCCCATGGGAAAAAGGCGTGAGTTTATGTATGTATGTAGATGTAGAAATTACTAAATAGAACGGTTGATGATTTCCTACCATAATATGTTCCACATTATGTAAAGCACGCCATTGGTCATTAAAATTACTTCAATCAATTATGTAATTATTCAGATTATTTTCTTCCTCACTTTCATCAACATTCATCATCATCAGCCTACAATAGTCCACTGCTGGACGTAGGCCTCTTCGCTTGCACGCTACTTAGCTCGATTCTCGGCAACTCTCATCACCGCATCATCTCGCATCACCGAGTCTGAGGGCGTCCCACCTTACGCTTGTCGATTCGCGGTATCCACTTAAGAACACGTGTACCCCAACGGTCATCGGTTCTACGGCTAATATGGCCGGCGCATGGCCACTTCAGCTTACTTATTCTATGAGCTATGTCGACAACTCTGGTCCTCTGTCGGATTACCTGGTTCCGGATGTGATCTCTCAGAGAAACTCCACGCATAGCCCGCACTTCTCACTTTCTGGTAGCTATTAAATACGGAGTGCCTAAACCCGGTGGATGGACAAAAAGCATTTTTTTTTGGGTTACGGTACCCTAGAAAAGTTTGAATGGATATAGAGGTGCAATACGAATGGATTTTATAAAACTCAACCCTGACTCCATTTAGTCTCGCTAAGCGATTTTCGTACGGACCAAAGTGCAGGCAACGCTTGAATCCTATCCCACTACTGTTATAAGCGTGGAATTTTGAAATAGTTTGTGGGGATGGGTTTGTAACTCTTTTACGTTTAAATGGCTGAACGGAATTAGATGAAATTTGGCACCCATATAGATAGTGATCTATCTAAAGCAACTTATTCAATTACCTACTTACAGTAATCTTTATTCGTAATATTTACAGCCTTCAAATTAGAAATCCTAAATAATGACAAAAAAGAACCTAAACGAACAGAACTAAAACTAAATGGCATCAAAAAATTCCTCCGCATCGCCGTCAACCGGAAAAGTGCCCAAAAGACTGGCGGCATTGCCACGTTGGATGGCAATGCTTAACCTCTGGCCAAGGTAAGGCAACTAGGTTCAATATTTTTTCATATGTGACATTCAAAAGTGCCGTTTAATGCTCTAAGTGTAATAAATGACTAAACTTTGACTTGACATAAATGTCAAGTCAAAGTTTAAATCCACTTAAAATCAGGACTAAAGTCCTGATTTTAAGTGGTCACCGCTACATATAGACATCTGCAATATTAGAGACCTTAAAAATAAGTTGCCATCCCAGAGACAAAGTCAAAGCATTAATGGTAGGCACTTTTCAAAGTCAAAATTTACAAGAAATAATGTAATTGAATTTGTTGTTCTTTTTTTATGTTATTGTATGGCAAACCAGCCAGTCAAACAAAACGGCCCACCTGTTGTTAAGTGGTCATCGCTACATATAGACATCTGCAATATCAGAGACCTTGAAAATGCGTTGCCATCCGCGAGACAAAGTTGAAATGTCTCATGTGCCTTTAATTACACCGGCACCCATACCCTTGAAACCGGAACACAGCAACGCTGCTTTGCGGTAGAAATAGTTATGGTTGTAGTACATCCTCGGACGAGCTCCTTCACAAAGATCTCTTCTCTTACTAAATCAGGTACTACGAATATAATTATAACAGATTGAAAACTACTTTATTTGCCACGTGTCGTAAGATATGTCTAATGGCCATATTCAACTTCCAGGCATAGGCTTATTAAATAAACCTCATGATCATCTACTTAGCCTTTTCCCAACTATGTTGGGGTTGGCTTCCAGTCTAGCCGGATGCAGCTGAATATCAGAGTTTTACATGGCAACACGATACCTCTTGGTTAGACTGGTTGTTGTTGACTTTCTGGCTTCTGACTATCCGTAACGACTATCAAAGATCTACGAATGACAGCCGGGACTAACGGATTTACGTGCTTTCCGAGGCACGGGGGTGTCACACCACCAACTTCCAAAGTCCGAGCTGCTACTAAAAAAATCGTGAAGGAAAAGCCCAAGAATACATTGCACGACCCGGGAATCGAACCCAGGACCGCGAGCTCATCAGTCGGGCTTACGACCACGAGACCAACGGGACAGTCCCTAGTTATTAAATGAACCTATGACATAATAAATGTAGAATGCTATTTCACTTTGACAAAGCACTGGAGTGTGCTCCAGTGCTCGCGCCCGGCCCATAGGAGGCTGAATTATAAAATAAATCACCATGTATAATGTGGTTACGTTATTTAGAGGCCGTTAGTAGGACACAGATAATATTGTGTAATAGTAACAGTTAAGTAAGTATATAATTTAGATACAAGCCATTATTGTATTGTATTGCCAGTAATAAATAGTAACTGCCTCAGTGGCCTAGTGGTCCTAAGAGCGACTGCTACGCTAGAGGTTTTGGGTTCGATTCCCAGGTCGAGCAAAAAGTGTTATTGGATTTTTCTATGAAAGTCTCAGGAGCAACTCGGAGTTAGGATTTGTGCCCGGTTAATGGGATTAGGCTCGCCCCCTATTACATGGGACCTAAACATACCGGCGAACTGTAGGTGTACACTGGTACACCTCTGCCTAACCCTTCGGGGAATAAAGGCGTGATGGTATGTTGTATTACTAGTAATTTTGTGTAATTTTATATACAGTTATATTGCTAAAAATGGGAATAGTTAGTAGCAGAGCTCTTTGTGAAGTAGCTCGTCCGGGGAAGTAATACCACCATACCTATTTCTACCGCAAAGCTGCGCTCCTGGGTCCCGGTTTGAAGGGTAGGGGTGCCGAAGTAATTATAGGCACATGTGACATTTCAAGTTTGTCTCTGGGTTAGCAACGCATTTGCCAGGCCTCTGGTATTGGAGATGTCTGTAGGCAGCGGTGACCACTTAACATCAGGTGGGCCGTTGCCATGTTTGCCATCCATAGACGTTAAAAAAAAATGGAGTATACGTCATTTTTACCTCCCCACTAAAATGCACTTTCATCACCCACTTAACTAGAAACATAAACCTAACAGAAACAACAACACAAACCTACTTAAAATTCTAAGTGGATCGTTTTTCCTAATACTGCGGCGAAACGTTACATAAGTTACTGCAAGCTCCACCTGCACGCTTTGTTAAGTAACTTACATTCGACTCAAGTTTAAGCGTAAATCTTGATTGGCTGTACGCAGGCTTGTTAATCTAAGTTTAGAGGTTAATTTAAGTGAACTAACTTAGGAGGTCTATTAATTGTTTTGAGAAATCTTACTTAAGCTATGTTTGACCACAAAAGTAATAATTTTGACAGTTGAATCTTGTTGGCGCCGGCATGGCGCTGTTTTAAAGTTTTGGTTGATCACTAACACACATAACATACCATCACGCCTATATTCCCCGAAGGGTTAGGCTGAGGTGTAACAATGTACACCCACAGTTCGCCGGTATGTTTTAGGTCCCATGTAATAGGGGGCGAGCCTATTGCCATTAACCAGGCACAAATCCTAACTCCAAGCTGCTACTGAGAATTTCATAGAAAAACCCAATAACATTTTTTGCTCGACCTGGGAATCGAACCCAAGACCTCTAGCGTAGCAGTCGCGCTTAGGACCACTAGGCCAACGAGGCAGTTGATCACTGTGTAATTTTAATGCACACAAGAACAATTGCTTTCATAAGCATAAAGTAAAAAGTAACTTAAGTTTTGGACGTTATTAACTTGCGTTCAGTTTGATTTAGTTGGCTGTCGACTTCCGAATTTTCTAAAAATAAATAATTACTCATAGAAAACATAAAAATCTCAGTAGTAGCCTTGGAGTTAGCATTTGGGCCCGGTTAATGGCAACAAGCTCGCCCCCTATTACATGGGACCTAAATATACCGACAAACTTTGGATGTACATTGGTACACCTCTGCTTAACCCTTCGGGAAATATAAGCGTGATGGTACGTGTAAAAAGGAGTTACTCAATCCATTTATAAATTATGGACTTTACAACATACTTAAAAAATCACAATAGAATTTAGAACCTATTCCTGGTTCTGATGTTGGTTAAAATAGAAGTAATAATCATAGTTATTAGTCTAATAAAAAAAAAGTATTTTCTTTAATTTATGACATTCAATTTTTTTATCAACTACCTTGGACTTTATTATTTTACTAGCTTCTGCAAGCGACTTCGTTGACATGGTTTTTTTTCACCCGCATTAAGTTACGTCTCAGGCTACAACTTGTCTCCTGTATATCGTAGCGTGATGTTATAAAGCCTAAAACCTTCCTCGATAAATGAACTATCTAATACAAAAAGAATTTTTCAATTCAAACCAATAGTTCCTGAGATTAGTGCGTTCAACCAAACAAACAAACTCTTCCGCTTTATAATATTAGTATAGAATAAAATTAACGAGACAAACAGTTATTTGTGGAATTATTAATAAATGGTGTTTTTGTTACGAAGGGGTATCGTGTTGCTCAGTAACTGGGTGGTCAAGGTCAGATAAGGCAGTCGCCGCATGTAAAATGCTGGTATTCAGCTGCATTTGGTTAGACTTAAACCCGACTCCAATATAGTTTGGAAAAGGCAGACGTAGTACACGTACAACGAGATAAAATGTAAGTTCGTAATATCAAAAACCAAAAGAACATTTTTTTAATATTATTTCTGTCTGTTTGTTTCGGCTCGCCTCCTATAAAATGGGACCTAAACATACCGGAAAACCAGTAAACCTCTGCCTTACCCTTCGGAGAATACAGGCGTAATGGTATGTATATTTGTTCCGGCAAATTATCGAGCCGGCTGGACCGATTTTGGTGGGGCTTTCACTAGCAGTAGAAGGAGTAACTTAGGCTACTTTTATTTTAGAAGAAGAATTAGAATTCCCGCATAAAAAATAAACCCTTACAACCGACATTCACGCGAATTAAGTCGTGTACTTAAGCTGGTTAAAAAATAAAAAAAAACATAACCTTATATTTGTAGTCGAGCAGTCGGGTAAAAAAGTCTCCCAACATTATGTTGACTTGATTATTACTGCCTACAGCAAGTACTTGGCTTTCTCCTTTTTCGGATGGGAAATCATCAAATGACTTGACCGCCCTTGGCGGGGCGGGAGGGAGTTCCATGTGCCCTTTGCGTCCTGGGGGCGCGGTATCTCTTTCGAACAACCCGCGGCCCCGGCAGAAGTACTTGACTTGAAAACAACTTCAGTACATCTTAAGAATAACTTTTTTGGCTTGAGTGCTTGTTACTTGGTTAACTTTTCTAACTTAAACCGTGGATAGATTTTTTATTATACCATAAAGTTTGTCTGTGAAATTGACTGACTTTTAAGCACTGTTAAATCCACTTTAGTAGTAGTAGAGCTCTTTGTGAAGGAGCTCGCCCGGGGAAGTACTACCACCATATTTATTTCTGCCGCAAAGCAGCGTTGCTGTGTTTCGGTTTGAAGGTGCTGGTGTATTTACAGGCGCATGAGACATTTAAACTTTATCTCTGGGATGGCAACGCATTTGCAAGGCCCCAGGTATTGCAGATGTCTATAGGTTGCGGTGACCACTTATCATCAGGTGGGCCGTGGGCTAGTTTGCCATCCAATGGCATAAAAACAAAAAAAAACACTTGCATCAAATGTTTGAGACTTGAGAATTAGTTGCTAGAACGAGGTTAAATTACAAAATGTTTTGTAAAAGAATTGGTATTTAAGGATCGTAGCAGCTCATGGGAAAACTCGTGAGTTTATGTATGTATGTATGTAAAAAGACGATAACAATTTTTGCCCAACCTGGGAATCGAATCCAGGATCTAACGCGCTGCAGTCGCACATGCGACCGAGACACCAATGGAGCAGTCTAACATACATAACAGTAGCATTAAAAGCGCTAATATCAGCTGGCAACACTTGGTTACTACGTGATACTGATCAATGAGTGATTTCTTAGAATTCTTCCAACTTATACCCAAGGTGACCTAACCAAGGTAATCACAGACAAAATTCTATTTAGTATTGACCTTCTTCTGTAGACTTAGGCGTGACTTTACGAAATTATGGACGAAGTTAGGGTGGCGCCTACTTATTAATACATAATTAATTAGCTATGGCCTTTTCCAAACTGAACGAATAGGTACTATCAACTAGACAATTCAAAGTCAAAGTCAAAGCATTAATGGTAGGCCATTTTCAAAGTCAAAATTTACAAGAAAAAAATGTAACTGAATTTGAATTTTTGTTCTTTTTTTGGATGGCAAACAAGCCGGCGGTTCACCTGATGCTAAGTGGTCACCGGTACCTATAGACATCTGCAATACCAGAGGCCTTGCAAATGCCTTGCCATTTCAGAGACAAAGTTGTAATGTCTCATGTGCCTGTAATTACACCGGCACCCGTACCCTTAAAACCGGAACACAGGAACGCTGCTTTACAGCAGAAATAGGTATGGTGGTAGTACTTCCCCAGACGAGCTTCTTCACAAAGAGCTCTACTACTACAAGTGTCCATTCCAAAAACTATTTTTTTTTTAAATTTTGTTTATTTTGATTCACAAAACTATAATAAATAAAGCAACATATAAACATACTTTACATTGATATCTACTAGATGTGAATAAAGCATGCACACTTAAAATAGTCTTATGAATAATTACAAAATAAAGTATCTTAAAAAACAAAAATTCAAATGGAAGAAATACAAAATAATGTTTATGTTATTAAGTCCCTAAGTTTTGACCTGACTGATGATACACACATACCATCACGCCTGTATTCCCCGAAGGGTTAGGCAGCGGTGTAACAATGTACACCCCACAGGTCGCCGGTATGTTTAGGTCCCATGTAATAGGGGGCGAGCCTATTGCCATTAACCGGGCACAAATCCTAACTCCGAGCTGCTACTGAGAATTTTATAGAAAAACCCAATAACACTTTTTGCTCGACCTGGGAATCGAACCCAAAACCTCTAGCGTAGCAGTCGCTCTTCGGACCACTAGGCCACCGAGGCAGTTACACACAGTTAGATACAGAACCAATAAATATATCTATTTCACTACGAATCCCTTTCACTAGTTTTGGAAGATTGTCGATAGAATTTGAACCCTTGCTGATTGTATTTAAAAGGAGATGAAATTCTTTCACTGATAAAAACCATACTATTCTCGTGTGTTTATTACACTGTTGTTGTTTTGTGTGTTACTGCCTCGGTAGCCTAGTGGTCCTAAGCGCGACTGCTGTGCTAGAGGTTTTGGGTTCGATTCCCAGGTCGAGCAAAGTGTTATTGGGTTTTTCTATGAAATTCTCAGTAGCAGCTCGGAGTTTGGATTTGTGCCCGGTTAATGGCAATAGGCTCGCCCCCTATTACATGGGACCTAACCATAACGGCGAACTGTGGGTGTACATTGGTACACCTCTACCTCACCCTTCAGTGAATACAGGCGTGATGGTATGTATGTTTTGTGTGTATAGTCTATGAATCATAGTGTACTTGACTTCCACGTGAACGACATCGTAGGTTACTCATATATGAAGCAATTAGTAGTACGTTCTACTAAAATTAAATATAATTAAACTTCGTTAAAGTTAATTTAAGGTTTTTGTTTGTTTTATCCAATAAAACTTTTTCGTTCACCAACTCGCGAACAAACTAACCGCTAATAAGTGGTTTCAGTGTTGCCATACTACCGCAACTTTCGCAGAATATTTTGTGCCTTCCGTTGTAAGCGTACTCAGCCTATTAGTTTAGGGTCAAAATAGGGCGGATCTTGATCGTTCAGAGGGATTTAGGGTAATGATACATTGTTACAATGATAAATTACTAAAGTTTATCCCACAAAGACAACTTCGTTATAAATGACGTAGGCGTGGAGGCTACGCAGTCGTGGCACGCTACGAGCTACGCCGTAGCACGAGGCGTAGCGTAGCAAAACGTAGCTTCTTCTTTCGTGTCGATTGACTTATTAAATTTTGTTCGACCTGTATTGAGCAACCTGTACAGCTCTATCATTTTATTGCAATTTAGATTCTTTTGCATTACACTAGAGTGAACTTTCGAGGGTCATAGATGTTTTATCCGACAGGTCCAAAAAGGAAGGTAACGTTTTATTAGGTTAAAATCTCAATAATTTAATTTATTTTAATTTAAGGATTCTTTCATGAAATAAAAATCAGCTGATACATTTTGTGTAGTTACGCGATCATAAATGTATTAATCTACTTTTCTTCGTGATTTCAATATTGGTCCTAAAGTAAAAGTTGTTCGTAATGATTGATGAGCACTATCAACATTTTTCAGGTTTCTAGTAAACAAAAAAGAAGGTTGTATAGTCCATACAAAAACTTTAATGATCGTCTCCGGAAAATCGCTAACCGCATAATGATAAGTAGATTACAGTCAACTAAATGCTTGTCATGTCTGACCGCAGCCTAACACGACCGAATTCAAATTACTCGAGTCGCTAACACAGTTATAACATCTCAGTAGATTAGGGTTGACTCAATCGGGACTTTGGGTTCAAAAGGCCAATTTTGATCCCCAAGGACCAACTTAGTATGTATTTAGCGTTGTAAGGGATTTTGTCTTTAGTTTCGTTTTTCAATTATGTGTACTGTAGTTTGGATTATTCAAAAGCTAGATAAACGTTGACTTAGTTATTTGCTTTTGTGTACTAATATTTTAAAGACCTTGTTCCGGGTCTGGTTGTTTGGGAATGTGAGTTTATATGTTTGTTTACGTTGCCCCGCACTGGGAATTTCTCCCGTAACGTATGTGCGTTTACAAAAATATTGTTATTACTTACATACACAAACAATTAAACACGGAACAACTGTAGACCATACAAATATTTGTTTAGTACAGGAATCAAATGCGAGACACGCAGCAGCAAACAGTGTTGTTCTGGGTGTTTTTCTAAATTTCCAATTTAAATGTCTAATCTAAATTTAATAGTTAAATGTATATAGTAAAAAACAAAAAGGGGTCCTGATGTCCGAAAAAGGACCAACCATTCATGTTTGCACGTACACGTAAATACCTTCTTGGCTACATAATTCCTCTATCTATTTTCAAAATTTCAGCCTCGTTAAAATGACGTAACTCTGGCGACACTGACATCTTTAACCATATTAAATTAAACATACCTTTTACATATAATACACTGTAAAGGGTCCAATTACATATTACCATGACGCTTGAACCCTTACCTTGTATTTAGGGGTCCGTAGGTTAATAAGATACCCATTTATACCAGCCTATAATTTTTCCACTGCAGGGCAAAGGTTTCTTCTCATATAGAGAAGACATGAACATTGATCTTCACGCTTGCTCAAGGGGGTTGATGATTTCATACTTATTTTAATTATAAGTACAGGTCCGATATTTTCCTTCAACGATGTCAGTGGTGTCTAAGATGTACATATAAATACATATGAATCGATAAAGTCACATTAGTACTTGCCCGGTTTTGAACTAACAACTTCTTCCATGAGAGGCCTTATTCACTGGGCGTTCAAGACATGAAAATTTAAAATAAACAATAAGTTAAAAATAAAAATGTTTATTTCTATTTTCTGTTAGTATTGAACTTCTATTTACAAATAAACATGACAAATTCGAAACCCTTACTAAACAATAGTGACGAGTCCGGAACCTCTACCGTACCCGTGTCTCGACTCTCACTTGGCAGGTCTCATTTGGTCCTACTGGCGGCCCTAAGGACCCTACATTAGCAAGTTTATAATGGAGCCACTATAGTCTCCGACCCTTGTAAAACCATTTGTGGCTTCACGGTGGGAATTGTACCGGTGTGGGCTTTCAGTGTTTCTTTCAGGGTATTATGTAGGTCGGTTAGGTGCAGTAAATGGTCTTTGTAAATGCCTTGAGTAGTATTTGTAATGGTCAAAACTTTGAAAATTTATTACTTTGTATAGAAAATAAATCTGCACGCTATTCTGTAAAAATCTCGGTTTTAAATGAAATAGACTCCGTGAGCTCTCAGAATTCATCAAGTCATGTTTAAACTGCCTCGTTAGCCTAGAGGTTCGCCAGTATGTTTAGCTCCCATGTAATAGGGGGCGAGCTTTTTGCCATTAACCGGGCACAAATCCTAACTCCGAGCTGCTACTGAAATTTTCATAGAACAACCCAATAACACTTTTTGCTCGACCTGGGAATCGAAATCAAGACCTCCAGCGTAGCAGTCGCGCTTAGGACTACTAGGCTACCGAAGCAGTCACTCAATCTATTAATATCAATTATGGTAGTAATGCTTTGTCGATCCCTAGTTTGGGGTGTGATGACAGCTCACATCACAGAGAAATAATTCTACGGAATAAAACTGCAGATGTATTTTTTGGGCAGTGTAATTGTATATGTGTGTAAAACGCCCATATTTCCACCCAGCGCGAAAGAAGCGATTTGATGATTTCCCGTACTTAAAATCTAAATTGTAATTCTTTAAAGTTACCCAACATTCGACTATCCAATATACACATTGCCATTCGTGCTTACACTCAACGTTCAATGTATCAATTTGTTTAAGAATATTGAATTCTCTTTGAATTCAAATTAAGAGGCACGCAAATTACGCTTTTGAAACCTAAATTCCTATAAGAGTTAAATTCCTATATTATAATTTGTGTATTGTAATTTTTGGAGTTTATTAGAGTTTACTCCTTAAGAATCGATTTTCATATTTTTGCCCAGGGTATGAAAATTTATAGGAGTTAATCATACCATCACGCCTGTATTCTCCGAAGGGTTAGGCAGGGGTGTACCAATGTACACACACAGTTCGTCAGTACGTTCAGGTCCTATATAATAGGGGGCGAGCCTATTGCCATTAATCGGGCACAAATCCTAACTCCGAGCTGCTACTGAGAATTTCATAGAAAAACCTAATAACATTTTTTGCTCGACCTGGGAATCGAACCCTAGCCCTCTAACGTAGCAGTCACGCTTCGGACTACTAGGCCAACGAGGCAGTTACTTTGAGTCAATAACGGTTAAAAACACAGCATACAACAGAAATACGTCTGAAATGAAGCCGGCAAAGCAATGATAGCAGGTCTCAAATTGCTTCATTTGAATGAAATTATTCAGAGCACCGGAGTCGACTCAACTATCAAATTAATAATAGCTTTGAACTGGCATTGCACAATTAAATTATATTTAACATTGTAACTTGTCACTTTATGTATATTAGTTTAAGGTGTATTTTTGAAAGAGAAGGGAGTCAGCGATAGCGTGATGGTTGACAGGACAGCATGGAAGAAGAAAACGTGTTGCGCCGACCCCAAGTAACATGAGATAAGGGCAGGAAGATGATGATGATGATGATGTGCATTTTTGTATCAAATTCTACTTTAAAAATATTCCCAGGTCAAGCAAAAAGTGTTATTAGGTTTATCTATGAAATTCTCAGTAGCAGTTCGGAGTTAGGATTTGTGCCCGGTTAATGGCAATAGGCTCGCCCCCTATTACATGGGACCTAAATATACCCGCGAACTGTCGGTGTACATTGTTACACCTATGCCTAACCCTTTAGGGAATAAAGGCGAGTGCCTTAACCATTAGGCATTCACGACATTTGTAGCAAATAAAACAGTTTTATTATATTGGTTACCTAAAAAGCGACGACGAAGTGTGAACATCAACAAAATTGTGTTAACCCTCTTCACTGTTGTATGCATATGTGTTTTTATGTCAATATACATATTTTTCTAAGAGGACACTGAGGCGACGAAATGTCAGCAACATTTCTTACCCTTTTTTTGGTATTGTGCTGGTTTGGTTTTGTGTTTTGATATTTTAATTTTGTGTCCTTGTTTGGGGTTGATGTTTTTGGTCCTAGTCTATTAAATTGATCCTTATGAACTTTCTCCATCGTGGGGGTGACGGAGGGGCATGCCGGTCTCTAAGCGGGTAAAACCACTCTCTACGGTGTTCCACCTCTGCCTACAGCCGGGGGCTGTGGGATTCGCGTAAGCATTCACCGCTCCACACACTTGTATACGTACTATAATAATAATATCTGCTACGTAGTTGGCTAGTCTACATTGAGATTGGTCGCCTTCGCTTTCAATTCAGTCTAAAGATTAGAACATTGCCAAATTCCTATCACAAAACTAGTTAAAACACAAGGAATCAATTCAACAAAAATCTAGACTGGAAAATGAAAATCCAGGTCACGTAAATACTTGGCCCAATAACGGAACCGAACCTGCTGCCATTTGCATAGCAGGCGGACATTCCGTCTCCGAGCTAGAGGCGAGCCGTCGAAACTGTTCTATTTTGTTTAGTGTAAAGGTCAGTATACAATAGAGCATTTACTTGTAATAAAACATACATACAACCGCTCTAATGTGTCAGGTTTTTGGTTTCAACCGAACATTGTGTACGACTCACTACGCTTTGTGACAACTTGAATTTACAAACCAATGATACAAAACTATATGGCATTAAAAAAATCCTCTTCATCACCGTCAACTGGAAAAGTACCCAAAAGACCAGACCCAAAAGGCCAAAAAACCCACCGTTTGACTAAATCCTTAAAAAAGCTACGGGCACATGAACCCTAAGGCCCTAGGGTTTTTTTTTAACCCCCGACGCAAAAACGACGGGGTGTTATAAGTATGACGTGTCTTTGTGTCTGTCTGTGGCATCGCAGGTCCCGAACGCATGAACCGATTTTGATTTTGTTTTTTTTTGTATGAAAAGTGAATTAGTCGGGAGTGTTCTTTGCTATGTTTGATGGAAATCGGTTCAGCGGTTCCAATGTTAGCAGCTCTTTTGTTAGCTGCGGTAGGGATTTTTATTCTTCTGTCGGGGTAACTTAATTGTTTTTATGTTGTGTTTTTATTGTTAATGTTTTTTATGTTATTTTATTTTAAGGTTGTAAATATTATTTTAAGCTGCTGTCAATGCATTTTAAGGGTTCAGATGAAGATTTATCTAAGCTGTCCCAGAAACGTAATTAGGCCGACGGAAAACGTGAATTGAACTCGGACGAGAATCTGTTGAAAAATAAATAAATTATAAAACTTTAGCTTTTTATTGTCCTGGTTTGAATACGAAAGCCAAACGCCCCCTTTTAAATCTAAAATGCTCAGGTGTATATACACCTTTAAGGCAAAATTCCTATGCATGATAACACAGTAATTTCAGAAGTATGTCATCGGAAAATTGAGACATTCTTCAACAAAGGATTCCCATCATTTATGGGGCAAATCCTTCCCTTGACACGACCCCATCGATTTACAGAAACCGCACGACAGCAAGCCTCTATCTTCACATTTACACAAAGATTTCTGACACTCCCCTATTGCAGACAGCCGAAATAAATATTCAAATATGCTGAAATAATGTCAAAGAAAAAATATGTTTAGTTTTGTTTATAATGGATATAATCAAAAAATACTTAACCGATTTTAAAAATTCTTTCACCTATGGTAAGCTACATTATTAACGAGTAACATACCTATGTTCCTCGTTAATAATGTAGCTTACCACTTAAAAGTCCAGCTAAACCTTTGGAGGTATGAGAAACAGGGTGAAAAGTCTGTCATCTTCCATAGAAAAGGGAAGATCCACCGACCAGACGGGTGTTGTGTCTGGCGGGCTGCTGCCCGACGGTTGTTGTCGGGATGTTGTATATATGCTAATCGTCGCGTCGAACTTTAATATCGCGATCTAGGAAATGTCAGTTCGCATGCTGAGCGATAGATGTCGCTACAAACCTTTACTTATCTATTTATTTTTTATTATTTTTTCGTTTAAGATAAAGGTTTATCTCAAACATCCATTACATCGGTAAAAGGAAATATCGTGAGGAAAATTGGACTTTTATAATTAATGTAAGTCTGCAATCACGAATCCGCCTTCAGCAAGCGTGGTAATCAACACTCGTGGCTTTTCTGGCTTCTCTTTTCGTGGTATTTCCCTTGCAGTGGAACATCAATAGGCTGGTATTATTTATAACATAAATTTAAGACGCTGCAAAGGAGTGCAACTCTCTCTACCTGTATCTGTATTTCCGAAAGCATTCAACCCTAATCTCTTCAAAGTTAGAGTGAACAAGATTCTTCTGGGTAAGCTCACTCCATCGTCGACTTTGTCCTTGTCACCTCGGACCTAGACTATAGTCAAGAGCTTACATAGCTAAAAACAATATATATATATTCTTACAAACGTCTTGTCAAATTCAGTTTTTAAAAAGAAACCCACTGACAATCCTAACCTCTTTTTAATCATTCAAATAATTTTAACATGAGCAAAATCACAAAATAACCTAAATCAGAACTAAAAGTAACAAAATTAGTATAAATAACTGAAATCAAAATTAGCGTTGACCAATATGACAAATAGCACTTGAGAGCACAACCACACAACCGACTCGTCCAAGCGCCGACGCAAAAGTCAAAAGCCGCACGACACTGCTCCGTTCTCGTGTCGCTATCCCTTCCACCTGACGTCATCGCGCAGATGTACTAGGTTGAGAGGGATTTTCCTCTAAGACGGCCGTTCCTGACAGCTGAACGGCCTCGTCAGCTTAGATTGCTGCAGCAGGGTCCCTTTGTAGTTCATCCTCATTTGATGGTTCTTCATCAACATCATTCTCTTCTGAAATGTTAAAACAAAATTGTAGTGATGTATTCTTTTGGCTTTGGATACTCATTGCAAACGGACAGCAAGCGTGCACTCAAGCAATCCCCTTACAAAGGGTAACCAAAGCAAGAAGACATCATCAATGAGGAGCTCTACTCATGAACGATGTCAGCAAACATAATATGAGCAATAGTAAAACAAGAAGCTCTCGAAAGTGGCCCTCTGGCAACCGCCAGGACAACACATAAATAACAACAAATCAAGAAGCCACTTCCGAGGCCCTCTGATAAACCTCCGCATCGAGGATTATCAGGACAACACACACAAGGTCACCTCCGTGACGTTCTGGCTACCCCACAAGGGTACCAGGTAAACACACACATGGTCACCTACGTGACGTTCTGGCTACCCCTCACGGACTCATGGACAACACAGCTCACTCACCAGTCCCGAAGAATGCCTCGCATGTATCCGGGGTCCACTCACCCCGCCACTGAACCATATGTTCTGCGGCGCTCTGAGTCTTCTTTCCATATGAGCCTGCCAACAACTCAAGCTCGTAACGGTGATGAGGCAATGCCCGGACAACTTTATACGGTCCACGCATCCCAGAATCTAGTTTGCCGGTACTTTGTGAACCCTTGCTAACGAACACGAAACTGCCAACGGAAAAAGTATGGGGCTGTCGACGACCCTCATTAACGTAGGCGTCCTGTCGTTGCTGGTTGGCAGCAAGCAGTTCCGAGACCCTCTGTCTCCTCAAAGTCTGCAGGGCTTCTCGGTTCGGACGAGAGTCGCTCAGCGCAATGTCTCGGACCAGCGATCGTAGAACCGGAGTGGTTCCTTCAACACCGGTCAGCAGCTGCAGGGCAGAGGTGCGAGTTGTTGCCTGCTTAGTGATGTTAAGGGTTAGCTGCACTTTCCATAAGACGTTGGACCAAGAAGCACCTTTGTTATTAACCTCTATGCGCAGCATGTTGAGGACTGTGCGACAGTACCGTTCGACTTGACCGTTCTCGCGATGCATCTCAGGTGTGATAAAGTGTATAGAGGACCCAAGCTCAGTTACCCACTCTTGAAACGCAGCACTTTCAAACATCCTAGCTCTGTCACACACTATAGTTGACGGAGTGCCAAACAGTGAGACAGCATTGGAAAACACCCTTTTCAATTCATCCGCGTCTTGCCGGTATAACGCGTACAACAAGCAAAATTTTGAAAATGAGTCTACAACTATGAGGATGTATTTATGACCGTTGGACTCTGTTAACGGCCCAAGAACATCGGCATGTAACACGGAAAAGGGAATGTCCGGTTTTGTCCAAGACTCGATTGGTTGGTGAGGTGCTCGGGGCACTTTCTTATGTGCTAAGCAAACGATACAATGGCCAACATACTTTTTAACAAAATGTCTAAGGCCAGGAAACCAAAAGTGACGCAGTATCAAATCGACAGTCTTATCAACGCCTATGTGATCGTGATCGTCATGAAAGACTCTTAAAAGACTAAGCCTATGCCCTTTCGGTATGAAACACAGAAGGCGCGAGTCTTCACCAGTAAGCGTGTACTTATAGTACAGCAAGTCATTTTTAATAAAAAATCGACTGCTATCTAACTGGCCTTCTCGAACCTTCTGCATTAGATCCTGAGTCTCCAAGTCGGCAGTTTGAGCAATTTTCGCCCAGTTTCGTGGATTTTGGATTTGGAACACGTGAGCAGGTTGTCTGCTGAGAAAGTCAGCATGCTGCATGTTGTAACCCTTTCGGTACTCTAAAGAAAACTGAAAATCCTGCATGTAAACCCACCAGCGAGCTACACGAGGCAGCAAATCTTTTTTGCGTTCAGTTAATTTTAGAGAATTGCAATCAGTGACAATTTTGAATTTTATACCGATCAAATAATGCCGAAAGTGTTGTAAAGCACGTACCACAGCTAAGGTCTCTAATTCGTAGCTGTGATATTTTGATTCCGCTCCCTGGGTGGACTTACTGTAATACCCGACAACTCGCTTACGTTTTCCTTCATATTCCTGAAGCAAAATAGCCCCTAATCCTATCGAACTAGCATCGGTATGTAGTTCTGTGGGTAGACTGGGATTGAAAATTGCTAAAACTGGCTCCTCAGTTAAGCACTTAATGATATAGTCGCGAGCGACATCTTGTTCCGGTCCCCAAACAAAAGGCACACCTTTTCTCAGTAGCTTGGCAATACAAGCAGTCTTTGAGGCATATGCAGCAATATACCTGCGGAAATAACCCGCTAACCCCAAGAACTGACGCACCTCTTTTACATTTGTAGGTTTTGGGGACTTAACTAGAGCATCAGTTTTACTCGGACTCGGCCGTACCTGACCATGTCCAATCAGCCGTCCTAAGTATTCAACCTCCTCATCTAAAAACGTACATTTCTTAACGTTGACCGAGAAACCTGCCGCTGAGAGGGTTTTTAAAACCTCTCGCAATACCTTTAGGCCTTCCTCGATTGAATTGGACATGATCAGTACGTCATCAATATAGGTCAATACATGGCCAGTGTCTATAAGATGCTTAAGTGTCTTTGTGATAACGCGCTGATACACGACAGGGGCGTTAGCCAGCCCATAGGGCATTTTCAAATACTCATAATGCCCTTCAGGCGTCACAAAGGCAGTTTTACTAATAGAGGCATCGTCTTTCATTGGTACTTGATGAAAGCCAGTAGCCATGTCAAGACTGGTAAAATACTTGAAGTTGCCTAATTTATCGATATGGTCATCGATTAGTGGCAATGGAAATCTTTCTTTAACAGTGACAGCGTTTAAGGCTCTGTAGTCTACGCACATCCTATCTTCCCCGCTCTTTTTCTTTACGAGGATGATAGGACTTGCATAGTCTGATTGTGATTCTCGTATGATGCCCTTACTCAAAAGATCACTAATTATGCCGCGAACGCGTAACTTCTCGTCTACAGAAAGCTTGTACGGTCGATAATTTATCGGACTCTCACTGTTAAGCCTAATCTCCATGCTCCCAGTGTTTACTGTGGAGGTCGCTGTGCCAGTAGTGAACGTTTCAGAAAACTCGTCAATCAAAGATAACAAACGTTTCTTGTCATCACCAACTAAGGGTGTCTTCACTTGGTCAGCCAGCTCCACAGATGACACATTGTAGACTTGATCAACTCTCATCAATCGTTGAGAATCACTCATCCTAATGTAGGTGACACCATAGCGATTTAAAATGTCAGTCCCTACCAAGATAGGTGCCTGAATGCAACCGGGTGGTACTACATAAAGATCCGCCTCTAATGATAATTCAGGGAACTCAATTATTGTCTTAACAAAGGAAGTAGACTCAATATCTTGACTACCGATACCTCGCAATCTACGATAGGTTGGCAATTGATTAAAACTAAAATGCTTTAAAACCGATCTAGAAATAAGTGAAATATCAGACCCAGAATCAATTAAAACATCTACAGGTAGTTTTTGAATAATCGCCGTCATCACGTTGTTTCGTCCGGAATCGACGCGGAGCAAAAATTTACGTCAGTACTACTTTTATCATTGGACTTAGAATCCATACGTTGCTTTAAATAGCACGAATCAACGAGATGACCGGTTTTCTTACAATAGGTGCAAATCACTTTGACTGGTTTTGAATTAGACTTCGTATCTTTTACATTCGAAGTCTCAAAGAAGGTAGATTTAGAATTAGAAGTGGCTGAATCAACTTTTAATTTTTTTGAACAATCAGCTTGTTTGTGACCGTGTTTGCCACACGAGAAACATGTCACCTGTCCTCTCCTAGACGCTTCGCGTTTACGAGGATTGGACGTTTCAGCAGCTGACGAGCGTATGGGATTACCGGTAGCACTTTGCGTGTTCTTAGGTTTAACGTACACAGACAAAAATTCGACCAAATCTTTCGGCTGCAGTTTGGCGTTGGTAGCCGCGGCTTTCACTTGAGGATCGGAGATGCCACGAACTACTATTGCGGTTTTGAGCTCATCCGAAAGTCCTCGTACGATATTTAACCGCAGTAGGGACATTCGAGCGTATTCTGCATACGTGGTGAACTTGTTAGACGTTGTACTCATGACGTCATACAGCACAGTTGCCATATCGACTTCACGTGGACACAACGATCGAAACTCGGCTTTAAAATTCGACCACGAGCGATCGTTTGTCACCCAATGGTTCAACCACGTTTTGGCGTCACCACGTAGGCAACCACCAATACGCCCAAAACACTCATGATCATCCCAACCGTTCAAGTTTCGGCCACGGTCTACCTCCGCACACCACACATCAAAATCATGCACACTTGGATCGAAATTTGAAATGTAGTAATGCTTAGATCTTACTTGTATCAATGAAGAGAGTGCACCGATAATCCCATCCGCCATGCTGCTGGTATCGCGCGGCGTTTCCGCAGGCCGGCTCGTAGAGGGCGTCGCTGCGCCAACCTCAGCAGCAGTCTCAGTGACGTCCAAGACCACGGATGAGGGGCTGTCTCTAACGCAGGGACGAGACGGAGCGGTCAAACTAGTCGCCGTTACCGGCAGGCGCTCCTCAAGTGCATTCAGTCTTTGCAAAATCTGATCTAACGGATCGCGCCGCTTTGAACGACGGCCGCGACGTTTATGCGAACCATGCCTACGTTTCCGACTATCACGACTCCCACTTCGACGCGTGCGTGGCGTTTCACCACCAGAATAATCAGCACTCGACATAATTACTAACCGCAAATATTTACAAAAAGAACAAAGCACTAAACCACTAGAAAAAGAGTGATCAACCACGTAGCTTTAAAATAAGAGGATGGAGAACGATCAAAGTCGCGTAAATAATCCCACTTCTGATCTTACAAACGTCTTGTCAAATTCAGTTTTTAAAAAGAAACCCACTGACAATCCTAACCTCTTTTTAATCATTCAAATAATTTTAACATGAGCAAAATCACAAAATAACCTAAATCAGAACTAAAAGTAACAAAATTAGTATAAATAACTGAAATCAAAATTAGCGTTGACCAATATGACAAATAGCACTTGAGAGCACAACCACACAACCGACTCGTCCAAGCGCCGACGCAAAAGTCAAAAGCCGCACGACACTGCTCCGTTCTCGTGTCGCTATCCCTTCCACCTGACGTCATCGCGCAGATGTACTAGGTTGAGAGGGATTTTCCTCTAAGAATATATATATTAATTTATTTTTTATTCTCCAAAAAAATTGGAAATCGTAAAGAATATCGCGGATGAAGTCACGAAAAAAGATAGTCTTAGACATTTCAATGGGAGACAAGACATTTGTTCCCGTATTTGAATGGTCGGGAACCCTTTGCATAAGAAATGCAATATACCCATTTCTCTGTTTCACCGCTCTTCATATTGTTCATGTTTTCGCGAGATTTTTCGCGGCTATTTGCGACATTTTTGGAATAAAAACCGACAGTTGTTGAGCGTAATTTATTATGATTGTGGTGTCGCGTTCTGTTTTTAGAAAAGAGAAATAAGGGTTGTATTTAAGTTATTTTTGTTTTTATTTTGTTAATTTTGGAAGGGTGTTAACTCGAAATAAGGGTGTAAAAAGGGGTCTATTTTTACTTATGTTTACATTGCAGTAAACTCTTTAATCGAATCGGCAAAAAGGTAGGACGCCTCCGGGCTCGGTATAGCGATGATCTTCGCTGGGAAGCTGGAAGCAACTGGCTGAGAGTTGCTGAGAATCTTGGCGTGCGATTGTATGACCTATGTCCAGCATTGAACTGTGGCAGGCTGATGATGATGATAGACACTCACTAAGAACTAGCAATATTTGTAATAACAAACCGAAGTCTATTTGCAACAATATTAGAAACCAGAAAACGAAGTACAGCCTTAAGATCACAATATCGAAACCTATGCACAGGCGTATTTAAAACTAGCTTATTAAAAAAAGTGTGATCGGTATGGCTCCTGTTATCTTTAACAAAATCCCTGAACAAATCAAAAACTTACCCCTGTCAAAATTTAAAAAATGTTTTATAGAATTACTTGTAGAGAAATGTTATTACTCTGTGCAGGAGTTCTTAGACGATGATACATTTTAATAACCTAATTGTCAATGTTATATTATATACATTTGCATGCTAATAGGGCAGAATGTATTTGGTTCTCAATTATGTAATTTACCATCCTATTTCTATGTACCTACATTCTTAGCAAATAAAGACATATTCTATTCTATTCTAAGATACGAGCTTTGATCAAAACGCTTGCTCAAGACTGATTGGCGATTGATTATATTTATTGTAAATAAAGGTTTCTTCAAGTTGTTTTCCTTAACCGATGTCAGTAATGTGAAAGATAACTGAGAAAGTAACAGTAAATCGCAAAAGTCACATTGATATTTCTTTTTTAATACATTTTTAACCCCCGACGAATAATAATTTAAATATCCCTTACCTATCAGATACTGATTATCCAATTTACAATGCCTACCCTATGTCTGTGTGCACAAACAAATGTTCAAATTTTAATTAAACTTGCAACAGCAACATGCTTATCACAATACAAAAACCAACAAAAGTTGTATGTTATTGTTGTTTTGTTTGTTGCTAAAACAATGTTGCGCAACTTTGTTTACCAATAAACATAGGGTTGAAAGGAAAACATGTGTAATGAAAGACCCACGAAAGGTCTCGAAAGAATTATTTTATTACTAAGGAGCGTTGTGGTAACCTTCGTGTTATTTTGGATGTGGCACGCGATGTTTTAATTTGGGCACGGATCAATCATGGCTTGGGTGTTAACAGGAATAAATACTGCGTAATAACGTTTATTCTGCACACTTCATCATCATCTACTTAGCTTTTTCCCAACTATGTTGGGCTCGGCTTCCAGTCTAACCGGATGCAGCTAAATATCAGTGTTTTACATGGAGCTGGACTGTCAAAGATCTACGAATGACAACCGTGACCAACGGCTTTATGTGCTTTCCGAGGCACGGGGGTGTCTCACCACCAACTTCCGAACTCTGGGCTGCTACTGAGAAATTCATAGAAAAACCCAATAACACTTGTTGCCCGACCCGGGAATCGAACCTAGGACTCATCAGTTGCCCTTGCGACCACGAGACCAACGGGGCAGTCGGCGGGCAGGGCGGGGTTATTTTTATTAAATACATCGTCACGCATCACCACGCCTGCAATCAGTCTTCTTGTGATGGCAGCCTTATTTCACACAGTCATTTAAACATTGATCTTTAATGTTTTCAGTAGTATCTAAGTAGTAGATTTGTAATTATTAATATCTTCATTACTTGGGGAATTATTACGATCCCAGACATAAATGGTTTGATTTTTGTGGTATTGAGTATTGGCAGCCAATCTTAATGGAGACTAGCCAAGTACGTAAGAGATGTTATAGTGTACAAGTGCGTGCGCAAACAAGTGCAGTCTCCCTTCTCTCATTGCTGTATTCTGATGGGACGGCAATCCGAAATGGCCGGGCAGAGATCAGGCGCAGGACCAATGGTTCTACAAACCTCCTAACTCCGGGTTGCTACTAAGAAATTCCTTATTGCGTATAGCGTGACTACTTGACCAGGGAGGCAGACAAAAGAAACGAAATGACAGTTAAATAGATTAATTTCTCTTTGCATTTGTATTTTTTTCCAAAAACTGGAAGTCGATAGCAGATATTCATTTTGCTTTTAGCTAGCTACGGAAACGTTGATTATTTCAATTGGTGGAGCGAAAACTAGCTTTGTTTGCCTTTTTTGTCGGATACAAGTCGCAGGAATACCGGTATTAGGTACCGACTAACTTTTCACTAGCAGGAAACGACAGACAAAAATCTACAAACTGAAAAATTACTTTGGTTTTGTTTGTTTTTTTTTTGTGTTGCCACCGACTTCCAAAATCTAAAGTTATTTTTCACTTTGTAGTTTTTCAAAGACGGTTGTCTGGTTTGTAATTTTTTTTTAAGTTTTTTTGTAAAACTAGTTCTGTCATTAAAATCTGTGAAGGAACAATATTACTACGTAAATTGTCAAGACACCACCTCAAGTCACAAGAAAGCAGAATAATAATATGCAATTTCGTTTACTGGGGTGACATATTTTCTCAGTGAAATCAAATCAATCTTTATTGTGGACCATAGGTAGGTACATAATACAGGTGGCAGAAATATAATAAATTGTGAACAGCTATGTCCCGCCCGTAGGGCATACAATAGTAGGTAAATACATAATAATATTACATACACAATACAATTGGAATTATACAACAGTCAATTTATTAATAGAGTGCAATGTCAATAGGTCACTGAACGCATCACGACTGAGTGGGATTGCTCATATATTGGTGCAGAGATTTGTTATATTGATTTGACTGCCCCGTTGGTCTTATGGTCGCAAGCGCGACTGATGAGCGGGAAAAAAATGTTATTGGGTTTTTCCATTAGGATTTGCTCAGTAGCAGCCCGGAGTTTGGAAGTTGGTGATGTGACACACACGTGTCTCGGAAAGCACGTACAGCTGTTGGTACTTGCCGTCATTCGTAGATCTTTGACAGTCGTTACGGATAGTCAGAAGCCAGGAAGTCTGACAACCTGTCTAACCAAGAGGTATCTGAGCTGTATGCGGTTAGACTCGTAGCCGACCCAAACATAGTTGGGAAAAGGCTAAGTAGATGATGCTGATGATGATTTATAAGCCAACCTCTGAAGTATGACCTATCAAACAAAAATAATCGTCAAGATCAATTTTTAATTGGCGGAATAATAAACTCTTTCTTCTTAGAAGTCCGTTAAAAAATACCAAAGTGCAGTTCTGGGAGGTTGAACATAAGCTATTGTTACAATAGATGCAAGTACATTTAACAAGTGTGTTACTACTGAAAGTGTACAGCTTCTTACCAGTTCTCAACGAGATTGTACAAAAGTTGAGCAAACAAATTAAAACTTATTTGAGTGAACAAAATGCAGCCTTTGTTTTTATTTTAGTGTACAATTAGATGTTAAGGTGGTGTAAGTGTTTGAGTTCTTAAACTAAAACATTGATTAAAAATACAAAAAATTAAGTTAAGTTTAGTTAACCCCCGTCAGAAAAATAAAATACTGCAGCTAACAAAAGGGCTGATAACTTTTAAACCGCTGAAGCGATTTCCATCAAACATAGCTAAGAACACTCCCGACTAATATACCTTTTAAAGAAAAAAACTAAATCAAAATCGGTTTATGCACTCGGGAGCTACGATGCCGCAGACAGACATACCCACACACATATACACACACACACACTCACAGACACGTCAAACTTATAACACCCCGTCGTTTTTGCGTCCGGGGTTAAAAAATAAATAAAACCTTCAACGTTATTCTGCAAAAATGTCCCTCCCTCCAAAAGGTCAAGACTCAAGATGCGCTGTCAAATCCTAACATTAAGTAAGATGACAACTCACCAACTCATCTTAAGCGCACTTCACCTAAAATCAACGGTAAAGAATAATCCAATAAATCAGTTACGTTTTTCTACTTTCTTCAAGTTAATTGTATCCATGCCAAAATAAATTACAATTC
Organism: Caradrina kadenii; assembly: GCA_947462355.1. Classification (NCBI taxonomy): domain Eukaryota; kingdom Metazoa; phylum Arthropoda; class Insecta; order Lepidoptera; family Noctuidae; genus Caradrina; species Caradrina kadenii. Next base: position 11,430,991 of record OX381690.1, on the reverse strand, counting down.
CTACGTTTCTTACTATCTTGTTTTCGAGGCTATGTTCCCAAATAGTCAAACGTTAAACTGATCATTCCTGTCTCCCAATACCGGTTACAATTCTGGCAACATTCCACGGCCGAAGGTACGCACGTCCAATCTATTGCCAAAGTTTCAACTAGAATGCTAGTCACGCCTGATCTAGCTAAGGTGTTTAACCGTCCTTGGAAGATAAAATAAAACGTGAAGTTTGCCGGTATTAAAATACCTTCCCAAGAATTTTGTGGCTCATTGAGGAAATGGAATTCTAAATTTTTCTGACTGTTTTTGATCTGGTGATGTAAATGCGGCGCAGGCATGAGATTCCGAGTTCGATACCGAGCAAGGACCAATGTGACTTTTCCAATTCATTATGTACTTTTTAAGTTTATCTTGGACATAACAGACATCGGTGAAGTAATACATCACGAGGAAACTTGAACTTACTCATAATAAAAATAAGTCTGAAATTAGTGGTGATTAATGTTCATGCCTTCTCTATGTAAGAAGAGGCCTTTGCCCCGCAGTGGGACAATAGACAGGTATTATTTTACATTGAAATATTAAATATCCTTCTGTCTCTTTTTCTTTCATTAGCAAGAAAGGGATAGCCTGATTCTAATTTACACTTAATTAAAGCAGCCAGTTCGCCTCAGGACTAAATGCAATCAAGTTTGAACTTTCTGTAATCAGAACTTCAGTAATATGTAATAATTTATAACAGAATGTTCTCCAAGGCGGAAGCGAGGGTTGGCTAGCAATAATTTAGGCTCTGCAAGACAAAGTATACGTTGTTTTCATACCAAAAATGGTCCTTGTTCCAAACTCGTATAATGTAGCCATAGCTTAGGAACCGGCCAATTGCGAGTGCGACTTGTACACAAAAGATTCCGTACCACTGTACAATATTTGACACTTGATTAAAAAATGACATATTTCTTGTACATACTTATGATTTTTAACTTTAACCTGTCATTCAAAAGATACTATCACCGACAAACGGACGGACAGACAGTAACGTATTACTATTTATTTATTCAAGGATTACTTATGAGAGGTACATTAAAATTATCGTCTACATAATAAATAAACTTGTACAAGTTACATTATTATAAAATGCACACTCAATTACAGGAAACCATGCCTTCCTTTGTAACAGGGTTCCGTTTAGCACATTTGCGGTACGGAACCCTAAAGAACTGGAGGATCCCCATTTTAATCGAGCCAAGTTTATACCAGATTCGGCTTAAACAAACAAAGTCTAAACACACAGCTATAAAAACCTTTACTGCTCAATTTGCATCCTCCATTTCAGTACTAGGCAAAGCATTCATAAAACTGGTCCTATACGGCGGCCTGTAATACAAAACGTTTTCAATAAAGGCTGGTCCTTTGGTACTTTGTCTCGGAGCTGTTGGTCCTAATGCATAATCAATGCACCGGGCATTAAACACAGACTGTTGCCAACTTTGCTCCCCTGAAATTGTTTTTTTTTTGCCTTACTAACTGTCCTAGAATTGCAAGAGGTTTTTTGTACATGATTCTAGCCAACTCTGCGGTTCCGTTCATTTTGATAGTGTGGGTATTGCACTTTTGTAAAGAAGACCAAAAATCCAAAAAAATATGTAAATGAAAGATTTTGACGAAGATGAAGATTTGATGAAGATTTTTGATAGATTGACACTGAGATTAGATTGTGATAGTTTATAAATCTATGGGGGGAGGCTTATGCCCAGCAGTGGATGTCCTGCGGCTGATTAGATGATGATGATAAAAGTTAGTAAAAATTGCTCTCGATAGTATTTCACCTCACAGCAAATTCCTGAAGGACACCATAGTTACCTAGTAGGATTGTCGCCAATTCCGCACAGAATCGTTCATCTCACGTGTTGGCACAACCTCTCAGTGGTATGGCGCCATTGTAGAATGGAACTTCACTCGACTCGCCCTTTTTGTCCATAGTTTGTTAAGTCTTTCTGTCTATAGGTACCAGTGAAGGTTGCTGGAAGTGGTATTTGATTTTGAGATTTATATAAACAGGGGTGGACTATGAATTTGTAGGGCCCTGGGCTAATGGTACTTGGGGGCCTAACTAATTATTCAAATTAATTGACACATTGTTAAAAAATAACTAACTCGTTGTCCTAGTGGTCCTAAGCGCGACTGCTACGCTAGAGGCCTTGGGTTCGATTCCCAGGTCGAGCAAAAAGTGTTATTGGGATTTTCTATGAATTTCTCAGTACCAGCTCAGAGTTAGGATTTGTGCCCGGTTAATGGCAATAGGCTCGCCCCCTATTACATGGGACCTAAACATACTAGCGAATTGTGGGTGTACTCTGGTACACCTCTGCCTAAACCTTCGGGGAATACAGGCGTGATGGTATGTTATGTTTTTATGTTATATAATGATATATACGGTATCGAGCAACTAGCTTCAACTTTTTGTGTGAGTAACTTCTTGACAATTTAAAAGTGCCTGTAAATGGTCTAATTGAAATAAATGTTTTGACTTTGACGTTGACTTTGATCTATAGTATACAAATTAGGGCAATAATGGTCTATTACGATAACTATTGTGAGCTAAGATTGTTATTACAATCGAGGTTGGATAGGAACTGGGGGCCCTCTATATTCACGGGGCCCTGGGCTGCAGCTTAAAAAGCCTGTATATAGATCCACCTTTATATATGAAAGGCGGTAGAAATAGTCATTGCTATTATTTATTATTTTTGTAACGCCAAGATTATTCGCCATGCTACATTTAATATGCAGATTACTTGTCTAAAGCCCCCAGCGTCAGTTAAGATTGTCTTTTAAGTCTGACTTAGTTAATACCAATGCCATTTTGTAGATATTACTTACACTGTTTTATTCAACCTTGTATTAGCTGCTAATACAGAGTTATTTTTTTGGTGCAAGTGGGCTTTATTATTGTTGAAAACCTGGAAATAAAAGTTATAAATCATTTAATAATTGGGGTATAAGGACCAATGCACATAAAAATAGTGCGGTGCCGCATCGCTGAAATTCGCGACGCCATCCGCCGTAACGCAAAAATAAGTGATGTGAATCGCGCCGCGCATTTCGGCTGTATGACATCGCACGCGTCTAGCAACGTTTACGATCGTATCGCTTTGTGACGCGGCGCTGTAACGCAGCGCTCAATGGAACCACGCCGCACCGCTTGTATGTATATCGGCCCTTAAAAATAACATAATGTATTGTCCTAAGTTTTATATAAGGAAAGTAACATTTCAGTATCTCTAGTCTCTCCATACTTGTAGCATAACACATAATATTTTTTTTTGGGGCAGTCATGTAATAACAAAGTCTCATCCCGCTGTATGTACGCTTAGATCTTTTAAACTGCGCAACAGATTTTATTGCGGTTTCTAAGAAATAAATTGATTCAAGAGAAAGATTTACACGTATAGAACATCACGCATCGACCAACGGTAGTAGAACTGTAACCAAAGATGTAACTGAACGCGGGTGACACCGCGGCGTATATATCTGGTAACTAAGGCAAAGGGTGTCCATCCAGGTCAGACTGTCGGTGACCGATTTTTTTGTCGGAGACAAAGGAACATATGAATTCTAATATGCCAACGCACACGTCCTACAAAAAGTCGGTCCCACGAAACTGGATCTATTGAACGGTCCGATAATCGGTCCAGTAAGTACTTAGTGCCACGTAGGCTTAAAATACAAATAAACGGCGTTACATAATAATACATTTTAACCCCGAAGCACACTTATGCGTCATTATAATGTTGTTAGGTAAAGCTTATGTAAAAGTTTTAAAACATTATTATGACGCACAAAAGATAGCCTGGGCCGTTGTTAAAAATATTTTTGTTACTTCAGTTGTAAAAGGCGTGTGGCAACACTGATGACTTTGGCATCGGACAATAGATTTGATTTAGATATAAATTGTACACACCATCACGCCTGTAAGGCATATGTGTACCAATGTACCTATACCACCATAAATACACCTATATACCAATACCTACCTACCATCTACCTACCATCTACCTACCAACCTACCTATATATTCCTATTATTATTGTTGTTACTAAGCCAATAAATTTTGATAAAAAATTTATGTAACCCCTACCGTATAAAAATCCCTACCGTAGCCAATAAAAGAGCTGATAACTTTGAAATCGCTGCACCGATTTCCATCAAACATAGCTAAGAACACTCCCAACTAATTCACCTATCAAACACAAAAAACAAAATCAAAATCGGTTCATGCGTTCGGGAGCTACGATGCCACAAACAAACACACATACGACACACCGTCGTTTTTGCGTGGGGATTTAAAAATTGGAAAGACAAGGAAAATAAAGAGTAATTTTATTTCAATTCTAAGTTACATTCACACGCTTCAAGCTACTAAACTAGCACTCGACTAAATCACAAGCACCATGCAAACAAAGCTGAACAACAAATTAAGTCCTTACCCAAATATTTGTGACACATGCCTCCAAGCAATCTACCTAACAATTGTTATCAATCACTCCTTTGTTACCATATGAGTGATAAAGTCAATATGAGGCATCTTCCGTTCACGTCCCCTCTGGGCAAACACTGTTTCTTTTATTTCCCTCTAGTGCCCAATGAAATGGCGCGAAAAGAGTACCTACGCTTCAATTTCCTCACATGCGTATTTTTCCTTTTATGAAGTGAAGAAATTGAATTTTCGTTATTATTGTAATAAAATGGATTAATTTTTTTGTTGACTTTGGATAGGGGAAAACCGGCCAAGAGCGAGTTAGACTAGCACACGAAGAGTTCTGTACCACCGTACAATATTTAAGACTACAAACAAATATAGAGATCGTCTAATCTAGAGGTCATGGGTTCGATTCCCAGGTCGAGCAAAAAGTGTTATTGGGTTTTTCTATGAAATTCTCAGTAGCAGCTCCGCGTTAAAATTTATGCCCGGTTAATGGCAATAGGGTCGCCCCCTATTACATGGGACCTAAACATACCAGCGAACTGTGGGTGTACATTGGTACACCTCTGCCTAACCCTTCGGAGAATACAGGCGTGATGGCATGTGTATACAAACAAATAAACATAATTATTTCTTGCCTGCTTATTAAAAACTTTAGAACCCGGAGTTTGGAAGTCGGTGTGACATCCCCATGTCTCGGAAGGCACGTAAAACCGTTGGTTCTGCGCCTGATCTCTCAATGGTTGTGTCGATTTGTCGTCCCATCGGAATATGAGAGTTAGGGAAGAGGGAGTGCATCCGTGTTTGCGCACACACTTGTGCACAATAATATCTCCTGCCTACTTGGCTAGTCCACACGCTGTGGCCGGTCTAAAGAATACATTTAGATTATAAACTATATTTTTTTTTAGTATTATAAGCGGCGATAAAAATAAATACTGGATAGAGTGGAAGAGCGAGGCCAAACAAAAGATGGATTGTGTGAAGAATGATATGAAAGAAAGTTAGTGATAGCATGACTGTTGATAGGACGGAATGGACGGCTCAAGAAACATGGGATTTTTTTTTTTTGGGGGTGGGAAATCATCATATAACTTCTACCGCCCCTAAGTGTCAGACTTTTACTGAGAAAAACCCACCCATGTTTCTTCTTGCGTGCCCTTTGCGTTCCGGGGGCGCGGTATCTCTTACGAACAAACCGCAGCCACGGCAGGCATCGGCCCTCAGTGGCCCCTTCCCTTTACTGACATCTCTTTGAGGCGCGCGTGGAACACGAACGCGCTGTCGACACGGCCTGTCGTTGTTTAAACGTAAGGACGGTGAGCTAGCTGCTTACCGTCCACAGGCCCGTATCTACGGTGGCCGGGAGTCGTCTCGCGAGAAACATGGGATAAGGACAGGAACATAATGATGATAAATACACTAGTGAAAATGTCAACTATCATACGTTTCATGAGATACAGCCCGCTGACAGACAGACAGACGGACAGCGAATGCGTATTAGCGTCCCGTTAGCACCTCCGGGAACGGAACCCTAAAATAGACGCTGGCGTATGTTAAATAAGTATTTCTTGTATGGTTCAGGTAGTTGTAGTGTTATTCTGTAAATATCTCCCTCGGGGAATCAAGCTCACTCCACTTAAATTCACCGAGGGTTTTTTGCAGAATAGCACAGCATTTCCCTATCTATAATAGACTTAAATGTTAGATACAATCAATACGAAGTTAATGATTGTCTTGACAAGATAAAATTTTTGGTTGCTGGCTCCACGAGAACCTTGGATGATATTTTAAAGGTAATTTCTAATGAAATTGTGTCATATCCAGAGATAAGCACGAACAAATTAAGTGGTCAAATTTATTTATTTAAAATTTATGCAACAACGAGTACAAAGGCGAACTTAATGCCTTAGGCATTCTCTGCTCTGTAACTATATTATTCTCGTAAGAGATACCGCGCCCCCGGAACGCAAAGGGCACAAGAAGGAACATGGGTGGGTTTTAGTCAGTAAAAGTCTGACACTCCGGAGGGAGTGTGCGGCGGGGCGGGAGCGCCCCGCCCAGGGCGGGAGAAGTTATTTGATGATTTCCCACACACCAAAAAAAAAAAAAAATCTAAAATTATTCGTACTAATAAGTATATACTATAACTAATAATATACATAAAACATATCTACTTATATACATACATACTTATACATACATACATACATAAACTCACGCCTTTTTCCCATGGGGGTAGGCAGAAACCACAGAGAGAATGAGTGAAAGGCGACTAACAAAAGGAATTTATATGGCAGATGTGAGTGGCAACGCCGGGAGAGGACGCCCTAGAAAGACCTACCATGACCTAATTGGTGAGATTCTTCAGAAAGGTCGGGTGCGCAGTACTCGTAACCGGCGTGCTTGTATGAACAGATGCATGAACGTGGACGAGGCGAAGGAAGTATGTAAGGATCGTAGCAGGTGGCGTTCTGTGGTTTCTGCCTACCTCCATACATACATATATCCCAACATATCTTATGAAAACCTTATGATCTGATAGAACTGCCTCGTTAGCCTAGTGGTCCTAAGCGTGACTGCTACGCTAAAGGTCTTGGGTTCGATTCCCAGGTCGAGCAAAGTGTTATTGGGTTTTTCTATGAAATTCTCAGTAGCAGTTCGGAGTTAGGATTGGTGCCCGGTTAATGGCAATATGTTGTGTTTATTTTAAGTGACCGATAAAGGTCTTCATAAGTAAAAACAAGAAAAACAAAATTCTGTGCAACTAAGTTTGCGAGTTCAATTTCCATTTTCCGAAAGTGCGACTTGCTACGGTTGTCAAAGTTTGACAGTTGTTCCGTTGCGTACCGACCAAGTTCTTAAGTCAGGAACGAGAAATCCGGAGCACTAGGACTTATTTTCTATAATCTAAACTAATATAATAAAGTTGAAGGAATTTTTTGTTTGTTTGTTTAAATTTCTAATCTCCAGAACTGCTTGTCGTATTGGAAAAGATATTTTGTGTATGATAGCCAGATAAAAAACGACTTGAGTACGACTCTTGACTTGACTTCAAAACGAACTGAACCGTTGGTCTCTTGGTCACAAGCGCGACTGTTGAGCGTGGGGTCCCGGGTTCGATTAGCAGGCCGGGCAAAAAGTGTTATTAGGTTTTTCAATTAGGATTTGCTTAGTAGCAGTCCGGAATTTGGAAGTTGGTGATGTGACACCACCGTGCTTCGGAAAGCTCGTAAAGCGGTTGGTCCCAGCTGTCATTCATAGATCTTTGGCAGTCGTTACGGATAGACTGAAGCCAGGAAGTCTTACAACAAGTCTAACCAAGAGGTATCGTGTTGCCCAGTAACTGGGTTGTGGAAGTCAGATAGGCAGTCGCTCCATGTAAAACATTGGTATTCAGCTGCATTCGGTTAGACTGGAAGCCGACCCCAACATAGTTGGGTAAAGGCTAAGCAGATGATGAGCCAGATAAAAAACGAATTTGCTATAATTATAACTTCACTCCACGACACTCGGGAGAGTATACGTGGAATATGATGATGTGGTTCCGCCATTCCAGACCAAGTTGGGGCCCTCATTAATGCGACAGTGCAGCAGCATATTATTGGCACAGTTCAGAATTAATTCAAGTTCCCTCTCACTTTAGCAAAGCTACGAATACTTGAGAAACTTTACTTATTAACAAAGTTAGCGTCGCGTTGCAATATCTAGTTTTTTGTTGACTTTTCGAACAACTTTTTTGTTGGAGGTACGGTTGGAATTTTAAGTGGTGTTAGGTGCCGATAGAAATGTGTTGAAGAATCTGCGGTTTAGTACGTTAAAGAGCGATTTTCCTATCTACAGATATCTTTTATCTGATGTATAATACCAGTAGACTTCAATATTGGCCTACTACAGGGCTAATTCACCTGTCACACCATCATATTTATTCCTGAGATAAGAATTATCAGATGAATGAAAAATAAGCCCTAAATTGGTAATTTTGTGAGTAGGGCATTATCAATATATTGGTTCTGGAGGTCAGTGGAAACTACACTAAGAGCCTTCGCCGTCGTCCGACTTTTTGTAGGACCGATTATTTATCGGCCCGTTAATAGATCCATAGTTTCGTATGACCGACTATTTGTAGGGCGTGTGCGTTGGTATATTAAAATTAATGTATTTATGTCCCACCGACAAAAAAATCGGTCACCAATTGTCTGACGTAAGCGGGTAGCCTTTATATGAAGTGAATAAGTTATCTATACAAATAAATAAAATTAACCAAATGCGTAATATAACTGTTTCATATTATACAAAAAAAAAAAGTTTTTTCTGTCTGTATTCAGTGTTCATGATTCTGATGAACTGTCATCAGAATCTTGAACTAAATACTTGGTTCAAGCTTGTGTTACGATTTCCCTGCCACCGCGCATGTATCCAGCTCCCTATATAATGAAAACAGTAAAGCGACATACTCTCCTATTTTAATATCTTCTGTCTTCCATAAATATAACAAAATGATAGGTTTACCTCTAAAATGCTGTTACGAGAGCATATTTTATTCAGACGCCATTATTTGAGTCTAGCGAGCGCCATTATTTTGGATAAAACTTTACGTTCGTGTGGAATATTGTGATCACTCTTTATGTGGATGTAGTGCTAGATAAGGAACAGTTTACGAAGTGGATTGTGATGCAAATTCTTACTCTAAGGTTCCCTGGTGCAAGCCATGGTCCGGAGCGAGAGGGAATGGGATGCAGTCGCCTCCTTCTGTGAGGCAGTAATGCTAGAGAAGGAGGCGGCGGGACGGCTGAGACAAAGGTTCTCACGTCCCAGCCGCCGCGGTAGACGCTCCGGACGTCGGGAGTCGCGAGACGACTCCCGGCTGCGGGTTGTTCGTAAGAGATACCGCGCCCCCGGAACACAAAGGGCACAAGAAGGAACATGGGTGGGTTTTAGTCAGTAAAAGTCTGACACTCCCTCCCGCCCCGCCCAGGGCGGGAGAAGTTATTTGATGATTTCCCATCCCCCAAAAAAAAAAATAAGGTTCCCGTTTTAAGTATCTGACTAGAGTTTTTGTGTAGAAGAGCTCTTTGTGAAGGATATATTTTTGCCGCAAAGCAGCGTTGCTGTGTTCCGGTTTGAAGGGTATGTGTACCATCACGCCCATATTCCCCAGAGGGTTAGGCAGAGGTGTACCAACGTACACCCACAGTTGTATGGCAACGCATTTGGATGGTCTCTGGTAGTGCAGATGTTTTTAGGCGGCGGTGACTGTGATTCTTTACACCAAAAATAAAAGTCGTTTTCAAGCAATATTTTTTGTTCTTACTGTGTTGGAATGGCACTATGCTAGTTAATGGCTATGTGATATATTTTTTACACTCCGCATGAACAAATGTTGCTGTACTGCTGTGTGAGGGTTCAAATGTAACGTTTAGTTTGGTCCTAAAACAATATTAAAAGGATCTTCTTTTGGGTTAATTCAATCCCTGAATGTTGTTGCATGATATTTTTATTTGACAATTGAGTATTTGACTCTTTAAACAATAATACCAAGACAAACCATATCTAAATAAAAACACTTTGTTTAGAGCCCTAAATCTCGATTAATTTTTAATTAACAGTAAAATTTTAGAAACATCAACGATACACAAAAAATTCTTAGCGTGGGGCAACGTTTATTTTGAAAACAAATCGACTTGGAAAATCGACTCGATTCGATTAGTTTTTAGTCAGCAGACTAGTGTTAGGGCCTCTGCAGTGCTTGGTTCATCATAACCACTATGTTTAAATGCTCGTAACCGAATGCTTATTTACTTTGTAGGTATCCAATAAATGTTCCTACATTAATGCAGCAGGGCCGGATTAACCATACTGGGGCCCTTAGAATTGCCTAGGGGTCCCATGACCCTTTTCTAATCATCCAAAAATATTCTTCTTATCCACAATGTAATTTTATTCATAATTGCGCTGTTATTTTTTACTACATTGCGACGTTATGCCATCACCCTATTCTATAAAAACAATTGAAACAAATGAACGGAAAATAAACCTATGTGTATTCTTATAACCGTATTTTTTTATTCAGGGTTTGTTCCATACAAATTATCTTTATTATTTTCAAAACAAATCATTTATTTGTTTGCAAACATGTGTAATTAAGTTACATAGATGTTAAAAATATATAAATATACCATCACGCCTGTATTCCCCGAAGGGTTAGGCAGAGGTGTGACAATGTACACCCACAGTTCGCCGGTATATTTACGTCTCATGTAATAGGGGGCGAGCCTATTGCCATTAACCGGGCACAAATCCTAATTCCGAGCTGCTACTGAGAATTTCATAGAAAAACCCAATAAAACTTTTTGCTCGACCTGGGAATCGAAACCCAAGACCTCTAGCGTAGCAGTCGCGCTTAGGACCACTAGGCTACCGAGGCAGTTGGTTGAGGCATAGATGTTCTTTTACAATAAGATGCTCCATATGTTGCCGTCTAATGGACATGCAAATATTATGTTTACAATTGTGACAAAACATGACATACATCAATACATATATAAAAAACACAATACAATATGGCAATAGGCATTATTACATGGGACCTAAACATACTGGCGAACTGTGGGTGTACATTGTTACACCTCTGCCTAACCCTTCGGGGAATACAGGCGTGATGGTATGTTTACAATTATGAATTTAAAATAAAGGGCATATCATTACATATACAATAAAAATAGAAATGTCAAACAGTTCAAGTAATAAAAAATTATAAATAGGTACTATCAAATGTCAAACGGAATAAAAATTATGTCAACTAGTCTAACAAATATGACAATTACAAATAAATCAGAACTTTCACTCGAAGACACAGTTAAATTTTTCGAACGAAGTTTTTTTTACGTACTTAGTTTGCGCATTAAGGAACTCCTAAGTTGACTGTCAGAAATCGTTTTGCCCCCCTAGACAACCTTCTTCGTCCTACTCTTTCTTATTATCTGTTACCTCTTTCCTGACGGCGGTACTCCGACTGCACTTTTTTTCCTTAGGCTCTATGCGGCCCTCTATGCCCCCAGGCAATTACCTACTCTGCCTAATCCGGCCCTGCAATGCAGTACCTATTTTCATTTTCCTCTCTCATCTACTGAGTACCTACTCTAAGTATCTTGTCGCACAAATGAGGTCCTTAGGGGACAATTTGTATATCACCGGAACGTGATCAGGACTTCTAAAGAGGTGCGTGCGTTTATAGCTCGTACAGAGGCCATTTAAAAAAGAGAGGAAAATAAATAGGTATCTATTCTTTTCAAGGATTCGCTTTCAAATTGGATATTATGTGAACTAGATTCCCTAGATCGAGCAAGTTTTATTAAGTGTTTTCATTAGGAATTTCTTAATAATCCTGTCTCGGAAAGCACGTATTCTCCGGCCCGGTCGTGTCGGATTGCCCTCACTTCGGACTATTAGAGTGAGGGAATAGGGAGTGCGCCTGTATTTGTGCACACTTATGCACTATACATAATATAATCTCCATTGAAATTGGCCAACGTAACTGGAATTCACTGGTGCCCTGATACAGTGAGACGGGGTTGCGGCAGACTAAGAAGATGGTGGGAAGATCTAAGTGGATTTCACGCCTTTTTGCCATGCGGTAGGCAGAAACCACAGAACGCCACCTGCTACGATCCTTACATACTTCTTTTGCGTCGTCTACGTTCATATATCTGGTCATACAAGCACGACGGTTACGAGTAGGTACTGCGCACACGGCCTTTCTGAAGAACCTCACCAATAAGGTCAGATCAAGCTTACAAATATGAATAACTCATAAACATACCATCACGACTGTATTACCCTAAAGGTTAGGCAGAGGGGTACCAATAACACTTTTTGCTCGACCTGGGAAACGAACCCAAGACCTCTAGCATAGCAGTCGCGCTTTGGACCACTAGGCTAACGAGGCGCTTTTTATCGGACATATAATATGTAACATATTGTAATGAGGTGAAGTTAACCACAGCGCTGTAGAATTCTACTTACTCGGCAGATTAAATTGTACATTATAGGGCTTCCCTTAGGGGTGTGGTCGGAGTCTAATAACACCGCTCTGTGGCAAATCAGTCTTTGTTACATGTAGAATTTAAATACCGATGTGTCAGGGTTATCAGATCATTCCCGGAAAATCGGGATTCAGTTCCGATTTTTTAAATTGAAGTATAATATATCGGTCTTCTTTCTTTAGAACAGGGACATTATAAAAATACTAACTAGTTTAATGTAATAAATGAATCCCGATTTTTTATCGAAAAAATCGGGATTCATTTTATAAATGCTGGACATAATAAACACTATATTATGAATTACTATTTATATTTTTCTTGCTTTTAAAGACTAAGTACTTCTTTGATAAAGTAAAAAACTCAGCACATGAAAAGTCTAAATTCCCGATATGTCGAAGAACCACAAGAAACGGGACAGTGACTGTCCCGCTTTTTGTCAGTCATCGTCAAACTCAGTTCACCTAAATACACTGGGAGAGATGTATACAAAACAAGCCATATGCGCCGCCGTGACACGCGCGTTCCTTTACCTTTTTAGTTACTGTTCCGCTCCTGTCGCTCGTCGTTGTGTTTTATACGTATAAACCTTCGTCTTGAATCACTATAACTATTGAGATATACCGTATTAAAATCCGTTGCGCAGTTAAAAAGATCTAAGCGTACAGAGGGACTTTGTTTTATGCTTTGTAGAGATAAACTGACAAAATTTTTTTTTTTATTTTTTTTTTATTAACTGCCTCGGTAGCCTAGTGGTCCTAAGCGCGACTGCTACGCTAGAGGTCTTGGGTTCGATTCCCAGGTCGAGCAAAAAGTGTTATTGGGTTTTTCTATGAAATTCTCAGTAGCAGCTCGGATTTAGGATTCGTGTCCGGTTAATGGCAATAGGCTCGCCCCTTATTACATGGGACCTAAATATACCGGCGAACTGTGGGTGTACATTGTTACATCTCTGCCTAACCTTTCGGGGAATACTGGCGTGATGGTATATTTTTTTTTTAATATTTTCAACCTAAATTTCGTGATGCCTTTAAAAATTTTCAAACTACGTTTTTTTTAAATCAATACGAACAGCGCTTCAGGCTTCGAGTGTACTTAAGTACTATCGCGTGCTCCACTGCTTATCCCCAAATGACTAATATTTACAACGTCCTTCTAAGGCAATGTCGTAAACTGACTAATTAACTTCTAGAAAAGTAAATTTTATGACCTAAGTTCAACGAGATTTAGTTTCATTGGAACTAAATAGCGTATTTGAGATTAAATTTTTTTTATGTCTATATGTGTTAGTAGGCCTTTTCCCAGATATGGTGTAATTGGGGGTAGTACTGCCAAAACTAACTAAATCACCTCAATATTTTTCATATATTTTTGAAGGAAATTTTAATGATGTTTGAAATGTATCACTCAATAATAACACACTCCGGGTGATCATGTTGAATTGTCTTATGTACTGTAAAGGTCATGTTTGTTAGGTAAATAAATTGTATATAATCTATGTATGTATTGTTGTGTTTGTGTAAGCTGCTTCGGTAGCCTAGTAGCTGCCTCGGTAGCCTAGTGGTACTAAGTGCGACTGCTACGCTAGAGGTCTTGGGTTCGATACCCAGGTCGAGCAAAAAGTGTTATTGGGTTTTTCTATGAAATTCTCAGTAGCCGCTCTGAGTTAGGATTTGTGCCCGGTTAATGGCAATAGGCTCGCCCCCTATTACATGGGACTAAACATATCGGCGAACTGTGGGTGTACATTGTTACAACTCTGCCTAACCCTTTCGGGAATACAGGCGTGATGGTATGTGTATACGATTAAAACCACACGAAGCCTGTCCTTAGTACATGCAGAAGAATTTATCTATCAAAATGATTTGATTCATAAAACGACATAAAAACAAATCAACGTAATATTCGCTGGAACTCGATATGCTTTTAAATTCCTAACAACAGCCACTAGCTTCTATATCGCGCCGAGTTAACCGGTTAATCTCCTAAATCCATAAAAGTGCAGAGTATCAACGATGCGACCCATGTGCCGGTGATACGATAGGATAGAAACAGTCCTAGTTTTCATTGGCTGACTAAATTTTGAACATGCTATCACACCTGTATTCCCCGAAGGGTTAGGCAGAGGTGTAACAATGTACACCCACAGTTCGCCGGTATGTTTAGGCCCCATGTAATAGGGGGCGAGCCTATTGCCATTAACCGGGCACAAATCCTAACTCCGAGCGGCTACTAAGAATTTCATAGAAAAACCCAAAAACACTTTTTGCTCGACCTGGGTATCGAACCCAAGACCTCTAGCGTAGCAGTCGCGCTTAGGACCACCAGGCTGCCAAGCCAGGTAAATTTTGAATTTCGAAGCAAATTGTACGTTTTTAAAAATAGAATCAAAATCTGAGGGCTAATTTTACGAATTAAAAAACCACTTAGAATCTAGTCGCAATTTTAAACTCAGCGAAAATAAATGTCTAATAAATAAAATTTCAATATAATAAAATTAGAAATATCTGATATATTTAATTAAAATAAGTCAATTTATTCTTAAAATGTAAGTAAATTAAAGGCATTTTTAACAGATTGAGACTGAATAGATTGCGATCGTTTCTAATATTATGTTACGTTTCTATATTTATGGCTTTCTTACATCAGGCTATAAAGTCTAATGAGTGAAAGGAATCATGAATACGAACAACTCATACTATGGCACCAATTCTGAAATAAGTATAAAAGAAAGGGATAGTCTAACTGCGTTGGTGGCCTAGTGGTCCTAAGCGCGACTGCTACGCTAGAGGTTTTGGTTTCGATTCCCAGGTCGAGCAAGTGTTATTAGAGTTTTCTAAGAAATTCTCAGTACCGAGCTCGGAGTTTGGATTTGTGCTCAGTTAATGGCAATAGGCTCGCCCTCTCTTACATGGGACCTAAACATAACAGCGGTCTGTATGGTACATGGCTAAACCTCTGCCTAACCCTTCGGGGAATACAGGCGTGATGGTATGTAGGCAGGGATAGTTGTATTTCCAATTCGAAAATCGACTCCAATTGACTACTACCTACGTTAACGCGCTCCTACTAAGTGTAGTGATCAACAATAGTCGTGCTATTGCGTATATTGACAGACCCAACTGGAGCTTATCCTAACGACATGAACGCTGAGGCTGTCCGGACATAAGCACATAACTATAGATGCTGTGTGTCCGGATTTAGGTGCCTATAGATTCGTCGTATTTACTGTCTAATGGTTTCAGGAAAATGTCGATGGGATTGTCAAAATCATAGCACGATTTTAAAATCATTTTTAGTTAAACTTTGAATGGTTCAATTTGGTCTTTGCACTTATTTCCATATAAATTCCATATGTAACATTTCTATGCTAAAATTACATTAAAAATAAATAGAATACCAGCCTATTACTCTCCCACTGCAGGGCAAAGGCCTCTTTTCATACCAATAAGCAACGAGCATTGATTATCATTGCCTACTCAATGTGAATTGGCGATATAGGCTATTAACTATACGTTCTGCTCACGAAGTTTTCCTTCACCGATGTCAGTGAGGTCCAAGATAAACTTAGAAAGTACATTATGAATTTAAAAAGTCACATTGGGATTTGCTCAGATTTGAACCCACAAACTCATGTATAAGTGGCGAGAGCCGTAACCGCTGGGCCATCATGGCCGACTGATACAAAAACAACAGAGCGAAAAAAAAATTGCAAAATGAAAAAGGCCATAGGGGCTAATAAGTTCCAATACCGATGATGGTACATTAATATTTTGAGACTTACAACATCCAGGTGGTTTCCCATCTATCCTGATACATTTAATCTCTAAGACGGTACTAGCAGCTCTCCTGAGATTTGTAACCAAGAGTAATTTTTATCATGGGACCCATCGGCTTATCATAAAGACTCTGGACAGGTCTACCTGAGCCTCATTTGTTTTAATCTACGTTTGTACAAAGCCAGTTCAAATTGGTAAGGAATAACAATTACTTATAAGCCTTTATTTATTTATTATTTAATTACCAAACCCAATATGGATAAGTTATATAAGCTTGTAATTTATCTGAAATAAATAATTTGAAATGAATTTATCTACACTTACAAAATGTTCCAATTATGAATTCAAAATATATTCTATAAACACGTACTTTCTATTCTTGAATAGGTAAAATTTTAAAAAATAACGCGAGTAAAAGTCCCGTCAAAATCAGCCCAGCCGTTTCCGAGATTAGCCAGAACAAACAGACAGACAAACGCAACATCACGCTGAGACCCACGGCAGCGGAGCAGTAACCAAAGACGTAACTTACAGCGAGTGAAATACGCCACGCAGACGAAGTCGCGGGCAGGTCGCTAGTCTATAAACCAATACCTTTACAAAATGCATAGCCAAGTCACCGCTTCGATAACCCCACATCAGCTACACGGGTAACTATCACCCGCCGGCATTAATTATGGAACTTACAGCCTGAACGCAATTTGTTATGCTAAACTAGCAAGTGGGGTGCCATCGCAGCGTGCAAACGGTATGCTTGTAAGTAGCTTAGCTCGTGTGGTGGGTAAACATCCTGGCAACCAATTATAGCGATGGCTATTACTTAGACTATAAGCGGGGCGGCTTTAGACAATAGCGTGATGATAGGTTCTAGATAATTGAATGGACTGTATTCATAAAATACCCATTTGCTTTTTTTTGAGGGTTATGTTAAAGTGGTGTTAGGTATTCATAATTCATAAATATTATTAGTAACTGGCACTTGAACTAACGGCCTCGTTAGCCTAGTGGTCCTGAGCGCGACTGCTACGCTAGAGGTCTTGGGTTTGATTTCCAGGTCGAGCAAAAAGTGGTTTTTCTATGAAATTCTCAGTAGCAGCTCGGAGTTAGGATTTGTGCCCGGTTAATGGCAATAGGCTCGCCCCCTATTACATGGCACTTATACATACCGGCGAACTGTGGGTGTACATTATTATACCCCTGCCTATCCCTTCGGGGAATACAGGCGTGATGGTTATGGTACTTGAACTGTGACAATGTTTATTTACGTTAAATTATCGTCAGATAAGACGCCCACAGGTTCGGTGGAGAGACGATTTTCGCAGGCTAGCTGGTAGCAACTAGATGAGAGATGCTGAGAATCGAGCTAAATGACGTGAGTTTGGAGAGGCCTATGTCCAGCAGTGGACTATTGCAAAGAGTATCAGTGGTTACAAAGTTATCAGCTCTTTTGTTAGTTCCGTTAGGAATTTTAATTTTTCCGTCTGGGGTTACTTAAAATTTTTAATTTTGTGTTAAGTAATTTGTTAAAAACTCTCCAATAATCTCAGATAATTTATTTATTTAATTAATGGAAAACTAACAGCTAAAATTAAAGCGAAGAAACAATGTTGTAGGTTTCATTGAGCTAATAAGGTTCTCATTGTTAGAAATATAATCACGTGAAACTGCTAGGTGCGGCTGGTAATTTTATAGACATCTTCAGTACTTTTAATAGCAAGCAAAACAAATACAAAATTAAATATTTACGCCAACAAACATTAGTATATATTATCTACTTTTAATAAGTCCAAGTTTATCGAAGACTAGATCTGAAAACCCATTTGAATATCACAAATCCCCTGACACCTTTGCTCGACCTAAACGCAAATCTTCCATAGAAATAGTTTCGATCAAAAACTGCTCGGACGGCTAACCTATCCACATTGCCACATAAACTCGACCTTGAGTAAAAAAAGCATTTCGAGTTCACGGTTCAGGAGATTACAGAAAGTTCACTTCGTAGTTTTTTTTGGCGTTGGATGGCAAACAAGCCGACGGAGTACCTGATGTTAAGTGGTCACCGCTACCTATAGATATCTCAACCTCATAGCCAGTAATGTTGACTTATTCTATTGTTCTCTGAGTGAGTTCACAAAAAATAAAACTTACAAAATTTAATATTAATCAGTGTTCATTGTTATTGTAACCACTATCGCATTAGGTCACCCTGTAATGATAGTCGTAAGATGGAGAAATAAATAAATAAATAAATCTGCAATACCAGAGGCCTTGCAAATGCGTTGCCATCCCACAGACAAAGTTGAAATAGCTCATGTGAATGTAAAAACACCCATACCCTTCAAACCGAAACACAGTAACGCTGCTTAGCGGTACAAATAGGTATGGTGATAGTACTTCCCCGGATGAGCTCCTTCACAAAGATCTCTTTCTACTGAACAGTGTACAATGTGTCTGTATGTATTCTCCAGACCTATTTCGGTCACGGCGGCTAATCTTAATGTAGACTAGTCAAGTACGCAGGAGATATTATAGAGCACAAGTGTGTGCGCAAACACAGGGGCACTCCCTCTTCCCTAACTCTCACAGTCCGATGTGACGGCAATCCGATACAACTAGGGAGAGATCAGGCGCAGGACCAACAGGTTTATGTGCTTTCCGAGGCATGGGAGTGTCGCACCACTAACTTCCAAACTCCGACACTTTTTGCTCGACCTGGGAATCCAACCCAGGACCCAACTGCCCCGTTGGTCTCGTGGTGGTAAGCGCTACTGATGCGCGGGGGGTCCTATGTACGATTTCCATGCCTTTTTAAAGGTAAAAAATAAATAAATTATTTAACGTTGACTTTGATTTTAACCGATTGCCGTTCGATCCAACCTTCTGCATCTATCTACGTTGTGGCACTTTCGAAGCCTATACCGAAATCAGATAGCAAAAGTAGGGTAGTCAGGCCATTTTCAAAGGATTTTATTTCCCTATATACACGGCCCGTACATTTCCGTTGGGAAATGTGAAATTTTCATACATTTCATATTTTGTTTATGGCCTGTGAATGTTACTCGTAGTTCGAGCACTTGAGAATACGAGTTTTTGATGCTCGCTTTTATGGTTTTTAGATAGGCTTGGCATGTTTTAGTTAACATATTCCTTTTTCAATTATGCTGTATTTGGTATTTATGCAAATTGTTAGACAAGAGATTTTGTTGTATACTAGTTTTTGCTAGCGATGTCGTCTGCGTGGAAGTCAAATCCTATTATAACACATACCATCACGCCTGAATTCCTCTAAGGGTTAGGCAGTGGTGTACCAATATACTCACACAATTCGCCAGTATGTTTAGGTCAGGTCCTATGTAATATGGTAAGAGCCTACGGGCGCAAATCCTAACTCAAAGCTGCTACTGAGAATTTCATGGAAAAACCTAATAACACTTTTTGCTTGACCTGGAATCGAACCCAAGACCTCTGGCGTAGCAGTCGCGCTTAGGCCCCCTAGGCTAACGAAACAGAGTTTTTGATATTACTTAACTTTAAATACCCCCACGGCCCCTGCACTATTGCATGCACGTGTAACTACTATGTTTTGCGAACATCACATTGTGCGCTACCAAACAGTGATTTTTCGCACCAAAAAATAAAAGGAATACATTTTTGCTCAATGTAACTAAGATTGATGGCAGAGCAGTATTTGTAGCTTCCGACAGCGTGATGTTTTGTTTTTTTTATGTCCTTGGATGGCAGATAAGGTGACTGCCCACCTGACTTTAAGTGGTCTCCTCTGCCTATAGACATCCGCAATACCAGAGGGCTTGCAAATGCGTTGCCA
This sequence comes from Caradrina kadenii, assembly GCA_947462355.1. NCBI lineage: Eukaryota > Metazoa > Arthropoda > Insecta > Lepidoptera > Noctuidae > Caradrina > Caradrina kadenii. Next base: position 11,410,870 of record OX381690.1, on the reverse strand, counting down.
TCCTAGACACAAAGTTGAAATGTCTCATGTACTTGTACTCGTAATTACAGCGGCATCCATACCCAAAAAACCGAAACATAACAACGCTCTACTTAGCCTTTTTCCCAACTATGTTGGGGTCAGATCCAGTCTAACCGGATGCAGCTGAATACCAGTGTTTAACATGAACCGACCGCCTATCTGACGTCCACAACCCAGTTACTGGGCAACACGATACTTTTTAGTTAGACTGGTTGTCAGACATCCTGGTTTCTGACGATCCGTAATGACTGCCAAAGATCTACTAATGACAGCCGGGACCAACGGCTTTACGTGTTTTCCGAGGCACGGGGGTGTCACATCACCAACTTCCAAATTCGGGGCTGCTACTGAGCAAATTCTAATGGAAAAACCCAGTAACACTTTTTGTCCGACCTGGGAATCGAACCCGAGACCCCATATTCGTCAGTCGCGCTTGCGACCACGAGGCCAACGGGGCAGTCGTAGTGTGGAATAACACTTAGGATAATTTTCATAATTGTCTAATCGATTGTCAAATTTGATGTGGACAAAGTCGCGTGCAGGTCGCTAGATAATAATAATAAGGATTGAACACTTGTCCTGCGCTCGTACATTCTATTAAAGAAACGCGTACTGATCATGCGTCGACCTTTAGCGTTTCACACATTATATACCTAATGCAAGTTTTAAAACAAAAGTGCGGCATTTTTTTTTTAAAAAAAACGTTGCCCCACACTAGGATATTCTCCTGTATCGTGGGTGCGTTTACAAACATATAAACTCACATACACAAACAGCCAGACCCGAAACAACTATCTGTAGGCCATACAAACATTTGTTCCGTGCGGGAATCGAACCGCGACACGCAGCGCAGCAGCCAATCGCTCAGCCACTGCGCCAACCGTGCCGTCATTACATAAACTTTACGCTTTCTGTCGCTACCGTTGATATTTCAGTCCCGCCTGAAAAGTGCTTCGTGAGAGATTGCACTTAGATAGTGTTCTTCAAAGCTTAATGTTCCTCTTAGTGCCGATAATCGGCACGCGATTGCATTTTTGTTGGCAGTAGAAACCGTTATTAAGCTCCCTCATAACTGAGTTGATTGAGAGAATTTGTGGTGGTTTCTTTGAACATACATGCATACATATATAAACTCACGTCTTTTTCCCATGGGGGTTGGCAGAAACCACAGAACGCCACCTGCTACGATCCTTACATATTTCATTCGCCTCGTCCACGTTCATACATCTGTTCATACAAGCACGTCGAGCTTCGTTGCCTCGTCGCTCTTCAGGCGGTCTCCACTGTTGATTCTGGCTTACAGAAGTTGCAGTGTTTGGGAATAGTGAGGCGGGCGTGTCCCAAATAAAAAAAAGCATGCCGGTTACGAGTACTGCGCACGCGACCTTTCTGAAGAACCCCACCAATAAGGTCAGGGTAGGTTTTTCTAGGGCGTCCTCTCCCGGCGTTGCCACTCACATCTGCCATATAAATCCCTTTTGTTAGTCGCCTTTCACTCATCCTCTCATCATGTACGAACCATCTTTCGTTTTCGGTTTCTTTGAAAGAAGGTTAATATTGGGACTCGATGGAAAAGGTGCATTTATGTCATCGTACAAAATAAAAATAAACTATGTCTATAAAATAAATAAAATAGAAGTGTCTGTTTGTAATATCAAAAAACCAGCTTTTTAAAAAAAAAAAAAAATCTAAACGAAAAAAAAACAATTAAAAAAAATGTTGTCTGTCTTTTTGTTCCCGCTGGACCGATTTTGACGAGACTTACATTGGCAGATAGTTGACGTTATAAGGAATAACCTAAGCTAACTTAAGCGAAGAGATCAGATGCAGGACCAACAGCTTTACATGTGGTCCAAGTCACGTGGGTTCCCCTACCAACTTCCAAACTCCGGGCTGTTACTAAAGAAACCTTTGAAGAAAAACCCAATAAAACTTAACCCGACCTAGAAACCGAAACCAGGACTTCACGTTCAGCAATTACACCAGTCAAGACCTGAGTACTATTCACCTCAACAACAAAACCAATGAAGTGATTACGCTTATCTGATATACGGGCTTAATTACGAAGCCCCAGACTATACTCAGTAAATAAACAGAACTAGGTTAGAATTGCGATAACAAAACGGATATTTCCGATATCATCTAAATGGCACTGACGGCACAAACTTTCTAAATGCATCCCCAAAACTCGAATCCCCTCACTAACTCCTCTACCACATCACTGAATCACCCGCAAGTGTAAAGTTGTTGACTCGGCATTGGAGACAAAGTTGTGAAGGTAGATAGACAGTTGAATATCAGTCGTATTTTTATTCACGTAAGGGTTAAAGTTGGTGCAGATTGTGTTTGTAGTCGTAGGTAGTTTGACTAATGGACGCGGAATGTCCTTAAATAGTTTAGTTCCTATTTACTGCAGGCGTCTATCTCTCTAACTGGTTACGAACTACGGATGGTTGGAATGCAAGCGTTAAAAGATGATTTCAAGAAATAATCACTTAAAGGTCGTGTCCAATGGTTAAGGGGCTGCCTCTCATGCATGAAGTTGCGGGATCGATACCGGCGAGTACTAATGTGACTTTTTAAATTCATTATTATGTACTATCCAAGTCTATAATAATGACGTTTTGACGGCACGGTTGGCGCAGTGGCTGAGCGATTGGCTGCTGCGCTGCGTGCCGCGGGTTCGATTCTCGCAGGGAACAAATATTTGTATGGCCTACGTATAGTTGTTTCGGGTCTGTCTGTTTGTGTATGTGAGTTTATATGTTTGTAAACGCACCCACGATACAGGAGAAATTCCTAGTGTGGGGCAACGGTTTTATTAAAAAAAAAAAGAGAAATATCATGGACATCTTTTGACATCGGTGAAGTAAAACATCGTGGGAAAACCTGGATTTATAATGAATATAACTCTAAAATCGCCAATCCACCTTGATCAAATATGGTGATCAATGTTCGTGCCTTCTCTGTATGAAAAGAGATCTTTGCCCTGTTGTAGAACAATACAAGCCTGGTGTAATAATTATATTATTAACTTAAAGTATCTTTTTTGGGTTGATCTCATCGTCCCAAGCGCGACTGATGTGCACGTAGTAGCAGCCCGGAGTTTGGAAGTTGGTGGTGTGACACCCCCGTGCCTCGGAAAGCACGTAAAGCCGTTGGTCCCGGCTGTCATTCGTAGATCTTGACAGTTGTTACGGCTAGTCAGAAGCTAGGAAGTCTGACAACCACTCTAACCAAGACGTATCGTGTTGCCCAATAACTGGGTTGTGGAGGTCAGATAGGCAGTCTCTCCATGTAAAACACTGGTATTCAGCTGCATCAGCGACCACGAGACCAACGGGGCAGTTAAAAAGTAGCCTATGTATGTCCTATTTAAAAAATAAATCAATTCCATTAAAATCTGTAGTTTAGTCGACATACGGACAGATACTTTCGCATTTATATTATTATGGGAACATTTATTAGTGTTTATCGTGTCTCGGAAAGCACCTAAAGCCATTGGTCCTGTGCCTGATCTCTTAGTTAGGGAAGAAGGAGTGCATCTGTGTTTGCGCACACATTTGTGCACTATAATATTTCCTGCGTACTTGGCTAGTCTAGAAATCGGTCTGGAAAATACATGCATACATACACATGAGCGTTTGAATTAAACATTGAAGATTACTCGAGCATATGGCTGCTGTATCGGGCTGTATCAGCACTGACAATAAGTCCACATGACAAAGTAACGACCTTCAAGTCTCACTACGTATGCTAATGACAGCTACCCTACTCAAAGTTTATCTACAAGAAAACTAACTACTCATTCTCCATAACTAAATTAAATACAAAGCAAAATGGCGGACAATTAAAATATATAATTTCATTAAACATCATTGCGGCCCATCGCCGTAAGGTTGCCTGCTTGTCGATCTTCTACAGACTAGAAGGAACATGGGTGGGTTTTAGTCAGTAAAAGTCTGACACTCCCTTGCGCCCTGCCCAGGGCGGGAGAAGTTATTTGATGATTTCCCACCTACCAAAAAAAAAAAAAAGACGCACTGCAAATGACTACTCTTACCATGTTGACATTCTTCTGCCAAGTAGTTATGGTAAAGAAGGAGGCGGTGAGACGGTTGAGGCAGAGAGCCTCCGACAAGCTGTGTCGATGGCGTGTTCGTGTTCCACGCTCGCTTCAAAGAGATATCAGCAATTGGAGGTACCAGTCAGGGCCGATGCCTGTCGGTGCTGCGGGTTGTTCGAAAGAGATACCGCGTCCCAGTAACGCAAAGCCATAGCCTTTTTAGGGATTTATCTAAACGGTTGGATGACACTTCCCGTGACCCTAAGGCTTTTTTTTTTTGGTGCGCGGGAAATCATCAAATAACTTCTCCCGCCCTGCGCGGGGCGGGAGGGAGTGTCAGACTTTTACTGACTAAAACCCACCCATGTTCCTTCTTGTGCCCTTTGCGTTCCGGGGGCGCGGTATCTCTTGCGAACAACCCGCAGATGACCCTAAGGCTGGCTTTTACCTTGGCCAGAGTTTAAGAATTGCAGTCGAACGTGGCTATGCCGCCAGTCTTTTAGGCACTTTACCGGTTCACGGCGATGCGAAGGAGCTTTTGCTGCCATTTAGTTTGAGTTTCTCTTTTGTTATTATTAAGGTTTTTTTATCTAATATTAGGGATGTAAAATAATATTATTTTTCAGACCGATTTCGGTCAGGGCGGTTGACTGACAATACTGTGAAGTAAAACGGACGTTATCATTTTAAATCTTTCCTTAAGCGACACTTACATACAAAAGCCACGTAAGAAAAATCCATTGTGTTTTCTTACCTCAAAGATTTTGAAAGAATATTTTCCCTACATGTACCTGTACTTGAATGTGAATGTATATCTTTTGTGCTGGTTGTCCAAAGATTCATGCCATGTCGGAAAATGTTGCCGTTTTCAAACGTATATTTGAAAAGCGGTTTTGTATGCAAATAGTACAAACTTGTTATTCTTTTGAGGTAAGTACGATTGCTAGGGGAACGGGGTAACGATTTTGGGTGGAACAGAGATCCGTTTTCAATGTATTCGTACGGTTCAGGAAAGTTGCAGTATGATAAAACAATTTAACTTTTCGAGAAACTACCACATTAACGAAATATTATATTTGACAGTATACTGGTTACATCCGGAGTAGTTTATTAAGCGGACTTCGAAGAAACTAGAACTAATTTCAGTGCGTTCAAGCGTTTTTATCATACCTATTACTGGAATCAAATTTAACAGCTCACATTAGGACTCATTAAGTTAATAATAATTGCAATCCGTGGTGCTTGGCAATCTGGGCTTCTCCCAGTTGTAAATATCCCCTTCTGCCTATTGGCTTAGATCTGTTCTGTCTCCTGCTTGTTTAGAGGGAAGTGGAAATTATATTTTTTCCTATTCCTCCGTTACTCTTTTCTGATTAATTTCGTTGCGGGATCCAAGACAGTTATGTCCTTTCTTCGGGACTCGTCGAGCTTTATTTCCTCGGCGCTCTTCTGGCGGTCTCCACTATTGATTCTGGCTTACAGAAGTTGCAGTGGTTGGGAATATTGTGGGCGGGTTTGTCTCATAAAAACATTTTTCGAGAAACTACTTATTCTAGTTACACGAAAGTAACCCTTTTAGCAAACTCATCAAGTACTCAATCAATAAGCTTCCACTCAATGCGTATCGACACCAATCTCGATAGAAAAACAAATGTTACATAATAGAATAATGTTTTAAGACAGAATGGGGGAAAACAATGATTTGCACATTTTTATCGCGTGTTTACGAGTCTCGGTGTAGTTAAGTAAATTGCGTGAATTTGATGAGCTCGCTCCGTGTGGCTGATGTGGGTAGTGACGAGAGAGTGCGTGGTGCAAGTGAGGGATTGGAAGCGATTTTATTGTAGTTGTTATTTTGTTGTTATTTCTGCAACGTTGGCCTAGTGGTTCTTAGCGCGACCGCTACGCTGGAGGTCTTGGGTTCGATTCCCAGGTCGAGCAAAAAGTGCTATTGGGTTTTTTATGAAATTCTCAGTAGCAGCTCGGAGTTATGATTTGTGCCCGGTTAATGGCAATAGGCTCGCCCCCTATTATATGGCACCAAAAAAAACATCCTGCGTACTGTGGGTACATTGTTACATCTCTGCCTAACGCTTCGGGGAATACAGGCGTGATGGTATGTGTTATTTTGTGCTTTGCTGGAAAATTATTTTAAAAATAATTTAATTTGTGATAAGATTAGGTTATCTTGTGTCTTTAGTTGAAATGTTCCCATTTTAAATTTATTTTTAAAGTTCCTTAGGTCTGTAATGGTATTGATTGATATTGAACTTAAAAACATCATGAATTAGGTTGAAAATTCCGTATAAGATATATTTGCAGCGTAGAATTTTAAAATTTTGCTAGATTTTTAACCTTAGTATAGGTGTAACTCTAGTACCTTTTAGAAACTAGCGCATTCTAGTCACAGTTTGGTTCCGTGTGGAAATCGAACCCGTGCCACGCAACGCATTAGCCAATCGCCCAGCTACTGCGCCAACCTTGTCGTTTCTTGATGAATATATAACTTACAGTCTCCTTATCTTTAAAATCGCTCAACTTTCATAACTTGCACCAAAACTAAAGGTGTTTGTCGGTATTTCTCCAAACTGTGCGACACCCGGGGCGACGACCCGGCGCTGTGAAGTCAGTTTAGTTTCCATTTCAGTTGAACGCCGGCATTGTTTTGGCAAATAGAGCCGTGTCTTTGATGTTTGTACGCGGCCGATTTGAGGAATTAAATTTTTTTTTTTTTATTTTATTTTTTTTTATTTAAGTAGTTAAATTGCCAAGGTTTGTGTGTCTGAGGATAAAATAGCTAAATTGAATTGGTTTTACGAGAACGTTGCGGATTAAAAGAGGATGTAGTCAGTTGAACTGCCTCGGTAGCCTAGTAGAGGTCTTGGGTTCGATTCCCAGGTCGAGCAGAAAGTGTTATTGGGTTTTTCTATGAAATTCTCAGTAGCAGCTCGTAGTTAGGATTTGTGCCCGGTTAATAGCAATAGGCTCGCCCCCTATTACATGGGACCTAAAAAAACATACCGGCGAACTGTCGGTGTACATTGGTACACCTCTGCCTAACCCTCCGGGGAATACAGGCGTGATGGTATGTTTGTTATGTGTGTGTTGTAGTGATAAAGGTTGAAAAGAGTATGCTTAGATGGTTTAGTTATGTTGAGAGAATGAGTGAAAGGCGACAGACAAAAGGGATTTATATGGCAGATGTAAGTGGCAATGACGGGAGGGGACGCCCTTCAGACCATGACCTTATTGATGAGGTTCTTCAAAAAAGTCGGGTGCGCAGTCGAGTACTGCGTGCTGGTATGACCAGATTTATAAACGTGGACGAGACGGAGACGGAGTATGTAAGAATCGTAGCAGGTGGCGTTTTGTGGATTCTGGCTACCGCCATGGGAAAAAGGCGTGAATTTATGTATGTATCTTAGATGCGAATTGTTTTTTTCTGGAAATGGGTGTTTTTTAGCACTATTTTAAATTACTTTATTTTACTGTAGTTTGAGTTGAGTGTTGCGGAATTTATTCTAAAGAGTCACCGCGGCCCTGGAACGCAAAGGGCATTACGAAGAACACGGATGGGTTTTTGTCAGTAAGAGTACAAGTCATTTGATGATATCCCATTCTTAAAAAAAAGGTCGAGTTGAGTCAATTTCAAATCAAATCAAACTTAATTTGTGAACATAGGTATTACAATATAGGTCTTATTTATACAATTTAGTCGAGCTCTATGTCCTACCAATGAAATTGGTGTACAAATCCGTTAATTTTTTTAGTAATAAGTCTGAATTTATACAGTAAAAAGTCAAGTTCGAGTAAATAATGACAATTAAATCAAAAGACGAACGAAATTCCACTTATATTGTAAATAATTTCAATGAATGGTACTTATTTATTTATAATTTATTTATTGTTACATGCATATCAAAGGAAAATTGTATTAAAAGGTTAGCAATGTCATATTTTATCATTTAAAAAATAAAGGAGTATTACCTATGTCTTATCTATTAAAAATAAATACAATTTACTTTTGAATTTGCGGAAAATTATCTTATACTATTTCCACATAGCACAGTTCTAGACCCAACCGTCGGTAACCGATCACAACGGCGCCGACTAGTTACTCGAGCAAATTTATGTGAATTATTCTTGACGAACATAGACGTTTCATATACGTACAGCGAGGGCATCGTTAATATTTTTGTATTAAAAAAAAAACGGTTTGCAGCTCTCTGTTGTTTTTAAATTGTAAATTTCAGAACTGAAAATACGACCATCTTAATAGCATTTTAGTTTTCTTTCATAAGTCAAACACAATAACGTTTAGTTTTCCCAACATGATTCGAAACACGTCAAAATAATATCCATTTTTCGGAGAAACTAATTATTCTGACATTAGATATTGAATGCTGATTAATTTGAAATCTATTCTAAGCATATTTAAGCTTGTAATTTACATTATCAAAATCAAATTCAAAGCGTTCATTGAAAACTTACTGTACAATGTTATAAAGAGAAATTGAACTGTTATTACTGTATTACTATGCATTCTTACCTACCTTACCTACATAACATAACATACCATCACGCCTGTATTCCCCGAAGGGTTAGGCAGAGGTGTGACAATGTACACCCACAGTTCGGCGGTATGTTTAAGTCACATGTTATAGGGGGCGAACCTATTGCCATTACCGGGCACAAATCCTAACTCCGAGCTGCTACTGAGAATTTCATAGAAAAACCCAATAACACTTTTTAGGTCGACCTGGGAATCGAACCCGAGACCTCTAGCGTCGCAGTCGCGCTTATGACCACTAGACTATCGAGACCTTACCTACTGGTAAGTAATATTGAATTATTTGGAGATAAGGGGTTAACGTTTTATCATGTACTAGCGTCTGACCCCGGCGCCGGACGTCCTCCTCGGGCTTTTTTTTTACACTCGCGTTGAGTTATGACCGTGATGTTGCCTATACCTTATGATTTTTTTTTCTAATTTGACTGATAGTTTCAGAGATTAGCGAACATACACAAACAAAAAAAAGAACAGAAGAAACAAAAGACCTGCCCCGTTGGTCTCGTGGGTCCCGGTTTCGATTAAGATTTGCTCAGTAGCAGCCCGGAGTTTGGAAGTTGGTGGTGTGACACTCGCATGACACGGAAAGCACGTAAAGACGTCCCGTCCGTCATTCGTAGATCTTTGATAGTCGTTATGGATAGTCAGAAGCCAAGAAGTCTGACAACCAGTCTAACCAAAAGGTATCGTGTTGCACAATAACTAGGTTGTGAAGGTCAGATAGGCAGTCGCTCCATGTAAAACACTGGTATTCAGCTGCATCCGGTTGGACTGGAAGCCGACCCCAACATAGTTGGGAAAAGGCTAAGCAGATGATGATGACACAAACAAACAAAAATACTTTTCAGCTTTATCATAATTATTAGTATAGATTCAATTAGAGAAAACGTATTTCGCAATTTATCTTCGGTAGAACATAAATTAAGGAAATAAAAAATGGCCGGCATGTTCTCAGTCTACAGTAGCTACCTACAGCTCGTACATTTTGCAATTGCTGAGAAAACACTAGAATTTTAAATGACCTCGCATCTAGAGGGGTCGAATCAAGGATTGCTGGGAAATTGAAACTCCTATTTTAAAAATGTATAACCAGATTTCAATGTTTACCTTCGAAATTTAAGTTAGTGTAAAGTTTCAAATATTTAAGTAGTTTCAAATCATACATACATAAACTCATGCCTTTCTCCCATGGGGGTAGGCAGAAACCACAGAGCGCCACTTGCCACGATCCTTACATACTTCTTTCGCCTCGTCCACGTTTATACATCTGTTCATACAAGCACGCCGGTTACGAGTACTGCGCACGCGACCTTTCTGAATAACCCCACCAATAAGGCTGTTAATCATGTTGAATCTTAAAAAGGCAAATAATGGCAATAGGCTCGCTCCCTATTGCATGGGACCTTAAACGTACTGGTGGACTGTGGGTACTTAAAACCTGATGTTAACCCTTGGAAGAAACACGGTGGAGCACACCGTGGCGGTATGCCCCGCTTGGGCGGAGCATCGCCGAGTCCTCGTGGCGGCCATCGGCGGCGGCGAACTCTCGCGTCCGGCCCTGGTGCAAGCCATGGTCCGGAGCGAGAGGGAATGGGATGCAGTCGCCTCCTTCTGCGAGGCAGTAATGCTTGAGAAGGAGGCGGCGGGACGGTTGAGACAGCGGTTCTCCCGTCCCAGCCGCCGCGGTAGACGCTCCGGACGTCGGGAGCCGCGAGACGACTCCCGGCCACCGTAGATACTGGCCTGTGGACGGTGAGCAATGGGTATCTCACCGTCCTTACGTTGCATAACGACAGGCCGTGTCGACGGCGCGTTCGTGTTCCACGCGCGCCTCAAAGAGATGTCAGCAAAAGGAAGGGGCCACTGAGGGCCGATGCCTGCCGGGGCTGCGGGTTGTTCGCAAGAGATACCGCGCCCCCGGAACGCAAAGGGCACAAGAAGGAACATGGGTGGGTTTTAGTCAGTAAAAGTCTGACACTCCCTCCCGCCCCGCCCAGGGCGGGAGAAGTTATTTGATGATTTCCCACCCACCAAAAAAAAAAAAAAAAAGTTAATTTGAGAGTTTTTGGGTTCCCTTCTGAGTTTTTTGGGTCGCCGACGCTGCACGCAATCGGTTGGACAGCTGGACCAATCGCGTGCAGCGTCGGCGGCCCAAAAAAAATTCGGAGGAACCCAAAAACCCACAAATTAACTTGACATTATGTGCTCACGACTCGTGGCGACTATTATATCAGTTTTGATTATTTTAGGCATTTCATTTCCCAGATTATTTTTCCTTCTCTTATAACCATCTATACCTACTCTAAATAAACGAAAAACAAAACTTACTGTCATACCTAAACTCCTGGTACCTATGCCAAGATACGTTCACTGAAATTCTACGAAGCAACTTAGGTTTATCCTAAACTTTTGGTATCCTAACTTTTAGCATTCCAACTTTCGGCTTAGGACTAAATCTTTTACAACTTCTTGATCCGTAAATCTTGAGTAGGTCGTTGCGAAACGTTAAGTTATTGAAACTATCTAACAGTAAAATTCCCGTTTACAAGTAATTGCAGTACTATATCTAAAACTATTTATTTCAATCACGTCTTTACAATATACATTGTTGAAACAACTAAAGACAAATTACGCGGTAACAAAAAAGGAAATTGGAATTATTTATTACCGTTACGTTACATCGTTTTTAGGGTTCCGTGGCAAATGGTGAAAACAAGATACACAATTCACGATTCGTAATATTCCGATAAATTCTCATCGATCGTTAAAAAATCAGGTGTTCCATACATTAGTGTGGAACAGCTGTTTTTTTTCTAAAACCGACTTAAATTTTGAATTCTTTGAACAGCTCCATCGATATATGTTGTTGTAAGTTATAAGTATGTTATAAGTTTGACGTGTCTGTGTGTCTGTGGTATCGTAGCTCCCGAACGCATGAACCGATTTTGATTTTGTTTCTTGTGTTTGAAAGATGAATTAATTAGGAGTGTTCTTAGCTATGTTTGCTGGAAATCGAGTCAGCGGTTTCAAAGTTCACTCATTTATTTAACTGCGGTAGGGATTTTTATTCTTCTGTCGGAGGTTACCTAATTTTTTTTTGTATAAAAATCGCAATTTATTAAAGTACTTTTATTAAATCACTCCTATGCAAAGCCGGGCGGGTCGCTATAGTATTTGATGAATATAGTTTTATTTAATCATCAAAGAAAGCCGCTACAAAGCACCACCACCTAATTCTGCCTTTACGTATCCACTTCTCGTTGGCAAGGCTTCTTATCGCGCGACGTTGTTCACTGGTTCGCCGAATTCAGTTCATATTTCAGTGGCTCTGTTTCGGCGAATTGTGCCAACGTAGGGTGAGTATAATTACGGGTATTTCCTCGGAAAACTCCCCATCAAAAGCTGGTCAATAGCATTGTAAGTTGGAAGTATAATAGAACCAATCATTAAGTTGTTTTCAATGTGCAAACAGATTTCTTGGAAGTAGTCCTGTTGTCGAGCGACAGTGGTCATTTCTTAGTCATAATATTCCCGTATTACGTATTATCGGGTTAATAATAGCTTGCGGTTGTATATAATTTAGTCTACTTCTAATTAAATACACGTTGCGTTTATTTAACAAATAAGTGTTCTTAAAAATTATAGTTAAAGAAATAGGCTAACGGGTTTCATATGACAGAAATTACCGCCATTTTGTACGTGGGCAGTTTTTGAGAATCTAAAGATTAGTTATGACATTAAAATTTTATTGTCACACAAATATATTGGGACCTCTGCCTCAAATGCCTCGTTAGACTAGTGGGCCTTAGCGCGATTGCTACGCTAGAGGTCTTGGGTTCAATTCCCAGGTCGAGCAAAAAGTGTTATTGGGTTTTTCTATGAAATTCTCAGTAGCAGCTCGTAGTTAGGATTTGTGCCCGGTTAATGGCAATAGGCTCGCCCCCTATTACATGGGACCTAACCATACCAGCGAACTGTGGGTGTACATTGTTACACCTCTGCCTAACCCTTCGGGGAATGCAGGCGTGATGGTGTGTGTGGAGATTGGGATATTCAACATCTCCGTAACTAGAAAGTTTCCAAGTACGGTAACGTGGACGTCCACTGCTGGACATAGGCCTTGCCTAAAGATAGCCACAATGGCCGCTCCTGCGCTACCTGCATTCAGCAATTTCTCGCGACCTTTACTTTTTTATATTATTATTATGTTCTTGTCAAAATCTTATCAAATGGTTACCCTACACGATCGTAACTCGTTGTTATCAAAACAGTCTCGTTTCTCGTCTCCAGAGAATAGTTTATGACTTGAAGTTCTAACATTTAAAGTTGAAGAAATTACTGAGCAAGCCTTCTCATAAAATATTCTTTTCTGCTCATTTCCGGGCAATATTTAAAGGGTAATTCCGAGGGAATGTTGCGCGCTAATAAGCTGAGAATATTTCGTAATTTTGGTAAAAGAAAGGCTAGAGGCTAAACATTACCATCCAACGTGGCAATGCCACCAGTCTTTTGGGCACATCTCCAATTGACGGCGATGCAGAGGGTTTTTTTTATACCATTTTTTATATTTTTTATTATATTTTGATTTAATAATTATTGAACTTAATTTTTGGAAATTCAAAAATAATAAAAATAGGTTAGATTTATAAAAAAATGGTAGGTCGTTTTTTTTTAGGTTTAAAACCAATTCAATTATTACAAATTAGGTACCAAATTTTTGACACTACTTACCTACGTTTTTTAAAACTATACATTTTAGTGGATAATGAATTTTAGTTTGTAACCAGTGTCCTATATTATCTGACCCCTTTTGTTTAGAATACGAGGGGAATAGGGGTCAGGCAATTCAGGGGACTGAATACATGTACTACAGAATAACTATCTTGGTCAATGTTCGTGCCTTCGCTGTATGAGAAGAGGCCTTTGCCCTCCAGTGGTGCAGTAATAGGCTGGTACACACACAAACGACCAGACCCGGGACAACTGGGCTGTACACATATATACTTGTTTTGTCCTGGAATCAAACCTAAGACATTCAGAACAGCAGTTAATCGCTCAGCTACTTCACTAACCGTGCCGTCAAATAAAAGGCCAAACAAGGCCAGTACACATAAACAACCCATCAATTTCATAATAAGTAGGTACAGATTAAAAAACAACCCTCTTTTCAACCCCTTTGAACGTCCATCCGTGAAACTTTCACCAAAGTGAACCTGCCATGTTTTTATGAAAAGGGGTATCTTAGGAAAAAATACAAAAAATAATATTACTTATCCCCTAAATGGGGCATGTTGTGTATGTCATTTTGATGACACACATCCCCCGTTTACTTTTACCTTGACACGTAAGTATTCTGTCCCGACAGATTTGAGGGTGTGGTCCCAGTGTTAGAAAGAGATGAAGATATTTTTTAAGCTACGTGACATAATGTCTTATCGTTTATAGATAATTTTTTTTAGAGATATATTATAATTTTGAAAATGTACTCGTCGTCCGCTGATCCGGGGAAGTACTACCTCCATACCTGTATCTACCGCAAAGCAGCGTGTTCTGGTTTGAGGGGTATGTGTACCGGTCAATTTACAGCAAATGAGACACGTTGCACTCCCACCTGTCACCAATAAATCTGTAATACCAGAGTATTGCATTGAGTATTAGTGTCTATTGGTGGCGGTTGCCACTTAACAACCAGTGAGCTATCGGCCTGATAGCTAACTAAGCCTGCCGACAAACTGTCACGCAGTTTGGTGCGTGTATTAATAGTTTAAAATGTTTTGGTCCAGAATACGCGATTTATTAAAAATAAAATTTTTTTAAAGTAATATAAAGAAATACTTTTTTTCGTTAATTGGCTGTACGATCCCACGTCAGAAATCTTCCAATTTTTAGAAGTAATTATATATAATGGTTTTTGACATGCAAATCTGAATTAATTTAACTATACTCCAAACAGTTTTATATGTACATTGAACTGTTATTGCTGAATTGGAACGCAACACATTTAGCAAATGGAATTAGTTTTACGTAATGAATTTATTTGTTGAGCGATAACTAGGGTCAGGCACAAGTGGTCTGGCATTGTTGCTGAACTGAGCCGGTTTGGCGCAGCTGTGGGGCACACAATAATATTTTATTTTTTTTGCATAACCTTTTTATCATCTACTGACTAGCTACTACTACTGCTAGGTTCCGCCCGCGACTTCGTCTGCGAAGTTTTGTTCACCAGCGTTAAGTTACTGACTGAGTAACTGGTTACTGCTCCACTCCTGTGGGTTGTAGCGTATTGTTATATAGCCTATACTATTCCTCATGAATTTGGCTATCATTTATAAATAGATTTTTTCAAATGCGACTTTTAGTTCCAGAGATTAGCGCACTTAAACAAACACATAAACTAGTAAAAAATCTCCATACATTTCTCTTTTACTTAGTGCGCCGAACTAAGTTTAATTAGAGAGAAGACGCGTTGTATTTTTTTTACAGAAATTGTGGACTGCTACATTATAAAATAGTCCCCTTAGTATAATTATTTCGCTATACCTGCAACTCGGGGTCCACAACCTACGCCAATCAAACTTTTTCTAGAAAATTCTAAGTAAAAACTTAATTAAGAGTCTTGTCTAATATATTCATAACAAAAACTTAATTAACTTAACCGCGCTTAGGCATTAACTAGTATTAACTTAGGAAGACTTAAGAGGACTCAGTAAAAAACGTAGCCTAGTCATAATTTTGGTTGGTAAGTAATTAGACTTGATGGAACTTTGTAGCTAGGATAAGGGTGCTTATATCTAGGCTTGCGGTTAGTCAGTCTCCCTTCTTACTGCGTAGTCTTTTCCCAACTAACCGAATGCAGCTGAATACCAGTATTTTATATGGAATGGCTGCCTATCTGACCTCCATAACCTAGTTACTGGGCGACACGATATCTCTTGGTAAGACGTGTTGTTAGACTTGCCGGTTGACGTCGGGAGCCGCGAGACGACTCCCGGCCACCGTAGATACTGGCCTGTGGACGGTGAGCAATGGGTAGCTCACCGTCCTTACGTTGCATAACGACAGGCCGTGTCGACGGCGCGTTCGTGTTCCACGCGCGCCTCAAAGAGATGTCAGCAAAAGGAAGGGGCCACTGAGGGCCGATGCCTGCCGGGGCTGCGGGTTGTTAGCAAGAGATACCGCGCCCCCGGAACGCAAAGGGCACAAGAAGGAACATAGGTGGGTTTTAGTCAGTAAAAGTCTGACACTAAGGGGCGGGAGAAGTTATTTGATGATTTCCCACCCACCAAAAAAAAAAAAAAAAAGACTTGCCGGTTTCTTCTTCTCGTCTTAGTCAGTCTGCCGTCAAATTACTTAATTTAAAAATTATACATACTTCAAAATCTCATACAAGTTTTGGATTAAAACGGCATGGCTTCGACACAGAAAATAATTTGCCATTCAAGTTACGGCTTTAAATCGTGTGCGTTAAAATATTTTTTCTTATATTTTATCTGTTCTCTTATTTCATCGGTGCTGTTGTAATGCGCGGGTGTTGAAATAATTTTGATTATGACACGATCGAAAAGGTGACGGCTAATGGTTGTGTTTATCAAGGGGATACTGCGCGACCCGTGTTGAAGTGGTGCTGTCATAATGAGCGTTGACCATTAGTGCCTTTATCCTGTCTACAAAATATGTGAAATACAAAGATAACAACTTTTTATTGACAAAATTATGATTAGACTACGTTTTGTATGTTATGTTTATTTGTTTGTTTGTTGCACAACTATTGAGCGAGGAGTCCTAGGTTCGATTGGGCAAAAAGTGTTATTGGCTTTTTCCATTAGGAATTTCTCTGTAATAGCCCGGGGTTTTGATGTTGGCGGTGTGACGCCCCCGTGCCTCAGAAAGCACGTAAACCCGTTAGCGCTGCGCCTGATCTCTCCACGGGTGTGTCGGATGGCCGTCCCATCGGACTATGAGAGTGCAGGAAGAGGGAGTGCACCTGTGTTTGCGCACGCACTTGTACATTATAATATCTCCTGCATACTTACTAGTCTGCATTAAGATTAGCCGCCGTGACCGGTCTGGAAAATTTAAACATAAATTTTATATAAACCGCGCTATCTATAAAGTCTTGGCAACAGAAATAAAATTACAAATTTCAGTATTAAAAGCCAACAAATCACTTGAATTTAACTAAGCGAGGTAGTAAATCGTGTTTTCTGAAGACTGTACTTTGCCTGTATAATTTCAAAATATTTCAGAATTTTCAGCGATTTTGTTTGTTGAGAAAAAGCTTTTCAATCTTGTTGGACGTCGCCGCGTCGCTTTGATTGATGCTGTTTTATGAATTGTTTTACTTAGTAATGTAATGCCAATTAAAACGATCCGACGTAGCTATGGTCTTCTCGAAATTAATGTTTATCATTATTAAGTCTTTTGTTTATTTTATTTAGTTATCTGTTATGTTTTAGTATAAAACATTTTAATTATTAGCGCACCCAAGTGGGCCAATATCCGGGCACGGGTGCAGAATTTATTCGAAAGAGTCACCGTGGCCTTGGAACTCAAAGGTAATTAGGAGGAACACGAATGGGCTTAAATCAGTAAGAGTCTGACACTCCCTTCCGCTCCGCCCACAGCGGAAGAAGACATGTGATGTGATGACTTTTCCATCCTTAATAAAAAGTCGGCAAACATAACCATGACGCTAAGACATCTCTCCGCAACCTTTGGCTGACAAGTAGAGAATGCCTGAATAATTAAGTCTACCTTTTGGTTGCCTAGATTAAATAAATAAATGATTTAAATATTTTTGTGAATAAATTAATAAAAACACAAAGAAAACGTCATCTCGTTGTCGAGTTTCTGGCTCGTGGCAGTTATTAAAGGATGTGCTACGCCGTAGCTGGGGCTACGCTTTGTCGTAGCAGCGTAGCAAGCAACTTGCTACGCACGGAGGTTGTTTTAAACTTTTTTATGTTTCATTTGGAACTTCAACACGTGCTTATCAGAATATGTCAGAACAGTTTAGTCATAGGTGTGTGTCATAAATTGTTTAAAAATCTACAATTCCTAAAAAAAAATCTGATTTCTTTATTTTCTTTGAATCCCTTAGATTTTTTTGTACAAAAAAATTATAACATACCATCACGCCTGTATTCCCCGAAGGGATAGGCAGAGGTATAATAATGTACACCCACAGTTCGCCGGTATGTATAAGTCCCATGTAATAGGGGGCGAGCCTATTGTCATTAACCGGGCACAAATCCTAACTAATAATAATAATTAATAATAATTTATTTCTTTAAAAATAAGTAGTTTGTACATGGTATACACAGTTGTCTTATATAATTAGATGGTACAATAGATCCAGTACAACACATAAAATGGGTCATAGGATTCCCTTTCCTAAACTAGGCAGAAAATCTGTCTGTATCTTAAGAAAGAGTATCCATACACAGGGAGTCTTATTACGGTTACAAAAAAATTGGTACGTGCAGTAGGCTAACAAAGTACTTAAGTTAAATCAAAGTATTAAAAAAGAAAAACAAAAAGATTAAATTAAAAAAAAAAAAAAAAAGAAACTCCGAGCTGCTACTGAGAATTTCATAGAAAAACCCAAAAAAAATATGTGACGAATTATTAGGCGCGCGTCAACTGCCGTGATTGGTTTATTAAAATTTCAATTTCCAATCACAGCAGAGTAAGTGCTCGTCAATTTGTCACATTTATTTTGCGTTGATTTTAGTTCGGGTAAATAGGTGTGAGTTGATTTTATTTAATAAAAGTGAGTTTTTTTTTAATAATTAGTCCACAATACTATCCAGTACTTTTATAAATAGACACAACTTTTAACATCTTTTTAACGAATTTCCCCCATCGCCTTAAAAAATTAAAAAATATACCTTCCTCAAGATTAAACATAATTCACTAAAATATACGAATTTAAATGTAACTCGGCAATTCAATTACAACTCGGCTTCGTTGATTAGCGAATTCTTGCCGATAGCTTTATGTCACCAAAGAAATACACACAGAAGTCCATGGGGAGTATAATAAACGGAATGTACTGTAATGTAATAATGAACGGAAGTATAAATAATTTAAAATACGACTATCCGATGCGACTAACATTTTAGAAGAATTTTGAATTGATAAAAAAAAAAATCGTAACGCGTAATAAGTCCAACTCTTACCGCCTAAAACCCATCCGTGTTCCTCTTAATGCCCTTTGCGTTTCAGAACAACGGTTACTCTTTCGAAAAAAAATCCGCAACCCTGCCAGGTACTGGCCTTAGCTGACCCTGTCTGCTATGTTGACATCTCTTTGAGGCGCGCGTGGTATACAACACCCCAAGCCCGAGCCCCCCACGCTCTCCGTCCGCACATCGCCTATGATGGCCGGGAATAGCCCTGCGAAAGAGTAGGTGTAGGGACACATTGGAAAAGCACGCGCGACTGGCATTTGTTTACCATCTCCATAGACATACAAAAATGTTATGAATATAAATGTACATGGATGGCGAGGAAGAGGGAGGCCAAAGAAAAGATGGATGGATTGTGTGAAGAAAGAGAACGGAGTCAGTGATAACATGACAGTTGACAGGACGGCATGGAAAAAGAAAATGTGTTGCGCCGACTAGAAATAGCATAGGATAAGGGCAGGAAGATTATGACACATACTCAAGTGTGTTTGTGTGAAATAGACCTTCTGTGTATATTCTGTTCGCCTCCCCACTGATTGTTTCACTGAAAATCTCGTATTCATATTGTGGTTTCAAATATTTATATTATTTTAATGTTACAGTTATTTGGTAACGAGAAAAGTCCTGTGTTTTATGTCTACTAAATCTTATAAAATAAAGTCAAAGAGAGTTTTTTCTGTTTGTTTAAATGCGCTAACATCTGGAACTCCCAGTTGGATTAAAAAAAAAACTATTTGTATAGAGGATTATCTACGTTTTGAAACGAGCAACTAGCTTCAACTTTCTGCCTAACCGACCGAATTCTTGATAATTCAAAAGTGCCTGTAAATGATCTAATTGAAATAAATGTTTTGGATTTGTTAGACAGATGCTTGAGGAATAGTATAGGCTATATACAATCAGGCTATGACATAAGGGAGCGGAGCAGTAACCAAAGACTAACCGCGGTAAGAGGGGAGCCCATTAGCCATTGCGCTCACAACATTTGAGTAAATGATTTAAGTAATGTAAAAGTTTTGACTTTGACTGTCGTCGCGACTGTACCTTACTGTGTTCAAATCGAAAAGAAACATAAACATTTTGATTTCCAATTTTTCTGACATATTAAGGATAGGGGATCTTCTTTTATTGACACGAGTCCTAAGAAAACATTTCATAATAAAGGGTGACCCTTTTATTTGTTCTTTTTTTAATGTTGTTTTTGTATTGGATGGCAAAGAAGTCGACAGCCCATAGGAGGTTAAATGTTGACCGTCTAGATGACTTTCTTAATAAAGAGTCTTAGTACTTTTTTTTTAAGTAGCGCTATGGTGGTATACCGGCATGCGGCCAGCTGATGGTAAGCGGTTCGTAGCCTATGAACGCTTGTAACACCAGGGGCATCTCACACACACTGCTGACTCTAACCTATTTATCTTTAAGAACCCGATATTGTAGTAAAAAAAACAAAAATGCTTGATACTAATTTTTTTTGTCAAAAATTCGGTTTGTTGCTTTTTTCAGTAACAAATTAGAAGTGAACTTGAGGTAGGCTGTTATCCCATCTTTAGTCATTTCAGCTTAGGGAGGTTTTTGCATAATAGCAGAGCTACTGTTAAGATTGACGGTTCACCTCAATTCCCACCCAAATTCTCAGAGAGAGAGAGAGTTGTACAGAACAGCACTGTTGGTCACTGGACCCCCACCTTTATCTCTGGTCTGCCATATCACGTACCTTGGGAATATTATAGGAAATAAGCCACGTGGACGAAGTCGCGGGGAACGCGCTAGTTATTTATATTCTTGTACTTGCTACCTATCTACACATATTACGTGTGTAAATTATATGTTTATTTTTAAATTGTGACAGTATTAGACTACCCCCTGAGGAATGCGTGATGTTTTCATGTTAATATTGTTGTCACTGGAACCGCACCCTTATCCCCGAAAATCTAAGGGTCAGCGCAAACAGACCAGCAACATGTTTTAACAGTTTTTTTTAATCTAGATTATAATGTCCCATATCTGGACAAAGGTTTCCCCCACGTCCTTCTAAATATTCTTTTCTTTTATGATCCAAACCTCTCCTTAATGGATAGAAGTATAAAATATAAATAATATAAAAAATATTTATTAACGAACATATTTTTTTTAAGTATTTATATTTTTCAGTATTTCTTTGCATTCGTTTTATATATGCATGGTGAGTACCTACGTAGGCTTTTTTTAATACTTATAAACACTTATTTTTACTTTCTCTGACCTCATTATCTAAGTCTTAAAATTCCTCTAAATCACCTATTTGTTTTACATTAATTGTTACATTGACCTTCAGGCCTGTCTGCGTTGACCCTAATGGCCGGTGTCGTTTTACGCACCTCAGGGATTAACCGCTAACAGGGGAATGTATGACACCGTTTATACACGAAATAAACACCGATATTTTACAGATTGAAACACGTTGGATCCGGGACGGATTAAAATGGTGGCAAGGGAATATTAAAATGGGGTCTCTTTATTAGTATTTTATTATTGAGGCAATTTTTATCGTCAATTTTGGGGGTGTATTTGCACCATTTTTTAAATAAGTTAGGGGTAATTCTAGTAACTTTTAGAATAAATAAAATTTTTATCTGCCAAGAATGTTATGATTTTTACATATTTTTTTGGAAATATTATGACTTTGATTATTATCGCGTTAGTAACAAGATTGCTAGTAGATTTTGACCTTTTTAAATTAAGAGAAATATTCTTCAAGTAAATATATATATATTTTTTTAAGTCAACCTCCTTCAAAACCTAATAAGTGAAAAATTACTTTTGCTTTGGAAGAGGTGGCAATACATATCAACAAAAAAAAACAAATCCGTCGACTTCTAAAGCTCTTTTTTTTTGGTGGGGGGGGGGTTGGAAATCATCAAATAACTTCTAACGGGGCGGGAGGGAGTGTCAGACTTTTACTGACTAAAACCCACCCATGTTCCTTCTTGTGCCCTTTGCGTTCCGGGGGCGCGGTATCTCTTACGAACAACCCGCAGGACTTCCAAAGCTAAAGTTAATTTTCAGTTTTTAGTTTAAGAAGCCTGAAGTTTTTATTTTTCGCTCTTTAGTATGAACTTCCCGTCATTCAAATCCGTGAAGGAACAGTCATACGACGTAAATTAACAAGACACCACTTAAAAGTCACAAGAACGCAGAATACTCTAATTCATTTACTTGGATGATATATTTTTTTGAGTTATTTAATTTTTAGTTGGAATTTTGTTTCCATATTTATATTGGACCAACTTCGGAGTATACCCTTTCCAATAACAAAGAATTATTAAAATCGGACTACTTTGTAAAAATTGTGATCATACATGCCTCGTTGGCCTAGTGGTCCTAAGCGCGACTGCTACGCTAGAGGTCTTGGGTTCGATTCCCAGGTCGAGCAAAAAATATTATTGGGTTTTTCTATGAAATTCTTAGTAGCGGCTCGGAGTTAGGATTTGTGCCCGGTCAATGGCAATAGGCTCGCCCCCTATTACATGGGACCTAAACTTACCGGCGAACTGTGGGTGTACATCGGTACGCCTCTGCCTATCCCTTCGGGGAATGCAGGCGTGATGGTGTGTGTGTTTGGTTTTACATAAAAAAATATAGGCGTCGACTTGGGAACCTACTAGCTTATACTGTGGAGCAATAATAAGCTAGTACTTTTAACCGACTTGACTTTATTGACTTTTGTGTATAAGGAGAGGCCTTTGCTCTAGCAAAGGCCTCTTCTCATGCACAAAAGTCACAGAAGACGTTATGATAATAAATAAATCATATTATAATACGATAATATCGCTCATGTGTGGTCGCCATTACGTGCCCCGAAAAAGATTTCAAAGGACCGCATGTCACAAATTCTTGAAAAAGAAAAATAATATTCGAATTTTTACAAAAGAAAAACCATTTGAAGGTCATTGATATGCGTATCATGAACGAAATTATTTTTTACATTCCCGCATTTAAGATTATCCGAAAGCTACGCTCCGACGTATTTTTTCGAGGTCGAATGAAATTGGTATAAATATACACGATAAATGGGGGCGAAAGGTGAATTATTTATTTTTGGGATCGACGGATTCTTTCGGGTTGTACCGCGCACGATAGGGTTGTAATGTGCTTACAAATCGTGACATCTTACAGGAAGAAAAAGTGTGTGGAAAATTATTATAGAAATGTGCACCTATTTTTACCCGACTGCAGAAGGAGGGTTATTTGTAAAAAAATCTAATGAATATATTTAATGCAAGCTTAACCGTAGTTATGCTAGCTTAGCGCACCATCTGAAAGACTGAGATCCTAAAGTCATCAGAAATATGTAATTTTAGCATGGTTGAAAGTATGAGGATATAATAATATATAGATGACCATATAGATACCATCACGCCTGTTTTCCCCGAAGGGTTAGGCAGAGGTGTATCAATATACACTCACAGTTAGCCGAAATGTTTAGGTATTGCTATTGCCATTAACCGGACACAAAACCCAACTCCGAGCTGCTACTGAGAATTTCTGAGAAAAACCCAAAAACACTTTGCTTGACTTGGGAATCTAAACCAAGACCTCTACCGTAGCAGTCTCGCTTAAAATCACTAGGATAAAAAAAAATGTTTGTTGTTGTAAATGTTTTTAATTACTAGAATTGGCATTTAAGAATGAACACGTACTTAGGTTAGAGAGATCTTTTCTTGTTTGCCTATTAAAATAGGTAAAATATTAAGAGGCAGGGTTTTATTATCTGCTTGTTAAAAACTGTTATTTATATTTAAAAGTTTAACTACGAACGTTTTAACTTTGACAAAGTGACATAAATCGGCGCAACACGCGTTAATATTAACTCCAAGAGGAAGACAGCTGACCGCTTAATTAATCCCAAAAATGCGACCGAAAACGCGCGACACGTCTAGTGCTTAATACCCATTCAGTGCGAAGAAGAAATTGCGAAAAAAAGAGACAGAGCATATTGTGGAACAAAATTATTACGTCATCACCCTTTAGACATGTTTGCCAAGGACGGGAATTAAGGAAATGGCTTAACTAGAAGTGACTTGAGCGGACCCATCTGCTACAGCTCCCAAGCTGGAAGTACTTAATTAAAATTTGTGCACGAAATATGAGTGGGATTCATAATTAATTTATCTTGAAGATTATTCCTTCATTTTAGGCGAAATTATTTTTGAAATATTTTTTCTCTGGGAGTCGGATTACCTTTGAATTATTATAGTTTATTATACATATTATTGCTTAGAATGGAAAAGTTTTAAAAGCGTTATTTCTGGAAGCTTCTAGTAAAGAATTATTGAGCCTATAAAGGTCAAATATTTTTTCAGAGATTCATAATGAACAGATGTTTTTAATTTTTACGTTTGATAATAACAAATAAAATACATGCCTATATTTTCCAAACAATATTGATAATAAAGTGAAGCTGTTTTACTCGTAAAATGCTTATTTTATATCAAAAGATAATTACAACGTTGGTATTATCATGGGATTGTATACTAAATCCAATCTGGTATGGTCGTAAATTGTCTAGTGATTATCTTTATTACGCTAGACGATTTTGTAAATAAATTTATGCATTTTTGACGGTAAAATGGCGCGATTAATTTTGATGTACTTTTAAAACAGTAAAAGTTTATTTATGTTTTTGCTTCAAAATAACAAGTCTAACCTAATTATTCTTAGGTTTTTTAAATATGACATACGTAATTCAAGTGCAAAAATAAAAAATAATTAAAATGATCATAAATATTTTACAAGTATATATTCATAAAATAATATTTAAAGTAATCAACACAAAATAAAATATTTTTAGTTTTAAACTAGAAAAAATAGGCCATTTCCAGTAAACATCTCTACATCTTCATCATGATTATAACTGTTGACATGACAAGGAAGAGACAAGAAATAATCTTGTAAGGCCGGTGACGTCACTAAACGATGTTGTATGAAATATCCTGACGTCATAAGTATATTGTATCGACTTCTAAATATTTTGATTAAGTTGCGTGAGCTATGAAAATATTGATGTAGAAAAGTGTTCCGAAAGTAGGTGAGGTAAGGACTAGATCAGGTTTAAAAAAATATCACGCCTGTATTGCAAATAGAAGGAGGCAGTGGTGTACTTAACCAACATTTTGTAAGTCCCTTAGTCCTAACTAACCAACCACCTTTTTTTGATTTTTTTTAAACAAAGACTTGTTCTGACTCTAGGAATTTCTTCTGAAGCGTGGGTACAAACATATGAACTTACATACACAACCAGCTAGACCCGGAACAAATGTCTGTAGGTCATACAAAAATTTGTTTCGTGCGGGTATCGAACCTGCGACACGCAGCGCAGCAGCCAATCGCTCAACCACGGCGCTAACCGCGTCATCGTGGAAGAAATCCACATGAATTTCCCTCGCCGAGGTTTTTGTCAACCACACCTCAAATTAATAATGAAAAAAACTTATCACTATATAGGTACCTATTACTTTGTTTGACCTGGGATAACTAGTAAAGGCAGCTGCAGTCGACTTCAAACTCGAACTGAAAGCTTTTATATCAAACCATTTACTGGCACTTTTGAATTGTGGAGTAGTTGATCAGCTAGTCAGAAAGTAGAAACTAGTTTTTCGAGTCAAAGCGTAGATTTTTATAGAAAAGTTCGTCCGAGAAACTTAATACACCGTTCGCATTCATAAAACTTGAAATTAACTAAGACCACATAGAAATGCAGCTTCTAAAAATTATATTAAAATTATTTTTTACACTCAAAAAAACAAAAAACATACCATTACGCCTATAATAACCGAAGGGTTAAGCAGAGGTGTACAATGTACCTACACCAACAGTTCGCCGGAATGCTTTAGGTCCCATCTAGTAGGGGGCGAGCCTATTGCCATTAATTGGGCACAGATCCTAACTCCGAGCTGCTACTGAGAATTTTATGGAAAAAACCAGTAACATATTTTGTCCGACCTGTGTGTTAATCGAACCCGAGATCTCTAGCAGTCGCGCTTAGGACCACTAGGCTAACGAGACAGTTAAAGTCAGTTAAGCGAGGCTCTTTATAATAATTGTATAAAAATAACTCGTGGGTAGGAGTGGCGATCATTGCTTCTGCCTTCTCTGTTTAAGAAGAGGCCTTTACCTTACAGTAGAACAATAATAAGCCGGTAATATTAGGTACTATTTAAAAGTACACAAGCAAAAAACACCCGTATTCAAACTAACATAAAACACAAATTTCTAATCGTGTCTTTTGTCAGCGATTGATGAAATAAATTACTAATAATGCTTTGTTATTTTCTAACCTCACACACCTTATTAGTAAGACAATAAAGGTAGGCACACACGATTTAAAATTAACCGTCGCGTGCTACTGACGTCTAATTATCTCGTTAACCTGTGCACGCGACGTGTATACTAACCTTAAGTTTTACAAAGAAGATTATAATATCACGCTAATACTTCTTTAGAGGGGAGACAGCGGTGTATGTGTATAGTGGGTAGGTACACTCTCAGTTTGCCTTTAACTTCTATGTAAAATTACGACTTTTTTAAACTTAGGGTGGTTCGCACCATAGTACCAGTTAAGAAAAAAATAAAGTCAAGTTTAACATTAACAATAACGCTAACTTAAACCGACATGGGTTGCACCGTCTTGTTCTGTAGCATAGTTAAAGTAACCATGGTTACAAAATAAAATAATGGTAATAGGCTTGCCACTTTATTAATACATGGGACCTAGACATACCAGCGAACTGTGGGTGTACATTGTTACACCTCTGCCTAACCCTTCGGGGAATATAAAAAAGAAGGAATGAAAAAAATTTATGAAAAAATGAATGTAGAAAATGCCTAAGGCATTAAGTCCGCCTTTGTACAGTGTATTTTTTTACATTATGTGCATAAAGTTTAATAAATAAATAAATATAGGCAGATAATATATATGGGTGGTGCGTTTATATGTCAAAAACAATGTAAGTACAATAAAATGTCATAAAAAGCACAGAACATTATGATATACCACATCTAAATAAGAAACTCAACAAAAAATAAACAAATATAGTCAAATAGTAAGTAAATTAACATGTCTTCATTACACTAAATTGCTAAGTTACCCACGTTCGTCTTATTAACTAATTAGCCGCCGCTATAGCTTTATCTTATCTCCATTTGTATCTGTTTCATTAAGAGCCCACGGCATTAATCTGCGTCCAAAGAACTGATGTTACCGCGCTACAACACTGACCGCCTAGTGATGTGAATATATTATTTCGAAAGAACGGATTTGAAGGAAAATAAATAGGGAGACCAATTTTACCAACTTTTACGGACAATCGCAATCTAAATAATCTCAGTCTTAATATGTCACAATATGTCTAATTTATCAACTGCCTCGGTATTGGCTGTCAGACTTTGGGGCTTCTAACTACCCGTAATGGCTGCCAAATATCTATAAATGACAGTAGGGATCAACGGCTTTACACGCTTTCCGAATTCCGGGCAGCTACTAAGATATTAAAAAAAAACCCTACAACACTTTTTTTTTAGGGATGGGAAATCATAAAACCCTAGCTATGTTTTTTCTCGTGCCCTTTGCGTTCCGGGGGTGCGGTATCTCTTACGAACAACCCGCAGTCCGGGCAGGCATAGGCCCTGAGTGGCCCCTTCTAAAATTGCTGACATTTCTTGTACCCGACTTGAGCATCGAACCCAGAACCCCAAAACACATTAATTAAATTAAAATTAAAATATTTATTTGACACTTAAAAATACATGTTACAAGCCAGTAATAATAAAATAGCACATGAATGTATTGCCACAAATTAGATCCGAATCCCCAAACTAGGCCTAGGCCTGTATTTTGGGAGTCAGCGTTCAGCCATGGGTTCTATTTACAATCGAACAGCATTATGTAGGAGTGTCGCTATAAAGTTGACAGCGAATGTTATTGCCATATGGTAACACATATAGGTAAAAATGACTTATTTATTACAGGGTGTGGGTGAATAATAAAAAAAAATATATATATTACAAAAGAAGTTAATAGTGATAAAGAGTTATGTGTTTGTATGTGTGTGTGTGAAATGTTGAAACATTAAACTAGTTCTAGAAGTAAATAGATATCGGTAAAATTAAACAGCCAACTCTATCGTGTAACTCAATTAGCTGATACGTTCCACCGAAGGTATCGACCTTACGACTCTGTAATTATAGTAATGCAGGAAGCGATGCGACTCTGAAAGGTTTCTTACTAGCGAGCGCCTATTTGTAGCGTGATTGGCAGGCGATGGGTCGTGGTAACAAATAGGACTATTGGTTAGGGCAACATTTGATTAGAAGGAAAGTTTATTTTAGATTTGTACCTACTGTACACTAGCTGTTGCCCGCGACTTCGTTCGCGTTCACGATTTTATTGGTTTCAATTTTGTTTTCGCATAAAAATCTCTTTTTTTAAATTTAAGTAAATAAAAGAATTCAAATAATAATAGCCTAAGTTACTTCTTATAACATCAGCTATCTCCGAGTGAAAGTCTCGTCAAAATCGGTCCAGCCGTTTAGGAGATAAGTCGGAACAAAAATTTAAAAAAATGTTTTTTTTTATGTTGGTACCGTATATACTTTCATATGCATTTAGTGAAAAGCTTGTAATTTGAAATTAAAAACAGAACCTTCAATTTTATTTATTTGTATTGATATACTCGTAGAAGCATCAAGAATAATGTAACTAGGATTCGATAAAGACAGGATTCAATTCCCAGGTCGGGCAAAAAAATTTATTGGGTTTTTGCTTTAGGAATTTCTCAGTAACACGCCTGAAGTTTGGAAGTTAGCGGTGTAACACCCCCCGTGTTTCGGAAAGTACGTAAAGCCGTTGGCCCTGCGCCTGATTTCTCCCTGGTTGTGTCGGATTGCCATCCCATCGATCTATGACAGTCAGGGAAGAGGAAGTGCACCTGTGTTTGTGCACTACAATATCTCCTGCGGCTGCTTGGCTAGCCTGCCGTGACCGTATCAATCTGAAGAGCACATCAATTAACGTAAGTTCGTTAACGCTGTGAACTAGGACAAAACTAAAGATGTAACAAAAAACAAGATCATTTCTTTCCCCGAGTTACTGAAACGTGACGAAATATAATATATACATAACGATATTGTACACGGGACAAAACACGAATAATCTCGCAAAAGATTGAAGAAGTTATTTGGCAGCCTAAAACTTTACGAGAGGGGTAAAAACAAAAGTTTCCTTGAACCAGACGAGTTGATGAGGACAATTGAGGAACTAAGCTTTTAAAGGGAGACTGAGATAATAAGTTAAAATTAGGTAGCGTATTTTTGTGGTACAGTACCTAAGATATGACAAAAAAAAAACCATCAGAAACGAAATCATAGAATTGCAATAATCTATACTAATATTATAAAAAGGAAATATTTTTAACTGCCTCGGTAGCCTAGTGGTCCTAAGCGCGACTGCTACGCTAGAGGTCTTGAGTTCGATTCCCAGGTCGAGCAAAAAGTGTTATTAGGTTTTTTCTATGAAATTCTCAGTAGCAGCTCGGAGTTAGGATTTGTGCCCGATTAATGGCAATAGGCTCGCTCCCTATTACATGGGACCTAAACATACCGGCGAACTGTGGGTGTACACTGGTACACCTCTGCCTATCCCTTCGGGTAATACAGGCGTGATGGTATGTTATGTTGAACTTCTTTTTTATTTGTTTGTTTGTTTGTATCGGATAGGCTCCGAAAGTATTATTATTATTGCTTATTTGAACCAATTTTTCACCAATAGATAGCTACGTTACATAGGCAACATAGGCTATATAATATCATGCTACGACACACGGGAGCGAAGCAGTAACCAAAGACGTAATTGAACGCTGTTGAAATAAGCCACGCAGACGAAGTCACGGGCAGTTCGCTAGTAACACTATATAAACCATGGGGTTGTGAATGGTCTATAGATAGTTGTTATGGAACATTTGTCTGTAGGCCATAGAAATATTTGTTCTGTGCGGGAATTGAACCCGCGACACGCAGCGCAGCAGCCAATCGCTTAAATTAGATTGCGTTGTTAATACCCGACAGATAAAACCAAAATTATAACAAGAAATAAATCATGGAAAAAGGTAAATTAAACAGTTCAATTTACTAACGAAGTTTGTCACAATAACTACGCCACACCTGTAATTATCCGGTTGATGTTAATAATGACCGGACATTATTGACACTGACTGCGTCCGAACTACACAATTAGTGATAAGCTAATTGATATTGACAGTATTCAAGCGTTTATTAATTGTTCGTGTTCGTACGTGGCAATTAAGTCATAAAAAATATATTATTACATGTTTTAATATATTTTTCTGATTGATAATTTAACTATGCCCTAGAAAGACTAACCCTGACCTTATTGGTGAGATTCTTCAAAAAGGTAGGGTGCGCAGTACTCGTAACCGGCGTGCTTGTATAACCAGATGTATGAACGTGGACGAGGCGAAAGGAGTATGTAAGGATCGTAACAGGTGGCGCTCTGTGGTTTTTGCCTACCTCCATGGGAAAAAGGCGTGAGTTTATGTATGTATGTATGTACGTAATATAACTGCTTAATGTATATTACCCTAGCTTATGCTCGCGACTTCGTTCGCGTAGGTTTTTACACCCGTATTAGGTTACGTTTTTGGTTACTGCTCCACTCCCGTGTATCGTCGCGTAATTTTATATAGCCTATAGCCTTCCTCGACTTACCTCGACAAACAAACTAACTCTTCAGCTTTATAATATTAATATAGATTATTAGCAATACCACGTAGTTTCATTTCCGTTAGATCTTAGGTTACTGCTCCACTGCTATTAATTGTAGCGCTATGTTTTATAGCTTTCTTGATATCCGGACTATATAAAGCCAAACATTTTATTTTCAAATTGGTCCAGTAGTTCCTGAGATTAATACAGATGGTATACGATGGTATGTGTATAGGAACTGACCGACTCCTAGACAATTGACGACACGGGTGGCGCAGTGGCCGAGCGATCGACTGCTGTGCTGCGTGTCGCGGGTTCGATTCCCGCATGGAACAAATGTTTGTATGACCTACAGATAGTTGTTCCGGGTCTGGTTGTTTGTGTATGTGAGTTTAAATGTTTGGAAACACGATACAGGAGAAGTTTCTAGTGTGGGGCAACGTTTTATTAAAAAAAAATATCGAAAGTGCCTGTAAATGGGTTCATTAAAATGAAAGCCTTGCGCGTCAGAAATGGCCAGGTATAAAAACTATAAATAGTACGTACTATAAAAAAAAAACAGCTGCCATAAATATCTTGTGCTCTGCGCACAGTAAGAATCTTCGTTCCTCTAATAATCGCCTTTTACGATGTCCGTCTCACCGCTCCGATTTTCTTAAATCTTCTTTTCTTGTCCAGGCGGTTTTCCTTTGGATTGCGCTTCCTCAGAATATCAGAATGGTCACCAGTCGGTTCACATTCAAAGTAAAAGCTCGCGAACACTTGCTTATGAGGTAGGCAGACTCGTTTCATAATTAATTTGTTGATTATTTCTCCAACTATGTATTTTTTCCTCACTCTACTTTGTATATTTTGTTTGTATCTATATATTTTATTTCTGAATATTTTCTGTTCTTTGCACCCACTATGTTTTGTCTCTGCATCGCCTTAAGGTGGACAGGTAGAAAATGCCTAAGGCATTACGTCTGCCTTTGTACAGTGTATTTTTTACATTATGTGCATTAAGTTTAATAAATAAATGTGGTAGGTCTGGTAACATTGGAGTGTCAGTTGGTATGATAAGAGTGCTTTGGCTTTGGTATTGAAAATATAAATAGTAGGTACTATTTAAAAAAAAACCAGCTATGTCATAAATGTGGTAGGTTTGGTTACTTTGGAGTTTCAGTCAGTATGATAAGAGTGCTTTAGCCACGCTATGGAAAATTACAAGAAATGGGGTACCCGGTAATCCAATATATTTGCAAATGGGGTTAGCTAAACCTTTCAAAATTGCTTTATTTCGTTGTTTACCGCAAGTCCGAGTACAGCCATTGATGGTCATGGTGTACGCTGTAAATAGCGCCTTAAATGTTATTATTATTTATTAGGGTCAAACCCTGTTACAAGTTAATCAGAATTAGGGTCCGTAACCCTTCCAGGTTGGTTCGCCGTGTACAATTTAATATACACCTTTAAGGTTTTACGTAGCTTATATTCTTGTATAAAATTGTTTAAGATATTTTCGTACTTTGGCTCAGACATGCGGGGCCCCGGTCTCGTGGTTGGAATCGCGACTGCTAGGCATGCGGTACTGGGTTCGGTATCCAGGTCGGGTAAAGTGTTATTGGGTTTATTCATTAGCAAGTTCTCAGTAGTAGCTCGGAGTTTGAAAACATCAGATAGTATGTAAAGCTGTTTGGTCCTGCATCCGATATTTGAAAATGTACCTGTGTTTGCGCACACATTTGTGCATATTTCCTGCGTACTTAAATAGTATACATTGAGATTGACCGCCGTGAAATCATACCGTTATCTGCCCGCGAGCTGTCACCTTTTTTTTCCATTGTAAAATTGACTTTTAGTCACACAATTTAAAGCCTAAACTTAAATGACAAGTTATTTGTTCAGCTCGCCTCGTTATATTTTGCGTGGAAACATTATTTTTCTAAACAATAGGTATTGTTTGTAATCTTAAGAGTAATTAACCCTCCAATTTGCACGAATCCTAATTACCTCCTTCAAGCCTAACCTCTGCTATTACAGTAGCCTGAAACGGCCGTCTATTCCCAGAAATAATCACTTCAGTACAATCAAACCTCGAATTATGGTATAAACATTAAACTGCTTTAATTCCGGTCACGCCACTTGAAAGGCGCGGCGTGTCAGGGCCGCTGACGTCATTACCGTGGCGTCATTGACACGTCATCGTCTGTCCGAATTGGTCGGATGAGTGCCGCGACTTCACGAGTATCTAATTTAGTTTGAGAGGATGCTGATAGACGTTATTGGTGGTGATTTTGTTTTATTATTAGAGCTGAAATAATCTCGATCAAAGAGTTCATCGATAAGTTGATAAAGAACGTAAAGGAAAGAAAAATAGAGGTGAAGATTGCGTAATTGCTTGCAAAATAACAAATGACAAGCGGAATTTTATTTTGCATTCAATTTTCAACTCAATTTGTAATGTTGTTTCAGTTTATTATCAACTAACGACTCACCCAGCTTCGCACGGGTGCAATTTACTAATCGACACATTTATTATATTCAGATTTTCATATAAAAATGTCATTCAAATTACCGATTTTACCAATGGCCAGTATTACAAAAAAAAATTACTTACACACGCATCTGATAATTACGAACACAAGAAATAAATGAGTCAAATCGGTCTTAATATCAGTCTAATATAAAAAAAACTGTTCGACCAAATTGCGGCTCTATTGCACTAACCCTAGATGTGTAATTAAATTGCGGTTTTTCGATGACTTCCACCTCATCATATAGCCCACCTCACACCTAAACTGTATTTAAAATTTAGTCCCCAAATATGTAACGTTTAATTGCAAGAAGAACTCTAAAACGCCCCTCACACCCTCTTAAGAGGAGAGGAAATAACATTATCGTAACATTGTACTTAATAGACCCAACAACATTTTATTAAAATAAGCTACATTCCTGTTTAAGACTACCGTTAGAGGCTGTTAACAAACATGGCTGCCGTAATGTCTGTATTACCGGAATAATTAAATAGAGTACACAGTCTATAGAGCGGAGTCATAGAAATTAGCTGTTTTGTAAAAATACAGGCTGATTTTCGTTTCACTTTGCACATTTTGGGGAACTTGGCATCACTGGTACAGGAAGCCGTGTCAACGGCGCGTTCGTGTTCCACGCGCGCCTCAAAGAGATGTCAGCAAAAGGAAGGGGCCACTGAGGGCCGATGCCTGCCGGGGCTGCGGGTTGTTCGCAAGAGATACCGCGCCCCCGGAACGCAAAGGGCACAAGAAGGAACATGGGTAGGTTTTAGTCAGTAAAAGTCTGACACTCCCTCCCGCCCCGACCAGGGCGGGAGAAGTTATTTGATGATTTGCCACCCACCGAAAAAAAAAAAACTGATACAGGAACTGGCACGAGTCGTGAGATCAAACTTCTTCAAAAGTTTATTTTTGATCCGAGTCGGTGCAATCGCGTGCACCCTCCACCTCCTTCATTCCGCCAAAGAAACCCGAAAATGAACTAGAAATTTGTACTCACGACACGTCACGGTTACTCTGAGCGCTCCAAAAAGGAGATGACCGATGCATGCATGCTGTAGGTCTCCGGTGCAGCCAGAGGCATATTGTCAGATGCGCTCGCTGAAAAATACGTAACCTAATGCAGGTGAAAAAACTACGCGGACGAAGTCGTGAGCAGAAGCTAGTGTTAAATAAATAATTACGGAAGGTTGATGACTGCCTCGTTAGCCTAGTGGTCCCAAACGCGACTGCTACGCTAGAGGTCTTGGGTTCGATTCCCAAGTCGAGTCGAAAAGTGTTATTGGGTTTTTCTATGAGATTAAATTAATTAGTAATTAGTAGTTAATGGCAATAGGCTGGCCCCCTATTGTATGTACCTAAACATACCGGCGAACTGAGGGAGTACATTGGTACACCTCTGCCTAACCTAATACAGGCGTGGTGGAATGTTTATGTGTTATTGACCTTTAAAGATTAACTCTGAGCTTCTTTGATCTCATGGGTAAGTTATCACCTTAGTTTAAATAAAAACTGAAAACCGTGCATTTTTATAGAATTTCTACCTGTATTTAGTGAAGTCTGCAGACTAATTTATTAGAGGGACAAAAACTGACCCCTGGGGTGTAATATGTTAATTATGTCATCTAAAACTTTGATAATTAGTGGAGTGTGCTATTTAAATATTTCTAAGAGTATTTTCATAGCATGTTTATTATTTTTATTGAGACTTTGTGATAGTAAGAAAAAAAGTCGTGTCTGTATGTGTGCCCTAAGTGCTCTCCTAAACTGCAGCATGGATTTTGATGCAAGACTTTTCCAATCTTATCATTATATTATTAGCTTATAGCTGTCCGCTGCTGAACGCAGGCCTCACCCATACAGCGCCAACCAATGAGCTTAATCTGGAAAAATGAGCCAACCCACAATTTAATTATGACCCATAATTCATTATTAATGTAAAGCTAGTTCATTGGGCCGAATGTGTTAAATTATAATCCAATCAATTTCAGTGTACAAAACTATTACTTAAAATAATTCAGCGCTCAATATTCGAAATAATTACCTGTAATTACTTAGAATAATGGGAGAAATTTTGAAGTGTGTTAGTTTGTTTTGGGAGTACTACACCCCTACTCATATAAATACATTTAACGTAATTCAGTAATGTTTCTTTTTTCTGATGTTCATTCTTTACAAACAATTGCATCAGAAATATTCCACTGAAATCATTACGACAATTTCCAACTGAATGCAAATGAATGGAAATTGCTTTTTAAAATATTAACGTTCCACGCAAAATAGGTCTCGAATTGTCAAGAATATTTCGTGTCGTGTCGCCAAATACCTTCCTCTTTGCTCAAATAATTTCATTTTATGAATCACGAGCATTTACTTCGAATTTGAAACGAAATGTCTGTATTTTATTCTTTGGTTTGAAAATAAAGAATTTAACGGATTGTCATAAAACAGGTTCCACGTGTAACGATACTTTTGTAAATTTACTTTTTTATACTATCGAGGTCATCTGCTGGTACGATTAGAAAGAAAAGTCAGTTCTACCAGCAAAATATTAGTAGAGCTCTTTGTGAAGGAACTCGTCCAGGGAAGTACTATCACCATAACTATTTCTGCCTCTGGGCTTCTCCCAGTTGTAAATATCCCCTTGTGCCTATTGGCCTAGTTCTGTTCTGTCTCCTGCTTGTTTGGAGGGAAGTGGAAACAATATTTTTCCTACTCCTCCGCTAATCTTTTCTGATTAATTTCGTTGCGGGATCCAAAACAGTTATATCGTTTCTCCGGGACTCGTCGAGCTTCATTGCCTCGGCGCTCTTCTGGCAGTCTCCACTGTTGATTCTGGCTTACAGAAGTTGCAGTGGTTGGGAATAGTGTGGCGGGATTGTCCCATTAAAAAAAAAAAAAACCTATTTCTGCCGCAAAGCAGCGTTACTGTGTTTCGGTTTGAAGGGTATGAGTGCCGATGTAATTACAGACACATGAGATATTTCAATTATGTTTCTGGGATGGCAACGCATTTGCAAGGCCTCTGGTATTGCAGATGTCTATAGGCAGTGGTGACCACTTAACATCAGGTAGACCGTCGGCTTGGTTGCCATTTAACAATAGAAAAAGAGAAAAATGTAATCTCTTCACCACCTTTGGTTGACATGGTGGAAAATTTCTAAAGCAATAAGTCCGCCTTTCAAATTTATACAAATAAATAAAATTTAAGGGTCTGTTTGTAATTTCAAATTACAAGCTTTTCACTAAATTCATGTGAAAATATATACGGAACTAACATAAAAAAAAATATTTAAAAAATTTTTGTCTGTCTATTTGTTCCGGCTTATCTCCGAAACGGCTAGACCGATTTTGACGGGACTTTCACTCGCAGATAGCTAATGTTATAAGAAGTAACTTAGGCTATTTTAATTTTAATTTTTTGATTTAATTAAATTTGAAAAAAAAGAAGGTTATGCGAAAACAAAATTGAAACCAATAAAATAGTGAACGCGAACGAAGTCGCGGGCAACAGCTAGTAACAAATAACTTTCAGTGACTATTAATGTCAGCAAAATGTTTGAGCGATTGGCTGCTTGTTGCTCTGCGTGACGCGGGTACGATTCCCGCACGGAGCAAATATTTGTATGGCCTACAGCTAGTTATTCCGGGTCTGGTTATTTCTGTATGCGAGTTTACAATGTACAACGCACCCACGATACAGGACAACATCCCAGTGATGGGCAAAGTTTGTTTAAAGAAAACATGGAATGAAAACTGCCTTGATAGCCTACTGGTCCTAAACGCGACTGCTACGCTAGAGATCTTGGGTTCGATTCCTAGGTCGAGCAAAAAATGTTATTGGGTTTTTCTATGAAATTCTCAGTAGCCGCTCAGAGTTAGGATTTGTGCCCGGTTAATGGCAATAGGCTCGTCCCCTATTACATGGGACCTAAACATACCGGCGAACTGTGGGTGTACTTCAGTACACCTCTGCGCCTAACCCTTCGGGGAATACACGCTTGAAGGTATGTACATACGTACGTATGGAATGAAAATTAAATTATTATATTAAAGGCATTTTTGACATATTTAGACTGAAATTAGATTGCGAGCGTTCCAAAAAGAGAACAAAAATGCCCCCTCTGCTAGTAGACACACCATTTCCCATAGAGTTTCTATCTAGTTTTAGCGCCATCAAACCTGCTCGTTCCAAAGAGGAAATTGACCGTAAAGATAGTGATATCCAGCTATATAACGTCATCAAATTTGATGCATTATGAACCTTTTCAGACGTCGCGTATTAATATAATAATGCACAATTTATTTAGTGGTATACGCAAGATGCAAGTTTGCAACTTTTTGCAAATACCTGGACAATAATTGATACACAAATACACGTTTTTTGGTTGTTTTC
The DNA here is from genome assembly GCA_947462355.1 of Caradrina kadenii. Lineage (NCBI taxonomy): Eukaryota > Metazoa > Arthropoda > Insecta > Lepidoptera > Noctuidae > Caradrina > Caradrina kadenii. The sequence goes on along the minus strand of OX381690.1, from coordinate 11,373,357 downwards.
GTTTGAAGTATTTTGGTCTCGTGGTCGCAAGCGCGACTGATGAACACAGGGTCCTGGGTTCGATTCCCGGGTCGGGCAAAAAGTGTTATTGGGTTTTTCCATTACGAATTTCTCAGCAGCAGCCCGGAGTTTGGAAGTTGATGGTGTGACACCTCCGTGTCTCGGATAGCACGTAATGCCGTTGGTCCCGGCTGTCATTCATAAAGCATTGACAGTTGTTACGGATAGTCAGAAGCCAGAAAGTCTGACCACCAGTCTAACCAAGACGTATCGTGTTGCCCAGTAACTGGGTTGTGGAGGTCAGATAGGCAGTCGCTCCATGAAAAACACAGATATAATGAACTAGCGAACTGCCCGCGACTTCGTCCGCGTGGATTATTTCACCCGCGTTACGTTACGTGTTTGTTACCGCTCCCGTGGGCCGTAGCGTAATGGTATATAGCCTATGTTACTCAAGAATAATATAGCTATCTATTGGTGAAAAGAGTAGTAGAAGAGTAGTAGTTTCGGAGCCGATTCGTTACAAACATAAAAACAAACTAAAAAAAAATCGTCTTTACAATATTAGTGTAAATAGGAACTTTGACTTCTAATGTCTCTGTAAGTAACCAGAAGGATCTCAGGTATAGAACACAACAAAAAAAAATATCGCAGTGGTAAAGAAATTTCGGATACGTAAAATGTGTTTTTACACCCTTCATTTTCGGCGCTGCTGCAGCCGCAAAGGCATCGTCAATAAGTACAGTCCGCCATACTTGGAACATGAAATTGCATAACAAATATTTACCTACCTAATGTCTATAATGTTACCCGCACATCAACCCTCCCCTCCCACCTTCCTAATGTGAAACGAATGACGCGACATGTTGCAAAAACGGCACGGCATGACAGCGTAAGTCTAGCTATGGCTTAAAATATTTCTTGATCGCGCACAACTACATTGTTTAATAGCCCATGTTGGCAAAATGTTCGGAGGTTATTTTTTGCGCGGTACCCTAATTATTTTTCTAAAAAAACCCATGTTACTCGACAGAAGACCAGCTATTTGCCAGTGTAAGTCTCGTCAAAATTGGTCCAGCCGTTTCGGAGATTACTATGACTCAAACACTGATTCATTGTCTTCTGAAATGTTAAGAGTGATCGGTCACCGCGGCCCTGGAAAGCAAAAAGCGTTAGGAGGAACACGGATGGGTCTTATTCAGTAAGAGTCTGACACTCGTTTCCGCTCCGCCCATAGCGGAACAAGTTAAATGATGATTTCCGAACGTTAAAAAAAAAACATGAGTCTTCGAACACAATGTTCAGGTGTTAGCACCATGTAACTATAAACATAAGTAATTTAGGTCTCATTTCTTAATTTATAGCATTTTATACCTTTTGCAAGGAGCAACTAGATTCAATTTTCAATTTTTTGTCTATTTAATGACGTTCAAAAGTGCCTTGAAATAAATGTCGATTTTTCACTATCTAGGCATGTCTGTACATTCCGCGGCTTTCAATATAAAGAATCGGCAATGTAAAGCGTAGTATTCACATATACCATACATTCATATACCCTGCCACACTAAAATTATAGATGCGAAAGTAATACTGTCTGTTTGTTTGTTACACAAATAGCAAGCTTTTTATTACTATTGGAATTCATCAAATGACTTCTTTCGCTCTGCGCGAGTGTCAGACTCTTACTGATTAGAAACAATCTGTGTTCCTGCTAATGCCCTTTGGGTTCCAGAGCCGCGGTGACACTATCGATTTTATTCCACAACAAAGAGGAAGCTTGGAACCTAAAAAAGGACATAGGCTTCTTTTTTTTTTTTTTTTTTTTTTTTTTGCTGGGTGGGAAATCATCAAATAACTTCTCCCGCCCTGGGCGGGGCGGGAGGGAGTGTCAGACTTTTACTGACTAAAACCCACCCATGTTTCTTCTTGTGCCCTTTGCGTTCCGGGGGCGCGGAATCTCTTGCGAACAACCCGCAGCCCCGGCAGGCATCGGCCCTCAGTGGCCCCTTCCTTTTGCTGACATCTCTTGGAACACGAACGCGCCGTCGACACGGCCTGTCGTTATGCAACGTAAGGACGGTGAGCTACCCATTGCTCACCGTCCACAGGCCAGACATAGGCTACTTTTTAACCGACTTCAAAAACAAGGCTGTTTTCAATTTGTCTGTATGTTTTTTATGTGTTACGCTATATCTCCGCAAATTATGAATCGATTTGATGATTTTTTGTTTGATAGATTATACTTCAAAGGTGGTCCCATATAAGTGTTATCGAAATTGGTTCAGTAGTTTGGTACAAAAAAATTAAATAACTGAAAAACTATGTCCTCCAAGTAACCGAATTAACGTATTCTGCTTTCTTGTGACTATTAAATAGTGTCTTGTTAATTTATGTATTGTAACTGTTATTTCATGGATTTGTATGACGAGAAATTGATACTAAAAAGCGAAAAATAAAATCTATTTTACTAATGATATGTGTTTTGTATTGTCACCTACTCCAAAACCTTTTTTTTTGTTCCGGATAGGAATCAAATAACTCCTCCCCTGAGCTCGTTCACTTCCAATCCTAAAGTCATTTTTCACTTTTTAGTTTTTGAAGGAGGTTCTCTATTTCGTTTTGTTTTTAATCACGAAAACCGAATTTATGTGGACGGAGTCGCGAGCAGAAGATAGTAGTACTAAATATAAAGCTGACCTCATAAAAAATAATGAGCGCCCACCGTAAGAAAAGACGTTATTACGTTGCGGTGGTGGCTATACACCTTATTAATACCACCACATGACGTGTCGGCATAATTAACTATCGTTTACCACTGGAATTTCAACCGTAATAGCTCAGCAAAGAGTTGGAATTGCAGTGTTTTGTTTGTCGAACAGTCATTCATCATAGAAGCTGGATGGTTGAAAAAGCTCTTTCTCTTTATTCGTGAAGGGTATTGTGTGGGTTCACTTGAAGCTTTGTATATCGTCACCCCGTGGTCTGGGGTTGAAAAGGGGATTAAATCGAGGCCGTTTATTGATGTGTTCAGAGTTATGTGTTCGTGACCATGTCAAGGTCAAGTTGGCTTTGTTACTTGCGAGTGTGAATACAAAAATTGGTAAATAGGTAGGTCAAGTAAGGTAATTTTACTTACTAACTTTTAGAAATGATTGCAAATCAATTTCCGTCTGAATCAAAGTCAAAGTCAAAACATTTACTTCAAGATGACCATTGAAAGGCACTTTCGAACGTCAATTACATGAAAAAATTAATAATATTAAATCTAGTTGCCCATTCCAAGAGGTAGTTTCGTATGGAGAAGAACGGGCAAGAAACTCCATAAATACTCTTTAAAAAAAAAAGTATTAATAATAAGTAAGTATTAACAATAAGTCGTACATTACTACTACCAAAATGATCTATCAAAAACCAAAGTGACTCAAAGTACTGTAATACGTACTCAGTGGTAGAAATTAGAATAAAAAACAATTAGAAATCTCTAAGCCTTAATAAGCAAAACCATCATCATCTGCTTAGCCTTTTTCCAACTATGTTGGGGTCGGCTTCCAGTCTAACCGGATGCAGCAGAATACCAGTGCTTTACATGGAGCGACTGCCTATCTGACCTCCACAACCCAGTTACTGGGCAACACGACACCTCTTGGTTAGACTGGTTGTCAGACTTCCTGGCTTCTGACTATCCGTAACGACTGTCAAAGATCTACGAATGACAGCCGAGACCAACGGCTTTACGTGCTTTCCGAAGCACGGGCTGTCACACCACCAACTTCCAAACTCCGGGCTGCTACTGAGCAAATCCTAATGGAAAAACCCAATAAGACTTTTTGCCCGACCTGGGAATCGAACCCGGGACCCCACCGCTCATCAGTCGCGCTTGCTACCACGAGACCATCGGGGCAGCAAGACCAATGCTTGTTTTTTTCTCCCCAAATTACAATTCAGAACGACAAACTTTTACAGAACCCAATTGTACTTTCTGGTTCTCATAGCAATATTCCCAAGCAGTCCCAATTTAAGCAGTGAATATTGCCCAAAATTATAGCCCAAAGCAAGACCATCTCCATAATAAATGTATGAAATGGAACTTTAGTTGTTCTTTATCAAGTTTTGTAAACTTTACGCGTCTCCAGACGTGTTTTACGATAACATTAGAACTTGCACAATATTAAACGTCCTATTGTTTTATGTTACCTCAGTTAAAATGTTTCTTACTTCTGTAGAATGGATATTATGCTTATGAAGTTGGCAGACTCGTCTCACAATTAGTTTCTTATATTTCTTCACCTATGTATTTTTTTTTTGGCTTTCTCTACTCTGTATATTTTGTTTGTATGTATGTATATATGTATTTATTATATTTTATTCCTGGAAACTTTCTATTTCTTGCACCTACTATGTTTTGTCTCTGCATCACCCTATGGTTGACTGGTAGAAAATGCCAAAGGCATTAAGTCCGCCTTTGTACAATGTATTATTTACATTATGTGCAAAAAGTTTGAATAAATAAATAAATAAATATTATTAATTTTGGATGATGTTTTCTTGTATAATTTGAGTAAGAAATTTAATTATTACCAGTCTATTATTAGCGACTACGCGCGACTGCTACGAGTTACAGAGTACGAGTAGCTCGGAGTTAGGATTTGTGCCCGGTTATTGGTTGGGCTTGCTTCTTATTACATAGGACCTAAAATATACCGGCGAACTGTGGGTGTAGATTGGAACACCTCTGCCTTACCCTCTGGGTAATACAGGCGTGATGATATTCAATATATTATTGGCCTAGGGTAAAGGCTATCGTACAGGCACAAAATTTCTTGCTAAACTTTAAAAAAAAAATTCAGACTTATGTTAATTGGTATAAGTCCGGTTTTCCTTACAATAATCAATCAATCAATTTAATCTTCATCGATGTCAGTGACGTCAAAGATAAACTTACGTTGGCCCTTGCCCGGCATCGAACCCGTAACCTCAAGCGTACCAGGTGGTTCACACTATTCAGATTAACTTTGTATTTTATATTTCAGTTGTAAAATGAATAAGTGTCCTACTGCTATTGAAATGCAAAAGTTTGTATAGATGGATGTCTGATTGAGTAACCTCAATCACGCCAGAACGGCTAAACTGAAATTTGGCCATTACCCGGCCACAAATCCTAGCTCCGAGCTTCTACTGAAAATTTCATAGAAATACCCAATAACACTTTGCTGGACCTGGGAATCGAACCCAAAACCTCTACTAGCGTAGCAGTTGCGATTAGGACTACTAGGCTAACGAGGCAGTAACATGTTGATTTAATTAATAACATATCGTCACGCCTGTATTCCCCGAAGGGTTAGGCAGAGTAACAATGTACATCCACAGTTCGCCGGTATGTTTAGGTCCCATGTAATCGGAGGCGAGCCTATTGCCATCAATTAATATTCAACAATAATATTTGTCTACTTTCCATCTCATCGACATCGCTGCTTCCAATTCCAAACCAAGACATCCAATTTCTTAAATCCTATGTAAAAAAAGAACAGTTCTAGCGTTGTGCTTAGCCGGACACGTCTGTCCGAGTTCGGAGCAACTTGGCGTGAAATTGCGCCAAGCCCAGCTCTATCGGACCGTTGCAGGCCATGTAGGGGTTTCTTATGAAAGAATAGCTTTTGTCCGTTACTTTGTCTGCGTCAAAGTTGATATGTTAAAAAAGACCATTACGCCTGTATTCCCCGAAGGGTTAGGCAGAGGTGTATCAATATACACCCACAGTTCGTCGCACACACTAGTGCACTATAATATCTCCTGCGCACTTAGCTAGTCTCCATTAAGTGTTGAGAAAATATTATTACCGTCATTACAAACTAGTACCATCTTAGAAACTCTAAAGTATTAGACACTTTGAAAGAGAAGGATACTGTTGGAGTTGTTCAAACTTTTCAAGTATTGAATGTACGTACTTAGCTGATATTTTAAGTTTCATAAAACTTTATCACGCCTGTATTCCCCGCAGGGTTAGGCAGAAGTGTAACAATGTACACCCACAGTTCGCCGGTATGTTTTTAGGTCCCATGTAATAGGAGGCAAGCCTATTGCTATTAACCGGGCACAAAACCTAACTCCGAGCAGCTACTGAGAATTTCATAGAAATCGGCGTCAATGTTGATATATTATCCAGCGGAAACACTAAATCGGGATAAGGGTTATCCTTATCTATTAGCTTATTTCGTTTTGCCGTTGAAGCGTGAAAGATGAACATACATCCATCTACACTCTTAAACTTTCAAACTTATTACTAGCTTCTGTAATATTTTTTCTCACCCGCGTTAAGTTATGTCTATGGTTACCGTTCCGTCTCCATGAGTCGTAGCGTGATGGTCTTTACCCTATTTTTAGGTAGGTCCAGACATTAGCGCGTTTTCTAATTACGTAGGATGACGGTTAAAAGGAAAATCTATACTTCTATACTTGAAAGATTTTTTTGTTTGTTTGTTTGTATCGAATAGGCTCCGAAACTACTGGACCAATTTTAACCATTTTTTCACCAATAGATAGCTACGTTATTCCTTAGAAACAAAGGCTATATAATATCACGCTACGACCCACGGAAGCGAAGCAGTAGCCAACGACGTAACTTAACGCGGGTGAAATAAGCCATGCGGACGAAGTCGCGGGCAGTTCGCTAGTATAAAATATAAAATGATGTTTGTAAATAGATAGATTTACCCTAAAAAATTCGCTAAATCTATCAAAAAGTGAATAGGAGGAAAGATGAGACTTGGATGAGACGAACAGTGAATTGTGAAGGCTTTACGTCGAGGGAAGTGTGAAAGGGCCGTAAGTAAACAGCCGTGGAGGAAGATAAGTGTGTCAAGTTAAGGCGAAGACGTAGAAAAAAAAGAGATATTTTTTTTTTGATTTGAAAATTTCTGTATCCTCCCTATCCCCTATTTTTTGACGCTGTTCGCATCACACGCTTTGCACGTTTTTAATCTCGCATCACCAACATGCTGCTGTGATCGAGTCACCGACATGGTTTTACGTTCGCGTCACCGACACGCTTTAATACGGGTCACCAACATGCTACTATGATCAAGTCACCGACATGCTACTATGATCGAGTAACTGACATGGTTCTACGATTGCGTCATCGACACGCTTTATGTTTGCGTCGCCAACATGCTACTATGATCGAGTCACCAACATGCAATTGGTGGTACAAAGTCCCCTAACTGGCGTTTTTGTGTTCTACCTTCTAGTTAAAACACGAAATCTAACCTTTGTCAGAGTTTACTAAATGATCACATTTAAAACACATAATATCACGCCTGTACTACCTGAAGGGTTAGGCAGAGGTGTACCTATGTACATTCACATTACGCCGGTATGTTTAGGTTCCATGTAATAGGGGGCGAGTTTATTGCCATATATAATGTAATAAGTACATATAGCAACATTTCATTTTCGGCTGTCGCTCCATATAAAACACTGGTATTTAACCGCATCCGGTTAGACTGGAAGCCGACTCCAACATATTTGGGAAAAGGCTAAGCAGATGACTGACTAAAGCAACATTTCAGAAGGTTCCACATTAATTGAATCATAAAGTTTTACTAAAGCGAAGAACTATATTGGAAGGACAGACGCGTGGCGGTCGTAAAGATGGTCCGTGATCACATTTATAGTGCTGATGTTCATTTATTTCTGTTCTTACTGCAATAACGCTAATACGGCCTTGACATACCAATCGTTTGAAGGTCCGAAAAACAAGTTATAGGCCGTGGTTTGCTTGTTTTACAACATACCAACACGCCTGGATTCCTGAAGGGTTAAGCAGAGGCGTAACCAATGTACACCCACAGTTCGCCGGTATGTTTAGGTGCCATGTAATAGGGGGCGAGCTAATTGCCATCAACCAGGCATAAATCCTAACTCCGAGCTGCTTTTGCAAATTTCATAGAAAACCCAATAACACTGCTCGACCCGGGAATCGATCTCTGGCGTAGCAGTCGCGCTTAGGATCACTAGGCTAACGAGGTAGTCAAAGAAGACAGAGGGGAAGATTTTGTTATATTTTTTATTCATTATCATTTATTGTTCCCTTGATAATCAGCATCCGCGTTTAAGACCACTAGGTTGACGGGGCAGTCGAGAGGAGAGTCGGAGGTTATCGAGTGCTTGTTTTTGTCGGTATAATCAAAAAAATAAGTTTTATGTATTGTTAAATTTTAACTGAAAATAGCGTATATAACGTTTAAAAAAATTGGTTCCACCCTGTGATACCTGCCTACATAAAATATCAGACTTATAAAAAACCCAAAATTAAAAATTTTAAGTAACCCCCGATAGAAAAATAAAAATCCCTGCCGCAGCTATTGCCTATTTTATTATCTCCAGACCGATTCCGGCCACGGCGGCTAATCTTAATGCAGACTAGCCAAGTATACAAGAGATATTATAGTGCACAAGAGTGTGCGCAAACACAGGTGCACTCCCTCTTTCCCCACTCTCATAGTCCGATGGGACAGTAAACTGACACAACCGGGGAGAGATCAAGCGCAGGACCAACGGCTTTACGTGCTTTCCGAGGCACGGGGGTGTCACACCACCAACTTCCAAACTTCGGGCTGTTACTGAGAAATTCCGAATAGAAAAACCCAATATCACTTTTTGCCCGACCTGGGAATCGAACCCAGGACCCCACGCTCAGCAGTCGCACTTGCAACCACGAGACCAACGGGGCAGTTAACAAAAGAGCTGATAAGTTTTAAACCGCTGAATCAATTTCCATCAAACATACAACACTAAGCCAAGAACACTCCCGCCTAATATACCTTTCAAACAAAAAAAACTAAATCAAAATCGGTTCATGCGTTCGGGAGCTACGATGCCACAGACACACACACACACACATACACATAAAGATACGTCAAACTTATAACACCCAGTCGTTTTTGCGTCGGGGATTGAAAATATCAAGCCATGAGACTATGAAAACTTTTGTCGAAATTAATAGTACGAAAGTGACTTAAATTACAGGAGCGAACGAATGATTGAGTGAATCTATTCGAATAATATAAATACCAACAGTTTCATTCACTGTATAGCAAAAATTAAGCATTCACAAAATTCAAGGTTTGAATGCTTGTTCGTATGAAAGGCTCGAGTGGTTAGCAAATAGTCGTAAAAGAGACGCAGATTGGGTGTTATTTAAGGCGAAGCGATACGAGGGTAAAGCGTAAATCCATTGCCAAAAGTCAGTAAAACTGTTTTTTTTTTTAACTTAAAAGGCATCAGTGGGAATTAATACATGGATATTGTTTTAATTTTTTGTTGGTTAGACATCCGAAGTTTTTCTAAAATAATACTACATTGTAAGGAAATATGGACTTATAATTGAATAGCTAGACTTCCAGGAGGACGAAGCTTGTTAGATATATCATAAAACATAATTTATGATACTCCAATAGTGTAGCTTTTTACCATTGACATAATGTTTGTACTTATTTACAGTAATTCCTGAGATTACCTCTTGCAAACTAAAAAATAAAGTAACAAAAGAAACGAACTCTCTGTACCTTTTTAGTAAAGACTAGCGAACTGCCCGCGACTTCGTCTGCGAAGCTTATTTCACCCGCATAAAGTTACGTCTTTGGTTACTGCTCCGTTCTCGTGTGCCGTAGCGTGACGGTAAATACCCTCTTTTTTTCCGGATAAGAAATCATCAAATGACTTCCCCCGCCCTGTGGCGGGAGGGAGTGTCAGACTTTTACTGACTATAACCCGTCCATGTTCCTTCTTTGGTTAAAATCGCTCAAGTAGTTTCAGAGCCTACTCGATACAGACAAGCAAATAAAAAAAACTTTTCTCTTTATAATATTAGTATAACTGCCTCGGTAGGCTAGTGGTCCTTAGCGCGACTGCTACACTAGAGGACTTGGGTTCGATTCCCAGGTCAAGCAAGAAGTGTTATTGGGTTTTCCACGAAATTTTCATTAGCAGCTCGGAGTTAGGATTTGTGCCCGGTTAATGGCAATAGGCTCGCCCCCTATTTCATGGGACCTAAACATACCGGCGAACTGTGGGTGTACATTGTTACACCTCTGCCTAACCCTTCGGGGAATACAGGCGTGATGGTATATATTTTTTTTTTAAAGTAGATATAGATAATGTAGGTAAGTTTGAAATCGCCAATTCTTCGAGAAAGATTGGTGATCAATGCTCGTGCATTTTCTAAGGAAACGCCTTTACCCAGCATTAGGACAATAGTAGTTTGGTATTATTATTATTATTTGAATACGTAAAACTTTAATACAATTAACACACAATTCTCTTGAATATCGCCGAAACCCCGACCTAAAGTAACATTTAAAAAACAATTATCCCAAAAAGAAGTACATAAGCGTTCACAATGGTTAACAAAAGCATTACATTTCGAGGTTGTTGAGTCCTCGAAGGAGTGGAGAGCCCCTTAAAGCTCCGAGGCTCTCGAAAATTTCTTATAATATTAGGCTTCTCGGGTTTGTCAATATTTGGATTTTAAACGCCCGTATTCTCGACTTAGCGTCTAATTATGAGTATTGTATTGTTACTCTCAGTAACTGAACTTTGTGTTTAATAGCTTTATTTAAAGAAAAAGTTAATAATGAGAATTATTTATTTGCAAGAATTTGAGTGAGTACAATTAGTATACATTAAGTTGACAAATATAATAACCTTCTTGGAAGCTATATATTTGAGCCGTTTGGGGTTGAAACACTAGGGCCATTGGGTCCGAGCGCTCATCTTGTTTTTCGTGACATAGCCAAGCGACTGGTCGACTCTTCACGTGACCAAAGGGCTGGCCTTTTCTTGGGCCAAAGAATCAGCATTGCCATACAACGTGGCAATGCTGCCAGCCTTTTGGGCACTTGTCCCATTGACAGCGATGCGGATGAGTTTTTTGATGCCCTATAAGCTTCCTTTTTTGCATTTTATTATTACTTAAGTAAGTTTTATACTAGTGATTCATATTGTGATAATGCTTTTAATTTTGGCATACACTACCAGCTTGTGTCCAAATGTTAATAATTCAAACATTACATAAGTTTAATTAATGTACTTTGAGGTTTGAGATGCCTTTTCCCATAAAAAATTAATCACTCACAAGAAAAATATTGTAATTTAACACTAAAAATATAAATAATTGCACAGTACGCAATAGTTTTGGCCAACATTAATTCTTAACAAAAATATTTAATTAGTAGAGGGTAGTCGCTAATAATTTAACACAACCAAAAACGTAAACATACACCGAGCATGCGCAACTGGAAGTTGATCTTTTCTGAAAAATCCTCATAGGCTGTCTCTGCTTCGAGAAAGGAGGAGGGGTGCGTCGGATTCTAAAAAAAATTATATATAATGTTAAGAAAATGTTTTCTGTAACATAACATACCATCACGCCTGTATTCCCCGAAGGGTTAGGCATAGGTGTACCAATGTACACCCACAGTTCGCCGGTATCTTTAGGTCCCATGTAATAGGGGGCGAGCTTATTGCCATTAACCGGGCACAAATCCTAACTCCGAGTTGCTACTGAGAATCTACATATTTATTTAATATCAAAAACATACATAACATCCATAAAATTGCCCAGTAACTAGAATAAAATAAAACTTTATTACATAACGAATAGAGTTGAAAATAAGAAGAGATAGAATAATGCATTTTCGAGCACAAAATTAAGAAAAAATGTAAGTAAACTGAAAGTTTTAGTACCACTTTACTTAAACTTACTTATACTTAGAAAGATAGATAAGTAAAACAATTGTGTTGTTTTACTTCCAAAAAACTATAAAAAGTTACGGCAAACACAGCCTTAAACTCCTGATTGGATAGTATTCCAACTACTCGTTTCCTACTACTGTCATAAACACGAAAGTTTGTGAGAATGGATGGATCTTTGTTACTCTTGTCACGCTCAATCGGCTAAACGGAATTAGCTGGAATTTATCACACATATTTATAGATATTGATCTTGTTTAATTTGACTGACCCGTTGGTCTCGTAGACGCAAGCGCGACTGATGAGCGTGGGGTCCCGGGTTCGATTCCCAGGCCGGGTAAAAAGTGTTATTGGGTTTTTCCATTAGGATTTACTCAGTAGCAGCCCTGAGTTTGGAAGTTGGTGGTGTGACACCCCCGTGCCTCGGTAAGCACGTAAAGCAGTTGGTTCCGGCTGTCATTCGTAGATCTTTGACAGTCGTTACGGATAGTCAGAAGCCAGGAAGTCTGACAACCAGTCTAACCAAAACGTATCGTGATGCCCAATAACTGGGGTGTGGAGGTCAGATAGGTAGTCGCTCCATGTAAAATACTGGTACTCAGCTGCATCTGGTTAGACTGGAAGCCGACCCCAACATAGTTGAGAAAAGGCTAAGCAGATGATGATCCTGTTCAATTTAAAGAATATTTTGTTAGGTTTCCTGGACGGAACCCAACAAAATATCACGGACTAAGACTAAGCATTAAGTCCACTTAATTCTGAAGTCAGATGAAGTCGCTGGTAGAAGCTAATCCATATGATACCTAATGATGCGAAAGTAACTCTGTTTGTTTGTCTCTCTATATGTTATGCTTTCACGTCTAAACTACTGAACCGATTTTAATAAAATTTGATACGGGATAAGTTTGAATCCCATGAAAGGAAATGGGCTACATTTTATTCCGCGAGTTTTTTTTCTAATATCATTGGATGAAAAACAAGCTGTCGATGCACCTGATGTTAACCGTCAATGCTACCCATAGACATCTGTAATACCAGAGGCTTTCCAAATACGTTGCCATCCCAGACACAAAGTTGAAATGTCTCATGTTTTTTTTTTTTTTTTTGGTGGGTGGGAAATCATCAAATAACTTCTCCCGCCCTGGGCGGGACGGGAGGGAGTGTCAGACTTTTACTGACTAAAACCCACCCATGTTCCTTCTTGTGCCCTTTGCGTTCCGGGGGCGCGGTATCTCTTGCGAACAACCCGCAGCCCCGGCAGGCATCGGCCCTCAGTGGCCCCTTCCTTTTGCTGACATCTCTTTGAGGCGCGCGTGGAACACGAACGCGCCGTCGGCACGGCCTGTCGTTATGCAACGTAAGGACGGTGAGCTACCCATTGCTCACCGTCCACAGGCCCGTATCTACGGTGGCCGGGAGTCGTCTCGCGGCTCCCGACGTCCGGAGCGTCTACCGCGGCGGCTGGGACGGGGAGAACCGCTGTCTCAACCGTCCCGCCGCCTCCTTCTCAAGCATTACTGCCTCGCAGAAGGAGGCGACTGCATCCCATTCCCTCTCGCTCCGGACCATGGCTTGCACCAGGGCCGGACGCGAGAGTTAGCCGCCGCCGATGGCCGCCACGAGGACTCGGCGATGCTCCGCCCAAGCGGGGCATACCGCCACGGTGTGCTCCACCGTGTCCTCGGGGCGATCCACACAATGGTGACACCCGGACGTTTCCTCCCGCCCGATAAGGTGCAGGAACCTCCCGAAACACCCGTGTCCGGTGAGGACCTGCGTCAGGCGGTAGGTGAGGGCGCCGTGACGCCTCTCCAGCCACTCCTCAAAGAGGGGACTTACCGCCTCTATTAAGGCGTGCCCAGCACGAGGTTGCGACAGTCGCTGTCTCCATGTCGCCATGAGATCGAGCCGGAGGTCGGCCCGCCGAGCGGCAATTTGCCGCGGTGGCGGACTCTCCCCCCGGCCTAGTACCTCCACGCGCCACTCGTACAGGCGCGCGAGGACCAGCGCTTCCAGATCCCACGGCGGCAATCCGGCAAGGAGGCTCGCCGCCTCCCCCGAGATCGTGCGGTATCCTCGGATGGCCCTTATGGCGATCACCCGTTGGGACGCAATGAGGTAGTGGGCGGCAAGTCGCCTTAACCCCTGCGCCCACACCGGGGCCCCGTAAAGGGCCATCGACCGCACGACTCCCGCGTAGAGCCTCCGGTAGGAGGCGTTTGGTCCCCCCAGGTTGGGTAGGAGCCGCCTAAAGGCAGCCCCGGCCCGTTCCAGTTTGGGGGCCAAACGTCGGAAATGCTCCGCGAAGTTCCACCGGCTGTCGAGGACGAGTCCCAGGTACTTCATCGTCGACCCGACGCCGATGTGAACCCCTCCTACCGTTAGTTGGGATCCCGACGGTGGCCTATTCCGAGGCCCATGAAAACACATGGCCTCAGATTTGTGCAAGGCCACCTCGAGACCCAACCGCCGGATCCTCTCAACACCGTCACCCATACCATTCAAACCGGTACACAGCAACGCTGCTTCGCGGCAGAAATACGCATGGTGGTAGTACTTCCCCGGACGAGCTCCTTCACAAAGATCTCTACTACTACTTCGTCTACATCCATCGATAACCGATATTTATGTAATCGAACTCACGGGCAAAAAATAGTTTAGCATAAAGCATAACAGCCTACCTCTTAAGTGTGCTCGTTTTGACCTGTTTATATCAACAGCGCGGTGAGGTATCTCTATGCCTTCATAGAACAAAAATGTATAAGGGGATTTAATACTAGACTATAAGGTTCAAGATCCCGTAGCAGTCTGACCTATGTCATTTTAGCATGGTTGAAATTTTGGGAATAGATTGACAAATATGTAGTTGTGAATATGCTTACTGGTTGGTTTTGATGCTGGGTAATGTTTTAAAGGTCTTAACTCAATACAGATTTGATATTTTTCAATCGTGCGGATTTGATTGGCCTACACTAGGAATATCTCCTGTATCGTGGGTGCGTTCACAAACATATAAACTCACATACACAAACAACCAGACCCGGAACCACTACCTGTAGGTCAAACAAATATTTGAGTGAGAATCAAACAGTGATACGCAGCACAGTAGTCTTACGCTCAACCATGTCGGCAAAATGTCATTCAGTAGTTTACATAATATACCATCACGACTGCATTCCTCGAAGGGTTAGGTAGAGGTATACCAGTGCACACCCGCAGTTCGCCGGTATATTTTGGTGCCATGTAATAGGGGGCGAGCCTATTGCTATTAACCGGGCACAAATCCTAACTTCGAGCTGCTACTGAGAATTTCATAAAAATACCTAATAACACTTTGCTCGGCCTTGGAGTCTAACTCAAGACCTCTAGGGTATCAGCTGCGCTTAGAACCACTAGGCTACCGAGGCAGTTACTTGGCTAGTCCCCATTGAGATTGGCCGCCTTAACCGAAATTCGGCTGTGAGGATATTATTATTATCTTCCACTTAATAGCTCTTCAATCTGACCACGTCTATCAATAAACCTAATCTACTTCATCGCTTAATTTCTCACATCTTGACCTTCGCAAACTTTATGACCTATTACACCACCACAAATACTCCACCTTTATTTCTTCAAAGTTATCGCCGCAATATACCGATTAATAAGATACTTCACAGCCTAATAACCCGTAAAGTATTTTCCTAAATGAAATCATCGATCTTTATTGGACACCTGGTACCAATACCGGATTTGGTACCGATATTTATTGTGGTATCGTTAATTTTGTTTTACTTGGACTTCAAGTTTAAGAGCAGTATTTTCTAGGCCCGTTTTTTATTGATTTAAAGGTATTTTATTGCTTTATAGGTAAATGTCGGACATTCCTTCTCGCCCCGCACAGGGCCGGGCGCGTCATTTGATGATTTCCCACCGGGAAAAAAAACATTAGGTATTTTTGTAACTGCCTTTGTAGCCTATTGGTCCTAAGTGCGACTGCTACGCTAGAGGTCTTGGGTTCGATTCCCAGGTCGAGCAAAAAGTGGAATTGGGTTTTTCTATGAAATTCTCAGTAGCAGCTCGGAGTTAGGTTTGTGCCCGGTTAATGGCAATAGGCTTGCCCTCTATTACATGGGACCTAAAAACATTCCGGCGAACTGTGGGTGTACATTGTTACACCTCTGCCTAATCCTGCGGGGAATATAGGCGTGATGGTATGTGTGTGTGTATTTTTTTAGGTGACGGTCCTTTGAGTCTCGTGGCTACAACCCTGGCTGAGCTGAGTGATCCTGGGTTCAATTACCATATCGGGTAGTATTATCGTGTTTTCCCATTAAGAGTTTTTCAGTAATGGCGTGGTATTGTGACACACTCGTGTCTCGGAAAGCTCGTAACGCCGTTAGTCCTACGCTTAAACCCTCCCTAGTCGTGTTGGATTACCGTCACATTAGACTATGAGAGTAAGCGAAGAGAGAGTGCACCTGTAAGTATTTGTGCACACAAGTGTGCACTATAATATTATTATTTTCTACGTACTTGGCTAGCGTCTAAGTCTAAGTCTTAGTCTGACAAACCAGTCTAACCAAGAGGAATCATGTTGCCCACTAACTGGGTTGTAGAGGTCAGATAGGCAGTCGCTCTATGTAAAACACTGGTATTCAGCTGCATACGATTAGTTTGGAAGCCGACCCCAACATAGTTGGGAAAAGGCTAAGCAGATGATGACGTACTTGGCTAGCGTCCATTAAGTTTTGGTACCGTTACCGAAATCAAGACGAAGCATTTTTCTTTATGCTAATTAGTTTTCATTTAAATTAAATTGATACTTTATCACACCATTTATGCAAAGTACTGCTTACCTTATTCATTGAGCTGTACTCACTATTATTCATTTTACAATATTATTAACAAGTACATCACACCTAATATTAAATTCTCCCAAACTCAATAAGTGCCATAAAAGTCTGATCCCCGGCACCATAACAAAACCCCATAACTTCCATGCCTGAACCTCCACATCTCAACTCATAACACCATTAAATACCTATAAGAATAATGCCTGATGATTTACGCCCTTTTTAGGAAGAGGCGATAACAGGCGTGCGTTTTAGTAGGCTTGCTTCTGGGCTTAACTGGTGGTAATGGATGAGGCATTAACACGCTGATTTAAATGTTTTATCTGGTTTAGTCGAGTAATTACTACTAAATATGACCAATTCTTGAAATGTACGATTGTACAAATGACCGAACTGTAGTCTTTTTTTACGCGAATCCCATATTTTTTAAAATATAAAAATCCCTACCGCAGCTAACAACGAGCTTGAACTTTGAAACCGCTGAACCGATTTCCATCTAACATAGCTAAGAATACTCCCGACTAATTTAACTTACAAACAAAGAAAACAAAATCAGAATCGGTTCATGCGTTCGAGAGCTACGATGCCACAACAGACACACACACACACATACACACATAGAGACACGCCAAACTTACAACACCCCGTCGTTTTTGCGTCTGGGGTTAAAAATTGCTAAAGTTGTTTCTTCTAACATCAACTAATATGTGCCAGTGAAAGTCCCGTCAAAATCGGTCTAGTCGTTTAAGAGATTAACCAGACCAAAAGGACAAAATAGAATAGCTGTTTTGATATTATAAGTTAAAAGCTATTATTTTGACAAACAGACATTAAAATTTTGCCGCTTCCTAATAGTCATCTACAACACCAGATACAGTGTTGAAATGTCCTATGTTCATATAATTACACGGCATCCGTAACCTTCTGGGCACGCCTTAATAGAGGCGGTAAGTCCCCTCTTTGAGGAGTGCCTGGAGAGGCGCCACGGCGCCCTCACCTACCGCCTGACGCAGGTCCTCACCGGACACGGGTGTTTCGGGAGGTTCCTGCGCCTCATCGGGCGGGAGGAAACGTCCGGGTGTCACCATTGTGTGGATCGCCCCGAGGACACGGTGGAGCACACCGTGGCGGTATGCCCCGCTAGGGCGGAGCATCGCCGAGTCCTCGTGGCGGCCATCGGCGGCGGCGAACTCTCGCAGAAGAAGGCGACTGCATCCCATTCCCTCTCGTTCCGGACCATGGCTTGCACCAGGGCCGGAGAAGTTATTTGATGATTTCCAACCCACCAAAAAAAAAAAAAAAAAATCCGTAACCTTCAAACTGGAACACAGAATTACTGCTTTGTGGCTGAAATAAGTATGGTGGTAGTGCTTCCCCGGACAATTCTTTTTCACAAAGAACTCTAATAAAAAAATTAGTCTTATTTCTCGGGAATTTATAAGAGATTTAATAAACTTTTACCATAGATTCGGCATTTAATTCAAACCCCTTCAAAGCTGAAAATAATTCGTCCATTTATTAAAGAAAAAAATGCTGTTTCATATAAAAGTGCAACACCTTTTTTATTATTTTTAAGGATGGGATATCATCGAATGACTGTCAGACTCTTACTGACTGAAACCCATCCGTGTTCCTCCCAATGCCCATTGCGTTCCAGGGCCGCGGTAACTCTTTCGAAGAAATTCCGCAACAAAAGTGGAACGAATAATTTCGACTCTTGGGGTTCTAAAATTATAAAAACATAAAAAGGCATACCATCACGCCTGTATTCCCCAGGCAGTACAGGCGTGACGGTTTGTCAGAAGCCTGGAACTCTGACAACCAGTCTAACCAACAGGTGTTGCCCACTAACTGGGTTGTAGAGGTCAGATAGGCCGTCGCTCCATGTAAAACACTGATATTCAGCTGCATCCGGTTAGACTGGAAGCCGACCACAACATAATTGGGAAAAAGGCTAAGTAGATGATGATGACGCCTGTATTGCCCAAAGGGTTAGGCAGAGGTGTACCAGTGCACATCCACAGTTCGTCGGTATGTTAAGGTTCCATGTAATAGGGGGCGAGCCTATTGCCATTAACCGGGCACAAATCCCAACTCCGAGCTGCTATCTAAAATCATGAATTGAATATATGACTAAAGTTTGTGTCACAATGTCCTTCCCCGTGTATAATCTTTCAAACTTACAAGAAATGCATTTATATAGCAGATTTGAGTGGCAACGCCGGGGGGGACGTCTTAAAAGGACCTAAACTAAGGTCAGTTTAGGTCTTGGTGAGGTTTTTTATAAAGGTCAGGTGCGCAGTTCTCGTAACCGGCGTGCTTGTATGACCAGATTTATGAATGGAGTTTGTAACGATCGTAGCAGTGGTTTCTGCCTACCCCAATGGGAAAAAGCGTGAGTTTATGTATGTTATAAAAAAAGTAGAGGATAATATGTAGATCTAGTCAAGACGTGCTCGTACCGCACACACGTAATAATGTCATGAACAAATCGGATAGCAGCGCCTTAGAACTTATTACGCTAGAGCATTCAGGCAATGTTTAATATCCTGGGGGAGACAGGGACGGATTAGGTGGGGACTGGGTACCGGGGTACCGGGTGCAAGTAATGAATACTTAGTTGTGTCTTTTGTATATGTTAATCGAGAAAAATAACGGAAAAAGATAGAACTTTGGAATTTAATATATTATTGGTACAATACGAGGTGTAAAAAGACACGCCACGTGCAATTTTTGGTGTGAAAAATCACTGTTTATTGTGTATGTATAGCATTGTGGTTAAGAATATAAACTACTAGAACGCAACTAGATTCAATATTTCTAATTTTTTTTCCTTGTGATTGACGTTCAAAAGTGTATTTTAATGGTCCAATTGAAATAAATGATTTGACTTTGACTTTGATGCATCCAAAAGTACAGGGGTCATATTTAAAGGTTAGTTTGAACATTTCAAGCGCATCCTCGTAAAAAAATATTGGAAAAATCTGGAACCAGGCTGGATTTCAGCCAGGTACAATCCAATACAAAAAAGAATGTATTAGGTACGTAAAATATTTTAAAAATCCTACAATCTCCAGTTTGTGCCGCATATTATCAGGGGCCACTTCCAGCATTTAGAAACGAATTGCAGTGCCGTAGCACGTATAACCTACTCTCAAGCATTTGGACAATGTATAATATCCTGGGAGAATCCAGGCCCGTATTAGTTCGGTAAGAGGTGCATAAAATGTATGGCATTGTGCTGTGATTTAGGATGCAATAAATAATTTTATTGTATTTCGTGTGTGCTCTTATTGTCTGCTATGGGTATAAAATATTTTATGAGGTATGAGACAGTTATTGTTGTTTCATTGTTGCAATTATATTCGTAGTGAGTCGTAAAAGTGGTTCTAATATTTCTATTAAACTAAAGTAGACCAGTGCATTCATCGGAAATGGCGTTGAAAATCAAGCTTATTATGAACTTTTGCTAGCAAAACTGTAAAATAACAGAGCAAATGATCCTTCTCATACAGTGGAGTCGCGAGTATTGATCACCACTATTGTTCAAGGGGAATTGACCATTTTAGACTTAAATTATTTATAAGTCTAGGGTTTCTCACAATATTTTCCTTTAATGATGTCAATAATATCCAACATAGTCTTAGAAAGTACCTACAGATAAATAGAAAAAGTTGCATTGGTGCTTGCTCGTGTCTAGTTGCGAACCCACATCCTTATGCATGGGAGACGGGAGTTTTAACCAGTAGGCCATCACGAGAAAACTGTAAAAATAACAGCAAAAGATTTGAAGTGGTGTACACTTCGCTAGCAACTCATAGAGATTGCTGAGGCTTGTTAATTGGAACACTGTGCCAACAATATCGTCTCCTAGATGTGGACAACTGATATGGAACCTGAGTGGTAGATATATATAGTAGATAATGGCACTTATTTATATGTAGTTAAAGTCTAGTTCAATATAGCAACAAAAACTTATACCATGATTTTAGTATATGATAAAGGACCAGCCAGTGGTAAAATTCTTCGTCTGTTATTAATCAAAATCAGCTGTTCCACCCAATAAGCATCATTTATTGTATGTTTTTTTTTCATTTAGTTTTAATGTCTCTTTTATCCTGTACATGGCGGTCTAGTAGTTGATATCTTTATCCTTCCAGTCAAATGTATGCTTCTTACAAATCAAAATAATCCTATCAGATTATTACTAAAAAAAGACAGACCGCTTTTAAATCATTTTTAGATCATCCTAGACAACTTAATACCGGTACTTTTTCCCCGTCCTTAATCCAGCCCTGTCGTATGCTAAACTGTGGGACAAGCCACTTTTTGCTCTCAATTCTTAAAGTGACATTTGATAAATGGTGGACGTCTAAACGTGCTGAGTTGTGCATCTTTAAAATTCTTTTTTCGACGGTAAGGTACTATGATTTACGGGAAAAAGAGATTTATAACGCTTTCTTTGAGGGGATTTGAATATTCTTTAGTTTGTGGAGTTTAGGAAAGTGAATGCTAAACGGGGATCACGATTTATTGATGTTCTATTGTTTAATGTTTTTGTTCTTGTAGTGTTTCTTGATAGTCAGAAGCCAGGAAGCGAGCTACAATGTTGCCCAATAACTGGGTTGTGGAGGTCCTATAGGTAGTCAATCCATGTGAAACACTGGTATTCAGCAGCATCTGGTTAGACTGGAAGCCGACCCCAAAGTAGTTGAGAAAAGGCTAGACAAATAGATAGTTGAAATGTGTTGAGCTTTTGTGAGCATGTTGAAATATAAATTTGCCGTAAGATCATAATTATGAGAAGCAGTTGGGTAGTTGACACCATTAGGTAATTCCTAGACACAAATTCTATAAGTTACTTACTTTATTACTTACTTACTTCTTTCTAACTACTACTACGCTAAACGCGACTGCTACGCTAGAGGTTCGATTCCCAGGTCGAGCAAAGTGTTATTGGGGTTTTCTATAAAATTCTCAGTAGCAGCTCGGAGTTAGGATTTGTGCCCGGTTAATGGAAATAGGCTTGTCCGCTATTACATGGGACCTAAACATACCGGCGAACTGTAGGTGTACATTGGTAGACCTCTGCCTAACCCTTCGGGGAATACAGGCGTGATGGTATGTTATGTTAAGAGAGAAATTTAAAATTAGAAATTCAATAAGATTTTCAGTTGTTTTGAAATTAATTGAGTTGGCAAATAAGTGATATCACAGATGGCCATGTAAAATCTATGGACGAATAGTGCTTTGACAGCTCGTAAAAAGTATGCTAATTGGGTGGTATCAAGTACTCCAATTACCGTATTTTAAGAGCGATCTAATCTCAGTTTTAATCTATCAAAAGCGCCGCTAATTTGCTTTCATCTTTTTAAACTTTTTGACATTGATTGTCGCTGAGATAAATTAAATTCTCTTCTTAACTTAGTTTGATTTTTTACGTTCTTTTTATTGAAAGCTCAGATAATTCCAGAGTAATTTCTATTTCTTAAAAGATATGTCTTATGTAACATAATAAAGACAAATGATTTGTATTTTAGTTTGTAATGGATAAACTCAAACATTACTTAGCCGATTTAAAAATTCTTCCAAGTACGCAAAGTTAAATTATCAGCGAGTAACATCATTTATATTTTATTTTACATAAATGTTTGGGTTCCGTAAGAAAATACACGCGGAAAGCTAGTTTTAAATAATTTCCCAGCGTCTACACCAATATTACAAAGAGGAATTTTATTTTGTTTGTTTGTACCGAATGAGCGCCGAAAATACTTCACCGATTTTCACCAATAGATAGTTACATTATTCCTGGGCTACGATCTACGGGAGCGGAGCAGTAACCGAAGACGTCACTTTATGCGGGTGAAATAAGCCACGCGGACGAAGGCGCGGGCAGTTCGCTAGTCTTGAATATTTTCAATAAGGCACATGGGGCCATGTTCACTTAGATATCATGTCAGTTGCATGCACCGGAGTTAAATTATTACTACAAAGTAATTTAATTTTAGAGCTGCAGTACTTAAGGGGCTATCCGAACACAATACACCGGAAAACACACATTTTTTGTCGCATAGTCTAGCGAATTGGTACATATTACAAGCCTGAAAATTTGAAAATTGAGTGTGTTGTCAAGGGTTTAAAGAAAAGACGTACCTATAAATATTTCATGAACGTACAATAGTATCATGGTAAAAAAATCATAAAAGCGAGCATAAACATTTTTTTTAGTCGCATCCATCTTAGAATTTTGAGCGTAGACTATATAATCCCCCCACAATCACCCAATCCCACAACCCACAATTAGTTTGTTATATTTCTCCACCTATGTATTTTGATTTCTATCTACTTGGTATATATTGTTTGTATGTATGTATATATATATTTATTATTATATTTTATTCTTGGAAATTTTCAGTTCGTCTTCCTTGCACCTACTATATTTTGTCTCTGCATCACCCTAAGGTAGACTGGTAGAAAATGCCAAAGGCATTTTAAGTCCGCCTTTGTACGGTGTATTTTATTTTACATTTGTGCATAAAGCTTTAATAAATAAATAAATAATGACATTATAGAGAATTTCATGAACTAAAGACATACCTATAAATTATTCCCCTGAGCCTTGTTTCTTTTCACAATTTAAAGAAAACTTCCAAATTTCTGTATTTTTGTGGCTATCCGATTCAACTAACATCAAACGTATCGCTATTTTGAACTTTATTTGTTGCCGTGATGCATTATTGTCAATTACCTAAATATTTGCTTACTACAGGGCCTTAAGTGACTCCAGTGACGTTATAATGCAACCGATGATCCCCAGGGTCTGTCTCGTTAGTATCTTGGTCGCAAGTGCGGCTGCTGAGCTGTCCTGGGTTAATACTTTGTTGTACCTACCTTTTTACTAAAATATAATGAAGCTTAAGAGACTTAGAACTTAATTAAGAGGAATTGTTTATTCAATTGAGTATAAATATTAATGATTTTTTGTTTGTTTGTTTAAACGCGCCAACCATAAGAATTAACAGTCGGTTTTTTTTATTTATATATACGTAATAGCCAGATTCATTTGGAATAGTATAGGCTTTATTATAACATCACGCTACGACCTACGGAAACGAAGCAGTATCCGGGGAAGAAATTTTAACATAATTAATTATTCATCTATACCAATATTATAAGAAGAAAAGATTTTTTTGTTTGTAACGAATAGGCTCCGAAACTACTGGACCGATTATAACCATTTTTTCAGTAATAGATAGCTACATTATTCCTGAGTAGTATAAGCTATATAACATTACGCTACGACACACGGGAGCGGAGCAGTAACGAAAGACGTAACTTAACGCGTGTGAAATAAGCCACGCGAACGAAATTGCGGGCAGGTCGCTAGTTGACTAATGAGGACCTGTAACCACCTTTCACACAATATTTCGTTAAACGAATCTAAAACAAAACACAAGTTCTATATACGTTTTTAATCAAATTACATCGTTTCGTTGTCGAACTAATTGGACATACGCCGCTTAACTGAATTATAGGATAATCCAAATGTAAGGAAAATAATACTAAGTAATCCTTGCTTACGGAATCTGTCAGTTTAAGAAAAAAATCTTTGTGTAAAAGGAATTTTGGATGTTAACGCTTTGTAGATTATTTGTTAAAAGATACTTAGGATTTAGGACAGCTGTTTGTACGGATTTTTAGCTTAAGGAGCTTGATGACATATTTTCCTAAAAATATTATAAAAATAGTAGTAAGGTCAAATCAAATTATTTATTTAAAATCAATTAGAACATTAACGGTTAGGCAGAGGTGTAACAATGTACACCCACAGTTCGCCGGTATGTTTAGGTCCCATGTAATAGGGGGCGAGCCTAATGCCATTAACCGGGCACAAATCCTAACTCCCAGCTGCTATTGAGAAATTCATAGGAAAGCCCAATAACACTTTGCTCGACCTGGGAATCGAACCCAAGACCTCTAGCGCAGCAGTCGCGCTTAGGACCACTAGGCTAACGAGACAGTTAGGTAATATTAGCTAACATTAGGTTTAAGACATTTTTAAACCTTATTTACAAGTGAACACTTCACTTCACTCAGTTTTGAACTGCCTCGTTAGCTTAGTCGTCCTAAGCGCAAACTACACCGTACAAAGGCGGACTTTTTTTTTTTTTTTTTGGTAGGTGGGAAATCATCAAATAACTTCTCCCGCCCTGGGCGGGACGGGAGGGAGTGTCAGACTTTTACTGACTAAAACCCACCCATGTTTCTTCTTGTGCCCTTTGCGTTCCGGGGGCGCGGTATCTCTTGCGAACAACCCGCAGCCCCGGCAGGCATCGGCCCTCAGTGGCCCCTTCCTTTTGCTGACATCTCTTTGAGGCGCGCGTGGAACACGAACGCGCCGTCGACACGGCCTGTCGTTATGCAACGTAAGGACGGTGAGCTACCCATTGCTCACCGTCCGCAGGCCCGTATCTACGGTGGCCGGGAGTCGTCTCGCGGTTCCCGACGTCCGGAGCGTCTACCGCGGCGGCTGGGACGGGAGAACCGCTGTCTCAACCGTCCCGCTGCCGCCTTAATTTTATTTATTTATGTATTTATTAAAACTTTTTACACATAATGTAAATAATACATTGTACAAAGGCGGACTTAATGCCTTGGGCATTCTCTACCAGTCTACCTTAGGGTGATGCAGAGACATGATAACATAGTAGGAAATGGAACAGAAAATTTCCAAGAACAAAATATAATAATAAAAACAAATATACATACATACAAACAAAATATACAAAGTAGACAGAGATCAAAATACATAGGTGGAGAAATATAACAAATTAATATTGGGACGAGTCTGCCAACTTCTTATGAAAGTGTCCGCGAGCTTTTATACAGAATACAGGCGTGATGGCGGAATGTTATAGATATTATTAAGTGCTAGGTCTAAGGCTAAGTGGTAGGCCTAACAACCTAATTTATTATGGTTATAGGTACCTATACGGTACTCAAATCTTTTGCCGTAGAATTTAGATTAGGTAAAGTAAACTTAACAATTATTTTTACCAAAAATATTAGAGTAATTTTGCCGGCTTTGAAATTTGCGGATAAAAGTATTTTTCTGAAAATAGTCTGTTGTTGGGTAAATGGTTTGATAGGTTATTCCAGAACCTAATTTAAAATCTGTCAAAAACAACCAGTGACTAGTAGGCTTAACAACGAGCTAACGTAAAAGTATGTATTCGATTCCAGTTGATATTCGAATTGGAACTAGGATTATCCGTTTCATTTTATACAAGCACAATTAGTTTTAAGTACCAATTGACATAAAGAAAGTCTTTATAGTTCTTCAATTCAAGTCAATGGTTCTAGATAATCTTTTTTATGGTTCCATACCTAAAGGGTAAAAATAGGGTCCCGCCGCATTACCAAGACTCCGCTGTAAATCCGTCTGTCTGTCAACAGGCTGTATCTCATGAACCGTGATAGTTAGATAGTTGAAATTTTCGCAGATGATGTATTCATCTGTTGCCGCTATAACAATACATACAAAAAAACTGAATAAAATAAATATTTAAGGGGGTTCCCATACAACAGACATATTTTTTGCCGTTTATATAGATAATGGTTTTATTTTTTTGGGGGGTGGGAAATCATCAAATAACTTCTCCCGCCCTGGGCGGGGCTGGAGAGAGTGTCAGACTTTTACTGACTAAAACCCACCCATGTTCCTTCTTGTGCCTTTTGCGTTCCGGAGGCGCGGTATCTCTTACGAACAACCCGCAGCCCCATATATAGATAATGGTACAGAACCCTTCGTGCGCGAGTCCGACTCGCACTTGCCGATTGTTTTTTTTCATAGAATTTTTAGGCCCAGCAGGTGGCCACGTTCAGTAGCGTTTTTAATATCCTCTAAAGTCCAGGTATCGGGACACTTAAGCCACTGTAGTAAGTGGGCCATCAACTGATCAGGAGCACGGCACTCGCACGGGGTATCGCTGGGATCTATAACCTAGAAGCTAGTACTAAATAACGTGTGTAACGGATATTTTCAATTTAAAAATCGATCGAATTTACAACACGTTTATTCCGCTCACTCGTTCTATGCCCTTAGAATCTAATTTGAATTCTGCCGGGAACATTCTGGCATGTATACACTCACGCCTGTATTCCCCGAAGGGTTAGGCAGAGGTGTAACAATGGTGTATTCTGGCTTGTATTATAATAATAGATAACTTGAATACAAAAAGATAGGACAATCTTTTGCTTTTATATGAGTCAAAAAAGGAACTGATTTCGGCTATTGATACCTGGAAAGTCGCTTGCCTGAATACTGATTCACTCGACAATCCAACTTCTCAGAGATGATGGTCTGCTACTTCTGCTGAATGATTGCGCTACTTGGTGTGGGTAAAAGGGAATCGAGTCTTTGGCTTCTAGCATTACCATCGTTTCATTGCCATCCAACGTGGCAATGTCACCAGTCTCTCGGATATATGTATTTCTATTTGATGGAGATGCGGAGGAATTTTTTTAATCAGTTTTCTTTTACATTTTCTTCTTTTTATTTTGTTAATATTTATTTATTAAGTGAGTAAATATTGATATCTAAAATTTAAAAAAATATCTTTTAGATAGTAAAAGATACGTAAAAAATAGTTATTTGAGTTTTTGAACGACCCGAAAATATTTGACACCAATTTGTATTCCGTCCATATTTTGTTCATGCATTTTCAATTTGGCGGTGCGCGCCTTTATAGTACGTATTAATAGTAAGCCTTTATAAATGTGAAAGTAACTCTTTCTGTCTGTTTCGCTTTCATGGTGAAATTACTGAACCAATTTTGATGAAATTTGGTATGGAGTTAGCTTTAACCCCAAAAAAGGATTTAGGCTATTTTTCAACTTATTTTAAAATAGGATGAGATACTTAATTCGGTTGTATGTATTTTTATGTCTGTTTTGGGCCACCCAAATCTAAAAAAGTAGCGTGCTAGCGATACAAAGAAGAAGAAGAAGAAATGTTTGTTATTTCAGAACTCCGTCATTTACAAAACGGTTTTGAAAATTTTTTTTTTTATTTGAAAGAGTTGGCTCCTTTTTTATCAAATTCTAGTTTATCTGTGTCCACGGTAACCGACATTTACGCTAACGAAGTCAGAGGCAAAAACTAGTTAGTCAATTATTCATTAAAGTTAATGAACGTCTGGCGACAACGTGATTTGGTAAAAGTAGGTGACAGTTCACCGACTTAGCGTCTAGAATGGTCTAGACCCGACGTTTCTAGTCCGGTAATTGGTACCATGGCGGCAGCCGTAAATAGGAAGCCTAAATATTATATTGATTGGAGGATATCACTTACAATATGGTACCTACTTACCTTACACGGAGAGTAAGTATTGAATTGACTGATATTTTTGATGAGAAGGAAAATGTAGTGAGAAAACCTGAACTTATAATTAACTACGCCGCGGTTTTAACCACGTTGAACTATGTTTTTGATTGCTACTCCGCTCCCGTGAGTCGTAGAGTAATATTATACGGCCCATACCCTACATGCCTACCGGCACATGAATTTGGCTACCATATACAAAAAGAAATGGAGGGAGACATTTGCCCAGCAGTGGGACAGTACGGGCTAGTTATACTAATTCTACTTCGTACTTCGTCGTACGTTAATTTATTAACTATTTATATACTATTAATATTATGAAGAGTAAAGATTTTTTGTTTGTTTGTAACGAATAGGCTCCGAAACTACTAGACCGATTTTCACCATTTTTCATCAATAGATAGCTACGTTATTCCTGAGAAACAAAGGCTATATAATATCACGCTACGAACCACGGAAGCAAAGCAGTAGCCAACGACGTAACTTAACGCGGGTGAAATAAGCCACGCGGGCGGAGTCGCGGACAGACCACTAGTATTTTATAAAACTGTAGCAGCGATGCATTTTCAATCTGTTAGAGTAGGTCACTCACAGCAATACTTAAGTGCTGCCATCTATCATCTGGCAAGACGATCTCATAATGTTCCAAGTTCATTATGATGGCAAACAGCCCACCCACCAACGAGGTTAACGTCGTGATAATGTCATTTATGGATCGCTTGTGGTCGTAAATAATACATTAACAACTAAATTAAATTTATATTTATGTGAAATACCATTAATCATGGCAGATTATGGACATTTAGGCCCTCCGCACACGACCGATTTTTTTACCGATTTTCGATAGATTTCTCTGTTGACGGGGCTTATAATAAGTAGGAAAGAGACGTCACAGACAGATTGATATAAAAGGCTAGGTAGATGAAACCACTAATCAATTGACGTACTTTTTATGAGCTGTCAAAACGCGATTCCCCCATAAATTTTGTATGACAATACTAAACTATGACGTCACTTTTTTGTCACGTCAATTCACTATTTATTAATTTTTAAAGCAACTAAAAATTGAATTTTATAGTAAGTTAAAAATTTATCAGGTTTCCAGGGTTAAAATTATCTGTTTTTTTTCTGAAGTCGTGTCTTGGAGTTATTGTCATCCACCCAATTAATGTGAGTCTGAAATCATCTGACGCATTTGCCCAGCTGTGGGACAATAATAACCTGGTATTATTAGTAATAGGTATATACTTAATCCTAGACTAAAAATATTTATATCGAAGCTCGAAATATCACTTATTCATTTACTCACTGACTAAATATTATTAATTAATTAATTAATTTATTAAAATACATAACTGCCTCGTTGGCTTAGTGGTCCTAAGCGCGACTGCTACGCTAGAGGTCTTGGGTTCGATTCCCAGGTCGAGCAAAAAGTGTTATTGGGTTTTTCTATGAAATTCTCAGTAGCAGCTCGGAGTTTGGATTTGTGCCCAGTTAATGGCATACGGCTCGCCCCCTATTACATGGGACCTAAATATACTGGCGAACTGTGGGTGTACATTGTTACACCTCTGCCTAACCCTTCGTGGAATATAGACGCGATGGTATGTTGTTATTTATTAAAACTTTTTGCACATAATGTAAATAGTACACTGTACAAAGGCGGACTTAATGCCTTTGGCATTTTCTACCAGTCAACCTTAGGGTGATGCAGAGACAAAAAATAGTAGGTGCAAGGAACAGAAAGTTTCCAGGAATAAAATATAATACATACATATATACATACATACAAACAAAATATACAGAGTAGAGAAAGCCAAAAAAAAACAAAGGTGGAGAAATATAAGAAACTAATTGTGAGACGAGTCTGCCAACTTCATAAGCAAGTGTTCACGAGCTTTACTTTGAATGTGAAACGACTGGTAGCCATTCTGATATTCCGAGGAAGCACATTCCAAAGTAAAACCGCCTGGACAAGAAAAGAAGATTTAAGAAAACCAGAGATATTAAATCGAACACATAACATGACGGACGGCGAGACGGACGAACAGACAGACGGGTAGTGGACGTTTATTAATGGGGTCCCGTTGGCACTCGTTGCGTACGGAACTGTAAAAAAATCAACGTCAAAGCATTTATTTCAATTAGATCATTTACAGGCACTTTTGAATTGTCAAGAAGTTAACTCAGAAAGTAGTTGCTCGTTCCAAAACGTAGGTCTGCAGTTGTTACATACCTATGTCCCACAAGGCCGTGACCGAATGAACAGCTAACCTATTTCGCTTAGCCGCACTCAGAAGCAACTTGTAAGTCATCTTACAAATAGCAAGGTGACAGGCGGGCGTGGATACAAATAAATCTAAATGATATATGAATTATTCATACATAGTGAACAATGTCACTGTTCACCTTTCGTGAAAATATACATACCGTCTCGCCTGTATTCCGCGAAGGGGGTTAGGCAGAGGTGTGTGTGAATAAAGAGCTGCCCACGACTTCCTCAACGTGGAAGTCAAAGCCAAAGTTAAAGTCAAATACGTTATTGACTGAACGTTTTCCACCTAAAACTAAACTATCTACCTTCCTTTCAGCTTCATAAGTCAAGAAGTTTTCGATATGTCATGTTGGGTCAGTGAGTAACCTTCCGCTTTTATAACATAGGAACTGCCCCATTGGTCTCGTGGTGGCGAGCTCGACTGTTGATCGTGGGGTCCTGGGTTCGATTCCCAGGTCGGGCAAAAAGTGTTATTGAGTTTTTCCATTAGGAACTTCTCACTCCGGAGTCCGGAGTTTGGAAGTTGGTGGTGTGACACTCCCGTTTTTCGGAAAGCATGTAAAACTGTAGGTCCCGCGCCTAATCTCTCCCTGGTTGCGGCGGATTACCGTAGGGACGAGTGAGTGCATTTGTGACTTGTGCACTATAATATCTCCTGCGTACTCCGCTAGTCTTTTTTTTTTACTGATAGGAAATCAATATACATAAGATTTATACTCGCGACTGTACTCTTGAAGGTCAATTTAACCCCAAATGTCCTATCTATAAATAGGGTATTCTATAAAAAAGCTTGTGATTGACAGAGGTATGTTGCTGGGTAATTTAAGACTTTTTTATCCAGAGAAAACATCGACGAAGCAGTAATGTGTTTGAGCAGTTTGGTAGTTGGTTTCACCAGGCCGTTTCCACCCTTAGCCTCTTGATTAAGTAGTGCCTGTCTCCATTAATGATCTTACTTCAACCAGTCTAGGTCATTCGAAAATGTTAGCAGCCTTTTCAGACTGCTGCAGGATTTCTTGAGCGATTCTGGGTATTGAAGAATCCGTGCTGTTGATTTGCCACGCTCCGCACGCTTACCTGCGTTCAGTAAGCACGTGTCGTAGCATTTCTTCTGCCTCCATGCAGCATCTGACACACCTGTGCTGTATAAGTGCTTGTTTGGGGTCAGTACTAATGTGACTTTTTCAATACATTATGTCCTCTCTAAGTTTATCTTGGATATCATTGACATCAGTCAAGGAAAACATCGTGAGGAAATCTGGACTTATTTTTAAGTCTGAAATCGCCAATTCGCCTTGGGCAAGCGTGGTGATCAATGCTCGTTCCTTTTCTGTATGAGAGGAGGCGTTTGCCCTACAGGGGGGCAATAATGGGCTGATAATATTTTTCTTTATTTATCTAGATTTCTATAATCATATTAAAAAAGGAAAGATTTTTTTATTTGTAACGAATAGGCTCCGAAACTACTGGACCGATTTTAACCATTTTTTCACCAATAGATAGCTACTTTATTCCTGAGTAACATAGGCTATATAACATCACGCTACAATCCAAGGGAGCAGAGCAATAACGAAAGACGTAACTTAACGCGGAAATATGCCACGCGGTCGAACTCGCGGGCAGTTCGCTAGTATTTTATATTGAAAAAATAAAAAATAAATATTGTGTGCCTCATTGTTGGGCCAAACAAGACCTCAATTTGATAGTCTTACAATAGAATTTTCTGTGCAGTCGAACAACATCATGACTTCTACCTGAAGTTTCACTTCACGGTAACCACGAAACAAACATTTTCCACACGTGAACCTTTAAAATGAAGGCCGAGTCTAAACTTGGAATATAAACGATGGGCCGGCCGGAAAATCGATAAGACTTACCGATGCAGACACCCCACGTACCATAAATTGATGGAAACTAGGTATATTGGTAATTTAGATACTGATTATTTTGACATATTGCTTACTAGCTACTGCCAGCGACTTCGTACGCATGGTTTTTTCACCCGCGTTAAATTACGTCTTTGGCCACTGCTCTTCTCTCGTGGGTTGTTAGCGTGATGTTATAAAACCTTCCTCGATAAATGAACTGTCCAGCACATTTTTTTTTTCAAATTAAAGCAGTAGTTCCTGAATGTAGCGCGTTCAACCAAACAAACAGACAAACGCTTCAGCTTTTTAATATTAGTATAGATGAGGACCGATTCGAGAGGTTTCTGTAAGTTTAACAATAAGCACGTTCTAATTCAGTATCAATCTTTTAAAAACTACCCCAAATTTGTCTACATTTTTGACAATAATTTGTAGTTAGCCTAGTGGTCCTAAGCGCGACTGCAACGTTAGAGGTCTTGAGTTCGATTCGCAGGTCAATCAAGAAGTGTTATTGAGTTTTTCTATGAAATTCTCAGTAGCAGCTCGGAGTTAGGATTCGTGCCCGGTTAATGGCAATAGGCTCGCCCCCTATTACATGGGACCTTAACATACCGGCGAACTGTGGGTGTACACTGGTACGCCTCTGCCTAACCCTTCGGGGAATACAGGCGTGATGGTACGTTATGTTATGTAATATGTCGTTAAGATTGCGAGTAGAAATATTCTCCAGATCAGATTTTAGTCAATAGAGACTTATCTATAATAATGTAGTGCACAGGTGTGTGCGCAAACACAGCTGCTTCTACGTAAGATAATAAAGCTCCGCATATAATGGACGAAGTCGTGGGCAAAAACTAATAAACCAATATCTTGAGAATTAAAATAATTACCGCCATTTAAAATATTTACTGCCGCGTGGGTCTAATCGCGAGGCCGCCCGGGGATTCTAAGACTCGGTTTAAATCACGGCTTTAAAAAGTATACATATACAATTGTTTCATTAGGAAATTCTCATTAGTAGGCGGGAAATCGGTTTGTACCCTATTAATGGGTAATAAAGCTTAAGGTACCACATGAGATAATATTACGATAAGACTAATGAATTGAGTATTATTTAGTAGTAGTAGAGCTGTTTGTGAAGGAGCTCGTCCGGGGAAGTACTACCACCATACCTATTCTGCCGCAAAACAGCGTTGCTGTGTTCCGGTTTGAATGGTGCCGGTGAAATCACAAACACATGAGACATTTCAACTTTGTCTCTGGGATGGCAATGCATTTGCAAGGACTCTGGTATTGCAGATGTGTATAGGCAGAGGTGACCACTTAACATCAGATGAGCCGTCGCGTCGGCTTGTTTTCCATGGGTTTTTCACAAGTTACGTCTTTGGTTACTGTTCCTCTCCTGTGAGTCGTAGCATGATGTTATATACCCTATAGTTTTCCTCATGAATCTGCCTACTACATACAAGAGATTCCAGAGATTTCCAGAAATCAGCGCGTTAAAACAAACAAACTCTTCAGCTTTATTATATTATTGGCTCCTGCTCGCAACTTCGTTCGGTATTTTTCACCCGCGTTAAGTTACTTGTTTGGTTACTGCTCCTCTCCTTTGTGTCGTACCGTGATGTTATAAAGCCTAAAGCCTTCCTTGATAAATGAACTACCCAACACAAAAATATTTTTTAAATCCGAACCACCTTTTCCTCATACACTCTTTAGTTTTATTATATTAGTACACAACAGATACCATCACGCCTGCATTGCCCGAAGGGTTAGGCAGAAGTGTAACAATGTGCACCCACAGTTTGCCGATATGTTTAGGTCCCATGTAATAGGGGGCGAGCCTATTGCCATTAACCGGGCACAAATCCTAACTCCGAGCTGCTACTGAGAATTTCATAGAAAAACTCAATAACACTTTTTGCGCGACCTGGGAATCGAACCCAAGACCTCTAGCGTAGCATTAGCGCATAGGACTACTAGGCTACCGATTAGTGTAGATAGGAAATGACCTACTTCAAAGAAATATCTGTTTTCGATGTTATTCCAACCGCTAATAAAACAAAACAGGGAAAAGTTGTCAATATTCCTTTCACTCTCATGGCTATCTTCGTTTGTAAGGGGAAACGGCGAAGTTAACTGAGTAAGCCTACACAGACAATTGGGATCGTCCGTGAACCACGGCGATCACGTACAAACGGTAATTGGAAGTGTTTGGGCTCATCGCTAACGTAAACCCGGCAAGTTCTTGTACAATAAGGATTTTTTTGGATAAAGACTAGGTAGTTTTTTTATCTTTCGGGCTTCCTTAGTTGCTGGCGTGGCAGGAATGTTGGATAAAATTGGGAGTAAATTGGAAGCTGTCAATTTGACACAGGCCGGCTTATGTTTTTTTTAACATGGTTCGATGGCAAACAAGGCGACGGCCCACCTGATGTTAAGAGGTCACCTCTGCATATAGACATTTGCAATATAAGAGCCCTTTCAAATGCGTTGCCATCTCAGAGACAAATATTTCAGCAGTGGACATCGTTCGGCGGATGTAATCATTATAAAGTTTAGGTTGGGAGTTAAGGAATATTTTAAGTATATTTGTAACCATTCAGATAGTTAAATCATAGGTATTATTTTGAAAAAATAAAAAAAGAACTTATGTATGGATAATTAATGTTTGAAATGTTTACTTTTTAATTTTTTTTTCATTTATATATTCAGAAATAGACATTTCTGTATATATAAATGTGAAACATTACAAAAAACATTTCACACATTCATTATCCATACTTAATATTATACAGGGCTATTTGTAAAACAGCCTTGCAGGACTGTATTACTATCATCATAAACAACAACTTTTGTTCTATAAATTTTTACAGAATCAAGCAACGCAAGCGCATTGAAGTGATTGACCGACTGAAGGATTTCCGTAAAATTTGAAATAGGTCAAGTACAAACACACCCGCCGCTCTAACCCCGCTCCCCTCGCTATTTTACTATCGCTTTCGTTTGCTTCGCATAGACTTCGTAACATTTAGAGCGTTCAATTTAAATGTTTTTATTTTTGTATTAAAATCTGATGAACTAAAATATGAAAAAATTTTAAATGTCATAGAACAAAAGTTGTTGATTATGATGTTAGTAACATAGTCCTGACAGGTTGTCATTGTTTTACAAATAACCCTGTATATGCGAAAGTAACTCTGTCTGCCTGAACCAATTTTGAAGAAATTTGGTACGGGGTAAGTTTGAACCCTAAGGAAGGACATAGGCTACTTTAAATTGCGCAATTTCGTGTGCGTACGTAAGGACCGACATTTCACGGGTAAAAGCTAGTCGATCATTTTAACGTCATGAAAAAAATATCAAAATAATTGTCAAATCTAACAATATCAATATCTATCAATAAACGGTTGGTTGACACTTCCCGCGACCCAAAGGCTGGCTTTTACCTTGGCCAAAGGTTAAGCATTGCCATCCAACGTGGCAATGCCGCCAGTCTTTTGGGCACTTTTCCGGTTGACGGCGATTTTTTGATGCCATTTAGTTTTAGTTTCTTTTTTGTTACTATTAAGGATTTCTAATTTTAAAGCTGTAAATTTACACATACATAAACTCACGCCTTTTTCCTATGGGGGTAGGCAGAAACCACAGAACGCTACCTGCTACTGCTCCTTACATAATTCCTTTGCCTCGTCCACAAAAATTTATAAAAATTATTAAATTATCAATTTTTTTATTTTTGCCTCGGTAGCCTAGTGGTCCTAAGCGCGACTGCTACGCTAGAGGTCTTGGGTTCGATTCCCAGGTCGAGCAAAAAGTGTTATTGGGTTTTTCTATGAAATTCTCAGTAGCAGCTCGGAGTTAGGATTTGTGCCCGGTTAATGGCAATAGGCTCGCCCCCTATTACATGGGACCTAAATATACCGGCGAACTGTGGGTGTACATTGTTACACCTCTGCCTAACCCTTCGGGGAATACAGGCGTGATGGTATATTTTTTATTTTTTATTTTTAATCTAATTTTATTTGTAAAAGTCAAATCTTAACAAAATTCACAAGCTCGTGCCAATTGGGCCAGTAGAACTGCGCAAGCGTGAATGAACAGACTCGGTAATAATACAATTTATCTCAATTCACATAATTTTTTCATAAAATCAATAAGACGGGAGCTTGACAACTTATAATGGATTCGAAAGATTCCGGTGTCTTTGACGGAAAGAAAAAAGCTTTTAAGGTTTGGCGAAGTCTCAATTTAGCTTAGTGTAACGGATGTTTGCCATCTACAGACATAAAAAAAAAAATGTTCAATATTTTTCGGATTTATTTTTGGTAGTTTAGTATCAGTGACCAGAATCAGTAGTAACTGTCTTGTGGTCGCAAGCGCGACTGATGAGCATGGGGTCCTGCGTTCGATTCCCAGGTCGGGCAAAAAGTGTTATTGTGTTTTTTTACTTGGAATTTTTCTGTAGCAGCCCGGAGATAGGAGGTTGTGGTGTGACACTCCCGTGACTCGGAAAACACGTTATGCCGTTGGTCCCGGCTGCCTTTACTAAATCTTTGACAGTCGGGATAATCAGAAGCCGGGAAGTCTGACAACCAGTCTTACCAAGAGGTATCATGTTGCCTAGTAACTGAATTGAACGCGCTAATCGAATCCAATTTTTCCTGCACCGTGGGTGCTTTTAAAAACATAATTATAAACCCACATACATCAACAGGCAGACCCTGAACAACTATGTGTAGGTTATACAAATATTTGTTCAGTTCGGAAATCGAACCCGCGACAGGCAATCGCTCATCCACTGAAATCGATGTAAAACACAAATTATAAGTCTCCATTACCGTATCAAACGCACATAATTTTCCCTACTACCTGATAAATGAAAGAATTTACCCCGAAAACGGGTAGACACGTCACCTGATTTATTATTTAATCTGTGGGAACGAGGAAGCGCCTGCTTTCATAAGTGGAACAACTTTTTACGTGAAACAAGATATAAACTGCGTAAAATGTTCTAACTTGGCGGTTTGAAAAAAGAACAATGTTATTCCTGAGCTTATTCGAAAAAGGAACGCCTTTTGTTTTTGTTTGAATTTTGGTGGAATGATCTTTTGGCGGTTAAGTTTCTAGATGTGATTTGACTTTTGGAAGCTTTATTTTACTGAAAACTTCTACGATCAACTATGGAGGTTCATTATTATGTCAAGGCATTTAATTTATCAACCTTATAAATTAGGTATTCTCTACCAAAATGTAAATGTTACTGTAACTACTTGACAATTTAAATGTGCCTGTAAATGGTCTAATTGAAATAAATTCGATCAAAAAATCAATCTGATTGAATCAATGAAATTCGACGTAATTTTTTTTTTGCTTTTTCATTTTATTTCTGCTCGATTGCCCGTCTGTTCGAATCTGTATCAACTAAGACTGAGGAATGAAGCCGAAATCTAACCGATTTCGACCACAGCGACCGAAATTCGGACTTTTCTGGTTATACATACACATATTCAGCACTTAACCTTTTAATTTTTCCTTTGTTCCAGAAAATTCATCCCTCTACACATTATAGAAGAAGACAGTTACGAGAAAGATGTCCTTTTCTACGTCAACCTCGGTGACCCGGAGTTACTCGGGGGTAAGAATTATTTTAACAATTTTTGTGTACGACTGTACCTACGCCCCTCATAAAGGTTTGATCAATGGTAATTAATGCATGAGTAACATTCATTGATTAATCACTAATGAGGCAGTTTCATATATTAATTGGTAATCAACTTAAATACTATAGGAATAGAGTTGAGATTTGTGTCAAATTATATTTTGCACACAATTTTCAACTCTAAACGGAAAGCATTTGAGTTTGTTATCAAAGAATTAATTAAAACTGCTTGTGAATATTGTCACACTATTGTGATGCAAAAAAAAAAAGTAATAAAGAACTCTGCTCATTACACCATACCATGAACGTGCTATGAACATGTCATCCACGGGACGAAATATGACACAAACTTATCGTTAGCCTAGTGGTCCTAACCGTGACTGCTACGCTAGAAGTCTTGGGTTTTATTCCCAGGTCGAGTAAAGTATTATTGGGTTGTTCTATCCAATTCTCAATAGTAGCTTGGAATTAGGATTTGTGCCCGGTTAATGGCAATAGGCTCGCCCCCTATTACATGGGACCTAAACATACCGGCGAACTGTGGGTGTAGAATATTTATTTTAGAATATTATTATGACACGCTCCTAGCATGGTTGTGGTATATGTACGGGGTAGAAGGCAGACTTTTTTTAAAATTGTGTAGTATATGGTAGGCCCATCCAACTATATACTTTATCGAAGCTAAAAATCGAAAAACCAACTTCGACTTTCGACGTCCAAATTGTCACATGCTTTTCGACTTTCAGCTTCGATGATTTTTCCATTTTCTTTAATTATAGATTAGGTTGTATTGTAACTTTAACATTTATATTAATATATAAAGTAATATAAATCTAGGCATCTTTTAATACGTAGATTTAGATTTAGATATACATTTTAAATGAATATTCATTTAGATATTTAAATAATTTGAATTGCAAAAATTCTTCCGGCGTGATTTGGTCTGTCAATTTGGATCGAGATAAAACAAATGAAGATCTATAGAAATTGAAGGAAAATATTGGCTTTCAAACAATTTGAATTCTTTTGAAGTGTAACAGCAGATGAATCGCACTGATTGCGATATCGAATTTCATTTTGTATGTTACTCTGATTGTTAAAAAAAAGGATTTGTTTTTTTGGGTTTGACTAAATTGGATACTAAAATTTGGTTTTTCATTTTGACGTTTATTTTTGGAGTTTGTTGATACAATGTTAGTTAAATGGGTTAATTGTGGCAAAACAAACCAAGCCACGTAAAGTTTTCTAAAATTTTTCAAAGTATTTGATTATGGAGCGTTGGTTAGTTTTTAAATATATCCTAAGCATACTTTTATGATGTAAACTAATCAGTAATTGCTGGATAGTAACGTAATATATTTGCATTTTTAATTAGTTTGAAGCAATCGAATATTAGTAATCTTTATACAAAAAAAAAGGATTTTAAAAGACATACCATCACGCCTGTATTCCCCGAAGGGTTAGGCAAAGGTGTACCAATGTACACTCACAGTTCGCCGGTATGTTTAGGTCCCATGTAATAGGGGGCGAGCATATTGCCATTAACCGGGCACAAATCCTAACTCCGAGCTGCTACTGAGAATTTCATAGAAAAACCCAATAATACTTTTTGCTCGACCTGGGAATCGAACCCAAGACCTCTAGCGTAGCAGTTGCACTTAGGGCCCCTAGGCTACCGTGGTAGTTATAGTGTATTTTTAAAAGACATTTCAAGAATTCAAGTTTTATTATAATTTACATAATTATTGAGAGAGTATAGATTGGGTTTTCTTTTGACACAACTATACAAACTCATTTGTAACCAAATCTAATCTAATTTTACAGGCCAAAATTGCCAAGCATTTGATTATCAGTTCCTACTAGGTTCTAGCGCATGTTTTGTCAACAATAAAATACTCAAATTACTAGAATAGCATGCAATTTACTTACCAATCTGTAAGCATGTCTGAACATAATCAGCTGTTATTTTGTTAACTAATTTTAGATTTTATTAACGTATTCCACTACTGGATATTAGGTATAGATTTTGTTGATATTATTTGGAACAAATGATTAGTAACTTTTATTATTTTCTTTCAGTTTGGTCATATTTTAACCCGTTCTGCGGGATTTTTTATCGTTATTAGAAATTGGTTTATCTTTGATTAAGAAGGCGTGTGACCATTAAGTAAGAAATGAGATTTACTTAGATTTATTATGAGGAATAAATTATATGGATAAATGAAGTAAACATTCTCTAAAAAAAAATATTCAAGAACTACCTTTGTTGAAATGTGGCCAAATTAAAAACTCACAGCAAAATGCAATAATACTAAAAGTTAACCTCTTACATATTTATCTGAAGATGTACGTATTGCTGTCTGTTACCCTAGTATGCAATAAATTAGTCATTACAGGTAGTCAGCGCAAATAGAACAGCAATATTCAGAAACAGTTTTCATTGATTACTTTTGATAATGAACTAAAAACAAAATAAACATAACTGAAATATACAGGGGCGGACCTCAGATTTGTGGGGCCCTGACACTACTTGGGGCCCTGTTTAATTATACACACTAATTGTCATTTTATCAATTTTTTTTTGCTATAATAATGTAGACGGATACGGTACCTGTAGGAAATAATTAGAACAATAGTTCTTTATGATACAAGTGAGCTAGGTTTGTCATTACAGTTTAGTTTAAATTCTAGCATTTGTTAAAGGCGAGGGCGTAATGGGGCCGAGTTTAGTTATAAAATACACTTTTATATTTTTTAAACTTTATTTTTTTATTCCGTTTGGTCAGGGAGCCCTGTATATTCACGGGGCCCTGGGATGCAGCTCATCAAGCCTAAATATAAATCCGACCCTGGAATTAACTTTAAAATTGGCAGAATCAATCTCGCTCACAATTTTCAACTCTATTATAGGTACATTTCAGTTCATTAAAAACGAAAGTTGCTCGAAGATATCGCTGTTCTGTTTGCGTTGATCCTTAGTCCTCCATCGCTTATTTTTCCTATTTGTTTGTGCATGATATAACCCTAACTCTGCAGAGGTGTTCGAAACGTTTCTTCCCGACGCGTCAGCATCGGTGGCGGTACAATTTTCTCCCGGTAAGTGATAGCGAAGCAATTTACGTAATGGACGCAACGTACGCAAGGGTCTTGAAGCAAGTATTTTGTTAAAGTAAATGTAGCACGGGTTTGAAGTTGAAAAAATATGGATTCCGATTTTTTTTAAAGAATGTTGGTTTTTTTATTTTTCACCTTTCGTGATGCTTAATGTAAGTATCAAAGTAATTACGTTACTGTTTATTTATTAATGAGACACTGATTCTTGATTTTCAAATATTTTAATTTTGCTCCTATTAATTAATTATATTCTGATGAAATTTTGAAATGAAACTTTTCGTCGATTATTGAAAAATAAGTGGCTGTTTCATAAAAAACTATTACCTAAACGGGCAAGACGTATAGAACAGCTGATTTTTTTTAATCATTGACTTAAAACACCAACCATGGGGTTTTAAAATCTAGTACAGAATCTATGGTAAATTTGCGTTACCTCTTCTACCCATTCAAATACTAATATCAAAATACATATTATGGTCGCCGCCATTTTGTTATCAATTGCTGACATTAAGGCATCAGGATTCTATGTCAGGTTCTTACAGGTACTCTATACAGGTACTAGATAACTTACCAGCATTTTCTAAGAAACCTTCCGCTTAAATATTCATGAAATTTGCGTCGTTAACATGTCAATAAGGGTAATAATGCCAACGTTGCGTCCATTGCAGCCGTCTGTCACCCAGAATGGATTGGCAAGATAGCCACTTATGTGAACGCTATATATGCAACTGTACCAGCTACTGTGTTTGTCTGACCTAGATACTTTGTCGTTATACACCTTCCAATTGATTGTCGGAAACGTAGGATAGATCGCCGGAAAAAATGGGATTGCCTAATGATCCGAGATATCGGTTTGCGATTGCTGTATCCGAGTTCGACGAATTTCCGAATCGATAACTTCTTTCTATACAGATAACGTGCTTTTGAATACGGGAAAAATGGTTTTGAGAATTCTGATGATCGTAAGAAGAAAATGTTATTTAATGAAAAGATTTGTGATTTAGCTTGAGTGAAGTGCTGACGTCGCGAGGTAAATTGTGCTGTATTTCAATGAATGGAAGGTGTATAATAAACAATACCGGGCGTTAAGAGAAACTAAACATAGCCGTAAGTTACATGTTCTTTCCATTATTGCGAGCATTTTCTTGTTCTGTCTAAACCTGGGAATCTTCGTGTTACGGAGATATTGAAGGTCAAAGTTCCAACATTTTTTACTAAACTTTAAACGACATTACAGTGATTATCCATAGGTACCAAAAATATATATAGATTCCTAGCTTATTAGCTTATTTTATAGATTTATTGCTCAGTGGTAGTGCTTAGTTTGATGGACAGTATGCATAGTTTACGGGTATGTAATGTGTATTTATACACGCCGTATATCGGTCGATAAAATCAGTCTGGTAAAAAAAATGTTCGAAGTGTACCTAAATGTAAGTTTTTTTAGTTTTACATTGCATAATAGTTGTTATAAAACAGAAGAGGTTACATTTGAAGTTCATATATTTTTTTCACCAGACAGTGTTTTCCCCTCCTATAAAATTACGCTTATTACAAGCACGTGGTTTTCACTGCACGGTGAGTATATGTAGGTATTGAAAAGGTAAGTAGCTTGTGAGTTTGTGAAAGAAAAAGAATATGTTCTTTTTTTAAATATACCATTCATTTGTTTTTGTTTTGTCTGCGACTCACATTGCTTGTTTAGAATTAATAATTACGTGTGATTTTTTGTATGTTTGTAGTTTGTGTATTATAGATTTTGTTTTGAAGTGTAGCTTACTGGTGTTTGTGTTCTTTATACGCTTTTAAAAGGTACTGAAATGACTTCATATGACTGTGAATATTTATTACAAAATGCTCGATGGACATACTTTTATCATAAATTCAGAACACAATTCTTGACGCCGAGTCGAAATTTTCCGTCGCTTATTTAAAAAAATGCTATTCCATCTACATTTTTTGTCCCACCTAAGATGTCCTACTGCTGGGCAAATGACTTCTTCATTGCTTTCAACTAATCCGTACGCGTTTGCCTGCTCTGGCCAATCTTACAATCCCATCCTACTAATATTATAAATGCGAAAGTTTGTGGGGATGGATGGAGAGATATTTGTTACTCTTTGACGCTTAAACAACTGAACAGATCTGAATTTAATTTGGCACTGAAATAGATTGTAGTGTGGAATAACACATAGGGTACTTTTTATCCCGGAAAAATTTACGATTCCTATGGGATAATATATCAAATTGGACGCGGACTAAGTCACTAAGTCATCATGCCAGTGTTTCCTTGGTTTCCCTCGGCAACTACCCTCGTCTTCCGGCACCGCCCACCATCTACCTATAAAGTAAAAATGTATGGAACTACAGATTCTTTCACTAAAAGCGACAAAAATTTTACACACTGGGCGTCTAGAACGTGTACTGAACCCATAGAAACAGTTTGTTCTTCAATTTCCCTTTCACTATATCGATTGTAACTACCCACGTATGACATTGAAACCGATTGGAGTTAGATAGCTGAAGGCTGAATCTATCTGAATGACGTTCAAAGTCAAGTCGTAATCTAGTCCCGGTTCCAAGAAGGCCAATTCTTGTATCAAAAAATGTATGAAATCTAGTCGCTTTCTTATTTTGGCGACAATTAATTTTAAAAACCTGATTAAAATGCGATCGTTGTTAAAAATATGGGAGTTGTTTTTCTGGTAGCTGTCAAAAACTACAGGTACTATTGAATAGAGCACTTTTTTTTTAAGTAATACACATACCTACCGGGACGGTTGAGGCAGAGAGTCTCCGGTCGAGGATTTCCCGACGTTAAAAAAAAAAGAGAGAGTCTCTCGTCCCAGCCGCCGCGGTAGACGCTCCGGGCGTCGGTAGCTGCGAGAGGACTCCCGACCACCGTAGACGCGAGCCTGTGGACGGTGAGCAATGGGTAGTTGCATAACGACAGGCCGTCGACGGCGCGTTCGTGTCTGAGAGTCTGACACTCCTTCTAGCCCCACCCAGAGCGGGGGAAATCATTTGATGATTTCCCATCCCTAAACAAAAAAAGCTACCTGGTATCCTTCCGAACGAATTTCGGTCACGGCGGCCAATCTCAATAGGAACTAGCCAAGTACGCAGGAGATATTAGTATACTTGTAGTGCACGAGTGTGTGCGCAAACACTGGTAGACTCTTCCGGCACTGTCATATTCCGATAGGACGGCAATCCGACACGACCGGGCGCAGATTTACGTACTTCTAGTCTCCTCTAGTTAATGTTAACATTAGTTGAATTAGCATCATAAGTACACGTTCTTGCTTTGTTAACTAAACCCCTGGCTATGGAA
Organism: Caradrina kadenii; assembly: GCA_947462355.1. Classification (NCBI taxonomy): domain Eukaryota; kingdom Metazoa; phylum Arthropoda; class Insecta; order Lepidoptera; family Noctuidae; genus Caradrina; species Caradrina kadenii. The sequence continues at coordinate 11,329,138 of OX381690.1, read as the reverse complement.
GAGCGGAGTCTCCTAACATAGGCACTGTCTGCCTAAAAGGAGGTTCCAATAAAAAAATTGTTTATACCTAAGATTGTTGTACCAATAAATCATCTTTTTTTTTCTACTTAGTCTTTTTCTAACTATGTTGGGGTCGGCTTCCAGTCTAACCGGATGCAGCTGAGTACCAGTGTTTTTACATGGAGCGACTGCCTATCTGACTATCCGTAACGGCCTACCGATAAATATCTAATTAGAAAACCCTATGACACTTTCTGCCCGACCTAGGAATCGAACGCAGGATCCAAGGCAGTTAGTCATGCCTACAATCTACATAACAAAATGCTCAAACACCCTCGAACTCATTCCGTACAACACTTCCCTGCATAAATTTTAATACATCACAGGAATTGAGTACAATTGCACACCAACGCAATAAAATGAAATAAAATCGTTCACAATATATCACCCGGATTCCGTTCGATAATTCTGTAATATTTTACGTTCACCCTGTATATTATGGATGTCGCTTACAGAGAGTTAATTCAGTCGTTATGAACAATGCCTAGGTGTTGGATATAACCACTGATCAATTTGGAATTTGACTATGAAATTGGTACTTTTGAATTGGAGTGGGATCTGTCAAAAGGTTTAGTCATGTGAAAGGTCGTTAAGTGCAGAATGGCAGTGGTATTGTATTGGTTGAATGAAACGCGTTAAGGGGTTTTCTGCCAGTGCACTCGATACAAAAGTAGTCTTGTCATATTTTGGTCAATAAGTACCTGACTACATAACTCAATTTATAGATACTATAAGGGCACTAATATCTAGGCATTTTTTTCGGATGGGAAATCGTCAAATGATTTCCCCTGCCCTGGGTGAGGCGGGAGGGAATGTCAGACTTTTACTGACTAAAGCTCATCTATATTCCTTCTTGTGCCTTTTGCATTCCGGGGGCGCGGTATGTCTAACAGATACCGCCGATGCCTGCCGAGGCATCGGCCCTGACTGGCCTCTCCATTATCTACGCTTAAAGTTAGTCATTATTCCATTAAATAACTTAAATTTTTAATTATACATAATTTAAAAATCTTAAAGGACTATTCAAATTATTTTATCATTTTTTAAATTTTTGGTATCTGCTCAAATTTTGGTAATGTAAAAACCCATTTTTTTTGGATCTTTAAATTACCTAATTATTTGAATGTCACAGGAATTTAAAGCATACTTATGTAGTAACTAGGGTTCAGATAAACGGATACATTTTTACCTAAGGTAAATTGTTCTTTAAGAAAGTATGGATATTATTTGTTATGTACATCAAGAAAAAAAAATGTTGAGATAAACATCCTCAACATACCATCACTCCTGTATTCCCCGAAGGGTTAGGTAGAGGTGTAGCAATGTTCACCCACAGTTCGCCGGTATTTTTAGGTCCCATGAAATAGGGGGCGAGCCTATTGCCGGGCACAAATCCTTACTTCGAGCTGCTACTGAGAATTTCATAGAAAAACCCAATAACACTTTTTGCTCGACCTGGGAATCGAATCCAAGACCTCTAGCGTAGCAGTCGCGCTTAAGACCAATAGGCTACCGAGGCAGTTCCACACACACATACACGACAATTTCGAAATTGCACGATTTTTTCGATACAATAGTCCTTTCCGTACTAAGCCAATACCTACCTGTTCGACAGATGTCTACCGTGCAAATAATAATTGACATTTTTGGTTAACTGAACCATAGTTGACAAAAGCAAGTCAAATAAAACCTCAGATAGAATTGGCGGACGATTTATTCGACCTGCGACACCTTTTTCTTTTATGCTGGCGTCAAATAAGGGATTATGTTAGATGGGAAAGTTACAGGGATTGTGTGCTGAACGCTTTATGCAAGACTTCGTTTGCAAACAAAATTGAACCCTCTGTTTTCTTATAAGGAGCGAAAATCGAAAAATCCGTCCTGAACCCTTAACGCACGTGTTTTTCAAATATTATGTTTCTATCTTCAGTGGTTTAGGACCGTGTGTCTGTCAAGCAGAAAACAGCTTTGTAAATATGTCTTGTTAAAGTTATATTTGCTTACGTTTCTTATTTTGTAAAACAAACACGAAATGTACGAAATTTCACAACAGTCAAATCATTTTTAAGTTAGATATGAAGGTATATAAACACCATGGTTTATTACTATTAATCATTTATTTCAGACCAAGAGTCCATAAAATGTTAGTAACAATGATCTTAACCTATTGTTAGTAATTTATATATATATACCATCACGCCTGTATTCCCCGAAGGGTTAGGCAGAGGTGTAACAATGTACGCCCTCAGTTCGCCAGTATATTTAGGTCCCATGTAATAGGGGGCGAGCCTATTGCCATTAACCGGGCACAAATCCTTACTCCGAGCTGCTACTGAGAATTTCATAGAAAAACCCAATAACACTTTTTTCTCGACCTGGGAATCGAACCCAAGACCCCTAGCGTAGCAGTCGCGCTTAGGACCACTAGGCTACCAAGGCAGTTGAGGGTGTTAGTAATTTAATATAAATAAATAAACTAATTCTATTATACATTTGTATTTAAAATAAAAACTTCGAAGTAACCTTAAAGGATTGACAAGAATAATGTAACCAGGATTTTGAAAACACCTGAAAAGAGTGTTCGTGTAGTTTCTTGCTCGTTCTTCTCCATTTGGAACGAGCGACTAGCATTAATTTTCTGAAAGACACTTGAATATCCAAAATTGCTTGTCCATAGTTTCATTGAAACAAATGCTTTGACTTTGAAAGAACATAAATCAATGTCTCAGGACCTTTATAATTATGACATATCTACATACGCCTGGCTCTTTAGCCTAGTGGTCCTAAGCGCGATTGCTACGCTAGAGGTCTTTTTTCATTTAAATTTTTTTTTTGGTCGTTGGGAAATCATCAAATAACTTCTCCCGCCCTGGGCGGGGCGGGAGGGAATGTCAGACTTTTACTGACTAAAACCCACCCATGTTCCTTCTTGTGCTCTTTGCGTTCCGGGGGCGCGGTATCTCTTACGAACAATCCGCAGCCCCGGCAGGCATCGGCCCTCGGTGGCCCCTTCCTTTTGCTAACATCTCTTTGAGGCGCGCGTGGAACACGAACGCGCCGTAGACACGGCCTGTCATTAATTAAACGTAAGGACGTTGAGCTACCCATTGCTCACCGTCTACTGGCCCGTATCTACGGTGGCCGGGAGTCGTCTTGCGGCTCCCGACGTCCGGAGCGACTACGGCGGCGGCTGGGACGTGAGAATCGCTGTCTCAACCGTCCCGCCCGCGCCGCCGCCTTCTCTAGCATTACTGCCATTACTTTCTCTAGCATTCCCACGTCGAGCAAAAAGTGTTATTGGGTTTTTCTATGAAATTCTCAGTAGCAGCTCGGAGTTAGGATTTGTGTCCGGTTAATGGCAATAGGCTCGCTTCCTATTACATGGGACCTTAACATACCGGCAAACTGTGGGTGTACATTGTTATACCTCTGCCTAACCCTTCGGGGAATACATGCGTGATGGTATGTTTCCTACATACGCCATATTTTGTTTCCAAAAAAGTTCAAGAAAACTAAAACATTATATTAGATACATTTTTCTTCATGTTTACAAACGAGGAAAAGTTAAGTTAGCGTGAAAAAGGTAATCACTTCTCGATCCAATGCACCGAGCAATCCCATCAATCTATCAAATAGCAAGGAAATGGCTTTTTCTATCTCATTCATTTAATTTATATCGGAATCTCTCTTCAATCCTTCCAAGTCCATATAGCGGTACCTATAAACAAGAACGGGTACTTTTTATTGGTTTAGTTATAACTAGGTTTCTTCCGTGAGTTCGTTTGCGTTGGTTTCTAAATTTTGTCAAAGTCCTAAATGGAGATAATATCAGCCTATTATTGTCCTAATGCAGGGCAATTTCCTCGTTGGCTTAGTGGCCTTAAGCGCGACTGCTACGCTAAAGGTTTTGGGTTCGATTCCCAGGTCAAGCAAAAAATGTTAATGGGCTGTTCTATGAATTTCTCAGTAGCAGCTCGGAGTTAGGATTTGTGCCCAGTTTATGGCAATAGGCTCGCCCCCTATTGCATGGGACCTAAAAACATACCGGCGAACTGTGGGTGTACATTGGTACACCGCTGCCTAATCCTCTGGATAATACAGGCGTGATGGTATGTTATGATGGTATGTTATTGGAAGACACGAACATTAATATCCACGCTATCTCAAGGCGTATTAGCAATTTCAGACTTATATTAATCATACACGACAACACGGCACTTATTAATTGACACGGTTGGCGCAGTGGCTGAGTGATCGACTGCTGCGCTGCGTGTCGCGGGTTCGATTCACACTCGGGACAAATGTTTGTATGATCAACAGATAGTTGTTCCGGGTCTGGCTAGTGTAGGGAAACGTTTTAAAAAAAAAAGCCCATGTTTTCTCGCGATGTTTTTCGATATGATGTCCAACATAAATAAACAAAGTACATAAGAATTGAAAAAGTTACGTTGGTTGCTCGGTATTGAACCCACAACTTTACACATGAGAGGCGGGGTCTTAACCACTGAACCATATAAGTAACAAAGTAAAATAATTATAACATTATCCCTTCAATTTTGCCAAGATAATCTTGACCCTTGAACGTTAATTGAACCGTTGAAACAAAATCCATCAAAAAGAATTACCATGCACGAATCTCCATAAAAAGTGAAACTTCTGGACCCGACCATCATCCTAGAGGTCGAATGTCAATAACCCAAAAATCTGACGGCCAAAACATTATGTTGATCTTGTAAGGAACCCACGTACTCGTTATCCCCCCGTCTCTTGAATACTTTATAACTGAACCCTAAAATGTGACGTGAGGATTTTTATTGGAAACTTTTTTAGGGAGTTCATAAAAACTGTTTTCGGAGAAAGAGGATAAGGAACTGCGAGGAAAGTTGGAAATTGTTATAATTTAATGGTTTTTATATAAGAGTTATGATTATTAATTTCGGAGAAAACTAAAATGTGAACGTACTTATTTTTAATTTCTGAACGTAACTGTTTTTGAACGACAATCTGCCTATTTCAATTACGGTTCAAAAGATACCGCCCTGTGACAGGGACGAGAGACAGAACCCCTTTGTGTACGGTACCTAAAAACAAGACTGTTTCTGAGTATAAGTTAAAAAGATCTTTTTTCACATTGTACTTTTTGCTGGAAAACCAGTAAATTAGGCCTAACTTTTTTATAATGGAAGCTGTGGGAAAAGGGCTTAATGTTTTTGCTTGTGGCGAATTCACGCTTTTGATAAAAACTTGAAAGTAAGAGTCAGTATATTTTAGTTACTTGAACTGTGTAAACAGAAGTTTTAGTGGTAATAATAACTATACATTGCTTATGTATGTATGTTATCTTCTGTTATTTAATTATTTATTTACAACAAAAATAATCTTCAACGGGACAGACTCCCAGGTGTACTGCTGCCTTAGTCCATTAAGTATTTACACAATACATTGAGTATTTAACTGAAATGTAACCTGACCAACACACCCGTATTTTTCAAACATTTTAAGTCATCCCCGGCAGATAAATAGAAATCCCTACCGCAGCTAACAAAACAGCTAATAATTTTGAAACCGCTGAATCGATTTCCATCAAACATAGCTACGAACTACAAAATTAAAATCGGTTCATGCGTGCGGGAGCTACGGTGCCACAGACAAACACACACACAGACACGTCAAACTTACAACACCCCGTCGTTTTTGGGGCGGGGGTTATAAAACGTTCGCATTCTAATTTCAAACTCAATCTATCAACAATTATCATTTTTGACATTGCCGCTGAGTTACGTGATGTTTTTGACCCCCGGGGTGTTATTAGTTTGATGTGTGTGTGTGTGTGTCTGTGGCACCGTAGCTCTCGAACGGGCCTGTGGACGGTGAGCAATGGGTAGCTCACCGTCCTTACGTTGCATAACGACAGGCCGTGTCGACGGCGCGTTCGTGTTCCACGCGCGCCTCAAAGAGATGTCAGCAAAAGGAAGGGGCCACTGAGGGACGACGCCTGCCGGGGCTGCGGGTTGTTCGCAAGAGATACCGCGCCCCCGGAACGCAAAGGGCACAAGAAGGAACATGGGTGGGTTTTAGTCAGTAAAAGTCTCACACTCCCTCCCGCCCCGCCCAGGGCGGGAGAAGTTATTTGATGATTTCCCACCCACCAAAAAAAAAAAAAGCTCTCGAACGCATAAACCGATTTTGATTTTGTTTTTTTGTGTTGGAAAGGGTAGGTAATTAGTCGGGAGTGTTCCCAGCTTTGTTTGAACTCGTTTCAACGGTTTCAAAGTTATCAGCTCTTTTGTTAGCTACGGTACCGATTTTTTTCATCTGTCGGGGGTTTCTTAATTTTTTTTTATTTACGGGAAAATATCTCTTTAGACAAGTCACGCGGTTACACAAGTATCTAAATCACGAAAGTCTTCATGAAATACATTTATTCAACACATTTAGAAGCTAAGAGGTCACAAAGAAAGCTGGCTATTAAATTTGTTATGCAAACACCACCTTTGAATATTAGGTAGCCATTTTGTTCCACGCACTGACGAAAATTATTTTGCTTTTGATCGTCAGTTTCTTTTGACATTTTGTACTGAATTTTCTTTTAATGATGTTTACTTGAGTAATGAAAGATATAAAATAAAATGATTGAGTTTCTTGTTTGACTGTAAGTACCCTACCATGTACCTATAGTTAATTACCTCGTAATTTTTTACCATGAATTCAGAATATGATTGAAAATATAAAATTAAAATTGAGCTTTGAAATTTTATATCGCACAATAATTATGAAAACGAAATAGTTACTGTTCCATACAAAACATTTCACTGTAAGCAATTATTTAGTTTTTTCTTTTTAATTCAAATTTTGTTTTACAGGTAAGTAGTTATTATTGAAGGGCAGTATGTACTTCCACCATATTTTAGTAATACCATACCAGCACGCCTGTATTCCCCGAAGGGTTAGGCAGAGGTGTAACAATGTACACCCACAGTTCGCCGGTATGTTTAGGTCCCATGTCATAGGGGGCGAGCCTATTGCCATTAACCGGGCACAAATCCTAACTCCGAGCTGTTACTGAGAATTTCATAGAAAAACCCAATAACACTTTTTTCTCGACCTGGGAATCGAACCCAAGACCTCTAGCGTAGCGGTCGCGCTTAGGACCACTAGGCCAACGAGGCATATTTTAGTAATTTTACTATAAATCAGCAATGTCGAGTTAAAAAAAAAATTCAATATTAACATAATTAAATAAATAGCAAATTAATAAATATTCAATAATAAATATAATTAAGTAAATAATTAATGAATAAGTATATATTAAATAACTTATGAATAAATATTAAATAAAAAAATATTAGATAAATTGAAATATGAAATAAATGTAACCTAATAACAAACAAAATTAATAAAGCGATCTTCCTCTCTCCGCTTATTTAAAATTTGCGGTGCCCAACAGGGTCCATAATATTGTTTCTATATTTTTTATTATTTACCACCTGTAAGTGTACATTGTGGAATGCAATAAACGATTTGATTCGATTTTTGATCAGACATAATGCAGTAGTATTTGAAGTCATTTTTGTCCTAATTTAGTAAAAAAAAAAGCTTATAGAGGTCTAGAAAATTGTATAGTAATAATCGCCCTATCCAGTAGTGGATATAATTTATTCATATAATAAAATAGTTTAACTATGAATTATAAAAAAAAAATACGAAACAAGGCCACTCCATATATTTTTAATGATTCGAAAACTAAGTTCATACACGTAGAGTTACAAGTAGCGTATTAGACAATACTTAGTATTTATAGTTAGTTAACTGCCTCGATAGCCTAGTGGTCCTAGCGCGACTGCTACGCTAGAGGTCTTGGGTTCGATTCCTAGGTCGAGCAAAAAGTGTTATTGGGTTTTTCTATGAAATTCTCAGTAGCAGCTCGGAGTTAGGATTTGTGCCCGGTTAATGGCAATAAGCTCGCCCCCTATTACATGGGACATAAACATACCGGCGAACTGTGGGTAAACATAGGTACACCTCTGACTAACCTTTCGGGGATTACAGGCGTGATGGTATGTGTAGACCATTTACAGGCACTTTTGAATTGGGTAGGCGACACCATTCAACGACAATTCGAAAACACAACTTCACAAAAAAACGCATTATTTTACCCCTGAAAACCCGATGAATTTTTAAGTAACTATAAAAATCAATTTTATTTGTTTTAAAATCAATAAATGGTGAATTGAGATGACAAAAAAGTGACGTCTTTGTTTAGTATTGTCATACAAAATCGATGAAGGAATTGCGTTTGGACAGCTCATAACAAGTACGTCAATTGATTAGTGGTGTCATCTACCCAATTGTCAAAGAGTCGGTCAGCTAGTCAGGAAGTTGAAGCTAAAGTAACTGAACAGAAACCAGGCGTCAACTAAAGACTAGACCCTTGTAAACGAGGGGTTAAAAAATTAAGGTCACGCCGCATTCCCTGCATTGATTACATTATTGGAAAATCTAGTTTCCCTAAGGGTTGCGAAGGTTGAGCGGAATACTTGTAAATAAAATTACAGTCGCGCTGTGATGGAAATATAGTCGTATAGATCCACAGAGGCCTGAATTTGCTAAATTCCAGTCTTTTGAACATTGCTAGGTGGATGCTCACCGTTTTTAAATTAAAATTCTGTATTAAACAAGGTACAATAAGTAGGGGATAATATGCATACCTAACAGTAACGAGGATTTTATACAACTAGTTTCCTACCGGCTTTCGTTCGGAAGTTTGGGGAACAGCTTTTTCGCCGCCCTTGAAAAATGGCAGATCACCTATAGGTACATGTTGCCTATAATTTTAATTACACGAGCGGAACTAAACAATTATTTGTTTCGGGTTTCTTGTTACGACGTTGACTCTTCACCAATGTTACCCACAGCCTATTTGAAACCATGAAAGCTGTAAGGAGCCTTTCTAAGGAGAAATTTGTTCACGTAGTAACGAAAAAGGGGGTGAGAAAAAGGTTATTATTATGTTGCATTCGAAAACCATTATGATCGAACTTTAAAGGACTTTTCTTAAGATATTTACGAGTATGATTATGGAAGACAAATATTACTTAGCTTATTATATTCGGCAATAGTAAACGTTTTTTCAACGAGTTTCTTGCTGATTAGCTTTAGATTAGTGATTAGCTTGTAGATTATTGCGATTGCAATAGGCTCGCCCCTTATTACATGGGACCTAAATATACCGGCGAACTGTGGGTGTACATTGTTACACCTCTGCCTAACCCTTCGGGGAATACAGGCGTGATGGTATATATATATTTTTCTTGCCGATTCTTCTCCATACGAAACTACATTTTAGATGGGCAGCTGGATTCGTTTTATTAATTCTTGTAAAGGATATTGAAAAGTGCTTTTTTGGTCTAATAGAAATAAACGATTTGACTTTAAGTGTAGCATACAATCAGTTATTTTCTTCTTCATTTGATTAATATTTCCTGAGGTAGATAATAAAACGAATTATGTAGGTACAGATTATCACTATGGCGGCTCTTAATTTCCTAATAATAAATGACACAATTCTAACGTCTTTTTTGTATTTTATTTCAACCATAAGACATATTATCTATCTCCGTCAACAAGATGGAGTCGTGAATGCAACCGTGTCAGAATTAGGATAATTTGATTGTCACAATTTAGGGCGAGCGTCCTCTGTGATGTGTTCTGCTTTGTATGTCATTTACGAGTACTTCTCTTTTTATCATAATTGGATTTTCTCTTTCGTATTATGTTGTAAAATAATTGGAACAAAATGCCTCTGTGTGAGGCTGTGTCTTCACTAGCTACGTGAGGATGTGTGTGTCAAATCGGCCTTTTTTTTTATATTTTTTTAAACGTCACCGCTCTTTCGTTGTGATATAACGTTGTGTAACACGACTCCTAAGAGTGTGGTTCTAGATTCGATTCTCAGGTTCAGCAACGTGTTGTTGGATTTTTCCACTACAAATTTCTTAGTATCACCCTGGGGTGTTAAAGTTAGTAGTGCCTCCTTGTTTTGTAAAGCTTTTGGTCTCGGCTGTCATTAGTAGATCTTTAACAATCGTTACGAATAGTCAGAAGTTTTAAAATTTTACCAAGGGGTGTCGTGTTGACAAGTAACTGGGTTGTAGAAGTCAGATAGGCAGATGCTTTATGTAAAATATTAATATTCAGCTGCATCTAGTTAGACTGGAAACCGACCCCAATTAGTTGGGAAAAGGTTAAGCAGATGATGAACTCTCTCTACACATACCCGCACATCTATGGTGGAAACACAGCCTTATTTGTACATCCCGTTTTTGACGACTTCTTTATTTTCGAGAGCCTGGTAGTCTTGAATTAAATGTTTATGTTTGATGAATGAAGTATGAGCCTGAAGGTCTGTTGTGAATTACATTTGAAATATTAAATTCATGAAAGTCTTCTTTATAGTATTTTTGTACCAACAATTTCAAAGTAGGTACCTACAGTCAGTGACAAAAGTCATTTAGTAGTGTTACTTTTACATAACAAGTAAAATTATAAATAGACACAAAGTAAAACGTAATAATGTTTAGCATTTTTGGTTCTAGCTAAGAGTTAATTTATTTCATCTCAGTTTTACATACATTACGTTTTTCCTAGAATATTGTTTACTGCCTCGTTAGTCTAGTGGTCCTAAGCGCGACTGCTACGCTATAGGTCTTGGGTTCGATTCCCAGGTCGAGCAAAAAGTGTTATTGGGTTTTTCTATGAATTTCTCAGTAGCAGCTCGGAGTTAGGATTTGTGTCCGGTTAATGGCCATAGGCTCGCCCCCTATTACATGGGACCTAAAAAACATACCGGCGAACTGTGAGTGTACATTGGTACACCTCTGCCTAACCCTCTGAAGAATACAGGCTTGATGGTATTGTATGATGGTATGTTATTTTTTGCTATATATTGCTCAATAATTAGGGTTTAAAAATCTGATTTGTTGAATAACTTTTATCGCTGACCGTACGATTTTTTTTAGTTCCATTGCTACCTAACCTTCGTTATAATTAATTAAAATGACTAGAAGGGTACGTGTGGATATCAATTACTTCCCTTTAGATTCCCTTGAAATATATGGAGTGGCCTATCTTTAATCCAGTCAACTCATGCACACTTTTCAGGCTTAAGGAAAGTTTCTCGAGAGCATATTCCATTAAAAATATTCTACAACGATTGTAGTGCTATTCTGTAAAAGAAATGACTGCCCCGTTGGTCTCGTGGTCGCAAGCGCGACTAATGAGCAAGGGGTCCTGGGTTCGATTCTCGAGTCGGGCAAAAAGAGTTATTGGGTTTTTCCATTACGAATTTCTCAGTAGCAGCCCGGAGTTTGGAAGTTCGTGGTGTGAGACCCTCGTGGCTCGGAAAGCACATAAAGCCGTTGTTCTCGGCTGTTAGTCGTAGATCTTTGACAGTCGTTACGGATAGTCAGAAGTCAGAAAGTCTGACGACCAGTCTTACCATGAGGTATCGTGTTGCCCAGTAACTGGGTTGTGGAGGTCAGACAGGCAGTCGCTCCATGTAAAACACTGGTACTCAGCTGTATCCGGTTAGACTGGAAGCCGATCCCAACGTAGTTGGGAAAAGGCTAAGTAGATGATGATGATGAAATAGACGTTTAAGATGTTGAAATGATCACATGGGTAATTCCCATATTTTTAAGAACGTTCGCATTCTAATTTCAACCTTGATCAGTTAAAAATATGTTATTTAATAAAAGTCTAGTTTTATTGGACAACTTGCCGCCGCGATGTGGTACTGCAATAGTAGTTTGTGCTCGCGTTGGTGTAAACCATCCATACAAATACGTACACTACTGTAGTATCAAAATGCAACCGCCCCCACCAGTTACTGAGGGTTAATTCGAAAGAGATACCGCACCCCCGGAACGCAAAGGGCACAAGAAAGATCATGAATGGGTTTTTGTCAGTAAAAATCTGACTGTCCCTCCCGCCACGCCCAGGGCGGGGTAAGTCATTTGATGATTCCCCATCCGAAAAAAGAACTCACTAGTTAACCGTTACAGTGTGGCTGGGCCTTTACATTTTGACATTGATTCTCGCTGAGATGAGATATCGACTAGATTTTGAACGATTTGATTACGGAAACTGACCTTTACAAACTAGATTTTGTTTGATTTACAGAGTGATGTACAAAATAATTCCTCTGCACTTAAAAATTACATTTCTTCTATATTCACCTATTTTTAAACCTTGATATTCATTTTATATTCTTCTTTCTTCTTCTTTCTGCTTTCTGTCGTCGGAACTGTATCTATGTGTGCACAAGTAAGATATTATGGTTTGTTACTTTTAGTAATGCAACCAGTATTATGGTAGGTAGACACGTTGCCGTCAAAATATCTAAAAATATTTTTTATACAGATAAAAAATTAAGTAAATCATATTAAGGGTGGAAAGAACATTTCCAAAGGTTAGTACGTTTCGTCAGTTATTAAAAAAAAATAGCTGTTCCATATATTTGCACTTTTGTATGGGACAGCTGCTTTTTTAAATGAAAATATAAACTCCATAATACTAAGAATCATGTTCCTTCCACCATGTATGTAAAATTACTGAATAAAGAAAAAAAAACAAATATTTTAAAATATTTCCATACCAAAACAAAGTTGTATTTTATTAGATAAGGATGAATCGATAAGTTAAAACGAGGTGGCATTACAAAAAGAAATAGGATATTTTAGACTTTGTGTGACGTATCTACCTGCTATAATATTAAGATTCACAGAATGCCAATAGTAATATTATGTAACACAGCTTGTTATAGCGCTTGCGTACATATTTGCGTGCAAATCTATATAAAATGTGTATTTATCACTTTTTTGTCCAAGTTTTCAGGGTCATTTTCGGATTAAAGACATGTCCTTCAAGTTACTTCAGGAATATTTTAGATTTCGCTAATTTTCTTAAATTTTTTGGCGGGTTTCTGGTTTTATCATTCATTGAAGTAGATAAGTTGTGAGAAACACACCATGTGCGAGTCAAACTCGAAAACGAAGAGCTCCGTACCACTTAGCAAAATTTAACATTAAGGTGCGTCCACACTTATAACACATCATGTTATAAGACATGGTTTTGTAACATGTTTTAATGCATTTTTAATTAATATGAAAGAGTTATAAAACATTTTTACTTTGTAAAAATACTTTAAAAGGTGTTACATACATGTTGTGTTATAAGTGTGAACGCAACTTTAGATACAAAAAAACACGTTTTTGTAAAAGGTTTAGCGGTTTTAGCTGTCATAGTCATACCATACACTGTGAAAATTTTAAGTGTCTACCTATTAAAGTTCAAAAGATACAGCCCTTTGACAGATGGACGGACAGGCGGCAGAGTCTTAGTGAACCCCTTTAGGTTCGAAACCTTAGAAATAGTAAAAAGCAATAAAACACAAAATTAAACATTTTAAGCAAGCCCCAACAGAAGAAAAAAAACACTACTGAGCTAACAAAAGAGCTGATAACTTTGAAACCGCTGAACCGATTTCCATCAAACATAGCTAAGAACACTCCCGACTAATTAACCTTTCAAACAAAAAAAAAACCAAATCAAAATCGTATCCACACCGTACAACCCCCACGACTCAAAAGTTCTATATTTAAACTAATCAAAATCATAAATAGAAGATACCACAAAAACCGCATTACAAAATTAACCCAAAAATATGACTACGATACCATGGAAACGATACTCCAATTCTGTCCGCTATCGAAAATTCCGGTTAAATCGTGTTAGTAGATCGATACCCGGGCAAATACACGGTGCCACAAAGCGTGAAATTAACGGCTCAGTAAAACGGATCAGAGAAACTTGTTTTTCTAACTGGCAGATATGTTCGAGAGTTATAATGAATAAAAAAATAAAATGTTTATTTCAATTTCAATGGGTATTTGGATACATATTATTGGAGATCGCCTCTTAAACAAGAAATTGCTTATATTAGGAGACTCCGCACTTCAATTGTGCAATCATTTATCATGCAATTGATATAAAATAAAAAGCAGACATATGCAAAAATAAACAAAATAAAAGAGGTTGCTTTAAAATTATACAAACGGCTTTGCAAATGAATGAATAAATGAATGAATGAACGAAAGAAAGTGTAAGGCCAGATCACGCGCGAGCGTGTAATATTTGTATCATTATCTATAAAAAACGGTAAAAAATCATGTCTGTTGTTTAAGAGCCCCCTTAAATGTTTATTTTATTCTGTTTTTTATTTGTATTTGTTGTTATAGGGCAACAGAAATACATCATCTGTGAAAATTTCAACTGTTTAACTATCACGGTTCATGAGATACAGCCTGGTGACAGACGGACGGACAGCGGAGTCTGAGTAATAATATTGTTCCGTTTGAATTAAACAGCTTCTGCCCGTGACTTCGTTCGCGTAGTTTTTTTCAACTCGCGTTGTGTTACGTGTTTCGTTACTGCTCCGCTCCCGTGAGTCGTAGCGTGTTGTTATATAGCCTTACTATTCTTCTTGATTTTGGCTGTCATATACCACATGTTTTTTCAAACCAAAAGGTAGCTCCAGAGATATCAAAAACCTCTTTAACTTTATTTTATAAGTACAACTGGCTTGTGCCTTCTCTAGACAAGAAGAGCCCTGCCTTACCAATTAGACTAACATCATTATTATATAGTGAATTCTATTACACAAAAACTTTCTCTAACTAATCAAAAGCTCGTTACTTTAATTGCTACAAGACTGACGGGTTGTGAAAGCCTAAAATATCAATTGTACGTAAACAATCAAAATGATAGATTTACTCTATTCTTAATCAAAATAAATTACATTTTCATTACAATTTCATTACAATTTCATTGGATCGTCAGGGCGTTTGATTACAGAAATTACAATTTAATTACATTCGTTTACATTGTTAGTGTGCTGCGTAGGTATATTAAGTGTTACGACTTAAAGTCGTGACTTCATTTAAATCCAAATTCGCTTAATTCTCGCTTTAATGGGATCTTTAAGGTTATATGGGGACCTAAAGTAGAAATATCTACACTAATAATCCCTACATAGTATAAAAGAAAGTCGCTTTCTCTATCCCTATATTCCTATGTATGCTTAAATCTTTCAAACTACGCAACGAATTTTGATGCGGTTTTTTTTAATAGATAAAGTGATTGAAAAGGAAGGTTTATATGTATAATAACATCAGCATTGTACCCGTGCGAAGCCGGAACGGGTCGCTAGTAACATTCTAAAAAGGAAAGATTTTTTTATTTGTTTGTTTGTAACGCATAGGCTCTGATTTGAACTATTTTTCCACCAATAGATAGCTACATTATTCTTGAGTAACATATGCTATGTAACATCAAGCTACGACATACGGGAGCCGAGCAGTAACGAAATACGTAACTTAACGCGCGTGAAATAAGCCACGCGGACGAAGGCGCGTGCAGGCGCTAGTTTTAAATATTTAAGAAGACATGTCTCTCGATGGCTCAGTGGTTAAGACGCTCGCCTCTTATGCACTAGGCTGTGGGTTAGCAACCGGACACGGGCAACTACCAATCTGACTTTTTCTATTTCATATGTCCTTCATAAGTTTATCTTGGACATCACTGACATCTAAATTAATGCAGCTTTTATAGTTTGAAAGAATGTATGGATAAAAAATATTGACATTATATTCTGACATTAAGTAACTGCCTCGATAGCCTAGTGGTCCTAAGCGTGACAGCTACACTAGAGGTCTTGGGTTCGATTCCCAGGTCGAGCAAAAAGTGTTAATGGGTTTTTTCTATGAAATTCTCAGTAGCAACTCGGAGTTAGGATTTGTGCCCGGTTGATGGCAATAGGCTCGCCCCCTATTACATGGGACCTTAACATACCGGCGAACTGTGGATGTACTTACACTGGTACACCTCTGCCTAACCTTTCGGGGAATACAGGCGTGATGGTATGTATTAAGTACCTACCTTAATTACAATTACCCTGTAACATAACATTTTTGCATGCTATATTTCATCTTAGCTAAACATGCTTGTGCCACTCTAACCTATACTTAACACCATTGTACACCATGTTTACGCAA
This sequence comes from Caradrina kadenii, assembly GCA_947462355.1. NCBI lineage: Eukaryota > Metazoa > Arthropoda > Insecta > Lepidoptera > Noctuidae > Caradrina > Caradrina kadenii. Next base: position 11,312,966 of record OX381690.1, on the reverse strand, counting down.
ATAAACATACATACATACCATCACGCCTGTATTCCCCGAAGAGTTAGGCAGAGGTGTAACAATGTACACCCATAGTTCGCCGGTATGTTTAGGTCCCATGTAATAGGGGGCAAGCCTATTGCCATTAACCGGGCACAAATCCTAACTCCGAGCTGCTACTGAGAATTTCATAGAAAAACCCAATAACACTTTTTGCTCGACCTGGGAATCGAACCCAAGACCTCTAGCGTAGCAGTCGCGCTTAGGACCACTAGGCTAACGAGGCAAATAAAATATTTTATTATTATTATCAGTGAAGGAAAAGATCGTGAGGAAATCTAAACTTATTTAATGTAAATCTAAAATCTTCAATTTGCCTTGAGCAAGCGTCATTCATGCTCGTGGCTTTTGAAAATTTCAACTGTTTAACTATCACGGTTCATGAGATACAGCCTGGTGAAAAATGGCCCGGTGGTTGACTTTGACTTGACAACAAAAAAAATAATCAGCTATATCGGTCCAGCCGTTCTCGAGTTTTGAGCTGAGAAACACATTTAGCTATTCATTTTTATCTGTACTTCTGTACTAATATTATTAATAGGCAATATTTTTTGTTTGTTTGTTTGTATTCAATAGGCTCCAAAACTACTGGACCGAATTTAAGCATTTATTCACCAATACATAGCTACATTATTCCTGAGTAACATAGGCTATCACGATACAAGCCATGGGAGCCGAGGAATAACCAAAGACGTCAGTTAACAGTTCGCTAGTTTTTTATAATATAGCTAGATAATGTCACAATTTTAACATACAACGAACAAAACATGAGTGCGGATGTACTGTTGAAAAAACTTTTTAAACTGAAAATAAATGGCCTGCCGTAGCGCTATCTGCGCAGCGTCAGCTGGTTTTGCGTTCTGGTAATTTTTTTGTTCGTACAAACCCGACATACATGGGTCCTATACACACTGGGTGGAAACCTTTTGTTTCTTTTTCTTTGTACTGTGTTTTTAACCCCCGACGCAATATCGACGAGGTAAGATAAGAAGAAGATAAAAAGAGGTAGGATAAGTTTGTGTATGTGTGTGTGTCTGTGGCATCGTAGCTCCCGAATGCATGAACCGATTTTGATTTAGTTTTTTTTGTTTGAAACGTGAATTAGTCGGGAGTGTTCTTAGCTTTGTTTGATGGAATTCGGTTCAGCGGTTTCAAAGTTGTCAGCCCTTTTGTTAGCTGCGGTAGGGATTTTTATTCTTCTGTCGGGGTTACTTACAAATTTTTTAATACACAATGCAAAAATGCGAGATCATTTTTGTTGTCCGTCTGTCTGTGTGGGGTATAATTTAAAAGGGCTTAATATGCACGTTACAAAATATATTTTGTTATTTTTTTCCGAAGCATAATTTTATAATTATATTGAAAAATATAAAACAAATACCTGTCCCCTCTGTCTCCGAAGTCTGTGAAACGATTTTTTTTTAAATCTAATTTACTATTTAATTATTTCAATAAACTATTTTTTTATTTCTGTATATTATAATGATTTTACATACGGAACCTCGGTGGGCGAGTCCGACTGCCCGGGTTTTTTTTTTAAATACGTTGTCCTACACTTGGACTTTCTTCTGTGTCGCTGCGTTTACAATCATAACGAACTCACATTGTCCCCACCGCTGCCTTTTTCCCTCACTGTCTCACTGTCTCTCTCTGACTGCCTCGATAGCCTAATGGTCGTAAGCGCGACTGCTAGGGTAAAGGTCCTGGGTTGGATTCCCAGGTCGACCAAAAAGTGTTATTAGGTTTTCCTATGAAATTCAAAGTAACGGTAAGTAACTCGGAGCTAACTCCGAGCTGCTAGGGGGCTGCGGGCTGCGAGCGGGCACAAATTCTAGAATTTGTGCCCGGTTAATGGCAATAGGCTCGCCCCCTATTACATTGGACCTAAACATACCGGTGAACAGAGGGTGTACATCAGTAAGCCTCTGCCTAACACTTCGGGGAATACAGGCGTTATGGTATGTATATATAAACTCACATACACCAACATCTAGACCATTCTTTCCATAATATAAAAACGTAGGTACATACTTAAATCTCCAATACTAACAACAAATGATAACGAAGCTTGCAAATCTTTTACAAATTACATTACACAAACGGGACAACATAAAATATCTGTACCTACTTTATTTTAATTTGTCAAATTGAGTACGACACGGCGCTACAGCCACTTTTGTAAATGAGCTCGATGTATTTAAGAACCAGACATTATCATAACGAGAATATTACGGTCTGAATAGAAATGTTTTCATTTCTATGCTTACATAATTTACTCACATACCATCACGCCTGTATTCCTCGAAGCGTTAGGCAGAGGTGTACCAATGTACACCCACAGTTCGCCGGTATGTTTAAGTCCCATGTAATAGGGGGCGAGCCTATTGCCATTAACCGGGCACAAGTCCTAACTACTACTGACAAAATCCATAGAAAAACCCTATAACACTTTTTGCTCGACCTGGGAATCGAACCCAAGACCTCTAGCGTAGCAGTCGCGCTTAGGACCACTAGGCTACCGAGGCACTTAATTTACTAGCAATACACCGTTACTTCTACATGGTGCTGGAACCGAATGCCCTATCATAGAAACAGAATTGATTAGGACTATTATCTGTAACTATACTAATATTATAAGGAGGAAAGATTTTTTTGTTGGTTTGTTTATAATAAATAGGCTCCGAAACTCGAAATTCTCAGTAGCAGCTCGGAGTTAGGACTTGTGCCCGGTAAATGGCAATATGCTCGCCCCCTATTACATGGGACCTAAACATACCGGCGAACTGTGGGTGTATTGTTACACCTTTGCCTAACCCTTAGGGGAATACAGCCGTGATGGTATGTTATGTTATGTGTGTAGGCTCCGAAACTACTAGACCGATTTAACCATTTTTTCACCAATAGATAGCTACATTATTCCTGAGTAATATAGACCATATAACATCACCCACGTGAGCGGAGCAGTAGCCGAAGACGTAAATTAACACGGATGAAATGAGCCACGCGGACGAAGTCGCGGGGAGTTCGCTAGTTTTCAAATTAATGATTGAAATTTATCTAAGCGGTTGGTTGACACTTCCTGTGACCCAAAGGCTGGCTTTTACCTTGGCCAGAGGTTAAGCATTGCCATCCAACGTGGCAATGCCGCCAGTCTTTTGGGCAATTTTCCGGTTGACGGCGATGCGGAGGAGTTTTTTGATGCCATTTAGTTTTAGTTTCTTTTTTGTTATTATTTAGGGTTTTTTTATCTAATTTTTAGGCTGTAATATTTAATCTATATATAAATTAATTAAGTTTTCATTAAATAACAAAAACAAAATAAGACGTAAATTTAAAATTATTGATATTTTTTTTTGTGATATAGTGAGAACTCGAAGTAACGCTTCCTTGCAGTCAATGAGTATGTGTGTGTAAATCTTATCGTCGCTCGGCTACACACGTCAGCGGTACCCATTGATCGATCAGACGGAAGCGCTTCATTTCATTTAGGTTTATGAAACGTCTTAAAAAAAAAATTATAATACCAAGAGTAACTATTAGTCGACTGAAGTTCAGCGTGCACACCCCGTGGTGACACCCGCGTTTAGGTACGTCTTTGGTTACTGCTCCGCACCTGTATGTCGTAGCGTGATGTTCTATATGTATAGACCTGCCTCTTGAATCATTCTATCTATTGATGAAAACTGCATTAAAATCCGTTGCAGTTTAAAAGATCTAAGCGTACAGACGAACAGACCAAATACTTGTATAGCCTACAGATAATTGTTCCGGGTCTGGCTGTTTGTGTGTTTATCCTGCTGATATTATAAATGCAAAAGTTTGTGAGGATGGATGGATGTTACTTACTCAATCACGCTAGAATGGTTGAACGGATCTGGATTAAATTTTGCACGGAGATAGATTGTAGCCCGGCCTTCTGATTTATGTCATTGAATGGCAAACAAGCCGATAGGCCACCTGATGTTAAGTGGTCACAGCTACCTATACACATCTGCAATACCAGAGGCCTTGCAAATGCGTTGCCATTACAAAGTTAAAATGTCTCATGTGGCTGTAATTACACCGGCAGCCATACCCTTCAAACCAGAACACAACAACGCTGCTTTGCGGCAGAAATAGATATTGTGGTAGCACTTCCCCGGAGGAGCTCCTTCACAAAGAGCTCCACTACTACTAAAGTACATATGCTAATATTTATTCTGGAAAAATGTACGGTTCTAGTAGGAAGATATATCAAATTTACGTACGAATTCGCAGGAAAAAGCTAGTATGTTTAAAAGCGCACCCACAATACAGGATAAATTCCCAGTGAACGTTATTCGAGAAAAAAATAAAAAGAAATGAAATAGAACGTATTTTCGCCCAAAATATAGCCCACGGGCCTTGTATTTAGTATGACAGGCATCACTGTACGAGTGATACCCGATTTGGTATTCTGCTGACTTGTGTGGACGAAGCTATAGGAATAGTGAGTAGATATTACGAACTAACAATTTCGGTTTGTATTTTATTTTATTCTCAATTTTTTTGTATTTATTTTGGACATCACTGACATCGGTAAAGGAAAACATCGTGGGAAACCTAGACGTCTTTCTATTCTATAATAATCAATCTGAAGACACACACATAACATACCATCACGCCTGTATTCCCCGAAGGGTTAAGCAGAGGTGCAGGAATGTACACCCACAGTTCACCGGTATGTTTTGGTCTTATGTAATAAAGGGCGAGCCTATTGCCATTCACCGGGCACAAATCCTAACTCCAAGCTACTATTGAGAATTTCATAGATAAACCCAATAACACTAGGTATGCTGGACCTGGGAATCCAACCCAAGACCTCTAGCGTAGCAGTCGTGCTTAGGACCAATAGGCTAACGAGGCAGTTTAATAATCAATCTGAAGAGTAGTTTTTGGTTTGTTTGTTTAAAAGCCCTAATTAAAAAAAAATCTTTTTATGTATGATGGCCAACTTCATGGGGAATAGGTAGCCTATATAACAACACGCTACGACACACAGGAGCGGAGCAGTAACCGAAGATGTTGTAGATAATATAAGTCTGAAATCCCCAACTCGCCTTGAGCAAGCGTGGTAATTTATGCTTGGTTTCATATGATTGGTGGTTCTGCTACCCTATTGCCCTTATCCCATGTTAGGTACTTGGGGTCGGCGCAACACGTTTTCTTTTTCCATGCCGTCCTGTCAACCGTCATGCTATCACTGACTACCTACTTTTTCATATCATTCTTCACACAATCCATCAATCTTTTCTTTGGCCTCCCTGTTCCTCTCGTTGAACTTTGCACGCGCGCCAGTAATTTTGATATAGTGATAAAAATGAAACTAATGAGTATACAAAAAAAGTTTCTTTGGGAAAGTTGTTTGTAATCATGAGTACAATCACGTGTTTAAATATCGGTCACTAATTACCAGTCACCCTATATAATCTTGGCTTTGGTCACATGCGTCTCATCCCTTCTCTCCGCATACATTCGAGATTAGAATATGGACGTTCTTAAAAATCAAAACTTGGCCCACTGTTGCATATGAATATCGTGACTCCTTCCTATAGCCTCGTAAGCCTCTTCACGTCCAAACATCGAAACCCGAGCCGTGCACGTCTTATTTAAAATTCATGTCAGTCAAGACAATAGAGTATGAACATTGTATACATTATTCAAATCACGTACAACCCATACAATCTCTACATGGCAATATATTTACTATTGCCATGAAACGTGGCAATGCTGCCAGCGTTTTAGGTAATGACTGTCCCATTGACAGTGATATGGAAGAGTTTTTGATGACCTATGAGCTTCCGTTTTGGTTTTTTATATATAAACTGTACATAGTTCGTAATTAAACTATTATTTAAGTAAGTTTTTTTTTAAATAAAGCTACCTAGTACAGAAAAAATTAAAAATCTACGTAGTAAAAAATAAAGTCGCTTTCCGCCGTCTGTCCCTCTGTATGCTTAGATCTTTTATACTACGCAACGGATTTTAATTCGGTTTCCATCAATAGAAAGATTGGCTCAAGAGGAAGGTTTTTACGTATATAAATGAATGAATGAATAAAGGCCTATGACCTTTATTGGCTAGAATATAAGATGTGCATCAGGTGTTATATTAAATTGATTTGTTACACTACATTCAACCTTTGGGTCATACAAATGTTTAGTCACAGATAAAATAATCCGGGGCTGCGGGTTGTTCGCAAGAGATACCGCGCCCCAGGAACGCAAAGGGCACAAGAAGGAACATGGGTGGGTTTTAGTCAGTAAAAGGCTGACACTCCCTCCCGCCCCGCCCAGGGCGGGAGAAGTTATTTGATGATTTCCCACCCACCAAAAAAAAAAAAAAAAAGCAGATAAAATAATAATTATATATACAGTCAGCAAGAGTTAATTAAACAAAGTCGCCCAATCAATTCAAAGCTTTTCAAAAACCGATAGATATTTAGAACGAAATTTATTTTTATCAATAGAAAATGAACAGTTTATTAATTAAATTAAATTTCATTTAAAAATGACCACCGGTTTCAAAGAAAACTTCAACTTTATTAGAAGTTCTGGTAACTTATAGCTTTTGTTGACGGCACACCCTCAGTTTGCCGGTATGTTTAGGTCCCATGTAATAGGGGGCGAGCCTATTGCCATTAACCGTGCACAAATTCTAACTCCGAGCGGCTACTGAGAATTTCTTAGGAAAACCCAATAACACTTTGCTCAAAAATTTCATTCAAAAACATCTATCGGTTTTTAAAAAACTTTGAATTGATTTGACAACCCTGGTTACTTATCTCTTTTGGTGACTGTACATTGGTACACCACAGTATGTACTACAGTCTAAACTTATCACACGCTAACATAAGAACGGGGTAAAATGTTGGTCTTGCGTCTTGTCTGTCCCCGGTAGTGTCAGATTACCGTCCCATCGGACTATGAGAGTGAAGGACGATAGAGAGCATCTGTGTTTGCGCACATAATTGTACACTATAATATCTCCGGCTTAATTGGCTAGTCTCTATTGAGATTTGCCGCGGCGACTGAAATTCGGTTAGGATGCTGTTATTACTCACACATCGTGACTTCTCATTGTTTCGAAGATCACGTTAAGATATTCCTCCCGGTTGTGTTTTGACTTTGATATTAGTGTGTTAGTTAGAACGAGCGGTCAAAAACTTAAATGTTTGATTCTCTAGAAACTCAGAAATTAAATATTTAAACTTTATGGAAGAAAAAGGTAGGACTGCCCCGTTGGTCTCGTGGTCGCAAGCTCGTGGGGTCCCGGGTTCGATTCCCAGGTCGGGCAAAAAATGTGTTATTGGGTTTTTCCATTAAAACTACTTTTCCCCGTGCCTCAGAAAGCACGTAAAGCCGTTGGTCCCGGCAGTCATTCGTAGATCTTTGACAGTCGTTGCGGATAGTCAGAAGCCAGGATGTTTGGCAACCAGTCTAACCAAGAGGTATCGTGTTGCCCAATAACTGGGTTGTGGAGGTGAGATAGGCAGTCGCTCCATGTAAAACACTGGTACTCAGCTGTATCCGGTTAGGCTGGATGTGACCCCAACATAGTTGGGAAAAGGCTAAGCAGATAATGATTCAAGAAAAAGGTATGAACGCGGAGTTAATGTTTTGGGAAATCTCTACCAATCAACCAAAGGTGGTGAAGGGATAAAATGGTAGGTGCAAATTAATGTACGGGCAATTAAGAAAAAAATTGAATATATAAGTAAAATAGAATAAAAATGAATGCCTCGTTAGTCTTGTGGTCCTAAGCGTGACCGCTACGCTAGAGGTCTTGGGTTCGATTCCCAGGCCGAGCAAAAAGTGTTATTGGGGTTTTCTATGAAATTCTAAGTAGCAGCTCGGAGTTTGTATTTGTGCCCGGCTACTGGCAACAGGCTCGCCACCTATTACATGGGAACTAAACATACCGGCGAACTGTGGGTGTACATTGGTACACCTCTGCCTAACCCTTCGGGGAATATAGGCGTGATGGTATGTTATAATAGAATAAATACCTACATACACATTTATAATAAGCATGTGTTTGTGTGTTAATGGAATTTTGAGCTTGACGTATCATAATCTATTCTAATAATATAAAGCTGTAGAGTTTGTTTGTTTGGTTAAACGCGCTAATTTCAGAAACTGCTGGTTAGAATTCAAAAAAATCTTTTGTGTTGGATAGTTCATTTATCGAGGAAGGCTATACGCTATATAACATTACGCTACGTCCAATTGGTGCTGAGTAGTAAGCAAAAACGTAACTTAATGCGGGAGAAAAAAACTACGCGAACGAAGTCGCTGACAGAAGGGTAGCTAGTAGGGTATAAAACGCCATCTCATGTTAGGATTGTTTAGTACTTACTTAATATTTTCATGAGTCTTAGTAATTTCTTTAAACGTCTGTTTAAATCATTATATACCGACGCGGTACAAGAAAAACTTGAACAGAATTTTCACGTCAAAGTTTACTTTATTCAGCGTTTTGTCCGCGTGGATTTTTATTTGCGGAACCCTATTTTTTTTTAACAAAATTAGCCTATAATATTTGCTAATAATGTAGCTTTAAAAAACTGAAAGAATTTTCAAAATCGGTTTAGAACTTTTTCCCTTTCTAATATTAGTTTAGATAATTGGAACAGATCTGTCATACGGCCCCGTCTCATAATGTAGCCATTTCTAATAGCTAGTGATAAATGGCTATGGAAGGCTATTGTCCTCGTGTTCTATTGCTGATATTAAAGCCACAGTCCGCTCCGCAATTAGGAGGATAAACTGGATTGATATATGGAATCTGGACCGTTTCTGTTAAGGGCTTAGTGGGTCAATGTGAGTGTACCTATAGTCAACATTTTGGTATCAGTTACTAGCCTTGTTGGTATTAATCTAAAGCAAGAAAGATTTAACCATTAATATGTTGAAATAAACAAAATGGTAGAGAAAAAGAAGGAAAAGAGAACGGAAGGTAAAAAAGAAAGAAAAAAGTTATTTTTAAAACGAAACCTCTGAATCGAGTCGGTGGAAGACGATTGATTTGAAATAAGGTGATCACAATTGGTGTGTATAATAAAATGGAACGCTTTTGGATTAACTGACTGTTAATGTTCCAATCGGTTGTCATAAAACCAGAAACACTCAAAAAACTCAGACTTCCATAATCACGATCAACCTTCGGTGGTATTGTGTAAAAATCTCTCTTGGTGAACTTAGACATATCACCTTATCTTCACTTACTTGAATTCATCAAGGGACATTTTACAGAATATATCGGTGAATTTATAAACAGCCACAGTCATATCTAGTCTGCTAGATCAATTTGATAGGGTTCTGCATACCAGGATCTCTTTAGGTAAGTTCAGAAAAATTGGTACTGTGTGTTGGTACAACTAGTACTGTGCCCTATTGTCCTCCCAACTAAGTTCATATTTCATTAGAATATCAGAGAACCATGTAAAACATGCTAAATATTTTCTGATTTCTTTGTCTCCAAGATCCTCATGTCATACCGTTTGTCACAGATGACGACAATCCGGTCAATCCTGGTAATGAAGCCAATCATCTGGCAACATTGCCGGAGGAAGAAGCAGTGGTCGCCATGATGGGGCTGCCAAGAGCTGGGGAGATCACTAGAGCTCAGCTCAGGATTAAAGAGAGCAAGGAGTTTAAAGTAAGTGGGTGTTGGGTTGCGAGAGAGTTCTTTTTTAACAGTTGATGTTAAGTGGCAACTGCTACCTATAGAGTGCAACAATACCAGAGGCCTTTCAAATGCATTGCCATTCCGGAGACAAAGTGGAAATGTCTCATGTGCCTGTAATTACATCGGCACCCATACCGTTCATACCAGAACTCAGTAACGCTCCTTTGCAGAAGAAATAGGTATGGTGAGTTGAATGTTGCAGTTGAAAAGTATCTCTGTGGTTTATGGTCCTTTTTTATTTGATTTCTTATTTGGGTAGTTACCACTGCCAGCCCTGTACCCTAATTACGTAACACGTAATTTATGTTAATGATCTTCATTTTGACAATTAAACTGTGTTTTTTGCGTAATTTACATTGTCTAGGAGACAAATTTTTCATTTAAAGCATTAGGCTATTCTTTCCTCATCTAGATCTTTTTCGTCAAAATCCTTCAAAATAAGACAGCAAGTACCACTGGTTGAACGTTCTGGCTTCGTTCCGAAATACAATTGTAACGGTGATGGCCATTTTATCCAAATAAGAGATCACGCATGTGATAGTAAAAGTAATTTCTAAAAATAAAATTGGCCCAGTTACTTTACTTACATTTTATTTTTACTAATTTATTTTAATTGTTGAGAGTAAAGGTCTTACTAAAGAGTAGTAACTGAGTTGTGGAGATCCGATAGGCAGTTCTTCCATGTAAATAATACACTAGTATTCAGCTGCATCCAGTTGACTGGAAGCCGGCACCAACATAATTATGTAGCTATGGAGAGGCTAGGCAGATGATGATTAACTGGCTCGGTTGTCTAGTGACCACCAAGATCCCCTAATATTGCGTTCAACTCTTACCAAAGATTTAGTAGCAACCTGCACCAACAGCAACAGTAGTACCATACTTATTTCAGCTGCAAAGCAGCGTTGCTGTATTCCGGTTTGAAGGGTATGGGTGCCAGTGTAATTAAAGGCACTTGAGACATTCCAACCTTTAACCTAGTTGGGAAAAGTTTAGTCAGATGATATTGAAGGAAAAACTGTTTTTGACTCAGTCCATTAACTTGTACGGTATTGTTTCAGAACACAGTAGACAAGCTAGTACAAAGAGCAAACGCATCCATTATAATAGGCACGTCGTCGTGGAAGGAACAATTTGCGGAAGCGCTGACTGCAAGCTCAGGTATGTTCCAACAGAATTTAATTATAGTATCGGGGAAGTCGCGTATTCTCCTGAGATCTTTGGCATAAGTAAGGAAAGGGTAGGTACACTGGGGTGGTTTTTAGTCAGTAAAAGTCTGACAGACGGCTCCGCAACTACGGGCCACGGGGTAGGGACATCCATGAGGATTGTCCACTCTAGCACCTATTTTGTGTAACCTACTGTACTGTATCCTGATTTCAAAGTATGTTAAATCAGAACGGCAGTTTTTGTTTTTAAAGCACGATTACATTTAAATCTTAGTACCAATCTATTAAAATTTTAATAGATTTTTGATTAACCTTCATTTTTGTCAAGTCAAGTTACAGCGTTTTCCTAAACTATTTTTGTGAAGTAAAATGTTCATTAAAATGTGACTTTTCTCCAAGGTTCCGATGACCCTGACGAGCCACCTTCCTGCTTCGACTACGTGCTGCATGTTGTCACGCTGTTCTGGAAGATCGTGTTCGCATTAATACCGCCGACGGGTAAGAGAAATACTCCTTTAAAATATTTGTAGGATTTTGAGATCCGATCTATGCCTCGCATACGCTCCTAGAATCCCCGGCATCGGTGTGGGAAGGTAACAACGTGGTGGTTTTTAGTCAGTAACGGTCTGACAGACCCCTTCGCCGCTCACCGTCTAGACCGGGAGACATCCATGAAGATTTTCCACTCAGAGAACAAAAAAAAACTTATTTTAAGCTGAGTTTAAGTAGGGCTATTCTGTAAAAATCTCTAAGTGAATTTTGATGAAGTGACAAGTGTCTTCCCACCTGTTGCTAGGAATTTCTTTAGAGCTCACCTAAAACTCACTTCACCTAAATTTACTGAGGGAGGTTTTCAAAGAGTAGCACTGCTGTTCCTTATTCCTTTTTCACTTTAGAATTCCACTTCTAAATCCTCTTCTGCCTTCATTTTCTCACAGACATAGGCGGTGGCTACGTCTGCTTCGTAGTGTCCATCATCTGCATCGGCCTGGTCACAGCTGTGATTGGAGATGTGGCTTCTCACTTCGGGTGCACCCTTGGCATCAAGGATTCTGTCACAGCCATTGTATTTGTGGCGTTGGGAACGAGCATACCTGGTGAGTGTTTTTTTTTTATTATAGACTAACGATCCACCCCGACTCCACAAGGGTGAAAATTTTCAACAATTCAAGATATTACGAACACGACAAAACAGAATCGGCCAAATCGTTCCAGCTGTTCTTGAGTTGTGCACTTATAGCAACACATTTAGTCATTCATTTTTATTTACAAAGATTGTTAAAGTGTTTTGATTAATTTAAGATTTTCGCTGCCCTACTATTTAATTGTTCCACTGCAAGGCAAAGGCCTCTTCTCATACATAGAAAGCACGAGCATTGATCACCACGTTTGGTCAAGGCGGATTAGCGATTTTAGATTTCTTACATTACTTAATAAAAAGTCCAGGTTTCCTTATGATATTTTTCTTCACCGATGTCACTGATATCTACGTTTTAATTGAAAACAAACACGCATCCATTTTTATGATAATTTTAAACCAACACAATATTCTAAATCCACTTCTAGAAAACTATCTTTTCTTGTTAACTTGATAGGAACACAGCTTAAAGCGATACCCAATACTCTTATGTTCTTAGCGAACACACCGCTTTGCCTTCAGAACCTAAACAGCTTACAAATAAGAACCTGTGCTAGGAAAATCTTTTGAGATTTTTATAAGCTGTTCTTTGTAGATAGACATATGTTCTAATATTGTTTGCTTTGAAACGTTTATTTCAGGAGCGAGATTATTTTCTAAAATCTGATAGCTTAGAGCCCCTTGTAGTTAGAACTTCGTCATTTTAACATTTCAAGGATAAATAGAGAAGTACGAGTATGCGGGGTGTAACAAAACATATCCTTCACATAGCCGTTAACTAGAAATCCTGCTGAAATTTCGGTCACGGCAGCCAGTCATAATGGAGTCTAGACACGTCTGCTGTCTCCATTAAGATTTGTATTCAGAAGATATTATACATATATAGATTCAGAAGATATGATATATAGTACACAAATGTGTGCGCAATTACAGGTGTGGAGTACACGTGAATTGCGCTTGTAACCCTCTCATATTCCTATGGGTTGGTAATCTGAAACGAGTAATGAGAGATCAGACCCAAAACCAACGGCTCACGGTGGCCACCAACTTCCAAACGAAAAGAAAGAAATTCCTAAGCATTTTTTTAAACCCCACGCCTCAGCATTCACTAGTTTAGTCATTATACTACACCAATATTAACCTCATAATGAGCTCACAGTTTTCTTCGTACTAATAATTTTTGGCAACATTGCCAGGCTTCTCAAGATTAATTCTGGCGACATTATGAACCTGCCATATTATTTACGAGCTAGTATAATTAATTATGGCTTCTTGTGGTAGGATTCCATTTTCATTATTCCTTGGAATTATGCCCATTACGAGAATCTGAAGGGAGACGACAGTAAATAATTCAATTGGGGGAAAGAACGAATGTCTTCTATTTTTCTTACTTCGCTTTGTATTAAAATTTATTAATCTACACAAAATAAATAAAATTGAAGTTTATGTTTGTAATATCAAAATAAGGAAATAACCCACATGCCTGTATCCCCCGAGGGGTTAGACAGAGGAGTAACCAATGTACACTGGCAGTTCGCCGTTATGTTTTTGAGTCCCATGTAATAGGTGGCGAGCCCATTGCCAATAACCGTGCCCAAATCCTACCTCCGAGCTGCTACTAAAAATCAAACTACTACATGATTTGTCTATCTGTTTGTACTGGCTAATTTCCAAAATGGCTGGACTAATTATGACAAGAGTTTCACTCGCAAATACGTGATGTTATATGTAGTAACTTAGGCTACTTAAATTTTAGCCGCGGACAAAATATATGAATAAAATTATAAGTCTGAAATTGCCAATGCACCTTGAGCAAGCTTGAGGATGCCTTCTCCGATCGAGAAAAGGCTTTCGCCCTGCATTGGAGCAATAATAGGTTGATATTATTACAATTTTTAAATTTTTCTATCTTCTCAAATATCTTGTTCTTCCTAGACACCTTCGCAAGTAAAGTAGCAGCATGTCAAGACAAGTATGCGGACGCGTCAGTGGGCAACGTCACGGGGTCCAACGCAGTTAACGTGTTCCTTGGTATTGGAGTCGCGTGGACCTTGGCTGCCATCGTCCATTGGAGTAAAGGCGAGAGGTTCCTTATTGATCCTGGGAAGTAAGTAATCTGGTTGTTCCCTTCCATTATACTTTCCTTTACTTAGATTTTGTTTTTGAAATATTTATCAGGAAGTGGTTTTACTAATTTTGCTGTTTTAAACAGTATTTCTTTATATTTCTTGTTATTTTCAACGCTCGGCTCAGGACCAAGAGTTGAATTTGCAACAACTGAAATTACAAAGTAATACTTCAAGATGGTAGTTAGTTAGTTATTCTTTATTACCAAAAACAATGCTATTTAAACTGGTGCTATTAATTTATTGAAATGTACCTTACATCTTTCATACCTATTATCGTAGTTCCTCAGATTCGAAATACAGACCAATCCGACTAGATCTATTAAATTCCTGACTACTACAATGCAATGAAAATACTCGCATATTTAGGAGATACTTTCCAACACTAAAACTAGTTCGCATAGTGAACGTACGGGTCACATTCACTTTCAAAGATTTCAGATTCACCATACAAAATATGCGGAGTGGTTCAAAAACCTTCAGCTTCATAATCTTCTCTATCATTATCAGAATCTTCTCCACCAACACTATCTTCTTCCACAGCCTCGCCTTCAGCGTGACGATGTACTGCTCCGAAGCCTGCGTAGCAGTCTTGGTCCTCGTCCTCCGAAGACGAAAGAGCATCGGCGGAGAGCTCGGCGGCCCCAAAAGAATCAAGGTCGTCACCTCCATGTTCTTCTTTTCCCTCTGGCTGATCTACCTTACCATGTCTAGCTTAGAAGCCTATGACGTCATCCCAGGCTTCTGAATGTCCAAATACTGGTAATATAGTTGGATTAAATGTTTGTTAGTAAAAATCTACTTGAAATTTTGCACTGGCATTAACTTTGTACTATGTTGTAGAATGTATCGAGATTGTTAGTAAGAAGGTCGTTAGTGCCAGTGTAATATTTTTAGTGAATCGTGATAAGGATAGTCTAAATATGTACCGTTCAGCGTGTTCGGATGGGCGTGTTAGCAGCTGATGATAAGAAGTATCATTCATAACAACGAAATCCTTGTTTTTTTTTTGAACCTGTTCAATCTTCGGAAATTAATTTAATTTTGTGTTGATCAATGCACTCAATAGTAATTACTTGTGTGAACTATATTGTGTAAACTATAAGGCAAACTTTAAGAATCAGAATGATTTAAAGTTGCAATTCTATATAACCTCTAAACTTTTGGAGAAGTCACAAATTCTTGATACTTTAAGGCAACGATTTATTTAATGTATCAAGAATTTATGAACCACCATAAACAGGCCTCAGACATTATTGGACGCATATTTACCAAAGTGTGAATTAGTATCGAGACTTTTGTATCGCAATTGTAGTGGATTTTTTCAAAGTGAAATTCATGTCTATACTTTTCTAGACAAAAATGAACTTTGAAATTCGTATCCTATAGTTTATTATCAAAAAATGACTTTTAGGTAATTATGCGTCCAATTTTTCGATATTCCGATGCCTGGTAAAATAATAATATTATTTTATCATTTGGTCCTCCTTCCCTTCAGCATCTCAGTCAGCTGCATCTGAACTCGCTCTAAGATCTATGTGCTCAAATGTACAGGTTTAGATGTCAAAATGTACTCTTTCTTCCTTCTAGAACATTCTCTTTCAATCCTCTTGTAATAATCATTAAAACTAGCCTTTAAGGCTGTGGTATGTATAGATTATATAAATAGATTTATCAAAAATCGAATTCTATGCGTCATATAGAGATAAATGTAGTATTTGCAACAGAAATGGTATTAATGCGCATATATTGGCTAAGAACATTGTGTTTTGTAACAGATCGTATTTTAATCCGTATTGTCTGAATCATAAAGTATAAAATTGAAAAATAAAACGGGATTTCAAAAATACTGCACACAGTCGTTTGTATTATTTTAGCCGTCTGATAAAACGTATTAGGTACGACGTCATAATTTCAAAGTAAATAAAAGGAACCTTACATGTAACAGTCTAGAATATATATTTCCCAGAAACACGGTATGTTTACAAATACATTTAATTTCAATTTACATTAACTTTTAATTTGCATTACATTAATTTTTCATTTTATATTAATTAAAAATTGATGTCAATTTAATTTTAAAATTAGAAAACACGACCTGATTAAAATAAAATGATTGACACAGCAATATTTTACAGAAATTAAAAATATGTGAAAACCATTCTTTGACAATATAATGCGCGTTAAAATATAATATAAAATCTATATTATAAAAACAACATGTTAAAAGATATTCCATTTTAATTAAACTGACAGGCATAATTAACGAAGGTTATTTGAAAGGTGACGATAATATTTTAATAATGTGAGCCAAGATTTTGTATGTAACACTGGTTAATTTAGACTTTGTCGCGATTAACGATATTAAAACGTTCAGCGTTAGAGGTTTTAGCGATGGCGATTTGCGATAAATAAACACGTTTCGCGATGTAACTTCGCTAACAAAATGTTATCGCAAATTACAATCGCTGCGATGATTTATTGAATAAAAGCCAATTTGAATATGTAAATATGTTAGCATTAGGTTTATTTTTGAGTGTTTTTTAGTGTGTTGCCGCTAGATAATGTTTTTGTTGGTGTAAATACTTGCAAACTCACATAATATAGTTATTAATTTTGAGTTCAATCGCAGTGTTCAAAATGTTTTACTTTACTGTGCTTAAGGCTATGTGTGCTGGCTGTCTTAAAATTCACAGTGGCCCAGTTTCAAAAAATCCAACCGGTAGCGCGTAGCCGCCGCCCACGAGCCGTCACTTTTTTATCTTATCATTGTAAAATATACCTTAAAGAACAGTATTTAAAGCCCAAACTTGTATGCCAAATTATTTGCTGTATCAGAGTGGTGTTATACATTTTAAACAGACTGTTGCTTTGTTACTGGTGTCTACTCAAAGTAGTTACTTAAAATGAATCAATCATTATCTTAAATTGTCAAGAAACAAATTGGAACGCTGTCGATCAATAATATGACAGGTTGAAAACATTTCAATTCTGTTACACGTGGCCAGATTTATTAATACTTGACAATATGTTTTTTTTGAGTGACGTTTGAGAGTATGACAGTGAGATAACAATTTATTCTAATTGCGTACACAGTCGTAGAAATGGTCTTAAGTCATAGCAGACAGTGTAGTAGGTAGGTACCTATTTAATTTAATTTATTATTAATAAAAAATTACTTTGCCCCACATTAGGAATTTCCCTTTTACAAACATATAAAATCACATACACACACAAACAGACACGAAACAACTAACTACCTGTATGCCATACAAATTTGTTTAGCACGGGAATTGAACTCGCGACACACAGCGCGGCAGTCAATCGCTCAGCGAACCGTTTTAAAACGTGTCGTTGTAAAATCGTCATCGAAAACTCATCAATCTCGAAAACAGGAAACTAATTTCAATAATGGCCGCCTTTTGTTCATAACTGTATTTGATTTCATGTCAGCGAGTGTCCTGAATAAATAAATATAGTTCAATAGTAACAAAACTTGGTGAGCGATAGTTAATAAGGAAATTAATCGTTTAGCAAAATTAATTGTGTATCTTTTTACCCAACTGCGGCTAAGACCAAAAAGAGGTTTATGTTTGAGCTGTATGTTGATCCGTTTCTATATCCATGCGTGACTACTCAACGGCTTAATCGATTTTGATAAATGAGACATCATTCAATTCGTTTTAATGGCGCTAGTGTTATTGGGTACGTAAAATTCTTAATAAAATCAAAATGGCGGTTTCTTTTTGTTAATAACTAGTAATTCTAACTGTCCGTTAGTCTTTAACGTCTAAATAACTAAACCGATTTTGATGTAATTTGGTACTGAGTAAGTTCGGTAAGCTTAAACCCTAAGAAGGGACAATGGTTACTTTTTAATCCTCAATTTCGTCTGCATCTGCCATTTCTGGCAATTGCGCGGACAAAGTCGCAAACAAAAGCTAGTCAAGTTTTAAAACTGAAGACAATTTGATACTTTCTGATAATATCTTGTTAATAATACTCAAAACTTTGAACCCTTGATAAAACTATCGACTCATCTTATGAGAACTTTCAAAGTCCCATCACAGTTCAAGCATCATCTAAGTTAGCTCAGTAGCTTCAAGTTACGCTACATACGAGACATTATTGAAGTAAAGAAATAAAAAAAAAACTCGAGCACGAAGGATTCCATATTACCGCACACAATATTTAACACTACATACAAAAAAAAATAACATTTCTTTTATGGACCCCGTTAAATTAATACTTTTTTTATCATCATCAACACTCCAGCCGAACGATGTCCACTGCTGGACCAAGGCCTCCCCTAAAGATAGTTACCATGACCAGTCCCGCGCTGCTGTTTTGTTACATATGAAATTCACTTTCTGTGAAAATGTCAACTACATATTAAGGTTCACGAGACTCAGCCGGCTGATGACAAACAGAAACACGGACGGTTACGGAATTTAAAAAAAAAGGAAGTTTTATTTCCAATTAATCATTCAAACCCCAACAAAAGCAGTCAATGAATTCTAATTTTGAAAACAATGAAGAAAACATCTTTTAAAAATAGAAGGACAATATTCCTTTTGATACCAAAGATGAAAGGACAAGACAGTCAGGAATAATACATGAAAAGCCACTAACTTTAATTACAGTAAAGAAAAAACATAAAAGATAATACCGTAGTACTTTAGAGAATATTATGTAAATAATATAATAAACTCAGATTTATTTAGCATTAGATAAAGCTTTAGATAAAGTATAATACCTAACAGAGAGTTGGCAATGGTAGACGCTTGCAGTGCGTCGGTGACACAAAATATATTATGCTCTGAGCGAAAATCACGACCACTTTGCCGATAAAATATCAAATCGAATTACAGAATTCTTTTAATCGCTTTGAAAGCAAATAAAGTATAACACTTAAGTACCTTATCGATTTAAAAATCGATTTTTATAATTGTTCAATAAAATTTTGCAAATGAAATGCGATCTGAATTGGAAAATAATATTCAAGAAGTTAGAGCCCAGTCACACTGGAGCGGGTAACTTGCAAGTGGTGTCAGGTACTATAGTAGTATTTGCGAGCTCACACACGGCTGACCACCGATGTCTGTATTGTAGGAAGGAATGGAATATGTAAATTCCAATTTACCAACACAGATGTCCCTCAAATAGTGGGACGTACAAAGCAACTCCAACGGTCTGATTTTTGTAAGCAAAATACGCTCTGAGATGTTAAGTTGCAGATACCAGCTCGATATACAATACAATATATCGGTCCGATAAATCAGTCCTACGAAAAGTTGATCGTTTGCACCGTTTGTATGGAAAGCCCAATGTGGTAAGCGGTTACCCGCGTCACTGTGCGAGGGTTTTTAAATAAAATACTGAAAAAAGTGAATAACGTCAAAATTAAAACCATCATATTTAAATTAATCAGTAAAGTAAAGCAAATATTTACTGTAAAAGGCACGAATACGAAATTAATCGGTTAATTTTAAGTACTGCCATAATTATAAGCATTGATATTTATTTTTAGAGGGCTTGTGTTGAAGCATATTGTTGCTATACATTTAGATATTGTATTTAGAGTTAAATAAGTTTCTTTAAAAAACCCTTTAACATATTATGTATGCATCCCTTGCTTCTAAGCTTTCTCTTCTTCGCTGAGTATTTAAAATCTTATATCGATTTGATACAAAAATATTCTTAGAAACAAAATACATGTATACTTGTATCCTACAATATCTTTAAACGTCTCGATCCTTTTACTAAAATATAAAAATCATAAAAACATCACTAAATTCATCAATTACTTCATTAATCGTCATTTTATCATATATGATACGAAAATATTCTTCAAAACTGAATGAATGAATTTCTAACCTACAATATGTTGACACATCTTGATACTTTTACTAAATTAGTAGAATTATGATATTATCACTGTATTCGTCAAAAACTTCAATTTAGCTAGAAACATTTTCATGACAAACGTACAGACGTCAGCACGTCAAGGTATACAAAACTGTTAATCTTTCCCAATTGAACATGAACCTTATTCTTTCGTGATAAAGTTGAAAAATTATCCAAGAAATTTGACAGATTGTTGCAGCTTAATGTGCTGTCCTCTGTACGTATATAACTGTCTTCTTATAAATAACAATTAAATTTTAACCAATCCATGTATCATTATCGATATAAGAAAATTTTATGTAGTCGATAAATTGTACGCTTTTCTACTTTTTACCTCTATCTATGTCTGTAACTTTGTTAAATTTCTATGTAAAATTTTCTGCCTGACTTCGGACCAATATTGTTATTTTCGAATTTATTTTAAAGTAGAATTTTTCTACGCTTTCAGTAGTTTTTCTAAAAATTTTCACTGAATCTCTTTTAGGACCTATTTAGTGTGAGGTAAAATGAATGTTATTTTATGAATTGTAAGTCTCGTTATTCAGTCACTTAATTTATATTACACAACTCATTTTGCGTCGTCGTATGTCATAAAGACTACTGTATGAAAAGCAATGCTGCGTAAATTGTGCGACACAAAAAACAAAACTTACAACACACCAAATTACATTCGTTTAATATCACACTTATGCTTATAGCTTCATAATATTTCAACATTTCTGAGAGTTTTAACCTTACATTTTAGCCATACGTCACCATTATTATTATTTAAACTTCTATTTCTAAAATTTTAACCAACCTGTATTAATATCCTTCAAACCTTATCTAAAGTATCAAAATTCCCAGTCTTACTATAAAATGAACAAACTATTGCGAAGAATATTGTCTTAAGCTATATTTAAAATCGATACTAGTCATTCTACATGAATATTCGATAGTAAAATTCTATTATTGGATTGTCGATATTACTGTGCTCAATGTTGTAGCGTGTTGAGTTGTTATTTAATATTGAAAGGATTGTCGTCACTCGGTGTGTCGCTATCAAGTGCTTACGTATTCACTTTTTGCTATGATTATACTTAAATCATTTATTTCAAAAAAACCTTTCACAGGGCACTTTTTCTGGGAGTTGATCAGTAAGAATGTTGCAGCGTGTTGTTCGTTCCAAATAGTAGGCGGTCTTCTCGTCATCTGCCTAGCCCTTTCTCATCTTTCTTCAGATCAGCTACCAGTCTAACAGAGTGCAGCTGAATACCAGTATTTTACCTCCACAACACTGGGTTGTGGAGGTAAAATACTGTAACTGTACTGGGTAACGCGATACCCCGTGGAAAGACCGGTTGTCGGACATTCTGACAGCCAATAATGACTGTCAAAGAACTATAAAGTAGGTGATCTAATCTGTTGTTTAATAATTTGTTCATAATTCTCTATATTAACCAATTTTCAGCCAATTACAGTTCTATAAGTTCAGCTTACATGTTGAACTTTCTATCAAACTTCCTCATTCGATTTTCGCCACAAATTGCCGTCGAAAAGCTTTCCTAGTACCGGCTTTGGCTTTTTGAGCCAAAGTTTAATTATAATCACATCTCATCGATTCGTTTGAAAACGCGGGTTGAATATTCATTTAAGAGTTGATCAAAATGTACGTAAAGAAAACAAAGAGCCGTAGAATTTTAATTTCAAACTAAGCGCTTGTTCCCATGGGCAGCTTTTGTACTCGGATTTTTTGTCCGCTCGTTGGATTATCAACACCTACGAATCCACAGCTTGGAAAAAATCCTCCGCCTTAAAAATTTGCAAATACCGTGCACTGGCTTTTTAGCCGTAGATAAAGGTGCTAATAGAAAAAAGAAACGGAGAAATCCCAGACTGCTTGATTAGCCTCGTGGTCCCACACACACCTGAGGAGTGCGGGTCCTTGAATGACAAATACTGACTTAGCAGCAATCCTAAATCTAGATTTCGTCTGTGCTCTGTAGACACATTGAGTTCCAATCACATGGAACCACCATCTTTTTAAAATTGATTTCGCATAATGCAAAGACTGACAACAAAGCAATGACACTGAAGGTCTTCAAGATTCCACTTATCACTAAAGATTAATCAACAAAATTAAATGTTTCATCAGACTAGCACAATCTAATCCGACAAGTGCTTTTGAAACCCAGTTTTGATTTTAATGGAACTGACATGAATGTATGAAGCTGAATAAATATTGTTTAGAGATTCAATGTGACTTACGTGTGTTGTGGAATCGTTTGGGGTAAATGAAGTGTAGGTTCGTGTAGGATTTTTTTATTCAGGAGCGATCGTTTTTTAAATGTACAAGCCTTTTTATTTATGTACATTCAACAAAAGAGATAAGTATCCAGGGTCTTAAATATTGTTCAAGTTTTCTTGGAAAGCTTTAAAATTTGCTTGGAAAATTAAGTTGAATTTAAATCATATAAATTTAACAGTTCACACCATCATACCATCACACCTGTATTCTTCGAAGGGTTAGGCAGAGATGTACCAATGTACACCCACAGTTCGCCGTGTTTAAGTCCTATGTAAAAGGGGGCGAGTCTATTTCATTAGAATAAATTTAATTACGAAACATTTATCTTTCTATAAATATCTTTCAACTAAATCTAACTATCCTGGTTATTTATCTCTCTTGTTGACTGCTTCTGCTCATCAACGAAAACATTGTAAGGAAACTTGGACTTATAGTTAAAAGTTTAAAATCACCAGTTCACCTTGACCAAGCGTGGTGATCAATGCTCGTGTCTTCTTTGTACGAGAATAGACCATTGCCCTGTAGTAGGACAATAATAAGCTGGTGTTATAATTGGTATTAATCTTCTTCTTCTTCTTCATTCTTCTCCTTTGGCACAGTACTATCGACTCAAAATTTCATATTTCTATCTAAATGTCGTTCGTGTTTAGATTCCTCAGATTGTTATAACGTATTGTAATGTAAGATTTTTGTTTTGTAGTTATAACGAACTGATAGTGTATATAATATGATGTTAGTTCATTTTAGATGCGAATATTTAGTTTTTTTTCTTCGATTAAATGGGTAAAGCTCTCCGCAGACGACCGGTTTTTTGACCGATTTTTTGTCGATCGTGTATTCGTTTAGAATTAAAATGTTCCATTTACGCCGACAAAAAGATCTATCAAAAATTCGGTCGTGGGTGTAGAGGCTAAAGATTCGAAAGAAAAATGGTAACACAATGTAATCGATTGAAGAAAAAAAAGGAAGAAGTACTTCCTAATGAAAGATTTATGAAAGAATTTTTTTTTGCCCGTAGTTATACAAAAATTGGTAACAAGTTTGATACATCGATTGATAAGAGCAAGTTAATTTAAAAGTTAGAGCGGCCCAAATTTTTTTTTATTTCTCGTTTCATTCTCGAGTTTATCAACTTTTAAAATTCAATTTCATGGAAAAACTGTAACAAACGAACATTCGGACCGCCAATTTCATTATTTTTGTATGCCGTCCGCGATAGGAACAAACATTTTAATACTTATTTCGCATTTTGTGGTGTATTTTATTATTTAATACAAGAAAATTTTAATGACTTATGATCAGAATTTTTAGAAACATCTAAAATTAACAAAAAAATGTTCCTTATGGAAATTTTAACTTTTTACACTGGATTTATTTATTCTAAAATTATGTTTGATTTTTATAATAATTATGTAACAATATAACAATAATCATTCACATTTTATTCACAGCGAAAGTAAAATCAATTACGTCATAAATACAATAAAAAATTGTAAAATATTCATAATATACAGGTTGATGTTACAGAAAATTAAAAACAAACATAGATAAAGCCAACCGAATATTCGACGTTCAAAAATTGATGATTCATTTCTGTCCCATATCTATGAATAATTCAATGAAACCTTTGTTCAAATTGTAATTGATAGCGGAGGGCGCAAATATGAGTTCACGTTATGAAACCACGGATTATTAGATACAGCGAAAGTTCACATACACTGACAAATAATGTATTTATTTATCCGTATTTAACATGATATTTACATGAATGGTATCGTCATGTTTAATAAAATAATGGAATTATGTAAACAGGAAAAGTTTTTTTATTAGTGCGCATATTTTGGCTCAATAAACATAAAAGAATTCTAATAAGTTTAGTAATAAAACTTGGGGTTATTGTTTTTAGAAGATATTGTGTACTTTGAGACTTATTTTCTGTGTAATCGCCGCCGTCGGCGAGCGACTGTGGTCCCTGCGCCAACGCGATTTACTGACCGCTAATTTCAACAACTACTTTATTAAACAACTTTTTTATTATTATATTAATTTTATTCTTTAAACAATTATTTTTAATTAACTGATTTTTTTTTTTATGGACATGTACTATTACTAACACTGGAACAACCAAAAAAAAATTCCGCACATATTAAAAACTTTTCCTTTTTAATTTGACTGGTAATTAATAATAGACACGAATTAAACACATGATTGTACCTACTTATGATAACAAACAACTCCCAAAGAAACCATTTTTTTTTTT
This sequence comes from Caradrina kadenii, assembly GCA_947462355.1. Classification (NCBI taxonomy): domain Eukaryota; kingdom Metazoa; phylum Arthropoda; class Insecta; order Lepidoptera; family Noctuidae; genus Caradrina; species Caradrina kadenii. The sequence goes on along the minus strand of OX381690.1, from coordinate 11,288,332 downwards.
AGTAAGCACTAACCATTAGCTGTAATTTAATTTAATAATCCTTTTATACAAACACAAGAGACCTGCCCGCGACTTCGTCTGCGTTGCTTATTTCACCCGCGTTAAGTTACATCTTTGGTTATTGCTCCGCTCCCGCCAGTCATAGCGTGATGTTGTATAGCCTTTGTAACTCAGGAGTAATGTAGCAAAATGTTGGTGAAAATTTGTCAAAATCGGTCCAGTAGTTTCGGAGCCAATTCGGTACAAATAACAAACAAGAAATCTTTCCTCTTAATAATATTTGTATAGAAGAAAACTATTCAACTTAGACCGTGCATTATTCTTTTTTCATTCAAATATAAACCGTAAGGAAAGCGGGCGAGCGCACACTTTTGCGATTTTAGTTGAAAAAATATCGTTTCTTTGGGAAAGTGGTTTGTTTTTAAGAGTACAATCATACTTTAATTATTATCGGTCACTAATTAATTTTCAGTCATCTTATATTTACTGTTTTAAATTAAAAGCATGTAATGAAAAATAATGATAGTATATTACAATGGTATATAATTACCTGAAGAAAGATGTATAAACTATTAAAAATAGCAATGTAAAAATATGCCACACTATAAATAAATTTTAAGTAGAGAAACTTCTATTTACCTTCTTGTTGTGTTAAAAGAGCCTTTATGTATAACGTAATAATGCTTTTTTTCCTGTGACCTGTCGATATTATTTAGTACGTTGGAAGATTTTTTATTTGTAAATTATAAAGCAGTGCTTGAGCCAAATAAGCATAGGCATATATTTAAATACCTAGTGTGTGAAATCCACCTTTTTTAGACTTGGAAAATATGAGTTTTAGGTGCAAATTGACAAAATTAACGCTCATCAATATTTTGTTTAGTAAAATTTCAATAAAATACAACTCTTTGTAATCCTAATAATGTATTATTTGTAATTTATGGTTCCTAAATATAGTTACTGGCCTATTATGCTTTACTGGACCCAATGCGCGGTCGACAAAGATCATTTTAATTTCAGATGTAAACATTTAAATAAATTAAACATTATTTAAATATTTAAATCAGTTTTTTCATTGGTGGTGGTGATGCAGTGGCCGCATAGTGCGATGATCTTTACAAAAATAATTAGATACATAAGCCACATGCAAGCTTACGAACGACACCCACGATTTTGCCTCTGTCCTAGACTACAGTTAAGAGCAAACTATCAAAAAAATGCCTTGACTTAAATGGGTTGGATCACATCATCATCATTATCAATTATTGCATTTTTCTTAAAATCAATTTCAAAAATAATAATAAAAAAAACCTTTTATTATTTTTTTGTGTTAAAAATGTTACCACCCTGTATAAAACTTAGCCGACTGCGCATTAGAACTTCGTTTAAGCGTTTATTTTCTGACATGTTTATCTCTAGACTAAATTCAACTTCTCTAGCTACTTATAAATAGATACTAAATGTGGATGTATTTAATTTTGTAGATAAATGAATGTCATAATTTTAAAATCATAACTTGAAACAGCCTGTGGTTAGAAGTTGGCTTTTAAAATGGACATTACGATTCGATCTTGATAGTAATTTCATGGTGGACTTAAAAACTGGATTATCCGAAGTACGTTTTTCACCATCGGAACGAACGACGTACGTCGAGCGTGTATGTTATAATGCATTAATTATTTTCCTCGATACACTCACTATACAAGGTATTAATTTATTTATTTATTTATTTATTTATTAAAACTTTTTGCACATAATGTAAATAATACATTGTACAAAGGCGGACTTAATGCCTTTGGCATTTTCTACCAGTCAACCTTTAAAACCTTTTAAACAAGGGACTTACTTTACGAAACGTAAAAACACGAAAAAATTCAACCGCTCCATACATTTGTTTATTTATTAAAACTTTATGCAGGAATGTAAAAAAAAATACACCGTACAAAGGCGGACTTAATGCCTTTGGCATTTTCTACCAGTCTACCTTAGGGCGATGCAGAGACAAAACATAGTGGATGCAAAGAACAGAAAATATTCAGGAATAAAATATATACATACAAACAAAATATACAAAGTAGAGTGAGGACAAAATACATAGGTGGAGAAATATAACAAATTAATTGTAGGACGAGTCTGCCAACTTCTTATGCAAGTGCTCGCGAGCTTTTATCTTGAATGTGAACCGACTGGTGGCCATCCTGATATTCTGAGGAAGCGCATTCCAATTCCAATTTACGTTCGCATCGCTCTACATCATGTAAGGAACAGCTGATTTTTTTCGCAATATTAAGTTTGATTTCATAGTGAAAGTGGTTTATTTTCATAAGCACTACTTTCTTTTAAAGAAAGTCCCTTGTTTAAACTAACATCTTGTATAAATCTCAGTATTTTGACATGTTGTCACATTAGTTTGCACCCGAGTGAAGCAGAGTGGGGTCGCTTGTGTACCCAAGGATTTAAATCGTAAGATGTGCTCTGCCGCGTCAAATGGTCACATTTTTTCGTATATGTTTCGTCGTAAAAAAGTAAATTTCATTGGAACCAGAAACACGAGCTCACATTTCTTAGTATTGCCATTTGATATACTTAATGGGCGTAAAAAAAGACTTTAGAAAGATGAAGGTAATGACATGTTCTTATCATCATTGTGATCTGATTCTTGATCTGAAATCGGAAATATTGAAAATCAAAGTTTAAGGTTTTTATTACGAAAATTAGCTTTAGGTATACACGGTTACTTTTCATTTACCTGCCATATTTCGGGGGGTGTAAGTACTGATGAATTCGAACAACTTTTGCTAAGGGACCAACCCAGAAATATGAAAAAAAAATTCCGCTGTTCTGTAGACTTTTTTCATATTTCAGAGTTGATTCCATTATGAAAGTTGTTAATATTCGTGAGTACTTTCACGCCCCCCCATCCACATATACACATACACACTCAGACACACTCTCAAACACACACACTCAAACACACATACACACACACACGCAATGTTTTTCGTGCATTTCATTGCGCGCAATAAATAATAATTTTTCCCATGTAGCCGCCACGAGTCGTGAGCACAAACGTCAAGTTCATTTTAGGATTTTTAGGTTCCGTTCTGGGTTGTTTAGGGGCGCCGACGTTGCACGCGATCGGCCCGACAGACGTAGCAATAGCGTGCTGCGTCGGCGACCCAAAAAACCTAGAAAGGAGCTCATAAAAACCCATAAATTAACTTAAAGTTTGTGCTCACGACTCGTGGCCGTTACTATACCAAAAATAAAAGTCATAATTTCTGGTCAATGTTTGATGTTAAAAAAGTTTGATGAGCACAATGCCTGTGTTTTTTTTACACCTCGTATAATAAATGGTAATACATATATAATTTAAACACTGGTACCTGTGTACGTTTACTTACGAGTGACGAAAACCAAAGTCAAAGTCAAATCATTTATTTCAATTAGGCCATTAAAAGGCACTTTTGAATGTCAATTTACCACCATTTTTTAGGTACTGCAGTTCACCTAAAAGGTCTTCCATGCAATCAAGAAAAGTGATAGATAGATTCAAAAAAGTAGGTATGATTCGAATGCGAGAGAGAGATGGATATGGTTTTAAAAGCTATGACATTCAATGTTAAATGTTAGTTGTAAAAGAGACAGCACGCTGACAGTGGTTACAGTTATTTGTGTTATTTTGATAATAATTATTGTTAAAATAAAGTGTTTGTTAAGTACTAAACGTTGGGCTTTTATTGTTAACATCTGGTCACGCTGTGGGTTGTTCGTAAGAGATACCGCGCCCCCGGAACGCAAAGGGCACAGGAAGGAACATGGGTGGGTTTTAGTCAGTAAAAGTCTGACACTCCCTCCCGCCCCGCCCAGGGCGGGAAAAGTTATTTGATGATTTCCCACCCCGCAAAAAAAAAACATCTGGTCACCTTTTTAAATGAGTCTATTTATTGACCTTTACGCCCTGCTCCCACGTCCTACTTTTTGTAGGACCGATTATTTATTTATAACTGCCACGTTGGCCTAGTGGCCCTAAGCTCGACTGCTACGCTAGAGGTCTTGGGTTCCCAGGTCGAGCAAAAAGTGTTATTGGGTTTTTCTATGAAATTCTCAGTAGCATCTCGGAGTTAGGATTTGTGCCCGGTTAATGGCAATAGGCTCGCCCCCTATTACATGGGACCTAAACATACCGGCGAACTGTGGGTGTACATTGGTACACCTCTGCCTAACCCTTCGGGAAATACAGGCGTGATGGTGATGGTGCGATTATTTATCGGACCGTTCAATAGATCCATCATTTCGTGAGACTGACTTTTTGTAAGACATTTGCGTTGATCGTTCATATATTGGTATTTATATAAGGAACATATGAATATCAATGTAACGAAGCAGATTGTATCTCTCCGACAAAAAAATCGGACACCGATTGTGGACGTGGGCGGACAGCCTTATAAAAAGAATTACGCAAGCTATACCCCGCGGTTCATCCGCGTAAAATTACGTCTTTGATTACTGCTCTGCCCCCGTATGTCGTAGCGGGATGATGGTGTATCTCTATAAAACAAACAAATATTAAGCCGTCTGCCCCTCTGTTTGCTTAGACCTTTTAAACTACGAAACGGTTTTTTGCGGATTTCATCAATAGATAGAGTGATTCAAGAAGTAGGTTTATACTTATAGAACATCACGCTACGACCTACGGGAGAAGAGCAGTAACCAAAAAGGTAACTGAGCAAAAATACAAAAAAGTATTTCTTGATAGAAGTTACTTATGTGTCAAAACATTGGTTATTGGTTTTTTCTACAAAATTATGGGCACTGGCCTTCTGGTTTAACATTTACGTCTATCGTGTGATTGCATACGAATGCACCACAAAAACAACGAATTCGGCAAAAAATAAAACGAAACCCGAATTCGATTTCAGGCCAAAGTGTTCACTGTGGAATAAAATTGGATTCGAACAAAAAAAAGTGACAATCGGCCTGTTTTGAGAGATAGTGTGAGTGAGATGTATGGTTTGAAATATATTGTAGGTACTTCAGTTGAACCGACGTAGTTAGTATATTTATACTAGCATCTGCCCGCGGCTTCGTTAACCTAGTGGTTCTAAGCGCGACTGCTGCGCTAGAGGTCTTGGGTTCGATTCTCAGGACGAGCAAAAAGTTTTATTGGGTTTTTCTATAAAATTCTCAGTAGCAGCTCGGAGTTGGGATTTGTGCCCGGTTAATGGCAATAAGCTCGCTCCCTATTACATGGGACTTAAACATACCGGCCAACTGTTAGTATGCATTGGTACGTCTCTGCCAAACCCTTCGGGTAATACAGGCATAATGTTATGTATGTAGGAAATACATAATCAGGATAAATTCTAGGTAACTCCCGACAGAAGAATAGGAATCCCGACCGCAGCTAACAAAAGAACTAATAACTTTGAAACCGAAAAACCGATATGCATAAAACATAACTAAGAACATTCCCGATTAATTCAACTTTCAAACAAAAACAAACTAAATCAAAATCGGTTCAGGCGATTGGGAGCTACGATGCCACAGATAGACAGACAGACACACACAGACACGTCAAACTTATAACACCCCGCCGTTTTTGCGTCGGGGGTTAAAAATGATAGCCATGCTAAAATAACCTAAGCCCGGTGACTACAGAATCACAATCTTACTACAATATAAATACAAAAGTTTAGATGGACAGGTGTTTTTTACACAATCACGCCAAAACGACTGGACGGATCTGGATGACAGGCAAAGATAAAGATTACAATCTGGAATAGAACAGAAGCTACTTTTTATCCCGTGGGATGATAAATCAACTTTGACGCGCAGTCGCGGACAGAAGCTAGTCTGATCAAATAACGTCACAACATTTATACAGTATCAAGTTTCGAAGAAATATTGCTTTTATTACGATAAAAGAAAATATTATAAATGTCAAGCCGAAGCCAACGAGTCTATCTGAGACCGCTTGGGAGTCTGCAGACACTTATAATGGAAGATGAGACTGATTTTATCCCATTCATCTTAATTTATATACGTCGTGACTTTATGTCGTGTTTATTTTGAAGAATATGATAGTATCTTGTAACATTATTACAAAATATGAAAGTTTGTATGTTTGCTTATTTTTTACTCTGAACGGCTGAATGGAATTAGCTGAAATTTAGGTACCCATTGCTCACCGTCCACAGGCCCGCGTCTACGGTGGCTCGGAGTCATCTCGCGGCTCCCGACTACCGGAGCGTCTACCGGCGGCTGGGACGGGAGACTCTCTGCCTCAACCGTCCCGCCGCCTCCTTCTCTAGCATAACTCCTTTGCAGAAGGAGGCGACTGCTTCCCGTTCCCCCTCGCTCCGGACCATGGCTGCACCAGGGCTGGACGCGACAGTTCGCGCCCGCCGATGACCGCCGCGAGGGCCCTGCGGTACTCCGCCCAAGCGGGGTATACCGTGTCCTCGGGGCGATCCACGCAGTGGTGACACTCCGACGTTTCCTCCTGCCTGATTCGGTGCAGGAACCTCCCGAAGCATCCATGCCCGGTGAGGACCGGCGTGAGACGGTAGGTAAGGGCGCCGTGCCGCCTCTCTAACCACTCCTCAAAAAGGGGACTTACCGCCTCTATTAAGGCGAGCCCTGCATGAGGTTGGCATAGCACATCCGCGCGTCATTCGTACAGGCGTGGGAGGACCAACGCCTCCAGATCCCACGGTGGTAATCCGGCAAGGAGTGTCGCTGCCTCTTCGAAGATCGTAGGATGATAACTCAGGGTTAAAAAATAATCCTGGCTAGCACAAAAACTAACCGTATTAATAATTAATTAGTTTGTAATCATTAGGAGATCAAGTATGATTTAAGATCAAAGTTCATAAAATAACGAAAAGTTTGACAATTCACACTTATCGATAAAAAAGTGTGCAAATAACCAGCAATAGTCCACCGCGTCAAATTAAACTTAAATTAAGATAACGGAAGGTTCAAAATCGACTGCTACAATAACATTTCAGCGGGTAAAATATCACTTCAAATTGCATTATTCAAAGTCTAATCTTGTCAAAAGCTATGACGGGATAGCCATTAAGCCCTGATCAAAGACGATAGATAACCAATATCTATCGAGATTGCAGCTTCCTTATCCCTACCACAGCATCTATGGTAACTTGAGATGTTTACATTATATTCTCTGCAATCAACTGATTAGACTGGAAGGCTGTTAAACGCAAAAGTCAAATAATTTATTCAAATACTAACTATATTTCCCGTGATGTCGCTCGCGTTCAGTTACGTTTTTGGTAGCTGCCCCGCTCCCGTTGCTCGTAGCGTGATGTTATATAGCCTATAGTATTCCTCATGAAGCTAACTATTTTTTTAATTGTTACAGAGATTAACCCGTTTAACCAAACACACAAAACACTCTTCAGTTTCATTATTTATTACTCGTAGTATAGATTCAGAGACGACACAAGCATTGATCACCACGGTTCCTCAAGGGGGATTGGTGATTTCATAGAATATAACACAAAATTAAAAATTTTAAGTAACCCCCGACAGAAGAATAAAAATACCGACCGTAGCTGACAGAAGAGCTCATAACTTTGAAACCGCTGGACCGATTTCCATCAAGCATAGTGCTAAGAACACTGCCGACTAATTCATCTTTCAAACACAAAAAACAAAATCAAAATCGGTTAATGCGTTCGTGAGCTACGACGCCACAGACAGATACACACGCATAAACACAGACACGTCAAATTTACCCGCCGTTTTTACGTCGGGGATTAAAAAATAGAATAATTGCACTTTCACCTGGGCTAGAGAATTAGCATTGCCATCCAACGTGGCAATGCCGCCAGTCTTTTGGCGACTTTTCCAGTTAACGGCGATGCGGAGGAATTTTTTGATAGCAATATGGTTTTAGTTTTTTTTTTATTATTAATCTATACTTATAATAAATCTGTAGAGAGGTCAATTCTGTACATGAAATATATTTCCAAAATAACTGTCAGGGGGTGATTAGGGATCGATACTGATGCCAAAAATGCAATCAGTAAAATTTTTGTCTGTCTGTCTGTCTGTCTGTTTAACCGTTATAGAAGCATAAACTACTCGACGGATTTTAACGAAACTTGGTACAATTATTTTTCATACTCCTGAGTTGGTTATAGTATACTTTTCATAACGCTACAATCAATAGGAGCAGAGCAGTGAAGGGAAATGTTGGGAAAACGGGAGAAGTTACTCCATTTTTTAAGCTTCCGTTGCGTGTGCAACCTTAATGGTTAAAGCTACACAGAAATCATGTATGACGGAATTGTTCTCCTTAAAATCATATAAAAAATATCCCACAACAGCATATGTCTATCTTCTATGGTTGACTCACAATATCACGTGTAACTCCCGATAGCTTAGCAGTTCGAAGCTCTCTGATTATATTTGTCTACTCTTACTACGCGCTGACGGAGTCGCGGGCTCAGCTATTAACAATAATATTGTGCGGTTCCGTATTGCGATATTTTTCAACAGTATTGTAGATTGACATATTATATTTCCCTACTAAAATATGAAAATTAATCTGTCTGTTACATCAAAACCACTGAACCATAAGGAAGGACATAGGCTAATTTTGTTTTACGAGAAACGACGGAAACGCGGACGAAGTCGGGGGCAACAGCTAGTCTTTCATAATTTTATATGTATGCATGTTCAGGTTGGATAATAAAAAGTAATAATAAAAAAATTGTCAAAGTTCTTTCTTCATAACGAAACTCAGATTCCAACCACTACAAGTCTGTTATTTATTTGCTTACAACTACAACTTATCCCAGAAGTTACACTTGGTTGTAGTTTGCAAATGATGCTAGGAATTATTTCGTATCCTACAGTGACGTAATTGATAGTACAACTTAATTTTACGCCCTGTTTTCTTCTCTGCTGCCGTGGAAACATACAGGATTGCACTTGTAGCGTGACCCACTTGAATTTAAAAAAAAAACGATATATTTAACTATTGCCCATCAAATCAAGTAACATGGATTGAAAATTATTGCTGGGAGATGACTTTCTTTTTGGTGTGCAAAGTCTCTGTTTACGGCAGCGTGCATAAAATAGTGCTTACGGGTCCAGGAGCAGAACATTGGTCGAGGGGGTATTAAAAGTTTTAACATTGAAAACCAACTGAACTGCGTCGTTAGCCTAGTGGTCCTAAGTGCGACTGCTACGCTAGAGGTCCTGGGTTCGAAATTCTCAGTAGCAGCTCGGAGTTAGAATTTGTGCCCGATTGATGCCAATAGGCTCACCCCCTATTACATGGAACCTAAACATACCGGCGAACTGTGTGTGTACATTGTTACACATCTGTACACATTGTTCACTCTGTTGTTCAATCTCTGATGTTGTTGTTGTTCAATCTGTGTTGTTTCACGCCTGTGCGTGATGGTATGTAATTGAAAATAATTTTAATTGAAGCACCAAGCTTTCTTAAGGAGGGATTAGCAATTTTAGACTTATATTTTTTACAAATCCAGCTTTCCTTACAATATTTTTCTTGACCAATGACAGAAATGTCCAAAATAAACTTGGAAAGTACATCTGAATAGAAAAATCACACTAGAACCTGCCCATGTCTGTTGCAAACCCACAACTTAGTGCATGGGCCATCACGACTGACTGCCAATAATTTTGACAAAATAAATCGTTTCGGTTTTCAACGCAATTATGGCCCGTATGTTTACTATGAGTGAAGTAGAGGTAAACGGCTCAAATGCATTTTTAATTCGCTCGCCGCGCCTTGGGTGAAGTACTTCTTGAAAATAAATGTTGGCTCGTAAAAAACTCGTGAAGAATCGTCCCGAGTTCAGTACTAGGTTCAAACAACGTACAAATTAATTCAAGCAATCACGTAAAAGTCTGTTTTTAAATATGTAAGTTTTAATCTATGTCCTAGAAAGATACTTGAAACTATGATTTTATTTTGTTCTTTACTTTGCACTAACTACGCCTTCGAACTAATGACTACTACTAATTCTTCTTTAATAATTATTTATTTTTGCGTATGGTTTTTGGGAGGAAAAAAAATCAGCTGCTTCATTCAAATCTTACTTCCTACTATCCCACTTAATCCTGCTTATTATTATTAATGCGAAAGTTTGTGAGGAAGGATAGATGGATGTTTGTTACTCTTTCACGCTTAAACAGCTGAACGGATCTGGATGAAAATTTGTACTGAGATAGATTGTAGTGTGGAATAACACATAGGATAGTTTTATCTCGGAAAAATATATTGTTTCCGTGGGATAATATATAAAATTTGACGCGGACGAAATAGCAGGCTAGTATATTACTATGTATTTATTCAAATATGTTTAAATGTTTGGAGAAGTTGATAATTTAATCATGATTTCAAGGGTTTTTTTTATTTTGGTGTGGGAAATCATCAAATGACTTCCTCCACCCTAGGTGGGGCGGGACGAAGTTTTAGACTTTTACTGACTAAAACCCATCTATGTTCCTTTTGCGTTCTTGGGGCGCGGTATCTCTTAGGAACAACCTGCAGCCCCGGCAGGCATCGGCCCTGAGTGGCCCCTTCTAAGATTGCTGACATGTCTTTGAGGCGCGCGTGGAACACGAATGCACCGACGACACGGCCTGTCGTTATGCAACGTTCGGACGGTGAGCTACCCATTGCTCACCGTCCACAGGCCCTCGTCTACGATGGCCGGGAGTCGCCCCGCGACTCCCGACGCCCGGACCGTCTACCGCGACGGCTGGGACGGAAGACTCTCTGCCTCAACCATCACGCCGCCTCGGGTAAGTCCTATAGTCAAATTAGTTCATAATGATAACAAGACCCCGAGATGCCAATAATAATGACCCCTTTTCAGGATTATGGCAAACAAAGACTAACGTTGTAAATTTCTTTTTTGTTAGTTTGTATAGTTTTAAACGCTCTTGTCTTTGGACCTACCAGTTGAATTGGAAAGGTTATTTTGTATATGATAGTCAGATTGATGAAGAATATTATAAGCAATATATCATCACGCTATGACACACAGGAGCGGAGCAATAACTAAAGACACGACCACGCGCGAGAAGTCGCGGGTAGCAGCTATAGTATATAGCTATAATAATATATTTAGTTTATATAAGGGACATACTTTAAGGGAGTGTAATACTTATGAAAATAAACCACTTTCACTATGAAATCAAACTTCAAATTGCAAAAAAAAAAACAGCTGTTCCTTACATGTTGTCGAAATACGCGAACATAAATGTATGGAGCGGTTGATTTTTTTTTTCGATTTTACGGTTCGTACTATAATAAAAGTTGGTCATTTCCATGAGTACCGCCCCCCCTAAAAAAGTATCTCGTTTACTCTAACACTGTGTTTAAAGATAAATTTACACGAATGTGACATTTAGCCGCACTTTGACTGCTTTGTTAGCCTAGTTGTCCTCAGCGCGACTGTTACGCTAGAGGTCTTGGGTTCGATTCCCAGGTCGAGTAAAAAGTGTCATTGATAATGGCAATATGCTCGCCGCCAATTACATGGGGCCTAAACATACTGGTGAACTGTGGGTGTACATTGGTACACTTCTACCTTACCCTTCGGGGATTACAGGCGTGATGCCTCACACGCTAATTCCTTGTCTTTGTAATGTATAAATGTATTTAACATACATACCATCACGCCTGTATTCCCCGAAGGGTTAGGCAGAGGTGTACCAATGTACACCCACAGTTCGCCGGTATGTTTAAGTCCCATGTAATAGGGGGCGAGCCTATTGCCATTAACCGGGCCCAAATCCTAACTCCGACCTGCTAGTGAGATTTCTATAGAAAAACCCAATAACACTTTTTGCTCGACCTGGGAACCGAACCCAAGACCTCTAGCGTAGCAGTCGCGCTAAAATGTATTTAATATTACAATTAATTTAGCTTTCATTTCTAATTTGTAGCACTGAGTACGTATTGCAGTACTTTGAGTGACTTTTATTTTTAATAGATCTTTTTGACATCAGTATAGTTTTATGGAATTGTACAACTTATTGTAATACATTTTTTTTAAATAGTATGTATGGAGTTTCTTGCCCGTTCTTCTCCATACGAAACTACCTTTTGGAATAGGCAACTAGATTCAATATTTGTAATTATAACATGTAATTGACGTTCCAAAGTGCCTTTTAATGGTCTAATTTAAATAAATGACTTTGACTTTGATGGTATGTAAGTGTGACATTTCCACCATTCTGTGAGATACAATTCCACAGCTTCTTGTTATCTTAGCTTTATTTGCGGCGTGTACCTACAGCTAAGCGGCAGCGGAGTGCAACTTCTTGCGGTCCGACTTGTGGAGCTGGTATGAACTTCGTGGAAAAGCGATTTAGGTGCGAAGATAACGCACAAGATCAATTATTCCAGCCTCCGGGCTGTTACTTAGAATTTTCTAGTTATAATACCCAACAACATTTTTCCCGACCTGGGAATCGAACCCAGAATTACATGCTCAGCAGTCATATCTGAGACTACGAGACCAACAGGCCAGTAAGACACAGGTAAACATGAGCGATAGTACTGATTGAACCACCCCCTTTTTGCCAACTACTGGGTTCAGGTATTAAAAATTATTACAGACTAGCGAACTGCCTGACACTTCATCCCATCCGCGCGTGGCTTATTTCACTAGCGTTTTTTTTTTTTTGGGGGGGTGGGAAGTCATCAAGTAACTTCTCCCGCCCTGGGCGGGGCGGGAGGGAGTGTCAGACTTTTACTGACTGAAACCCACCCATGTTCCTTCTTCTGCCCTTTGCGTTCCGGGGGCGCGGTATCTCTTACGAACAACCCGCAGCCCCGGCAGGCATCGGCCCTCAGCGGCCCCCCTTCCTTTTGCTGACATCTCTTTGAGGCGCGCGTGGAACACGAACGCGCCGTCGACACGGCCTGTCGTTATGCAACGTAAGGACGGTGAGCTACCCATTGCTCACCGTCCACAGGCCCTCACTAGCGTTAAGTCCGTGTGTCGTAGCGTGCTGTTATATAGCCTATGTTACTCAGGAATAATGTAGCTATCTATTGGTGAAAAAAATGTTAACATCGGTCTAGTAGCTTCGGAGTGTATTAGGTACCAACAAACAAACAAATCTTTATTCTTTACAATATTAGTATATACTAGCTGTTGCCCGCGACTTCGTTCGCGTTCACTATTTTATTGGTTTCAATCTTGTTTTCGCATACCCCTCTTTTTTTAAATTAAAGTAAATTTAAAATAATAATAAATAATAATACCCTAACTTACTTCTTATAACATCAGCTATCTGCGAGTGAAACTCCCGTCAAAATCGGTTCAGCCGTTTCAGAGATTAGTCGGTACAAACAAACAGACAGACAGACAAAAATTTTAAAAATTGCTTTTTTTATTGTGTTAGTACCGTATACATTTTTATACGCATTTAGTGAAAAGCTTGTAATTTAAAATTACAAACAGACCCTTCAATTTTATTTATTTGTATAGATGTATCAACGGTACGAAAAGAAGAAGAAGAAGAACTCAGATTCATCATTTCTCATCGACTTTTATCAAATCGCTGTCTCTTACATCTCACACCACACATTCCACAATTTTGCTATAGAAGCCACAACTCAAGTGTGTACAAGCCACATTTCAGGTCTGCGAGACTTACTGATTTGTTGCTCAGACATACTCAACTAAGTGAGAGTTGAGTCTAGAGCAAAATGTTTGAGTATTGTTGAGTCTGTTTGAGTATTGTTCTGGTAAGACGAGAATAATAATTATATTTTAAAGTTCAGTTTGTGTTTCGCCTTAACTATTGCCTAAGTAATTTGGTTTGAATCAGTTACCGCCTCGCCGCATAAGTTTGAGATAATTGGTACCTAATAGTTTGTCGATATTAATTGGTGTTTGTTAATGAAGAGGTTAAAAATATAATAGCTATTATAAAGCTGAAGAGTGTGTTTGTTTAAACGCACTAATCTCAGAAACTACTGGTTTGATTTGGAAAAAAAAATCTTTTGTGATTTGAAAAACTCTTTTGTCGAGGAAGGTTACTGCTCCGCTCCCGTGTGTCGTAGCGTAATGTTATGTAGCTTAAACTATTCCTCGTGAATCTGGCTATCCTAACTAATATTACAAATGCGAAAGTAAGTTTGTTTGTTTGTTTGTTACCTTTTCTCGCCTAACCCACTGAACCTATCATCATGAAATTTTGCATACACGTTGTCCGGTGTACAGAAATGTACATAGGGTACCTTTCATCCCGAACAAAAGTATTGTTCCCGACGAAAACAAAATAACGTCCTTATGACGATAGATGGCGCCACGTGTCTTTCAAATCATGATTAATTTAAATGTAACATTTGTAAAGTTTGTTTCCAATTCGACTACAAGTTCCAGAGATAAGCGCGTTTAAGCATACACACAAACAGACAAAAAACTCTTCAGCTTATTATATTAGGAGATTGTTATTGACTACAATATGTATAACTAGTCTATGTTTGCATAGAGTGCGATGTCCAGTACGATCCCTTTAGGGCAAAATGATTTGAGGTCGTGTCACTGTCACGAAGCTGTGACCACAACTTGGGGTAACTTTGACCCTACACACGATCAGTTTACCCTGGCTTTCTGTTAATTATTTGAGAAGTTGGTACAGTTAACAAAAGAGATAAGTAACTAGAAACGTCAGATACAAAAGACGATATAGGCAGCTAACGAAGCCGAAAGGTCTGTCCGTCATTCCGATAAAAAAGTATGCAAAAATGCATACTTTTTTGGGAACTCGCTACTTAAGGAGATATTGAACGTCAAACTATCAACTTTCGTTTACATATACCATCACGCCTGTATTCCCCGAAGGGTTAGGCAGAGGTGTAACAATGTACACCCACAGTTCGCCGGTATATTTAGGTCCCATGTAATAGGGGGCGAGCCTATTGCCATTAACCGGGCACAAATCCTAACTCCGAGCTGCTACTGAGAATTTCATTGAAAAACCCAATAACACTTTTTGCTCGACCTGGGAATCGAACCCAAGACCTCTAGCGTAGCAGCCGCGCTTAGGAGCACCAGGCTACCGAGGCAGTCAAGTCGTTTACATATTTTAACAAAAACAATATAATAAAATAATGATACCAGCCTATTATTGTCCCACTGCAGGACAAAAGCCTCTTCACATGCAGAGAAGGCACAAGCATGATCATCACTCTTGCTCAAGGCGTATCGCCAATTACAGACTCAGTCCAGGTTTCTTAAAGATGTTTTCCTGCACCGAAAGCAGTGATATCCAAGATAAATTTTGAAATTACATGTGAATTGAAAGAGTCATATTGGTACTTGCCCTGTACGGAACCTCATGAATGAAGAACCTGCACCACTAGGCCATCACGACATGACGGCAAGCGTTGGGTGGCTCGCCGTCCGCTCAGAACCTGGCTCGGGTCGACGACGCGTGTTCTACGCGCCTCAAAGAGTTGTCAGCATAGTAGACGGGACCCGCCAGGGTCAGTGGCTGGCTGGTTGCGGAGTTTGTTTCAAAGAGTATCCGTGATCCTGGAACGCAAAGAGCATTAGGAAGAACACACATAACATACCAACACGCCTTTATTCCCCGAAGGGTTAAGCAGAGGTGTAACAATGTACACCCACAGTTCGCCGGTATGTTTTGGTCCCATGTAGGCATGTAATAGGGGGCGAGCCTATTGCCATTAACCGGGCACAAATCCTAACTCCGAGCTGCTACTGAGAATTTCATAGAAAAACCCAATAACACTTTTTCCTCGACCTGGGAATCGAACCCAAAACCTAGCGTACCAGTCACGCTTAGGACCAGTAGGCTAACGAGGCAGTTCACGTATACAGGAGGTAGGAAGAACACCGGTGGTTTAAGTCAGTAAGAGTCTGGGACTCCCTCCCGCTCCGTCCAGGGCGGAAGAAGTTATTTGATTATTTTTCCAATCCTCAAAAAACAACGCCATTCCTACATAAGTAAGTAGTTCTCAAAAGGTTTTAAATAGTTTTTTAAAATTCTCTTCACTTATTGACGTCGCTCATTTAAAACAGCCCATAGCTTTGCAGTAATTCATTTATTATCGATTAATTTGACTCGGTCGCCTAATAACTTATTTAGAACCTTCCTTTTCAAGGTAAGTCAACATACGTGTTGCAGTAATTAAGCCATTCGAGTTTATGTTGAAGTATGAAATCGATTTTTTAATTGTTTTCCCTAGGTATATATTTGTATCTGGTCACTGTATTTCAAAGCGATGCCACTTTATACTTCTGTGCTAATACTATCATATAAAGAGGCAAAGTTTGTTGGTTTTTTGTCTGTCTGTCAGTGAACTTATTCTTATTACGCCACGAAAGTTTTGAAAAATAGGTTTTGGACAACTTGCGTAGCCTGTCGCGCTGCCACCAAATCAAAATGCAGCAATTTAGCTAGCAAATATCGTCAAAATCGATGTTTCGTGGTCTTAATTATTTTCCTCCAAAACTTAATCAATTTCAAAATTACCTAGCCAGGCGACAAGGACACAGACTGCAACTGACGGTTCTGTTTTAAATTTTTGTCATCAGAATTATTCTTAGCAAGCAAAAAGCAACGTCAAAAATAAGGAATACGTTTGTATGGAAAAATGGCCCCAAGCGAAAGCTTTTTCTATTTTTTTTTGGTTGCCCTGGTGGAATATCCTTATGGATGTCCACCGCCCGGTGGGGGGGGGGGTTGGTCTGTCAGATTCTTACTGACTTAAAACCGTCCCGGTGTTCTCTTCCCACACTTACGCCGGGGATCCTGGGAGTCAGTGCCTAAAAATCGCCATCGTAAGTTATACTAACAATATTTTCGAGGCATTTACTTGAATAAAGAGACATACCATCACGCCTATATTCCCCGAAGGGTTAGGCAGAGGTGTAACAATGTCCACCCACAGTTCGCCGGTATGTTTAGGTCCCATGTAATAGGGGGCGAGCCTATTGCCATTAACCGGGCACAAATCCAAACTCTGAGCTGCTACTGAGAATTAAATAGAAGCACCCAATAACACTTTTGCTCGACCTGGGTATCGAACCCAAGACCTCTAGCGTAGCAGTCGCGCTTAGGTCCACTAGGCCAACGAGGCAGTAAATAAAGAGAATTATATTATTTTCTATAATCCTAAGATGGATGATAGCTATGAACATACCTTTTAACAATAATAAAGCCAAATAAAAAGATAGGAATATAAAAGTCAATTTGCCATGAAAATCGTACAAATCAAATCGGAAAGGCTAACAATACGGAGACATTTTGTGGGGATTTTTTCTACGTTGTGTTCACGAGTGACAATGTCGTGTGGGACATTGTCGCAGTGTATTGGAGTTAGTAGGTAAGCCCACTAGTGCGGGGCTAGCCCGGGATTATACGACGGGATTTATGAAAAATGTCGGGAGTTCTTTTTTTTGTTCGTGTTTTTTGCACACGCTTTTTTTAGTACGGTGAAATATTTCGAGAGATTTTTGTCAAATGCATGCATAAAATAGTTATTTGTTGAGAATTTAAACTGTAATATTGTGATGTGTTGCAGGTGCACTCTCTCTGCCTTCACTCTCATAGTCCAATGGGACGGCAGTACGCCACAATAGGGGAAAAATCATTCGCAGAACCAACGGCTTTCCGAGAGACGGGGGTGTCCACATAACCAACTTCCAAACTTCGGGCTGCTTCTGAGAAGTTCTTAACTGAAAACCTAATTAGACTTTTTGCTCGACCTGGGAATCGAACCCAGGACCTCCACCACCTTCAATAGTCGCGCTGGCGACCACGAGACCAAGAGAGCAGTGATCTAGCATAATACATTAAATATTTTTTATCTGATTTTTGTGTTCTTCTTGGATAATTACGAACTTAATTCTTACGTAAAATGAAGTCGCGCTCAGAACCTAGTATTATAATGAAATCCCTATTTCGAAGAAAATCTACACTGGAAAATAACTACTGGCTTAATAACATTCCGTCCTTAAACTACAAATTAATTATGTATGAGTAATGATAGGCTGTCAACACCGTGTTCAGGAATGTATTTATTTATTTATGCAACACAAAGGGTACTAACGCGGCGGTAAATGTTGCCACACTCTAACCCTATATTTCCTACATTTGCATATTCGCGAGACGTGAGCACTAACGTCAAGTTATTTTTTGGGGTTTGTCGGGTTCGTTTCTGGTTTTTTGGGATTCCGACGCTGCACGCGATCGGTCCGACAGACGGACCAATCGCGTGCACCACCAAAAATCTACATATGAACTTCACGTTTGTGCTCACGACTCGTGGCAGGAATATACCTAGTAAGACATGATACGAATATAGGGCACCTACCCACCTACCCAACCTTTTCATCGCCACGTCAAAAAAGCAAAAACGTGCCCTCAGCGCCAAGCTACGAATTCATCCATTAATACCTACAAAATAAAAGTGAGTTCAGAATTATATCGATGTTGTTTTATGAGTTTTATTTACGTTTAAGGGGCTATCAGAACACAGGACACCGTAAAAAAGACATTTCTTGTCGCATAATCTGGCGTATTGGTACATATAACAAGCCTAAAATTTTGTTTTTTTAATCGCGATAAACTCCGCTACTGAGACAAACAGTAAATTTGAGAACTATTAAAAAAAATTAAAACAAAGCTAAGTAAAATATTTAAAAAAAGTTAAAAATTTCGCCCAAGTAAAAGTCTCACATACTCACCGGGATGGGACATAAAACAGTCAAGTGGAACATCCCGGGAATCCGGGACTCGCTAACCGCGGCAAGGGCCGCATTACACTTTTAGAGGTCCATGCCAGGGCCCATAAATTGGAATTTAGTGCGGGACCAATTCCGTGGCATCTTTTTATTTGGACTATTTTTTTCAACCCGTTTTAGTACAATACTGAATTTTCCTACGTTTTCCTAAATTGTTGTTTATCTTTGTATATTATGGTTAAGTGCTGATGTAAATGTAGAATTATTATTTGGAAATGTAATCTTCCTATCTGTACTCATATATATAGCTGAAGAGTTTGTTTGTTTGTTTGATTGAACGCACTAATCTCAGGAACTACTGGTTTTAATTAAGGAATTCTTTTTGTGTTCGATAGTTCATTTATAGAGGAAGGCTATAGGCTATATAACATCACACTATGACACATAGGAGCAGAGCAGTTACGAAAGACGTAACTTAACGCGAGTGAATAATAAGCCACGCGGATGACGTCACGGACAGTTCGCAATATTTTATAATCACAACGGCAACGAAATCACAGGCAACAGCTAGTATTTTGTATATTTACGTGATATCAAAGACAGGCAAGTTGTTTGTCTATGTTCTACGACCTATTTTCTCATACTTCACGATCCATTTTTTCTCGATACTCTTTTAAGGTTCCGTAGCCTATAGTTGCCTGTAGTTGTATATATTATCCATTACGAATTTCTCAGTAGCAGTTCGGAGTTTGGAAGTTAGTGGTGTAACACCCTCGTGCCTCAGAAAGCACGTAAAGCCGTTGGTTCCGGCTGTCATTCGTAGATTTTCGACAGTCGTTACGGATAGTCAGAAGCCAGAAAGTCTGACAACCAGTCTTACCCAGAGGTATCGTGTTGCCCAGTAACTGGATTGTGGAGGTCAGATAGGCAGTCGCTCCATGTAAGACACTGGTATTCAGCTGCTTCCGGTTAGACTGGAAGCCGACCCGAACGTAGTTGGAAAAAAGGCCAAGTAGATGATGTAGCCTATAGTTGCCAACGGTACCCCATTTACTAAGCCTATGCTGTCCGTCAGTCTGTGTGTCAGTGGGCTGTTTGCCATGAACCATAATAGGTAGACAGTTAAAATGTACCAATAACAATAAGTAATAATTTAACAAAAAATAAGTAACCCCCGACGATAGAATAAAGATCTCTACCGCAGCTAACAAAACAGCTGATAACCTTGAAACGGCTGAACGAATTTTAATAAAACGTATCTAAGAACCATCACTAGGAAACCTGCTTTCAAATAAAAAAACCGCAAATCGATTTACACATTTAAGAGCTACGGTGCCACAAACAGACACACAGACACGTCAAACTTATTCCCCTCTTTTTGAGTCGGGGGTTAAAATTAAAATAAAGTTAAAAATTTTAAAGAGTCCCTTGTCAAGACTAGAGGCGGGTTTTTTTACAATTTCAGAAAGGAAATCGGAGGCAATACAGAACTATAAACAAAACCAAAGCTGCCGACTTCTAAAACAATTTTTTTTTTACATTGTAGTTATTAAATACGTGTTGTGTTGTGTTCAATATTGTACAGTGATACGGAACTCTATATGTACGCGTTCACCTCGCACTTGGCCAGTTTTCAAAAAAATAACAAGGACACAGCCGAATGAACTAGCGGCTAACTGGCAAAATATTTCAAAAGAATTGAAAGGCGTTTTAGGTCAGCTCGCAATATTTTTACTAGAGATTCTCGATTGGAAACTCGTATTCGAAAAGTATCGATTCGGCTCATCCAATCTAAGCCTTTGGATTTCGTTTGCGAATTTTGTAGGGTCAAAACTAGTGTGGGTTTTGTTCCGTTTATTTGAAAACTAGATTCTGCTCTCGACTTCGACAACGTAGCTGGCAAGTAGGTATATAGTAAAACATAGCCTATGGCAATTTGCACAGACATTAACCGGCCAAGTGCGAGTCGCGATCGCGCACAAAGGGTTCCTTACCATTATCTGTAAATAAATATTTAAGGGGGCTCTCCTTAAATATTTATTTTATACTGTTTTTTAGTATCTGTTTGTGTGTATCTGTGTTTTTTAGTTATGTATATAATTATCATCTGCGAAAATTTCAACTATCTAACTATCACGGTTCATGAGATACAGGTTGGTGACAGACGGACGAACGGACAGTGGAGTCTTAGCAACAGGGTCTCGTTTTACCCTTTGGGTACGGAACCCTAAAAACGTAGTATTTCCTTCGCCGATGCCAATAAATAAAATAATAATATTGTCCTCGGAAAGCACGTAAAGCCGTTAGTCCTGCGCCTGATTTCTTCCGGGTTGTTTTGGATCACCGTCCTATCGGACTATGAGAGTTAGGGAAGAGGGAGTGCACCTGTATTTGCGCACACACTTGAGCACTATAATACCTCCTGCGGACTTGGCTAGTCTGCATTAAGATTAGCTGCCGTGGTCGGAATCAGTCTGGAGAACACAAACCATAATATTATCCTGTCCGAACTTTGGTCATGGCCACTAATCTCAACAAGGGTACAGTTACTAAAGAAGCTAAACGGTAACTAAATACGTAACTTAACACGGATGATTAAAACCACGCGGGCAAAGTCGCAGGCAGAAGCTAGTCTTATAATACATTGATCTTTCAAAGATGATACTTGACCGATTCTTTTTTACTTGTTATAAAGAGATTATAACATCTCACTTCAATGTCACTTCAGTTCAAAGATGTCCTTAACCGAATTTTGATACGATTCAGGGGGCGAAATTGTGATGGGTTCAAAGATAAAGCACCCTACTCGAATACGAGGTAGCAGGGTTGAATATGGTTGTGACTTTTCTTCTTTTAACCTCCTGAGAAAACATATGTTATAGGTTTAACATGTGTGTTTGTCTAGTGGCATTGTAGCTCCCAAATGGCTGAACCGATTTTGATAATTTTTTGTTGTTTGATAGGTGCTTTCAAATGGAAATAGATGGGCATACTGTATAGCCTACTAGACCAGATTAGAAGTGGACGACAAATATAATAGCATGGCTGGCTCCTAACAAAAACGTGAAGGAACGAAAAGCATGTAAATCCATAGCCGTGTCGACAGCGTGTTCGTGTTCTACACGCGCCTTAAAGAAATGTCAGCACTTATGAGACAGAGGTTCTCGCGTCCCAGCCGCCTCGGTAGACGCTCCGGACGTCGGGAGCCGCGAGACGACTCCCGTCCACCGTAAATACGGGCCTGTGGACGGTGAACAATGGGTAGCTCACCGTCCTTACGTTTAACAAAACGTCAGGCCGTGTCGACGGCGCGTTCGTGTTCCACGCGCGCCTCAAAGAGATGTCAGCATAGGGAAGGGGCCACAGAGGGCCGATGCCTGCCGGGGCTGCGGGTTGTTCGATAGATATACCGCGCCCCCGAGCGCAAATGGCACAAGAAGGAACATTGGTGAATTTTAGTCAGAAAAAGTCTGACACTCCCTCCCGCCTCGGGAAAGTCATTTGATGATTTCCCATCCGGAACAAAGAAAAATGTAAATCCATTGATTCTGTTCGTAAACCCTTCCATCGGATTACAAATGAGCGTCAGGGAACAAGGAGTGCACCTGTGTTTATGCACACACTTGTGCACTATAACATCTCCTGTGTACTTGGATAGCCTCTATTGATAGGTGTTAGTTGCCGTGACCCAAAATTGGTCGGGAGAATATTGTTATTTAATTTAATGACGTCAGCCAAGAAAAAAAAATGTGAAGAAACTTGGACTTATACTTAATTAACATAGGATGGATTAACATAGGATTAGATGGTTCGGTCATGTTGAGAGGATGAGTGAAAGGCGACTAACGAAAGGGATTTATATGGCAGATGTGAGTGGCAACGCCGGGAGAGGACGCCCTAAAAAGACCTACCCTGACCTTATTGGTGGGGTTCTTCAGAAAGGACGTGTGCGCAGTACTCGTAACCGGCGTGCTTGTATGAACAGATGTATGAACGTGGTCGAGGCGAAAGAAGTATGTAAGGATCGTAGCAGGTGGCGTTCTGTGGTTTCTGCCTACCCCCATGGGAAAAAGGCGTGAGTTTATGTATGTATGTATGTATGTATGTAACATAGGACTGAAATTGCCAATTACGCCTTCTCTGTAACAGATGAGTCCTTTGCCTTACAGTGTAACAATAATACACTGGTTTTATGATTACAATATTAATTTAATTAAATACAATAGTAAGGGAAAATAACTTAGAGAGTTTTGTTATCTCTTCACATCGTTGCGTCCGACGGCACAGTTTTGTTCAAATTTATTTTGCCGTCAATTCCCTAATCTGCAGTCCTTATCTTCGTCCCTAAGCTAATAATCTCTTAATCTCTCCGACGTTTCCCAATAATGATTTGTTGTTTATTTTTCCTGCTTACTTAGAGAGAAGACGGTTTATTTTACTTTTGTTTAAAAAGTAAGGATTTAATATTGGAAGGCGATATTTTTTTAACTACGATAAATGATTAAGTTTCAAATAAATTGACAGTTAAATGGTTTTTCGTTGTTTTGAGAAAACAATTGACAGACGCGAGTTATGAGAGGTGAAAAACAAAAGATGGTTATAATTTTTTCTCTAACTTTTATAATACAAGCAAATTCTAATTTATATTGTTTGTATTCGGTACTAGGCACAAGCGCACTTAGCTGTATAGTTTTTAATCAATAAAAAAAATATTTCACATTGTAGTAACCTCTTAACTACCTTGTTAGCCTAGTGGTCCTAAGAGCGACTGCTACGCTAGAGGTCTTGGGTTCGATTCCCAGGTTGAGCAAAGTGTTATTAGGTTTTTCTATGAAATTCTCAGTAGCAGCTTGAAGTTAGGATCTGTACCCGGTTAATGGCAATAGGCTCGTCCCTTATTACATGGGACCTAAACATATCGGCGAACTGTGGGTGTACATTGGTACACCTCTGCCTAAGCCTTCGGGGAATACAGGCGAGATTCTATGTTATGTTATGGTATTAACCTCTTAAAAACAAATAATTTTACAATTTTATAATATTTGTTAAGGTTTATTTAAACAGAAAAATGAAGGATAAAGCACGGAATCGAGAAAGATAGACGGAGTGGAGAGACGCCTTTGCCCATGCCTGGATCGGTGAGTGGTAGACTATGTACCTTATTTTTAAGATAGACTTAAGAGTCGACTATGGTTTTGAAATCTACACTATTATTATAAAGAAGTATATTTGTGTATTTCTTTCTAAGAAGTAATCTCTGGAAGTATTGATACATGCATACATACATAAACACACGCCTTATTCCCATGGGGGTAGGCAGAAATCACAGAACGCCACCTGTCACGATCCTTACTTACTCCTTTCGCCTTGTCTACGTTCATACATCTAGTCATACAAGCACGCCGGTTACGATCTGACCTTTCTGAAGAACCCCACCAATAAGATCAGGGTAGGTCTTTCCAGGGCGTACCCTCCCGGTGGTGCCACTGACATATGCCGTATAAATCCCTATTGTTAGTCGCCTTTCACTCATGTTCTCAACATGACCGAACAATCTAAGCATATTCTTATCAACCTTTGTCACTACATCCTCTTTAAAAGAAGTATTTATCTGATTTCAAAAATGATTTCCCTCATAGAAAGCTACATTATTTCCGAATTTCAGGCGTACTTGACTCCCACATGATCGGAGTCGCAGGCAGAAGCCTGTTAATCAATAACTTGACAAAATTCTTCCAAAATGTTACTAAATTAATAAAAGCAGCAAAAAATGGACGTTCGTGACCGACTACGTTCACGGGAGTGATTAATGACCTTTGATGTTGTTTTACGAAACTTTTCGATAGATGGAGTTGGCGGTTCAGACAGACAATGATGTATTGATGTACCCTTGATGATAGGCTTGTTTAAGTTTCAAATTTTCTGGTTTATTGAGAAGACCAATTTGAAAAGAGTGTCCATGGAGTTTCTTGCTCGTTCTTCTCCATAGAGACCTACGTTTTGGAACGACCAACTAGCTTCAGCTTTTTGTATGGGTAACTTCTTGACAATTCAAAAGTGCCTGTAAATGGTCTAATTGAAATAAATGTTTTGACTTTGACTTTGACTTTGAATAAAATATTATTTAGTAAAATTTACTGTGGTTTAAAAAAAAAATGTTGGGATATATAGATTTAAAGACCTGGAATGACTGAACAGTTTCGTTGCTACGCTCCGCAGTTTGTCTAGTGAACTCTAGAATAGAATATTTATTTTCCAAAAATATGTTATATTTACAAATGTGTTCATATTATTGCATAGTGATACATGTATTATCGATTTAACGGTATGCAAGATTAATTTATAACAACTCTAATTTCAATTTACTTTTGTATTAAAACTAGCTGCTGCTCGCCACTTTGTTCGCGTAGTTTTTTCACCTGGATTAGGTTACGTTTTTGGTTACTGCTCCGCACCTCTTGGTTTTAGCGTGATGGTATATAGCCTATAGCTTTCCTCGATAAATGACCAATCCAACACAAAAAGATTTTTCCAATTCGAACCAGTAGTTCCTGAGATTATTATAAAATTTGTATAGATTTACAAATCATTACTATATGTGATATGATTATACTCAGTGTAAAAACATTTCAAGTCAATAAGATCATTTTCAATGAGATAATTAATATGAATTCGCAATCACCAATTCGCCTTGAGCAAGCGTGTTGATCAATTATCCCGTTTTCTTTGTATGAGAAGAGATCTTTGCCCTGCAGTGGGACAATGATAATAGCCTTATTTTTTTTTTTTGGGGGGTGGGAAATCATCAATTAACTTCTCCCGCCCTGGGCGGGGCGGGAGGTAGTGTCAGACTTTTACTGACTAAAACCCACCCATGTTCCTTCTTGTGCCCTTTGCGTTCCGTAGTATCTCTTACGAATAACCCGCAGCCCCGGCAGGCATCGGCCCTCAGTGGCCCCTTCCCTATGCTGACATCTCTTTGAGGCGCGTGTAGAACACGAACGCGCCGTCGACACGGCCTGTCGTTTTGTTAAACGTAAGGACGGTGAGCTACCCATTGCTCACCGTCCACAGGCCAGTATCTACGGTGGCCGGGAGTCCTCTCGCGGCTCCCGACGTCCGGAGCGTTTACCGCGGCGGCTGGGACGCGAAAACCTCTGTCTCAGCCGTCCCGCCGCCTCCTTCTCAAGCATTACTGCCTCACAGAAGGAGGCGACTGCATCCCATTCCCTCTCGCTCCAGACCATGGCTTGCACCAGGGCCGGACGCGAGAGTTCGCTGCCGCCGATGGCCGCCACGAGGACTCGGCGATGCTCCGCCCAAGCGGGGCACACCGCCACGGTGTGCTCCACCGTATCCTCGGGGCGATCCACACAATGGTGACACACGGACGTTTCCTCCCGCCCGGTGAGGTGCAGGAACCTCCCAAAACACCCGTGCCCGGTGAGGACCTGCGTCAGGCGGTAGGTGAGGACGCCGTGGCGCCTCTCCAGCCACTCCTCAAAGAGGGGACTTACCACTTCTATTAAGGCGAGCCCAAATGATAATAGTCTGGTGTTATTTTTGTATTGTTTAAAAATGGCTGTTAGTTAACAGGCTCACGTAATTGATTAAAAAAATTGGAGATTATAAATTTGTCCGCAAAATCACTAACATCTGTTATCCAGAATACCAAACCAACCAACTCGAATTTCGGTCATAAAAAGTAATTTTCTGTTCGCAAAAATTTCATCCCACAACGATAGAATTAACAAAATCGCTGTCATAATGAAGTGCTTACTCTGAAAAAACTTCATTTGCATTTTGTATAAAATGGACCAACCCGGTTTGTGTGATTATCCTATTAGCGGGGGGTGGTATGGGGGGCGAGGGGGGCGGGACTCCCTCATCCATTCGACAGTGATTACGCGGTTTCATTTAATCAAAGTATCAAGATTATTATATGACGAGATTATGTTTTTACATGGTGATGTTTTACGGTGTGAGTCATAACTCACACCGTAAAACATCACCACGTAAAAAATAGTATATTAAATATATTAATACTCCCCTTTTTTATTTTTCTTTGCTTTTCTAAAGTGAAAAATTCTTCATTTATTTATTTCTGTCGCAAAGCAGCGTTGTTGTGTTCTGGCTTGAAGGGTTTGGGTGCCGGTGTAATTACAGGCACATGAGACATTTCAATATTGTCTCTGGGATTGCAACGTATTTGCAAGGCCTCTGGTATTGCAGATGTCTGTAGGCGGATGCTGATTACTTAACATCAGGTGGGGGATGTCGGCTTGTTTGCCATCCAATGATATAAGAAAAAGTGTTTCATTTTCATGAGTGCTTTCACTCCTTGAAAGATGTATAGTGAATTAAAAATCATCAGGATCAGAACATACAGACAAATCTAAACAAAACCTTAAACTTAAATATTTAACATAGAATAACATTAATATCTTCTGAATTAATTTAAATTTTGTACCAATACTTTAGCATTGCGCGGCGCTCTCTTGACGGCTCCGGTTTTATGAGCTACGGCGTAGCGCTACGAGAGAGCTACGGCGGCTACGAAGCTACGAGTGTGTTTAAGTTTATTAAATTTCTTAAAAGCTCAAAAGCTTCACTGAATATTTTGTATATTCACAGTATTAAATGTTTGTGTTTGTGCTTTTGTAAAAGTAAAATAAGTAAAAATATTATGTAAATATTTTGATACTGTTTTATTTACACTAGGTATTTCAAAATTTTTAGAGTTCTGTCTGTCTCAAGGGGTGCAATCGGGTCGGGGTCTTATCTGAAACCCCATCAATAACCCATTAAGATTAAAAATACCATCAGAATACCCCATCAGGGTCTTATTTTTAGCTACTTAGCTACAAAGCTTATTCAATACTAGCTTCCGCCGGCGAACAGAATAAAAAGTAGCCTATATGCTATCCTAAACTATAATCTATCTCTGTGCCAAATTTCATCAACATCTGTTCAGCCGTTCAGGCGTCATTGAATTACAAACATCCATCCGCATTTACAACTGTATATTATTTTTACTAGAAAAACTAATACATAACTGCCTCGGTAGCCAAGTAGTCCTAAGCGCGACTGCTACGCTAGAGGTCTTGGGTTTGATTCCCAGGTCGAGCAAAAAGTGTTATGGGGATTTTTTTATGAAATTCTCAGTAGCAACTCGGAGTTAGGATTTGTGCCCGGTTAATGGCAATAGGCTCGCCCCCTAATACATGGCACCTAAACATACCGGCGAACTGTGAGTGTACATTCTTGGTACACCTGTGCCTAACTCTTCGAGGAATACAGGCGTGATGGTTTGTAAAAACTAATACTAAAACACAACGAATAATCTCCCGTATGTGCATTACCTCCAGAATTCAAAGTTCTTTGTCTCAAAGCACCGTCGATCTTTCAATGGCCTATAATTTATGGACTTCACGCAAAGAACAAAAGACTCTTTCTATTCAATTAAATTATCCGATAAATGGGGAAAGTTTGCCATCGAACGATATTATACTATGGGGACAATGGGAAAGTTAGGTTCGGTTAAACCGTACCGTTTGTTAGGAGAATAATTTCCGAATTAGATTAGACTAAATATCCCACGGTGTCACCCGCGTTCAGTTAAGTCTTTGGTTACTGCTCCGCTCCCGTTGGTCGTAGCGTGATGTTCTGTACGTATAAAGCTTCCTCTTGAATCTCTTTATCTACTGCATTAAAATCCGTTCAACATCATCGCCATCAGCCTGCCACAGTCCACTGCTGGACATAGGACTCTCTAATCGCACCTCACTTATCGCCTCGATTCTCGGCACATGCTATCCAGTTGCTATCAGCTACCCTGTAAAGATCGTCGCTCCATCGAGCCAAACGGCATCTCACCTTACGCTTAAAATCCTTTGTGTAGTTTAAATGATCTAAGCGTACAGATGGCGGGAAGCGATCTTGTTTTATACAGGGTTATTTGTAAAACAATGACAACCTCTCAGGACTATGTTACTAACAACAAGTTTTGTTCTATGACATTTAAAAAATTTCATATTTTAGTTCATCAGATTTTCATACAAAAATAAAAATATTTAAATTGAACGCTCTAAATGTTACGAAGTCTATGCGTGAAGCAAACGAAAGCGATAGTAAAATAGCGAGGGGAGCGGGGTTAGGGCGGCGGGGGTGTTAGTACTTGACCTATTTACAATTTTACGGAAATCCTTCAGTCGGTCATTCACTTCAATGCGCTTGCGTTGCTTGATTCTGTAAAAATGTATATAACAAAAGTTGTTGTTTATGATGATAGTAATACAGTCCTGCAAGGTTGTCATTGTTTTACAAATAACCCTGTATATATACTATATAGGGAAATAAGGATTTTCTCAATGAAAATCTAGTAAGGAACTATAAATCTGATTAATATAATGGTCTATTATTATTTTAAGGATACTTTAATTAATGTTAATTTTAATCCGTGGTGCTTGGCAATCTGGGCTTTTCCAGTTGTAAATGTCCCTGTGTGCCTATTGACCTAGTTCTGTTCTGTCTCTACTTTTTTGGAGGGAAGTAAAAGTTATCTATGTTTGTTCTGATAACTCCGCTGTTCTTTCGTTGCGGGATCCAAGACATTTAGACCAATGAGCTTCATTGCCTCAGCGACTTCTGGTGGTCGCCACTGGCTCTCTGGCTTTTGGAAATAGATTATATAAGAAATATTTAATTTCAATTGTTACTATATTCAACGCTCATCTCAAATTACATCACCATTTATCAATAGCTATCTTATCAAATACCGTATTAATATCAGTAAGATGCTGTGTTATCACTTATCTATCATCCTCCACTAAATCCACGATAAGTCACCTTAGTTATTGTAAATATGGCTCAAGGCTTGGACATGTGGTCTGTAATTTTATTGGCGTCTGTCTGTAGTCTGGCCCAAGGCTCGTCTAGGGTAGACCCCCTCGTCTCTACGAAAGGGGGTCTGATCCGGGGACTTCGATCTGACCAAGGCTACGCGAAATTTTTGGGTGTGCCATATGCAGCGGTGGACAGGAACAATCCTTTTGGGGTAAGATAGCATTTGATAAATATACCCGCTCCATTCTACCCGCCGGCATAAGCACGACAGGTGTCGAATCCTGGGTTCGATTCCAAATTTGGGCAAAGTGTTATTGGGTTTTTCCGTTATGAATCAAATATATTGATTTGTTAATTGAACTATTTACTATTATATTTATTTATGTAAGTGGAATTCTTAGATGACAATATTGTACGTACAACATTGTATTGAAGCTAGTCACCATGTTAGGTCATTATGATGTGGAGGAAAGAGTTATGAGAAAAAAGAAGAGTATAGAGTAAAGCAGAAAGAGTCGTGAGTAAATTGTTAGTTGTGAATAAGAATAAAGATACGAATGGATTGTATGAAAGATAATATGGCGTAAAAGAGAGAGACTATTGAGAAACCCGCAAACTGATACGACATTCTACAAACAGTCTGAACTTGATATCTAAGTTTAATTATAATTAAATTTACAGCCAGCAGTCCAACATCCTGGCTTTGATGACATATTTGAAGCTTACGAGTCAAACGCGTGCCCCCAAGTAGAAAACGATGTCGTATTCGGTACTCTCGACTGCCTCACCATGGACATTTACGTGCCAAGTATCGCCAGCTCTCACAACCGCTTACCAGTGATGGTGTGGATACACGGAGGCGCGTTCGTTACTGGAAGTGCAAGCGCCTACGGCAGTCCAAATGCTTTGCTGAGAAATGACGTCATTGTAGTAGCAATCAATTATAGACTTGGTGTGTACGGTTTCATGTGCTTGGATATTCCAGAAGTACCAGGAAATCAAGGACTCAAAGACCAAGTATTAGCTCTAAGGTGGATCAATGAGAATATTGAGGCTTTCGGAGGAAATTCCCGACAAGTTACTGTATTCGGCGAAAGTGCCGGTGGCGTGTCTATAAACTTCCATTTATTATCCCCATATGAAAACTTATTTCAAAAAGCAATCATTCAGAGCGGTCCTGCTGTAAGTCCTTGGATGATAGTAGAATCTGATAACACTGTACCCTTGAAAATAGCAGCAGCATTCGATTTTAATACCGAGGATACAGTTGAAGCTCTTGACTATCTAGCATCTCTAGATGCTCACACTTTAGTCAAACTAGCTTATGACATAAAAATAGCAAGGTTTGTTGGAACTGAAATACCCCTTATAATGCCCTGTATTGAAAAAGACATTGACGGTGTAGAACGTTTCATTACGGATAATCCTATGAATATAGTTACAAGTAAAGTAAGGAATACACCAGTCATAATAGGCAACACAGATAATGAACTGCCCTTCATGTACGAAAACGCAGATGCTGATTTCTTCTCAAGTTACAATTTTGATTTAGTTAACCTTGCATTCGATTTAGGTGACAAGTCAGAAGATGCTTTAGATGACGTCAAACACTTTTATATTGGGGATGAGAATCCAACTGAAAACATGAAAGATGAAATCACAGACTTCGCATCAGATTTTATGTTCAACCATCCAACGCAAAGAATGGCAGAAAGATTTCTAGATATTGGTGCTAGAACTGTTTATCGTTACATTTTCTCATATAGCGGCGAAAGAAATTTACTGAAGGTTATATTTAACTTAAACGCTACAGGAGCTATCCATGCTGATGAACTTGGATATTTATTTGACAATGAAAATACATTTAGTGGAGATATAACTCCTGACGATCAGCTCATGATTGACAGGATATCCACTCTTTGGACTAACTTCGCTGCGTACGGGTGAGTAGTTGCGTCTCTACCTACAATTGTAGCAAAATCACATAGATGATAACCATCGTAAGCAAAATTGTGAGTTACTCCTTTATTTCGTCTCTTTCTTTGATCTGTTACGTCACTCTCAAAAGCTTAAAAAGTAATTACTGGTAGTGCTGTAGAAAGGTGAATATTTTTGCCTGTATTTCAAATAGTAAGTGAATAAATAGTTTCACATCAAGTGCTCCTTAATAATATAAACTGACGGAAATAGAACTCATATATGGTACTTTAAGATTACAGTAATGTTGGATGTAGAATTCACTGTCAGATGCATTTCAGAAAAACATTTATGAGAACCTAATAATGTTGCAAATCTTGCAAATTACAAGAAAATCTTATTTTCTTCCCAGAGACCCGACACCCGGTACATCAGATCTGCTTCCAGTCAAATGGGAGCCTGTCACGAGGACTTCTCAGCCTTACCTCAATCTAGGCTCTGACCTGACTCTTGAAGCCAGACCCTTCCATGACAGAATGGCTTTCTGGGATGTTTTCTATAGACTTTACAGAGACCAGCAGAAATGGCTCCAAGGTTCCGACAAATAAGAAGAAAAAAGTATAAAGAAAGGAAAATGTGTAGTAGTCATTACATTATTAATAGTAAACATTTAATTCAGTATTGTATTGTAGTTAATGTACTCTTATTCAAATTAAATGAATTTTAAAATTTACATTGGTTTTCCATGCAATTTTTAAAGGGAAATAAAATTGAAAAATTACTTTGATGAACCACATAAATTATGCAATGAAATGAATAAATGTCTAACTAAATGAAAAGTAAAATAATTATGACATTAGGAAGCACAAAATATTATAGTCAAAAAAATTTACATATTATTCTGATGTATTATTATCAAAGGTTTGGCTCTCCTTCCAATTCACTTCATTTGAATTTTATTGAAGGAACCTAGCTTATCCAAAAATGATATTTAAAAAAAACACACGTAACATGAAAAAATGTGATTCAGAAGAATAGTTAGATTAGATACAGTAAAGATGTTTTTAGTGAATTGTTAGCTACTACATTCAACGCTGATCTCAAATTACATCACCCTTTATCAATTACTGTTTTATCAGATACCGTATTGGTATTGGTAGGATGCTGTGTTATCACTTATCATCTTTCCACATGAAATTCGCGATAACTTACCTTAGTCAATGTAGACATGTCCCAAGGTTTGGACATGTGGTCTGTAATTTTATTGGTGTCAGTCTGTGGTCTGGTCCAAGGCCTGTCCAGGGTAGACCCCCTCGTCTCTACGAAAGGCGGTCTGATCCGAGGACTTCGGTCTGACCAAGGCTATGCGAAATTTTTGGGTGTGCCATATGCAGCGGTGGATAGGAACAATCCTTTTGGGGTAAGATTACTTTTATATCAATAAATCCTTACCTGTTGGCCCACTGTTGGTCTCATGCGCGTAGTCCTGGATTCGATTCCCAGGCCGTTGGGTAGTGTTATTGCGTTTACCAAAATGAATTTCTCAATAACAGTCTGGAGTTTAAAAGTTAGTGATGTGATTCCTTTGTGTTTTGGAAAATAAGTAAAGCCATTGATCCTGCATCTCATCTCTCCCTGGCCGTAATAGATTACCGGCTCAAGGAACTATAAGAGTGAAGAAAGATGGAATACACCTGTCTTGCATAAATACTTGTATTATTATTTCCTACGGCGGAGAAACATTATTATCATTTGATGATACATGATGATGTGTTAGTTCAAGATGGAAATGAGTAAAAAAATGAAAGTTTTACTAAAAATTGATGTCAAAATTATTTAGCACGATATGGCTTATGGTGGAATGAGTAATAGTTGTACGGAAAGTTTGGAGTGTGAATAAGGATGATTACATAAAAAGGGAAAGGGGAAGACTAAAACAACAATTAATGGATTGTATCAAAAATTATAAATAGCCAAAAAGGGAGACTGCAAATAACAGTAGATTCTATAGTCCGAACCTGATAAATGTTACACTTACTTAAATTAATTTATAATTTGAAATATATAACTCTTTTTTGTTTACAGCCGGCAGTCCCACATCCAGACTTTGATGACGTCTTTGAAGCTTACGAGTCAAACGCGTGTCCCCAAGTAGAGAACGATGTCGTCGTCGGCACCCTCGATTGTCTTACCATGGACATCTACGTGCCAAGTATCGCCAGCTCTCACAACCGCTTACCAGTGATGGTATGGATACACGGAGGAGCATTTGTTACTGGTAGCGCTAGTTACTACGGCACTCCAAATGCTTTGCTGAGAAATGACGTTATTGTAGTAGCAATCAATTATAGGCTAGGTGTTTACGGTTTCATGTGCTTGGATATTCCAGAAGTACCAGGAAATCAAGGGCTCAAAGATCAAGTGTTAGCTCTAAGGTGGATCAATGAGAATATTGAAGCTTTCGGAGGAAATGCTAGACAAATTACTGTGTTCGGTGAAAGTGCCGGCGGTAGATCAGTGAACCTACATTTGTTATCTTCATACGAAAGTTTATTCCAAAGGGCAATCATTCAGAGTGGTCCAGCTACAAGTCCTTATATGACAGTAGAATCTGATAAAACTGTACCTTTGAGAATAGCAGCAGCTTTAGATTTTGATACTGATGACACAGTCGAAGCTCTTAATTATCTAGCAACTCTAGATGTTAACACTCTAGTCAAACTGGCTTCTGATCTCAGAATAACAAGTTTTGTTGGCACAGAATTACCCATCATATTGCCCTGTATCGAAAAGGATATTGAGGGAGTAGAAAATTTTATATCTGATTATCCTATGAATATAGTTACAACTAAAGTAAGGAATACACCAGTCTTGATAGGGAACACAGATAATGAACTGCCTTTTCAATACGGAACCGCAGATGCTGATTTCTTTGCAAACTATAACTTTGATTTGGTCAACCTTTCTTTTGATTTAGGCGATAACTTAGAAGATGCCTTAGATGACGTCAGACATTTTTATATCGGAGATGAGAATCCAAATGAAAACTTAAGAGATGAGATCACAGATTTTGCATCAGATTTTGTATTCAACCATCCAACGCAGAGAATGGCTGAAAGATTTCTAGATATTGGTGCTGGAACTGTTTACCGATACATTTTTTCATATAGCGGTGGCAGAAATATACTAAAGATAGCATATAACTTGAATACAACGGGAGCTATTCATTCTGACGAACTTGGATATTTATTTGAAAATGACATGTTCAGTGGAGATGTTATAACTCCTGAAGATCAGCTTATGATTGACAGGATAACGACTCTTTGGACTAACTTCGCTACGTATGGGTGAGTACTGAGTAGGTGCTTCTGTACCTAAAATTATAGCCAAATCATAATCAAAATATAATATTGTGACTTTGATGATCAAATTGGCTACTAATCATTAGAATCCTGTAAAACTAAACAAAGATAGTATTTATTTTTAAAGAGACGAATAGTAGCATAGTTTGTATTTTATATTTTTTATATCAATCTAAAGTCAAAAAAGTTATTAAATATACCCACACTTAAAACTATTTTTTTATGTAAATATACTGAGAAGTTAATTCCCTATTAAATTGGCCAAAAATAAATTATTACACACACAAAGTGAAAGCATTCATTTTAATTAAACTACTTGAACTATAAAGAAGTCAGTCAGTAAGGCAGTAAGTTAAAGCTGTTGTTAATTTCAAAACGTAGGCTTTATGGAGAAGAACTAGCAAGAATCTCCACAATTATATTGAATACTATCTTCTGCTAGCGACTTCGTTCGCGTAGTTTTTTCACTCGCATTAGGTTACGTCTTTGGTTACTGCTCCTTACCTCTTCGTCATAGCGTGATGTTATATAGCCTATAGCCTCCATCGATAAATGAATTATCCAATACAAAATATTTCTTCAATTCAAACCAGTAGTTCCTGAGATTAGCACGTTCAACAAACAAACAAACTCTTCAGTTTTGTATATTAGTATAGATTTAATGTCACTGTAGTAGAAAAAAATATATTTTTGTCTGTTTACTAGTAGTTACATCCATTATAAGTCCTAATTAGTAGTAGGACTCAATGATGCTATTAATCTCAGGTTCAAATAACTTCTCCCGCCCTGGACGGGGCGGGAGGGAGTGTCAGACTTTTACTGACTAAAACCCACCCATGTTCCTTCTTGTGCTCTTTGCGCTCCGGGGACACGGTATCTTTTGCGAACAACCCGCAGCCCCGCCAGGCATCGGCCCTCAGTGGCCCCTTCCAAGTGCTGACATCTCTATGAGGCGCGCGTGGAACACGAACGCGCCGTCGACACGGCTACACAATGATGTTGTCTTTAACTTATCGCTACTTGCATTTCTGATAAAGCTGCTATCGATCATATGATAGCCTTGCGCTCAGTTGTTATGAAATAATATCGTCTAAAAATTACCAAAATTCTCTGTCATCAGTTCTGATAAGTTTTTTCATAAATTTTTTAGATCTTTGAACTAACATTTTGGATTACTTTACTTTTTTTTTAAATGTTCTTGTTGTTTTTTTTTTAATATCATTTTTCGATAACTTTTGTTTTTAACCCCCGACGCAAAAACAACGGGGTGTTATAAGTTTGACATGTCTGTGTGTGTGTCTGTGGCAACGTATCTCCCGAACGCATGAACTGATTTTGATTTTGTTTATTGCGTATGTAAGGGTTATAGTCGGGAGTGTTCTTGGCTTTGTTTGATTGAAATCGGTTCAGCGATTTAAAATTTATCAGCTCTTTTATTAGCTACGGTAGTGATTTTTTTACTTCTGTTGGGGACTACTTAAATTTTTTTGCTATACC
The DNA here is from genome assembly GCA_947462355.1 of Caradrina kadenii. Taxonomy (NCBI): domain Eukaryota; kingdom Metazoa; phylum Arthropoda; class Insecta; order Lepidoptera; family Noctuidae; genus Caradrina; species Caradrina kadenii. The sequence continues at coordinate 11,251,965 of OX381690.1, read as the reverse complement.
ATCGCACCTCCATCTACATTTATATAATGAAGCTAAAGAGCTTGTTTCATTTTGTTTAAACGTGCTAATCTTTGAAACTACGTCTGATGATTTCTTTTCTGGTTACGATAGCCATTCATGAGAAATAGTGTAGGCTGACAATCAATAGTATCAATAGAAGTAGTCTGTCAGGTTTGCTCTTCCAGTAGTAACCAAAGCCGTAATTTAACGCAGGTTAAAATAACATCTGAACGAAGTTGTGGGTGGTAGCTCGTCATTTGTAAAGACAAAACAATCAAATTACAACAAAACCTTATCTCCTTTCCAGAGACCCGACACCCGGGACATCAGAACTGCTTCCAGTCAAATGGGAGCCTATTACAAGGACTTCTCAGCCTTACCTCAATCTAGGCTCTGACCTGACTCTTGAAGCCAGACCCTTCCAAGACAGAATGGCCTTCTGGGATGTATTCTTTAGACTTTACAGGGACCAGCAGAAATGGTACCTAGGTTCGCGCAAATGAGATGAAAAAATACATTAAACTATTTACAGTAGAAATGAAATTTATAACTGTTTTGTAGTTCATTTTGTTCAAATTAAATGCTTTAAAATTAATCGTTTGTAATGTAAAATAAACCTTAAGTAACAATAGAATTGTAGATTTGATTTCATTAATCAAAATTGATTTATCTATCGTCATTAAAATGCAATCTATATCAATGTATTTATTACTTTTATCGACTCGGTACAATAACGTACTATCTACTTTTCTTTCCTTATCCCATCCAAAATCATCATAAGCTCAGTTCAGTTAGCTAAGTCCCATTTATCTGATAGAAGGTCAGACAGAAAACCGTTTCCCTTTTGATAGATTATCACTGCTTTATCTAAAGTTATCAGTATGCCCATTTTTGTCAGCTACTATTTGTGAATGTTACTAAATTTTACTATCATTAGCTTTGCCAGCAACTTCGTCCGCATAATAAGTCGCGGAATAAAAAGTAGCTTTTTTTAATGTTATTGGATGGCAGACAAACCCACGGGCCACCTGATGTTAAGTGGCCACCGCTACCTATAGACATCTGCAATACCAGAGGCCTTGCAAATGCCTTGCCATCACAAAGTTCAAATGTCTCATGTGCCTGTAATTACACCGGCACCCACACCCTTCAAACCGGGATACAGCAACGCTGCTTTGCGGCAGAAATAGGTATGGTGTTAGTACTTTCCCGGACGAGCTCCTTCACAAAGAGCTCTACTACTACTTATGTCCTTTCTTGAGATTCAAACTTCATCAACATCATATCAGCCGTAGGACGTCAATTGCTGGTCATAGGTCTCCCCCATAGTTACATAACATAACATACCATCACGCCTGTATTCCCCGAAGAGTTAATCAGAGGTGTAACAATGTACACACACAGTTCGCCGGTACGTTCAAGTCCCATGTAATAGGGGGCGAGCTTATCGCCATTAACCGGGCACAAATCCTAACTCCGAGTTACTACTGAGAATTTCATAGAAAAACCCAATAACACTTTTTGCTCGACCTGGGAATCGAACCCAAGACCTCTAGCGTAGCAGTCGCGCTTAGGACCACTAGGCTACCGTGGCAGTCCATAGTTACCCCGTACCAAATGTCATTATAATCAGTTCAGTGGTTAGTCGTGAAAGCATGACAGACAGACAGAGTTACTTTTACATTAGTATGGATTTTATCAATAATATCAGATAAAGATAATATTACTAAGATGCTGTTGTGTTTTATCATTTATTTCTCATCTTTTGTCATTTGCGATAATTCTGAAGACTTAGTCTATGCAAAAATGCCTTCAAGCTTTGACATGTGGTTTGTGATTCAATTGGTGTCAGTTTGTGGTCTGGTCCAAGGACTGTCCAGGGTTGACCCCCTCGTCGCTACAAAAGGAGGCCTAATTAGGGGGCTCTGGTCTGAAAAAGGCTACGCAAAATTTTTAGGTGTGCCATATGCGGTGGTAGATGCGAGCAATCCTTTTGGGGTAAGATTATAATATTTTATATTATAGTTATTGAGTTGTTGGTTGTTGTTAGGCTATTTTGTCAAATAAGAATTCGTTTTTTTAATTTGGCACTTCTGACAAGAACATTAAGGTAGATTATAAATATTATATTATATTATAAAAATTCAAGTGTCACGTTACAACACTTCCATTTATTTACAGCCATCAGTCCCGCATATTGGCTTTGTCGATATCTTTGAAGCTTACGAGTCAAACGCGTGCCCCCAAGTAGAGAACGATGTCGCCGTCGGTACCATCGATTGCCTCACCATGGACATCTACGTGCCAAGTATCGCCAGCTCTCACAACCCCTTGCCAGTGATGGTGTGGATACACGGAGGCGCGTTCGTTACTGGCAGCGGCAGTACTGAGGGCAGTCCAAATTTTTTACTGAGAAATGACGTCATTGTAGTAGCCATTAACTACAGACTTGGTGTGTACGGCTTCATGTGTTTGGATATACCAGAAGTACCAGGAAATCAAGGGCTCAAAGATCAAGTGTTAGCTTTGAGGTGGATCAATGAGAATATTGAAGCTTTCGGAGGAAATGCTAGACAAATTACTGTGTTCGGCGAAAGTGCTGGTGGCATGTCCGTGAACCTACACTTACTATCTTTAAATGAAAAGTTATTCCAAAAAGCTATAATTCAGAGCGGTCCTGCTGTAAGTCCTTGGGTGATAGTGGATCCGGACAACACAGTAGCCTTAAAACTGGCAGAAGCATTGGATTTTTATACTGAAGATATTATCGAAGCAGTAAATTATCTCGCATCTGTTGATGCACATACATTAGTCAAAATAGCTCATAACTTTAAAATAACAAGTTCAGTTGGTACTGATAACCCTCTCACACTACCTTGTAAAGAATACAAAATTGAAGGCGTAGAACATTTTATAACTGAACACCCTATGAATATAGTATCAACTAAAGTTCAGAGTATACCAATAATTATTGGCAATACAAATAATGAATTGCCTTTTCAGTACGGGCATGCAGACAAAGATTTCTTTTCAAACTATAATTTTGATACAGTAAGTAAAGAATTTGATTTAGATGATAAGTTAGAAGATGCTCTAGATGATGTTAGACATTTTTATATCGGAGATGAGAATCCAAATGAAAACTTAAGAGATGAAATCACAGACTTTGCATCAGATTTTGTATTCAACCACCCAACGCAAAGAATGGCAGAAAGATTTCTAGATATTGGTGCTGGAACTGTTTACCGCTACATTTTCTCATATAGCGGTGACAGAAATTTACTGACGGTTGTATTGAACTTGAACACTACAGGAGCTGTCCATGCTGATGAACTTGGGTACTTATTTGACAATACTATGTTTAATGGAGATATAACCCCTGAAGATCAGCTCATGATTGACAGGTTATCGACTCTTTGGACTAACTTCGCTAAATACGGGTGAGTATTTTTTATGAAATATTTGGACAGATAGATAGATCGTCGTGATGGCTCTGTGGTTAAGGCTCCCGCTTCTCATGCAGGAGGCTGTAGGTTCGCAATCGAGTACGGGCAAATACCAATGTGACTTTTTCTATATGATATTATATGTACTTTCTAAGTTTATCTTGGACATCACTGACATCGGTGAAGGAAAACATCGTGAGGAAACCTGGACTTATAATTTATATAAGTCTGCAATCGCCAATCCGCCTTGAACAAGTGTGGTGATCAATGCTCGTGCCTTCTCTGTATGAGAACAGGCCTTTGCCCTGCAGTGGGACATTGAAAGGCTGGTATTACTATTTATATTATTGTTTTAAATATATAAACTACATTTAAGTGGAAATCTGGTAAATAACAATTTGAATAACATTTTTTGTGGGGAAATCTTACCGCATAAAATACCCCGGGGTTCCTTTAATTACCATGAGTCAGAAGCACGGTAATCGATTTTAACATAATCCTCGCCAGTGAAGTCCCCCGCCAGTATTTACCTGACCTTGGAATCTAATCCAAGACCTTAAGCTGAGCGACGATTAGACAGAGATTTGTATTATTAAAGAAAAAAAAACTTTTTTTTTTTCAGAGACCCAACACCAGTAACATCGGCCCTGCTTCCAGTCAAATGGGAGCCTATCACGAGGACTTCTCAGCCTTACCTCAATCTAGGCTCTGACCTGACTCTTGAAGCCAGACCCTTCCATGACAGAATGGCTTTTTGGGATGTTTTCTATAGACTTTACAGAGACCAGCAGAAATGGCTCCAAGGTTCCGACAAATAAGTTATTAAACTAAATAGCCGTTTTAATGAAAAAAGTAAGAAACTAAATTAATTAATTACTGTCGAAATTAAATGAATTCAACTTTAAATTTTTATTGCTTTTAATGGTTGGTGTTTGATAAAATAATTCTTCATTCCTGAATGTTACTTACACAAACTGTAAATAATGTTATTCCTTGTTCAAATAATAATAATAATGGTTTTAACCTGAGATATTCTTTCCCGCGTGTTCTGTTTCATCTTAATTAACACACTTCTGGACACCGAGTGTTTAGTGTATTGTTAAAATAACTATATTATAATTATTAACTAATTTAAATGACCAAAAGCCGTTTTAAGGTAAAGTAAATTAAACAAGAAGTCTAAAGGAATTTAATAAGATGTGATATTTTATGAATCATATTATCATCATCTTCTGCTTGCGTCCGCGTACTTTTAATACCCTGATTAGGTTACCTCTTTGGTTACTGCTCCACACGTATTGGTCGTAGCGTGATGTTATATAGCCTATAGCCTTCCTCGATAAATTGACTAATCAAAACAAAAATATATTTTTTCAATTCATACTAGTAGTTCCTGAGATTACCGTGTTCAACCAAACTCTTTAGCTTTATGAAATTTGTATAGATTTCATTGGCCAGTGGCCGTTTTCTGGTAGTGTTAAATAAATAGATTATCCAATAGAATTGATTTTATGAGATGTGATATTTTATCAATTTTTTTTTTATTGTCACCTATTTTTACCACCATATTCAATTACCGTATTTACCCCCCTCTTTTTTTACCCAATCTTACAAAGATTTTCACGCGTAGCGGAAAGCTCAATCCAGTCAGGAGACATAAATCGTCTGTCCCATCCCCCTGGTGGATGGCCAGACAGTTAACCGCCCCCTCTTAACGATCTATTGTGTTCCTAGTGTTATCTACAAGATGGTTGCAATGAATGGGCACTTGGAGGTTGAAGATGGGAGGGATGTGTGAATAATTTGTGTTTTTTGAGGATGTGAATGATGCTGTGACAAATCGGCATCATTTTTTTTTTTTGTGATATGTTCGTAGTAGAGATTGTTATTTTTTAGTGTCTTTTGCTTTTATGTAAATTACAATTTCAGTAAATACTTATTGCAAATTCGATGGAGATTATCACACTAATGCATCGTATCACGTTTATAAGCTGAGATGCACTTTTATTTGTGCAATTTACCTAAATTGAATCAATACATATCTGATTTATGTAAATACAGAAGACACATACCATCACGCCTGTATTCCCCGAAGGGTTAGGCAGAGGTGTAACAATGTACACCTACAGTTAGCCAGTAAGTTTAGGTCCCATGTAACAGGGGGCGAGCCTATTGCCATTAAAAAATAAAATAAATTAAATTTGTCATCATTTAAATTAAATTTTAAATTTGTCATTGTCTCAGTTTTTCATATCTGTTTCGACTCTGTATTAAAACACTGTATGCTTTCCTAATAAAATAAAATAAAACAAATTAACCGGGCACAAATCCTAACTCCGAGCTGCTACTGAGAATTTCATAGAAAAACCCAATAACACTTTTTGCTCGACCTGGAAATCGAACCCAAGACGTCTAGCGTAACAGTCTCGTTTAGGACCACTAGGCTACCGAGGCAGTTAAAGGAAGTTAGTTGAAGAAATAACTTCACTCAATATAATCCTAGATCATTCTCTGACCACACTGTCTCTGACCACAGAATGCCATTCTGAACATGTGATGTATATACCGACATGTAAAAGGGCGTAAGTACACTAGCAGTAAGTGCTACTTGTGTGTGTTCACCTAAATCTTAGCGCTGCCACTCGGCGCTTGGACGTGGCATGGTAAGATACTGTTAAAAATATAAACAAGAATTCCACAATGACTCAGAGAATGAGTGAAAGACGACTACCAAAAGGCAGATGTGAATGGCAGATGTGAGTGGCAACGCCGGGAGAGGACGCCCAAGAAAGTCCTACCAGATGTATGAACGTGGACGAGACGAAAGAAGTATGTAAGGATCGTAGCAGGTGGCGTTCTGTGGTTTCTGCCTACCCCCATGCGAAAAAGGCGTGAGTTTATGTATGTTTGTAGAATTCCACAATTTTGGCAAGTATGAACTGTAGCAGCAGGAAATGGCCGAATTCGAACAAAAACCACTTTTTTTTCTAAACTGGTGAAAAATAATGCTACGTTTTATTTCTAGCCAGCTAATAAACAAATAAAACATTCCCCTGTTTACATTCTGACCAACATTCCATATTAAGCCAGTAACATACCAGAGCGCTTCTGGGTGCTCCCGGCACCGGAAATGATGCCACTGGCGGCCCTTGCCATCTGCCATGAACGTTTTCCACTAACATCAGGACCGGACTTTGAGACACATTTTAAAAGATAGTTTTAGTCAAAGTCAAAATCAAAGTCAAAGGATTTTTTTTAATCAGATAATATTTACAGGTACTTTTGAATTGTCAAAAAGTTACAGTTAAAAGTTTAAGCTAGTTGCTCGATCCAAAACGTAGGTCTCTATGGAGAAGGACTAGCAAGAAACTCCACGGTCACTCTTTTCTGTCAATTTGATGTTTACAAAGTCTTGGTTACAATAAAAAAAAGGATAGTGCGTGAAGTAAGGCACGCAAAACATGCTTATGGCTCCTCGTACAGAGATTGTGGGGTGGTGGTATTCATAGTTTAGTTATAACATTTGAAAACCGGTTTTAGTTTAAAAAAAAAACCCTTTGACCTGCAATAATTCAGTAACTAAAAGATTCCCAGGTATGGTCCAGACGAAAATACCCACTGATCGCAACGTTGGGAAAAAGAAGGTTACTTTCAGTTTTTCGTTAAGTGTCTTTTTACACACTATACAGCGTGTCACAGAAAGGGTATATCCATACAAACGGGGTGGAGATTGTATCCGGTACTAAAATCTCTATACAAAATTTCAGCTCAAAAGCAATAACTTTGAAAATTCATACTGTTTTTTTTTATTTCGGCAATTTATTAAGTTTTTTTCTTCTTTTTTTTTTCTTTTTAAAAAGAAAAAAAAAAGAAAAAAGAAGTTTATTAAGTTTAAATCATAACAATCGTGTCAGGAGAAACAAATCTTATACGAAGTTGTTTCTTTGTGTGTAGTTCATTGACACCGATCAGCTGACTTGGTGAAAGAGTAGAATTCAATTGGAAACATTTGATTTTTTACTTAAATGTTTTGAGTATTTTATTAAAAAAAAAAGGTTTTGTATGTTGTTTTCGTGCCGTTTCGTAACATTCTGTGTATTAATATAAATACACAGGAACATGAAAATATAAATACACATGTATTTATTATATTTCATTCCTGGAAACTTTCTGTTTCTTGCACCTACTATGTTTTGTCTCTGCATCACCCTAAGGTTGACTGGTAGAAAATGCCAAAGGCATTAAGTCCGCCTTTGTACAGTGTATTATTTACATTATGTGCAAAAAGTTTTAATGTATAAATATATAAATAGGACCGCTGCCCCATATCCCAAATCCGTATCTGTTACATATCTATTTATCGATTCCCGGCAAGCAATCTGATATATTATGCGCTTACATTCGCCGGCAGAATAATCTGCATTCAGCTTCTATTGTATCGATTTAATCGATCTTGAAATTGCCACTTTAGTAAAATGTATTGAACTTTTCAACCATCTAAGATAACAACTGGTTACTGCATACGAATGTTTAAACGGTATTTCTAACTGCCTCGTCAGCCTAGTGGTCCTAAACGCGACTGCTACGCTAGACGTCTTGGGTTTGATTCCCAGGTCGAGCAAAAAGTATTATTGTTGGTTGGTATTGGTGGTTAAAGTTTGGTCCGACTAATATCCGAAACGGCTGAACCGATTATGACGAGACTTTCAGTGGCAGATAGCTGATGTTTACTATACTATAGAGTTACTTAGACGACTTTTATTTTAGGAAAAGTATTAGAGTTTCACGCTGAAAAAATAAAATAGAATATTGAATATTGTATGAAGCTGTAATGTGCATTATGTAAAACGATCACAATATTCTGCCGTTTCTGGCATACAAATAATTATTTGTAAAATTATGGGTCATTGTTACATTTCAATTAAATTATTAATCGTTACAATTAGATTTCACGTGACTGCTACACTAGAGGTCTTGGTTTCGATTCCCCGGTCGAGCAAAGTGTTATTGGGTTTTCAATTAAATTCTCAGTGGCAGCTCTGAATTAGGATTTGTGCCCGGATAATGGCAATGGCTTACTCCCTATTACATAGGACATAAACATACCGGCAAACTGTGGGTGTACATTGTTACACACCTGCCTAACCCTTCGGGGAATACAGGCGTGTACGGCGTGGGTATACAGGTGTGTGTGAATATGTATGTGTGTAGAATTAAAATTACAAATAATTTAAATTAGTTGAACAATAAGTACTCACATAATTACATAGACTACCGACATTCACGCGAAAGAATCCACGGGAATAAGTTAGTTTGAAATAAAAATAAATATTTCCCGATTGTAACACTTGGCTAGAGAGTTTTCTTGAAACTTAAATGTTTTACTGTTCCAAACTGCAGCTGAGTTTAGTTTCTTCGCTGTTCTCAGAACTGCTGTTTGATTTATCGTTTATTCGCTTTTAAACGTTCACTCTTTAAACAATTAATGTGAAGCTGTTCCTGAAACAATGGTACATCCTGAAAGTTAATTATTCAACTACTATATTAAAGGGTGAAATTGCAATAGGACATTTACTAACAAACTAAAAGAAATATTAATTAAAAAGGCTTATTAAACCATAAACATCAGGATTAGGATGGCCACTAGTCGGTTCACATTCAAGATAAAAGCTCGCGAATACTTCCATAAAAAGTTAGCAGACTCGTCCCACAATTAGTTTCTTATATTTCTCCACCTATGTATTTTGATCTCTATCTACTTTGTATATATTGTTTGTATGTATGTATATTTGTATTTATTATTATATTTTATTCTTGGAAATTTTCAGTTCGTCTTCCTTGCACCTACTATATTTTGTCTCTGCATCACCCTAAGGTAGACTGGTAGAAAATGCCTAAGGCATTAAGTCCGCCTTTGTACGGTGTATTTTGTTTTACATTTGTGCATAAAGCTTTAATAAATAAATAAATAAACGAGTAAATCCATGACAAAGTAATTATTTAACTCAAACAGAAGAACTGACACTAGAATACCCATCCATTTCCAAAGTTGGTCAAAAACTAATTTGTTTATTGTATTTAAAAAAGGATATGTTTTTAACCCTTCATTAAATAAATTTGTTTTTAAAATACCGATGTTTAATTCAAGAAAATAATTATTATGAGGAACATTTTCAAAAATTCTTTATTAGTTATTATTTATGTTAAAATTCATTTAATTTTTTATACTTTTGCTGTGCCCTACAGGGTCCATAATTGTACCTAGCTTAAAGCCTATTATAAGATCTGTAAAACTAACATTATGGAATGCAAATAAAGATATGAATATGATTATATTTATTCAATTACTATTTTTTTACAACTGTTGTCACACTCTAAGAATTTTTCCCGTATCGTGGGTGCTTTTACAAACATATAAAGTTCCAAACATGGACAGCCAGACCCGGAACAACCATCTGTAGGTTTCAAAAGAATTTGTTCCGTGCGGGAACCGAACCCGCGACACGCAGCACAGCAGCCAATCGCTTAACCACTGCGCTAACCGTACCAAAATCAATTACAAAAACCTTTCCCGGCAATAATTGTTGCTCAATGTTACATAATTGGATGGGCAGTATGCGTAGTTAAGTGAGGTGTATTTTAACACCATCACGCCTGCATTTCCCGAAGGGTTAGGCAGAGATGTAACCAATCTACATCCACAGTTCGCCGGTATGTTTTCAGGGCCCATGTATGTAATAGGGGGCGAGCCTATTGGCATTAACCGGACACAAATCCTAATTGCGAGCTGCTACTAAGAATTCAATAGAAAAACCCAATAACACTTTTTGCTCGACCTGAGAATCGAAGCCAAGAACCCTAGCATAGCAGTCGCGCAGTATGGAAACATAAAACGTGTAAAAACAGATAGATGTTACTCAAACTTCTGCCGCGGTTACAACGATTGCATTAAAACCACAACTTAGGGGTCGAGAGTCGACACTTATATTAAATTACCTCCCCCCCCCCTCCCGGGGTAAAAGTTTGAGCAACACTTGAAATTTCCCGAATGCGGGCTACTTAGAATTACCTAATTAAGGCTCGCTTGCGCTGGTTTTCTTATAACTGTGACTTTATTGCTAACACGGGACCATTGTGTATGAAATTTTGTAATTTAACCTCGGGTTAACGGGCGGGCTAACGGCTAACTCTGAGTAAAGTTTTTGGTGCAATTGAATCTAAAAACTAGACATGGGCTAAATAGCTCACTGAAAAGAATAAGAGCGATTAGCTCTTTTACTTAAAAGAGCTACATCACTCTTTTGGCTCACTACCTTCCCTATAGCTCAATCACTCAGACGCAGACTGTTAGCTGATTTGGCTCACACCGCACGGCCGCACACGCGTCGAATGAGACGGTTCGGCTCGCTCAATAGTCAGTAGCTCTTTGGAAGTATGAACTCTTTTGTTTAGTATAAAAACACGTAGCGTTAAGCGAATTAATCACCGATCGGTGAACGGCTCGGTGGCTTCGTAGTTCGTATTTGTACGTGTGCCGAGTGCTACTGAGCTACTCAGCTATTCAGCGACCGAGTGAGTGAGCTTGAGCGACATCAATCGAAAAGAGTCACTCTTTTTTATCACTAGCTCACGAGCTACCCAAGTCTACTAGAAACGCAATAGTTGTAAGTAGCTATCAAAAGCAGATGTATTTGTTTATTTGAACGTGCTAAAAAGCTACCAATTGGATTGAAAAAAATATTTATGTTTGTGATAGCCAGATTTATAAGGAACTTGCTGTTGCCTGGGACTTCGTCTGCGTGGCTAATTCCACCCGCCTTACGTTACGTCTTTGGTTACTGGTCCGCTCCTGTAAGTCGTAGCGTGATATAATAGCCTATGACTCTCACAAATAACGTGGCTTTCTACACTACATACCATCACGCCTGTATACCCCGAAGGGTTAGGCAGAGGTCCACCAATGAACACCCACAGTTCTCCGGTACCTTTTTAAACATCATGTAATAGGGGGCGAGCCTGTTGCCATTAACCGGGCACAAATCCTTACTCCGAGCTGTAATTGAGAATTTCATGGACAAACCCAATAACACTTTGCTCGACCTGGGAATCTAACTCAAGACCTCATGCGTAGCAGTCGCGCTTAGGACCACTAGCCTACCAAAGCAGTGGCTTTCTATGGGTAAGAGAATTTTCAAAAAAGGCTTAGGAGATCCAGAGATTACCCCCTACAACCTCACAAACTTTACCTCTTCATATTATTATTTATTTATTAAAACTATTTGCACATTATGTAAATAGTACACTGTACAAAGGCGGACTTAATGCCTTAGTCATTTTCTACCAGTCTACCTTAGGGTGATGCAGAGACAAAATATAGTAGGTGCAAGGAAGACGAACTGAAAATTTCCAAGAATAAAATATAATAATTAATACATATATACATACATACAAACAAAATATACAAAGTAGAGAGAAATCAAAATACATAGGTGGAGAAATATAACAAATTAATTGTGAGACGAGTCTGCCAACTTCATAAGCAAGTGTTCGCGAGCTTAAATATTAATATGGACAGTATATAACATACGACATACGGGAGCTGAGCAGTAACCAAGGGCGTAACCTATCGCGGGTGAAAATAACAAAACGGACAAAGTCGCGGGCAGCGGCTAGTATAAAGAACCTGTTCATAATTTCTCAGCACGTTTAGCGCAGAGTACCTGAGTGATAGTCGCGGGTTCGATTCCCTCATGGAACAAATATTTCTATTCGTAAAAGCACCCTCGATACATGAGAAGTTCTTAGTACAGTCGGGACCCATTAAAAATTTAGACCACGTCAAATCGTCGTAATAATGGGTCCCGACTATTACTTAACCGAATTTTAAACTAACTGGACTTGTTTTTATCTTTTCAGTTTTTATTTAATGTTCATGTTTTACGCAGTCGGGATTTTTTTAATTCGATTAAAAAAAAAAAGAAAAATAAACTGTCTCTGTAGCCTAGTGGTGCTAAGCGCGACTGCTACACTAGAGGTTTTGGGATCGATTCCCAGGTCGAGCAAAAAGTGTTTTTTGGTTTTTCTATGAAATTCTCAGAAGCAGCTCGGAGTTAGGATTTGTGCTTGGTTAATGGCAATAGAATCGCCCCCTATTACATGGAACCTAAAACATACCGGCGAACTGTGGGTGTACATTGGTACGCTTCTGCCTAACCCTCCGGGGAATACAGGCGTGATGGTATGTAGAAAAAGAAATAGTTGAAAATAATGATAATGATGAAAGAGTATTAAAAAATCAATAGGAACCATTATCTTTCCCACAAAAAGATACACCTACATAACGTATGTATGTTCTCTCGAAGTGCAAAAACTACTGGACAGATTTGAGAAATGTGCCGTCAATTTATCTTGGTAACGTGTGCCATTGGATATTATTGTTATCAAAGTAATATGAGAGAAGTTTGTTGACTTGGCAAGTTGTGAGGCTTTGGTGGAAATAGGAGAAGAAATAAATATTGGGTGAGTTTCGAAAAAATTGATATACGCAGTGGAAGGCACACAATAGCAAAAACTTTTCAGGCAGACCGCCCAGCAGACAGAAATCAACTGTTTGTATGGACTGTTTGTACATTTATTAAATAAGCGTTTTTTTATACTTATTTTGGCCCTGGGTTGTCTAGTGTTGGTTTCGTTTCTTTGGTCTCGTGGTCGCAAGCGCGACTGATAAGCGTGGGGTCCCGGGTTCGATTCCCAGGTCGGGCAAAAAAGTGTTATTAGGTTTTTCCATAAGGATTTGCTCAGTCGCAGCCCGGAGTTTGGGAGTTGGTGTTGCGACACCCCCGTGTCTAGGAAAGCACGCAAAGCCGTTGGTCCCGGCTGTCATTCGTAGATCTTTGACAGTCGTTACAGTTAGTCAAAAGCCAGGAAGTCTGACAACCAGTCTAATCAAGAGGTATCGTGTTGCCCAGTAACTGGGTTGTGGAGGTCAGATAGGCAGTTGTTCCATGTAAAACACTGGTATTCAGCTGTATCCGGTTGGACTGGTAGCCGAACCCAACACAGTTGCTACAAGGCTAAGTAGATAATGTTGTCTAGTGTTGGTTTCTGTATTGCCATTACACATGCTGACGTCCAATTCGGTGTCTATCTTACAAGGGGTTTTGCCACAGGACCAACTTTGTAACATAAAAAAAATACAGTTGTTCTCTATAAACTAAAAACTAAAAAATAACTTTAGCTTTGGAAGTTGGTGGCAATAAATAATAAATAAATAATAATAAACAATAAACGGAACCAAAGCGGCCGACATCCAAAACTAAAGTTATTTTTTAGTTTTTGAAGGCGGTTATCTTCTTTCTAAAAAAGATTTTATTTTTTGCTTTTTAGGATCAATTTTCTGTCATCCATATTCATGAAGGAACAGTCTACGTAAATTAACAAGACACTACTTAAAATTCACAAAAAACCGAATACGCTAATTCGTTTACTTGGAAGACATATTTTTTTTCAGTTATTTTAATGTTTTCACCAAACTACTGAACCAATTTCGATAAAATGTATACGGGACCAACTTTGAAGTATGACCTTTCAAACATAAAAATTAATCATTAAATCGATTCATAATTGGCGGAGTTATCGCGTAACACACATACAATAAAAAATAACATACAGTCGAATTATTACCTTCTCCTTTTTTGAAGTCTTTTAAAAATGCTTGGAACAACTAACATTTTTTAATGTTCCCCAGCTCCTACCCGTTAACGAATAACCAAAAAAATTAAAATATATACATATATACCATCACGCCTGTATTCCGCGAAGGGTTAGGCAGAGGTGTACCAATGTACACCCACAGTTCGCCGGTAAGTTTAGGTCCCATTTCATAGGGGGCGAGTCTATTGCCATTAACCGGGCACAAATGAGCTACTGACAATTTCATAGAAAAACCCACTAACACTTTTTGCTCGACCTGGGAATCAAACCCGACCACCAGGCTAACGAGGCAATCCAAAAATTAAGTAGGTACCTAACCCTGATTGTAACAATCCTTGTTTAATAATAATAATAAAACGCGAAGCTCTTGATGCTCTCCGCAATATTCCATGCTGTTGAGCACTGCAGTAGTTTGAAGAGCACTCCAGCTCATAAATTAACGCTGAAAACTGGCGGAGTTCCGTTGTACACAACTCCTGTTTTCAGAGATAAAATTATCTGTTCAAGGTTTGTTTTGGAATTGTGGCGGCAGCTGTACGTTTTTTGTGTGTTTTGGATTTTGATTCACAGTGTGCATATAATAATGATAAAATAATGACTGTGCTAGTCACCCGCCGCCATTTTATTCGTATCACACATGAATCAGGCTGGCCGGCCATAGTAACATGTAACCAGTCCGCTTAAGCCACCCAAACCCATAGCCCTGTCCTTTCTTTCCATATCCTGCAATAGTCCTGCGCCAGCTTAGGGCTGTCCTTAGATAATTGTAATAATAATGAATGTTTTTTATCGCCCTACGCAAAAACGACGGTGTATTATAAATTTGACGTGTCTGTGTGTGTGTGTGTGTGCATGTCTGTGGCATCGTAGCTCCCGAACGCACGTACCGATTTTGATTTTGTTTTTTTTTGTGTTTGAAACGTGAATTAGTCGGGAGTGTTCTAGCGTTGTTTGACGAAAAACGGTTCAGCGATTTCAAAGTTATCAGCTCTTTTGTTAGCCGTGATAGGGATTTTTATTATTCGGTCGGGGGTTACTTATTTTTTTTTACCACAAAGGTCAAGTACATTACACTGTTACTGTTCTACATCACTGTTGTTGATTAGAGTTTGTAATTTAGTAAAAGATAAGAATAATAGGTTCAACTCCTCTTAACTAGGCTAGGCCTGTATCTTAGGTGGATGCGCTTCCACTTCATTTTAAAGCTGTCTACGGGGCCTATGCGAGTTGGCTTCTACTTCTCCTAGGCTCCCAAGTTCATCAAGGAAATACAATAATAATATTCTCCAGACCGTTTTAGGTCACGGCGGCCTATCTCAATGAAGACTAATCAAGTACGCAGGAGATATCGTAGTGCATGAGTGTGTGCGCAAACACAGGTGTATTCCTCTTCCCTAACTCTCATAGTCCAATCTGACACGACCGGAAAGAGATCAAGCGCAAGACCAACGGCTTTATGTGTTACGGGGGTGTCATACCCCCGTGACTCGGGTCGGGTTGTGCGTGTATAGTGTGTAAAAAGATACATCATATAGCCGTTCTAAAGATGCTAACATGCAACTAAGCATGCTGCCTATCAAACTAAGTAATTTTCAGCAACAGTTATTGCTAACAAACGACTTTTATTTTTGGTGTGTGAAAGTGTTTAGAAGATCGCGAACTAGAAATGCGAACGTTTCATTGGTTGGATGTTCGTTAATCGATCACAACAGAACGATTGAACAGATCGGTTGGTTGGATGTGGCACGGAGATAGATTGTAGTCTGGAATAGCACATAGGCTATCCAATATATCAACTTTGATGCGGACACAGTCGTGAGCAGAAACTAGTCTAATAATATTTGCAATAGACAAACTGACATAACTCAACGGTATATTTTTGTATGCACCACTTTTATGTTTTGTGCAAACACAAACTGACCATTAAATCGAGAACGCATAGAAATGGGTAGGGTTACCATAATTTTACTGCGACCGACGTTTTTTTAGTTACAAAAAAAAAACAAATTTTCATCGTCGTGTACTTTAGTGTTCTCACACTTAAATCGTGGCGACGTTTGGAGTCATAAGATAAGATATATTTATTTGTCAAAAACACGTGTAGGCTTACAATCAGTTGGAACGATCACATAAAAATAAAAAGTTTCAACATGTTTTGCCCATAAAGGCGTACAAATACAATAATAATATTATAAATTCAAAGTACAAAAATAATAAAGTTACGTTAAATTAGCAAAAATAATAAATAATATTTAAAAATGTAAATTATATGTGTATAAAATAAATAAAAATAATAATAATAACTTGCTCTGAAATACAGTCTTGTTGAATTAGAAGTACCGTACTATAGGTATGTGCCCGACCCAGTTCTTGAAAATGGCAATATCACGTTGTATTGGGATCGATCTATCATCACTGACAGGACTATTGTTGCCAATAAGCCTGACATAGTGGTGGTAGATCGATTAGAGCGTCGCGCAATGATTGTTGATATTACGGTCCCACATGACGAGAACCTCGTGAAAGCTGAGAAAAATAAACAAATTAAGTATCTTGACCTGGCTCGCGAGGTTGTCAATATGTGGGATGTGAGTACAGCAATCATTGTGCCGATAGTCGTGACGGCTAATGGCGTAATAGCCAAGAGCCTCGACCATCACCTGAGGAGGCTCTCGTTGGGCAGTTGGATCAAGGGCTTGATTCAGAAAGCGGTACTCCTAGACACGGCACGTATTGTTAGGAGATTCATTTCTCAGGAGCCCTGACTACCGGTAGCTTGGACCCTGTTCCCGATACCGGTGGGCTACTATTTTTTATATTTTTAAATGTTTTTATATTTTTTATATTAATATTTAAAAATGTAAATTATATGGGTATAAAATAAATAAATGGAATAATAATAATAATAAAAAAAAATGTCTAAAGTACATCATTTAAATAGTCGTCAACATTATAGTAGCATTTATTTATTAAAAGTTTCTTCATGCTTTTATTAAAACTGTTAATATTATACAAAAAGTCATCATCATCATCACCATATCGCTGCGGGTTGTTCGTAATAGATAACGCGCTATGTCAGTAACTTTTGTTCGCATGCGGATCTTCTCATTTCGAATTTGATCTCACAGAGAAACTTCGAGCATACCCCTTTCCGTAGCTCATCACCAACATCGAGTTTAATTAAATACCATATTGACCAAATAGTAAATAGACTACATTTTTTTGAAGCGCGCAACAGTACACTCAAAAATATTCAGTCATAAATAAGATTGACAGTCAATGTCACGTTGTATTGCAGCGAATAAAAATTTACCAAAACCCGGAAAACCGTATAATGATGGTCACCCTACAAGCTCTGAATAAAAAGCAAACTATATACAGATTCTATGTAACAGCTTTCAAGTCAGTGAAAGCGGATGAAAAAAGTCGTTTTAACCGCGAATGCATTATGAGGTGGCGGGTCGCGGGTCAACGCGGGTCGTGTTTTATTAAAAAGGTGACATGAGTTAAACATAGTCTGGTAACGAAGAGTTACGTTTAAGAAATAAGAGTCAATGTTCGGTTCTTGAGTCCGAAAACGAATCCTTTATTTTTAATCGACTTCAAAAAATAAAGAGGTTGTCAATTATGCTGTATTTTTTTTCTGGTTTCTTGGGACAAGCCCGACACTACTGCCAACCATAGCAACTCCTGAAAGCCAGAATCAACAGTGGCAACCGCCGAAGCAATGATTCTCGACTAGTCCCAGAGAAATAATGCAACTGTCTTATAATACAACTGACCCGTTGGTCTCGTGATCGCAACCGCGACTGATGAGCATGGGGTCGTGGGTTCGATTCCCAGGTCGAGCAAAAGTGTAATTGGATTTTTTCATTAGGAATTTCTCAGTAGCAGCTCGGAGTTAGGATTTGTGCCCGGTTAATGGCAATAGGCTCGCCCCCTATTACATGGGACCTAAAAACATACCGGCGAACTGTGGTTGTACATTTATGCATCCCTGCCTAACCCTTCGGGGAATACAGGTGTGATGGTATGTATGTCTTATAATAAAAATAATGACCTACCAATATTTGGGCAAAACAATATACAGGCTGTTCAAAAAATAATATTATGTTGTAATAAAAGCAATAAATCTCCAGAATAAAGTCCCGGCCCGTTGTTCCTGGCTGATTTTCGCTCGGATTATCCATAATCCTATGAACGTACACCTGCTCCCTATCGTGAGGTATAATGGGGGTCCGTACGAAATGGCACCTTTGAATGATATGGCTCGAATGAAAAAACCCGGTCAGACGTTTAGAATTTTGTGCTTGTGAACTTTTATATTTAATCATTTTTTGATCATGCTGTGTGTTTTTAACTTTTGTTAAAGCATTTTAGGCTATAAATATACGAAGGGTAAAATGGCAAATCACATATCCGCTGATCCGATAATCTTTAATTTTTTTAATGGGACAAGCCCTCCACACTATTCCCAACCATTGCAACTTCTGTAAGCCAGAATCAACAGTGGAGACCGCCAGAAGAGCGCCGAGTCCCCGAGAAACGATATAACTGTCTTGGATCCCGCAACGAAATTAATCAGAAAAGATTAGCGAAGGAGTAGGAAAAAATATAATTTCCACTTCCCTCGAAACAAGCAGGAGACAAAACAGAACTAGGCCAATACGCACAAAGGGATATTTACAACTGGGAGAAGCCCGATTGCAATTATTACTAACTTAATGGATCCTAATGTGAGCTGTTACATTTGATTCCAGTAATAGGTATGGCAAAAACGCCTGAACGCATGGAAATTTGTTCTAGTTTCTACGAGGTCTGCGTAATAAACTACTCCGGATGTAACCAGTATACTGTCCAATTGTCTATCAATTGAACACGTATAAAATTATTGGAAGCCAGATGTTAGGTATTCAATGCCAAGTACATATGACGCTTTTTGTACAAAATTCGTTACATAAATTCATTGTCGACATAATTTAGCAGGGGGCAATTGTCGTATCTATAACATAATGATTACATACAATGCGCATGTTGGATTATAATCTCCGTCTCAATCCGTCAAAAATATCGACACTTTTGATAAATGTCTGGCGTTGATTGTCGCTGAGATAAGATTGCGATTTTATTTTAAACCTCATTAATTACGGAGATTGACCTTTTTATCGCAGTCATCAATCTAAAACAATCAATAAAGCAAATAATAACCAATCAAAAATCAATCAGACAAATCAATCATTGCTCGAAAGTGGAACTTATCAATGTTACATTTTTAAACAACATTTTTATCTTCAACTTTTCATTCATATTTACATTTTTTTAATTTAATTTTGTTGGTCTCGTGATGCTCATGATGCTCATGATGCTTTTCACGATTGTTGAGCGTGGAGTCCTGGGTTTGATTCCCAGGTCGGGCAAAAAGTATTATTGGATTTTACCGTTAGGAATCAGTAAAAGCCCGAAATTTGGAAGTTGGCGGTGTGATACCCCCGTGCCTCGGAAAGCATAAAGCCGTTGGTCCTGCGCCTGATCTCTTCCCGGTTGTGTCGGATTGCCGTCCCGTTGGACTATGACTGCTAGGGAAGAGGGAGTGCACCTGTGTTTGCGCACACAATTGGGCACTATAATATCTACTGCGTACTTGGCTAGTCTAAATAAAGATAAGCCGCCGTGGCCAGAATCGGTCTGGAGAATACAGTAAATAATATTTATTACCTACAAAAAAAAAAAACATTATTTAAAAAAAAAATCTGCGGCTGCAGAAAACCTCAAACGGCATAAGTATAGTATCCTTATTGTTTACTACTTATATTTTCGAGCCGTTTTGGGGTGGAAACCCTCGGGCCGTGGGGTTCGTGTGCCCATAGCCTTTTTAGGGATTTATCTAAACGGTTGGTTGACACTTCCCGTGACCCAAAGGCTAACTTTTACCTTGGCCAGAGTTTACGCATTGCCATCCAATGTGGCAATGCCGCCAGTCTTTTGGGCACTTTTCTGGTTGTTTCGTTCGTTTCTTTTTTTTGTTATTTAAAAGTTTTTTTTGGGTTGTTAAATAGAGATATAAACTAATTCTTTATATTATAATATCGTCTCTACCGATCTGGAATCTCTATGAAGAGTAGCCAAGTACACAGGAGATATTATGGTGTACAAGCGTGTGCACAAACACTGGTGCACTCCCTCTTCCCTCACTCTCATAGTTTAATAGAACGGTAGTCCAACATGACTGAGGAGACATAAGGCACAGGACCTACATAACATATCATTACGCCTGTATTCCCCGAAGGGTTAGGCAGAGGTGTTACAATGTACACCCACAGTTCCCTGGTATGTTTAGGTCCCATGTAATCACACCTGTAAGCCACAAATCTTAACTCCGAGCTGTTACTGAGAATTTCATAGAGAAACCCAATAACACTTTTTGCTGGACCTGGGAATTGAACCCAAGACCACTAGCGGTCGCGCTTAGGACCACTAGGCATAGAAGAACATGCATACATACTCATTTACGTAATGTTTTTGTTAATATTGGATGGCAAACCAGCTCACCTGATGTTAAGTGGTCACCGCTGCTTATAGACATCTGCAATACCAAAGGCCTTGCAAATGCGTTGTCATCCCAGAGACAAAGTTGGAATGTCTCATGTGCCTTTAATAACACCGCAATTCTTCAAACCGGAACACAGCAACACTGTTTTGCAATTGAAATAGGTATGATGGAAGACCTGCGGCAAGGAATTCTGTACTTGACTTGATCATTAATACGGACTGCCCCGCTGGTCTACTGGTCGCAGGCGCAACTGATAATCCTGGGGTCCCGGGTTCGATTGCCAGGTCGGGCCAAAAAAGTGTTATTGGGGTTTTCCATTAGGATTTGCTCAGTAGCAGCCCGAAGTTTGGAAGTTAGTGGTGTGACATCCCCGTGCCTCGGAAAGCACGTAAAGCCGTTGGCCCCGGCTGTCAATCGTAGTATATCTTTGACAGTCGTTACGGATAGTCAGAAGCCAGGAAGTCTGACAACCAGTCTAACCAAGAGGTAGCGTGTTGCCCGGTTACTGGGTTGTGAAGGTCAGATAGGCATTCGCTCCATGTATAACACTGGTACTCAGATGCAGCCGGTTGTACTGGAAGCCGACCCCAACATAGTTGGGAAAAGGTTAAGCAGATGATGATGACTGGATCATTAATACGAAAAGGGATATACAATAAATATAAAACAGTTGTAAACTTTTTAAAAACAATGATTTTAATGGCAATTCCGTGCAGGTTTTCAGAAGACAATTCAATTATTTTCCTGTTTCTGGATTCGAATACCATTTTTGGTACTTCCCATATAGGGAGTAGAATAAATCCCAGAATGCCATCCTCTCGTGGTCTGGTCTGCCGCTCGGAGTAAAATCTGCATCCATATCCAAGTATGGCTGCGAGGTTTTCGTTATTGGGGTCCATGTGAATGGCAGAAGGTCCGTTGGTGATGGAGTCGGGTTCCTGATAAAAAAAAAATATTTCCTTAGGTTATATAACATCACGCTACGCTTTACGGGAGCGGTGCAGTAACCAAACACATAACTTCAAAAACCGTAAAAATGCACGCGGACAAAGTTGTATAAAGTACTTACCCATATTTAGCAAAGTTGGTCCAAAGTGTTGTCAACCGACTTTTCACCAGGGCTTGTTCCTCTGTTACTTCTGTCCCTTGGTTCAAATCAAATAAATAAGACAGTTCACCTCCATGACTTGCCCCAAGATACGAGAAAACGAAACGGTAAACATTTTTAGCACCACTTTCAAACAATTTCTCAGCCATCCTCTGTGATGAATGTCCAAAGATGATGTCTGTTCCAAATTCTACAAGCTTCTCCGAACCATTAATACTGATATTTTCATCACCAAAGTAAAAGTGTTTCACTGTATCCATACCGTCTTGAAAATCGTTGTCCATATCGAATCCCATTTTGAATAGCGTCTCGAAATCGTATGCGTCGAAGAATTGCTCGTTTTGATTAGCATATTGGAACGAAAATTCTCTGATGGCATGACCAATGATAATAGGAATATTAGCAGCTTTACTTGACTTGACATTCATGGGATGTTCTGTTATAAAGTTTTCAACCCCCTCAAATGTCTTTTCAACGCAAGGTTTCGTGAGAGGTTGATCATTGCCAGCCGCGCTAGTGATTTTCAAATCCGCTGCTGTTTGGAGTAACAATTGTGAGTCAACAGTGGAGAGGAAACTCAGAGCTTCACTTACATCTGTAGTTATAAAACCCAATTCCTTAGAAAGTGTTATAGGTATTGTGTTATCTGATTCTACCATCATCCAATAACTTAACGCTGGTCCACTTTGTATAATTGCTTGGTCAAATAGCTTCTCGTTTAAGGAAAATAGATGCATGTTTACGGACATGCCACCAGCGCTTTGACCGAATAAGGTAATCTTGTTGTCATCTCCTCCGAAGGCAGCAATGTTTTCGTTAATCCATCTCAAAGCTAACGTTTGGTCCTTAAGACCCTGGTTTCCTGGTACTTCAGGTGTATCTAAACACATAAAGCCATAAATGCCTAGTCTGTAGTTAATGGCTACTACAATGACGTCATTCTTTAGTAGAGAGATTGGTTCATTGGCTTCGCCTTGGGCACTCCCACCAATGAAAGCTCCACCATGGATCCAGACCATCACTGGGAGACGGTTTCGGGAGTCAGCAATGCGGGGCACGTAGATGTCCATGGTGAGACAGTTGATGGTACCCGTAGGAACGCCTCGATTTAATCGAGGGCAAGAGTTTGACTCGTACGCGTCGAAGATGTCTTCAAACCCAGGATGTGGTACTGAAGGCTGCAAATTAAAAAAAAATGTTATAGAAGATACATCAACAAAGCGTAACACTATTGGCGCAGTGGCTGAGTGATTGGCTGCTGCACTGCACGTCACGGGTTCGATGTCCTCACTGACAAAATATAATTGAATTAACATAGCATTCCTTATCAAAAGCCTATGATACTCGGTAATAATGCAGCAAAAATCAGTAAAAGATTGTTTGTAACCAGACTATAGTACGTATACATTGTCGGATGCACATATTGAGAGAGGAAAGAATCAATCTTGAAAGTATTAAAAATATTCTTTGGAGCTTGTTGAAGCTATTGTAGGTACATGAAAAATACAGACTTCCATAAATTAGCCTTTACTAACAAATAGATGGCTGCGGGTTGTTCGTAAGAGATACCGCGCCCCCGGAACGCAAAGGGCACAAGAAGGAACATGGGTGGGTTTTAGTAAGTAAAAGTCTGACACTCCCTCCCGCCCCGCCCAGGGCGGGAGAAGTTATTTGATGATTTCCCAACCCCCAAAAAAAAAAAACTAACAAATAAAAAAAAAACAAACAACAAACTTTACTTCTATATAATATAAGAATAAATAATAAAAAATTAACACTCACCCCAAATGGATGACTTTCATCCACTACCGCATAAGGCACGCCCAAAAATTTGGCGTACCCATCACCAAACTGCCGTCCTCGAATCAACCCTCGGCTGGTAGAAACCAGGGGGTCTATTCTCGAGAACCCTTGCACCAAACCACATATTGAGAACAACACTGCCACCGACCACATGTTCGGACTTTGTGGCATTACCTTTCAGAGTGATACTCGGAGGCAGATCTAGCTTGTATTTATACACATAGAGTAATCTGGAGCGCTTAGGTATTCTTTGACGTACCATATCATAAGATTTCAGATAAAAGATTATTGTTTTACGTGATGTGATAATCAGTTCAATACCTATCATTGTACAAGTTTTGAAGTCCCTTATAGTTAAAATCTGGACATGCAATCTATGGGTTACGTATAATTAATAATTAAGGGTCATTGTACAGATAAGCGGTTCGGCATTATCAATATACCCTTTGTAAACTTTTGATCTTCATCTTCTTAGCCTTTTTTCCAACTATGTTGGGGTCGGCTTACAGTCTAATCGGATGCAGCGGAATACCAGTGTTTTTATATGAAGCGACTGCCTATTTGACCTCCACAACCCAGTTACTGGACAACACGATACCTCTTGGTTAGACTGCTTGTCAGACTTCCTGGCTTCTTACTATCCGTAACGACTGTCAAAGATCTACGAATGACAGCCGGGACCAACGGCTTTACATGCTTTCCGAGACACGGGTGTGTCACACCACCAACTGCCAAACTCCGGGCTGCTGCTACTGAGCTAATCCTAATGGAAAAACCCAATAACACTTTTTTTCCGAACTGGAAACCGAACCCGGGACCCCACGCTCATCAGTCGCGCTTGCAACGTCGAGACCAACGGGGCAGTCTGTAAACTTTTGATGCCGAACCGAATTTGCTGAACCACTTAGGTGTATATTGTATTGAAGAGTTCTTTTTAAAATCCTCATCCTTCTGGAAAAATATTTTGATGTATGAAAATATTCCACACGGTAGACCATCTAACGTCACGATACGACACTTGGGAGCGGAGCAGTAACTAAGTACGTAACTTAAGGCCCTGTCGTAAGGAAATGTTTTGATAATTGACGAAAACGCATCGCGGCAACAAATAAGGTTCAAAACAGCAATACGTTTGATGTTGTTTGAATCGGATAACCACAAAAATAACAGTAATTTTGAAGTTTTTTTTAAATTGTGGAAAAAATACACGACTCAGTGGAATAATTTATAGGTATTCATGAAATTCCCTGTCATGTCATTAAATAAAATTATATAGTTTACGCTCAAAATTCTAAGATCTATGCGACGAAAGAATTTTTTTATGCTCCCCTTTACGATTTTTTCCCCATGATACTATTATATTTTCATGTAATATTTATAAGTAAGTCTTTTCTTTGAACCTTTGACAATACACTACATTTTTCAGGCTTGTAATGTGCACCAATACGCCAGACTATGCGACGAAAAATGTGTGTTTTACGGTTTCTTGTGTTCGGATAGCCCCTTAACGTGTGTGGAAAAACAACGCGGACGATGTCGCTACTATTGTATATTACGTGTGTATATCTAATTTTTTAAGTTGCTGCAGTTTTAACTGCCTCGTTAGCCTAGTGGTCCTAAGCGCGACTGCTACGCTAGAGGTCTTGGGTTCGATTCCCAGGTCGAGCAAAAAGTGTTAAAGGTTTTTCTATGAAATTCTCAGTAGCAGCTCGGAATTAGAATTCGTGCCCGGTTAATGGCAATAGGCTTGCCCCCTATTACATGGGACGAACACATACCGGCGAACTGTGGGTGTACATTGGTACACCTCTGCCTAACCCTTCGGGGAATACAGGCGTAATGATGGTAGCTACATCGTAATTTATTTGTAGTGTCTTTTTGTAAATTGTACCTGCTGATGGAATTATAGGTCTCAAAACCTGCACCTGCATGATATCACACAAGTTGACACCCATAGCCCTAGAAACAACAAAATACTGATGATATCTTGTCTTATCGGAAAGTACAGGCGAACAAATTGTGTGGTGCACAGGCAGAAATATTAATATTTATAAAATTCTTTGGAACGGTCATGTTTAAGCTGCCCACCTATCTAAGTCTATCTTTGACGTCACTGACATTGTTGATAGATAACATCGTGAGAAAACCTGGACTTATAATTAATAATTACCACATACCATCGCGCCTGTATTCCCCGAAGGGTTAGGCAGAGGTGTACCAATGTACACCCACAGTTTGCCGGTATGTTTAGGTCCCATGTAATAGGGGGCGAGCCTATTGTCAATAACCGGGCACAAATCCTAACCCCAAGCTGCTACTGAGAATTTTATAGAAAAACCCAGTGAACACTTTTTGCTCGACCTGGGAATCAAATCCAAGACCTAGAGCGTAGCAGTCGCGCTTAGGACCACTAGGCTACCGACGCAGTTATAATTTATGATTATTCATTTTGAAATCGCCAATCCACCTTGAACAAGCGTGGTAATCAATCTCTGTATGAAAAGAAGCCTCTGTCGAGCAGTGGGACAGTAATAGGCTAGAATTAGTTTTACTATACTTAAAAGGTCGATATGTAAAGAACACATACATACATACACAAACTCACGCCTTTTCCCATGGGGGTAGGCAGAAATAACAGAACGCCACCTGCTACGATCCTTACATACTCCTTTCGTCTCGTCCACGTTCATACATCAGGCCATACAATCACGCCGCTTACGAGTACTGCGCAATCAAGCACACTTGTTGTTTCCAAGCACTTTTAAGTTAGCTAATAATATTAAAAAAAAACATTTTTATCAAATACCTTTTTTTTTTTCTCTTGGGGTTATTCTCATGGACTGCCTCCGCCCCGGGGAAGGCGGAGGGGTTTGTCGGACTCCTACCGACTAAAACCCCACGGTGTTCCTTCAACTAGCATTGGCCGGGGCACGGGTATCGCTCTGAGCATTCATCCGCACCCCGGCAGGTATTGGCCCGCCACCACCAGAAGGCGGATCCCACTGACTCCAGAAAGGCGCACGGGGAACACCACGTGCGCCTTACTCTCGGGCCTGTCTCTGTTCGGGTGACGGACGGACCCCAAGTCCGCCGCCCGCAATATATCAAATACCTTGTTCACGTGTACTTTTACGTAATGTAAGTACACTTTACTGATAAAAAATTGTTTTGTTGTAAACAATCTTCAGTACCGGTATTTCCACACTTCCTCGTTACCTAAAGTGTAAAGTGGGTTTTCTCAAGTGCGATAGTTAATATTGAAAACTAATTGTCGCTCTCGACTTTATCCACGTGAATCAAATTTTGAGTACATACTTAACATACAATCACGCCTGTATTCCAAGAAGGGTTAGGCATAGGTGTACCAATGTACACTGTTTAGGTCCCATGTAATAGGGGGTAAGCCTATTGCCATTAACCGGGCACAAATCCTAAATCCGAGCTGCTACTGAGAATTTCATAGAAAAACCCAATAACATTTTGCTCGACCTAGGAATCAAACCCAAGACCTCTAGTGTAGCAGTCGCGCTTAAGACCACTAGGCTAACGAGGCAGTTCAACACACATACACATACAAGTACATACTTATCAAGGATCAAAGGAGAAGGGGGGAGGGAAGGAACTCCGCTGTCCGTCGTTAGATAATAACAACAAACAATAAACACTAAAAAACAGAATAAAATAAATATTTATGGGACTGAACAGTTTACTTGCAGTCGGCGTGCAGTTAGTCCACGTTGTGAACATGTCGATTGCACGCCAACTGCTCGGCAACAGCGCTGACATGTCTCTAACTGGCAAAATAATACTCTGACCTTGAGCTGACCTATGTACCGTAATAGCCTGCTTAGCCTTTTCCCAACTATGTTGGGGTCGGCTTCCAGTCTAACCGGATGCAGCTGAGTACCAGTGTTTTACATGGAGCGACTGCCTATCTGACCTCCACAACCCAGTTAGTGGGCAACACGATACCTCTTGGTAAGACTGGTTGTCAGACTTTCTGGTTTCTGACTTTCCGTAACGACTGTCAAAGATCTACGAATGACAACCGGGACCAACGGCTTTACGTGCTTTCCGAGGCACGGGGGTGTCACACCACCAACTTCCAAACTCCGGGTTGCTACTGAGCGAATCCTAATGGGAAAATGCAATAACACTTTTTGCGCGACCTGGGAATTGAACCCAAGACCCCGTGCTCATCAGTCGCGCTTGCGACCACGAGACCAACGGGGCAGTCGGGGGACATATGTAGCGTAATACGGAGAATTAGTAAAAAACGGTAAAAAA
This sequence comes from Caradrina kadenii, assembly GCA_947462355.1. Taxonomy (NCBI): domain Eukaryota; kingdom Metazoa; phylum Arthropoda; class Insecta; order Lepidoptera; family Noctuidae; genus Caradrina; species Caradrina kadenii. Next base: position 11,224,058 of record OX381690.1, on the reverse strand, counting down.
ATCAGGTCTGTTGTATGGGGGCTCCATACAACGGACATGATTTTTTTTGCCGTTTTTATAGATGTAGTACGGAACCCTTCGTGCGCGAGTCCGACTCGCACTTGACCGGTTTTTTAATTATAATAATTATTTCTCTATATTTTAACATTGCCTGTTATAGTTTTTTAGAGGCAAAACTTAGTCATAAAATAACCCTCCTTCTGGCGCAGTCGGGTAAAAACCTTAGATGAAACTACTGGTCCAATTACAAAAGAAAATTTTCCAATATGTTACCCGTGCAACAAGAAAGGTAATATATATTAATATTATAAAGCTGAAGAGTTTGTTTGTTTGGTTGAATACGCTAATCTCAGGAACTACTGGTTGGAATTGAATTTTTTTTTGTGGTGGATAGTTCATTTATAGAGGAAGGCTATAGGCTATATAAAATCACGCTACGACACACGGGAGAAGAGCAGTAACCAAAGGCGTAACTTAATGCAGGTGGATAATACCACGAGAGAGAAGGTGCTGCACCTAGTATGCACATCATATAATATCATCACACAATGTTCTATAAAAACAGAGCAATATCTTAAGATGCAATTTAATGGCGCGTATTTTATTTTTATCACCCTAATGTGATCAACATTCGTTTAAAAAAAATAAAAATTTTAAGTAACCCCCGACAGAAGAAAAATATCCCTACCGCAGCTAACAAAAGAGCTGATAACTTTGAAACCGCTGAACCGATTTCCAACAAACAAAGCTAAGAACAATCTCGACTAATTAACCTTTCAACACAAAAAAAACTAAATCAAAATCGGTTCATGCGTTCGGGAGCTACGGTGCCACAGACAGATACACACAGAGACACGTCAAACTTATAACACCCCATCGTTTTTGCGTCAGGGGTTAATTAGACGAAAGTACACTACAAAATGACGCCACGAATTCAGAACATTTTGCTTGAAATACCTGTACCTACCTACATAAATCAAATTTAACTAATATAATACAATAAGCGAGGCAGTGGACATTTGTAATGATTAATGAATTTAATAACAGTTTCTTGCGATTGCGCAGCTCATGCAATGTTGCTATTAAGTATAGGCGTATAAGTACCTACGACATAACTTAGGTCATATTGAAGTACAGTTAGCAAAATGGATGGTTTGGCAAATTTGTGTCCCTTTTTAACCCCTGACACAAAAACGACGGGGTATTATAAGTTTGACATGTCTGTGTGTGTCTGTCTGTGGCATCGTAGCTTCCGGAACGCATGAACCGATTTTGATTTTATTTTTTGTGTTTGAAAGGTTAATTAGTCGGTAGTCCGGAGCTGCGGGTTGTTCGCAAGAGATACCGCGCCCCCGGAACGCAAAGGGCACAGGAAGGAACATGGATGGGTTTTAGTCAGTAAAAGTCTGACACTCCCTCCCGCCCCGCCCAGGGCGGGAAAAGTCATTGGATGACTTCCCATCGGTAAAAAAAAAAAAAATGGTCGGTAGTGTTCTTAGCTTTGTTTAATGGAAATCGGTTCAGCGGTTCCAAAGATCCAAAGTCGGGGGTTACTTGAAACTTTTAATTTTGTGTTTTATAAAACATATCGGGACAATAAGAATTTCTTTTGTAATCGGCGGCTAATTTTAATGCAGACTAGCCAACTACGCAGGACATATTATAGTGCACAAATGTGTACACAGATGCACTCCCTGTTCCCTAACTCTCATAATGCTAGTGGACGGGAATCCGACACAACCGGGAAGAGATCAGGCTCACGACCTACGGGTTTACGCGCTTTCCGAGACATGGTGGTATCACACCACCAACTTCCAAACCCCGGGCTGTTACTGAGAAATTCCTAATGGAAAAACTCAATAACACTTTTTGCCCGACCTGGGAATCGAACCCAGGACCCCACGCTCAACAGTCGTGTTTGCCACAGCGAGACCAACAGGGCAGTTGGGTTAAAGGCACCTCTACAAACATTACAAACTCACATACACAAACAGCTAGGAACAAATATCCGTAGACAATACAAATATTTAGTTACGTATTGGATCGATCCCGCGCCACGCAGAGCAGCAGCTAATCGCTCAGTAACTGCTCCTATCGTCTATTTGAATCTTATAAAATTGTGTTTTTGTATCGAATGAAGTAGATCAGAGCCATGTCATATGGCTTAATGATAGTCATAATCTACTTCCTTCCTCGTTCTTCTCCATAGAGACTTCTTTTTTCATGGGGTCTTCCTAGTGGGATGTGTCGGACTGCTACCGACTAAAACCCCACGGTGTGTCTCCAGCTATCATTGGCCGGGGCACGGGTGTCGCTCTGAGCATTCTTTCGTACCCACCACATTTTGGAACGACCGACTAACATCAATATTCTGACTAAATGTCCGACTCCATGATAATTATTATAAATCGCTTGTAAATGGTTTAATAAATGAAATAAATGCTTCGACTTTTTTCCTGTCCATACATAATCAATAGCAATAAATTGCTTATTTTAGCTCGTTCATTAAACCCTACCTACCCTTACATTACGGAAATGCTTTCATTGTACCCGGAAACATATTTTACGTTTGTAGAAAACCGGAAAGCCGGTACATTTTGTTGGCAGGCGGGAAACTCGCTGGTCCAATTTAATTTAATTATTTTTGTGAAAGGGTGCAAATGTGGATTCCCAGGGAGGGCAGCAGGGAGGGTAGCAGGGAGGGCAGCAGAGAGGGTAGCAGGGTCCTCGAAAGGAAAGATTCTATTGGAAAAGAACTCAACTCTTACAACCATAAGAGAATATATTAAGGAGTCAGCAAAGGTTTTTGACGAAGGTACCATCTACCTACCAGTGGCATAGCGTGTCTTGAAGGGCCCTGTATCAAAATTAGTTGAGGGGCCCAAATGAAGACAAGAAGCCGCTTGCATTAAATTAAAATAAATATTTATTGATTATAAGTTATAACTGCCTTGTTAGACTAGTGGTCCTAAGTGCGACTGCTACGCTAGAGGTCTTGGGTTCGATTCCCAGGTCGGGCAAAAAGTGTTACTGGGTTTTTCTATGAAATTCTCAGTAGCAGCTCGGAGTTTGGATTTGTGCCCGGTTAATGGCTATAGGCTCGCCCCCTATTACATGGGACCTAAACATTCCGGCGAAATGTGGGTGTACATTGTTACACCTCCGCCTAACCCTTCGGGGAATACAGGCGTGATGGTATGTGTGATTATAAGTTATCGCTTCCTGCAAGAAATTGTATTTTTGTATATGTTTGTTTCCCGAGAAGCACAAGATTAAGTGACATTGTGACGCGTGGGCCCTGTAGCCCGGGGGCCCCGTATCATTGATACGGTAGCTACGCCTCTGCTACCTACTGCGAGAGACTCCATAATAAAAAGGTCAATTATTATAATTATTTCACTTATCAGCTGGGTCAAGAGTCAGTTGCACAAGGCCTTTGTCTTGGACACGGCACGCATAGTGAGAAGGTTTCTCACTCTGTATTCCTAACCGCCGTTACCTTGATTTTTAAACATATAAAAACAAGTAATTAAGTTTTAAGTTTATGTAAAAAAAAATACAATAAAATATAATTAATCACCTATTTTGGGCAATTAATATGTTGCGGGGCTGGATCAGTACAAGCCAAAAAAACAGTCAAGTCATATTTATAATTATTTTAATTATTATATTTAATCAGACAATTAGAAGGCACTTTTAAAAGATTTAGAACTGAAGTTGCGAAGATTATTCTTTCTATAGGTTTCAAATGCTAACGGCATCTTTATTGTCTTAAATTCAATGAGGTTAGGTTTCTTTCCGGCACGGCATGCGGTGACAATAGACGCCTCATTACGGCCAAGACACACGACACTAATGATCAAGTAAAGTATAGGTATCCACGCACATGTATACAGGGTGTAGCACGCTAGCTACTTAATTAGTAACAAACGTGGCAGGAGAAATAAATCTTTTACGGAGTTGTTTCTTTGTGTATAGTTTATTGACACCGTATGGTGACTTGAAGATGTGGAGAATTCATTTGGAAACATTAGATTTTTTACTTAGTTTTTTTAACTTTATAATTTTGTTAGTGTAGGTATTAAAAATATGTTGCTATGTGGTTTATCAACATCAAAAGAATCAGTGCCTTTGATATGTAAATACCTTTTCCGTAACACGCTGTATATATTTTTTTTATATGTCATGGGATGGCAAACAAGCCAACGGCCCACCTGATGTTAAGTGATTACCGCTATCTATAGACATTTTCAATACCCGAGGCTTTGCAAATGCGTTGCCATCCCAGAGACAAAGTTGAAATGTCTCATGTGCCTGTAATTACACCGGCACCCATAGCCTTTAAACCGGTACACAGCAACGCTGCTTTGCGGCAGAAATAGGTATGGTATATAATCTTAATTAGTACAATTAGTCTTCAGTTCAATGTACATACAAAACTATTTAGAATACCTACGGTACAAATTACTTAATTAGTGTTATGTAAATAAACAAAATCATTACAAATTACTTCGGAAAATGGCAAAAAATTAACCGTCTATCGGTTAGTTAGGGAAAATTACATAGTTAATTATAACGCGACTAGTTAGTTCCCGCGACTTCCTCCGCGTCAAAGTTTGTATATTATCCCGGGAAGTGTACATTTTTCCAGGATAAAAAGTTTTCTATGCACTATTCCAGACTAAAATCTATTTCTGAGCCAAATTTCATTCAGATACGATCAGACATTCTGGCGTGCTTGAGTAACTAACATCCATCCATCCTCACAAACTTTATTTATAGATTTATTGATTGATTGATTGATTTATTTATGTATTTATAAATTAATTTATTAATTAATTTATTAATTAATTTATTAATTTATGTATTAATTTATTTATTAATTTATTTATTAATTTATTGAGTAATTAATTAATTAATTGCAAAAACTTTTTCCATTACGATTTTCTCAGTAGCAGCCCAGTTTGGAAGTTGGCGGTGTGACACCCCTGTGCCCCGGAAAGCACGTAAAGCCGTTGGTCCTGGCTGTCATTCGTAGACCTTTGACAGTCGTTACGGATAGTCAGAATCCAGAAAGTCTGACAACCAGTCTTACCAAGAGGTATCGTGTTGCCCAGTTACTAGGTTGTGGGGGTCAGATAGGCAGTCGCTCCATGTAAAACACTGGTATTCAGCTGCATCCGGTTAGACTGGAAGCCGACCCCAACATAGTTGGGAAAAAGGCTAAGTAGATGATGATGATTTATTTGTTTATTTATTTAGGATACGATAAGAAGTAGGAAGTAGGAATCTATTTACTGACTTATGCCATCTTTCCCTTAAATATTAAAAATCAATGGTCTAAAATTATATACCTAAATTAGCTTTGTGTTAAAACTAATCACTATAAGGTACCTAAATGAAATCATTCGCAGCATGTACCGCCACTAACGAGGGCTATTCTGTAAGCAAGTGATAAATTACAGCACCAATGCGACATCAATGAACGGACATGATTAACGCCATACGTACCTCTTTTGTGTTCGATTCTTTGTTCTATCGCTTTGTCGAGCGACACTATTGGTTTTGTTTCTAAATTCTTTTAATGTTAGCTAAAGGTAAGAGATTATGTTTTGTTATCGTTAGGCTGTCCGTTCACGACGTGGAATTGGTGACCGATTTTTTTTGTCGGAGAGAATGGAACTTATTATGAATTGTTATATTAAGTTTATTCAAATTCATTTATTTCAGACAAATAATATCCATAGTTGTTAGTAATAAAAGTCTTAAAACTATGTTATTCAATAGCAATACTAAAATCTGAAATTCACAATAATAAAAAAAAACAATAATGTCCGAAAATCACATACACATAACATCACGCCTGTATTTCCCGAAGGGTTAAGCAGAGGCGTACCAATGAACACCCACAGTTCGCCGGAATGTTAAGGTCCCATGTAATAGGGGGCGAGCCTATTCCCATTAACTGGGCACAAATCCTAACTCCGAGCTGCTACTGAGAATTTCATAGAAAAACCCAATAAAACTTTTTTGCCCGACCTGGTAATCGAATCCAAGACCTGTAGCGTAGCAGTCGCGCTGAGGACCGCTAGGCTGACGAGGCAGTCTAAGTCCGAAAATCATGTCAAAATTATTAATAACTAGCGACCCGCCCCGGCTTCGCACGGGTGAAATGCTGATGTTATTATACATATAAACCATCCTCTTCAGTCACTCTATATATTGAAAAAACCGCATCAAAATCCGTTGCGTAGTTTGAAAGATTTAAGCATACATAGGGATATAGGGACAGATAAAGCGACTTTGTTTTATACTATGTACTGATAATAAACTAAAAACAATACATATCAACATTACAATAATCGCACGTACGGTGTCATTTTGTCACATGAAGCTGGATGAGTCTCCCCAGCACTCAGGCCTCTCAGTAATTATCCTCAGGATTTCGCTAGCGCGTTTAATATACCGTCGCAGACGTCCTGAAAAAAGCCGGTCTCATGAAACTATAAATCTATTGAATGGTTAAAAAATCGGTCCTACACAAATGCGGACATGTGCGGAGGCCCTTAGGGCTCTTTTTCAAAAAGTCATCATCATCATATCGCTGCGGGTTGTTCGTAAGAGACACTGCGCCCCCGGAACGCAAAGGGCACAAGAATAAACATGGATGGGTTTTAGTCAGTAAAAGTCTGACACTAAGGGCGGGGGAAGTTAATTGACGATTTCTCTTCCCAAAAAAAAGGGCTCTTTTTAACAGAGTTCAAAAATGGAGGAGGTTCTCAATTTGGTTGTATTTTGTTTGTTTCCTCAGAACATCTGACGTCGTAACGATCAGAAGCCGGGAAGTCTGACCACTAGTCTTACTATATGGTATCGTGTTATTCAGTAACTGGGTAGTGGAGGTCAGACATGCAGTTGCTCCATGTAAAACACTGGTATTCAGCTGTATCCAGTTAGACTGAAAGCAGACCCAAACATAGTTGTGAAAAGGCTAGACAGAGACTTCAGAACTTCGTCATTTACCGACCAATTTGGAAAAAAACTTCAAGTTAATCCTTTTTTTTGTTACTGCACTTAGATCCACTAATAAAACAAATACAAACAGGTTTAAGTAATCCTTTTAAAGTTCAAACAACCCTACGTACAAGTACCAGTGTAATAAATCGGGGATCTGTTCAAATATTGGAGTATTAGAGGTCAAAGGACTTCCGAGAGACCCAAAACTTTGGATTGGTTATCAAATCACAGTGGCATGTGTAATCCTCTTTTGGATTAAACTTTATCCGATTTGGTATTATATCACATATAATTGTAGAGACAAGGAGATTTTCGATATAAGTACCATACCTATTACCTACTTACCGCAAAACAGCGTTGCTGTATTCCGGTATGAAGGGTATGGGTGCTGGTGTAATTACAGGCACATGAGACTTTTTAACTTTGTCTCTGGAATGGGAACGCATTTGCAAGAAATCCGCAATGAAAATACCCAATAACACTTTACCCGACCTGGGAATCGAACCTTAATGAACTCACTGTAAATGCTGCAAATAAGCGTTTAAAAGAGAACGCGTCAGAACATTAATATCAAGGGCAACTAGATCGCGAGACGACTCCCGGCCACCGTAGATACGGGCCTGCAGACGGTGAGCAATGAGTAGCTCACCGTCCTTACGTTGCATAACGACAGGCCGTGTCGACGGCGCGTTCGTGTTCCACGCGCGCCTCAAAGAGATGTCAGCAAAAGGAAGGGGCCACTGAGGGCCGATGCCTGCCGGGGCTGCGGGTTGTTCGTAAGAGATACCGCGCCCCCTGAACGCAAAGGGCACAAGAAAGAACATGGGTAGGTTTTAGTCAGTAAAAGTCTGACACTCCCTCCCGCCCCGCCCAGGGCGGGAGAAGTCATTTGATGATTTCCCAGCCACCAAAAAAAAAAAAAAGGCAACTAGATTCAATATTTTAAATTTTAACATGTAATTGACGTTCAAAAGTGCCTTTTAGTGGTCTAATTGAAATAAATGATTTAACTTTGACTTTGAAGGGTCATGTCGACGTATGGAGTGACGTCACCATGACGCTGTATTTGGCCGATGACGTTTTTAATAACCTTCGACCTTAATCTAATCAAGTAGAGTTGAGTAGGTATTGCTGGCGAGTTTAAGCGGTTGTATGTAGGTAGTGCTTCTGGTAATAAAAATAATAATCTAAAAACGTAGAAGAAGAATCATAAAAAATTATCGAAATAATCATAGAAACAAATTAGCTTATTACGTATTAGTTATCACGGATTTTTTTATACGGTATTCCAATTATTTTTCTATAATAGAAGTATCCTCAATTACTGCTTATAATATCAGTTATCTGACAGTGAAAATCCTGATAAAATCGATCTACCCGTTTCGGACAGTAAGCGCAACAAACAGACAGATAGACCATCATCTGCCTAGCCTTTTCCCAACTATGTCGGGGTCGGGGACCTATCTGACCTCCACAACCCAGTTACTGGGCAACACGATACCTCTTGGTAAGATTGGTTGTCAGATTTCCTGGCTTCTGACTATACGTAACGACTGTCAAAGATCCACGAATAACAGCCGGGACCAACGGCTTTACATGCTTTCCGAGGCACGGGGGTGTTACACCACCAACTTCCAAACTCCGGGCTGCTACTGAGCAAATCCTAATGGAAAAACCCAATAACACTTTTTGCCCGACCTGGGAATCGAACCCGGAACCCCATTAGTCACGCTTGCGACCACGAACCAGACGGAGCAGTTAACCAAACAGACAGATACACCCAAATTTAAAAAAATGTTTTTTTTTTAATGTAAGCCCCCTGGTCGAGGCTCACCTGAGGACCACCCTGTAAGATGTATAGAATTTTAGATGAATGTATACCAAATATGCCTACTGCAATGTCGAAACTTCTCAAGAACGAATCATCATTGTTTTACATTGCTCCGTTTCGCTCCCTGCTCCCACAATGACATAAGCCTAACTTTACAAAGAAACGTCAAAACGTACGACCCGCGCTCAACCCGCGCGCGTGTTCTCTGTGTCTTTATGCTTAATACCGACAAGACCCGCACTCGTCATGTGTGTTTTGCACTTAGGGATCCCAGTCTACGAGACAAGAAGATAAGCGGTAACACAATTAACATATTGTTATTAATAAGGTATTATTAAATTGATATTTGTGCTATTCACTTGTTCAGTGTAGTTTCGAATGAAGCTGTGAGTGGTTTAGTTAACATTATTATTTAAAAGACGCCCGGTTGTAAAGTTGTGATTGTGGGAAATTCAAACATTCTTAATTCGAAATTTCGAAAAAGCCGTTTCATAGTGACCAGTGTCGTAGTGGAAAAGTTTGAAATTTTCATATTTGGAACAATTTTGTTTGAAGCGGAATACGGTTTGCTGATTTAATTAAAAAGGATTACTTAGAGAAGATTGGAAACAAGGCATTTTAACGAAGAGGATTCGATCTTTTTGAAAATCTTCTTTTAGGGAAAGAAGAAAATATGGATCCTGAAAGACAGCCTCTTCTGGGACATGGTTCAGAAGTACGATGCAGAAGATTCGGGTAGATACTAATTAATTAATTTAATTTATTTCTTGCTAGTTTTATGAAATGGCGACTTCTTATTTAGAAGTAGTGAAGCGGTATTTTTGTTTAATGGTGTCAATTATCCAATTGCTGAAGCATTTTTAAATTTTAAATGTGATTTTTAACCCCTGACGCAAAAACAACGGGGTGTTATAAGTGTGTGTGTCTGTCTGTGGCATCGTAGCTCCAGAACGCATGAACCGATTTTGATTTTGTTTTTTGTTTTTGGAAGGTTAATTAGTCAGGAGTGTTTCTAGCTTTGTTTGATTGAAATCGGATCAGCGGCTTCAAAGGTATCAGCTAGTTTATTAGCTATGGTAGTGATTTTTTTCTTCTGTTGAGGGATACTTAATTTTTTTAATTTTTTAATGTAAAATCTTATGTGGACTATCTTGAATGGCTTATTGAGTACATTGTATAGTTATGTACAGTCATATACAAAAACTGTCAAACCGCTACAGTTATTTGACATTTGAAAGATCAATCCTTTAAACTGCCTCGTTAGCTTCGTGGTCCTAAGCGCGACTGCTACGCTAGAGGTTTTGGGTTCGATTCCCAGGTCGAGCAAAAAGTGTTATTGGGTTTTTCTATGAAATTCTCAGTAGCAGCTCGGAGTTAGGATTTGTGCCCGGTTAATGGCAATAGGCTCGCCCTTTATTACATGGGACCTAAATATACCGGCGAACTGTGGGTGTACATTATTACACCTCTGCCTAACCCTTCGGGGAATACAGGCGTGATGGTATATTTATATTTATTTCTATTTATCCTTTAAACAATTCGTACGAATAGAGAAGAAGCATCTTGGAGTTATTGTTTAATAGTGTCTATAATCCAATTGCATCGAATCCTCCAACCGATTGAACAGTTCACTTGCAGTCAGCGTGCAGTTAGTCTACGTTGTGAAAATGCCGATTGCACGCCAACTGCTCGGCGACAGCGCTGACATGTCTCTAACTGGCAAAATAAAACTTTGACCTTGGGCTGACCTATGTAGTGTAATCCGGGAATTAATAAAAAAAAATGGCAAAAAAATCAAGTAAACATCATCTGTGAAAATCTCAACTATCTAGCTAGCATGGTTTATGAGATATAGGCCTGGTGACAGACGGACAGATGGACGGACAGGAGAGTCTTAGTAATAGGGTCCCGTTATACCCATTGGGTTCGGAATCCTAAAAAGAGGCCATCTTTAACTTGAACAACAACAAAACGACCTAACCTAAAAACTCTGAATACCTAATCAAATTGATTATAACAATAATTATGTCAACTGTGTTATATTTGGTACCGTCCAGCAATAACAATTCAATGTTCGTGCCAAACTTAGACTTAGGACCTACAGATTAAAATTATTCAGCATTAGATATTCAAAATGATTATAATAATAGCCTCGTTAGCCTAGTGGTCAAGCAAAAAGTGTTATTGGGTTTTTCTATGAAATTCTTAGTAGCAGCTCGGAGTTAGGATTTGTGCCCAGTTAATGGCAATAGACTCGCCCCCTATTACATGGGACTTAAACATCCGGCGAACTGTGGGTGTACATTGGTACACCTCTGCCTAACCTTTCGGGGAATACAGGCGTGATGGTATTTTATTATAATAAGCTACATGGAAAAATTGTAGAAATTTTAAAAAGGGATTTATTCGTTGATTCTGTATCTCATGATCCGTACCTAATAGATAGAGATTCGGATTTCTCTTACCACAATTACTACAGATATCTGTCATAGTACGAAATAAAGTCGCTTCCCGCCATCTGTCCCTCTGTACGCTTAGATCTTTTGAACTACGCAACGGATTTTAATGCGATTGTCAGCATTAATTGATAGAGTGATCGATAGATTCAAAAGTAAGGTTTTTGCGTATGGAATATCACGCTACAACCAGCGGGAGCGGAGCAGTGACCAAAAAGGTAACTGAACGTAGGTGACACTGCGGGGTATATGGCTAGTAATAGAAATAAAGTTAGTCAAAACACTAAATTATATTTTTTAAATAACCCCCGACAGTACAAAAAAATCACTACCGCACCTAACAAAAGAGCTGATAACTTTGAAACCGCAGAACCGATTTCAATCAAAGAAAGCTAAGAATATTCTCGACTAATTAACCTTTTAAACAAAGGAAACAAAATCGAAATCGGATCATGGGTTCGGGAGCTACGATGCCACAGACAGACACACACACACAGACACGACAAACTTATAACACCCCGTCGTTTTTGCGTCGGGGGTTAATAAGGTCTCGTTCGGGTACAGAACCCAAAAAAAGAAGGTAACAAACATCATTCTCTTCCAAATAAAAAACCCTTCTAAACCGAAGCATTGCAAACAATAATATATGAACACAAGACTTTTTTTTTTTTTGGGGGGTGGGAAATCATCACATAACTTCACCCGCCCTGGGCGGGGCGGGAGGGAGTGTCAGACTTTTACTGACTAAAACCCATCCATGTTCCTTCTTGTGCCCTTTGCGTTCCGGGGGCGCGGTATCTCTTACGAACAACCCGCAGCCCCGGCAGGCATAAACACAAGACTGGGTTCTATTTGTATAACTTATCATTCTTGTAGTTCGGTACCTACCTTTATTATTTTCATAATAAAACAATTTAAATAGGTAGGTATGTCCGTCTTTTGACACTTAATTATATTGACCCATAATGACCTAACATGCTTATTGATGATAAAAATACGTTAGTTTGGAATATTCTTGGAATTAATTGTATTTTTATCGTTTTAAATGTGACTTCTCGGTTAAGAGATCATTATGTGTCTGGTTGGCAACTAATCTTTATTAGTTGACATACATATATATGTAGGTAGGTACTTATATCTTTATTATGCATTAGCGAACTGCTCCGCTCTCATGTGTCGTAGCGTAGTGTTATATAGCATATGTTACTTAGGAATAATGTAGCTATCTATTGGTGAAAAAATGGTTAAAATCAATTAAGTAGTTTCGGTGCTTATTCGGTACAAACAAACAAACAAAACAATCTTTCCTCTTTATAATAATAATTATTATTTTACTAGAAGACTCATACCTACACCATTTCCTTGTTTCAGACCATTGTCCTTCGAAGAAGTTCAGACTGCCCGTCAAGAAATAACATGGCGCCGAACTCGCTTTTTCCTAGTCCTTATGTTCTGGGCATTAATAGCGATGTTCCTCTCCATTGTCACCTGTATCCTGGTCACAGCTCCAAGATGTAACACTTATGATTCAGGAGTCAATCTACCTAGCGTCCCTCCAGTGCATATGACCTTTGCACCCTTGATTTATAAGATGAACGAGGAACGAGCGTATACCATGTAGATGAGCTGTGCTATGCCCATGAGGACTTTGATGACGTGAGGAAGTTGTCTCTGGGATGGCAACGCATTTCAAGGCCTCTGGCAGATGTCTATAGGCAGTGGTGACCACTTAACATCAGGAGGGCCGTGAGCTTGTTTGCCATGTAAAGTCGAAAAATAATATTATTATGGGAAGCTAGAACCTGAAGGCTAAGTCGACCAATTTAAGTTAAAAATCTTGTCGCTATCCAACCTCAGCGATAAGCAATGTCCAAAAATTTAGGTAAAGTAGAGACTGATTAAGGCTCAAATTAGATTGCGATTGATTCTTAAGGGTGAGTAGAATTGCCCTCTGGTTACTGACGAATATGCTGGTTCCGTAGGTAAGGCGGTATGTATGACCAGAAGTTTAAACCCTGGGTGTCACCGCACCTTTGAGAAGGTTTAAGAAGAATTTCATGCTATTTTTATAGGACATTGTTTGTTGTATTATGGACTTAAGTTAATAACTTTCATTTTTAACCCCCGACGCAAAAACGACGGTGTGTTTGACGTTTGTGAGTTTGACGTGTCTGTCTGTCTGTGAGTTTGTGTGTGTCTGTGGCATCGTAGCTCCCGAACGCATGAGCCGATTTTGATTTTGTTCTTTTTTTTGACAGGTGAATTAGTCGGGAGTGTTCTTAGCTATGTTTGTTGGAAATCGGTTCAGCGGTTTCAAAGTTATCAGCTCATTTGTTAGCTGCGGTAGGGATTTCTTCTGTCGGGGGTTATTTACTTTTTTTAATTAAGTCAGTTTTTGCCAAAGAACTTTAGTATAATTGAATTAAATTTGGAAATACTAAAACTGAATCGAAGGCACAGAACTATTTTCTACAACACCATCACGCCTATATTACCCGAAGGGTTAGGCAAAGGTGTAATTATGTACACCCACAGTTCGCCGGTATGTTCAGGTCCCATGTAATAGGGGGCGAGCCTATTGCCATTAACCGGGTACAAATCCTAACTCCGAGCTGCTACTGAGAATTTCATAGAAAAACCCAATAACACTTTTTACTAGACCTGGGAATCGAACCCAATACCTCTAGCGTAGCAGTCGCGCTTAGGACCACTAGGCTAACGAGGCAGTTTCGACGACGACGAACGAGGTACGAGGAGGTAACGAGGGAGGCGAGTAATTTTCTCTCGTAGGTTTAAACTTGGATTAAAGTTAGAACTTGTTTTATAATAAGACTTTACATTTCCAAGGACAACTATCTCCAGACTAATCAAAATGTTCCTCATATCGCGAAACCTGTACCTATCCATCTTAATTTATGCGGAAATTCGGAAGAATTTAGAATTATATATTTAATGGGTAATTTAGTTTATATTGTTATGACGTAGGTAGGTAACGAAATATATACAAATAAATAAAATTGTAGTATCTGTTTGTGATGTCCAAAAACAGCATTTTAGTAAATGTATTAGATTGCTTACGCGGTAACTGGTAGCTTAAATGCCTCTGTGGCCTAGTGGTCCTAATAGCGACGGCTACGCTAGAGCTCTTGGGTTCGATTCCCAGGTCGAGCAAAGTGTTATTGGGTTTTTCTATGAAATTCTCAGTAGCAGCTCGGAGTCAGGATGTGTGTCCAGTATGGCAATAGGCTCGCCCCCTATTACATGGGACCTAAACATACCGGCGAACTGTGGGTGTACATTGTTACACCTCCGCCTAACCTTTCAGGGAAAACAGGTGCAATGATGATAATGCTTACACGATATTTAAGTATAACAATATTTTTTTTAATTTTCTCTAGCTGCCTGTTTGTTTGTACCGGCTCATCTCCGAAACGGCTGGATCTATTTTGACAGGAAATAGTACATAGCTGATGTTATAAGGATAAACTTTTGGCTTTCAGAAAAGAATTAAGATTCTGCCCAAAATAAAATTATACTCAACAGGTAACCGAAATTCATGCAGCCGAAGTCGCGGACATAAGCTAATATTAAATCATTTCAATAAATTAATCTACTCACGACCCTGGTCGTTTGTTTCCGTCAGACATTCACGTGCACTGGATAATTTTATCTTTTTTTTTAATAGTTAATAATACTTACATGGATATAATATGAAGGTCGTATGTAAAATAAAATATCTCAGTTATGACGCCGTATAGCGTTACGTAATTGTCTTAAATTATTTAAATTTGATTGTATTAATTAATAACAAATAATACTAGCAAACTGTCAATGACTTCGTCGGTGTAGGTTTTTTTACCTGCGTTAAGTTACGTCGTTACTGCTCCACTCCAGTCAGGCGTAGCGTGACGTTATGTAGCCTATGTTGCTCAGGAATAATTTAGCTATCTTTTGGCGTAAAACTTGTTAAAATCGGTCCAGTAGTTTAGGAGCCTTTTCGGTACAAACAAACAAAAAAAATCTTTTCGTCTGTATAATATTATGTTACTAACTGTTGCCCGCGACTTTGTTCGCGTTCACTATTTTATTGGTTTCAATTTTGTTTTTGCATAACCTTCCTTTTTTTTAATTTTATTAAATAAAAAATTTAAAATAAACATAGCCTAAGTTACTTTTTATAACATTAGCTATCTTCGAGTGAAAGTCCCGTCAAAATCGGTCCAGCCGTTTCGGAGATAAGCCGGAACAAACAGACAGACAAAAATTTTAAATATTGTTTTTTTTTTATGTTGTACCGTATATACTTTCATATGCATTTAGTGAAAAGCTTGTAGGTAATTTGAAATTACAAACAGACCCTTCAATTATATTTATTTGTATAGATAATAGATTAATTATAATAATATGAATGACTTCACGAGTTTCTTAGTACGAGAGCGCGGAATCGATGGAATTTTATTTAAATTGGAAATACTTGTTTTGCTTCGATGTTATAAATTATTTGGCGCCTAATAATTATGTATGTCAATGGATAAAACTAATTTTGTGCTTGTCGTGTAAAATTAAGTGAACATGTTTTTTTTTTTGTTATGTCGCGATGGATTGTGATTTATGCGCCCAGTTCTCATATTTCCTACGGGTTGGATACTGGGCAAGTACCAAGGTGACCTTTTCAAATGATATGCACTTTTCAACTTTATCTTGAACATCACTGACATCGGTAACGGAAAACATCGTGAAGAAACCTGGATTTATGATCAACTAATACGTGGCCACTGCCGCGTCAGGTGCGTCATTCATATAAAATATTCTATGACGCCTCTGGCGCGGAATTGAACTAACGTTTTGGCCCATGGTAATAATGAACCAGTATAGAGGTGGCGATGAATGGTTGATGTAAGTCTGAAATCGCCAATCCGCCTTGAGCAGGCGTAATGATCAATTGGTCGAGTTTTCAGGGCTAAGCCAAAGTTGTTATTTTTTTTTTTTTTGCGAGAAGTTATAATCTTGGATTTATTAGTTATTGGTGTCAGCCAAATACCTAATAATTTTTTTATTATCATTAAAACTGTTTATAGGTATTTACTATTTATGTATTCACTGCCTCGGTAGCCTTGTGGTCTTAAGCGCAACTACTACGTTAGAGGTCTTGGGTCGAGCAAAGAGTTATTGGGTTTTTCATGAAATTCTCACTAGCAGCTCGGAGTTAAAATTTGTGCCCGGTTAATGGCAATCGGGTCGGCGAACTGTGGGTGTACATTGGTACACCTCTGCCTAACCCTTTGGGGAATACAGGCGTGATGGTATGTATTTACTCTTTTTAGATAAACCACATTATGATATTAGCTATAGTTTTATGATTTGTATTGTATAAGACTGAATATTGAGTTAATAAAATAAAAAACAATTAAATTATTATTTTGTTTATTTCTGTTATTACAAACCATGTGTATTGGCAGTAGATAAGTAACTCTCCGTTGAAGCCGACGCCAGACGGAGCTTCAAACATTTGCACACTTATTTGAAAGAGGAATTGCAATGTGTAAAATGTGTGTGCAAACTTTGTACACTTGCTTCTCTTATGACTATTATAAATGCGAACGTTTAGATGGATGTTTGTTACCCTATCAAGTCAGAATGGCTGAACGGATCTGGCTGACATTTGGCACAGGAAAAGATTATATTCTGGACTGTCACATAGCCAAAAGTGACCTAGCATGTCCACTTAGTGCTGTAAGTTTCTCAGCCAATGTTGGATATGCTAGTCATATGAGGGCACATAGAAGAGCAGCATATCCACGCCGACCACCCTGAAGAGTCCGTATTGCAGTCGCTGTGGCCGAAATCTGCTAGATAGCATCATCACCATCATCATAAATTAATCATTCCTGTATACACGTGCCACGCAACGTGACTAGAAATAGATTCCTACGTAGTTATCTATACTCCATTCAATATAACGATAGCAAAATAACGTTACAACGATATCGATATTTTAATGTTATAATAATAAGCTCCGTTATTTTACAATAAATGAACAGAAATGTAGACTATTAACTACATATTTACAAATAGAAACGACCAGTCATTTATTTTAAAGTCATTCTTGAGGTTAGACTACGTAACATCACGCTACGAGTCACGGGAGCGGCCAAAGACATAACTTAGCTGAGGCTAGTGTTATAATAAATGGAGTATAGATAAAAAGCTTCCTCTCTATAAAATCTCATGAAAAATGGCTCAGCAATTTAACAGTATACAAGTAACAAATAGACGGATGTAACTGCGTTCAGTTAAATATACAATTTAGTAGGTATTCAATGACAAATTTAAGATTAGTTTACAAGAGATTATTTTTAATATAACGAATAAATGAGCGCAAAAAAAAACTAAAATCCAACAGAAATAGAGTCGAAAATTGCGTGTAAGTAATAAATGTTGGGGTCAATTACAATTTACACACAATTTTTAACCCTATTTATAATGCATTTTGGGTAAATTTTGATTAATAAATTAAATCTGCTATTCTTTTTCCGCTGATCCTAAGTAAGTACTGACATTTTGGCTTACAAAAATATATTTAAAATTATGAATATAATCATATATTAGATCTCCTTTGATGTAATACTTTTTTTTTTTTTGGTGGGTGGGAAATCATCAAATAACTTCTTCCGCCCTGGGCGGGGCGGGAGGGAGTGTCAGGCTTTTACTGACTAAAACCCACCCATGTTCCTTCTTGTGCCCTTTGCGTTCCGGGGGCGCGGTATCTCTTGCGAACAACCCGCAGCCCCGGCAGGCATCGGCCCTCAGTGGCCCCTTCCCTTTGCTGACATCTCTTTGAGGCGCGCGTGGAACACGAACGCGCCGTCGACAAGGCTTTGATGCAATACTGGATTGTAGTCAGGTTTATTCGAAGAAATATACATATTACAGTAAAAATAAAGGTTATTTCTCATCTCAAACCAAAAAGTACAATCAATATTTTTGAGTACAAATCACTTACAAATTTTTATTGTGGAACATCACCAGTAGGCTGGTGCATGACATGTACAGTTAACATCATATCATTTAAATACAAACGTAAATCGTATACAAGTGTATACGGTTTATGCTGAGAAGTCTCAGCATATCAAGTAATTACCAAGAGTGTATTTTGTCTTTATTTTACATCCACAATTTGCTCAATTAGTAAGATTAAAAAATCTGAAATGTTAATCGACTTTTGTTCGTGATTGATTTAATTCAAATTTACAAAGTTAAGTAAAAATATTAAATGCTGACTGTTCTTAAATTTAAAATGAATAAGTTACCCCGGGTTTCTTGAACGAAAAATTAAATATTAAAAAAAATATATATATACCATCACGCCTGTATTCCCCGAAGGGTTAGGCAGAGGTGTAACAATGTACACCCACAGTTCGCCGGTATGTTTAGGTCCCATGTAATAGGGGGCGAGCCTATTGCCATTAACCGGGCACAAATCCTAAATCCGAGCTGCTACTGAGAATTTCATAGAAAAACCTGGGAATCGAACACAAGACCTCTAGCGTAGCAGTCGCGCTTAGGACCACTAGGCTACCGAGGCAGTTACATACAGAGGCACATACAGTAGCACAATAAAAAATAGTCAAAATATTTTAAATATTACATATAAAACAATTGCACTTTAAAATATTTAAAACGCTAAACGCTAGAGGGCTTGGGTTCGATTCCCAGATCGAGCAAAATGTGTTATTGGGCTTTTCTATGAAATTCTCTGTAGCAGCTCGGAGTTAGGATTTGTGCCCGGTTAATGGCAATAGGCTCGCCCCCTATTACATGGGACCTAAAACATACCGACGAACTGTGGGTGTACATTGTTACACCTCTGCCTAAACCCTTCGGGGAATACAGGCGTGATGGTATGTTATATTTAAAACTAGCTAATACAGCTACAATTCAGACACATATTATTTTTTCATCTCAGATACATACAATCAGTTAGGCGATAGAATAAAAAATAATATTTTGCATTTGTAACCAAAATTTCCTTTTTACAAATTCTGGGCGTATAATACGCTCCATTCGTATTATGAGTACTAAATAATATTCATTTTTCTAAGCCTATATTTAACAAACTGTAAAATAGACCAAGTTTAGCCCTTCAAATGTCTTTTATTAAACGTACAGTCAGCAACAGAGATAAGTAACCAGGGTCGCCTAATAAATTCAAAGTTGTTTAAAAACCATAGACGTTTTTGAATGAAATTTATTTTTATTAATAAAAAAATTACAGATTACCATCAGTTTCAAAGAAGACTTTAACTGTATTTAGAAGATCTGGTTACTTATCTTTTTTGTTGACCGTACATATTATTATGGGGTGTAAAAATACCCGATAACTAGGCATACTGACCACGAAACCAAGTAAAATTGTACAGAAAATATTGCTGGGAAACGACTTTTATTGTTGGTATGACAAATCACTGTACGACTGCCCCGTTGGTCTCGTGGTCGCAAGCGTGACGTGATGAGCGTGGGGACCCGGGTTTGATTCCCAGGTCGGGCAAAAAGTGTTATTGGGTTTTTCCATTAGGATTTGCTAAGTAGCGGCCCGGAGTTTGGAAGTTGGTGGTGTGACACCCCAGTGCCTCGAAAAGCATGTAAAGCCGTTGGTCCCGGCTGTCATTCGTGGATCTTTGACAGTCGTTACGGATAGTCAGAAGCCAGGTAGTCCGACAACCAAGAAGTATTGTGTTGCCCGGTAATTGGGTTGTGGAGGTCAGATAGGTAGTCGCTCCATGTAAAACACTGGTATTGAGCTGCATCCGGTTAGACTGGAAGCCGATCCCAACATAGTTGGGAAAAGGCTAAGTAGATGACGACAAACCTCTGTATAATATGGTAGTGCGTAATATTGCTCTTTGTGAAGGAAGTCGTCCGGGGAAGTACTACCACCATACCTATTTCTGCTGCAAAGCAGCGTTGCTGTGTTCCGGTTAGAAGGGTATGAGTGCCAGTGTAATGAAATGGATGAATGGCAACACATTTGCAAGGCCTCTGGTATTTTAGATGTCTATAGATAGCGGTGACCACTTAACATCAGGTGGCCTGTTGGCTTGTTTGTCATACAATTACATAAATAAAAATATTGTACTAAAAGAAGAAGGTTTCCAGGCATGGTCCTAAACAAAAACAGTATGGCAATGATGGTAGGAACTATCTACCTACCTTTCGGCTTCGTTAAAGAGTCTGAACATAAAGATATAGTAGCCGCCACGAGTCGTGAGCACAAACGTCAAGTAAATTTAATTGGTCCGTCTGTCGTACAGATCGCGTGTAGCGTCAGCGCTCCAAAAACCCCAAAAATTCACGTGACGTATGTGCTCACGACTCGTGGCGGCAACCATGCAGATTTTTCGGTCCCGATGTGTCAGGACGGATCGCTACTGATAGGTAGCGGTTAAACCGCATATAGAAACCGGTAAATTTGTTCTTAGTGACAAATAGTTGACGGCACGGTCGGCGCAGTGGCTGAGCGATTGGCTGCTGCGCTGCATGTCGCGGGTTCGATTCCCGCACGGAACAAATATTTGTATGGCCTACAGATAGTTGTTCCGGGTCTGGCTGTATGTGTATGTGAATTTATATGTTTGTAAACGCACTCACGACACAGGAGAAATTCCAAGTTTTGGGAAACGTTAAAAAAAAAAAAAAAACATGTCATCGATTACGTCGGACGATGATGAGTTTTTCTCCTCGAAAGTGTTCCTTATAAATGTAGAAAAAGGACAGTTGCTGTTTCAAATAATTATGTAAGGTAAAAGAAAAAAGTATTGATCGCATTATCAATTATTTCTACAGGATATAAAGTTTGATGAATCCAACTTTCATAATTAGACAACACACTACACAGATAAATGCTTAAACTCGTACAGAGCGATCAACGTAGTCAGTACCAACAAGTTTAAACCTCTTTATGAATAAGCGCATAAGATAACATAGGAATATTGTACCTGCACCGATCGGTACCGACCCGCACAGACTCTCATGCACCGGAAACCTGTTACACTAATTATTGTTGGTCAAGTAATCAGTCGACATAAGGAATCAGGGATCGAGTACAAAGCGTACAGTTGTGTTTCTTCCGGTGACCGACATTGGTGACTTTGTTTACCCAATATTGTAAGCTCTTGAAGAGCATCATCGAGTACTGTACGCCGCTTTGGGTACCTGAAAAACAAAAGTAAATTTAAATAATACCCGGCTATTGCTCACTCTACGGCAAAGGCCCCGCGCAGAGAAGGCACGAGCAGAGAAGGCACGAGCAGTGATCACCACGCTTGCTCAAGGCGGATTGGCGATTTCAGACTTATACAATAAAGTAAGTTCAATATGAATTGAAAAAGTCACATTGGTACTTGCTCGGTCGCTAACCCACAACCTCATCAATGCTCGTGTCTTCTCTGTATGAGAAGAGGCCTTTGCCCTGCAGAGGGAATAAGGCTTATAATATATTTTATTTAGTTTCTTGTAACCAATTACTATACGATACGATATATCGGTATTCGCTAGGCAAGTACAAAGTAGTTAACTAAACACAGTCATTATCAATGCATTTATTGGTCTCAACCCTGCATCTTTGCAAAATATATAAATACAATTATTTTTATATAAGATCCAGTTTTGCATCATCACCAATTGGAAGAGGTAAATATGCTAGCAATAATAAAATAAATATTTTTTATTTTAGATGATAGTTTTCAAATACGGTAGATGACACCACTACTCAATTGTCAAAACGCGATTCCCCCGTAGATTTTGAGGACTACAACATACGCAACGAGGAGACTCTGTTTTTTTAAAGAGGTGTATTCTGAAATACTGTCAAACTGTCAGACTATGTATGGAGTTTCTTGACCGTTCTTCTCGTAACAAAACTACCTTTTGGAATGGGCAACTAGATTAAATATTTTTATTTTTTTTTCCTTTTAATTGACGTTCAAAAGTGCCTTTTAACGGTCTAATGGAAATAAACGATTTGACTTTCGACTTTGAAAAAAAAAAAAAAATAACAAGACATTATTAATTATTGACCAGGTGTCGTAA
This sequence comes from Caradrina kadenii, assembly GCA_947462355.1. Taxonomy (NCBI): domain Eukaryota; kingdom Metazoa; phylum Arthropoda; class Insecta; order Lepidoptera; family Noctuidae; genus Caradrina; species Caradrina kadenii. Next base: position 11,201,666 of record OX381690.1, on the reverse strand, counting down.
ATTTATTTGATTATTTATATGTTTTGTGATCAGATGTTTGAGCTTGGACGAGGCGAAAGGAGTATGTAAAATCGTAACAGGTGGTGTTCTGTGGCTTCTGCCTACGCCTATGGAAAAAAGGCGTGAGTTTCTTGTCTGGACGTATGTATTTATGACCTCTTAAAACTTGGTGAGGATGCAAAACTGGTACATACAAACAACGTTATCTAATCGTCTCATGTCTCATGAACTCTGCCTTTAACTACATTATTATTATTAGCATATCTATTTATAAAGGGCAGTAGTGATAACAGGTCTTATGAAAAGGTATTATTGCCATTATTTTTCAAAAATAATGGCAATAATACCTTTAGCTACCTTTACCTTTACCTTTTTAGTTTCATTGCAATAATGGGGACGATGTTATACATGTTTGTCCCTACAAACATGTATAACATCGTCCCCTTTATTGCAATGAAACTAGAGGCATTAATCCTAATTAGTATTATAAACCTGAAAGATTGTGAGGATGGATGAATGTTACTCTTTCACGCTTAATCGGGTAAACAGAATTAGTCGAGACAAGCTTCTGTCCCTGTTCTGTCTGTTTTTGTGTTCTGTCTGTAACTGCCTTGTTAGCCTAGTGGTCCTAAGCGCGACTGCTACGCTAGAGGTTCGATTCCCAGGTCGAGCAAAAAGTGTTATTGGGTTTTTCTATGAAATTCTCAGTAGCAGCTCGGAGTTAGGATTTGTGCCCGGTTAATGGCAATAGGCTCGCCCCCTATTACATGGGACCTAAAACATACCGGCGAACTGTGGGTGTACATTGGTACACCTCTGCCTAACCCTTCGGGGAATACAGGCGTGATGGTATGATGGTAAGCTTCTGTCCGTGACTTCGTCCGCGTGGATATTTTCACCCATGTTAAGTAACGTCTTTGGTTACTGCTCTGGTCTCGTGGGTTGTAGCATGATGTTATATAGCCTATGACACTCACAAATAACGTGGCTTTGTATGGGTAAAAGAATTTTTAAAATCGGTTCAGGAGATCTAGAGATTACCCCCTACAACCACACAAACATTACCTCTTTATAATATTACTCGTAGTATAGATTTGACACACATAGATTGATCAAAATGAGGTTACTTTTTATCCCGTTTTTGAGCTCTTGCGTCATAATTTAGAACTTCTGCTGACTTTGGAAGCCTTCGCAGATGAAATCGCGGGCATTAACTAGTACTTGAACCCTCAAACATACCAAACAACGAAACAAAAACGAAAACTTCACTTTTTTTAAACATATTATTTCTCTAACTGAAGAAAAACCAACTTTGTAATTTCAGTTGTTGAATTTTGAACTCTCGGCGCTGAGCCGAGCGTTTGAATTTACAACAGTGCGCAAGGCAAAGTAATCCTACTAATATCATAAATGCGAAAGTTTGTGAGGATGGATGGATTTTATTTTTTTCCAGATGGGAAATCATGCGTTCCTTGCAAAATATGTGTGGTGTAACTTTGAACGATAGAGTGAGGAATGAAATGATACGAGAACGTTGCGGATTAAAAGAGGATGTAGTGACAAGAGTAGAAAAGAGTATGCTTAGATGGTTCGGTCATGTTGAGAGGATGAGTGAAAGGCGTCTAACAAAAGGGATTTATATGGCAGATGTGAGTGGCAACGACGGGAGAGGACGCCCTAGAAATACCTACCCTGACCTTATTGGTGGGGATCTTCAGAAAGGTCGCATGCGCAATACTCTTAACCGGCGTGCTTGTATGAACAGATGTATTTATCGTAGACGAGGCGAAAGAAGTATGCAAGGTCCGTAGCAGGTGGCGTTCTGTGGCTTCTGCCTACCCCCACGGTAAAGGCGTGAGTTTTATGTATGTATGTATGGGAAATCATTAAATAACTTCTCTCGCCCTTAGTGTCACATTTTTACTGACTAAAACCCACCCATGTTCCTTCTTGTGCCCTTTGCGTTCCGGGGGCGCGGTATCTCTTACGAACAACCCGCAGCCCCGGCAGGAAGATGAATGGATGAATGAAATCTGGCACTAAGATAGATCTTTTATTTTCTTGTCCAGGCGGTTTTCCTTTGGAATGCGCTTCCTCAGAATATCAGGATGGCTACCAGTCGTTTCAGATTCAAAGTTAAAGCTCGTGAACATTTGCTTATGAAGTTGGCAGACTCGTCTCACAATTAGTTTCTTATATTTCTCCACCTATGTATTATTTCTTTTTTGGCTTTCTCTACTCTGTATATTTTGTTTGTATGTATGTATACATGTATTTATTATATTTTATTCCTGGAAACTTTCTGTTCCTTGCACCTACTATGTTTTGTCTCTGCATCACCCTAAGGTTGACTGGTAGAAAATGCCAAAGGCATTAAGTCCGCCTTTGTACAGTACGTTATTTACATTATGTGCAAAAAGTTTTAATAAATAATAAATAAATAGATTGTAGTGTGAATACCTTTTTATCCCGGAAAAATGTACAGTTCCCGTGGGATAATAATCATTATATCAAATTTGACGCGGACGAAGTCGCGGACAGAAGCTAGTATTAAAACAATACCGTTCCAAGAGATGGTGGTAGGGCAATAGTATACAAAGTAAAAACAAAATATATAACTCACGCTTCACAAACAGGCATGAACGCATGCACAAGTTCATCGACATCGAGCGGCGTGGTGACGGACGCCGCGAGCATGCGCACGCACGCCGCCTCGCACGCCAGCGCGAGCACGCTCACCCGGACACGACCCAGCACGGGCTGCAGGCCTAGCGACACTAGGATCGATGTGATTTGTGTGTTTATCTGTGGAAAAATAAACATTATCTATACACATACCATCACGTCTGTATTTCCCGTAGGTTTAGGCAGAGGTGTACCAGTGCACATCCACAATTCAAGCTATTATTTTGCTCAGCACTGACCTGGTTCTCACAATGTCTCTTGGAGTTTTTACTCATTCGTTCACTGGCAGTGATGAAGGTCACTGATGTGGTTTGGCTGCAGTTCGACTTCTCCGCTTCAGACCAGCTCAGGGCTCGATTTGTACCTGCTGAGTATCAATAATAGTCTTGGCTAAGATGTAAATTGAACGGAGGAGAAATTTTAAAGCATTGACGCGGCAGAGCGCTGAGTGCTTTGCACTTGTTAAAGTCATCTCGAATATCTCTCTTGAATCTCTTTCGGATGGGAAATCATCAAATGACTTCCCCCGCCCTCAGTGTCAGACTTTTACTGACTAAAACACTCACACGTTCCTTCTTGTGCCCTTTGTGTTCCGGGGTGGCGGTATCTCTTTCGAACAACCCGCAGCCACGGCAAGTGTTAACACTTAGCGAAATCATTATGTATAAACTTATTTACATGCTAGTGGTCAGGCGTTTGCCCTACAGTGGGCCAATAATAGGCTGTTAGTATTATAATATTACTAGTAGTCGTACAGCGGTTAAAATTCGGCCGGTTATTTTTTTGCTTTCATTAATTTTGTGCCAAATCCTAGACTAATATTGCAAAGATTGCATGTAGCAGAGATGAGAATGTTGAGCTGGCTGTGTGGAATGACCAAAATAGATAAGGTAAGGAATGAGTATATTAGAGGAAGTTTGAAAGTAGCGCCAGTGACAGAAAAGTTGAAAGGGAACCGTTTGTCTTGGTATGGGCATGTGAAGAGGAGGGATGAGACGCATGTGACCAAAAGAGTTAAGAATATGAATGTGGATGGATGGAGGGGAAGAGGGAGGTCAAAGAAAAGATGGATGGATTATGTGAAGAACAACATGAAAGAGAAGAGTCAGTGATAGCATGACGGTTGACAGGACGGCATCAATAGAAGATCAAAAAGTTTTCAGATGAACTATTAAAAATGCACTACATAGTTTTTACTTACTTTCAGGGCTCCTAACAGTATCCGGGTTGAATTTCTGTTTGATAAAATCTAGTACATCTATGTATGGCACTTTGTGTTCTCTTAACCTGCAAGGACATAGTTTTTTGAATTACTTGATAAGACTTGCAATCAGAGGCTCTTCGTCCCGTGTACCTTAATTTGCTGGCGAGAAGGCTAGTTTGAATTTAAAAATCAACTACAAAAAAAAAGTATTTATATTATTTTTGATTCGTGTTTCGAATCACCAGTATCGCTACCTCCTTGAATGAAGGATGCAAAATTGCGCCTTGCATATCAATTTTTATTTTCATTTTATTTCAAAACGGCATCTCGCATGTCGACCTTGGGATGTCGGCTGCTTAATTAAAAATTAAGGCTCTTCAGCTGGGGTTTAAAACTTATAAATTAAGCGACTTCATAAGGCTACCCCTTGTGAGGCATGGACTTTGGGTTAGGGTGTCGCCGTCGAGAACAGCGGATCTACACCAGTGTATACAATGCGTGTGTAGCGTGTCTGGGACGTGTCGTGCACGCATTGCTATAGCATGTCGGTGACACGTCAGTACAGCATGTCGGTAAGGCAACCCATCAGTTTTGATGCTATCAATAAAGCGGCTATAGATATAATACAATGTTATGTTGGAGTAGTCGCTCACCGGACGCCGTCCCAGCAGGCCAGGCGCACGGCGGCGCCGTCCTGCAGTAGCACGGCGGCGGCGCGCGCCAGCTCGTGCGCGTCGTGCGCGGCGCCGGCCCACGCGGCCGCGCGCAGGCCGCCGGCCCACGCGCCGCGCGCCAGCCCCGCGCGCCGCGCCGCCGCCTGCCCGTCGCGCCCGCTACCCGCCGTGCCCCACACGCACACGCAGATCAGCGAGCTCTGGGGGCGGGAACACCGTACCAGACTTATACAGGGTTATTTGTAAAACATAGGCAACCTCCCAGGACTATGTTACTAACATCATAATCAACAACTTTTGTTCTATGACATTTAAATTTTTTTTCATATTTTAGTTCATCAGATTTTCATACAAAAATAAAAACATTTAAATTGAACGCTCAAAATGTTACGAAGTCTATGCGAAGCAAACGAAAGCGACAGTAAAATAGCGAGGGGAGCGGGGTTAGGGCTGCGGGAGTGTTTGTAATTGACCTATTTACAATTTTACGGAAATCCTTCAGTCGGTCATTCACTTCAATTTGCGTTGCTTGATTCTGTAAAAATGTATAGAACAAAAGTTGTTGTTTATGATAATAGTAATAGAGTCCTGCAAGGTTGTCTATATTTTACAAATAACCCTGTATAAAAACCGACAAAACTAAAAACTTATAACTGGACATTTCAAATGTTTTGAATTTGACTTTGACTTTGGAATAACTGTCACAAGTCTGGTGGGTGCAACCCGTCACATTAACATGTCCGTTACGTATCACATTAGGATTAGCATATAGGCCACGCGTCACTATAAAATGGTAGTGACACGTCACTATAGCAAGTCGCCGACGCATTGCTATAGAATGTCGGTGACGCAAGTCTAAAGAATGTCGGTGACGCGACGCTGTAGCATGTCTGGGACGTGTCTTGTACGCGTTGATACAGCATGTCGGTGACGCGTCAGAATAGCATGTCGGTGACGCGATGCTACAGCATGACGGTAACGTGACGCTGATGCGTGTCTGGAACGTGTCATGTACGCGTTGCTATAGCATGTTGGTGACACGTTAGAACAACGTGTCGGTGACGCGATCCTACAGCATGAGGGTAAGGTGATGCTGTAGCGTGACTGAGACATGTCGTGTACGCGTTGTTATATCATGTCGATGACGCGTCTGTACAGTATGTCGGTAACGCGATCCCAGAGCATAACGGTAACGTGACTCTGTAGCGTATTTGGGATGTGTCGTATACGTGTCAGTACAGCATGTCAGTGACGCGATCGTACAGCATGACGGTAACGTGTCTGGGACGTGTAGTGTACGCATTGCTATAGCATGTCGGTGACCCGTCAGTACAGCATGTCAGTGACGCGATCGTACACCATGACGGTAACGTGACGCTGTAGCGTGTCTGGGACGTGTAGTGTACGCATTGCTATAGCATGTCGGTGACTCGTTAGTACAGCATGTCGGTAAACCAACCCATCAGTTTTGTTGCTATCAAAAATTCGCGTAAAGCGGCTAAAAAATGACTCACTAAAAAAGTTATTCGGTTCTAAATTCTGTATTTTTTTAATATTTCAAAGTACAACTCATACAAACACATACCTCTACATTTGGTAACGGTGAAGAAGGAATCTCGGTTTCCATTTTCTTCAAAATGGCGGCCATTCTCTCTAGCGACATGGAGAACCCGACAGAACTGGTCTTTAGTTCCGCACTATCGTGGTCCTTCTCCGTTCGAGCTACCTTCCAGAATTCTGACACTAGAGCATCGTACCTATGAAAAAAAAAAATGTTGACATACTTACCTAGGTTACTTTTATATCCTAGGTTGGAACTCGTCTCGCCATTAAAGGAGAAATTTATATGAACAAAAATCTACTGGCGAATTTAGTTTTGTAACCGAACCGAACCTGAACCAAACCGAACCGAACCCCGTATCGGTTCGGTTTGGTTCGGTTTCGGTTCGAGTTCGGTTCGGATTCGGTTCGAGGTCTGGTTTGGTGTAATGTAGTAGTTGTGTAGTTGATGTAACTGAGATTCATAAATGAACACCAACGCCAAATAACAAGAACCTGTTAGTGGATGTGACACTTTAAAAAAAAAAGTTTAAAATAAAAACAAAAAATTAAAACTGCCTCGTTAGCCTAGTGGTATCTCGGGGGAGGCGGCGAGCCTCCTTGCCGGATTGCCGCCGTGGGATCTGGAGGCGCTGGTCCTCGCGCGCCTGTACGAGTGGCGCGTGGAGGTACTAGGCCGGGGGGAGAGTCCGCCACCGCGGCAAATTGCCGCTCGGCGGGCCGACCTCCGGCTCGATCTCATGGCGACATGGAGACAGCGACTGTCGCAACCTCGTGCTGGGCACGCCTTAATAGAGGCGGTAAGTCCCCTCTTTGAGGAGTGGCTGGAGAGGCGCCACGGCGCCCTCACCTACCGCCTGACGCAGGTCCTCACCGGACACGGGTGTTTCGGGAGGTTCCTGCACCTCATCGGGCGGGAGGAAACGTCCGGGTGTCACCATTGTGTGGATTGCCCCGAGGACACGGTGGAGCACACCGTGGCGGTATGCCCCGCTTGGGCGGAGCATCGCCGAGTCCTCGTGGCGGCCATCGGCGGCGGCGAACTCTCGCGTCCGGCCCTGGTGCGAGCCATGGTTCGGAGCGAGAGGGAATGGGATGCAGTCGCCTCCTTCTGCGAGGCAGTAATGCTTGAGAAGGAGGCGGCGGGACGGTTGAGACAGCGGTTCTCCCGTCCCAGCCGCCGCGGTAGACGCTCCGGGCGTCGGGAGCCGCGAGACGACTCCCGGCCACCGTAGATACTGGCCTGTGGACGGTGAGCAATGGGTAGCTCACCGTCCTTACGTTGCATAACGACAGGCCGTGTCGACGGCGCGTTCGTGTTCCACGCGCGCCTCAAAGAGATGTCAGCAAAAGGAAGGGGCCACTGAGGGCCGATGCCTGCCGGGGCTGCGGGTTGTTCGCAAGAGATACCGCGCCCCCGGAACGCAAAGGGCACAAGAAGGAACATGGGTGGGTTTTAGTCAGTAAAAGTCTGACACTCCCTCCCGCCCCGCCCAGGGCGGGAGAAGTTATTTGATGATTTCCCACCCACCAAAAAAAAAAAAAAAAAAAAAAAAAAAAAAGCCTAGTGGTCCTAAGCGCGACTGCTACGCTAGAGGTCTTGGCTTCGATTCCCAGATCGAGCGAATAGTGCTATTGGGTTTTTCTATGAAATCCTCAGTAGCAGCTCGGACTTAGGATTTGTGCCCGGTAATGGCAATGGGCTCGCCCCCTATTACATGGGACCTTAACATACCGGCGAACTGTGGGAGTACACTGGTACACCACTGCCAAACCCTTCGGGGAATACAGGCGAGATGGTATGTATGTATGTAAATAATCAAAAAACTTACAAAAACATGTTTCGCTAAAATGAACTTTATTTTCACATCGTTTGCGTCTACAATAACATAACAATTGGTATAATAAATCCTCACCTTCCACCAGCTGCTATCAAGTCTCCGGCGCGATGTTTAGCCGTAGGCTTGTGGTCAGTGTTCCTTACTACCGACATTTGCCAGAACACGCCACAGTGCTGCGTCGCGTTGTACGCCAGGAAGGGAGCCACTGACATTGAGCACTGAAATATAAGAAAAAAAATAATACCAGTCTATTATTGTCCCATTGTAGGGCAATAGCCTCTTCACGTACTAAACATTCATTTTTATTTATTTGTTTATTTGAAGCCAGAGAGTCTGACAACCAACAACCAAGAGGTATCGTGTTGCCCACTAACTGGGTTGTGGAGGTCAGATAGGCAGTCGCTCCATGTAAAACACTGGTATTCAGCTGCATCCGGTTAGACTGGAAGCCGACCCCAACATAGTTAGGAAAAGGCTAAGCAGATGATGATTTATTTGCATACCATAATGTGTAAAACGATGTTACAAAAGGCTTGAAGCAAACATACAGTTATGGACCCTGGTAGGAAACAGCAACATAGATTTACTTAAAACTTAAATTCAAAAATAAAATTTAAAGAATAAACAATTCCTATTAATTAGATTCTAAATGATGTATAAACATAACATACCATCACGCCTGTATTCCCCGAAGGGTTAGGCAGAGGTGTAACAATGTACACACACAGTTCGCCGGTATGTTTAGGTCCCATGTAATAGGGGGCGAGCCTATTGCCATTAACCGTGCATAAATCCTAACTCCGAGCTGCTACTGAGAATTTCATAGATAAACCCAATAACACTTTTTGCTCGACCTGGGAATCGAACCCAAGACCCCTAGGGTAGCAGTCGCGCTTAGGACCACTAGGCTACCGAGGCAGTTATGTATAAACAGTTATATTTATTGTCACCACGTGTGCTCAAGGTGGACTGGCGATCCCAGACTTCTAATCATTATGAATTCCTGGCGATGTTTCCTTCATCGTTATCAGTGATGTCTAAGATAAACTTCGAAACATAAGAATTGGAAAAATCACTTTGGTATTTGCCCGGGATCGAACCTGCAACTTCATGCCCGAAAGAGGAGCGTCTTGACACCTAGACATGAATTAATAACATAGATAGGTACCAGTGAAGCTACTGACGGCGTAGTAAAAAAATCAGTTTATAAAATTTATATATTTTTTTCCTAAGAACATCATCTAACAAATATTTGCTTCAAACAAAAGCCCGCTCATCCACAACGTGAACTATGACGTCACAACATCACTAACCTCACAGCCGAGCGCCATAGCGTTCCTATACACCGCTTCCAGGTCGTGTACTGCCTGCGACACGAGCTTGCTCCACTTGGCGAGCTTGATGAAGGGCGCGACCAGCTCCCGTACCTCGTGCACGCACACGTCGGCTTCCATAAGCTTCAGAAGGTTCGACACGTCGCGGTTGGTCACGCAGAGAGACGTCAGGTGGGTTTGTAGTTGGAGAGATGTTATGCGGCCTGTGGAACGAAAAAAAAAACATTAATCTATTATCTCTCCTAAGGGCGACTGCTACGCTAGAGGTCTTGGGTTCGATTCCCACGTCGAGCAAGTGTTATTGGGTTTTACTATGAAATTCTCAGTAGCAACTCGGAGTTAGGATTTGTGCCCTGTTAATGTCAATAGGCTCGCCCCATATTTCAAGGGACCTAAACATACCGGCGAACTGTGGGTATACATTCGTGCACCTCTGCCTAACCCTTCGGGGAATACAGGCGTGATGGTATGCAAATAGATTCAACTTTTTCTTTCTTTCTTTCTTGTAAATGACGTTCAAAGGTGCCTTTTAATACTCCAGTTGAAATCAGTAATTTGAGTTAACGCGGGTGTAAAAACCGCGGGGTTTAACTTATATTACAAATGCATGCGTTTGTATGTTACATTATCACGGCTAAACTACTGAACCGATCGTAATGAAATTTGAGTAAAATGTAGCTTGGGATCTCCAAGCAAGCAACCTACAGTGTCTCAAACGTCATTGTGATCTAACCAAAAAATCCGCTAACCAAAAAAGTATTTTGGTTTTTTTATTTGCGGCCGCGATAACTGCCATTCATGCAAACAAAGTCCGGAACAAAATCTAAACTATACTTACAAAAATACATTTTGGTTCAACTATACCGGCTGATTTTTTTTACCGTCTGGACAACAATATGGTGTGTTGTGTATGTAGGTTAGAAGCCATATACGTGAAAATAAATACACCCTACAGCGCTCGCGTAAAATTAATAATAGCGAGAGTAAGTGGCGTAGGCTGCGATCACGCATGAATAGAGCATGGTGGAAGTGTGAGCGAGACGCATGCATTTCTTTCGCTCTACGTGTCCTTGTAGCTGTAGTAGGCAAATAATTAGATAGGTACATTTCAAAGTATCCGTAACATAAACAAACGTCAGTACATAATACTACACGTACAGTAACATAATTTATTTCAGTTTTGTAAATGTGAGTACCATGGAGCCATTTACTTGTGAAGTTACTATGTTTTGGACACTATAAGCATGGTGGTTGAGAGCTTTGTCATGCTCACATAAATGTCTCGCTGACGGTGGCGCGTGCGTTGGATCGTTCGGCTCCCTTTAAGATGGTTGAGCTAAATGGTGCTAATGCGCGCGTCATGTTCGTGAACGGGCGCTGCCAGTTGGGATTGGTCATCTCTTAACTGCTATGGCTTACATATTTAGTAGGTAGTATTTATTAGTTTTTTTTTTTTTTTTTTTTGTATTGCTTTAATACATCTTCATTGTTTTCACATATAGAAGCAACAAGAATATTGTAACCAAGATTTTGTAAAAACCAAATTGAAAGAAAAGAGTGTCCATGGAGTTTCTTGCTCGTTCTTCTCCATAGAGACCTACGCTTTGGAACGAGCAACTAGCTTCAACTTTGAAATGTAACTTCTTGACAATTCAAAAGTGCCTGTAAATGGTCTAATTGAACTAAATGCTTTGACTTTTGACTTTTACGATTTTGATAGAAATGTAAACAAACCAGTTCATATTACATTCTCACAAGTACCTACGTATTTCGATGGTTTGAAAAATGAATAATAATTATTATTATTTTAATCTAAAACTCGAAACAGCTGATGCGTTGTGGAATGAGTGAATTGCCTAAACATAAGGGAAGAATAGACGACTCGGGTAGTGCAGCGGTTGAGTGATGCGTGGTCCAGGGTCCGGAGCATGCAAAGCTCGCACGGGGGAAAAATGGTATGGATACATGTCCATTGAATGGAGTAGCTTCCATAGGGCATGCTGGCTTATGCCAAATCGACGAGCTGCTTGCCGCGTGCTCCTTCTCGGGTGGCGCTGGAAACAATCCAGGATCGCGTCTTCGACGTGTATTGACAGCGGTGGCCGGCCTCTGCCTCTGACATGACCGGGAAGCTGGAATTGGCCATGGTCGAGTAATCGCTGAACAGTGCGAAGTATCAAGTCTGTGCTGGGGATCTGGGGTGCAGGGATACCGTTCCGTCTGAGCGCTTGTAGGTGTTCCTCATCAGCATACATACGTCTAGCACCATTTAAATTTTGGCCAGATAGATGCCTAGTAACACTTCACCATGGCAAGGTACTCAACGTTCGAGTATTCGTACGATATTACAGAAACAATCACTGGGCGCACACGCGGAAACGTAAACACAGCGATAGACGTCACGCTATGACTAATCGCGGGCGACTGGAGAGCGGGACGCAAAGGGCACGCGTGCGGGGTGCGCAAGCGGTGATATTATGTGAGCTATTTACCTATCGGCCGGCTTCAATCAAAGGATTGAATAGCGCTACGAATTCATTGATGCTTTCCGCGCATAGAGTAGGGTGCGCATAAAATGCTTTTTACAGTTTTTATCGGTTTATTTGTATTTATTTTTATTTAATTGTTTTGTTGATTTTAATATGAAAAGTTTACTTTAAATAAGTATTATTATTTATTAATAGGCTAACTTCAAACAAGGTTTTTAAAAAAAAAACACAATTATTTCTATGCCATAGGCTTCTACTCCGTTCACCTATTATACCCTGTTTTGCTCCAGACGGTAAAAAAAATCAGCCGGTATAGCAACATTTCCAAGCAACATTTTGTTGCTTTACTAAGAAATAACTTACCAAAGCTAACATCGACTAGTACGGGGTAAATATCGTTGTGTTTGTCAAGCGGCACTCCGCACGACAACAGCAGTGTGCGCAGCAACTCTGTGTGGTTCAACTGTAGCGACACTTTCAGGCAACTTTCTGTTGCCGCTCGACTAGCTACCACTAGGAGTTCCGCATCCGGCCATAGAGAATCTTGAAACACAAGTACAATTAACAAAATTAAGTATATAATCTATAATACGAACTGTGGGTGTACATTGTTACACCTCTGCCTAACCCTTCGGGGAATACAGGCGTGATGGTGTGTGTGTGCTATGTGGAAAAAGGCACGCGGGCGAAGCCATGGGCAGAAACTAGTTAAATAGAAAGTAAACTTACCACTTCTAGGTGTAACTATATCGAAGGCGCACTCGACTATCTCCCTCGGATGGAACCCTTGCACATGCTTCTCTCTGAACACTCGATCTACTATGTAACGACGTATGTACTTCGTTCCAGAGTATGCCGTATGCCTGTAAATATAAAGTATATTATTGTTTGAAAAGCCGATTTTTCACTCGTTACCTACATAGTAACTACTAGCTGTTGCCCGCGACTTTGTTCGCGTTCACTATTTTATTGGTTTCAATTTTGTTTTCGCATAACCCTCTTTTAAAAAAAATAAAGTAAAAAAAAGTTTAAAATAAGAATAGCCTAAGTTACTTCTTATAACATCAGCTATCTGCGAGTGAAAGTCCCGTCAAAATCGGTCCAGCCGTTTCAGAGATTAGCCGAAACAATCAGACAGACAGAAAAAAATTTAAAAATTGATTTTTTATGTTAGTGCCGTATGTACTTTCATATGCATTTAGTGTAAACCTCGTAATTTGAAATTACAAACAGACCCTTCAATTATATTTATTATATAGATAAACAATTAATTAACAGAAGAATAAATATTATTCATGAATAATTAATAATTTAGTATGGCCTAAAGATTTTTTTTTAATATTATCCTACACTAGGAATTTCATCAATATCGAGGGTGCGTTTACGAACATAAACTCGCATACACAAACAAGCAAACCCGGAGCAACATCTGTAGGCCATACAAATATTAGTTCCGTGAGGACATCGAACCTGAGACATACAAATATAAAGAAAAATGTAAAACCAGCACGTCAACTTTACATACACTCGAAAAACATACATAACCCTACTTCTGATGCAGTCGGGTAAAAAACAAGCTTTGTAGAGCGTTGTTACTTTCACACTATACCCAAAACCGTCTCTCTCAAACTCAATATACCCAGAATCAACGCTTGGAAGTATTCCTATCACTCATACCTCGCAAACGGCAGTCTCAAATCATGTGGTAGATGCACGACGGACCCTGAGGATGTCATGACCTTCACAGCATTGGGGTACTGGTCCCAGGCTGAAGCGCGAGGAATCAGCAGAGGAGGGGAGAACTCTGAAGCACCGTGGCTACGGAACACCTGGACAAAGGTTGAAATTTTAAAATTGGCAAATGCACAAACTTCAAGTCCATTCAGTACAGTTTTGGACCCCGATGCTGCACGCGATTTGTCAGTCAGCCGGACCAAGGGCAGCGTCGGCAACCCAAAAATGAACCTTAAGGTTGTGCCCACGACTCGTGCCGGTGACTATGCTAGTCAGACTGCATAGAAAAAAAAAAGAAGCGCCGATGACAATTTTCTCGGAAAAACGTATGAAACAAGGAGCCATCCATAAATTATGTCACACGAAGTTCAACAATATGATTTATTCGTCTCCACCCCGTCCTTATTACAGGTGGTCATATTTGTCAGCCCTCCACCGCTCTGGTGTGACGCCAAACATTTTGTAATTTTACACATAAAATTGATAAAATTAAAGCATCACTAAATAATGTTATATTTAAATTAAAAATATTTTTGTAATACAGTCAAAATCAAACAATTTTTTTTCGTTATATAGTTATTATTAACAAATATTGTCATGTGACATCACAAACTTTAAGACATATTACATACTGTAACATTTCGTTGACTTCCTCCCAACCCCTTAACTTGTGACGTTATTTATAGGTGCCCCCTACCTGTTAGGGTGTAATGTTTTGTTAGGATACGTTCTTGTTCCATACATCTCTAACTGCCATCATCTCGTGAGTGACTTTCTAACTATATCATCATTCATACAATCCATCCATAATTTTTCGGTAACCAGCTACTTATAATGCTTTCATACAACCATTAACATTACCAAATTATAATTCCAATTTTACTACCAGCCTATTGTCCCACTGCATGACAAAGGTTTCTTCTCATACAGAGAAGGCACGAGCAATTATCACCACGCTTGGTCAAGGCGACTGTAGACTAATATAAATTATATTAATTCTTTTAATTTGAAATAATTTGATTTAAAAACATTTATTAGTAAAATCACACGAAAACATAATCATTAAGTAAAATGTTAAAATTACAAAAAGAAACGACGAGGATGGGATTCGAACCCACGCGTGCAGAGCACATTGGATTAGCAGTCCAACGCCTTAACCACTCGGCCACCTCGTCATGTAATATCATACGCCTAATTAAGTACTACTTACTTCAATTAATACAAAAAGTATATTTTAATGTGAATTTGATAAACACAATCATAGATAGTTATATACTTTTAGATAATAAATTAGCGAAATGTTTATTACACACAATCTGTCTTATTACAAATCTTTGTTTATTTTTTAGACCCGATTCAAACGGCCGAATATTTTGTCTGTATTTCGTAACCCTTTATGAAGGAGCTTGTCCGGGGAAGTGCTACCACCATACCTATTTCTGCCGCAAAGCAGTGTTCCTGTGTTCCGGTGCAGTGTTGCTGGATTTTTTTTTTGGGGGTTGGGAAATCATTAAATAACTTCTCCCGCCCTGGGCGGGGCGGGAGGGAGTGTCAGCCTTGTACTGACTAAAACCCAGCCATGTTCCTTCTTGTGCCCTTTGCGTTCCGGGGGCGCGGTATCTCTTACGAACAAGCCGCAGCAGTGTTGCTGGGTAAGGTATGGGTGTCGTTGTAAGTAGAGACAGATGAGATATTTCAACAATGCCTCTGGTATTGCAGATGTCTATAGGCAGCGGTGACCACTTAACATCAGCTTGTTTCCCATTAAATGATATAAAAAAGCACCTTATTCTGAGTTAAGTAAAGTTCTTAATACAAAAACTGGCTCGATGACTTAAGCCAGGCCTAAAGCCAAACCTGAAATACGAAGACGGAATATGAAGGTATCTTGTTTTGCTATTTTGAAACATAAGATAATAAAGTAACTATCAAATAAGAATTTATTCCCAAATTACGCCAACATTTGATGCTGAAATGGAAATATATTTTTTAGGAATTTTTTTTTGAGGTGCTTAGAATTTTGACGTATCTTTGATGATCAATACAGCATAAGTATGATGTGCTTATGGAGCTCCATAAGCACATCATAATTATGCTCTCTCTTCTGCACTCTTCAGCTGAAGAGGGCTTATCATGAGTCAATAGATAAGCGGTAGGTATTAAAGATAATACTTCACTATGAGTACTGGCTCGTGGTTAACGTAAAGTAATTCTTTTGGGGTTTTCGGTTCGTTTCTTGTTTTTTTTGGGGCGCCGACGATACACGCGATCGGCCTGACAGACGGACCGATCGCGTGCAGCGTTGGTGACCCAAAAAATCTAGAAGGGAACCCAAAATGTTTTAATTGGTATTGGTTTGGGTTGGTGGTTAATTAATAGTTTTATTTATTTTTACATGCTATTATTATCAAATTATTTGTTTATTTATAATATTATACATACAATCCATTTCAAATTATGCATACATAATTTCTTTAGAGTTTTAATAATATAATTATATAATATTTTTAAAACAACCTTATTTAAAAGAAATAACAAAAATATGTTTACACGACAGTTAACGAGAAAAAAAAACTCTTTTTTTTTTCTTGTCTGCCTGTCTGTTTGTTTCAGGAAAATTTCAAATTTTGAGAGACTGATTTTCACTGGCTTATAATTCATGGTATAGGATTTTATTTTACATAACGAATAAGGGTTCCGCGCACACGTGGTAACCGACATTCACGCGAACGAAATCGCAATCATAAGCAAGCCAATAAATGAATTAAAAAAAACGCCATATTATGAGCTATATATGTATATACATACATAAACTCACGCCTAATTCCCATGGGGATAGGCAGAAACCACAGAACGCCACCTGCTACGATTCTTACATACTCCTTTCGCCTCGTCCACATCATACAAGTACTGCGCATTCAACCTTTCTGAAGATCCTCACCAGTAAGGTCCGGGTAGGTCTTTCTAGGGCGTCCCCTCCTGGCATTGCCACTCACATCTGCCATATAAATCCCTTTTGTCAGTCGCCTTTCACTAATCTTGTCAACATAATGTAAATTACCTTAATAACAGCATCTTTGATCCTCAACAGCACATCATGGGCTTTACTCCTCATATCATTATGGTAGGTATAATCTTCGACCGCCGTAGGACGCTGGTCCAGACACGCAGCCACCAGTCTATGGTACCCTCTAGCTGCCCTATCGCTGAGGGCGTGAGAGAGGAGTCCAGATAGAGCGCCTTCGGGAACTGCGCGTGGTACGTGTTCGCTTGCAAGAAGCTCCGCGCACGTCGGTCGAAGACTTGGCTCATGATTTAAGAGCCATCTGTAATTGAAGTGTTTGTATAGGTTTAATTTTAATCGAGAGGAGGAGAGGTCCTGTGGATTCTTAACCGGGTAAGTACCAATGTGACGTTTTCTGTTTCATATCAAAGTCAAAGCATTTATTTCAATTAGACAATTCTAAAAACTAAAACTGCCAAGAAGTTAGACAGAAAGTTGAAGCTAGTTGCTCGTTCCAAAACGTAGGTCTCTATGGAGAAGAACGAGCAAAGAACTCCACGGATACACGGATACTCTTTATACATATATGTATGTACTTTCTAAGTTTATCTTGGACATCACTGACATCGGTGTTATTATTGCAAGTTGAAATGCTAATACGCCTTAAGAAAGCGTGATGATCAATCCTTGTGTCTTTTCTGTACGAGATCCCTTCTCATAAAAGGGCAAAGGCCCCATGCCCAGCAGTGGGTCAGTAAAGGGCTGGTATTACCGTGTATACAAACGATTATATATTATGTTCAAAGATAAACTGCCTCGGTAGCCTAGTGGTCCTAAGCGCGACTGCTACGCTAGAGGTCTTGGGTTCGATTCCCAGGTCGAGCAAAAAGTGTTTTGGGTTTTTGGTAAATTCTCAGTAGCAGCTCGGAGTTAAGATTTGTGCCCGGTTAATGGCAATAAGCTCGCCCCCTATTACATGGGACCTAAACATACCGGCGAACTGTGAGTGTACATTGTTACACCTCTGCCTAACCCTTCGGGGACTACAGGCGTGATGGTATGCTTATGCTTGTAAATTGTAATCATGTATGTATTTTCAAATTCATTGCCTTCTCTTTATAGGAAAGAGGCCTTTGCCTTGAAAAAATGTTTTTTTTTTGCGAATTGAAGATTATAAACCATACATACCTGATAACATGAATTTGTCTACAATTCTCCTCCTTCTCAAAACCTTTAGGCATCACCGTTTCCTTGCTCCTCAAGTTAGTCAGGACCAGCATCCTCTCCATCCCAGTGTCCAGTGTGGGATGGAACATCTCAAAGAGGATGATGCCTAACGAGTAGATGTCCACCTTCTGGTTGTATATGACCTTGGAGCTAGATTGAAGGAGTTCTGGGGCTACGTAGAGAGCTGTTCCGATCTAGAATGGGTTAATGGTTTTTTGTAGGGTAAACGAAATTAAAAAAAAATATAAAAATAATGTCACCACTTTTTGGATTATAATGTTGCGCATTACGCACTAGTGGTTTTATATTTTTTTTTTACAATACAATGCAGTAAGTTTGATGTAATAGTTACAACAAATGATAAACAATTTTATACATAACACAACACTTAATTATATTATGGGGTTACCTTTGTGAACTAACTCCGCGAACATGAGAACAAGTTTTATTATCGCACTAGTGCGATATAATTCAGAATGTTGTAACACTGTATTTAATAGCTAATAATGGGTTTGACTAGGATAAGTACAAAACATGCGAACGGACTACTTTCAAATATTTCACTATAAAAGATGATGTATTAAAAAATTATTAAGGTTTTTTTTGGAACATTTTTCACACGAGACATTTAATATACTAAAAATATAGTCAAGAAATACTTCGAATGAAACACAGAACTCGAAGAAACTAAGACTAAAAATTGCAAGTAAAAATAAGTCAAGAAATACTTCGAATGAAACACAGAACTCGAAGAAACTAAGACTAAAAATTGCAAGTAAAAATTTTACTCTTAAAAAAAAAAAACATCTTACCTGTCCAGTAAGTGAGCCATGGATTTCCTCTTGTTTAGCCTTTTCTGAAACATTATATACCAAATCTGAAACTGCTACGATAGAGGTCTTGGTTTCGATTTTTCTATGAAATTCTCATTAGCAGGTCGGAGGATTTGAGCCCGGTTAGGGGGTAGCCCCCTATTATATGGAACCTTAACAGACCGGCGAACCGTGGATGTACATTGGTACACCTCTGCCTAACCCTTCAGGGAATACAGGTGTGACGGTGTGTGTGTGTTTATACCAAATCTATACAAATATAATAAAGCTGAAGAGTTATTGTTATGTTTTTGTTTGGTGTAGCGTGTAGTCACTTAGTTTTTAGTTTTGAGCCCTGCTTGGAGGCCAAAATTTTTAAGCCACCACCGGGAAGTCTGGTTAAGCAGCCTCTTAGGTTGAACTGTGAGATGCTATTCCGTAAAATAAATAGGATTATGTTACGTACCATCGACAGGCAAAGCGGTGAACGCTTTGGTAGCAAGTCCAAAATCTCCAATCTTGACATGGTCGTTAGAATCCAAGAATATGTTCACTGGCTTCAAATCTCTGTGGATCATTCCTCTTTGGTGTACATGGGCTAGGCCTTCGACTATTTCTCTGTAATAAGGAGAAACTGATTCTAATTCTTGGAGATTTCTCTGTCAGAAAAAATTCACCAACATTTTTTTTAAAACAAACATAAATTAACTGTTTTTTTTATTTAGATTTTGTTTATTTTTTTTAACGACGCCCCGGAGCCCTCAAATACGGGAACAAATATATAAAAAAATCTTTTCTTGCGGAGGTGTCGTTGTGGCGTCTCTAAGAGGAAGTTTATGAATGGATGGTGAATGATGATGTACCTACATGTTTACCGCCCCTGACATAGGTACGGCAGAAACAGGTTCTTACTAACACCTATGTGTCTGAGAAACCTGTGGAAACGCTTTGGCCCCCCGGGAGTCTCGCAAGAAGAGATCCAAATTGTGATTCACTTGACAGTTTAAAAGAACATTACCTGAACAGCCTCCAAGCTCTAAAATGCTCCTGGTAAAGTCCACTATCGATGGCTTGCCTCAGGGTATGTTTCTCACAGAACTCCATCTGGATGTACAGGACTTGTTGGATTCGTTCTGATGGTTGACGGGGCGCGTCCACTACGTCCTCCGAAGGTATGGTCTGCGATATATTGGACTCCACTTCAAATTCTATTCCGTAGCTTGATTCGTTCTCAGGTCTGGAGATTCAGATGAAAAATACTCATGAAAATGTAAACTATAAAACCTATTACGTGTAATTTTTCATCCTATTATGGGAATAAAATCCCATAATAGGATGAAAAATTACATGCATACATACCATCACGCCTGTATTCCTCGAAGGGTTATGCAAAGGTGTAACAATGTACATCCACAGTTCGCCGGTATGTTTAGGTCCCATGTAATAGCGGGCGAGCCTATTGCCATTAACCGGGCACAAATCCTACCTCCGAGCTGCTACTGAGAATTTCATAAAAAAACCCAATAACAGTTTTTTCTCGACCTGGGTATCGAACCCAAGACTAACGAGGCAGTTATGAAAAATTAAGTTGGATAATTATTATTGTTATTCTAATTTTTAATTGTAAATGTACTGTAGCATTATTTTTATTTAACAAACAAATTGTATAACACTTGATTTATATCCTATACTAGTTTCTGCTCGCGACTTCGTCCGCATAGTTTTTTCACTCGCACTTGGTTAAGTCTTTGGTTACTGCTCCGCACCTATTGGTCATAGCATAACATACACACACATATACACATGTACACACACACAGACACGTCAAACTTATAACACCCCGTCGTTTTTGCGTCGGGGTCTTCCAAAAAGCAGTTTCGTACAGAGAAGAATGGACACCAAACTCCATACGTTGACCCTACACGATAAGACTTACCTCATAATCGTAAACCACGGATCCGGTTCATCATCATCATCATCGTCTTCGGTGTCAGAAGAAGTGTTCGTCTTCTGCACAGGAACTTCTGACATCGACCATTCCACCTTCACATCTTGGCCTAACTTGGCCACGATACCTAAGAAATACATTTTTATGATTTTATTATCTTTAGATTTATTACGGTCAAATGTATGTCGGTAGTCTTTTGTCTTTGTCTTTTTTGTCTTTTTTTTTATAAACGTTGCCCCACACTAGGAATTTCTTCTGTGTCGTGGGTGCGTTTACAAACATATAAACTCACATACACAAACAGCTAGACCCGGAACAACTATCTGTAGGCCATACAAATATTTGTTCCGTGCGGGAATCGAACCCGCGACACGCAGCGCAGCAGTCAATCACTCAGCCACTGCGCCAACTGTGCCGTAAAAAAAAAAAAAAAAAAAATTCGAACTGCGAAATTTGCTCTTATTGCTAGAAAATAAAGGAGCTGTCAAAATTAACTTGCTGCCGACGTGCGGTTGACTGTATCTGTCAGCTTACATTTAATAAATAAGCCCAATAGGTAAGCCGATGATTTGATTTAAATAAAGGATTTTTATCTTATTACAAATAGTAAAAATTGTATTTTGAACTTTATTCGGAAAACAACAAAGTTTTCTAATTATAAGGATTGTGTCCTACCTGTGTCCTGAGTTAGGCTAAGACCTGTTATCAACAAAAGTTAAAAAAATAGTAGTAAGTATCTATTAAAAATAATTTTCACTTGTCACTCACTATGTTATATTTAGGATTTTGGGTTACTTTCGAGGTTTTTTAGGGCGCGGACGCTGCACGCGATCGTTCCAATTGACTGATCAATCGCGTGCAGCGTCGGCGGCCCAAAAATTAACTTGACACTTGTGCTCACGACTCGTAGCGACTACTATACTTAGTTTGGTAGACAGTGTGCGTAGGTAACGGCTATGTCATTTGTCTTTTTATATTTGATTTCGTTCGACCTCGCTCAGACTATAATGTTAACATATTTATTTTGAGGGCCGATGCCTGCCGGGGCTGCGGGTTGTTCGTAAGAGATACCGCGCCCCCGGAACGCAAAGGGCACAAGAAAGAACATGGGTGGGTTTTAGTCAGTAAAAGTCTCACACTCCTCCCCGCCCCGCCCAGGGCGGGAGAAGTTATTTGATGAATTTCCCACCCCCCGAAAAAAAAAACATATTTATTTCAACATTATGCAATAAAAAATTACAAAGGCGAACTTAATGCCTTAATTAGTCATTCTCTCTGTCAGGGTTGCAGAATTTGTTCGATACGAGCACCGCGGCCCTGGAACGCGAAGGGCATTACGAGGAACACGGATGGGTTTTAGTCGGTAAGAGTCTGACACTCCAGCTCCACTCAGAGAGGAAGAAGTCATTTGATGATTTCCCATCCTTAAAAAAACCGACCGAGTGCGATTCGGTCTCGCGCACGAAGGGTTCCGTACCATTATTTTTAAAAACAGCATAAAAAACACACTTGTTGCATGAGAGCCCCCTTAAATGTTTATTTTATTTTAATTAAATTATTTATTTTTGAATAAATATATAACTAAATAATCTGGGAATATCAATATCGAACAAAAACGAACAAAAAAAACCACGTTCGTTGTATGGGAGCCCCCTTAAATATTTATTTTATTCTGTTTTTTAGTATATTTGTTGTTATAACGGCAACAGAGATACATTATCCGTGAAATTTCAACTGTCTAACTATCACGGTTAATGAGATACAGCCTGGTGGCAGACGGACGGACGGACAGACAGCGGAGTCTGAGTAATAGGGTCTCGTTTTACTTTTTGGGTACAGAATCCTAAGAAACGCATTTTCTACCAATGAACCAAAGGTGGTAGACTTACCTTGCAAACTGTCCCCTCGCTTCTTCACATCCGGAACCTCAACTTCCATAGTACTGTCATCGTCATCCTCATCAACTTCGACACTAGACTCGATCCAAGCGTTGTAATACCTAACCACGTTCTCATGGTTAAGTCGTGAGAGCAGTTTAACTTCGCGAGTTATCTTCTTGTTTAACTGTACGCTTTCAGGGTTCAGTTTGATGCGTTTGATAGCGTAGAAGCCGCCGTCGAGTTTGTTTTTTACCTGTAATGTTCTGTTCATGTTGGAAAACTGATAGCAAGAAGGTTTTAATTAAGTAATGTATTCTCCAGACCGTTTTAATAATAATAATAACCTTTATTTCAGGCAACTAAGGCCCATAAAACACATTACATATGTAACCATAAGAACAATAAGTATAAACTAATATATATAACAAACTTAAAAACTACTGCACACGAAGAGACGGTGTCGTGTTACACAGCGAGGTGTCGCGTAGCCGGCCACGGAAACGCCGATACAGCACACCTTGCGGCCAAAACTCTTCCTTGAGGAAGGTCACCAAATGGTGAGATGGCACGCGCACCACAAACGACTTAAAATTCAAGCAAGTCAAGCAATTCAAGTATTTTCAAGCAGACAAGCACGTAGGAGATATGATAGTGCACAAGTGTGTGCGCAAACACAATTGCATTCCCTCTTCCCTGAACTCTTATAGCCCGATGGGATGGCAATCCGACACAACCAGGAACAGATCAGGCGCAGGACCAACGACGTACTTGACGAAGCACGGGGGTGTCACACCACCAACTTCCAAACTCCGAGCTGTTACTGAGAAATTCCAAATGGAAAAACTCTATAACACTTTTTACCCGACCTGGGAATCGAACCCAGGACCGCACGCTCAACAGTCGTGCTTGCCATTACGAGACCAACGGGGCAGTTAAGTAATGGTGTTGATTGCAATCGAGTGGTTCATTGTTTGTTTCAATAGTAGTAGAGCTCTTTGTCAAGGAGATCTTTCGGGGAAGTACTACCACCATATCTATTTCTGCCGCAAAGCAGCGTTGTTGGTTTGGACGGAATGGGTGCCGGTATAATTATAGGCACATGGGACATTTCAACTTTGTCTCTGGGATGGGAACGCATTTGCAAAGCGTCTGGTATTGCAGATATTTTTAGGCAGTGGTGACCACTTAACATCAGGCGGGCCGTAGGCATGTTTGCCAACCAATGATATAAAAAGACTTGACTTCGAAAATTACTTTGCATTTGGTAATCTGTGTAAAGTTTGCTAATCTAAACATGTACCTTCAAGACGTCACCAAAGGCTCCCTTGCCGAGCCAGGTCAGCACTTCAAACTCGGCGTGCAGACGAGAATGGCCGTTAGTGACAGGACTATTGTGTTGAATTTTCTTTACAGCTTCGTCATCCTGCATTTTAGAAAGTTGTATTTATTTTTCAAATAAATAAATAATACTAGCGGCCCGCCCCTGCTTCTCACGGTTCATGTTAATTAATAAAATATGTATATGCACAATCATAAACTTTCGCATTAGAATCCATTGTAGAGTTTAGAAGAAATAAGGTAATACACACACAGAGACAGGGAAACGAAAAGCGACTTTGTTTGTTGACTTTTAAAATACATATTTTACTGCACACTGCTAAATGATCAAACAAATTTACTTAACGTCTGCACGTCAAGTTAATTTTTTGGTTCCATTCTGGATTTTTTGGGCGCCTACGCTTCACGCGATCGGTCCTGTTGACGGACCAGGAACGTGCAGCGTCGGCGACCCAAAAATTAACTTGACATTTGTGCTCTCGACACGTGGCGGCTACTTTACTAAAAGTTCATTTTTATTTAAAAAATAAAGGCTCAAAATTAAATGAAAGTAAAAAGATACTCAAAGTACCCGAAGGTTTATTATATTCTTCCAATTGCATTTTATTTTTATTCTGGGAAATCGATAAAAAATAGCTAGTTCATAATTCACGACTGCGCCTGCGCCCGAAATAACTGCCAGTTACGCAAACGAAGTCGCGGGCAAAAGCTAGTCAAAGTCAAAACATTTATTTCAATTAGACCATTTACAGGCACTTTTGAATTGTCAAGAAGTTACTCATACAAAAAGTTGAAGCTAGTTGCTCGTTCCAAAACGTAGGTCTCTATGGAGAAGAACGAGCAAGAAACTCCATGGACACTCTTTTCAAATTGGTTTTTACAAAATCTTGGTTACAATATTCTTGTTGCTTCTACGTGTGAAAACAATGAAGTTGAATATAAAACAATAAAAAAAACAACTAGTAACATCATACCTCAGAGCAGCTGCCATCATCATCTCTGTCTTTACTGCTAGGGAGCTTGGCAGGCGCGTCGATCAGAAACACGTGGTTCATCAGCTGTTCCGCTGACCACTGAGATTGTTCGTCTTCAGTTAAACATCTGTGGAAACAAACAATATTTTTAATTTTAAATATGAAAAGCTGCGCAAACGCAATGTCAGCGTAGAATTGAGGGCCGATGCCTGCCGGGGCTGCGGGTTGTTCGTAAGAGATACCGCGCCCCCGGAACGCAAAGGGCACAAGAAGGAACATGGGTGGGTTTTAGTCAGTAAAAGTCTGACACTGCCTCCCGCCCCGACCAGGGCGGGAGTAGTTATTTGATGATTTCCACCCCCCAAAAAAAAAAAAACAGTAGAATGAAAAAAAAAACAACACGATATTTAATTATTAATTATATCATGCCTGAACAGGAAAAGTTTTTAATATTTGCGGATTTTTTTTGGTAGTTAAGTATCGCTACTAGAACCTAGTGGTCCTAAGCGCGACTGCTACGCTAGAGATCTTGGGTTCGATTCCCAGGCCGAGCAAAGTGTTATTGGGTTTTTCTATGAAATTCTCAGTAGTAGCTTGGAGTTAGGATTGTACCCAGTTAATGGCAATAAGCTCGTCGCCTATCACATGGGACCTAAACAAACCGACGAACTGTGGGTGTACATTGGTACACCTCTGCCTAACCCTTCGGGGAATTCATGCGTGATGGGATGTATGTATGTATATGCTAAATACTTTTTTATGTTTTATTTATTGCATTTTGGAACTAAAGTTACAACTGTTTAGTTCGTAGCTGATAGAATTAACGGTCCGCAATCTGCGCCGGCGCAGGGACCGAACATACAGTTAACACCTACCTACCGCGCCACCGTTGAAAGTAATCTTCCCTATTGTATGGGATTCTCGGACTGTAGCTAACTTACCGTGCAAAGAAATCCTTCGCAGAACTAGGCAGATCTGGGGGTATTTCTAAATAGGTTCGTTCTTGAGACACGATTGACAGAAGCATTTGTCCTGTGGCGTAGATGTCTTGCGCTGCAGTTTGCCTGAAATCGAGTATGAAAATATATTCTTGTGGGTAAAATGTATTATTAAGTTAGTGTTTCAAGTCAGTTCTAGAGTAGTTCACAAAATTAAAGTAGTCTTGCTTTTTTTATAATTGACAGCTTAATATTAAATCTTAATAGATAAAAATATTTTTTATAGAACTAAAATCAATTTGCGAGAGCTGCCCTAGTAGTGTAATCGTAAAATAATTACTATTCATTATAGAATGATTGGAAACTCAAAATGGTCTAAAACTCTTATCATCTTTTATTTTTATTATCTTATCTCACTAGAACTCGGCACAAACTGAGTTCTAACTTTAGTACAATTTTAAAACTTTGAGGCAGCTATTGTATTTTACACTTAATTCATACTACGATAAAGTTTTAAACACAAAAACTGACTGCAGAACCGAGTCAAAGTTCTTATGTATTAAGTACTCTACTGCTGTCAAAATAAAGTCCAAAACACAATAACTAGCTTAGCCCTCTTGTTCGCGAGACGACTCCCGGCCACCGTAGAAACGGGCCTGTGGACGGTGAGCAATGGGTAGCTCACCGTCCTTACGTTTAACAAAACGACAGGCCTTGTCGACGGCGCGTTCGTGTTCCACGCGCGCCTCAAAGAGATGCCAGCATAGGGAAGGGGCCACTGCGGGCCGATGCCTGCCGGGGCTGCGGGTTGTTCGTAAGAGATACCGCGCCCCCGGAACGCAAAGGGCACAAGAAGGAACATGGGTGGGTTTTAGTCAGTAAAAGTCTGACACTCCCTCCCGCCCCGCCCAGGGCGGGAGAAGTTATTTGATGATTTCCCACCCACCAAAAAAAATTAATAAAAAAAGCTATTGTATTTTATACTTAATTCATACTACGATAAAGTTTTAAACACAAAAACTGACTGCAGAACCGAGTCAAAGTTCTTATGTATTAAGTACTCTACTGCTGTCAAAATAAAGCCCAAAACACAATAACTAGCTGAGCCCTCTTATTACTCTAACCACAACTGCTTAAAAAGACAGAAAGAAAGAAAAACATGATCATACCTTCTTCTTACCTGTCACAAAACGCGTCACCCCCCATCATCTCAGTCAGCCTCATATCGAGGCCAATCCCCACCAACTTGACACCTCCAAAGTCGTCCAGGAACACGTTCTGTCCACGCACATCCTTATGCACAATCCCAACACTATGCAGCTCTTTTAGCGCCCCCAACACCCCCAAACCGACATGCCTGAGCAATTTCAACCCTTCATAACGGTCACTAAACACATTAAGTCTGCTTTTAACACTTATTAAAGCACTGCCTAGCACAAAATTCCTGAATAAATATATATATTGTTTTGTTGTCCGTTTGTTTGCGTCTTTTATTGTTTCCATGGTTATGTAGGGGGTCAAAGTGGGGTGGTTCAGCCGGGACATGGCTTTGAGGTCTTGTTGCATGGATGTCAGCTGGCGTGTCCGGGTTTGGAAGTCGTTGGCTGGTGGCGTAATCCATTTTTTTGCGATCAATCGCTCGCCTTCGTCGTCGAGCGCTAGGTAGGTTGTGGCACCGTTTGAGGAGTGACCTTTGAGAGAAATTAATATTATTTGGATTTTATAGTAGCAAATGCCGCTGTGAAGGAAAACATTGTGAGGTAATCTGGTCTTATAATTTTAATATACATACCATCACGCCTGTATTCCCCAAAGGGTTAGGCAGAGGTGTACCAATGTACACCCACATTTCGCCGGTATGTTTTAGGTCCCATGTAATAGGGGGCGAGCCTATTACCATTAACCGGGCACAAATGTTAACTCTGAGCTGCTACTGAGAATTTCATAGAAAAACACAATAACATTTTTTGCTCGACCTGGGAATCGAACCCAAGACCTCTAGCGTAGCAGTCGCACTTAGCACCACTAGGCTACCGACGCAGTTCTAAAATGCATTTGTTTTGTTAAGTGATCCTGGAATCCAAAGATTGCTTTCTCTAAACCACTTATTTCTAGAAATTGTATTCTTAATATTCTAGCGAAAAATTTACTGAAGGTAGATTACGCATCCGTTTATCCGTTTCCTACTCATGACTTACCTAAACAGTTTCCTATATAAACTTTTTTATTATTTCTCTGAGTGATCCTTATAACTTGAATGCCTTTACTCTTGCAGGTGCACGGGATATCCACAGTTTTTGTTCGAACTATCTTCTTAACAGGCGACATTTGGTCGTCGGCGTAACTGGAAACCATGATAAAACTTTTAAAGTCAAATAATTTATTTTATTTGGACCATTCAATGGAAATTTTGAACGTCATTTAGAAGTAAAATAAATTGATATCGTTGCCCATTTTAAAAAGTTAATTTCGTATGGAGAGAATTGGCAAGAATCTTTGAACATAGTCTTTAAAGAAATCATGGTTTACAATAATTTGTATGGGTATTATTTCAATATTTATATGACATACCATCACGCCTGTATTCCCCGAAGGGTTAGGCAGAGGTGTACCAATGTACACCCACTGTTCGCCGGTATATTTAGGTCCCATGTAATAGGGGGCGAGCCTATTGCCAGTAACCGGGCACAAGTCCTAACTCCGAGCTGCTACTAAGAATTTCATAGAAAAACCCAATAACACTTTTTGCTCGACCTGGGAATCGAACCCAAGACCTCTAGCGTAGCAGTCGCACTTAGGACCACTAGGCCAACGAGGCAGTTCAATATTTATATGTATGAGGAAAAAAAGGCTATGTACTTAAAATTAAAATCATTTAAAGTCACATTGTATAGACTTACTAAACCAGTTCAGGAGCATCTCCTTGACCATCAAGGCTATCATTTTCTTGGCTAAAACTAGATCTATGAATACGTTGTCTGCCTGACTTGAGGATCTCTTGTCGTCTTTGGATCTCATCCTTCATTTTTTGACGCTGAAACAATAATTATGAATAATGATGATTTAATAATAATTAATAGGTTTTACACGCAATTTGCCTGCTTCGCGATAGCCGACTATCGCCAAACAGACGCATAAATAGTAGCCTGTATCCTTTTTTAGGGATCAAACTGACCCCGTGCCAAACATCAAAATCGGTTTAGTGGTTTAGTCGTGAAAGCGTAACAGACAAAGTGTATTACTATGACTCATAATTGTGATACTTATAATTCTTTCTAAACTGTTGGACCGATTTTTTATGCGTATTTCAGTGACTCCCTGGGCAATTTATAGTCAAAATGTTGGTGGATTAGTGTGCGTAGTAAACGCTTATGCTACAAGAGAGGAGTATCTAAGAATAATAATAATTGTTATCTAAAGTTCATTTTTGGTTAGGAAATTATGGAAGCGGCTTCATAAAACATATTTTTTTTAATATAAATCCCGGGATTCCAGAAAATTCGGGAATGCGAAACTAACCTGTAACATGATGAAGAAACGTCGTCTTTAGCATGTGGTATTTATTTGAATATCAAGTTAAGAGGAAGTTATTGTTTCTAGTTTTGTTTAGATATAAAAGTTAAAATAAGTAAATATACCTACACACGTTAAATCTGAAATCCCGGAATTTTTTCGATACAAAAGTGCATTTCACAATATTATCCAACACCTTAAACTAAGTAAATATTCCTACACCCGATTTGATTGTATAGTAAAAAAACTAAATTTGTCGATTCCGGATTCCCGAGATTTTTTCGATACAAAAGTGCATTCCATAATAACTAACACCTACACTTTAGGGAAATATGCATCCAATATCCGATCACTGGTTATTACTTACTTCTTCATTTTCTTTGACTTTCAGATCATGTAGTTTTAATTGCTCCTGTTCATTTTTCTGCTTTAACATCTCATCATAAAAAGACAGTGTTGGTTTGTTGTAATCGTGCAGAAATTGCTGAAATTAGTTGTATAAATAATGAAAATATCAGGCTTCTATGATATTATTATGTGATATGTCTTATTTTGGTTTAGTGCTCCTGAAATACAACTATATTGTTGATTTTGAATGAATTTTAAATCTAAACATAATTTCCAGTTTGGACTGTTATTCATGTAACATATTTAATAAACTAGTTTAACATAATTCATTCAATTTAATTATTCATAGTTTGTGTGTTGGCTCATTATGGCAAACAAGCTAAATTACAACTAATATTACCTGAGCATGTTGTGCCAATTGAAATATACAGACTTCCCCTTTTAGTTCCGCTGCCAAGACTTCCAACTCAGACAACAGTTTCATGCTATTATCAATAGATAAGCCTCGTATTTTGTTAATCTCCACACTTAACGGCCTGAAAAAATCGTTAGAAATTGTAATGATCAATGTAATTCGTTCATAGGTACCTTTATTACACATTAGCATTGATAATATTAACATACGAGAAGTCATACACATTATATAGCCATTACCAATGAATACTGTTCATCAAATTAAGTAACATTGTAGGTAGTAACAGTTTGACGTAATTCCGCATGGAACGAATTCTATGGCTTACCGATAATTGTTCCGGGTCTGGCTGTTTGTGTACGTAAATTTATGAATTTGTAAACAACAGGAGAAATAGTGTGAGGCAATATTTATTTAAAAGAGAAAGAAAGCATATTAAGCGAAAATTATTGCTGGGATATGATTTTTATTTTTGTGTGAAAATCACCACTTCGGTATAGTAGTGTGCAATGAAACTTATACATATCATTATGATTACAGCTGCATTGACTTGCAAGCTCGGCTGAGGTGTAGTGCGCAATAGCTTCCCCCATAGTGTATCGCTCCTATGTAGGGGTGGTTTAAAACAGTCCCACTCCAAACACTGTGTCACTGAGTAGACACGGAACCCCCTTACAGCTGCATTTAAAAGTACCACGTATTTTTGTATGCAAAACACTTGCGGCGATGCGGACACCAGCCGTATACCAATATTACTGGGGTACTAGGGATATTAACAGTTTGTTTAAAATATTCCAAAAAAGTTGGAACCTTGGCCTTCAACATCTCTATTATTTATTTATTTATTTAATTAGGATCTCCAACAAAAGATAAATGTACATAAATCTTGATGTCCAAACAATAGTCAACAAAAGGTATTACATTGGTGTACTCCTTCACTTATAGGAGACCACAGGTTACAATTAGGGTCCCAGGAATGATCCAGAAATAATAAAATAACCATAAGCCAAAAATTATAATATGTTCCTATGTCTTCAATATTCTTTTAGGCAACTGAGCCACCAAAAATATGCTTAACCCATATCATCCCAGTGTTCTATTTTTGAAAAACACTTATTTAAAAAAGGCGCTCAAAAATTATAATAAAAAAATAAAAAAGGAGCCATTTCAAAAATGGAACACTGGGATGATATGGGTTAGTGTAACTCACACGTACTTCATACTAATTTAAATTAAGAGTTTCATTTTCAATGGAAGTTACACAAGATATGTTTGTTACACAAAATAACTCAGAGTTAAAAAATAACCTTGGCAAGGAGGCCTTATGGGTTCATCAACAAAAAAACAGTTAAGGAAAATAGTACGTACTTATCAGGATAATTTGCACAACATTTGAAATGCAATGTAACGGAACAGTGTACTCCTTTGATATCTGAATTATGTAAAGGATTCAATGTGAGCATCAGATCTAGAGGTCTCCATATTTTCCAAGCAGCCGCCTCACGATTATCCACTACTGCATCACCGTAAATTGCCTGTAAAAGTTAAATAGGTATTTTATTAATTGGGTGTGGAAGAACCAAAACTCACTGTACATCTGCCTATCCTATTCCCAAACTATGTTGGGGTCAGTTGAATACCAGTGTGTTACATGGAGCGACTGCCTATCTGACCTCCACAACCCAGTTACTGGGCAACACAATATCTCTTGGTAAAACTGGTTGTTGAACTTCCTGGCTACTGACTATCCGTAATGACTGTTTACAACAATTTTTATTATTTTCTTAGCTCTGCATCAATTAAACAGACTTAAATAAATTATTCAAGGTTTTTAAATGGAATCACAAAAAAAAACAGTCTACCAGATTGACAAAGGCAGATTTGTCAAGAATGTGAAATGTATTTTTTTTACTACAAGGCCTCTAAGCTTCCCGTGTGTGAAAAAAAGTTATCTTGACCTAATTACGATTCCCGCCACGACGAAAATTAAAAAAAATTGGGATCATTTTGAAATTGAATATATATCGCAGTAAAGAAATTTAATAAAATTTTATTATGAAAATTTGTATTTACTTTCATCATCCAGACATGTTTTTATTTACAAATAATATAATAATTAACCTGTAATGCAGCCAATTCGTTGTCCTGGCGCTCTTCGTTGGTTTCGTCACACATTTTTTCGTCATAAAATGGACATGGTAACCAAAAATGTTAGTCCTGTACACTCTACACTGATTACACTGAAACGTGTAAAATATTTTTGCTGTTTTAGCAAATAAATCTCAATAGTTTGAGAAACAAACCGCTAACGAATAGCACAACAAAATATATGATTGACGTTGGCATGACAGTCGACTCATTTGACAGCGATAGCTGTCAATTAATTGTCATTGACAACCACATATTCGTTCCGAAACCAATATAACTGGATTTGAGAACTGATTCTAGTAGACCGTACAACTTTGATCTTTGTTAGAATTCTGAATTATAATCATAATACTTTTTCATTTATTTGAACAAGTTGTTCGGAATGTGATGTATTTGTGTATCCTTTGTTTGGTTTCAAGATTAATAAGTTTCAAGGTTTAGGTAATTTTTTATGATTATTTTGTAATTCGGCACGATTACACACCACGAATAGATAGATACTATTTACTATCTACTTGTCAACCACTTTTCTTTGTAATAGACGCATTTTTACCTATTGTTTGTTTAATACAGATTAGATAGTAACAATGCTATGATTATAATCTACACGTACTTTACCTATTGAGGCCGCCGCTGCGCCGCCCACCGATTCCTACTTAATAACTTAATTACCCAATCGTAGGTTAGAAAGGTCTAAGTTTTTTGTTACCTTGGTAATTATGTCTAATTACTTAATTTTTTAATTATCTCTTTTTTTCTTTTGAACTGCCCCGATGGTCTCGTGGTCGCAAGCGCTGACTTATGAGAAAATGTTATTAGACTTTTCCATTACGATTTGCTCAGTAGCAGCCCGGAGTTCGGAAGTTGGTGGTGTGACACCCTCGTGTCTTGGAAAGCACTTAAAGCCGTTGGTCCCGGCTGTTATTCGTAGATCTTTGATAATCGCTACGGAAAGTCATAAGCCAGGAAGTCTGACAACTAGTGTAACCACGAGGTATCGTGTTGCCCAGTAACTGGGTTGTGGAGGATAGATAGGCATGTACATACATTTATACATAAACTCACGCCTTTTTCCCATGGGGGTAGGCAGAAACCACAGAACGCCACCTGCTACGATCCTTACATACTTCTTTCCCCTCATCCACGTTCATACAAGCACGCCGGTTACGCATACTGCGCACCCGACCTTTCTGAAGAACCTCACCAATAAGGTCAGGATAGGTTTTTCTAGAGCGTCCTCTCCCGGCGTTGCCACTCACATCTGCCGTATAAATCCCTTTTGTTATTCGCCTTTCACTCATCCTCTCAACATGACCAAACCATCTAAGCATACTCTTTTCTACCTTTGTCACTAAATCCTATTTTAATACGCAACGTTCTTCAACGTTCAACACTCCATGTAAAACACTGGTATTCAACTGCATCCGGTTAGGCTGGAAGTCGATCCCAACATAGTTGCGAAAAGGCTAGGCAGATGATAATGATGATGGTAATTATCTCTTTAAACAGTAGGTAGGTACTCAAGTCGATAAGGGAGTAAAGTAGGCATTTACTATTACTTAGTTTATTCCTACTATATACCTTGAGAAAAATATAAAGATCTGCGATTTTGGGACGAGTGGCAGTAGAACTTTTTTTGCATCATTTTGTATGTTGAATAATAAAAAAACACAAGAGAAATTATTATTTTAAGTACATCATTAT
Source organism: Caradrina kadenii (assembly GCA_947462355.1). Classification (NCBI taxonomy): domain Eukaryota; kingdom Metazoa; phylum Arthropoda; class Insecta; order Lepidoptera; family Noctuidae; genus Caradrina; species Caradrina kadenii. The sequence goes on along the minus strand of OX381690.1, from coordinate 11,167,899 downwards.
TTTTTTTATTCATGGACAATATATTTATTATTATTTCTTGGTATCTTATAGCTTATTTCATAATAATATTGCACAATTAACAATGAGTGTAGCAAATTTCTGGAAATGGAACCTTGTTTTTAATAACATCCAGTATTATTGGTATGATAGTAGACGACCAAGCGCTGATACCAGGAGAATTGTGATAAGGAAAAAACTGAAACAGAAAAAAAATACAAAATCAAATATTATTCTAAGTAGTTTTATAATTTGCATGAAGAGTTTCTGCCTGCGACTCCGTCTATTTGTAACTGCTCCGCTCCCGTGTGTTGAAGCGTGATGTTATATAGCGTATGTTATTTCCTGATAATTTAGCTATGTATTGGTGAATAATGGTTAAAATCGGTCTAGAAGTTTCGAATCTGATTCGGTACAAACAAACAAACAAAGTCTTTCCTTTTTGTAATATTAGTATAGACAAAACAAAATGTTGGTAGTTCGAGGTACCTCGTTTTATTGATCATGAGTCAAGTTTTTAACCGACTTCAACAAAAGGAGGTTGTATACTTGACTATATGTATCTTTTTTTCTTTGTATTTTCACAAATTTTTCCGCCAATTATTATTGTTGCAGATTTTTATTTTATTTTTTATAGCATGATACTACTTTTATGGACTGCCCCGTTGGTCTCGTGGTCGCAAGCGCGATTGATGAGCGTGGGGTCCCGGGTTTGATCCCCAGGTCGGGCAAAAAGTGTTATTGGGGTTTTCCATTAGGATTTGCTCAGTAGCAGCCCGGAGTTTGGAAGTTGGTGGTGTGACACCCCCGTGCCTCGGAAAGCACGTAAAGCCGTTGGTCCCGGCTGTCATTCGGAGATCTTTGGCAGTCGTTACGGATAGTCATAAGCCAGAAAGTCTGACAACCAGTCTAACCAAGACCTATCGTGTTGCCTAGTAACTGGGTTGTGGAGGTCAGATAGGCAGTCGCTCCATGTAAAACACTGGTACTCAGCTGTATCGGATTAGACTGGAAGCCGACCCCAACATAGTTGGGGAACAGGCTAAGTAGATGATGATGATGATGATGATACATCTTTTATGTACCTATGAATATCTTTTCAAGTCGATGATAATCTTTGAATTTTCGGGTCCAGTAGACGGCCACGTTTATCGAGGCATCAGTAGGGTTATTAATGTCCTCTAAAGTGCAGGTGTAGGAACACTGGGCACTGTAGTAATTGGGCCATTGTCAGGTCAGGAGCGCCGCAATCGCAATGGGAATCGGTGGGATCTATAATCCCTCATTTTACCTATGAAGATAAGAAAGATGAAGCACTTACCTCTCTAGAAAGGACTTCAGTAATATTTGTGGAAGGTCTGTACACCATTCTAATAAGACCTCCAGATGTATTGCAAGTCATAGAGACCGTTATTTCTCTGGTTCTCAAATTTTTCACAATCTGAAAACACCATTTAGACTTTTAATATTCGTTTCAGATACCGAAGTATTCTGAAATATCGGATCTGAATACGGATGTTATATACGGATACGGTAACGGTTAAAAATTTTTTTTCAGATTATCGGATAGTGTCAGTTACGGATATAACCTAATTTTTAAACCTTTGTATAAAAAAATATAATAATAATAAATGACTAATTATTAAAGCTAAGCTAATACAGATAGTTTTTATAACTTGTTATACATACCATCACGCCTGTATTCCCCGGAAGGTTAGGCAGAGATGTACACCCACAGTTCGCCGGTGTATTCTAGGTCCCATGTAATAGGGGGCGAGCTTATTACTATTAACCGGGAACAAATCCAAACTGAGAATTTCATAGAAAAACCCAATAACACCTTTGCTCGAATTGGGAATCGAACCCGAGACCTCTAGCGTAGCAGTCGCGCTTAGGACCACTACGCTAACGAGGCAGTTATATATTACTTATTATAACTATGTAAAAAATGGAAAAATCTATCCGAAAAGATTTTTATTTCAGATATCCGATACTTTCGATTACGGAGCTCCATAACATCCTTAATCAGAAAACCAACTTACACTAGTAGGCCATGCGATCAAAATATGCGTAAAATCCCCAGTAAATTTTTGCGTAGTACCAATGGATGGGTAGAAGGTACCATCGTAACCAACTTTTAGATCCCTCATGTTGATAGTTCCACTCACAGTGGCCCTAGGAGTTGGGACCCCATCGATATTAGGAGTGTTCACCGACTGCGACATGGCAGTCACGTCAATCTTTTGAATGGAAACCAGAAAGCCATTGGTGTAATTAGCTGTCCCGTTCACGTGCCATCTGTACATCTGTGAGCTGAAATTTTGAAAATGAATATTTTGAATTCTTGTTAACTTTATCAAGGAAAATCTTATCTACCACCGTGTTTAGTATTTTTTCCTTTGATTAAAGGGCAAGACTGTTCAGAGACAAGACATAATCCTGGGCACAAACAAAAATAAAAAAGTTAAATATTAGGTTTGAAAGCAAAGTAAATACGAGCTTCTAAGTAAGCTTCTAAGATCTTTAACGTATCGCAGTTAACCTTGAAACGTGTGAACCGATTTTGATAAAACATATAAAAGAACCATAGCTAGGAAACCTGCTTTCAAATAAAAATACCGCATTCAAATCGGTTCACCCGTTTAAGAGCTACGGTGCCACAGACAGACACACGGACACGTCAAACTTCTGCCAACCCTCTTTTTAAGTCGGGGGTTAAAAATTGATATTATGATCGTAATTATTTTGTATTTGATGTGTTTATTAAACTCTTACTCGTACTGAAAAATACTAGTGAACAAAGTAACATAATCTCTTTCGTCCTAATATCGGTCAAAGCGACCAATCACAATTAAGGCGAGCCATATACAACCTACAGAAGATAATATTATAGTACGTACGTGTGTGCACAAATAAAGGTGTATCCCCAGCATATCACCAACTTTCAAATTCCGGGCTGGTACTCAAAAAAATCCTGATAGGCAAAGCCTTTTTTTTTTGGATGGGATATCATCAAGTGACGTTTCCCGCCCTGGGAGGGCAGAAGGGAGACTTACTGACCCATCCATGTTCCTTCTTGTGCCCTTTGCGTTCCTTGGTGCGGTATCTCTTTCGAACATCTAAGCTTGGCTTGGGAATCTAACCCAAGGCCACCAACAGGTTAAGCAGACGCGCTTGTGACCGCAAGATCTTGGCAGTTAGACAAACAAAAGGTCTGGTATGTATGGTCTTACTTTATATTGTGACTGAGATCCAAAAGCTTCAAGGTACTGAATCCCCTTCGTTCTATTTCGTAGATAGTTTCTTGTATCACTTGTGTAAAGAATTCCGTGTGATGCTTTACGCGGGCGCGTTGCGCTGGAAATTGAAAACAATCTTTATTTACACATACACATACAAAAACTCACACCTTTTCCCCATGGGGGTAGGCAGAAACCACAGAACGCCACCTGCTACGATCCTTACATACTTCTTTCGGCTCGTCTACGTTCATACATCTAGTCATAAAAGCACGCCAGTTACGAGCACTGCGCACCTGACCTTCCTGAAGAACATCTCCAATATGGTCAGGGCAGGTCTTTCTAGGGCGTCACCTCCCGGCGTTGCCACTCACATCTACCATATAAATCCCTTTTGTTAGTCGCCTTTCACTCATCCTCTCAACATGACCAAACCATCTAAGCATACTCTTTTCTACCTTTGTCACTACATCCTCTTTTAATCCGCAACCTTCCTCTTCCACCCGTTCTTCTTTTAATCTTTACTTATCATTACCATAAACATGTAGTCATCTCTCATCAACTGTCTAATCTATTTTTTTATTTGCTTTGTGCGGCTGTGGTATCGCTACGACCACAGCTTCAGGATCAGCTTTGGGGAAATCTTCATTATTTAATCCAGGCTTAATATGTGTTTTCCCTGATAATTGTCGCACACACACACACACCACCACGCCTATATTCCCCGAAGGGTTAGGCAGAGGTGTAACAATGTACAATGTACCCACAGTTCGCCGTTATGTTTAGGTCCCATGTAATAGGAGGCGAGCCTACTGCCATTAACCGGACACAAAGTTAAACTCCGAGCTGCTACTAAGAATTTCATAGAAAAACCCAATAACACTTTTTGCTCGACCTGGGAATCGAACCCAAGACCTCTAGCGTAGCAGTCGCGCTTAGGACCGCTAAGCCAACGAGGCGGTATGATTGTTGCACTTTTGAATTAGTGATCTCTAGTCTATCTTTTACCAGCCTTTTTGGAATCAACCTCCAGAGCTAAATACCCACAACATAAACATGAAACATCTTTTATTTTAATACAAAACCTGGACAGCTGTCTCCTCCTCACTAAGGGTGTGAAATCATCTAATTACTTCTTCTACTCTGGGCGGAGCAGAAGGGAGTGTCAGACTCTTCAACCCCATCCATGTTCCTCCTAATACCCATTGTCTTTCAGAGCCGCGGTGACTCTTTCGAACAAAGTCCGCAACCCTGGTGGGGTCACCTCTACGTTTGTGATGACATAGTATTCAATAGGTTCTTATTTCTTTAGATTAGGTCCACGTAAGCTTAACCGTTACAGATAGTTTATAAAATAATTGTAATACTTACTCCATCTTAGCTGTCCAACAGACGACACAACACATAAGGACAAAATTATCAAAACATTTCTCATCTTGAAAATACACTTAAAATGGAGCACGTCAAATATATACAATGAAGTAAAACAATGAGGAATTATAAACGATTGACATCTTTAATGATAAGCATCTCTCAAACAGGTACCTTATACGTGATTTATTACCTCTATTGATTTAATTAATGTAATACCTTTCTCAGTACATACCTTATCTGTCTGACATTGTAACTCCAGACAGGTCAATTGGTATGATTATTGGTTATTAATCTTTATTTTGATTATCATGTTTCGATAAAATAAGATCCGGAAAATAAGATAGTCTTATTTCTTTCTTGAAATCGTTTGATTAACCGAAGTTTATGAAAGAAATGTAAAGTTAGTGCTTAGCACTGCTAGGTAAAGACCTCCCTCCATGACTCATAAAGGGTCAAGGCATAGTGTGGATCTATGTTATTAACTTTGCCTAGCTCGTCTTGTCATCTTTTCTCTGGTCTATGTGAGATTTTAATAGTAGAGCTCTTTGTGAAGGAGCCCGTCCGGGAAAGCACTACCACCATACCTATTTCTGCCGCAAAGCAGCGTTGCTGTGTTCTGGTTTGAAGGGTGCCGGTGTAATCACAAGCATATTAGACATTTCAACTTTGTCTCTGCGATGGCAATGCATTTGCAAGGCCTCTGGTACTGCAGATGTTTATAGGCAGCGGTGACCACTTAACTTCAGGCGAGCCGTCGGCTTGTTTACCATTCGATGACATTAAAAAAAGAACTTTTGGCTATGTCAGGGCTCCATATAGTGATGTTTTTCGCCTACAGTTTATTAGGCATGCAGCAAATGAGGCCAGTCCAGTTTCATCTTCATGAGTAACCTCAAGACGTGACTTTAAACATCATCGCTCATTATAAAAGCACATAATAACTTGAAATTCAAGTAAGAGTTTTAAGTTGTGTGACTTAAAGTAGTTTCTGTAGTGGCAAGACAAAAAAATGGTGAAGGCTGGTGGGCGCTGGCGACTAACTGTTGGATTTGTTGAAGTGATTCTGGCTGGGCCGTAACCGAGTCGGAGCGGTGTTGTAATGACCATAAAAGCGAATAGTGGTCCACTAAGAATAAGTGGCTGACATAGAAGCGTGAAGATTAGGCTTTACCTACCTAGTAGCGGGTAAAGTCGGGTTGTGAATGTTGCTGATGAATCAGTATTGAAATCTGGCGAAGATTATGGTAAACTTTCTTTTCACCACTTCACGGTAGCTATCATCAGGATCGACCATTCTTAATTATTGTGGTAAGCTTTTCGTAAATCCAAGGGAGAAGAAATGAAACTCAAATGTAGGTATTTAACTTCTTTTTATATAATTTATTTGTTAAAGCCCTTACTTATAAATGTTGCTAAAAGTAAAGAATTTGGAGTTAAAAGTATTAACGTCAATAATCGTATTCGTTAATCATTCAATAACTTCGATTTTAGAGTGAGGGGGACCCAATGGTATTAGCGGTCTGATGAATTGGATTTAGTTCTAACAAAACCGAACAAACCACGTCAATAGCTGTCCCAATTTTTTCAAAGTAAAAATGAGGATAATTAGGAGTAAGGAGGAAATGTAACAGTGATTATTTTTAAATCTCTTCAAAGCATAAGTTTTGAATGTATTGATAAACACATTAATTTAAGAGTTTGAGGATTAGCTTTGGCAGAACTAAGCTATACATATGTGTTACCTACCAAATGGCAATAGGTTCCGATTTGTGGCATTTAATTTTTATGTGTCAACTATTTTAATTTTGTTCTTAATTGTTGCTTCAGATGTTAGACATATATTTACATATTTTTAAGCAACGTTTATAAGTAAGATGGTTAGTTAGCTGACTTAAATTACAGAACAAGACAATAGTGTCACGATATCACGACATGTGTCCGGTATTGCCACAGCTAAGTCTTGTAACCGTTGCGGTTAGTTCACGATGTGACAGCGCAGTTGTAACAAATAGTCGGGAACTCAATCTCTTGAGTCACAAGCTGATTTGTTATAGGTTGGAATATTTCAGGACCCCACGCGAGGATGCCGGCCGCAGTGGTGTCATAGGCGACAAACTGAAAAAAAAATTGAACTTCTTTACTGCTGTCTTAGGGACGTAACACACTTATTCGGCTCCGTTCAACTTTTGTCCATAGAATACGCTATTCTAGCATGGAGATGTACGCAGCGTTCCGCGTTTGAACGGATGCGATACAAAGCTGACGTTTTCTATAGACAAAAGCTGAATGGAGCTGAATAAGTGTATTTTGCCCCTTGATCTATCCTACACAGACTTGACAAGTTTTTGGGTTTTTTTGGAGGAATGAAGGAGGCGGGGGGCGCCGACGCTGCACGCGTTTGGTCCGTCGGATCAGCCGCGTGTAGCGTCGGCAGTATTATACTGATGTATATTAAACACTTTGCTTCCGCTTTTTTTGTGATAAATCAAAATGCGGACAGATTTGGAAGATCCGTTGAATCGGCGGGTAACTAAAACTTTGCCTGTCACTGTATGCAATAATTATTTTTAGTCAATACTTGGTTTATAAGACTTGTGTGCTTTAGACCACACGACTGTTTAGTAAAACTTTAGACGTGTCACTTGACATGTCATTTGAGGAAGAGAGAAAGAAAATGAGCACGCGCACTGCTCTCTCTTGCTACTACAGTAATATACGAAACGTAACTCTCTCTTTTTCTATCTTCATTAACTTATAGTTACCTACCTCTCAACTTCCGTTCGCCCGATCACACTTATTTCCGTAATGCTCTCGTCAAGCTTTCACCAGTTTACTCTCCAAGTCAAGCGTGCGTAAAGAAGTTTTACTTCAAAATTATCTGACTACTAAACACGTTTTGAACTATGTTCTTACCGTAGTAGCGAAAATGTCAGAGGTGCTGTCCTTCGGTTTCAATTCTGGAAGGTGGGTTGTCCTCGGTACTGTACCTTCAACTGTCACGGTTATGCCATTCGTGAGCACGTCTTTTACTATCTGAAAATGGAGTAAATCTTCACGACAGTGGTCCCAAAGGGCTAAACAGATTTCCACCCGCAGAAGACGCACCAGGCGCCGGAGGGTGCGAGATGATCTCCGGCCACAGTGAAATGGGGCCTGCGGGCGGCGGACTTGGGGTCAGTCCGTCACCCGAACGGAGACAGGTCCGAGAGTAAGGCGCGCGTTTTGTTTCCCGTGTGCCTTTTCTGGAGTCAGTGCGGCCGGTGGATGGCGGGTAAGGGGGCCCGCCTTGTGGTGGTGGCGGGCCAATACCTGCCGGGGTGCAGAAGAATGCTTAGAGCGATACCCGTGCACCGGCCAATGGTAGTTGGAGGAACACCGTGGGGTTTTAGTCGGTAGGAGTCCGACACACCTCTCCGCCTTCCCCGAGGCGGAGGCAGTCCATGAGGATTTTCCCACGACAAAAAAAAATGGGTAAACAGATGTGTACATACGGCTACATATTATCAAGCGATACATATCTAATATATGCTGATCTCTCATTGTATTGAAATCCTATACAATGAGAGATCAACATAAACTGTAAATGCATAGCTTGATATGTGGCCGTTTGTACCAGCAATACACCAATATATTGCCAGACACTTTTAGGTTTGGGTTGCGGGTTCGATACGAGACTAGTACAATGTGACTTCTTTAATTAATTTGTGTACTTTCTAAGTTTATTTAGGACATCGCTGACATCGGTGAAGGAAAACATCGTGAAGAGACTATTATCTATACTTATACAGGGTTTTTTGTAAAACATAGACAACCTTGCAGGACTGTATTACTATCATCATAAACAACAACTTTTGTTCTATAAATTTTCACAGAATCAAGCAACGCAAGCGCATTGAAGTGAATGACCGACTGAAGGATTTCCGTAAAATTGTAAATAGGTCAAGTACAAACACCCCCGCCGCCCTAACCCCACTCCCCTCGCTATTTTACTATCGCTTTCGTCTGCTTCGCTTAGACTTCGTAACATTTAGAGCGTTCAATTTAAATGTTTTTATTTTTGTATGAAAATCGGATGAACTAAAATATGAAAAATTTTTAAATGTCATAGAACAAACGTTGTTGATTATGATGTTAGTAACATAGTCCTGAGAGGTTGTCTATGTTTTACAAATAACCCTGTATAAAAAAGCTGAAGAGTTTTTTTGTTTGTTTGCGTGTATGTTTAAACATGCTAATCTCTGGTACTGTCAGTCAGATTCAAAAAAATTAGCAGTAACGAGCGTAGCAGTAACCAATGTATTACCATACCTCTATATCTTGCATTGAGACAATAATTTGCGGGTTTACCATCACGCCTGTATTCCCCGAAGGGTTAGGCAGACGTGTACCAATGTGCAATTGTGCACACACAGTTCGCCGGTATGTTTTGTTCCCATGTAATAGGGGCGAGCCTATTGCCATTAACCGGGCACAAATCCTAACTCCGAGCTACTACTGAGATTTTCATAGAAAAACCCAACAGCACTTTTTGCTCGACCTGGGAACCGAACCCAAGACCTATAGCGTAGCAGTCGCGCTTAGGACCACTTAGCTAACGAGGAAGTTGAAAACGATAGTGTGACAGTGTGTTGATAGTGAAATGACAGTGATAGAAAAAAAAACTTACAGCAAATGCAAACGAGATCAACGGGTGTACATACACCGCAGTATAATGATACTCCGTGGTATCACCTTCCAAGTGCCCGATGACGTCAAACCCGACAGCTAAGTCAAGCATTCTCAGTGTCCCTTGTACTGACACCGTGGTTCTTGTGGTGGACGAGTTGTAATGCCACACTTGCTGTACCGAATTGTGAATGATGTCCACGTGTTGTATGGATGAAACGAAACCGTTGGTGTAAATCAGACTTGCCCTGTAGGGCGTGACGAGGATAGATTCGCTGCAAGATAAGTTGTGAATGTTGATAAAGACGTCATACATTTAACATACCTGTTGCTATTACACCAATTCGCACTAAGTGTTTCCAAACATCCAGTTTTTATTAAAAAAAAAAAAAAAAAAAACTACCTACTTGCGAAAGTTTGTGAGGATGGATGGATGGATGTTTGTTACACTTTCACGCTTAAACAGCTGAACGGATCTGGATGAAATTTGGCATTGAGACAGATTGTAGTGTGGAATAAAACCAAGGATACCTACTCTTTAACCCGGAAAAATGTACTGTTCGCGTGGGATAATAAGCGCGATAAGAAGCTAGTCTTTCATAATGCGTACAGCAAAGGAGTGGAGCTCTGTTTCTACATTTGCGAACACATTCAACCCTAATCTATTGAAAGTAAAAGTGAACAGGCTTCTTCTAAGTAAGCTCACTCCATCGTCGGCTCTGTTTCTTTCACCTTTGACCTAGATTAGAGAGCAAACCCATCTCAAGTAAAAACAAAAGAAAGACTAGCTTTTGCCCACCCGCATAAATGTCCGTTTTGGCAGACGCAGACGAAATCTTCAACGATGGATTCAAACTTACTCCGAAGTCAATTTCATTAAAATTGTATTATGTTTAGACGTGAAAGCTTAATAGATAATCAGACAGACAGACAGAGTTACATTTATAATATTAGTGTAGAATAGCTTCTTGATGATTTCCCATCACTAAAAAAAAAGACTAACTTCTACCAGCCACTTTGTCCGCGTTAAATTTGATAAATTATCCGACGGGAACCGTAAGTTTTTCTAGGATTAAAAGTATCCTATGTGTTATTCCACAATTAAATCTATCTCAGCGCCAAATTTCATTCAGAAAGCGTTAAGCGGCCGTTTAAGCGTGAAAAAGTAACAAACATCCATCCACCCATCTATCTATCCTCACAAACTTTCGCATTTATAATATTATATAGGATTAGTTGGACAGTAGTACTATTACAAGTATGGAGTTTTACTTCTTGGACATTACGCTGTCCGAACACGTCAGACAATCGACGACCGATTTTTTTATCGGTGAGAATGGAACATGTGAATTCTAAAATACCAACGCACACGTCCTAAAAAAATAAATCCTTAAAACTATGGATTTATTTAACAGTCCGATAATCCGTCCTACAAAACGTCGGACGTGGTCGGAGGCTCCCGACTCAGTAGGTACTGTTATGTGAGTCGCCTTTTCTGAGACGTAATCCAAATATTTGTCTGTCTGTTTCATACAGCTAGTCTCCGAAACGGCTGGACCTATTTTAATTACTCACTCTAATTGCTGAACATAATCAGGCAGCTTTAAATTACTCCAGCCTCTCTCTTCAACAATATTCATTGTTCTTGTTATAACATTTACCACGTAACTAGCATGGTCGACCAGGCGGACATTGTTTACTGAAAACATTAAAATTAATTAAATATAGTGTGTACGGAGACTCATAACGTTTCCAAAACTCACAAAATCTACCTATCCACTGGTTCTGTAGGTATTAAAGATCAAAGTTACAACTTTACTACATTTTTGTTTATGAAAACAAGTTTGAAATGTTCTAACACATACAATCATGCCGGTATTACCCTAAGGGTTAGGCAGAGGTGTGCCAATATACACTCACAGTTCGCCGGTATGTTTAGGTCCCATAAAATACGGGGCGAGCCTATTGCTATTAACTGGAAACAAATCCAAACTCCGAGCTGCTACTGAGAATTTCATAGATAAACCCGATAACAGTTTTTGTTTGACCTGGGAATCGAACTCAACCCCTCTAGCGTAACAGTCGCGCTTACGACCACTAGGCTAACGAGGAAGTCTAAACGTAAATGTTCTTACTAAACTTTAAATACTTCCACGATCCGGTACTGTTGTACGCACCATAAACAGTGATTCTTCACACCAAAAAAAAAAGAAAATAAAGTTACTTCCCAGGAGTATTTTTTTCTAGATTGGCAATACGCGCAATAACTACAGGTCAATTGAACACGAGAAAGTGAGTCAAATTTAACTTGAAAGATCTGATTAAGTTCCCACGGCCACTTTCCGGCTCCATCATCAGACCAGCTCTATTACATCGCTACAACGCATTGTCATGCAAGTTACACATTTACGCAAAATTTCAGCTCAATCGAACAACGGGCAGTGGCTCAAATTTAAGTTGTAAGATTTGACAGAAACCAGAACAGATGAAAGTAAATAAAAAGGTTGTAAAAAACTTACTGGTATTACATAAAACATGACCACAGAATAACAAAACTAATAAACTGTGTATATTCATTGTTTTAACAGAATTCACTGAAATAAATAATCAAATCAAAATTATCGAAGATATTATTTCATTTCTCAACAACAATTTAATTCGTTTATCTTAGAAATTAATTAAGATTGATAATAAACTTAATATTGCCGTCCCGATGACTTTGTGATAAAAACCCAGCAATATGTTCATTGCTCATGAGAAAATAATTTTGTTTGTCTGTATAAATTTCTGTTAAAAAATTGTCACATGGAGAAGCCCGGAATATCGAGTCTTGTAGTGCAGTGACAAGAACAAATAATTATATATTCTTCTAAAGTTTTGATAGACATAATATTTATTAAAAGCATTTTCTCAAAGTTGCAGTCAAAGAGAAAATCGCTCTTTGAATTTTAGGTACATAGATGTCACATCCATATATACTAATACTAGCTTCTGCCCGCGACTTCGTCCGCGTCAAATGTGATATATTATCCCACGGGAACCGTACATTTCTCCAGGATTGAAGTATCCTATGTGTTATTCTACACTACAATCTATCTCAGTGCCAAATTCCATCCAGATCCGTTTAAGCTTTAAGGCGTGAAAAAGTAACAAACATCATCATCATCTACTTAGCCTTTTCCCAACTATCTTGGGGTCGGCTTCCAGTCTAACCGGGTACAGCTGAGTACCAGTGTTTTACATGGAGCGGCTACCTATCTGACCTCCACAACCCTGTTACTGGGCAACACGATACCTCTTGGTTAGACTGGTTGTCAGACTTCCTGGTTTCTGACAATCCGTAACGACTGTCAAAGAATTACGAATGACAGCCGGGACCAACAGTTTTACGTGCTTAACAAGCACGTAAAACGCGCGTGTGCGTGTGTACGTAACAAACATCCATCCATATAATATTAGTAGGATTAGTAGGACTAGTATAGGATTATAAAGAGGAAAGATTTTTTGTTTGTGTGTTTATACCGAATGGGCTCCGAAACTACTGAACCGAATTTAACCATATTTTCACCAATATATAGCTACATTATTCCTGAGTAACATAGGTTATATAACATGACGCTATAACCTACGGAAGCGGAGCAGTAACCAAAGACGTAGAAAAAAACCACCTGGATGATGTCGCGGGCAGTTGCTAGTATCTAATAAAAGTAATGTCTTCAGAATAAACTCTTCAGCCTCATAAAAAAATTAAGTAAAGATGCTCGTGTCTGGATCTTATTATGTTTTTTTTTTTGTAGTTGGATGCATGATGTATGAACGTGAACAATGCGAAAGGAGTATGTAAGGATTGCAGCAAGGTGGCGTTCTGTGGTTTCTGCCTACCCCCATCGGAAAAAGGCGTGTCTGTTTTTGTAGTAAGTATTTTTTCTTGGTATATACAAGCTGCACATGTGGCTTCACTCGCGTGACTGTAAGTTCTTTTGGCATTAATCTTAAGTACCTACCTACCAAATAATAGAATATCTACGTATTACTAATTTAGAATAGCCTAAACCTACGTAAAACAATTAAAATGAACTCAAAATTCAAAATTGTCTTTCTACAGATTCAGATTCAGAACATTCCACTCAATCCGTTTAGATTACGCTGTCAAATCCGAGTCCCTCTTTCATCTTGACAACGTGTCCGGTCACCTGTCAAAATGTGTCGATTCGCTTGGACCTCTGTCAAGTCTCGAAACGTGTCAAGTTTCAGGGCTTGGTCTGAGTTAAGAACTCTCCAGGGTTGCGGAACTTGTTCGAAGGAGTCACCCTAGAACTCTAAGGGCGTTAGGAAGAACACGGATGGTTTTTAGTCATATTTTAAATGGGACAAGCCCGCCACACTATTGTGCAATACAGTGGTTGGGCCACTGTAAATCCTGAAAGGCAGAGTCGACAGTGGAGACCGCCAGGAGAGCGCCGAGGCAATGAAGCTCGATGAGTCTCGGAGAAACTATGCAACTGTCTTGGATCCCGCAACGAAATTGGTTTTTAGTCAGTAAGAGACTGATACTACCTTCCACAGAGTGAAAGAAGACATCTGATGATTTCCGATCCTTAAAACAAGAAGTAAAGAACACTATGTTTTTTGTTACTTTGGCTTACATATGTTCCTGTCTCTATCTACCACTTGTAGTTCGACAGTTGTGCGATAGTGACAAGGATAATGCTTAGTCAAGGCTTGTGGTTTGTGACATTTATTTATCTCGGTGTAGCGAATATTGTTGATAACTTGGTTTGTCTTCATATGAAAGTACCTTTTGGAACCCCTTCCATTAGATTCAATTATCATTATTTTTTAACCGACTTAAAAAATAAGGAGGTTATCAATTCGTCTGTATGTTTTTTTTTGTATGTGTGTGATACGCGATAACTCCGCCAACTATGAAGCGATTTTGATGACTCTGATTTTTGATTGATAGGTCATACTTTAAAGGTGGTCCCATATTCATTTTATCGAAATTAGTTCAGTAGTTTGGTAAAAAAATATGTCATCCAAGTAAACGAATTAGCAAATTTTGCTTTTTTGTGACTTTTAAGGGGTGTCTTGTTAATTTACGCAGTATAATAGTAGTTGTATAACTGGTTCCTTCTTGGATTTGGATGGCAGGAAACTGATACTAATACTCAGGGGAGAAGTCATTTGATGATTTCCCATCCGGAAAAAAAAAAACAAAAAGCTTTGGAAGTCGGTGGCAATACAAAACAACAAACAGAACCAAAACCGCCGACTTCCAAAATGGTAAATCATCAAATGACGTCTCCCCTGAGCTCGTTGACTTCCAAAGCTAAAGTTATTTTTCACTTTTTAGTGTTTGAAGGAGGTTGTTAAAAAATTAAAATTCCTTTTAATGATCTAATTAATGTAAATGATTTGGCTTTGACCTTGACTTGAATTAGCCGCTGTGACCGCAATTCGGTTACAAGTATAATATCATATTATCGTTTGTACCTATATCTTCATCACATAGTATAAAAGAAAGTCGCTTCCCATCATCCCAGTGTCGACGCCCACCGCTTCCTTCATTCCTCCAAAAGAACCCAAAAATTAACTTAAGTTTTTGCTCACGACTTGTGCCGGTTACTTTTTTATTCGCTTAGATCCTGAAAGCTACGCAACGGATTTTAATACAGTTTGTATCAATAGATAAAATTATTCAAGAGCAAGGTTTATGATTATGAATGCAGAATGACACCGCGGGCTATAAAGTTCTATGTAAAAGTCAAAACAAAAAACATAACATCACGCTAGCATTCTTCAAAGGGTAGATACATAGATCCATGTTTAACACCAATTCATCTGCTAGCTGTCTGTATACCTCATGGACAAGCAATTTCGGACACACTGTTGATTGCTTTCGTGTGATTTAAAGTCCATTTTTCATCCTTCAATCTGGGCATGTATTTGAATCTACTACAAGGTACCTTTTTGTCTAATTCGTTACGATGAAATACCAGTACATGCAGAATTATTTTATATATTTGTGATTCTGGTGTAGTATAACACATAGGGTACTTTTTATCCCATAAAAATGTACGGTTCCCGTGGGATAATATATATCAAATGTGTGTGTGTGTGTGAATTAGTCGGGAGTGTTCTTAGCTATGTTTGATGGGAATCTGTTCAGTGGTTTCAAAGTTATCACCTCTTTTGTTAGCTGCGGTAGGGATTTTTATTCGTCTATCGGGGGTTATTTATTTTTTTTAATTTTGTTACCTTCCAGAACATTCTATTAAACAAAGTAATCACTATAATCTCGAATCTTTTGACTTGGACCACTAAACACATACCACCTGTGCCAATTGGAATACTAATGAAGTTTTTGCATAACCCTTTAAATGAAGGGGTTAAAATGGGTTCAAATTACACGGTTGTGCGAATTAACGTTAAAATTTAATTAAATGGGTATTTAAGTTTTTTAATCTATGGGGACTGCTAGCCCAGTGTTCCTAAGCGCGACTGCTACGCTAGAGGCTTTAGGTTCGATTCCCAGGCCGAGCAAAACGATATTGGGTTTTCCTATAAAATTCTCAGTAGCAGTTTTTTTTTAGGGATGGGAAATCATCAAATGACTTCCCTCGCCCTGGGCGGGGCGGAAGAGAATGTCAGACTTTTACTGACTAAAACCCATCCATGTTCCTTCTTGTACCAGTTCGCCGGTATGTTTAGATCCCATGTAATAGGGGGCGAGAGTATTGCCATTAACCGGGCACAAATCCTAACTCCGAGCTGCTACTGAGATTTTCATAGAAAAACCCAATAACACTTTGCTCGACCTGGGAATCGAACCCAAGACCTCTAGCGTAGCAGTTGCACTTAGGACCACTAGGCTACCGAGGCAGTTATGTTATTATTAGATGTTATTAATATACATTCAATACATAGTCTTAGAATCTCCCTCCTATTTTACTTACAATACATGTTTGTTAATCAATCACGCCAGAATGGCTAAAAGGATCTGGATGAAATTGGGTAGATGACACCAATATACAAAAATTCCAAGACACAACTTCTCAAAAAAAAACCTTATTCTACCCCGGAAAACGAGATTAATTTTGAAATAACTATTAAATTCGATTTTAGTTGCTGTGAAATCAATAAATAGTTAGTGAACTGAGATGTGAAAAAAGTGACGTCATGGTTTAGTATTGTCGTACAAAATCTATGAGGGAATCCCGTGTTGACAGCTCATAAAAAGTATGTCAATTGATTAGTGGTGGCATCTACCCAATTTGGCACACAGATAGTTTATGATTCGGAATAGCAAATAGGCTACTTTGAATCCCGGAAAAATGTACGGTTTCAGTAGGATAATATACCAACTTTAAAGCAGACGAAGCCGCAGGCAGAAGCTAGTAGATCTCATCTAGATTTTCAGGACATCACCAAGCGACTGGTCGACTCTTCACGTGACCAAACGGGCCGGCCTTTCTTGGGTCAAAAATCAGCATTGCCATACAACGTGGCAATGCTGTCAGCCTTTTGGGCACTTGTCCCATTGACAGCGATGCGGATGAGTTTTTTGATGTCCTATAAGCTTCCTTTTTTGTTTTTTTGATTCTAGATTGTATTCTGTTTGCCAAAAGAAGATGTAATAATCGTGAAATATCTTATTACAGTTAGGTACTTCGGAAAATGGGGTAGACATTTTGTCATGGTTTGATTTGTTTAGCAGAAAGAAACCTAAGTAAAAAAAGAAAATGACTGGACTGAATGAAATAAGGATCATAAATTAGGACACAATTCTCATTTTAGTGCTTAAGTTAATAAAATCACAAACCAAAGGACTAAACAAGCAATTTCCCCACTTATCGTGACAAATTAAATGCTTGGCAATAACATTTTAAGGTTCTAAGTGTTAAAAATATAACCCACTGTAAGCTAAAGATCGTTACTTATTATAACAGCACAGAAAATAATTTGCCATTTAATTTTGAGCTTTAAATCGTGTGCGTTAAATGATTTTTTTAAATGACAAGTTAAAAAGGTGACGGCTTGCGGGTGGTGCGCTGGAATCTAACACTGGAATTCTAATTTTATCGGAAATTTAAGTTATAAGAGTACAGCATTATAATATGTAAATACTAGCTTCTGCTCGCGACTTAGTCCGCTTAGTTTTTTCTTTGATTGCATCTTTGGTTACTGCTTCGCACCTATTGGTCGTAGCGAGATGCTATACAGCCCATAGCCTTCCTCGATAAATGAATTATCCAACACAAAAATAATTTTTCAATTAACACCAGTAGTTCCTGAGATTAGCGCGTTCTACCAAACAATCAAACACTTCAGCTTTATATATTAGCATAGATTAGAGGTATTTTTCTCTGATTTTTAAGACTATAATGGAACTAATTTATTCAATAATAATAATGTAGGTAGAAATTTGATGCCATTTAATATACCATTATCACGCCTTATTCCCGGAAAGGTTAGGCAGAGGTGTAACAATGTACGCCTACAGTTCGACGGTATATATAGGTCCCATGTAATAAGGGGCGAGCCTATTGCCATTAACCGGGCACAAATCTTAACTCCGAGCTGCTACTGAGAATTTCATAAAAAAACCCAATAACATTTTTTGCTCGACCTGCCTCAACGAGGCAGTTAGTTGCCATTTAGTTTAGTTTTATTTTTATTTTAGTTTTTAATGTTACCTCATTTATTAACTCTGTAAATGTTGTACATATAATTGGATAGACCAAAATTAGATTGCCATCGTTCCTTAAAGTTGGTAGAATTGCCCCCACTGTCATTGATATATACAAGAAGCTATGTAATAATATTATCTTCAACAGTGTGCTACAAACTTAAACAGCCGTTTTATAGAAAGTAGGTACATGTTGACTGTTTATTGCTTATTTTTACGACCATTTAAAAAGCTCTATAAAATACATAGAATACGAATTGGTGATATAAAACAGTTGGGGGCGTGTTGATGTGAATTTGAGATATTTTCGCCTTGAAGAGTACTATTAAATAAAGTTTATTTTTGAGTGCTAGGGATAATAAAATGTTTATTTTTATTACTTTTTGGTCCAATGGGTTGACTTCGACTTATGTGGCATCTTAAAACGAATGTAAAAACTAATTTTCTTTTCCTAGACATAATGGCTGCATCTCTTTCTATACAATCTCGGCGGGCATGCTGGAAAAGATTTCCTCAAGAATTTGCATTTGTGCGTATTTTTCTTTTCTATCTTTTTGTCTCTTTATGTGTGTATAAAGAAATGGTAAAATAAATAATAATATACATAAAACATACCATCACGCCTGTATTCCCCAAAGGGTTAGGCAGAGGTGTACCAATGTAAACCCACATTTCGGCATGTTTAGGTCCCATGTAATAGAGGGCGAGCCTATTGTCATTAATCATCATCATATCAGCCGTTGGACGTCCACTGCTGGACATGAGTCTCCCCCATAAATTGCCATTAACCGGGCACAAATCCTAACTCCGAGCTGCTACCGAGAACTGCATGAAAACATTACGAATTTCTCAGTAGCAACCCGGAGTTTGAAAGTTGGTGGTGTGACACCCACGTGTCTCGGAAAGCACGTAAAGCCGTTGGTCCCAGCTGTCATTCGTAGATCTTTGATAGTCGTTACTGATAGTCAGAAGCCAAAAAGTCTGACAACCAGTATAACCAAGAGGTAACGTGTTGCCCAGTAACTGGGTTTTGGTGGTCAGATAGGCAGTCGCTCCATTTAAAACACTGATATTTGGGGAAAGGCTAAGTAGATGATGATGATGATCCTGAAATCTTGCATATACGCTGTCAGGTGTACAGAAACAGACATAGGGTAACTTTCATCCCGAAAAAAAGTATTGAAAACAACAATAACGATCTTATAATAATAGATGGCGCCACATGTATTTCGAATCTTGATTGAAATATTTAAATATAACCGACATTTACGCGGACGAAGTTGCGGGGAGAAGCTAGTACATTATAAGCCTAGTAATATATAGCTTAGTATATTAGTCGCCACGAGTCGTCAACACAAATGTCAAGTAAATTTTTCGGTTTTTGGGTTCATTTCGGAATTTTTTGGGGCACCAACGCTGCACGCCACAACGTCTCACTGACGGACCAATCCTGTGCAGCGTCGGTGACCCAAAATACCCAGAGAGGAACACGAAATCCCAAAAATTAACTTAACATGTGTGCTCACGACTCGTGGCGACTACCATACCATCATAACAGTGATCGACTCCGTTCTAGTCCGTTCTAGTTTCAAGTGAGTTTCCGTGTCACAGATAAAGCTTAATTAGAATGTGTTTGTTGAGATATTTTATCGTAGTTTAGCTAATGTGTAGATAATAGATAACAGAGAGCTTTTAAGTGCGTCGTGTTTAGGTAGACCTTGGAACCATAGTTGTGGAAATGAGGAAATATTCACAAATAACAAGCAATCAAATTTAAAAAATTAAGTTACCCCTTACAAAAGAATAAAGATTCCTACCGCAGCTAACAAAAGAGCTGATAACTTTGAAACAGCTAAACGGATTTTAAGAATACATATCTAGGAACCATCGACCTAGGAATCGAATCCAAGACCTCTAGCGTAGCAGTGACGCTTAGGACCAGTAGGCTAACGAGGCAGTCACTCTCGTTGTTCTTTCGTTCCGTGTGTGTGTGTGTGCGTCTGTGGCATCGTAGCTCCCGAACGCTTTTTTTGTTTGAAAGCATTATTAGTTGGGAGTGTTCTTTGCTATGTTTGATGGAAATCGGTTCAGCGATTTCAAAGTTATCAGCTCTTTTGTTAGCTGCGGTAGGGATTTTTATTCTTCTGTCGGGAGTTACTTAAAATGTTTAACATTGTCTTTTTAATGTATTTCTTTCTTTCGTTCATGCAACAAGTGAAAATGTACAACAAATAACAAACAAATGAAAATGTAATAAACTGACAGCAGAACAATCTGCAGCATTCCCACACTTGATAGATCCGTAGATGTACAATTAATCGGTGAAGCTGTGGCTGCGTTCCATGCATATTTATGATCCGTCTGTCTGTCCGTACGAGATTCCAACAATCACTCGTTGAGCCGACTCGGTCGTTTATTTTGGAAATTAGTGATTCACGATTTTCGACACAGTCTATTATGACCAGGGATTTCATATTCGGATACATATTTACCTAAACTAGTGGTCTTAAGCGCTACTGCTACGCTAGAGGTCTCGGGTTTGACTGCGAGGTCTAGCAAAAAGTGTTATTGGGTTTTTCTATGAAATTCTCAGTAGCAGCTCGGAGTTAGGATTTGTGCCCGGCTAATGGCAATAGGCTCGCCACCTATTACATGGGACCTAAAAACCATACCGGCGAACTGTGGGTGTACATAGGTACACCTCTGCCTAACACTTCACACGTAAAATATTAAAATACAGCACGTCCTATGTCCATAAAATTAATATGCCCCGAGGATATAATTAAAACACAATAAGCCTTATTTACAGTACCTAGGCTGGAAATCTGTTCCAGAATAAATAAATCCGGTGGCCATTTTGAATTTTTCCTTGTAATGAATATTGAATTTGTCAATATGAACCGTATTGTTCATGTTCCTCAGAAATTATCAATAAATATGTATGATGCGAATGATTCGTACAATTGGGATTGAATTAAGTTTTCTACTTGATTTATTTAATTCATTATTAAAAGAAAGAATATGGAATTTAAGATGGAAGTGCTAGGGTAGTCTGCCTTCGGGCCTGCGGAGCATTGGGTGGCACGCTAATCGATCAGAACGAGATACGGGTCGGCGGCGCGTTGTATTCCACGCGCTCCGCAAACAGATATCAGCATAATAAACGGGGCCCACTAGATCTAGTGCTTGCCAGGGTTGCAGAATTTGTTAGAAAAAGTCACCGCGGCCCTGAAACGCAAAGGGAATTAGGAGGAAGACGGATGGGCTTCAGCCAGTATGAGTCTGACACTCCTTTCCGGTCTGCCCGGAGCGGAACAAGTCATTTGATGATTTTTTTTTTAACATACATTAACATACCATCACGCCTGTATTCCCCGAAGGGTTAGGCAGAGGTGTAACAATGTACACCCACAGTTCGCCGGTATGTTTAGGTCCCATGTAATAGGGGGCGAGCCTATTGCCATTAACCGGGCACAAATCTTAACTCCGAGCTGCTACTGAGAATTTCATAGAAAAACCCCAATAACACTTTTTGCTCGACCTGGGAATCGAACCCAATACCTCTAGCGTAGCAGTCGCTCTTAGGACCACTAGGCCACCGAGGCAGTGGATGATTTCCCATTCTTAAAAAGAAGGAGTTGGTAGTCTGCCGTTTTATTTTTGCAACTTTCAGCTCAGAAGTGACACTAACATAATTACATATTATATAACATATCACCTGTTTCACTACCTATTAGGTAATAAACACACACAACACGGATTAATTAACGCTATTTTCTATTTATTTTCTTTTGAATAAACTTGTCCTAGAATAAGAACTTCTGCTGTGTCGTGGATGCGTTTACAAACATATAAACTCACATACACAAACAGCCAAACACGGAACAACTATCAATAGGCCATACAAATATTTGTTCCGTGCGGGAATCGAACCTGCGACACGCAGCGCAGCAGCCAATCGCTCAGCCACTGCGCCAACCGTGCCGTCGAGTGTTTCTGAAATGTTCAATAATTGAACAGAATTTGTATGAAGTGTGTCATCCATACATTATTCATACTTTATTATGTTAAACGCGAAAGGATCTCTGTCTATCTGTTTGATACGTTTTCGCTACTAAACCACTGAACCAATTCAGATAAAATGTTGAATGGATGAGTTTGAACCTCAAGAAAGGGCATAGGCTACTTTCTATTCTTGCTTCGTCTGCATCCGCGATAACCGGCAAACTGCCTCGTTAGGCTAGTGGTCCTAAGCGCGACTGCTACGCTAGAGGTCTTGGGTTTGATTCCCCAGGTCGAGCAAAAAGTCTTACTTGGTTTTTCTATGAAATTTTCAATCGCTCGGATTTAGGATTTGTGCCCGGTTAATGGCAATAGGCTCGCCCCCTATTACATGGGACCTTAATATACCGACGAACTGTGGGTGTACATTGGTACACCTCTGCCTAACCCTTCGGGGAATACAGGCCTGATGGTATAAATGAAGTCACAAGCAAAATATAGTTGAATATACTAGCTTCTGCCCGTGGCTTCGTCCGCGTTAAATTTTATATATTATCCCACGGGAACTGTATATGTTTTCGGGATAAAAAGTATTCTATGTGCTATTCCACACTGTAATCTACCTTAGTGCCAAATTTCATCCAGTACCGTTCAGCCGTTTGAGGAAGAAAGAGGAACAAACATCCATACATTCATATTTATAATATTAGTAGGAAGTAGATTTTTTTTTATCTACATTTCGACGTCGGTGCCTAGCTCTGCGGTGCGGTGCGGTAACTGCCTCGTTAGCCTAGTGGTCCTAAGAGCGACTGCTACGCTAGAGGTCTTGGGTTCGATTCCCAGGTCGGGCAAAAAATGTTATTGGGATTTTCTATGAAATTCTCAGTAGCAGCTCGGAGTTAGGATTTGTGCCCAGGTAATGGCAATAGGCTCGCCCCCTATTACATGGCACCTAAATATACCGGCGAACTGTGGGTGTACATTGTTACACCTCTGCCTAACCCTTTGGGGAATACAGGCGTGATGGTACATTTCGACGTAACGCCAAAACCCTGCAATAACACCTGATACTACTTTATTTTCCTTTCATTTCAGCCCAGCGAGGGCTTCCCCCATTGAAGGGGGGAATGGGGAAATAGTGTGAAGTCAAAATAAAATAAAAGTGGCCGAAGTTGGTGCAGTGTGAACGTCTAGACGGCCCTGACATCTGCTGCGAAACTTTATGCAGCTTCGCGTTAAGGATCAAGGGTTGGAACCTTGTTTTTTTTATTGTTTTAATGATAGTGAAGTATGCTTACCGAATTACTGTGACGTTATGTGTTATATAATCTATACAAACCGCTGTATTACGCCTGTATTCCCCGAAGGGTTAGACAGAGGTGTAGCAATGTACTATCACAGTTACCCGGTATGTTTAGGTCCCATGTAATAGGGGGCGAGCCATTAACTGAGCGCAAATCCTAACTCAAACATTATATATCTTGCCTACCCCCATGGGAAAAAGGCGTCAGTTTATGTATGTATGTATGTCAATCCTAACTCCGAGCTGTTACTGAAAATTTAATAGAAAAACCTAAAAACACTTTTTGCTCGAGATCGAGATTTAGGATATTTTTCGCTAAATCTATCCTATTTTAGGTGTAGGATGTTCATTGTACTATTATCGCTATATAATAATATAGCACACTACCTATGGCTCGCGACTGTATCAGCGATCTTTCTCTTCTCTTTACAACAATCATCAAGAATTGATTGAACATCTATTCCACT
This sequence comes from Caradrina kadenii, assembly GCA_947462355.1. Lineage (NCBI taxonomy): Eukaryota > Metazoa > Arthropoda > Insecta > Lepidoptera > Noctuidae > Caradrina > Caradrina kadenii. The sequence goes on along the minus strand of OX381690.1, from coordinate 11,144,163 downwards.
GTCATTACCGCGACAAACACCGGTACCACGGGCATTCAATAACTAATGAATATTCACACGTTGCGACAGAGCGACTTTTTATTGAAACCTGACGATTATCCGTTTATGCAGAGCAGTGTCGCATATTGAGTATATTTTAATAAATTCGCGAAACAGGTTTGTTTGTGCAACTATGAATTAAAAAGTGAAATTAAGCGATTTTTTTCTGTCTGACGTCATCGGACTGAGTTTAAAAAACATAACATACCATCACGCCTGTATTCCCCGAAGGGTTAGGCAGAGGTGTACCAGTGTACACGCCAGTTCGCCGGTATGTTTAGGGCCCATGTAATAGGGCGAGCCTATTGCTATTAACCGGGCATAAATCCTAACTCCGAGCTGCTACTGAGAATTTCATAGAAAAACTTAATAACACTTTTTGCTCGACCTGAGAATCGAACCGAAGACCTCTAGCGTAGCAGTCACGCTTAGGGCCACTAGGCTAACGAGGCAGTTAATGAGTTTAAAAATCAAATCAAATTTTGTTCGTCATATACAATGCAAGTACAATCAATAAAAATTTACATTTGAAATTACGTAAATTAAAAAAAAACTTCATAAAAACACAATGATTATTTAATTTTTTTTTAATACATTAAAAAAAAATTAAATAATATTAAATTTTTAAAATAAAAAAAATTAAAACATTTAATTTTTAAAATATACACAGTTTTTATACAAAAATATTTAATCAATCAATCATAAAACTTACTTAAATAATAATTAGATCACAAACTACGTCTATGTACAGCAACTATAAAAAACAAAAAAGGAAGCTTATAAGGCATCAAAAACTCATCCACATCGCTGTCAATGGGACAATGGCTCAAAAAGCTGGCGGCATTGCCACGTTGTATGGCAATGCTGATTCGTTGGCCCGAAAAAAGACCAGCCCTTTGGTCACGTGAAGAGTTGACCAGTCGCTTGGTGATGTCCTGAAAACTAGATGAGCGCTCCAACCCCATGGCCCTAGTGTTTCAACCCCAAACGGCTCAAACATATAACTTCCAAGTAATTATATACACAAAAATAAAAATTAATAACAAATTAAGTTGAAGAATTGGCATCGAAAATTTTTATTATTTTAAAATCTATAAAAAAATAATAATCTATTAAATAATCTATTTATAAAGCTGAAGAGTTTGTTTGTTTGGTTGAACGCGCTAATCTCAGGAACTGCTGGTTCGCATTAGAAAATTCTTTTTGTATTGGAAAGTCCATTTATTAAGGAAGGGTATGTAACATCACGCTACGATTAATAGCTGTGGAGCAGTAACCAAAGATGTAGTTTAATGCGGGTGAAAAAACTATGCCGAAGCTAGTTATAAGATAAAATTATAGGTAGAGAAAACCTTTACATGTCTCAATGAGTATCAACACTGATAATAAATTTGGAAGAACCTTTCGTAGCAAATATCGTAGCCGCGTAGCACCGTAGCAGCGTAGCACCGTAACCAAATCAAAATAAATTAATGTCACACAAAACTCTTTACGTATTTAATTAAATATTATCAAAGTGAACAGGCGAGCTCTTTCATAATCAATTTTGACAATCAAAAATTAATTTTACGTCAAATGAGATAAAATTTGTTTTTGATTAACTGTGCCTTGTTTGGTATAGACTTAATGTACGAGTTAAAAGCAGTAACGGCTCCTGCTGTAGATCTATTTGGAAAATGTCTAATGTGTCAGCCTAATATATAGTGAAACTGAAAAAAATATCAATATTTATACATATAATATATATTATAACATACCATCACGCCTGTATTCCCCAGAGGGCTAGGCAGAGGTGTACCAATGTACACCCACAGTTCGCCGGTATGTTTTTAGGTCCCATGTAATAGGGGGCGAGCCTATTGCCATTAACCGGGCAGGGATCCTAACTCCGAGCTGCTACTGAGATATTCATAGAAAAACCCAATAACACTTTTGGCTCGACCTGGGATTCGAACCCAAGACCTCTAGCGTAGCAGTCGCGCTCAGGACCACTAGGCTAACGAGGCAGTTAATATTTATACGTTTAAATAAAGAAAGATATACACCAATACTTTTACATCTATAGTAGTCGCCACTAGACGTGAGCACAAATGTCAAGTTATTTTTTACTTTTTACTGCTGGTTCGAACGGGAAAATTCTTTTTGTGTGGGATAGTCCTTTCATTGAGGAAGGTTATTTGCTAAATAACATCACGCTACGACATACGGAAGAGGAGCAGTAACCAGAGACGTAACTTAAAGCAAGTGAAAAAAACCACGCGAACGAAGTCGCTGGCAGAAGCTAGTATCTTATAAATATATATTCATTACCAAGTTTTTGTATTTAGTATTAGTGAAATTTGTAATATTAAGAATGAAGAATAAACTATTCTATTTTATTCTATAATATTGTCCCACTGGAGGGCAATTACTTCTTCTTATACTGAGAAGTCACGACCATTGATCACTGCGTTTGCTCAAGGCAGATTGGCGATTTAAGATTTATTTATTGATAGAATTTCCTCACAACGTTTTCTTCCCCCGCTGTCATTGAGGTCCGAGATGAACTTAGAAAGTACATAATTATGAATAAAATAGCCATATTGGTACTTACCGTGTAAATTAAACTTAAACTACATTGCAATTGCCATCTTTTATAATGCGCGTCTGTATTTCTGAACGCACTCAACCCTAATCTCTTCAAAGTTAGAGTGAACAGGATTCTTCTGGGTAAGCTCACTCCATCGTGGACTTTGTCTCTGTCACCTCTGACCTAGACTAGAGTCAAGCGCAAACCCTTTTAAAAAAAAAAAACTTAAAATAAAATACCTATGCCCGGTTGCAAACTCACAACCTCGTGAGTCAGAGGTGGGTGCTTTAACAATTATACCATACATACATACATAAACTCACGCCTTTTTCCCATGGGGGTAAGCAGAAATCACAGAACGCCACCTGCTACGATCCTTACATACTTCTTTCGCCTCGACCACGTTCATACATCTGTTCATATAAGCACGCCGGTTACGAGTACTGCGCACACGACCTTTCTGAAGAACCCCACCAATAAGGTCAGAGTAGGTCTTTCTAGGGTGTCCTCTCCCGGCGTTGCCACTCACATCTGCCATATAAATCCCTTTCGTTAGTCGCCTTTCACTCATCCTCTCAACATGACCGAACTATCTAAGCATACTCTTTTCTACTTTTGTTACTACATCCTCTTTTAATCCGCAACGTTCTCGTATCGTTTCATTCCTCACTCTATCGTTCAAAGTTACACCACACATACTTCGCAAGGAACGCATCTCCACAGCATTTATCCTACTTTCATGCCTCGTTTGCCATACCCAACATTCACTTCCATACATAAGTGTAGGCACCAACACACCATTGTACACAGCCAGTCGAGCCTCTTTGGACATCGTCTGATTAGTCACAACCGCATGTATAGCACCATTCACTTAATTATACCATCATGACATTATAAAATAAAAACAAAATAATTAAGGAAAAAATAAAAACAAAGGCAGTGACGCGCCGCGGGTACATACAGGATTTAATTACATCGTTCTCTTGTAAAATTAATAAGAATTTAATTAGGGGAAGTCACAAGCTTGTTAATATGTAATTACCGAGGACAGGTGACACGATAAAATATGACTTGATTTCCCTTGTGTGTAACATTGTAAGTTTAGTTGTTTCTGCTGAGCAAGGGGGTTCTGAGTTCGATTCCCACGTCGGCCTAAAAGTGTTAATAGGTTTTTCTATTAGGAATTTCTCAGTAGCAGCCCGGAGTATGGAAGTTAATGGTGTAGCTCCCTCATTTCTCGTGGGTCGACGTGCTTTCCGAGGCACGGGGGTGACATACCACCAACTTCCAAGTACCGGGCTGCTACTGAGAAATTCCTAGTAAAAAAATCCGATAACACTTTTTGCCAGACCCGGGAATCGAACCTAGCACTCGACGCTTATCAGTCTCAGTAAAAAAAACATAAAGCCAAATAAAACATGTCCCCGCTTCCACTTCCCCTTCAATAAAATCAATACCAAACAATTACCGTCAATAATTTCAAATGCAGGGTGACAATCATGAAAAAAGGTTCGAGCACCAACACTCGTCTTTGTGTCCCTGACAGCTTAGTAATTGAAAGGTTTCTGAGTGGCCCGGTCCCTCAATCAGGACGTATTGTCGAAGCATTATTTAATTTTCAATTCTATTGTTATGATCACTCTCTCAAGTGGATTAGCCGGTAATTGGGCTATTTGGAAATAGACAGGTGTTTGAGGGTGAACTGACGTAGTGTTGTACCGGTTCCAAGTTGTGCCAAGATCTTATTAAACATACATACCATCTAGTCATAGTCATTTATTCAATAACAAGAAGCTTGTATCTGAATTTACAATATAAATTAAATTAATAATAAATAAAAATAATAAAAATTCTTTATTCATACAAAAACCTTTGACTTTGCTTAAGACTAGGATACATAGCTTGGTTAACTAAAGGTCATACAAATAATGCAACCCTGACTCCTAAACTAGGTGATCCTGTGACTTAGGAGGAAATTAAAATAAACATTTACCATACAATGAGGAAAAAAAAAATGTATAATAATCTAATAAAAAACGCTAATAAAATCATAAAATAATCAATACTGGTCCAATCATAATTATAGCAAAATCTAAAACAATAATAATCAAATCAATAATCAGGACCATCAATGTCAATAATAACGCCTGTATTCCCCGAAGGGTTGGCAGAGGTGTACCAATGTACACCCACAGTTCGCCGGTATATGTAGGTCCCATGTAGTAGGCGGCGAGCCTGTTGCCATTAACCGGGCACTAATCCTAACTCCGAGCTGTTAGTGAGAATTCCATAGAAAAACCCAATAATACTCTTTGCTCGACCTTGGAATCGAACCTAAGACCTCTAGCGTAGCAGTCGTGCTAAGGACCACTAGGCTACCGAGGCAGTTTACAGAGTTTTTTTACTAGAGTCAAGAGCATGACCATCGTTAATAGAATTAAATGTATTCTCCAGACTGATTCCGGCCACGGCGGCTAATCTTTATTCAGACTAGCCAAGTACGCAGGAGATATCATAGTGCACAAGTGTGTGCGCAAACACAGATGCACTCCCTCTTCCCTAACTCTGATAGTCCGATGGGACGGCAATCCGACACAATCGGGGAGAGATCAGGCGCAGGACCAACGGATTTATGTGATTTTCGAGCCACGGGGGTCAGACATAGCAGGATATGGAGACAAAGAATGGGACTATCGGTTTGAGTCGGGACGGTTGAGACAGCGGTGCTCCCGTCCCAGCCGCCGCGGTAGACGCTCCGGACGTCGGGAGCCGCGAGACGACTCCCGGCCATCGTAGATACTGGCTTGTGGACGGTGAGCAATGGGTAGCTCACCGTCCTTACGTTGCATAACGACAGGCCGTGTCGACGGCACGCTCGTGTTCCACGCGCGCCTCAAAGAGATGTCAGCAAAAGGAAGGGGCCACTGAGGGCCGATGCCTGCCGGGGCTGCGGGTTGTTCGCAAGAGATACCGCGCCCCCGGAACGCAAAGGGCACAAGAAGGAACATGGGTGGGTTTTAGTCAGTAAAAGTCTGACACTCCCTCCCGCCACGGCCAGGGCGGGAGAAGTTATTTGATGATTTCCCACCAACCAAAAAAAAAAAACAAAAAAAAAAAAAAAACAAAAAAAATCGGTTTGGGTGGCCTAAGTGGACTGGTTACCTAGTACTATGAACCCTGCCTGATCAATGTTTGGTTATTACTACAAAGAATGTAATGGAACATTTTGGTTTTGTGATCTAAAAATAGATTACTCTAATTTTCACAACATTAATATTACTTATATACAATAACCCTCAACTCTTCACTCAAACTTCAAACTTTAACTTGCTAAAAATGTCTAAGTAAAATTAAATTCTTGATCTAATTATAATTTTACAACATTTTGTGGAAAATTTCAACATCAAAAAGGGAACAAATTTAGAGGCGGTCTCACTAAACACTTAATTCTTTATCTTTAATAGTATTTGTTCGACAACATTAAACAATGTTTGCCCTCGGTGTCGCCTCCCGACGCAGATTACACAGGGGTAGCGCAGATTAAAAAGAATACAGCACGCCCCTTGTGCAGTGTGGGGTTGTTCGTCTTGGGGGTTGAGATTTGTCGCTGTTTACAATTTTTTTGGTAAAAATATAACACATTTTTAATTTTATTAAGGCTCTATTTCATTTCACATATAAATAAATAAACGTATCAGAATTAAATTGTGAAAAAGATGACCAAAAGTACTCGTTTGCTATCACAAGATACGGGTTTAATCAGTAGACAATTTGTGTGATTTTAAATTTTTCTTATAAATCGAAATAAAGCTGTAAATCTATCTACTTTGTTATTAATGTACTACAAAAGAAAGGACTTTTAATAAATACATTACAGGCACAACTCAAAGAGCCCTAATAAGAACTCACCCCGCCTTAAGGGGGCGATTCGATCGAAGGTGCCGGGGCTGTTTTAATAAACGGAAAACTGATTTATAGCTACGAAATAGGAATTTTCTGGTAGCACAACCGCTATGTTGTGGTGATATTGATAATTGCACAGTCATCCGAGCCAAGACTTGGGGGGTGAAAGTCGCGGGGTGAAATTCGCGGGTGTCGAAGAGCGATTTTTTTTCGAAAAAGATTTATGGCATCAGCGACAGGATTTTTTTAAAAGAATTTTTCCGAAGATAAAACGTGACTTATTGCTATCAGATTTTTTGTGTAAACTTTTAGTTAAGGAAGTACTGTCGCTGATTTTCTTTCCGTTACGTGGTGGGTCTGAAATAAGTAGCTTCATGTTGAAATTGAAAACGGGAAAATCATCCTGCTTATTACCTGGCTTGTACTAAACACGGCCTAACTGCCTCGTTGGCCTAGTGGTCCTAAGCGCGACTGCTACGCTAGAGGTCTTGGTTTCGATTCCCAGGTCGAGCAAAAAGTGTTATTGGGTTTTTCTATGAATTTCTCAGTAGCAGCTCGGAGTTAGGATTTGTGCCCGGTTAATGGCAATAGGCTCGCCCCCTATTACATGGGACCTAAAAACATACCGGCGAACTGTGGGTGAACATTAGTACACCTCTGCCTAACCCTCTGGGGAATACAGGCGTGATGGTATGTGTACTAAACACGGAAGTTACCTGTAAAGCTTAATTACAGAATTTCTGTTATAGATTGAGATTTTATAGCCGCCAGAACTATGTGGATGGATGGAGAGGAAGAGGGAGGCCAAAGCAAAGATGGATGGATTGTGTGAAGAATGATATGAAAGAGAAGGGAGTCTGCGATAGCATGACGGTTGACAGGACAGCATGGGAAAAAAAAGTGTTGCGCCGACCCCAAGTAATATGGAATAAGAGCAGGAAGATGATGAGAACTATGTCATTGTAGTATGGCTGAAATTTTGAGAATAGATGGAGGAATATGTAGTTCAGATACCAGGTTATATCTAGTTACCTCTTTGGTTACTGCTCCGCTTCCGTTGGTTATAGCGTGATGTTGTACACGTATAAACCTTCCTCTGGAATCACTGTATCTATTAGTCAAAACCACATTAAAATCCGTTATGAAGTTTAGAAGATTTAACAATACAGACGGCCGGAACCGACTTTGTTTTATATGCTATGTAATATACCATCACAAATGTATTCCCCGAAGGGTTAGGCAGAGGTGTACACCGGTATGTTTATACCGGTGAACTGTGGGTATTACATAGGACCTAAACAGGTCCTATGTAATAGGGGGCGAGCTTATTACCATTAACCGGGCACAAATCCTAACTCCGAGCTGCTACTGAGAATTTCATAGAAAAACCCAATAACACTTTGCTCGACCTGGGAATCGAACCCAAGACCTTTAGCGTAGCAGTCGCGCTTGGGACCACTAGGCTACCGACGCAGTTATACCTATATATTATGTAAATAAGAGATATCTTGTTACCCTGTAGCTTCTTTGAACTAAATCAGAATGAACCCTCTACAAATATTTCTCCAACATCTTGTATTGTATAGTTGGATGTCCTAAACTCAGCTAGAAGATTTACTCATTCCATAACTGTGTAATTTGTCGATCTGTCCGTCTGTTCGACCGATACGGATAGTTATGTCTCTGGTTGAACGCGTTTGAACTGAGTTTGCATAGCGATACGCTCCTGGAATGTACAAGCAATACTTGAAGATACAGGTTGTTTGGAAATTGGAAGGTGATACGCGGAGTAAATTGACACATTACATAACTATTAACTACGTATAGTGCCAATCAAACTAAGTAACATTGAACAATAATTATTGCTGGGAAATACCTTTTATTTTTAAGGTGGAATAAAATGATATGTAACAAATGCAAAATATTGTGCTTTTGTGCTATTGACTTTTAATGTTTATTTAGAACACCTTAAAAATAATTTCGAATTTTGACCTTCAATATCTCCTTACCTGTAAGTTTCTCAGGTATGGTACTTTGGGGGTATGAGAAACAGGGTGTATAGTCTGTCATCTTCCATAGAAAAGGGAGGATCCTCCGACCAGACTGGTGTTGTGTCTGGCGGGCTACTGCCCGACGGTTGTTGTCGGGATGTTGTATATATGCTAATCGTCGCTTCAAACTTTAATATCGCGATCTAGGCAACGTCAGTTTGTCGTAGTAGTTCGCATGCTGAGCGATAGATGTCGCTACAGTACAAAACAACAAAATTAGGGCAATGATAACTTTCAGCATTGGTCGGTATCTTTTACATCCTTTTATAAATTGTAATAAGTTTAACTCTATGCAAATAATTATATTCACTATTTTATGTATATGTTTTGTTTTGTTTGTTCGGATTTATGCTCAGTTAATGGCCATAGGCTCACCATCTATTACGTGGGACATAAACATACCGGCGAACTGTGGGTGTACAACGGTACACCTCTGCTTAACCCTTCCGGGAATACAGGCAGGATGGTATATCTGTTTTGACAAGCGATTGGCTGCTACGCTGCGTGTCTCGCGTTCGATTCTCACACGACATAATTTGTATGTCCTAAATATAGATGTTCTGGATCTAGTTGTTTGTTGTACTTTTTACGTTTGGAAACACACCCACGAAACAGGAGAAATTTCTACTGTGGGACAAAGATTTTTCTTTAAACATCTTTCCCGTCTATTTTTATTAATATTGTAAGTGGTTACATCCTGTATACAAAGGGTCTGTCTATCGGCATGACTGCAGATGTCAACATGTCGCATACCGGCTGCGGCTAGACGGCATTCATTCTCTTGGCATCCCTGAATATGGCAGCAATAGCATTTTTACAATATTTTTACGATTCCGTACACATTGGGTGCTAAACGAGACCCCATTATCAAGACTGGTGTCTGTCTGTCTCAGGGCTGAACCCTTTCAACAGTAAAAGGTAGATAGTTGAAATTTTCATAGAGTATTTGTTACTAAGACCGCTTTGGCAAAAAATGGGTATTTATTTAAGGTACTTAGATGGATACCTAAGTACCCTTACAAGAAACGTGTCCTTTTTTAAATGTAGTATTAAATATTGTACAGTAGTACGGAACCCTTTTATTTGTTTTTTATTATTATTTTGTAATGATTACCTACATAAATTCACCGCAACTCATTTCGCGTTAATTTTCTTACCGATTACGATTTTTTATAGTAATATTACATAACATACCATCACGCCTGTATTCCCCGAAGGGTTAGGCAGAGGTGTAACAATACACACCCACAGTTCGCCGGTATGTTTAGGTCCCATGTAATAGGGGGCGAGCCTATTGCCATTAACCGGGCACAAATCCTAACTCCAAGCTGCTACTGAGAATTTCATAGAAAAACCCAATAACACTTTTTTGCTCGATCTGGGAATCGAACCCAAGACCTCTGGCGTAACAGTCGCGCTTAGGACCACTAGGCTACTGAGGCAGTTAAAGTATAGTAATAGTAATATAATAAATTCATTTATTTCAAGTTAATAACACCCATTTTCAAACATTGTATGTTTAATAAAAATCATACAATTCGGACTAGTCGTTCCGGATATTATCACGTTCAAACAAACAAAGTTCTTAACTTAAACTATAAAAATAAATATTTATCTCAACCCTCATGAAAATAAGTAACAGCCTGTATCTTAAGGAAGTACGTTAGTATTGGATGTCGAGCAACGCCGCCACGGATGACAAGATGCTAGAAACCGAACGCTCTGAATGACGTCTTCCGAGCACTTAATTAAGCGACAGATACATACCACAAGACGTTAGTGAACACAGGTTTGAAGGGGGGCGAATAGTGAACACAGTTTTAGAGGGCGTATTGAGAAGTGAGTATTTGTGTCAAATTGTGACGTGATGGCACAGTGGTTCAGGCACCCGGTTTTCATGTACGCGCTTGTATGTTTGGGGCAAGACACAGACAAGTCGCGGGCCTGTGGACAGTGAGCAATGAGTAGCTACCCGTCCGTACGTTGCATAACGACAGGCCGTGTGGACGGCGTTTTCGTTTTCCACGCGCGCCTCAAAGAGATGTCAGCAATTTTTGAAGAGGTCGCTCAGGGAACGCAAAGGGCACAAGAAGGAACATGGATGGGTTTAAGTCAGTAAAAGTCTGACACTACCTCCTGCCCCGACCTTGGCGGGGGAAGTCATTTGACGATTTCCCATCCTGAACAAAAATGATTTCATCCTCATAAACTTTCGCATTTATAATATTAGTGGGGAGTAGGATTACTTGTAACATCTGCTCCTTGCCGCTCCCGGTGAAGAAGCGTCTTAAGAGCCTAGAATAAATCGGGCTATTACTGCGCTACCAGGATTACACTGGACTACAACTATCCCTAAAGCCTTACACCTACTTCCTCTTAAACTTCTAAGAACTAGCTCAGAAAGAAATCTAATATTACCTAACAATAACTCTGACGTCATCCATACAGTACAAGAAGTAGCCAAACACCAGCCCCTTGAGACTCGTGACTTTGACGCTTATAAATTGACGTTACTTATCTCTGCGTCACCTGTGTCACGGAGCGAAACATAAATATACTTTTAAATCCAACAAACGCAAGGGATTTTAAACTTAGGGGCTTAAAGCTTAGAGTTGGATTTAGATTGGAGCATAACATTTACAAAAGTTGGAAGTGTTTGGTTGTTGTTAGGAGTGTATTTAATGTTTCAAAGTTAATAGAGAGTATTCGATAAAGATTTTCATATTTTAAGTTCTTATCGTGTGTCATTTTTTAACCTCCGACGCAAAAACGACGGGGTTTTATAAGTTTGACGTGTCTGTGTGTGTGTGTGTCTGTCTGTGGCTTCGTTGCTCCCGAACGCATGAACCGATTTTGATTTTGTTTCTGTTAATTAGTCGGGAGTGTTCTTAGCTTTGTTTGATTGAAATCGGTTCAGTGATTTCAAAGTTATCAGCTCTTTTGTTAGCTATGGCAGTTATTTTTTTCTTATGTCAGGGGGTTACTATAAATTTTTCATTTTGTGTTTTGTTGGAGTTAGATGTGTATCTCTTTAATTTTAGTCAATGTTGGTCGTGGTCAAATAGGGTCAAAATAAGTATATATGCATATAGAATTAATTGGGTATTAATGCTGATCAAAAATAACAAAAAGTCAAACTAGTTTCTTCGACATACCGGCGAACTGTGAGCGTTCATTGTTACACCTCTGCCTAACCCTTCGAGAAATACAGGCGTGATAGTATGTTATGTTATGCTAAATAGTTTCTTCAAAAGGTACTTTGCTCCCTTCGTCCAAGAACGACAGCTGGGAATATTATTAAAAACTTCTTTCAGTGGGCCATTACCTCAGCTAGACGCTTTAAAGCATCTATACCAGTATGACAGGATATTGAAGACCATGATGTAGAAGAAAAGCAAGCCAAGTGCAAGCCGGGCTTACAAATTAAATGTTCTGTACCTACCACCTTATAATATTGAAAACTACACACTAAAAACAACTAGTTACTGATAGGTATACATCCTCCAATTTTCAACTTTATTTTACTATTATTTGTTGTTACAGCATACCATCACGTCTGTATTTTCCGAAGGGTTAAGCAGAGGTGTACCAATGGACACCCACAGTTCGCCGGTATGTTTAAAACCCATGTAATAGGGGGCGAGCCTATTGCCATTAACCGGATACAAGTCCTAACTTCGAGCGGCTATACTGAGAATTTTATAGAAAAACTTAATAACACTGCTCGATTTGGGAATTGAACCCAGGACTTCTGGCGTAGCCGTAGGACCATATATCTTAGCTGTTAGCCGTGGTGACGGTCTTCATATTTTAAAACAGTATTTAGCTCATAGCATGGATACCTTAAATGAGGTTGCATCTGACACTGCTGGCTACTATAGTACGGAACTCTAAAAAATAGTTTCCCAGTAAGGTTGCTAACGGCTAACTGCATCTAGGGCGCTTCGACAAGCTTGTGGAAACTATGGACATAAATTCTGATTAAATCAATGTATACCGGCTAAGGAAGGGTGTATCAGAAGTAATGTCTTGCACAACAGCTGTTGTTATGTTGAGATAGGTTGTGTATTTTCAGGGATAAGCTCAGATCCTTGCAACTTATTTAAAAAAAAAAAAAACTACACTATACCCTTTAATATATTATTATTACTCACGTTCCTTGTCAATGATAGCGATTGTCAAGTTTAACAAACTATCTGGTGTTCAGGCAAAAATATTTATTTACTAGCAGTTGCAATCTCTGAAAATACCATGAGACATTTCAACTTTGTCTCTGGGATGGTACAGCATTTGCAAGGCCTCTGGTATTACAGATGTCTATAGGCAGCGGTGACCACGTAACATCAGGTGGGCAGTCGACTTGTTTGCCATCCAATCAGGATACAAAAAAATCAATATATTACAAAACAATATTTTTATGTATGATAGCCAGATGCATATGCTATTACCATCACGCTACGACACACGAGAGCGGAGCAGTAACCAAAGACAAAACGCGGGAAAAAAAAAGCTACGCAGACGAAGCCGCTTGCAGAAGCTACAGTTTTTATAAAAATTCACCTCACGCATCACAACTTCTGTAACCGACAGTAACCCGTCAGTCAATTTCATAGAAAATGAACTGCAAATTTTGGAATAGAGAGGGCACCCCGCCGGGAATTCGGGAAAAAATTTCAATAGCACGTGCATCATTTAGAATCGTTCAAATATTTGCAACTTAGGAGGGGAGCCCTGTGTAGAGGTGTCAGTCACACCGTGTTAGCGTTGCAAGTTATGAGCGATAGCGATTTCTAACATAGGCAATTTAAAAGTTTAAAATAAAGTAGCAAATAAATTAATTTACAAAATTATGCTTGTTTTATTTCGCACGTTATTTTATACTTAATATTATTTTGAAATTAAGGTATTTGGTGGGACATGGATGTCCTTATTCCATTTTTAAAATTTCGTCCAAAAAATTTTATTGGGTTTTACCATTGGAATTTCTCAGTCGCAGCCCAAAATTGGGAGGTTAGAGGTGTGGCACCCTAGATCTGGTAAAGCACATACAAGTAAAGTTGTTGATCCTGGCTGTCATTCGTAGATCTTTGCCAGTCGTTACAGACAGTCAGAAGCCGGCAAGTCTGACAACCAGTCTTACCAAGAGGTATCGTGTTGTACCTGTGTTGTTGTAACTGGGTTGTAGAGGTCAGATAGGCAGCCGCTCTATGTTAAACCTTGGTTTTCAGCTGCATCTAGTTAGACTGCAAGTCGATCTTAACATCGTTGAGAAAAGGCTAGGGTGTAAGTTAGAAGATAACCTTTAGAAACGATGAAAAAATAATCAAAAATGTTATTTTGTCTGCCATGCAAGCACAAGAAATGTAGAAAAGACTATTCTCATTTGGACTTGATTTATTTAAAGCTGTTTTTAAAAATCTATGCTCAATACTTCATAATCCGCAGCATCTATCTTCTTAAAACTTGAACCAAACAACAATTGTACAAACTTGCACAGGGGTTAATATTGGTAGAAAAATGTATGGTTTAGAATTTTTTTTGTAAAAAAAAAACCATCGATTCAGAAGGGGAGAGTCCCAAACATTCAGGCGTTGAAAAATGGTGATCATTCCCCAATCCCAAATCCCCATTGATATTGGGATTTTGCAAATATTTTTGAACTTTTTATTTTCCGGATATTTGAGAAGGGAAATGTGTACAATAGCAGTGTATTGGTTATCGTTAGGTGCAATTTGTCAAGTAAATAACCTCGGCTTTTTGTTGACAACTTGACAACTTCTGGTTAAGGGGCACGGAGCTAATAGATAAATGGAGAGGTTTTATTTCGAACTTTGTTACAGTTTTTAGAGCATTATAAAAAAAAAACTGGGCTTTTCTATAAAATTCTCAGTAGCAGCTCGGAGTTAGAATTTGTGGCCGGTTAATGGCAATAGGTTGGCCCCCTATTACATGAGTCCTAAACATACCGGCGAACTGTGGGTATACATTGGTACACCTCTGCCTAACCCTTTGGGGAATACAGGCGTGATTGTTTTTGATTAATCACAAATTGAATACCGATTTAGGAACGTATAGCGTAGGTCCGTAGGATATGTTTAATAATAAAGATGACAACCACGCGGTTAACGGTGCGGGCAAAACCATTATTATAATTCTTTCAACAACAAACAATTATCAGTTTTATTTAAAACACTTTATTTTTTACTTTTCGTAGTACCAATAGGTGTCGGATTCCAATAGTATTTCTCATAGACTCTGTCCCAAAATTTGTAGCGGTTTGCGAATAAATCCTTTTTTACTTTCAATTGTTTAGTTATTTCCAAGTAATTCTGTTCCTCATTTGTGTATCTTGGCCATTTCACGTCAATAAGTAAACTCTCGTATGCTGTTGGATTTCTGTAAATGAAAACAAAGAATTTGAAATAATGAGGTTAGGACATTGTAAAAAAAGCTGTAAAGATTTTTTGCTTGTTTAAACAAGCTTATCTCTGGAACTATAAGTCGTATTGAAAAATATCTTTTTGTATATGATTGCGAGATTCATGAGAAGTAGAATAGGCTAGATAACATCACGCTACAACTTACGGGAACGGAGCAGTAATAAAAAACGTAACTTAACGCGGGTGTCGCTGCTGAGGGATTGTTGGTGTTAAATATTAGGGATAGAATTCGTATTTTTGTAAAGCAGGCACTTCTTGTATTCGAAGATATTGGACAATGCGGGAAAAAAACAATATTTGATCCTAATACTGTCAAAACGAGCCAACCCACAAATCTGTTAATAATGAAATGAATTACGTTAAATTACTTATTGCAATATGTTAAATGTGCTGCCAAATATTATCATTACTATTCAGTAATAACAGTTCAATGTAATCCGAAAATGCTAAAAATAGATTAATATGAATAAGTGTCAAATATTTACTTTACAAATTCGATGCAATTTTGACGTGGGGTTGGTCATTTTTCTCTCTCATATGCACAATAAAATCATAATAAAAAGGTTACTTACTCATATTTAACAAAATCAGTCCACATTGCTGTCAATCGGTCTCTGGTATCCATGTCAGAAGTTTTCGAGGTGTATTCAAAGAAATCCAATATGTAAGCTGTTTGATCTCTGTGGCTGGCTCCCTTTATTCTGTCCATGAAATGATGCCTAAAACTTAACTTTCCAACGTAAGCAAACTCATATAGAAAGACTGGGCTTTTAGATTTCAGTGCATGCATTTTTGCGGACTTCATTATCCCATACTTGAACATTGAATCGGAGAAGTAATCTATGTACTCTTGTGCAGTCTCGTGACTAATTACTTCATCTTTAAAATAATGCTTCTTTATTTCTTTAATGAAAGCCTCCCTTGATTTATCATTGTCAAACACCAAGTCAGCTGGTAGAAAATCTTCAAATTTTTTATTCATCAATTCGGTCCATTCACTGAACTTCACAGTTCTACTTATACCCTCCATGTTGGAAAAGCCAGTTAAGACAGGAATTTTTTCATAATCTCCCTTATGGAAAGTAATCAAAGGCGATTCTGTTAGAATTGGTTCAGTATTTCCAATCACATTCTCGATGCACGGCGCTAAACCGAAAGTGGAGTTTGTCAAGTAGAAATTCTTGCTTTTAACAGCCAAATCTTTGATCGGTGCGTTCAATAAGAATTCATTTAAGTCTTCAATCTTCTCTGTGTTGTTATAACCCATAGATATTGCCAAATTCTTGGCGGTATTTATTGGATCCCTGTTTATTGCGAACGGGGACAAAGCTGATCCACTATCAAGTATTAGTTTGTTAAATAAACCGTTTGCTGCTTTTGATAGCGCTAAGAGCTCCGCCATGCTTGCTCCAACACTGAATCCTGCAAGCGTTACCTTCTTGGGATCTCCACCGAACTTGCTAATGTATTTATTAATAAATTTCAGAGCAGCTAGTTGGTCTTTTAATGCAGCATTACCAGGTATCTCTTCAGTGCCTAGACAGGCGAACCCTTTGAATCCAAGTCGGTAGTTAAAACTAATGACGATGACGTCATGTCTAGCTACATAAGAGAACTTTGCCATGTTTCCGTTACCTCCTGAATAAGCGCCACTATGTATGTAGACAAGAACTGGGAGTAATTTGTCGTCACTGGCAACTAATGGTACAAAGATGTTCATAGCCAAGCAGTCTTCTACGCCATCAAGAATGATATCGTCCTCCTCTTCTTCTAAGAGATAGACTTGTTCGCATCCAATATTTTGGATTTTGGCGTCCAAGATACCTTCCCATGGTTCTACAGGTAAAGGAGCCTGAAAATACAGAAGAAGATTTTAAACCACCTTTAATTCATAATTATCATCATCATTTTATCTGTACGACGGCCACTACTAGACACAGGCCTCCCCTAAAGGTTATTAAAATGACCACGTCTTATTAGCGCTGCTTGTATACAGCGCGGACACCAGAAGGCGTAGTGTGGGAGGGCCCTCCACGAGTTGGATCGACGGTCTGGTGAAGATAACATGAATTAAATGTAAAAATACCATGTTATATAAGAAGTTATATTCGTTACTGGAACTACTGTAATTATTTTTATCAGATTCACATCGCTGCGGGATTCAAGACATTTGAAACATTTCTCCGGGACTCGCTGAGATTCTTTGCCTCGGCGCATACCTGGCGGAAGCCACAGTTGATTCTGGCTTTCAGAGTTGCAGTGATTGAAAATAGTGAGGCAGACATATTTCAACTTTTTTAATACAATAACTTGCACTAACCTTGAACTTATCCCTTCCTTTCGGAGCCGACGCGTACGGCACTCCATAGAACTCATAGAAATCACCTTGCCAGAACTTTTCCCCCCTCAAACCCCCTATATCTAACTGAACTATCTTCTCATTCTCAGCAATAACGTTTGCTATTAATAAAATAAATAATATTGACGTTAACATGTCTATCGGTGTCGAGAAATTGTACAAATACTTATCATTATTTGTACTGCACTAGATAAGTCGAGATAATGAGTTACTGAAATTAATTATCTGTTAACGAAGCCAGTGATTTTTTGATAGTATACTTTGACACACCGATATAATTTGGCTTATAGGGTAATCTGCTACCATGGCTTATCTAGAAATTTTAACAGAATCATGTAGTAATATAACGCTGAAGAATTTTGAACCCGCCAATCTTCGGTACTACTGATTCGATTCAGATAATTCTTTTGCTAACAGGAAGGTGCGTGAATCCTAAGTACTATAGGCTATACTTAATTATAAAAAAATAGAATCCGTAAAAAAGAACACCCAGACGAAGTCGTGTGCAAAAGCTAGTTAATATGTCAGCTGTCACCGCCATTTTCAAAATAGAATGGCACGCCTGTCTCCAGTATCGGAGCGATACCGTAGGGCGCGGCTAAAATGACGATAACTAAATAGTTAAGTATTCGTTCTTAAATGAAACAGATCTAGAAGTAAATGGTTGACTTTTATCAGAAATTATGAAATCACAGCGTCTACACGAAAAAGAATCACTATAGCAAAAATATTAAACTTTTAGTTACTACGGTTATTTTCTTTTGAAAGTTTTCAGAAAAATCATCACGCCTGTATTCCCCTAAGGGCTAGGTACAAGTGTACTTATTAATGTACACCCACAGTTCGCCGGTATTTTTAGGTCCCATGTAATAGGGGGCGAGCCTATTGCGAAAAACCGGGTACAAATCCTAAATCCAAGCTACTGCTGAGAATTTCATAGAAAAACCTAGTAATATTTTTTGCTCGACCTGGGAATCGAACCCAAGACCTCTAGCGTAGCAGTAGCGCTTAGGACCACTAGGCTAACGAGGCAGTTATATATCAGAATCAACGTGATATTAAAATATATACATATACTTATACAAAAATATGAATATATTAGGCACGGAAATCGCAAAGCCATGCTGCAAAATATATTATCATAAGATATCCCATACAGGCACATTTCTTGCGTCCGGTGGCCGAGTGTTGTGACGACGGCGTTTAGACCTTACGATTTTAGTACCTTCTGCTAAATAAGAGTGGACAACTTATGGGTACAATCGCAGTCGCGAGAGTCAAATATTATTTGACTCGAATAAAAAAAAAAAAAAAATATTAAAATATTATATAAATATTATTTATTATTGAAATATTATTTTTTTATTATTTGATTTTTGTATGAACGACTGCTACGCTGGACGTCTCAGGTTCGATTTCCAGGTCGAGCAAAGTGTTATTGGGTTTTTCTATGAAATTCTCAGTAGTAGCTCGGAGTTAAGATTTGTGCCGGTTAATGACAGTAGGCTTGCCCCCTATTACATGGGACCTAAACATAGTGGCGAACTGTGGGTGTACATTAGCACACCTCTTCCTAACCCTCCGGGAAATACAGGCGTGATGGTGTGTGTGTGTGTACGCAGACAAAATACTACTGCATTATTGCCACATCCGCTCACGCGAGTGGTGGACTCCGGTGTGATCAGGCCTTTAGCATGTCGATGGCAGTGTATAAGTATAAAGTCGGCACAGAAGTAAAAAAAAAAAAATTCAGTCAAGTTATTTAAAAAAAATATTACTAGCATTTGCCCACGACTTTGTCTGTGTGGAAGTCAAACACCTTAATTCGGTCCGGTCGCAAAATTTGTTCTTAGCTTACGTCTCCTACCTATAAATTACTGTCTACTTGCTTTGCAGCTTAATAGGCGAAGTAGTTTTCGATCTCGTGTCACCGAGTGAATAAGTGATCTGATTTTTGGTTTGTACAATTATATCGATATTTTTATTGTAGTGTTTCTGGACGGTCACTGTCGACGTTAACTACTTTGATATTTAATTTTGTCCAATCAAAATCATTCTAAAGTCATAATAAAAAGATCATAAAACATTTTTTTTCCTTACCATATTTCCACTGCTATATTATTTGAAAACAAAGCAAGAATTTCAACAGACTTTGCAAAACCAACGTCGCCGCGTCGCCGTGTCGGGGTCGGATCGTGGCCTGTAAAAGGAGCCATGCCACCTCTTTACGCTGAATATATTCGGTTTAGTAGGTTTCCATGTAGACCTGCATAAAATATGTTATTCTTACTCACACCTCAGAGTGGCGTTAGATATTATTTGTGTGTTTTGGACGTTTGGTACTGTCTCACATTCAGCGTACCTATCGTGGCAAATTCTGACAATATGGAAAGTTTTAGTAGTGAGTAGTGGTAGAGCTTTATGAAGTAGCTAGCAGGAGGAAACAGCATCTAAAAGCGACAAGAATAAATAATACATACAATCACGCCTGTATTTCCTGAAAGGTTAAGTAGAGGAGTACCAATGTACACCCACAGTTTGCCGGTATGTTTAGGTCCTATGTAATAGGGGGCGATATTGCTATAAACCGAGCACAAATCCTAACTCCGAGCTGCTACTAAGAATTTCATAGAAAAACCCAATAACACTTTTTGCTCGACCTGGGAATCGAACCCAAGAGCTCTAGCGTAGGACTATCGAGGCAAATGTAGATACGTATACTTTTAAATTAATTTGTTTGACGGGAAACTTGCTTCCCGCGTGATTTTACTGTCGTATCTTCAAAATATCGTCAAGTTTAATTACCTATTGACCAAAATATAATTAGGCTACTTTTGTATGAAGCCCACTGTCGGCAAAGTTCTCTCATTTCCATCGCCGAAAAACCAGTTTTCCCCGAGGGATCAAAGTGAATGATTACAGTAATTAAAATCAAATTGCTGCGCAGTTACACGGTATAATTAAAAAATATAACCCAGTGTTAGGTTGAAATTTATCCAAGCGTTGTCTAATTGGTCGAAACTCTAATTTCCCGAAGGACGATTTGGTGCAAGCGAGAAACGGTCTTCGCGAAAATTTCTGTACGCACTTTTCTTGGGTTTAATGAGTCCAAAAATTGTTTTAAACTAGGTGGAGGTTAACTGTTTTAAATGGAGCGTTGTAACTGACGCTAGCCGACACCTAAGTGTGTAATGCCTAATTAAAATGATGCCACAAAAGGCTGCATGGTTTAAATTAGATGAGAATTTTGAATGGAATTAACTTGGAATTTTGTTAACACTTTTCCAGACTTTTAAATTGAGCGAAGCGTTTTCTAATATTACATAGATGAAGATTTTGTTTGTTCTAACGCACTTATCTCTAGTACTACCAGTTGGATTGGAAAAAATCTATTTGGATATGATAGCCAGGTTCATGAGGAATAGTATAGGCTATGTAACATCACGCTACGACCCACGAGGGCGGCGCAGTATTCAAAGAGAGTAAACGTGAGTAAACTTGCTGGCAGAAACTGTTATCTAATAAAGACAATAAGATAGGTACATATTTATAGCAGTAGATACTGTGTTCCTATAGTAAATCGTGCACATTCTCATTATCATATCAGAAAAACGACGTCCACTGTTGGACATAGGCCTCCTCTAAAGATAGTCACAATGACAGGTCCTGCGCTGCCCGCATCCGGCGATTTCCCGCAACCGTACCAGGTCATCGGTCCACCTTATGGGGGGCTGCCCACCCTGTATCTATCCTGTCGGTTCGTGGTCACCACTCAGAAGCCTTACGACCCTAACAGCCATCCGCTCTACGAGCTATGTGTCCTGCCCATTGCCAAGAGCTACGTGCATGATACACAGAAAATCATACCATCACGCCTGTATTCCCCGAAGGGTTAGGCAGAGGTGTAACAATGTACGCCCACAATTCGCCGGTTTTTTTTTTTTGGTGGGTGGGAAATCATCAAATAACTTCTCCCGCCCTGGGCGGGACGGGAGGGAGTGCCAGACTTTTACTGACTAAAACCCACCCATGTTCCTTCTTGTGCCCTTTGCATTCCGGGGGCGCGGTATCTCTTGCGAACAACCCACAGCCCCGGCAGGCATCGGCCCTTAGTGGCCCCTTCCTTTTGCTGACATCTCTTTGAGGCGCGCGTGGAACACGAACGCGCCGTCGACACGGCCTGTCGTTATGCAACGTAAGGACGGTGAGCTACCCATTGCTCACCGTCCACAGGCCCGTATCTACGGTGGCCGGGAGTCGTCTCGCGGCTCCCGACGTCCGGAGCGTCTACCACGGCGGCTGGGACGGGAGAACCGCTGTCTCAACCGTCCCGCCGCCTCCTTCTCAAGCATTACTGCCTCGCAGAAGGAGGCGACTGCATCCCATTCCCTCTCGCTCCGGACCATGGCTTGCACCTGGGCCGGATGCGAGAGTTCGCCGCCGCCGATGGCCGCCACGAGTACTCGGCGATGCTCCGCCCAAGCGGGGCATACCGCCACGGTGTGCTCCACCGTGTCTTCGGGGAGTTCGCCGGTATGTTTAGGTCCCATGTAATAAGGGGCGAGCCTATTGCCATTAACCGGGCACAAATCCTAACTCCGAGCTGCTACTGAGAATTTCATAGAAAAATCCAACAACACTTTTTGCTCGACCTGGGAATCGAACCCAAGACCTCTAGCGTAGCAGTCGCGCTTAGGACCACTAGGCCAACGAGGCAGTTAAAACACGTTACACAGAAAATCATGCACGTTTATTTTAAAAATTGAACCAATATAAACGCTTTTTACTTGCACCAATAGATTAAAACAGCGCGATGATATAATTCTGTAACCGGTTGAGTTATTCACTAATGAGTGCCGCTAATAGGGTTACTTTCGGTTACCCATTAACCGTTTCTTATTATAATTGATATAGGATTACTTTGAGTTCCTGTCGTTCTCGTTTTGTGATTCTGCAAATTGTTTCTGTAATGAATGAGATGTGGAATGTTGGTCTTCTTATTAACATTGTACTATATTTCCTTTATTTAAGAGTTTTGTTTTATTGCAGAATACTTAAGTGGTATATAGAAAGTTTCTTATCATCTACTTAGCCGTTTCCCAACTATGTTGGGGTAGGCGTCCAGTCTAACCGAATGCAGCTGTATATCAGTGTTTACATAGAGCGACTGCCTATCTGACCTCCACAACCCAGTTACTGGGCAACACGATACCTCCTGGTAAGACTGGATGTCAGATTCTTGTTCTGGCTTCTGACTATCCGTAACGACTGTCAAGGATCTACGAATGACAGCTGGGACCAACGGCTTTACGTGGTTTCCGAGACACGGTGGTGTCACACCACTTCCAAACTTCGGGCTGCTACTGAGAAAATCGTAATGGAAAAACCCAATAACACATTTTGCCCAAAAGAAAAAGTATATGAAAACTTATTACTAGAAGAAAAATACAAATAGATTTAGATCCACTATTATTACATTGATTTACATTCACCTTCATTGTTTTCACAAGAAGTAACGAGAATATTGTAACCAAGACTTTGTAAAAACCAAATTAAAAGAAAAGAGTGTCCATGGAGTTTCTTGTTCTTTCTTTTCCATAGAGACCTACGTTTTGGTACGAGCAATTTAAACTGGAACTTCTTGATATTTCAAAAGTGACTGTAAATGGTCTATTGAAATAAATGTTATTACTTTGACTTTGATTCCCAAATCGTTAGAGACAAGTGTGTAAGGTGCATTTTCTACCTGCTATCTGAAATAGGATCCAGTCCACATATTCAACAACCTATGGTCCAAAGATTCAGCCATGACGTTGATCTGGCGACTGGGATCTTAACCTTGAAATAATACAACATATCATCACGCCTGTATTCCACGAAGGGTTAGGCAGAAGTACACCAATGTACACCCACAGTTCGCCGGTATGTTTAGGTCCCATGTAATTAACCGGGCCGCGCCGCGTTGTCATTAACCGGGTACAAATCCTAACTCCGAGCTGCTACTGAGAGGTTTATAGAAACACCCAATAACACTCTTTGTTCGACCTGGAAATCGGACCCAAGACCTCTAGCATGGCAGTCGCGCTAAGAACTACCAAGCCAACGATAGCAGAAATAATACAAGCACTTAGAAAACTAAATTTTATTCCATCTAACAATCTTTAGGCTTAACACATTTGCCAGTTTTTGTGTTTCTTATCGTGGGTGTATTGCAGAAGCACTGTGGGATGTCACAGGCTGCTGGGCCACTCAGCTCGTGGACCGTCGGGTTGTCACACGATGGCTCTGCCTTCTGCGGGCAGTAGAGGACGGAGTGCTCACCGGGAGGGCAGTTGGCTGAAGGGAGAAAAAATAAATTTTGGTAAATAGTTCATAGTGAGGTCCAAGACCATCAGTGTAGTGTTTTGGGCTCATAATTATTAAAAACTTCTGCACGCGACTTGGTCAAGTCAAGTCTCTCTATAATATAAATCAAAGTCGCTTCCCGCCGTCTGTCTCCCTATACTTAGTTCTTTTATACTACGCAGCGGATATTAAAGTTTTTATCAATAGACAGAATGATTAAAAAAGAAGGTTAACACGGATAGAATATTACGCTTCGACCAACGGGAGCGGAGCAGTATGCAAAGACGTAACTGAACGTAGGTGTCATCGGTACTAGCGACTTGCCCACGATTTCATCGGCGTGGCTTATTATACCCGCATTAAGTAACGTCTATCGTGACTGCTCTGCTCCCGTGCGTTGTGGTGTGATGTTATATAGCCTATGTTACTTAGAAAAAATTTAGCTATCTATTGGTTTAAAAAATGGTTAAAATCGGTCCAGTAGTTTTGGAGCTTATTCGTTACAAAAAAAAAAAAAAAAATCTTTCCTCTTTATAATGTTATTATAGTAATAGTATATTATAGTATAGACTAGCTTGTGCTCGCGACTTCGTCTGCATAGTTTTTTCACTTGCATTATGTCTGGTTACAGCTGCGCACTTATTGGTTGTGGCGTGATGTTGCCTATAGCCTTCATCGATAAATAAACTATCCAACACAAAAAAGATTTTTTCAATTCCAACCAGTAGTTCCTGATATTAGCGCGTTCAACCAAACAAACAAACTCTCCAGCTTTACAATATACGTTCAGATAAAAAATGCATACCAGTAGGGAATCCCTGACCCTTCACCATCATGACACTGACAGCTACCACCACAAAAACGAACACAGTCTTCATTTTAACAGTTATGCTTCTTCCAAGATCAACTAGGTACTGATGAAGATCGAAGTATCAAGCCTTATTTATACTACTTCCATTCTTGAGGGGAAGAACTGACTTTAAGGAAAATGGAAACAACAAATGTTATAACCCGTTCCACTTTTACAACATTGCATACAATTACCATACATACCATCACGCCTGTATTCCCCGAAGGGTTAGGCGGAGGTATAACAATGTACACCCACAGTTCGCAGGTATGTTTTAGATCCCATGCAATAGGGGCAGGCCTATTGCCATTAACCTGGCAAAAATCCTAACTCCGAGAATTTTATAGAAAACGCCCAATAACACTTTTTGCTCGACCCTGGAATCGAACCCAAGACCTCTAGCGAAGCAGGCGCGCTTAGGACCACTAGGCCAACGAGGCAGTAACAATACAATTAGCTGTTTGTCATAGTGACAGCTTTTGCATGATTATGCGTTCGATGACCAGATGGTCCAGTTTAAAAACCAAGTTATAAAGAAGAAGAGTGAGGAATAAGGTTTTACGAGAACGTTGCGGAGTAAAAGAGGATGTAGTGATGGATTGCCTGATTTTGTGTTTCCAAGAAATATTTTATTGGGTCTTTCCATTACAAAGTGATGGAGGGATAATTGGACGTGTGTAAATTTAAAACAATCAAAAACATTGCCTAACTTTTCCCAAAAAATATTTTAAAAACTTTATTTTGAAGTCTACGCGGACAAAGTCGGAGGCAGACGCTAGTTATCCATAGCGGTAATTAAATATTAATGGGGACTATAACACGAAACAATAAATCAGTGACGTATGGTATGACGTCATATAACCAGTTTCGTCACGTGAAGGGGGAATTACTTCGGGCTAAATAGAATTCTTAGCTGTCATCAATAATGTGACAATATTTCCTTATTACCTAAGTTAATTTGTTTCAATTAACAATTACCGTATCAATTAGATACGGTATTATTTACAACTCATCTTTATTTATTTATTTTAGGTAGCCAACAATTATTTACACAATACATTATAAATAATTACCTAATAGTGCAATAATCACTTTTACATATTACGTATCACAATTATAAACTATAATAAATTAATGGTATCTAATAAAATAAATAAAAATAAAAATCAAATCCATTTAATTCAGGTTCTACCATAATAAAATTACACATTTACGATACGATAAAAAGTATCCTATGTGTTATTCCACACTACAATCTGTCTCAGTGCCAAATTTTATCTAGATCCGTTCAGCCGTTTAAGCGTGAAAGAGTAACAAACATTCACACATCCATCTATGTATCCAACCTCACAAACTTTCGCATTTATAAATTAGCAAGACTGTAGGTAAGTATGTTAATATGATAAGTCAATTCATTTAAATAGATAATCACTAATTGTATCACACGGGCGAAGTCGTGTGCAAAAGCATATAGGGTAGTATATTATTTTTCGTGTGCGCGTTTTTTCTAGGCCCACAAGTCAGTCTGGTGTTAAACTTTCCTTCGCCCTTACAATCACTTAAACAGGACCAATACACCTACACTCCACCCCCCAACTACCCTCTGACCATGTATCTCGACCATCTGATCTCACTATAAAAAGGACAAATAAAAAAAAAACTATACATCTTTTACAGCATGACACAAGTTAAAAGTTGCATTCGGCAAGATTCGTCAAACACGATCACTTCCGAAGTAACACGACTTGATACTTGGGCAGGTTTTAATAAAGCCGGGAACGTCGTGTCTGGAGAGATGATAAACGATTTCTAATTACTAGTTTTAAGTGAAGTGGAAAGATGAAATTCTGTGACTAAAAATATTATGAATAAATGTAAATCGATGCAGAGCTAAAGGAAGGCCAAAGAAAAATGAATGAAGAATTATATGAATAAAAGGCATGGTGATAGCATGACGGTTGACTGTGCCGAATGGATGATGGAACAAGGGCAGGAGTCCTCCTGCCCATTGTCTGATGGTCCTTCATTTTGGTGCTTCTACAGAACCTTCAGAGCGACGACGTTGAGTCAAGAATTGGACAGGCGCAGCAAAGGACAAACAATAATAGAAAAAGCTAGGAGAGGACTTTAATCAAGAAAGCACCAATAAAAACAAAATAGAATCAATAAAAACTAAATACACACATGACAATTTATTAAAAATGTAAACAGGAATACTCAGTTTTAAAATTATAAAATTGGTTTTGAAAATAAAAAGGCTATTTTATAAATTTGAAATACTAAGTAATACTAATTTTAACTGAAGATTTGCTCAGTGGCAGCACGGAGTTTGGAAGTTGGTGGTGTGACACCCCCGTGCCTCAGAAAGTACGTAAAGCCGTTGGTCCCGGCTGTCATTCGTAGATCTTTGACAGTCGTTACGGATAGTCAGAAGCCAGGAAGTCTGACAACCAGTCTAACCAAGAGGTATCGTGTTGCCCAGTAACTGGGTTGTGGAGGTCAGATAGGCAGTCGCTACATGTAAAACACTGGTACTCATCAGCATCCGGTTATACTGGAAGCCGACCCCAGCATAGTTGGGAAAAGACTAAGCAGATAATGATGACCAAGTAATACTAATTTTGGTTCTTCATGTCGGCTAGGATGTAACCTCTATCTTGTGCCGTCCTATACCATTATACCACAACAAAACACAGCGGTTTAGGGTTGGGCTACAGAAACTTTTTGCAGCGAGAGGGTTGGGACAAAAGGTGGTATTAATTTTACGAGTTCTCGTAAAAATGAAACGGTAAACAAGAAGATAAGGTTTAAACTGTTTTTCGTGTTCCCTGTTTGCTATTTTTGCAAAAAGGCAAGTTGTAATTGAAAAAATTGGTTTTTTTTCGGCTTATCTTTGTGGTGTTTGTAGTGATAACAAGAATTTTCTATGTAGGAAACACCATGGTTTGAATTTCCGTAGGTTCCTCTTCCTTCTTCCTTTACAATGTTTTGTTATAATAATTCTACATCGCCGCGTCTCATGCATATGGTTGTGCGTTTGTCACCGAATATGGTAAAGAATAGTAGCCGCCACGAGTCGTGAGAACAAACGTCAAGTTGATTTTTGCGTTTTTGGGCTCGCTGCCCCAAAACACTCGAAAACAAGCCCAAATATCCAAAAAATAACTTGACGTTTGTGCTCACGACTCGTGGCGGCTAGATTACAAATGTGACTTTTTCTTTTTTCACAATATGTAGGTACTTTCTAAGTTTATCTTGGACATCACAGTCATCAGCGAAGAAAAACAGTAAAAGCCTATGCTTCGCAGTCGGACAACAATAAATAGGCTGGTATTATTATTATACTAAGTGTTTAAAATATCGCATTTATTTCTGAAAAATATAACTGGCCAAGTGCGAGTCGGACTCGCACACACGAAGGGTTCAGTACAACACACAGAAAGAATATTTGAATGTATTGTTATAGCGGCAATAGAAATAAATATACACTTTGTAACTAAATCAACTCTCTAATCAATAACCATTTATTATCTGTGTAACATTCATCTACTTATAGCTAACACACAGACGTATGGACACCTGAGGCTTAGCAATACGGTCCCGTTGGCACCCTCGCGTACGGAACCCTAATAAAGATTACAATATTAAAACTAAAACCGAGAATTTTCATTTCCACAACACAATCCGATCAGGGAATCTAATGCTCAAGTCGAATTAACTACAATCGAATAGTTGGCGTATTAATTAATTTAACAGTTCAAACATTTCAGTTAATGGTATTAACTGACAGGTTTGTCCGTGGGGCAGTAGAGTAGTTTATTAATAACCGTCGCACCTGGGGATCAGGGAACTTTGTGACGCACGTGCCACTGGACCCGTCCTTCTGACTTTACTTGGGGATATTCCTGGTATAGTTAAAGGGTTTTGATACCCTTTTTGATGATGAAAATCAAATCAAACCAAATCTCTTTATTGCATTCATGTGTATATTTAATTGTTATGATTAGGTAAATTCCAACATGAAACCCGGTTTAGTAAGGTTAAATATTTTATTTTATTTTATTTATTTGGGAAAATAAACAGTTACACATTACATATTTCATAGTATTAAAATAATTACAGAAGGTGTTTAAATGTGTAACCAACGGCATTTCCCACAGAATATAGGCAGAAAATATTTTTAAAAACGTCATGCAATGAATTTAATATACCTACAAATAATTAATTAAAAAGAAAAACAAAAATTAATATAACAAATGAACAACCACAATTTACAAAAGAAATATACAACAATATAGATTATTTAGTGAGAGTTTCTACGATAATTCTTTTAAACTGAACAGCGGAGAGGACAAATATATTAATATAGTTAAAGTACTCGTTGTAGTTACTAGTTAGTCTGCGCAGAGGCGCACGTAGTCCTGCATTAGTGCGGCATGAAGTGACGGCAAACACAGACCGCATGCGCGCTCCACGACATACTGTAGTTCTAGGCACTATGTCATTTATTTTATTCCGTGTTTCAATACAGTCGTTTTTTTTTTTTGCGGGGTGGGATGTCATCAAATAACTTCTCCCGCCCTGAGCGGGGCGGGAGGGAGTGTCAGAATTTTAATGACTAAAACCCACCCATGTTCCTTCTTGTGCCCTTTGCGTTTCGGGGGCGCGGTATCTCTTACGAACAACCCGCAGCCCCGGCAGGCATCGGCCCTCAGTGGCCCCTTTCTCTTGCTGATATCTCTTTGAGGCGCGCGTGGAACACGAACGCGCCGTCGACACGGCCTGTCGTTGTTTGAACGTAAGGACGGTGAGCTACCCATTGCTCACCGTCCACAGGCCCGTATCTACGGTGGCCGGGAGTCGTCTCGCGGCTCCCGACGCCCGGAGCGTCTACCGCGGCGGCTGGGACGCGAGAACCTCTGTCTCAGCCGTCCCGCCGCCTCCTAGTCATAAACGTTGCTACAAAGATCGAACAAGAATACTGTCTCTGGAGGAGTGTGCGTCTAGACTTTAAATCCGGTAGATTATATTTTTTAAGCAAATTATCATAAGGTATGTAAGTGCGAAAGCATCGGAAATGCATGGCTTTTCAAAATTTCTTTTGTACGTTTTCTATATACTCTGAGTATTTAATTTTGTATTCCCCGAAGGGTAAGGCAGAGGTGTACCAATGTACACCCACAGTTCGCCGGTATGTTTAAGTCCCCTGTAATAGGGGACGAGCATATTGCCATTAACCGGGCACAAATCCTAACTCCGAGCTGCCACTGAGAATTTCACAGAAAACCCCAATAACACTTTTTGCTCTACCTGGGAATCCAACCTAAGACCTCTAGCGTAGCAGTCGCGCTTAGGACCACTAGGTTAATGAGGCAGTTCTGTAATTAGTAGGATTATGATGTTCAAAAGTGCCTTTTATGGGTCTAATTGAAAACATACTTTATTGAAAATATTGTTACGCTTGAATATTTAAGCCCAGACAAACCGTAAAATTAACAAAACACAGTCACAAAGCAACAAAATCTAACGTTTCTAAACAACATTAGGGTCGAACGTCTCAACAGTACCGGGAATCAGGCAATCACAGAAAACGCGTCTAGTTAGGAACTTCCAAAACTATTATAATTGGCATTGGGTCCATAGAGGCGCGCATTGAATTTAATTACGTACACAACTTTGCCCGACATTTAGCGTTATTGCTACTGTAAATACTAGATTATTGCTAACGTTTCTATTTCTATTATGGGTTATTAGGGAGAGAATTATGAAGAGGTTTTTTGGGTTATTCAAACAGTAAGTACAAAAGTGATCGTGTTGGCCGATAACTGGGTTATGGAGGTCAGAACATAGTTGGAAAAAGGCTAGAGTTAGTACAAAATTGTTCGCTTGGATTTGATTACTACTTTCTACCCGTGACCTCTACCGCTGGGTTTTATTCACTAACGTTAAGTTACGCCTTTGATTACTGCTCCGCTCCTGCCTACATATTCCTCTTGAATCTGGCTATCATACATACACACATAAACTTACGCCTTTTTTCCATGGGGGTAGGCAGAAACCACAGAACGCCACCTGCTACGATCCTTACATACTTCTTTCGCCTCGTCCACGTTCATACATCTGTTCATACAAGCACGCCGGTTACAAGTACTGGGCACCCGACCTTTCTGAAGAACCTCACCAATAAGATCAGGGTAGGTCTTTCTAGGGCGTCCTCTCCCGGCGTTGCCACTCACATCTGACATATATATCCATTTTTTTAGTCGCCTTTCACTCATCCTCTCAACATGACCGATCCATCTAAGCATACTCTTTTCTTTGTCACTATATCCTCTTCTCACTCATCTCTTTTAATCTGGCTATCAGACACAAATTATTGAAACAGTAAGCTTCGTACAAAAGTCTTCGCTGCGAGTTGATTTCCAAATTGATAAGACAAACTAATATAAAGGATTTTTGGATCTAATTAATAGTCTGGTATTATTTTATGATAGTTTGTGATTTACAAAATCACTAGCTTTGGCCGCAACTTCGTCCGCGTACAAAAAAAGCAGCTCATGTCCTTTCTCGGGATACAAACTCACCCCGTAACAAATTTCATCAAAATCGGTTCAGTTGTTTAGTCGTGACAGACAGACAAGCTTACATTCGTAAGCATGTATAATACTAATAAAAATAATGGAAGTATAGATAAGTTTTAAAATCATTTATTTCAATTAGACCATTATAAGGCACTTTTGTCAATCAATTAAAACGTAAAATAAAAAATATTAAATCTAGGTGCCCATTCCAAAAGGTAGTTTCGTATGGAGAAGAACAGGCAAGAAACTCCATACATATTCTTTTAAAATATATCTCACAATAAGTTATTCAGTTACATTAATACCATAAAAGAATATACTAATGTCAAAATGATCTATCTAAATATATATAACTCAAAGGTGACTGACTGACTGACATAGTGATCTATCAACGCACAGCCCTAACCACTGGACGAATCGGGCTGAAATTTGGCATGCAGGTAGATGTTATGACGTAGGCATCCGCTAAGAAAGGATTTTGATCAATTCTACCCCCAAGGGGATAAAATTGGGAGTGAAAGTTTGTATGAAACTTTGTCAATTTTAAACCGATCGGGCTAAGACTTTGCATGCATAAATCTACTATGACGTAGGCATCCCCTAAGAAAGGATTTTGATAAATTCCACCCCATAAAGGGATAAAATAGGGCATGAACAGATAGCTGATGTTATAAGAAGTAACTTAAGCTTACTTTAATTAAAAAAAGAGGGGTATGCGAAAACAAAATTAAAACCAATAAAATAGTGAACGCGAACAAAGTCGCGGGCATCAGCTAATCAGCTAGTCAGCTAAATTAATTGCAATATTTACCAACTTGAAGTGTCGTTTATGGCTTTTTGGTGGATATTATTGTCGTATCCGAATTTTAGTTACTTTTTAAAGAAATTAAAACACTCCTATACACTATCCTATTACCAATACCAGAGAATATTGCAAATTTATTATCCAACCAATACAATTGTACACAAAGACAAGATATTCCGTTTATTTCCACAGAGATTTGTCGCTTGCAAATACTTGCAAGATCTGAGTGGATTGTCAAGTTTCCCGTTCAGTAGATAATAGGGAATGTAAGAAGCTATGTATTACTAATATTGAATAACATACCATCACGACTGTATTCCCCGAAGGTTTAGGCAGAGGTGTACACCCACAGTTCGCCGGTATGTTTAGGTCCCATGTAATAGGGGGCGAGCCTATTGCCATTAACCAGGCAAAAATCCTAAGTCCGAGCTGCTACTGAGAATTTCATAGAAAAACCTAATAACACTGTTTGTTCGACCTGGGACTCGAACCCATGACCTCTAGCGAAGCAGTCGCGCTTAGGACCACTAAGCTAATGAGGCAGTCAGTTAAAGGAAATAGAAATAAATAATTCTAACCTATTATAATTTACGGTTAATGGCAATAGTCTCGCCCCCTACTACATGAGACCTAAACATACCGGGGAACTGTGCGCTCTCTGTACAAAGTTAAGAGTAACATCACCGGAGCGGCATGGTGACTTCTGCTGAAACGAGCTGCGTGCTTTGCTGAATCCTAGGCCGGACGTAAACACCGATAAGATGGAATCAAACATCACCATGGGAACAATAGCGCTCTCATGAACCATGGAAGCGTTGTGACGAATGTCAGGACTATATGGGCACTTCTTGGGAGGCCTTTGTAAGAGGCGGTCGATCTATATTTTTATCCTTTGTCTTGTGAAAAGTAATATAATGTTATATGGTTACACAGTGGTTTTAATTAATACAAAGTTAATTCACTAAGTACATATTATACAGTTTACACTGCCTAACCCTTCGGGAAATGCAGGCGTGACGGTATGGTATGTTATATAACTCCTTTCTAGTAGGTCTGTATTAATTAAAAACAGAAATATTCCGAACTATTTACATAACTTACAGATAGTAGGCAGGTATACAAACGGAAGATAGCAGAATTTCTGAAGCAAATTGTTGTAGAATTTAATTAAGGAACTGTTGTAGTCGTAAATATCTCAGGATAGAAGTTACTGTTGTAAGGTGAATGTTTTTCAATTCGATAAAGAAATGTAAGACAGCCTGTATTCCCCTAAGGGTTAGGCAGAACTGTACCAATGCACACCCACAGTTCACCCGTATGATTAGGTCTCATGTAATAGGCGGCGAGCCTATTGCCATTAACCGGGCATAAAACCTAACTCCGAGTTGCTACTGAGTATTTTATAGAAAAACCCAATAACACTTTGCTCGACCTGGGAATCGAACCCAGAACCTCTAGCGTAGCAGTCGCGCTTCGTACCACTAGGCTAACGAGGCATCTATATAAATACATAAAAATTAGTATCTCTTTGTAATATCAAAATAACAGCTTTATTACAAAATAAATAATAATGAATATTTTTACGGCACGTACATACGAAAAAAGAGCTAACTAAATAAATAAATGCTCCTTGAGTAAACGTATTATTGCTCGAGCCTTCTCTGTACGAGAAGAGTATTAATCCTGGATAATGTAGACACTCACTGAGCCCAAAAAACGTAAATAAAATCCTTCAATTCAAAAAGACGAAATATAATACATACCATTACGAACCGTCCCACAATTGAACCATTACTTAACAAATTTTATCGTATTTTATCTCAGAAAGTGATTTTCACACGCATAGGTACGTATATAATTTAAAAAGATGTCACATTTTCACGACATCTAAGAATACAAAGTAATGGCGCCGAAGCGCTTCGAAGCTCTGAAGGTTACAAACTTATTTATGCTGAATCTTTTTTTATTATTTTCCACTTTAGTAGGTACGAGATTATGAATACTGAGATGTGACATTGTATTTAAATTTTTTATAAGATTTTGCTTTGTGAAGGAGCTCGTCCGGGGAAGTGCTACCACTGTTCTTATTTCTGCCGCAAAGCAACGTTGCTGTGTACCAGTTTGAAGAGTATGGGTGTCGGTGTAATGTGCCTATAGGCACATGACACATTTCAACTATGAATCTGGGATGGCAACGCATTTGCAAGGACTCTGGTATTGCAGATGTCTATAGGTAGCGGTGACCACTTAACATCAGGTGGGCAGCCGCGTCGGCTTGTTTGCCATTCAACGGATTCTTCTACTGCTGTTCTTTTAGGCATAGAGTGAGGCCATACGAACGTCATTTTGTGAGCCGCGTAATTTACATTCATCAGAGACTGACAACTCAGTTTGCGTTGGTGTGAAGCAAACAGGACTTTTGTATGAAAAAGAATAAGCGAACTGACAAAATTCGTACTTCTGGATACGGTTCACATAGCTAAGACTTCAGGATTTCTATCAGATTTCTCTCTCTGTGGCCCTAACACCTGGCAGCTTGGACCCTGTTCCCAATAACGGTAAGCTACTAAGTTTTAACTAGCGACCTGCCCGCGACTTGCGCGACTTATTACACCCGCGCTAAGTTACGCCTTTCGTTACTGCTCCGCTCCCGGTGGTCGTAGCGTGATGTTATACAGCCTATGTTACTTACGGTGAATGTAGCTTTGTAATAGTGAAAGAATTTCTGAAATCGGCGCAGTAGTTTTTGAGTTTATTCATTACAAACACACACCTCCCTCTCGCCTCGTTAGCCTAGTGGTCTAAAGCGCGACTGCTTCGCTAGAGGTCTTGGGTTCGATTCCCAGGTCGAGCAAAAAGTGTTATTGGGTTTTTCTATGAAATTCTCAGTAGCAGCTCGGAGTTTGGATTTGTGCCTCGTTGATGGCAATAGGCTCGCCCCCTATTACATGGGACCTAAACATACCGGCGAACTTTGGGTGTACAGGTACACCTCTGCATAACCCTTCGGGGAATACAGGCGTGATGGTATGATGTCAAAAATACAAATCTTTCCTCTTTATAATTGTAATGTAGATTGTCAAAAATAATTAAAAAACAAATGAATATATGAAATAATAATACAAGAATACCTAAACAGTTCCAGACTATATTGTCGCATCTACCTTTTTTTTATTCTATGTCCCCTTCCCTTACGCAATTCACGCCCAATTTGACAGCGTGTGTGGGCGCAACAAAAAGTTTAATGCTCTTAACGCATGGTGCTCACTTAACTCGATTCAAAGTGAACTTCCTCTTCAATTGGAGGCCAGGAAATGGGCGAGAAAACAGTTTTTGATTGAGAGAATCGGGGAATGTGGAAGAGAGATTGAAAGATCATGCGGATCCCTTCTCACGATCAGGATTGGAAATAACTAGATGAAAATAGTTAGTTAAACATATCCTTTAATTATAAAAATATCACCGACCTCGGTGACTACTTCGGTAGCCTAGTGGTCCTAAGCGCGACTGCTACGCTAGAGGTCTTGGGTTCGATTTCCAGGCCGAGCAAAAAGTGTTATTGGGTTTTTCTATGAAATTCTCAGTAGCAGCTCGGAGTTAGGATTTGTGCCCGGTTAATGGCAATAGACTCGCCCCCTATTACATGGGACCTAAACATACCGGCGAACTGTGGGTGTACATTGTTCCACCTCTGCCTAGCCCTTTGGGGAATACAGGCGTGATGGTATATGTTATAAAAAATTAAATATCTTCTACCGAAATTATATTTAATGAAGACTGGTTAAGTATGCAAGAGATAATGTAGTGCACAAGTGTGTGTGCAAACACAGGTACATTCCCTCTTACCTCACTGACCGTCACCGATGGAAAGGCAAGACGATACGACCGGGGAGAAATCAGGTTGCAGCCCCCTTTGGTCCTACACCCTGATCTCTCCCCAGTCGTGCCTATACCTTGGAAAGCATATAAAGCCGTTTTTTTCCGGGCCACGTGGTATCACACCACCAATTCCCAAACTCCAGACTGCACCTGAGAAATTCGTAACGGAAGTCGAATAAAACTATGCATAATATAACATAGCTGCCTCGGTAGCCTAGTGGTCCTAAGCGCGACTGCCCCGCTAGAGGTCTTGGGTTCGATTCCTAGGTCGAGGTAAGTGTTATTGGGTTTTTCTAAGAAATTCGCAGTAGCAGCTCGGAATTAGGATATGTGCCCGGTTAATGGCAATAGGCTCGCCCCTTATTACATGGGACCTAAACATACCGGCGAACTGTGGGTGTTCTTTGGTACACCTCTGCCTCACCCTTCGGGGAATACAGGCGTGATGGTATGTTGTGTGTTGATGGTACGCTATGCATAATCTGGAAATGAAAACCTACGCTCAGCAGTCGCATTTGCTAACAAGATACCAAAGGGGCAGCTTGTTCTACCCGCTTGCTTAAAAGCCACACCCGCACATTATTCCTACCCAGTGGTAAATTCGCGATCGTTTGTAGATTACTCCGTTCAATATGTTTGTTTATTTTCGCGAAATGAACACGGAGTGCCGAGGGTTTAGCTACAAATCCAACCACGTTTTAACATACGAATCTTTTAGACAGAAAGTCGTAAATTCTTCTTCAAATCCTGCAAAAGAATGAGCTTTTTCGCTTTTTTTGGAAAGTGAAATAGTGTTGCGTGAGTTTTTGGCTTATTGCTAATAAAATACGAGTTGTAAGTGATAGGACAGATTACATAACCGGTGACTATGCATACTGCCTATCCAACTAAGTAACTTAAAGCAAAAATTATTCCACGGAAAGGAGTTATTGTTTGGTGTAAAAAAAACAGTTTTTTGGTAGCTTTTTTTTTACTGATGGGAAATCATAAAATGACTTCCCCGCTGGGCGGGGCGGGAGGGAGTGTCAGACGTTTACTGACTTAAACCCATCCATGTTCCTTCTTGTGTCCTTTGCGTTCCAGGGGCGCGGTATCTCCTACGAGCAACCCGCAGCCCCGGCAGGCATCGGCCCTGAGTGGCCCCTTCTAAAATTGCTGACATCTCTTTAAGGTGCGTGTGGAGCACTACTGAGAATTTCATAGAAAAACCCAATAACACTCTGCTCGACCTGGAAATCGAACCCAAGAAGTCTAGTGTAGCAATCCCGCTTAAGACCACTAGACTAACGTGGCAAAGATACAGTAGAAATATGTTTGTTATTATAAAATCAAATTAATTTCCTCCCTTCATTACAACATTGAAAAT
Source organism: Caradrina kadenii (assembly GCA_947462355.1). Classification (NCBI taxonomy): domain Eukaryota; kingdom Metazoa; phylum Arthropoda; class Insecta; order Lepidoptera; family Noctuidae; genus Caradrina; species Caradrina kadenii. The sequence goes on along the minus strand of OX381690.1, from coordinate 11,106,976 downwards.
AACAAAATATTCCACCATTCATACAATTTATCTCACAAAACATAAATTCAAAGAGCAAAATTCCTTTCACATATTTTCTTAACAAAAAAATCTTAATGAGCTCTCAATTCAACGAATCAAAATACTCGTCATGCCAACGTTGAATTCGGGAATGGAACGTCTTTCCGAAAATCAAATCAGCCAATCAGAGGCGCGCCTGTAAATACGTCATCAATCATGGCGGCTTAAATTCCGTTGGCCATTGAGTTTATTTATTTAAACGCCGCGTCATTTTGTCTGTGCATTTAGTTATTCAAGACAGGAATCGAATTATGGGCTTCTGTTGTTATGTTGATAAAAATGGAGTATTTTCTTTTTATTTTGGTTCATAACCTAGTAGTTTTATAATAACAGAAATAGCACTTCAGTCATATAATTCAGTTTATTCTGTTAAAACAAACCAACCAACGTCAAAATTTCTTCTATTTTTCGAGACACTTTTTACACGACTGCGTCAGAAGGGTATTCCAATTCGGTTTAAATCTATGTATGTATTCTGAAGATATGTTTTGGATGTACATTATACTGTTATTACTGGATAGTAAATGTTACACATTCGACATATATTTATTGAAATATTGTGGGTTGGTTCTTTTAGCCAGAACTTAACACAATTATGATTTACCAAGAAAGGTTTTAAAGATAAAAGGTCGTTCAATTTCAATGCTGATGAAAGCCTCCCGGCCTTATTTACATATTTTATTCAAAACTCAAGACAGTCCATTACAATCACGTGAAATATTACCATCATACACACACACACAGTAGAAACTTTACGATGCCGCAGACATTTACAACATCAAACAGTACAACATGGAATTCTTAAGCTATTCAAATATTCAAAAAGCAAATGGCGCCTATAAAATGTTTGAACAATGGCAGAATACTTCCTACGGAAGACGAGGACCTCTTAAAAATTGCATTAAACATTTACAAATGGATCCCCAAGCGTTCGTGACGTCAAAATAATCGGTGTTCTAAAAATGAAATGCCCGCCGAAACACGTAGGTGAAATTCAAGATGGCGGCGCTTGATCAAATAAGGTTTTGTTTTGGAGATTCGCTAATTGCATGTTTGGACGTTGCTGCATTATTTTATGAAAAACGTATCTGAACTCTTTTAGTTCTGTGGTATCGAAGTCCTTAATAGTTTTTCAACGGACTTGCCCGTAAAATGGCTCTTCTTGCACCGCGATTAGGGTCACAATGCGGTGAAATACGTGTAGGTATCAATTAGAGTTATTGATATATATTTGATTATACGTTTTTGTTAGTATAACTACTTATTTTATCATAACATAACAACATACCGTCACGCCTGTATTCCCCAAAGGGTTAGGCACAGGTGTACCAATGTACATCTACAGTTCCCCGGTATGTTCAAGTCCCATGTAATAGGGGGCGAGCCTTTTTGCTCGACCTGTCGAACTCAAGACCTCTAGCGTAGCAGTCGTGCTTAGAACGACTAGGCTAACGAGGTAGTTACTAATACCAGTAGTTACTATTTAGGTAATATTTAGGTGTACAAAAATAACAACACACCAGATTTGTTTAAAATACACTAAAAACAAAAACAATATGTTTCGCTGATAGACAATAATGGCGGAACATTAAAATGCGCGCGTATAATTGAATTTTGTTTGCATAATACCAGTTACTTGATGCTCGTATTAATATGCAAAATTCTGACGGGGTTCGCGAAAATCAGTTGCTACGTTATGAACTAATACCGATCGTATGGTGTTCATTGATAATCAGGTTTAGTTTAAGAGGTTTGAAACTTTATGTTGTGGTATATACAGTTTATTTTGCCTTGTTTTAGAATGGTTATTTTATTGTGTCGGTAACTAAAAATTGATAAAGGTGCCTAACCATAAGAGCGTCCACAATACTGTTACATTTCAAGACAGACAATAACTGAATAACTTTTTTGGTGATTGCCAGCTTGTTGTGTTGTTTTTCTGCGGAATTTATTCGAAATACTCACCGCGGCCCTGGAACGCAAAGGATAGGTTTTAGTCAGTAAGAGTCTGACACTCCCTACCGCTGCGCCCAGGGCGGCAAAAGCCATTTGACGATTTTCCATCTTTAAAAAAATAAAATGACTCGTCTAAGACGCATGGTTCCGTAAGAAAGAGACACCTCTATAACTGTAAACAGCGGTAAGCCGGCGACTTGTGAGAGGTGCACCCTGGGGAAATAAGACGAGGCACACCTCTATTTGTCTCTTTGACCTCCAGGCGAAGCAGGATGTAATGTTTCTTGGAAACAAGATGATCGAGTGTTGTCTTCTAGTAAGGGGACTAACATTTTCATAAGTGTAATGGAATTTGGTTATTATGTGTTAGCGTATAGGTGTCCTTTTTGGGTGAGACGTGGTCGGGTTAAAAGAAGTACGGTGACGCGGTACCAATTGTTTATTTAAATTAAATAATTATATTTATATGTATTAACAGTTTATTAGACACATTACAATAACATACCATCACGCCTGTATTCCCCTAAGGGTTAGGCAGAGGTGTACCAATGTACACCCACTGTTGACCGGTATGTTTTAGGTCCCATGTAATAGGGGGCGAGCCTATTGCCATTAACCGGGCACAAATCCTAACTCCGAGATGCTACTGAGAAATTCCTAATGGAAAAACCCAATACCACTTAATCTGGGAATCGAACCCAGGACCCCATGCTCATCAGTCGCGCTTGCAACCACGAGACCCACGGGGCAGTTTCCACACACACACACACAGTTTGTTTGGACAGTTTGTTTGCAAAGACGCATTAGTCTGTATTAAAGAAATCGAATTGAATTAGGTTACGTATTTGGTTACTGCTCCGCTTCCGTGTGTCGTAGCGTTATATTATATACATAATAGGCTATTCCTCATGAATCTGGTTATCATATACACAAAGAATTTTGACAATTCGACTGTTACTTCTAGAGATTGGCACGTTTAAACAAAAAACTTAGCTTTATTACATATTATCACACCTGTATTCCCCGAAGGGTTAGGCAGAGGTGTACCAATGTACCTACACCTACAGTTCGCCGGTATGTTCAGGTTCCATGTAATAGGGCGCCAGCCTATTGCCATTAACCGGGCACGAATCTTAGTTCCAAGCTGCTACTGAGAATTATTACATTTGTATACATAGATTAGATTTGTATGAAATGCTCTGTCGGTACAGTTCTCACAAGAAAACAATGATTAATCTTGATAAATAACTTTCCCCAAACAGCAATTACAAGGAACAAAACCGTTAAATATTCCAAAATGGTAAAATCGATTGCATTTGGAGCGAATCTATCATACATACCACAAACTGTCAGACTGACAGCTAACTAACCTTCTTCCAATAGTCAACCTTAGTGCCTAGACAATAAAGATGTGGAAGTGTTGTGTGGAGTGCATGAAGGTTTGTGAAATGAAGCCATCTGTCACAAACTGAGAACTATTGAATCTATTGCCGGTTTTGATTTATAACTAAGATCAGAATGATCAATTGTAATCAAATCTTTGAAAAACTTCGAAGCTTTGAGTTTGTTGTCATTTTGTATTTTGTTGCATGACGTAGGACGTTGACTGCCCCGTTGCTCTCGTGGTCGCAGGCGCGACTGATGAACATGGGGTCCCGGGTTCGATTCCCAGGTCGGACAAAAAGTGTTATATTGGGGTTTTACAGTAGGTTTTGCTCAGTAGCAGCCTGGAGTTTTTAAGTTGATAGTGTGGCACTCCCGTTCCCTCGGAAAACACGTAAAGCCGTTGGTCCCGGCTTTCATTCGTAGATCTTTGACATTCGTTACGGATAGAAGTCAGGAAGTCTTACAACCAATCTAACCAAAAGGTATCGTGTTGCCCAGTACCTGCGTTGTGGAGGTCAGATAGGCAGTCGCTCCATGTAAAACACTGGTAGTCAGCTGCATCCGTTTAGACGGGAAGCTGACCCCAACATAGTTGGGAAAAGGCTAAGTAGATCATGTTGTATAACGTAGGACTATGAACTAAATCAATTTATTAACTAGCTTTTGCCCACGACTTCGTCTGCGTACTTTAAAATAGTTATCTACTTTGTTTTCAACGTCTTGAACGGGTACAATTAGTGTTTAGATTCTGTCCAAGTAACTCAATTTTTGTCAACCAAATTACGAAAAGACGAAATTTTAAGTGACACACACAAACATACAAATTGTTTTATCTATAAAATAATCATGGAAAAAAAACTACTAAGTAATTAGGTTTAGTTACGCCAAAACGAACCGAGCCAGATCCAAATTTCACTTGTAAAAAGATTTCGGATATTTATTTCTGATTAATTTTGAATCGATACGAAACATTAATTTTCGACAAACTTCAAACTTTTATTGCTAAATAGGTAGTAAAGCAAATTCATAAATATAACATATCGAAATATTATGACGTTATTTTTTAAGAGATTGTAAGGTACATCACTTTGGTCATCCCAACCCCGAAGCCGTCAAAACAATACCCATAATAACAATTAAAGTTTAAATCATACTTTTAATTAATGAAATACTCTGTTTTCCAAAAGTTTGAGCTAAAACTAAAAATCTGAGAGTCACTAATTAATTGCCACCTTGCAAATTGGACTTGTCATCTGCAGATTTTTCTTCGGGCCTTACTAACTTAATTGAGTTTGTATAAGCCGGTCGCTCCGTGAATTAATTAATTATTAATTTCATATTTTTTACTTTTATTCTCTTTGTGGTTTGAAATGGTAAGAAGAATAGGGGTCAGGCGGGAACGGAGCAGCGGTATGCTCTGTTTTTATTTGTTAGTTGATATTGAACTAAAAACGTTCAAAATTAGAGTTGAAATTTCTATGCAAGATAGGATACACATCATAAAAACCGCTAAACATAGTTACATCATATTAGGTAACATACCATCACGCCTGTATTCCCCGAAGAGTTAGTCAGAAGTGTACCAATGTACACCCACAGTTCGTCGGTAGGTTTAGGTCCCATGTAATAGGGTGCGAGCCTATTGCCATTAACCGGGCACAAATCCTAACTCCGAGCTGCTACTGAGAATTTCATAGAAAAACCCAATAATACTTTTTGGTCAACCTGGGAATCCAATCCAAGATCTCTAGCGTAGCAGTCGCGCTTAGGATCACTAGGCTATAGAGGCAGTTCATATCAGGTCCCATTAAGAAAAAATGAGTAAGAAGGATTTGCCCTACAGTGGGACAATAAAAGGCTAATATTGTAAATTAATTTGTTATTAACTGCTGCACCGCTCCTATAAGTCGTAGCTTGATGTTATTTATGTACAAACCTTCCTCTCGAATCACTCTGTCTATTGATAAAAACGAATTTAAATCCGTAGAGTAGGTAAGAAGATATAAGCGTACTGAGGGACGTACGGAGGAACGACTTTGTATAATAAATACTATGCAGAGATTATATTAGATGAAAAGCTATAAATAGTTATAAAAACCGGCCAAGTGCGAGCCGGACTCGCGCATGAAGGGTTCCGTACCATTATCCATAAAAACGGCAAAAAAATCCCCTTTGTTGTATGGGAGCCCCCTTAAGCATTTGTTCTATTTTCATTTAATTATTTATTTTTTAAGTGAATTTATAACTCAACTATTTGTGAATATTTCAAGCGTCTACCTGTTGCCTTTATCAATATCGAGTAAAAACTAGCAAAAAAAATTACATTTGTTGTATGGGAGCTTCCCTCAAATATTTATTTTATTCTATTTTTTATTATTAGTCGCTATAGCGGTAACAGAAATACATCATCTGTGTTTTTGAACCGTCTTACTATCACGGTTCAAGAGATACAGCCTGGTGACAAACGGACAGACAGACAGACGGACGCACAGCGGAGTTTATTAATAGGGTCCCGTTTTACTCTTTGGGTACGGAACCCTGAAAAGAAAATACTCTGCTGAATTTTGTGGGAACGTTGACAATATCAAGGAAGACTAGCCAAGTATAAAGTAGTGGAGAGTATTAGACAAGGTCCTGTCAAATCAAGCGTCACTTATACCTCTCAAAACTCTATTACCAAATTCTAAAAAAAAAAAACCGAATACATTATGTCTAGACCAAGGAATAAATCAATTTAATGCTGAGTCATATTTTTCTGCCATTCTCAAATTGTACTTCAGTCCCTAACAATAAAAACTAAAATGCGGATGGATCGAACGCAATTTTCCAACGAATTAAACAGAAAGGATAAGCCGACTATTGCTATGATGGGAAAAAACTGCAATAATGCTAAACTGAGGTTATTACTACACAATATTGATAAATAAATATACCAGGATTGCAGAAAATTATATTGCTGTAATCTGTAGGGTAACCGTTTTTATTGTAGATAAAGAGTTTTGGGTAAAACCGGTTTTGAGTAGTCATCATCTTTTAAAATACTCTAGTCGGGAAATTAGAAATCAAATAAAGGGTCCAGCAATAATAAATAGAAGAAATACTGTTTTGTACGACCCAGCTTATAACATTCCAGATACAATAAAAATTAAACCTTCCGGCTCCATCATCAAACCAGTACTGAGACATCACTATATTGCATTGTCATGCAAATTGCACATTTATGCAAAACTTCAGCTCAATCGAACATCGGGAAGCTTCTGAAATTTAACTTGTAGGATTTGATTAGTCACAGACACCGCGGTAGGTGAAAATGAATACAAGCATTTACAAATAAAGATTAATCGCAACAAAAACAAAATACTATCTAAAAATAAACATCAAGTTCGAAATATAAAATCCATTCGTTCACCAGTCTAGTATAAAAAGTGGGAGTAAATCCTCGCCTTCGGGGATCTTCGATTGTTTAAACTTTAACGCTGGCCGGAAAGAATGAACGAACAAATTGTATCGGACGAGTCTCAGTGTGGTGTGAATGAAATTCTATAGTTTTGTGAAGCTAGTTATCTAAATTTTTACTTTAGAATTAAGGGGTTTCATATAACTGCCCCGTTCGTCTCGTGGTCGCAAGCGCGACTGATAAGCATGGGGTCCTGGGTTCGATTCCCAGGTCGGGCAAAGTGTTATTGGGTTTTTCCATTACGAATTTCTCAGTAGCAGCTCGGAGTTAGGATTTGTGCCCGGTTAATGGCAATAGGCTCGCCCCCTATTACATGGGACCTAAAACATGCCGGCAAACTGAGGGTGTACATTGGTACACCTCTGCCTAACCCTTCGGGGAATACAGGCGTGATGGTATGTTATGTTATGGGTTACATATACTTGACCGTTGGGAACACTCAAAGCAATAAAAAAACTCATTTTCTTAGGAGTGTTTATCATACATGACAATTTTAATCATTTCCCTACACTATGAATTTCGCCTGTATCGTGGGTGCGTTTACAAACGTATATACTCACATACACAAACAGAGAGACCCAAACCCACTGTCTGTAGGCCAAACAAATATATGTTTCGTGCGGGAATTGAACCCGTGACACGCAGCGCAGCTAACAATCGATCAACTACCGCGGTAACCGTGCCGGCGGCGGGTCGTGCTTCTTTTCGTATCATTTGACTTGTCTCAGGTGATCTCAGGAGATGATGCATGTCCTGTGATGGTCCTCAACATGGCAGGCTCCTAAGTCCCCGAAGTTTTAATAACCTCAATTTTGTAATTTTTTTTTTTTTTTGAATTGGGTGTACTCTTATGTCTAGTTTATGTCAAAAATAAGAAAATCGACAGTACCTAATATCAACAGGCACAATCAAAAAACAGTTACTAAATAAACCTACAAACAGAACTGCAAATATAATAACTGTCACAAGTAACCACTACGGACTCAAAACGTGAAGCTACTCGTATATTTGTGTAAAGGTGGTGTCACACCGGCGGCGGCGAGGCGAGGCGCGAAATGGATAGGCGAGAATTGAAATCACATAGACCGCGATCCTTTCATACCAAAAAACCGCCGTCTCCCGGGGGCTTAGTTTATGACAAGATACCATCATGCCTGCATCCCCCGAAAGGGTTAGGCAGAGGTGTACCAATGTACACCCACAGTTCGCCGGTATGTTTAGGTCCCAAGTAATAGGGGCGAGCCTATTGCCATTAACCGGGCACAAATCCTAACTCCGAGCTGCTACTGAGTATTTCATAGAAAAACCCAATAACACTTTGCTCGACCTGGGAATCGAATCTAAGACCTCTAGCGTAGCAGTCGCTTTTAGGACCACTAGGCTAATCACTAGGCGGGTTTATCAATTTTGCAAAGTAATGAATACTCTATTTATTCAACAATATAGTATGTGGTTTAATTTTGTATGAACCAATTCAATTCTCGCCTCGCACATTTTCGGCGTCCAGATTTTAAAGATTGGCGAGACACGAATTGATATATAAGGTTTCTTTTCATTTACCTACCATATTATTATGGGGGTTGAAAGTACTCATTAATACGAGCAACGTTTGTTAAAGGACCAACCCAGAAATATGGAACAAAAGAATACGCTGTTCCGTTCATTTTGATCGTGCATTTTTGTAGGGAACAGCTGTTTTTTTTTCATGTTTCAGAGTTAGTTCCATTACGAAAGTTGATTATATTCGTGAGTACTTTCAACCACTGAAAAGTGACAGGTTATTGAAAAATAACCCTATATTGTATTTTATTACTTATACACATTTTAATTCTCGCCTTTCCTATCCCCGCCTTGCCCTCATTGGTGTGACGCCAACTTTACTGTAGCCTTCACATGTTTACACAATTGCATAGTTTTTACATACGATACGTCTGCATCGGGTATTCCAAGCTATTACACTGAAAGGCTCGCACTTAAGATTATTACTATCTATACAAATAAATAAAATTGATGTGTCTGTTTGTAATGTCAAAAAAACAGCTTTTCATAAATCAATATGAAAGCGTTCATCCACGTACAACTTTTTGTAGGACCGATTAATTATCGGACCGTACAATAAATCCACAGTTTCGAGGACCGACTTTTGTAGGACGTGTGAGTTGATATATTAGAATTCATATGTTCCATTCTCACCGATAAAAAATCGGTCGTCGATTGTCTGACGTCGGCGGGTCTTAGCGTCAAGGCTTAAACGGCAAAGCAAAAAAACATTTAAATTTTTTGGTTTTTTGGTCTCTCTGTTTGTTCTGGATAATCTCCGAAACAGCTAAACCAATTTTGACGTGACTTTAACTGGCTGATAGTAGATGTTGAAGTTAGTAATGCTACTTGCATTTTAGAAAAAAAAATTGAATACAGCGCCAAAATAAAACCGCGTGATGACCTACACTCACCCGAACGAAGTCGCGGGTAAAGCATAGTCGTAAATAAAATATCTTGGTAGTACAGTAAAGACTTACTGTTGTGCAATGAATATGTATGTTCAAGCTTGTTATGTTTAAGAGTAAGGCAGTGTAGTTGAGCGTTTTATGTGCTGTACGCAAATCTTTATGCTGACCGCGGTCGTTCTTCTTGAAAGTACTAGAAATATTTACGAATAAGGCAAATATTGTATAAATATTAACATAAAATATACTTAAATTGTATGTAGGTACAAATTAAGTACATTTTATGTAAATTTTTCACTGTAGATGGTAGCATCCATAGTGAAAATGTATGGAATTTTTAATTATTGTCAAAAAATGTCTTGAGTCAAATGTAACTGCCTCGTTGGTCTTGTGGTCCTAAACGCGAGTGCTTCGCTAGAGGTCTTGGGTTCGATTCCCAGGTCGAGCAAAAAATGTTATTAGGTTTTTCTATTAAATTCCCAGTAGCAGCTCGGAGTTAGGATTTGTGAACGGGTAATGGCAATAGGCTCGCACCCTATTACATGGGACCTAAAACATAGCAACGAACTGTGGGTGTACATTGGTACACCTCAGCCTAACCCTTCGGGGAATACAGGCGTGATGGTATGTAAAATGTAGATGTACTTATCAATATTTGATTTACACTGGCCCAAATCGAAAAACGCGTTGAATTGACACCTGGACGAGGGATATGTACGGAACCGGAAAATATGGCTGAAGGAAAAGGACGCTTACCTATACAGCAGTAAGTTATTCCAGGCTGAAATGACGAAGAATGTGATACTATAGATGCGGCATTTTAGGCATTATGGCAATCGAGGTCATTAACCTATCTACTTTCTTTAGCTTTATTTATTTCAAAAATCAACTTTGGGGATGGGCGGGACCAACGGCTTTTCGAGGCACGGAAACACATTCATAATGGAAAAACCCAATAACACTTTTTGCCCGACCCGGGATTCGGACCCAGGACCCCGTGCTCATCAGTCACTTGCGACCACGAGACCAACGGGCTGTTACCCTGAAAAAAAAAAGAAAACCAAGTACTTAACAAAAATTGGTGAGTGGCAAAACTTTTCATGCATTGTTTCATTCATAACGCTACTTACTAGCTATTACTAATCTGTTATTGCCACTGTCATCTGCCAATTTGTTTTGGAACCTTTACATCTTCAAGCCATACATTACCCTTTCCTAAGCAGACATATGAACTAGGTATAAGAGGTTAAAACAATGAAAATAACCATTCACAGCGAACACCTCAATGAATAATACTGCCTGACCTGAGGACATCCTAACACGGAATCCCGGGAATCAATCCCGGAGATTTATAGCTCTATCTGCGTCCTATTCTACCCGGACAGTTTTTGTCACTAGAGTGGCGCATTCCCGGGATCCTGTTGAGTTATAAGGGTCCGAGATAGACGGAAAATTGGATATTAGCCGGTGATTTACATGTGTTCGGTATTTTTTTTATTCTTAGGTGAGAATTTATTTTGATTGGGACCTCTATATTTCTTTTCAGACTTGGTTAAGGTGATCGATTCTTGGGATGTAAGAAATTGGTATCTAAAACAGATTTATGTATATTTTTTCCGGGTTTCAATGCTAAGTTTTCTTATATAAAGACATTTTCTAAAGTCAAACATGATATGATCGAGTTGCGCTGGAGAGTAGAGAATTGCGTGCAACATAATTATAATGCGAATTGTCATGCTATCACTGACTCCCTTCTCTCTTCACATCATACTGAGAATGTCATAGAAAAACTCAACCATATAGCCTCCATTAATTACCCAACAAACAGCCTTTATCATACATATTTTTTTCAGAACCACCTCCCAGTTGTTTAGTAAACAAACAAACTAATATGATCAAAGTTGTATGTCTCGTTGTACAAATAAGCTGGTACCTACTACAGTCCCTCGAGACCACATCACTTTGCACTGAGGTTCACCAGACGTGGAGTTACACGTCAGTGTATTCAGGGGTTTATGTTATGTGTCGGGCTGAAGTTAGGGCTATTTGATTAGGTTTAGTTTACATTGCATAATTTTTTTGTGGGATGCTCAAAAATATGTGTCTATTTGAGGGTCGCGAAAACCTGGTGGTTAAGTCAAGTTTTCCGTCTTACATGCATGAGGTTGCAGGTCATATATCGGGTGGCATGTTATATAAGTTGGTATAGTAGTTGCCACGACCAAGTCAATTCCAGTCTCACCAAGAGGTACCGTGTTGCCTAATAACTGGATTGTGGAGGTCAGATAGGCAGTCGCTCCATGTAAAACATTGGTATTCAGCTGCATCCGGTTAGACTGGAAGCCGACCCCAACATAGTTGGGAAAAGGCTAAGTAGGTGATGATGATGATGAGTAGTCGCCACGAGTCGTGAGCACAAATGTCAAGGTAACTTTTGGGTTTTTTGGGCTGCCGACGCTGCACGCGATTGATCCGTCAGTTGGACCAATGGCGTGCAGCGTCTGTACCCCGAAAGGAACCTAAAAGCCCAAAAATTAACTTGACATATTCTGTGCTCACGACTCGTGGCAACTAATACACTAATGTGACTTTTTCAATACATTTATGTTATTTTTAAGTTTCTCTTGGACATCACTGACAAGGGTGACGGAGAACACAGTGAGGAAACCTGGACTTATAATTAATACTAGCTACTTTGACTTAGTCCGCGTCAAAGTTGATATTTATCCCACGGGAACCGTATATTTTTTGGGATAAAAAGTATCCTATGTGTTATTCCGCACTACAATCTCTCTCAGTGCAAAACTTCATCCAGATCCATCCATCTATCTTTGCATGACTAGATTTAATAACAATGTCTCTTTGTGCTTAATTTAGTGATTGTACCAATCTAATCAAATTGTAGTCATAAATAATAATTTGTCATTTTATAATTAATTCTTAATTAATAATAATCAATGATGAAAGTGTAATTCCTACTATTTTGTATACAATACGTCTCCAGCACAATATAATATAATATAAGTTGATTGTTCAGGGGGCCTGGTGACCTGACTTACAGGTTTTTATAAAACTTAGTTTAGGCACCAGTCTTCCACAAATTAATATGAAAATTGTTCTGTGCACTGTTTAAACTTTATGATATAATTTGTGGTAAGAAAATAAATACATATTCTATTCTATATGTCCATCCTCACAAACTTTCGCATTTATAATTATTAGTAGGAAGCAGGATAATCGGTAGGTTAGTAGGATTATGTTCCTACATAATCCTATTAACCTTCCGATTATCCTGCTTTGGCTAGTTCAGACTTGTCCTACTATCCTTAGTAAGACAAGTCTCAACTAGCCAATCCGTCTATGCGTGGTGATCAATGCTCGTGCCTTCTCTGTATGAGAAGAGGCCTTTGACTTGCCGTTAGACAATAATAGGCTAGTAGTAATATCACTTTAAAAATAATCGAAACGTCATAAATGATGCAACAATTTCTTTCTCACGTCTGAAAAAATATCGGATTGTATGGCGTTCTCAATATCAAAGAAAAAATTCAAAATGGTTATATTGTTTTTTCTCATATTCAATCAAAATATACAAAAACAATTGAAGTTAGTCTCCGGGAAACGAATACGTTGAATAAGTAACTAGATATAAACAATGTTTGACACGTCGTACAAGTCGGAACAGATAGTGCTGCAGTCACTGTTCTGCTTGTCCCCTTGAGGATATGTGGCGTGAAGTTTAACTACACTATTGTAGAATAGTTATTATAATAAGGTTAAAATTCCTTTGTTTTGTGTCTGTTTATTATCTGTACTAATATTGTTAAATGAAAGAGTTTTTTTGTTTGTTTGAACACGATAATCTGTGTAATTACCAGTCGGATTAGAACAAATATTTTTGTATGTGATAGCTAGATTAATGACGAATACTATGGGCTATATAACATCACGCTTTGATACACGGGAGCGGAGCAATAACTAAAGACGTAACTGGAAAAACCACATAGACAAACGACTTTATAAATAGAACAAAATTTGACGTTCAGCTTCAATCTGATCTATAGAAAACACAAAATTAAAAATTTTAAGTAACCCCCGACAGAAGAATAATATCACTACCGTAGCTAACAAAAGAGCTGACAACTTTGAAACCGCTGAACCGATTTCCATCAAACAAAGCTAATACACTTCCGACTAATTAACCTTTCAAACACAAAACAAAATCAAAATCGGTTCATGCGTTCGGGAGCTACGATGCCACAGACTGACACATACACACAGACACGTCAAACTTATAACACACGGTCGTTTTTGCGTCGGGGGTTAAAAATAGACCATATTCCCTTCATATTACTTCAGATAAAACTCACGTATGTAATAAAATATTCTTGAATCATTAAATTGAATGTTCAGCTGTAAAAGAGTAAACTGTTCGTAAGTTTTGAACGTCAAACATCTGAAACATTTAACTGCAATATAAAACTGAACTATTTTACGGTTCCAGTTTAACTTGAAGCACTTACTAGTATTACAAAGTTGTAAATTCTGTGTATTGAATTCTTGGAGGTGAACTTTAAATATGTACGATGTTGTTAGATATGAGGAAGAGAAGAAAGTTGTTTTCTTGCAATATAAATGTCGGATGGTTGATATATATGATGTTTGGTTTTTTAGCGCTCTGTACCGGGTGTGGTGCGAATTGGGACTTTATTTTTAACCCCCGACGCAAAAACGACGGGGTTTTATAAGTTTGACGTGTCTGTGTGTATGTGTGAGTGTGTGTGTTTGTCTGTGGCATCGTCAGACTACCTGGCTTCTGACTATCTGTAACGACTGTCATATATCTACGAGTGACAGCTGAGACCAATGGTTTTACGTGCTTTCCGAGGCACGGGTGTGTCACGTCACCAACTTCCAAACTCCGGGCTGCTACTGAGCAAATCCTAATGGAAACACCCAATATCATTTTTTGCCTGACCTGGGAATCGAACTCGGGACCCCACGCTCATCAGTCGCGCTTGCGACCATGAGACCAACGGGGCAGTCCAGTCAAACTAAGTTCAACAGTAACAAAAAGCTAATCAAACCATAAATAATAAAAATCTCTTACAAATCAAGCCACACTCCACCGCGTACCTCGTGTTAGTGCGATGCAAACTTAGGGTAGCAATGTCGCTAAATTATTGGTACCATGTACCGGGGGTTAGCGAGGGGGCGAGTGAGGGGCGAAAGGGGGGAGGGTACAAACTTTGTTCGCCGGCTGTCTGTGCGACAACTAGGGAGAGAAGTTTGTCTACAGAATTATTGCTGTACATCTTTGTATGATGAGAGACTATTAGAAATATTACTTCAGAGAAAGAGATAAAGGGTAATTATCTCCACTAATGTTATAAAGAGAAAATATGTTTTTATGTTTGTAACGAATAGGCTCCGAAACTACTGGACCGATTTTAATCATTATTTCACCAATAGATAGCTACATTATTCCTGAGTAACATATGCTATATCCCACGCTATAACCCATGGGAGCGGAGCAGCAACCAAAGACGTCACTTAACGCGGGTGAAATAAGCCACGCAGATTATTGAGTTTTTTATTCTCAGTTGCTACTGAGAATAAAAAACCGCGCGAGCTGCTGCTCGGAGTTAGGATTTGTGCCCGGTTAATGGCAATAGGCTCGTCCCCTATTATATAGGACCTAAACATACTGGCGAACTATGGGTGTACATTGTTAGACCTCTTTTTTTTGGTGGGTGGGAAATCATCAAATAACTTCTCCCGCCCTGGGCGGGGCGGGAGGGAGTGTCAGACTTTTACTGACTTAAACCCACCCATGTTCCTTCTTGTGCCCTTTGCGTTCCGGGGGCGCGGTATCTCTTGCGAACAACCCGCAGCCCCGGCAGGCATCGGCCCTCAGTTGCCCCTTCCTTTTGCTGACATCTCTTTGAGGCGCGCGTGGAACACGAACGCGCCGTCGACACGGCCTGTCGTTATGCAACGTAAGGACGGTGAGCTACCCATTGCTCACCGTCCACAGGCCCGTATCTACGGTGGTCGGGAGTCGTCTCGCGGCTCCCGACGTCCGGAGCGTCTACCGCGGCGGCTGGGACGGGAGAACCGCTGTCTCAACCGTCCCGCCGCCTCCTTCTCAAGCATTACTGCCTCGCAGAAGGAAGCGACTGCATCCCATTCCCTCTCGCTCCGGACCATGGCTTGCACCAGGGCCGGACGCGAGAGTTCGCCGCCGCCGATGGCCGCCACGAGGACTCGGCGATGCTCCGCCCAAGCGGGGCATACCGCCACGGTGTGCTCCACCGTGTCCTCGGGGCGATCCACACAATGGTGACACCCGGACGTTTCCTCCCGCCCGATGAGGTGCAGGAACCTCCCGAAACACCCGTGTCCGGTGAGGACCTGCGTCAGGCGGTAGGTGAGGGCGCCGTGGCGCCTCTCCAGCCACTCCTCAAAGAGGGGACTTACCGCCTCTATTAAGGCGTGCCCAATTGTTAGACCTCTGCCTAACTCTTTGGGGTATACAGGCTTGATAGTATGTATTAAAAGGCACTTTTGAACGTCATTTACAAGAAAGAACAAAAATAATGGATCTTGTTCTTGTCTGATCTAGTCTGATAGAACACGCCACACACAGCGAAGTAACCAATCGGAATCCTGGTAGTAGTAGAGCGCTTTGTTAAGGCGCACGTTGGGGGATGTAGGGACTAGTACGATACCTATTTCTGCCACAAAGCAGCGTTGCTGTGTTTCGGTTTGAAGGGTGCCAGTGTAATTACAGGCATATGAGACATTTCATCTTTGTCTCTGGGAAGGCAAAGCATTTGCAAGGCCTCTGGTATTGCAGATGTCTATAGGCAGCGCTGACCACTTTTCATGTGGCTTGTCAGCTTGTTTGTAAACCAACGGTATAAAAAAGAATCGCTCAAACACTGCGTGTCTTCATGTTATGCCTACTCTGACATCCCCCATTCAATAAGGGGCGAGATGTTATTTCAGTTAATTAATGCTATCATTCCCCTGGCTCATTTATCATTCCTGTGCATTGCAAGTTATGTCATTAATATTCCGGCTGTTGGTGCGTGGGTATATATGTATAGACACGTGAGTATGTTCCGTTCCCAATAAGCTTTGTGATAATATTATGTATATATTATTATACTAGCTTCTGCCTACGCCTAGTGGTTCTAAGCGCGACTGCTACGCTAGAGGTCTTATGTTCGATTCCCAGGTTTTTCTATGAAATTCTCAGCAGCAGCTCGGAGTTACGATTTGTGCCCGGTTAATGGCAATAGGCTCGCCCCCTATTACATGGGACCTACACATACCGGCGAACTGCAGGTGTACATTGTTACACCTCTGTCTAACCCTTCGGGGAATACAGGCGTGATGGTATGTAACTTTATTAAATGTGAATTGCATTCCTTTCTAAATTTATTTATTAGATTTTATCTATTGGAGAAAACAAACAAAAATATGTGGAGTATTACACAAAGAAATAATTTACAAAAGTTTTTCAAAAATGTGGTATCAACAGTGTTATCTACTTATAACACCATGAAACATAAACATAATTATCCTATAACTATAAAAAAACCAGCCATGTTTACAATGACGTAGGTTAAGCAACTCGGGGATCTTAGATAAATATAAAATTTTCCCTGCAAATCAAGAACTTTACCAATTTTACAAAAAGATTTTCCCGTACCGGGAATCGAACCCGAGCCTCCTGGGTGAAAGCCAGGTATCCTAGCCACTAGACCATACGGGATATGGAGTGACATGTCAAATAAGTTCACCAATTTTATTATTAACATTTACATTTTACACATAATATCGAAATAATTTAAAAATAAACATTTACTTACATCGAAATTCAAATAATATATAAAATAAAATAAAATTCGCAAAAAAAAAAAACGCAAAAAAGTATTTCCCGTACCGGGAATCGAACCCGAGCCTCCTGGGTGAAAGCCAGGTATCCTAGCCACTAGACCATACGGGAGCTGATATTAAGCGTCAAAATAGTGGTGCACCATTTTTACACATTTATTTAATTTTGTAACTACCTAAAAAGCATGACGTAATCAATAGCAGGATAATTTTTAACCGATTGCACAGAAATTATGAGGTTATGAATCCGACGACACATAACACATACCATCACGCCTGTATTCTCCAAATGGTTAGGCAGAGGACAATGTACACCCACAGTTCGCCGATATGTTTAGGTTCCATATAACAGAGGGCGAGCCTATTGCCATTAACCGGGCACAAATCCTAACTCCGAGCTGCTACTGAGAATTTCATAGAAAACCCCAATAACACTTTTTGCTCGACCTGGGAATCGAACCCAAGACCTCTAGCGTAGCAGTCGCGCTTAGGACTACTAGGCTAACGAGGCAGTTTCCGACGAGTTTTTTAAAATAGCCATTAGCGTTAGTTTTTATATTATTTTGTAAATGTGCCCATTATACTCGTACAAGAGAAATTCGTAGTGTGGGGTAACGTTTTTTTTCTAAGTTATTTTTTTTTGTCTGTTTTTTGACCGACGTTATAACTCATTCACAAGTTTTTAACCGACGATAAGAAGGAAGTTATTTAAGAAAATGTTTAAGTTTAAATTTTCTTTTTTTTTGTTTGACGTATGTACTTCGAAACTGCTTGACAGTTTTAGATGCAGTTTTAACTTTGATTTATATCACCTCTCAAAGTTCGTTTCAAACAAATAATTTTATTTTATAACCTTGAAATTTTTAAATATGACTAGGTACTATTTAATCAAAAACCCAATCGATTTACAACCCTCTAGCAACGAACAAAGGGTACCATTAACAACAAAAGAAGGGTTGTGTTCTATTGTAAGTACCCCCTTCCCTAGGGAACCTAGGACACCCCTCACAATATAGGGGTTGAAATAAAAGTCGATTTTGTTAGTTAATTGCCGCTTTGATAATCAGTTTTGGTGAACATTAAGTTGTTTTAATGTTACATGTATTATTATTTCATTAATTTATAACATACACAAATAAATTACATTTTTAAATAACACTCACGCCTGTATTCCCCGAAGGGTTAGGCAGAGGTGTAACAATGTACACCCACACATGTACATTTTTAAATAAAAATAAAAATGTAAAAATTTAAATAAATTAGAAATATTAATAAATGATAAAGTATTAGTAGGATGTATTATGAAAATATTAAATACTAAATAGCTATGTACCTCGCCAAGTCACAAGCGTTCAGTTATATCTTTGGCTACTGCTCCGCTCCCGTTGGTCGTAGCGTCATGTTCTGTACGTATTGAAGGGCAGCGTGAACATGTGCCGTAAAACAATTATAATGTAGTGTATAATGGGTATGGAACTACAAATTTAATGTGGAGTTCTATCTCCCGTATGGTCTAGTGGCTAGGATACCTGGCTTTCACCCAGGAGGCTCGGGTTCGATTCCCGGTACGGGAAATTTTTTTTTGTTTATCCAATAAATTGTTTTGCTGCCATTAATAAATTGTATTTATGTTATTTCTAATTTTCAAAAAATATAAATGTATTGTTTTATGTTTGATTACATTTTTTGATAGGTTAATCTGTTTTTATTTCTTTCTCCGTAAAACTTGTCCGTCGTATTATTTTAAATTAATAAGGATTATTGTTTGGAAGAGCTTATCTCCTACTAGTCCGATTCTGAAGATTATTTCGCCAATAGGAAGCTCCGTTATCCCTAAACCCCATAGGCTACGTTTTACAATAAAAGCTTTTACTCAGACGAAGTCGCCTGCAGAAGCTAGTGATGTATATTTTCGCTTACAGTGACTCCGTCAAGCTGCACATAATTTGCAATAACGAGCCCCAAAATCTGCAGCTACCTTACTGAAAATGGCGGAAAGATTATTATACAATACTAGTCAGGAATACCGGCGATGTTCGTGAAATAAATTAATAATCTATATTAATATTATAAAGCTGAAGAGTTTGTTTGGTTGAACGCTATAATCTGAGGAAGGACTGGTTGTAATTGAAAAAAATATATTGTGTTGGATAGTTCATTTATCGAGGAAGGCTTTAGGCTATATAACATCACGCTACGACCAATAGGTGTAGTGCAGTAACAAAGGACGTAACCTAATGCGGGTAAAAAAACTACGTGGGCAAAGTCGCGAGCAGAAGCTAGTTAGCTAATAAAACAGTCAAGCTGCTTCTTTAGTCTACTGGTCCTCAGCGCGACGGCTACGCTAGAGGTTTTGTTTGCTTTTGGATTTTTCTATGAAATTCTCAGTAGCAGCTCGGAGTTAGGATTTGTGCCCAGTTAATGGCAATAGGCTCGCCCCCTATTACATGGGATATAGACATTATTAAAAAATTCATTTAGTGTTGGATAGTTCATTTATCGAGGAAGGCTTTGTGCTTTATAACATCACACTACGACACACGGGAGAGAAGCAGTGACCAAAGTCGTTACCTAACGCGGGTGAAAAAATCCACGCGAACGAAGTCGCTGGCAGAAGCTAGTCTTATATATAAAATTCTCATATCACAGTGTTAGTTGCCTAAACGGCTTGACCGATTTTTATGAAATCGTAAATGTATAATCAGTAGGTCTGGGAAACCGACGTTTGACGGGTCATAAATTATTTTAATAAAATTATGAACTCATTGGAATTTTGGCGTCCAAAAGCATATAGGTAAATCTATTTCCGCTATTCAATTGCTTAATTGGACCTAACCTAAAGCATTTAAAAAGAGATTCAGGAACAACAGACAGACAATTCCTTCGTCGTATTAGTGAGTCCCCGTGAAGACATTATCATAAATTGTCGACACTCAGCTCAGATAGACTGTGCCGAACATAATAGTTTAGGGAATTAGATGAGAAAATATTGAGTTTGACGCCACTATGTCTATTAGAATTAGGATTAGTGCAGTTAAAATGAGCCAGTCCACAATCTCTTAATAACAAAATTAAAAACAATATATATCATATCACTACGCATTTCGCCTGTATCGTGGGTGGATTAATTATAAACATAATTTATAAACTCATATATACAACTGCCCCGTTGGTCTGGTGGTCGCAAGCACGACTGATGAGCGTGGGGTCTCGGCTTTGATTTATGGGACAAGCCCGCCACACTATTCCCAACCACTGCAACTTCTGTAAGCCAGAATCAACAGTGGAGACCGCCAGAAGAACGCCGAGGCAATGAAGCTTGACGAGTCCCGGTGAAACGATAAAACTGTCTTGGATCCCGCAACGAAATTAATCAGAAAAGATTAGCGGAGGAGTAGGAAAAAATATTGTTTCCACTTCCCTCCAAACAAGCAGGACTATTACTGGAATCAAATGTAACAGCTCACATTAGGACCCATTAAGTTAGTAACAATTGCAAACCGTGGTGCTTGGCAATCTGGGCTTCTCCCAGTTGTAAATATCCCCTTGTGCCTATTGGCCTAGTTCTGTTCTGTCTCGGCTTTGATTCCCAGGTCGGGCAAAAAGTGTTATTGGGTTTTTCCATTAGGATTTGCTCGGCAGCCAGGAGTTTGGAAGTTGGTGGTGTGACACCCCCGTGCCTCGGAAAGCACGTAAAGCCGTTGGTCCCGGCTGTCATTCGTAGATCTTTGACAATCGTTACGGATAGTCAGAAGCCAGGAAGTCTGACAACCAGTCTAACCAAGAGGTATCTTGTTGCCCAGTATCTGGGGTGTGAAGGTCAGATAGGTAGTCGCTCCATGTAAAACACTGGTATTCAGCTTCATCCGGTTAGACTGGAAGCCGACCCCAACATAATTAGGAAAAGGCTAAGCAGATGATGATATACAAACTGCCCGACCCGGAATCACTACTTGTGGGCTGTAGGCTATAAAAATATTTGTTTCGCGTGGAAATCGAACCTGCTAAGCCATTGCGCTAACCGTGTCGTCAAATTGTCAATTTAATATCAAATGTGTTAAACTACTATCCAGAAAAAACAGTATACAGTAGATACATGACAAAACAAGAAACATAAATGAGCGTTAAATACCTATCCAAAATCGGCCTGGTGGTCCTATGCGCGACTGCTACGCTACAGGTCCTGGGTTCGATTCCCAGGTCAAGCAAAAAGTGTTATTGGGTTTTTCTATGATATTCTCATATACATTGGTACAGCTCTGCCTAACCCTTCGGGGAATACAGGTGTGATGGTATGTTGTTGCTGTTGTATTTTTATGTGCAAAACCAAATTCATCCAGATACATACATACAAATTTATTTTAAAGATGAATATGGTTGTCCGAATACTTAAAAGCTTTGTTTACCACTTATCAGACATTCATAATTAATCTGTTAATATCAAGGACCAAAAAGGAGTCACAAAACCCCTTCTGTTATAACAACCCTATCGCAACTAACAAAGCATGATACAAGCCCAATAATACCAAACCACTCCAAAATACGGTTTAATAGGGTTTCTGTCCTCCCAAATCTATTTGGGTTAACGTAATTCCGGTTCAGATATCAAACAACTCTATCCGAAATTGAGCAGTTAATAGTCTTCTCGGGGAGAAATTGCATTATTCTTTGGTATAAACATTGAAATGGGGGTAGAGAAGGACCAATCGAGGCAGCTTTTTAGTGGATGTCGATTATTGTTTAAGATGGTGTAGTTATGTTTTTGTCTAACGAAGGAATTTTCACTCTCCACCGTCGTGTCACATTGCCATCTCATCGGACTATGCAAGCGAAAGGAAAAGGGAGTGCTTTTTCAACATAAGACAGCAAATTGAAAAGTGGTCCTTCTGTACGAATTCTTCCAATTTGGTCTCCAAAGCCCGATCGTCACCTGGAGAGCTAACGACGGACGCAATAAACATGCAAATCTCTGCGATGTTCATTTCTTACGCAAAAATGTTTCAATATCGACGCGTCGGAATAAAGTTGTCCATTATGAATGGTTTAAGTAACTATACAGACTGACTTTTATTGCACATGATTTTATATGTGAGTAGGTCATCATCACCCTACAACAGTCCAGTGCTGGACATAGGCCTCTCCACTTAGCTCGATTTTCAGCAACTCTCATTCAGTTGCTACCAGCGCCCTTGCGAAGATCGTCGGTCCACCGAGACTGAGAGCGTCCTACCTTGCGCTCGCAGTGGCTGGGCGATCGACTGCTATGCTGCGTGTCATGGGTTCAATTTCTGCACGGGACAGGGAAGACAAGAGCATTGATCACCACGCCTGTTCAAGGCGGATTGGCAATTTCAAACTTACGTTAAGTTTCTTCATGATATTTTCTTTCACAAATATTAGTGATGTCCAAGATAAACTTGGAAAGTACATGTAAATTGAAAAAGCATTTGTTTTAAATTAAATTGAAAAACGAATGTAAAACCATATTTACATTAATAAGCTTTACACCAGTTATGGAAACAAATGAAAATGGAACTTTTAAACACCAAACTTGAACAGAACTTTCCAACAAACAGTATCAGACACCGGTTTCTGCAGCAGCCTCACTCCTCAGTTGCAAGCATTAATTGGGACTCATACTACAAAGCGCCCACAATACACGATTATTATACTCAAAAACTACTTAACAACTCTCACAAATGGCTCTCAAACTTCAAAACATTTTGTGTAAGAGAGGACTAAGGGGCTTTTGAAATGTCTGCGGGCATTAAAGTGCTTGATACTCTTGCAAAGAAATAAAGAAGAAACGAATTATTAATGCTATGAGTTGGAGGTTAAATAATGGTTTTTTTTTTAACCTTTTTATCTATAATACTCCCCAGATTTCGTTAATGAGGACTAGCCGAGTACCTACGCAAGAATCGAACCACCAACTTATATGATCGGGGCTACTACTAAACTAGTAGTAGAAATTAGTTATGGAAAAACTAAATAAAACTATTTGCCCGATCTGAGAATTGACCCCAGAACCTGAGCAGTCGCGCTTTAGTGTAGTCAAAACCTTTCTTTTTTTGAAACTGGGCATGAATTCATCAAATGGTTTCTTCCGATCGGGTAGGAGCGGGAGGGAGTATCAGACTCTTACTGACTAAAACCCATTCGTGTTCCTCCTAATGCCCTTTGCGTTCCAGGGCCGCGGTGACTCTTTTGAACAAATTCTGCAACCCTGCCAGGCACAGGTCCTAGCGGGCCCCGTTTCCTGTGTAGCCTAGACCTTAACTTCTCATTCTACCTAAAAGAACCAATAAATCACAAGTCTTCTGTCATGCAAATATTTCTTGCATACACACACATCCCCCACTTCAGAAACTTGACAAACTCTCATAAAGTAATGTCTTGTAAATTAGCAGAACAATGGTGAAGTTGGCAACTGTTACCTTGTACAGTCGGCAAAACAAATAAGTGGACGGGCAGCTACATTCGAATAACATCAGACTATTATTGTCTCACTGTAGAGCAAAAGTTTCTTGTCATACAGAGAAGGCACGAGCATTGATCACCACACTTGCTCGAGGCGGATTGGTAATTTTAGACTTATATTAATAAGTCCAGGTACCCTGAATAAACGTGAAAATTATAACATTAGTTATTAATTATTTTATTGTCAAAGAAGTCTGTCTGACTAGGCTAAAATAATGTTGAACCACACCAATACTACAAGAAGAAGTGCTAAAACATTTATTCCTTGCATACTTGCATACCAGATATTTTGGTGGACAGTACCACATTCTATATCGGTATTTGTTGTCTATGGAACCAGGGGACTTCCGTACCCGTGACGGAGAAGGTTTTAGTTTAAATAGGTCGTTATTTATGGTAGAAGATGTTGATATGTTGGCAATAATTACGTTGGAAATGATGCTACTGTAATAGGATGAAATTCTAAGGTAAAGTTACGATAACTGCCTTAGATTGTCTTGGACATCACTGACATCGGTGAAGGAAAATATAATATATGTCTAATAATGATCACATTACGTTCGCAGTGTCATGATGGCCCAGTGAGTAAGACAGAGGGTTCAAAATCGGGCAAGTAACAATATCAGTTGTTCAATTCATAATTGTGTACTTTGTCAGTTTATCTTGGTAAACACATATAACATCTTGTAAGGGTTTTTTTTTTTTGGGGGGGTGGGAAATCATCAAATAACTTCTCCCGCCCTGGGCGGGGCGGGAGGGAGTGTCAGACTTTTGCTGACTAAAACCCACCCATGTTCTTTCTTGTGCCCTTTGCGTTCCGGGGGCGCGGTATCTCTTACGAACAACCCGCAGCCCCGGCAGGCATCGGCCCTCAGTGGCCCCTTCCCTATGCTGACATCTCTTTGAGGCGCGAGTGGAACACGAATGCGCCGTCGACACGGCCTGTCGTTATACAACGTAAGGACGGTGAGCTACCCATTGCTCACCGTCCACAGGCCCGTATCTTGTAAGGGTGGTGGTGTAAGTACAAGCGTAAGAGACATTTTAACTTTGTCTCTGGGATGGCAAAACATTTGCAAGGTCTCTGGTATTACAGATGTCTATAGGCAGTGGTGACCACTTAACATCGGGTGGACAGTAGGCTTGTTTGCCATCCATTGATATCTTTTATTTAAAAATATCAAAGCCCAGTATTGAAGCTAGCAAATATATACCTCCTTAAGGCTATATTTTTGTATTTATCCTAAAAATTCCAGCCATGGTAAAATGACTTAGATTCAGATACTTTGGGATTTTAGACCTTATGACTTGGTGGAGTGTGACCTAGATAATAGTTTGGAAAAGACGTTATGTGTTAACCTAAAACTTTACAGCGTATAAAACAGATAGCTATAAACAGCGTTGTTCTATAAAAGTTGTTGTTTGTAGGGTAACGCTAACACTTACTGACCGTGTGGCGCGATTTGTTGGTACATGTTACCCTAACGTACCGCTGGTTCTACTGAATAGAACGGGAGGTGAGATGCGTTTTTGTAAGTTAGGAATTAGGATTTTTGGATGAAATTTAGTAGACTGATGTGGCAGACTACGAAGGACTTGACAGGACGACTTAGTCGGCTTGCTTGATTAGAATCGCCATTCCGCTTATGCAAGCGTGATGATCAATGTTCGGGCCTTCTCTGCCTGAAAAGTGGCCTTTGTCCTGCAGTGGGACAATAATAGGCTGGTATTCATATCATTCATCTTCATCTATTTCTAATACATATAAAATACATTTCTAAATATTGATATAAAAATAAAAACATGTAAAAAATATAAAAAAATCGTAGCCCACCGGAATCGGGAACAGGGTCCAAGCTACCGGTGGTCAAGGTTCCTGAGAAAGGATTCTCCGAATCCGCTTTCCGAATCAAGCCCTTGATCCAACTACCTGCTGCCTGAGAAAGATAAACAAATTAAGTATCTTGACCTAGCTCGCGAGGTTGTCGACATGTGGGATGTGACTACAGCAATCATTGTGCCGATAATCGTGACGACCCATGGCGTAATATTATTATTGATAGATCATGATAAAATGCCACATCAGTCAAAACAGTCAAAAAAAAATTGTAAAGGGAAGAATTATATAAAATGATAGAGAAACCGTCCACCTCCCGCACTATAACTATTTATTCCTAGCATGCCTGTGGTGTGGCACCTGTGTCGAGAAACAAACATAATAAGTATTCACTTTGTACCTATTCTTCTAGAAAGAAATGCAAAACATAGTTTGTCTAGTATTCGGTCTCGGAAAAATGTGAATAGAAATCGATCCTGGTAGAAATACGTTCAGGTATGCTAAGGATCTTGGAGGTGGAGTATTTTCTTTTAAAGATAAACCAGCTGTGTTTTGTCTTTCTTGAACGGTTTGATCTATTGTGCTGTGGTGCTATTTGAGACTTTATTAAATAGGAAATGGAGTTAATATTAGATTTGTGTTATGGTAATGTTATTTTGTTTGAGCAATTTGTGAAATCAATCGTCGTTTTTTATTTATTACTAAGACGCTGCTGTCTGTCTGTTCGTCAGTCACAGAGGTGTATCTTTTAAACCGTAATATACACATGAATCCTCGTGGCGGCCATCGGCGGCGGCGAACTCTCGCGTCCGGCCCTGGTGCAAGCCATGGTCCGGAGCGAGAGGGAATGGGATGCAGTCGCCTCCTTCTGCGAGGCAGTAATGCTTGAGAAGGAGGCGGCGGGACGGTTGAGACAGCGGTTCTCCCGTCCCAGCCGCCGCGGTAGACGCTCCGGACGTCGGGAGCCGCGAGACGACTCCCGGCCACCGTAGATACTGGCCTGTGGACGGTGAGCAATGGATAGCTCACCGTCCTTACGTTGCATAACGACAGGCCGTGTCGACGGAGCGTTCGTGTTCCACGCGCGCCTCAAAGAGATGTCAGCAAAAGGAAGGGGCCACTGAGGGCCGATGCCTGCCGGGGCTGCGGGTTGTTCGCAAGAGATACCGCGCCCCCGGAACGCAAAGGGCACAAGAAGGAACATGGGTGGGTTTTAGTCAGTAAAAGTCTGACACTCCCTCCCGCCCCGCCCAGGGCGGGAGAAGTTATTTGATGATTTACCACCCACCCACCAAAAAAAAAAAAAGATATACACATGAAGATTTAATATTTATTTTAATTTTCATGTAAGAAACGTTTTTCTTTTCAGCATTTCTTGATCGATCTTAATATTTTATGGTGGCATGGAATCCTTAATGACTCGTCCTTGTACGGTTTTTTATTATTCACAAGTTCATGCTATAATTTTACATTCCATCACGCCTGTATTCCCCGAAAGGTTAGGCAGAGGTGTAGCAATGTACACCCACAGTTCGCAGGTATGTTTAGGTTCCTTGTAAAAGGGGCCATCCTATTGCTTTTAACCGGGCACAAATCCTAACTCCGGGTTGGTACTGAGAATTTCATAGAAAAACCCAATAACACTTTTTACTCGACCTGGGAATCGAATCCAAGACCTCTAACATAGCAGTTGCGCTTAGGACCACTAGGCTAACGAGACAGTTAATAATTTTGACAATCATTGTTACTTTATCATCTCATAATAGATTAAAAAAGAAAATAATAGAAAAAACACCCTTGTTCTGATACAGTTGAGTAAAAACAGGATAAAGACCAATACTATATTGCAAATTTGGTCCTTATGGCCATTCATAGAAAGTATCAAATTAAAAGCCACATAACTAAAATAACAAACTTCAATTCCCAGCACCACGATACCCAGTTTAAATTCGCTTTTTTATACAAAGAAATATTTTATGAACTCCATATAGAATAGTTAGGAGTTTCGCTTTGCTCGCTCCGCTTCGCTCCCGAGGGCAACAAGTTTAACTAACAGTTTACTATTGTAACAACAGTCGTTGAATTTCGTTCCCTAGTTGGTGGATATTATTGGCTTATGCTAGTTTTGTTGGACCAATATTGGAGCCAATGTGGGGAAGAAATTAGCTGTTTAATTTTTGTTCAAGTTTCTTTAGAAAAAGAAAGAATAAAGCATTTGGTCTACATTCCCTAAAGGGTAGCATTTGCTAAAATGTTACTTCTAAACGTTAGATCTTGGTCGGGCAAAGTTTTACTGAAATTTTCTAATATCACATTCCTAGAGTTTTAACTTGTGCCCTATTATGGCAATCTGTCTTTTATGGGACCTAAATTTTGGTAATTGGTGAAATGGGGGTTATATTAATTTAATTCCAGATTTCTTCAAGATCATCATCATGCCATCACGCCTGTATTCTCCGAAGGGTAAGGCAGAACTATAACAATGTACCCCCACAGTTCGCCGCTATGTTTTAAGTCCCATGTAATAGGGGGCGAGCCTATTGCCATTAACCAGGCACAAAACCTAACTACGAGCTGCTATTGAGAATTTCACAGAAAAACCCAATAACACTTTTTGCTCGATCTGGGAATCGAACCCAAGACCTCTAGCGTTTCAGTCGTGCTTACGACCACTAGGCCAACGAGGCAGTTATAACGAGGATTTCTTCAAGATGTTTTCATTATCCGATGTCAGTGATGTTCTAGATAAACTTGACAGTACCTACATAAGAATACAAAAAGTTATATTTGTACTTGCCCGGTATTGAACCAGTAAGAGCATTCATGAGATGCGGCGATGATAATAGAGGAGAGGATGCTATATTTTTTTTTTTTGCTGAATGCTATACTAATCAAACAAGCTGAAGATGGTTCTGTTTATTTATAAAAGCGCTAATATCTAGAATCTCTACCAATTCGACTGGAAAAAATCTCATTTTACCCACAAGAACAGAGGTGTAACCAAAGACACAACTTAACGTGAGTGAAAAAACACGCGCCAAAGTCAGAAGCCAGTAAAATTTAATTCATATTCCTGAAACAGCACAGTCCATTTTACAACTGCGGTGAGTTTTACAACCAAGTTTAATTTAAGTTACCGTCACTATTAACAATGGTCGTAAGTGTAGTATTGTTAGTTTTGTTACTGCTGCTGTAACTGCTGGCGCTCGTCGTAAACTGACGTTATTGTGCACTAGGGAGTGTGACTTTGTCGGTTGGTTTGTTTGAAGTGCCATTGGACCGATTTTGTAAGACTTGATGCTGTGATAAAAGATAGATTGGCACTTACATTCTTTTAGTACGAAACTTGCTTCTGCTGGACTTTTCTTTGCGTTGATTTCAGAATTAAACTAGTCTTAATATTATACCACGGGAATATAAAAATGGGATACATTAAAATATTTAGTTAGATCAATATGTGTGCCAAATTTCAACTAAATAAAAAACATTCTATTGAAAAATATGAGACTATACCCATACTAACATTATAAAGATTGACTTTGTTTGTTTCTATGCCATAATCTCTGGAACTACTGACCCAATTCAGAAAATTATTTCTTTCAAAGGAAGCGACGTTATCCTTGAGTGACATAGGCTATAATTTATTAAAAACAAAAATGTTGCGTGCATGAGCTTCACGCGGACGAAATCGCAGGCAAAAACTAGTATCGTATAAAGTTTCATCAAAGTCAAAGCATTTATTTCAATTAGAACATTTACAGGCACTTTTGAACTATAAAGGAGTTGGTCAGATAGTTAGTTTCAAAACTAATATAAATACTTAAAAAAAGTTACCAAATAATATGAAATTAAACGAACCTTAAATATACCAACAAGACAAAAGCTTTGAATGCCAAACATACGAATCTTTATTTCTAGGAGCCAGCTGTATCTCCATAAATATATAAAGGTACCTTCTCACGCTTGACATAGCACCCTTCAGGAGTCCCCTCACTGACCAGCTGTCGTCAAGTCAACTGGAGCCAACAGTAATTGATCAAAAAATCACTGGCATGAAAACGACTGCCTTGAATCTTTAGAGAGTTTTACTTTTACTTCGCCAAAGATATTTTAGGGGTAGATTTTTTTTTGGCAACATAAATAAAGAGTCAGATATAAAGAATAGATCAGCCGTTCCCAAAGTTGACTGGAGTAACAAAAACTTTCAAATTTAGAAATAACGATGAACTGAATAAAGGTAGAACCAGATGAATCTTAGTTCATTTGATTTTGCGTGTATTCCTGCTGCTGTTCAAATAAGAAAAAAAAATTTCAACCGCAAATTTTAATACTTATTTAAATACAAGGTAGGAGTTGTAAATATAAGTACTTCTGTCAACTATTGAGAAGTATGTAATTTTTCACATCAAAATGGAAAAGTTATCTACTGCCAATAATTTTTTCTCTATGTAAATTAGTTTGATAGTCAGTGTACATCATTTATGGCTTTGTGATTTCTCTTTTTAAATTCCGTATAATTACTAAAGTATTTAAGTTAATATGTACTGATGGAAGCCATTTATTAAAGCTAGATTCACAGTAACTGCACCGTTGGCCTAGTGGTCATAAGCGATTGCTACGCTAGAGGTCTTGGGTTCAATTCCCAGGTCGAGCAAAAAGTGTTACTGGGTTTTTCTATGAAATTCACAGTAGCAGCTCGGAGTTAGGATTTGTGCCCGGTTAACGGCAATAGGCTCGCCCCGATTACATGGGACCTAAACATATGCGCGGCCTGTGGGTGTACATTGTTACACCTCTGCCTAACCCTTCGGGAAATAAAGGCGTGATGGTATGTGGTATGTTAGATTTACAGAAAACTAAAAGTAATTCTCTTCGACAATCTACTTTAGCATTATTTTAATTCATTACACAACTCACATACAAATATCCTTAAAATATCCACAAGAAGTACAGAATAATCCTTCTACACCTTAAAAACGTTATAAGCAACTTTAACGACACTTCAGAAAGTAAGGGTTGAAGAAAATACGCCAATAACATTGCAGCCCTCTCAGGGTTGTCAAAGAATAGAGGATTAGAGGCAGATGGGGCTCGGGGCACCCCTACAAAGGAAAGTCGTTAGGGACATGCTAACACCGTTTTTTGAACACTCTACTGTATAATGATAGGTGAGTGGTTAAACTTTGGACGTCGTAAAGTAAGACATAAAAATGTTATACAGGAAAGTCGTGATTTCGAAGTCTGAATTTTGATTGTAGAGAAATAGACTTTAAAAAATAAGTGAAAAGAACGTTATTTTGTATGACCATAAAGATAACCCGATACCATTATTATCTTATTCGTTTTGAAAAATAAATTACCCCCAAATTAATCACATAACATACCATCACGCCTGTATTCCCCGAAGGGTTAGCGCAGAGGTGTACCAATGTACCCCCAAAGTTCGCCGGTATGTTTAGGTCCCATGTAATAGAGGGCGAGCCTATTGCTGTTAATCGGGCATAAATCCTAACTCCGAGCTGCTACTGAGAATTTTATAGAAAAACCCAATAACACTTTTTGCTCGACCTAGGAATCCAACCCACGACCTCTAGTGTATCAGTCGAGCTTAGGACCGCTAGGCGTAGTTCCATAAATTAATCACCCATATGAATAAAAATTTTATACTATTTAAGTACTTTAAATATTTTTACAGAAGACTAAGATTATAAAAAAATAGTAATGTTAAAAAAATACAGTAAAACTTATGTAAGTAACGATTTTTTTTGCCTGAGTTCTCAGAATCCGTAATCAACCTTTAAATAGTGAGACTAGTTTCCGACAGAGTCCGGAAGCGTTGCAGAAATAGCCGGCACACCTAGCGATTGATTCGCCTTACGTTAACGTACGGAACAATTTTCGTGTTGGAGCGTATTGCCATGAAATTTTGATAAGGCGCTCTCATTATTTTGGTCTTTCGAGTCGGTATTGTTAAAACTAGTGGAATAGAATAGAATGAGCTTTGACTACAGAGCTTGAATATTATTTGAGGATGGAAGTGAAATTTTGGTTTAGATTAGGTACTCAGTGATCTGCCACGTGACCTGATCACTTGACCTCAGTCATGACAGTTTCTTTTGTTATTATTTCTTATATTATAATCTTTAGAACACTGCTTATAAACATTTAGCGAAATCTTTTAGATAATTGGCTACAGCATTTATTACAGTTACTGTAATTCAGACAGTATACTGTGCTCTTAAACGAAAAAAAGTAGATATTGTTTACTTACTCATCGATTATGAGTTACAAAGCTTTGTGAAGAGTACAAGTTGATTAGAGTGCTTTTTAAAATGAGGATATGAGATTATTGAAAGTCAAAGTTAAGCTCTTTATTACTTTGTCTGTTGGAAATATCAACCTTGTGTCTCTTAGCGGCCTTGTCATAAGCACTTAAGCCCACTTGCACCAAAAACGTAACTCAGATTTATAGCTGACACGAGGTTTAAATTACAACATATGAAATGACATCCATAATACATCCGTGTTAGCTTCTGACTTGGAATTAAAAGATAGCCCAGTCTGGCGTAAGCGGACCTTAGCAACTAAGAAATAACCAAAATACAATAAATCAATTCAAATTAAGACACATTCAGAAAACTTATTCCTGTTCTCTTCCTTCCGAATAAATGAAATATTTCTTACATTCTCGAGACTGTATGCGAGTGTACTCGACGTCACATGAACGGGCTAGTAAAAGTATGGACGAGAACAAAAGGCTTACCACATTATGTAGATTATTTCGGCGTGAATTATTATAAAACTGTTAAAAATAATCTCTCTATAAAACAGGTTATTTTTAATTAATAATTATTATACGGCCTCGTTAGCCTAGTGGTTCTAAGCGCGACTGCTACACTAGAGGGCTTGAGTTCGATTCCTAGGTCGAGCAAAAAGAGTTATTGGGTTTTTCAATAAAAGTCTTAGTAGCACCTCGGAGTTTGGATTTGGGACCACTTTATGGCAATAGGCTCGCCCCCTATTACATGGGACATAAACATACCGGCGAACTGTGAGTGTACATTGGTACACCTCTGCCTAACCCTTCGGGGAATACAGGCGTGATGGTATAATTATTATTCTATGAATAGTTAAAAAAATTACACTTTTACAAATCAATTGTTTTCTTAACTAGATGTAGTTGGTGTTTCCTAGCCGACTACTCTGAGAAGAATTATGTACTACTAGACAACAAGTGTTATTGTTACAAGATTGTTAGTTTGTTTGAACGCGCTTACCTCAAGAAATACTAGGCCGATTTGAAAAAAACTTTTTGCAGTATATTTAGTTTTGCATTTATCAAGGTAAATTAGGGTAATATAATAACAATCTATAACACACGGAAAGCGGAGCGGAGGTAATCAAATACTTAACTTATCGCTGGAGAAACCGCGAGGTACCTATATCTAGTGAGATCATAGTAGTATAGTATGCTCCAGATCGATTCGGGCCACAGCGGCTAATATTAATGCACACTAGCCAAGTACACAGGAGATATTATAGTGCACAAGTGTGTGCGCAAACACAGGTGCACTCTCTTTTCCCTAACTCATACTCCGATGGGACGACAATCCGATACAACCCAACATATATAAGGCGCAGAACCAACGGCTTTACGTGCTTTCCGCGACACGGGGGTACCACACCACCACCTTCCAAACTTCGGGGTGTTACTAAGAAATTCCTAATGGAAAAATTCAATAACACTTTTTGCTTGAACTGAGAATCGAACCCAGGACCCCACGCTAAACAGTCGTGCTTACCACCACGAGACCAACGGGGCAGTCAGATCATAGATGAGACCTAAATCTCCAAAGCCTACTCGTAGCCTAACTCACAGCATTTCACAAAAGAAAAAAAAACATGAAATTAAAAAAAAAGTACGAAACAAACAAAACAGAGGCACATCGCACGCAACTGTACACCTCTGACGTCGCCGGCACTTTCATACGTGTGCACAAAACGGGCATAGAAATGTGGTTATTATGCAAAACAACCGGCATGGCATCGGCCTACCGTTTCAGTTTATTTCCTACTTTAGCCAGCGTTACTTTGTTAATACTGTTTTAATACGTCATGTTTTCTTTAGTTATGTCAAGGGTTTAAATTGGGTGGGTTTGCGGTTTCTTGAGAGCTTGTAGGTACTTATGAATATCGTATTGCTAGCTTGTGCACGTGACTCTGTCTGCGTAGCCTAAAGAATTATGCCAAAGGCCAAAATTATTACAAAGGAACGCTTTTACGGGATAATTATCTATACTAAATAAAAAAGCTGAAGAGTTTTTGTTTGTTTATTTAAAAGCGCTAATCTCTAGACCTACCCGTCGGATCGGCAACATTTTTGCATAAATGATAGCCAAGTTCATAAGAAATAGTATATAATAACATCGCGCTACGATACATGGGAGCGGAGCAGTAACCAAAGACATTACTTAACGCGGGTGAAATTAGTTTTTTTTTTCAATAACGTATGACTTCTATGCTTGGTTGTCCTTAATCATGAACTAAATCCATGGCAAGACTCTTCGTTACAATCTTCTTTCTACTGTGTGTGTGTGCGAAATTTCAGCTCTTTTCGTACAGCCGTTTAAGCATGAAAGAGGAATAAACATTTCAACAGCAGTTCATAATACACACACCACCACGCCTGTATTCCCCGAAGGGTCAGGCCGAGGTGTACCAATGTACACCCACAGTTCGCCGGTAAGTTTAGGTCCCATGTAATAGGTGGCGAGCCTATTGCCATTAACCGGGCACAAATCCTAACTCCGAGCTGCTACTGTGAATTTTATAGAAAAACCCAGAAACACTTTTTGCTCGACCTGGGAATCGAACCCAAGACCTCTAGTGTAGCAGTCGCGCTTTGGACTACCGAGGCAATTATAGTATTGCAAAAATAATCCTAACTAATACTGTAAATGCGAAAGTATGTTTGTTTGTTACCCTTCACGCCTAAACCACTGAACCTGTCATCCTGAAATTTTTCATATACATTTTCAGGTGTACAGAAACGGACATAAGTACCTTTTATCCCTAAAAAAGTAATATTTCCAAAGAAAACAAGAATAACATTCTTATGATGATAGATGGCGCCACGTGTCTTTCGAATTGAATTTTGAATTTAGAAAAAACCACGCGTATGAAGCCGCTGGCAGAAGCTAGGTTAATAATATATAAGTTATCTTCTTGACTAAATTAAGTAAATATTTGCAAAACGAAAATCCAATTCAAAACAAAATAATTATTGTAACTTCAATCAAATAATTTAAACAACATTAACACGTAATCTTATTTTAAACAACGCTAAGTATTTTAAAACCCCAGGCAATGTCAGGCTACACATTTGCAATTCAGATGACACTCAAGTTTATTTCAAGTTTTTGAATTGTTCAACACTTTAAATGACTTTAGTAATATGATTTGAATGATAGTTTGGTGTCCCGGCGCTGCTTGGGTTTTGAAAACTTTTTAATCGACTTTCGTGTTCATTTTCTCGGTTTTATTTAAGGCTAGTGCAGTTTTTAATTACTGTAGGAAAAACGTTGTTTGGAAACCTGGAATTGATGGAGGGAAATTGCTGCTATGCAATGAGTAAGCGTGTTAATGAATCATCATCATATCAACCGTAGGGCGTCCACTGCTGGACATAGGCCTCC
Organism: Caradrina kadenii; assembly: GCA_947462355.1. Taxonomy (NCBI): domain Eukaryota; kingdom Metazoa; phylum Arthropoda; class Insecta; order Lepidoptera; family Noctuidae; genus Caradrina; species Caradrina kadenii. The sequence continues at coordinate 11,071,753 of OX381690.1, read as the reverse complement.
CCAATAGCGACCGGTTGGAAACGGCCTGCATCCAGCGTTTTCCTGAGGTCTTGATGATGAATACTCGTAAATTATTTGTGTAATAAGAGATGGACCCACGACCTGCTGAAGGTCGCGAGAAACTGCTAGATACGGGCAGCGCTGGACCGGTCATTATGGTGATCTATAGAGAAGGCCTATGTTCAGCTCTGAACGTCGTCGTTCAGACGCAATAATAATGTTGAAAGAGGCGTTAGGTATAATAACTATACCAGTTTATAACTGTTGTACCACAAGGCAAAAACCTCTTCTCATACAGAGAAGGCAAGAGTATTGATCACCACAGTTGCTGAAGACGGATTGGCGATTTCAGACTTTTATTAATTACGAAATCAGTCTCCGCACAATATTATTTCTTCAACGATGATGGTGACGTAGAAGATAAACTTAAAAATAAAGTACCTATATATGAATTGAACAAGTCATATTGGTACTTGCGAGGAATCGAATCCGCAACCTCATGCATGAGAGACAGGCTCCTTAACCACACATATCATTTCATAATGCACTCATTGAATAAATAAATAGAAGATGGTCGCCACACGTCCGCGGTGTGGTGTTTTGCCTTTTTATATAAAAAAAACTGCCTCGGTAGCCTAGTGGTCCTAAGCGCGACTGCTACGCTAGAAGTCTTGAGTTGGATTACCAGGTCGAGCTTAAAGTGTTATTGGGTTTTTCTATAAAATTCTCAGTAGCAGCTCGGAGTTAGGATTGTGCCCGGTTAATGGCAATAGGCTCGCCCAATGTTACATGGGACCAAAAACGTAGCGGCGAACTGTGGGTGTAAATTGGTACACCTCTGCCTAACCCTTCGGGGAATACAGGCGTGGTGGTATGTGATATTAAAAAAATATATATATATTTTGCATAGTGATTCAACTAGCATCGACTCATCATCATCTTTTTAGCCTTTTCCCAACTATGTTGGGGTCGTCTTCCAGTGTAACCGGACGCAGCTGAGTACCAGTATTTTACATGGGGCGACTGCCTATCTTACCTCCACAACCCAGTTACTGGGCAACACGATACCTCTTGGTTAGACTGGTTGTCAGACATCCTGGCTTCTTCTGGCTATCCATAACGACTGTCAAAGATCTACAAATAACAGCCGGGACCAACGGCTTCACGTGCTTTCCGAGGCACGGGTGTGACACACCACCAACTTTCATACTCCGGGCTGCTACTGATCAAATCCTATCTACTTCTACTTTTTGTGGGCCTGAACTTATTTATTTTTTTATTAAAGCTTTATGCACAAATGTAAAACAAAATACACCGTACAAAGGCGGACTTAATGCCTTAGGCATTTTCTACCAGTCTACCTTAGGGTGATGCAGAGACAAAATATAGTAGGTGCAAGGCAGACGAACTGAAAATTTCCAAGAATAAAATATAATAATAAATAGATATATACATACATACAAACAATATATACAAAGTAGATAGAGATCAAAATACATAGGTGGAGAAATATAACAAACTAATTGTGAGACGAGTCTGCTAACTTCTTATGGAAGTATTCGCGAGCTACTACTTATATGTTTGGAAACGCACCCACGATACAGGAGAAACGAATAGCGTGGGATTTATTTAAAAAAAACTGCCTCGTTAGCCTAGTGGTCCTAAGCGCGCCTGCTACGCTAGAGGTCTTGGGTTCGATTCCCAGGTCGAGCAATAAGTGTTATTAGGTTTTTCTATGAAATTCTCAGTAGCAGCTCGGAGTTAGGATTTGTGCCCAGTTAATGGCAATAGGCTCGCCCCCTATTACATGGGACCTAAACATACCGGCGACCTGTGGGTGTACATTGGTACGCCTCTGCCAAACCCTTCGGGGAATACAGGCGTGATGGTATGCGTGTGTGAAAAGATGAGTCATGTTCATCTTCTGTTATTTTCAGTCCCAGGTCCCAAAACACAAAGTAAACGTAGCTAGACTTGTTATACAAAAGTCAATTTCATAATAACTTGGAAAACACAACGCCATTCCCAAATGCAAAAAGACAAACAACTTATACAATTTTCCTTTGTGAGAAGGAACATCATTTACACCCCTTCGTCGCACGAACACAAAGCATATTTGATCTGTTGCAAACTTTCTTTGCGTTTGTATTACGTCTATTCACATTTGCTTTGAATATTTTAAAGAGTAAAAGGAAATTCTTTGAGTTGATTTTGATATAAGTTCGTAAAGACTAAAGATCATTGTGTGCCTTGGAATGTAGAATTGGCTTTGTTCATCGTTTTCAAATTATAATTTATTTCTTTGACAAATAAATGAAATTGAAGTGCCTGTTTGTAATGTCAATATAACAGCTTTTTACTAAATGGAATGAATACCAATTACGTTCTGACTAATCTTCGAAACAGCTGGACGGGTTTTGAGTGACTTTTACTGGCAGATAGGTGACGTTGATCCGTGTTGAGAATCATTAACGTAGTGACCTCTATGGATTTGATGAAGATGCAAAACCGCATTTTATTTTTTTTAACTTCGTTGGATTGCAAACGAGCAAGTATCTGCAGTACCAGAAACCTTGCAAATGCGTTGCCATCCCAGAGACACAGTTGAAATATCTCATGTACCTGTAATTACACCGGTACCCATAGCCTTGTAACCGGAACACAGCAACGCTGCGTTGCGCCATAAATAGGTATGGTGGTAGTAGTTCCCCAGGCAAACTCCTTCAGAAAGAGCTCTACTACTACGCTCTATCTTGTGTGTGTGTGTATAAAATCTATTTATCTAAGAACATGGGACTGAGAGCTATTAAAAATAAACAGGGAAGGGAAGCTATAGGCACCAGAGATCCAATTACAAGTCTTCAAGTATTGACTTATAATATACATGGTGTGGGCACAAAAACAAAACACTTAGGGCTGATTTTTCAATAGTCAGATAACTATTATCTGACGAATAAATATGACAGTTTGACTTAACGTCTATACAAAAGCTGTCAAACCGCCATATTTATTCCTCTGTTAAGAGGTATATGACAATTGAAAAATCAGTTCTTAATGTAAGAAGCAAATAAAAAATATAAAAAAACAGATACTACAAATACTTGGTTTGCAAATATAAAAACCGAAATAATAGAGCACATAACCAAAATTAATAAAATATGCGTTCGCTACGTGAAAAATTTGAGGCTCAAGCACCTTCTAACCGAATTCACACTGACATTATATTATTATTTAAAATCGTCAAGAGCCTCCACAGAGGCCCGACTTATTGTAGGTTCCATTATCGTTATTATCGTTCAATAAATCCATTGTTTCGAGGACCGACTTTTTGTAGGACGTGTGTTGGTATATTAGAATTCATAATTATGTTCCATTCTCACCGACAAAATAATTGGTCACGGATTGTCTGCATGGGCAGACAGCCTTAATAAATAAAAATATAACTCTACTCTATCTATAAGAGACAGTCAAATAAAACAGACATTGTTGTCTTTAAAATATGACAGGCAATATTTTAAAAGACAATCCCTGCAGGTGAACAGCTTGCAGTTGCGCCCCCATCTAAGGAGCTTATAGTCTATTATTTTGAGATTTGACTTACGTTATTTGTAAAGCAAGATTTTGTCTAGCCAAAAGTGTTACAGGGGGGTAACAAGATGAATTGAATTTTGAGAATATGTGGCGATAATGGCGAGTTTTGAATGGTACAAAAAATGAGGTTTGAAAGAATTTTATAGACATTTATTCGCACTCTAAGCGTACCGCAGTCTAGGTCTTTAGTCGATAAAAATAGAACTGTTTTATCTAGTGAGGAAACCTGGAATGAATATAAGTCTGAAATCGCCAATCCACCTTGAGCAAACGTGGTGATCAATGCTGGCGCCTTCTCTGTATGAGACGAGGCCTTTGCCCTGTAGCAGGACATTAATAGGCTCGTATTATTATTATTATTACATTTTACGAGATATTTAATCCTCTCTCAACGCATTCAAATTTACTTCGAGAACTTTCCAGCGGCCTTCAAAACTGTTAAATGTTCTAAAGCTTATAAAATCAAAGTCGGCAAGTGTCAGGGGTGACAAATGAACGGGCTGTTGTTCAGGGCTGCCTTTAAAAACTTGATTGTCTTTTATGATTGACGGTACTTCGATGTGGTGGTTCGTGGATGTGGTATTTAATGGAACCATAGAAAAGAGTTTGACTGCCCCGTTGGTCTCGTGGTCGCAAGCGCGACTGATGAGCGTGGGGTCCCGGGTTCAATTCCCAGGTCGGACAAAAAGTGTTATTGGGTTTTTCCGTTAGGATTTCCTCAGTAGCAGCCCGGGGAGTTTGGAAGTTGGTGGTGTGTCACACCCGTGCCTCGGAAAGCACGTAAAGCTGTTGTTCCCGGCTGTCATTCGTGGATCTTTGACAGTCGTTACATTGGTCAGAAGCCAGGAAATCTGACAACCAGTCTTACCAAGAGGTATCGTGTTGCCCAGTAACTGGATTGTGGAGGTAAGATAGGCAGTCGCTTCATGTAAAACACTGGTACCTACTCAGCTGCATCCGGTTAGACTGGAAGCTGACCCCAACATAGCTGGGAAAAGGCTAAGCAGATGATGAGAAGAGAGTTTGACTGCCACGTTGGTCCCTTGGAGTCTTGGATTTGATTTCCATTAAAAAGTGTTATTGAGTTTTTCTTTACATATTTGCCCGGAGTTTGGAAGTTGGTGACACCCCCGTGCACGTAAAGCAGTTGGTACTGCACATGATATTTCGCCCGTTGTGCCGTATTGCCGTCCAACTATAAGAGTGAGGGAAGAGGGAGTGCACCAATGATTGAGCACTACTTATAATGACTCCTGCGTACTTGGCTAGTCTCCATTAAGATTAGTTGCCGTGCCCGAAATCAGCCTAGAGAATATTTTTTTAGAAGAGAGTAAAAAAGAAACCAGATTAGTTTCTAGTTCCCAAACAGAACGCAATTAAAACATGATAAAAAAAAATACCAATTAAAAAAAATTGTGGACGTAGTGACCCAAATTTTATTATGGATTCAGTAGGTACATGATTCTAGACATTCCGCCAAAAAAAACTATTTCCATACATTTTAATCATGTAGGTTATTGGTAGGGTATAAGGTACAGGTATATAGGGGATAAGAAGGTAGGTAGGTAGGTAGGAAGGTAGGGGGTAAGGTTTAATAGTCGGCACAAAATGTTAGCTTTTGAGGTTCCTAGCAAAAATATGGCTTATGGACTGATAATAATAAAGCCCATAATACGATGACAATCTAATCCGATTGTACCTTTGCAGTTGTTATCTTCAATATATTTTGTGCTTTAATAAGTTCAAATAAAGTACCTAATTCCTTGCTTCCTACTTCTCCCGTTTAGCTGTCACTGAAGATCCATTGGGGCGAACTAAAAGAGGCTTTTACTGAAAATTATGACGGCCCGTCTTCAGAGTTTTAACTCATGCCTCGTTTAGAAGGCTTCGGGAAATTGCTTGCGTATTTATCGACTTTCATGTTTGAGATGGGTGAGCGACTATGATACTAAAATTGTATACTACATAAGGATCATTTTTAAAAAGTATACTTGCACAAAATATGTATCATACGGTCAGTGAAGATGATTTTGAAAACTCTTTAAGGGGGGCTATCCGAACACAGGAGACCGTAAAACGAAAAGTGTATAGTCAAGGGTTCAAAGAAAAGACTTACCTATACATATTTCATGAAAATATAATACTATCATGGTAAAAAAATCGTAAGGGAAAGCATAAAAATGTTTTTTCGTCGAATAGATCTCAGAATTTTGAGCGTAAACTATATAATTTTATGTAATGACAATATAGTGAATTTCATGAACTAAAGACATACCTATAAATTATTCCACTGAGCCGTGTATATTTCTCACAATTTAAAGAAAACTTCAAAATTACTGTTATTTTTATGGTTATCCGATTCAATTAACATTAAACGTATTGAATCTTATTTGTTGCCGCGATGCGCTATTGTCATTTACTTAAACATTGCTAACTGCTAAGCTAGAGGTCTTGAGTTCCCGGTTAATGGCAGCAGGCTCGCCCCCTATTACATGGGACCTAAAACATACCAGCGAACTGTGGGTTTACAATGGTACACCTCTGCCTAACCCTTCGTTCGTTTGCTGTAATTTTTGAAGAGTTCCGTTGTCTGTCGCCGGAATCCATTATCAGATCTATAATGGGACCATTTCGGAATAAACTCCTTGAAAAAAAAAAGGATTTTGCAAATCCCTCTATATAAGAAGAAGGTATGCCCGAACATACATAAATGTCGAATGTTTATGTGTATAACATAACATACCATCACGCCTTTATTCCCTGAAGGGTTAGGCAGAGGTGTAATAATCTACACCCACAGTTCGCCGGTATGTTTAGGTCCCATGTAATAGGGGGCGAGCCTATTGCCATTAACCGGGCACAAATCCTAACTCCGAGCTGCTACTGAGAATTTCATAGAAAAACCCAATAACACTTTTTGCTCGACCTGGAAATCAAACCCAAGACCTCCGACTAGCGTGGCAGTCGCGTTTAGGACCACAAGGCTAACGAGGCAGTCCATAGCCCATTAGAGTTCATAAAACTGCGCCTGAATTATCTTTCCCATAAATATTTACAGCAAGAACCTTCAACTTATCCGAAACACTTTCCTATTTCCTGATTTGAATATTGTGAGGATATAATATCAGATATTTTCTTCGGCAATATCCTCTTATATCTATCTCTGTCGCAATATACTTATGTATCTCCAAGATATCTTTGCTAGAATAATGTAAAACATATTTAGCGTATTACAGGAGAATAAGATGACATTATATTGTTTTTGTTCTTCGTTATTTTTATTTATATTATTTGATTGATTTTACTAGCGACTTCGTGCTTTGGGCAGCTTTTTTATTTTTAAGTATTTTTTTTTTAAACTGCCTGGGTAGTCTAGTCGTCCTAAGCGCGACTGCTACGCTAGAGATCTTGGGCCCAATTCCCAGGTCGAGCATAAAGTGTTATTGGGTTTTTATATGAAATTCCCAGTAGCAGGTCGGAGTTAGGATTTGTGCCCCGTTATAGGCTTGCCCCTATTACATGGGACCTAAACATACCGGCGAACTGTGGGTGTACATTGATAAACCTCTGCCTAACCCTTCGGGGAATACAGGCGTGATGGTATGTGTTTTTTCAAAAACTTTTTTCAAATACAAAGTCTTCATGTTTAATAATGATGGACTCCCATGCAAACTTACATCCCCTATTCAACCCCTTCAAACTCTTTTCTGAAAACAAAAGGTGACTTTCCGAAAGGTCTAACCTATCTGTGTACTAAATTTAATCAAAATCAGTTACGCGGTTTAGGCGGGACAGACAGATAGACAGAGTTACTTTCGCATTCATAATATTAGTTTGGATAACCCGTTGATATTTCTGTTAAGGCCCTGTCGTAAGCAAATGTTTAGATAATTGACAATAACGCATCGCGGCAACAAATAAGGTTCAAAATAGCAATACGTTTGATGTTAGTTGAATCGGATAACCACAAAAATAACAGTAATTTTGAAGTTTGCTTTAAATTGTGAAGAAAATACACGACTCAGTGGAAAAATTTATAGGTATGTCTTTAGTTTATGAAATTTTCTATATTGTTATTACATAAATTATATAGTTTACGCTCAAAATTCTGAGATCTTAGCGACGAAAACATTTTTTATGCTCTCCTTTACGATTTAATTACCGTGATACTATTATACTTTCATGAAATATTTATAGGTAAGTCTTTTCTTTGAACCCTTGACAATACACAATTTTTTTTCAGCATTGTAATATGTACCAGTACGCCAGGCTATGCGACAAAAAATGTGTGTTTTACGATGTCCTGTGTTCAGATAGCCCCTTAATATGAGTTTAAGAAAATGTTAGTAAATGCGTTGATTAATTTCCCCCTATCAGGAACCAAGTGTGAATCACAGTAATCAATAATTTCTCACTTTCCCTTTCCCATACTACCAAGCTAACCGAACTTAACCCTAAGAATGCTTCAAACTTATCCCCCACCAGACTGCCGAAACACGACATAAGACTTGCAAATCTCCATTCACAGGGTTGAAAATCTTGCAGGCACTTAAGTCGAGGAACTGACGGGCAACTTATTGTGGTTAGCTGGGCGACTTTAGTGTTGCTTATAAATTCAATGAAATTATACTCCTTAAAAAAGTTTTTTTTTTAAGAATGTTTTGTTTTTAGTGGCTATGATACATTTTCTATAATGTTCTACTATACGTTAGCTTAACTAGCCTATAGTTAAACTTCAACTTAACAGCTTTTTATGTTACTTAACTTACAAGTTGCAAAAACTAGTAATACCTATATTATGTCCATTTGTATACTATGTTCTTTTCCTATCAAATCGGCGAAAATCTCTCAAAAATTAAATAACTACGTCAACTAAAAATGTGCTACATTCCTATCAAGTTAAAGTAAATAATGCTTAGAATATACATATTATTTAAAATCAATCAATCACTACAACTATTAAATAGAAGTAAGAAAATATTTGACGCAGGTGTGTTCATTAAGGTAAAATCCAATTGCAAGTCATTTCAAGTCAAGTTTGGTTACACAAAGTTGCCCGTCCATTTTGCATGTAAGCATCGCGGGAACCGAACTCAACCGAGCACCTGTTCGCATCTTAATTAATTATACGAATATAATTACATCTTCAGTGTTATTAAGGGAGGAACTTTAAGAAGATTATGTCTCTCAAGTTTTTAGTGGAACCCTGTGTTTGTAAATACTGTTTTAGTATCCGTGAAATGTGAGAAACGTGGTCGTGAATTCATATAAATATTCAAGTTTAAATATCCTGATGGTTCAGTGGTTAAGATGCATGAAGTAGGTAGGTCAATTGCCGAGATGAGTTTTTCAATTCATAATAATACGTACTTTCTGAGGTTATCTAGGGTAGGAAGGCTTTTCGCAGTAGTAGAGCTCCTTATGAAGGACCTCGTCTGTACCTATTTCTGCCGCAAAGCAGCGTTGCTGTGTTCCGGTTTGAAAGGTTTGGGTGCCGGTGTAATTACAGGCACATGAGACATTTCAACTTTGTGTCTGGGATGGCAATGCATTTGAAAGGCCTCTGGTATTGCAGATGTCTATATATAGGTAGCAGTGACCACTTAACATCAGGTGGGTCGTCGGCTTGTTTGCTATCCAATGATATAAAAAAGAATTCTTAGATATCACTGACATAGGTGAAGAAAAATATTGTGAGCACTAAACTTGCAAATGTACGTGCCTATATTGGGACAATAATAGGCTGATATTATTATTTTATTATACTTAAAAGTCATAATCCAATCACTTATTTCAATTCCATTAAATGACTCTTTTGAACGTCATATTCAAGAAAATAGAACACAGGGAAGTAGGTCAAATTCAACTTATAATATTTGATGATAGCATGATGATTCAATGCTTTTTTTTTGTGGGGTGGGAAATCGTCAAATAACTTCTCCCGACCTGGGCGGGGCGGGAGGGAGTGTCAGACTTTTACTGACTAAAACCCACCCATGTTCCTTGTTGTGCCCTTTGCGTCCCGGGGGTGCGGTATCTCTTACGAACAACCCGCAGCCATGATTCAATGCTTGAGGTTTTGTCCTGCAATAGGCAATTTATTTATTTATTTATTTAAGTACTATGGAAGACTTACAGCCACACAAGACAGAATAGACAATAGCAAATGAAACTGACAGCCAATTACAAGTCCTCACTTATAAAAAACGAACTGGCAAAGATTGTGGGAACAACACAGCACTGCCCATACAAATAAATTGAAATAAAAACAAACAAAATAGGACAACACCAGAAGCTTAAACTAGAAACAGTATACTCAAAAATATGCACTAGCCAACTGCCTCGTTAGCCTAGTGGTCCTAAACGCGTCTGCTTAGTACGCTAGAGGTCTTGGGTTCGATTCCCAGGTCGAGCAAAGTGTTATCTGGTTTTTCTATGATTCTCAATAGTCGCTCGGAGTTAGGATTTGTGCCCGGTTAATGGCAATAGGCTCGCCCCCTATTACATGGGACCTAAATATGCGGGCGAACTGTGGGTGTACATTAGTACAACTCTGCCTAACCCTTCGGGGAATACAGGCGTGAAGGTATGTATGTGTATGTACTGGCACCTAAATCTGCCGATGTGACATTTAAGCATACCTACATCATATTTATTAACAATGATCAGAAGAAAGGTTAAGGATCAGGCATCTTCTGGCCGTGGACACACTAGTCGAGAAGGGATCAAAATTGTCCCGTTTACATAATTTATTAAACTTTTCGCTTGCACTGTTTTAGAAACTGGTAAATATTAATTTACCGTTTTATCTAGAAAATAATAATTTCTAAACCATTTATCTTAACAATAATGTTTTCAAAACAATAGCTCCCTCAATACAAACCCGAATGTATATTTAACACGGCACCAACTAAAATTTAAATTATTGGCGTCTATACATAATGGAACAAAGGCGTTGGTTGCGCGTGCGATTCGGAACAATTCCGTTTCATAATTGATTGCTGCGGTCGATTCGCCATTTGTATCGGCCCTACACATTTGTGTCTCTGTGTTGGAGGTGTGGTTCGTACTGGGCTTTTGAGTCAAGCCAGTTTTTAATCCCAAAAAAAGTTAGTGCAGTAGGTAGGCAAAAATGTAGCAAGCTTGTAATACGAGTATGCAATTTTTTTTATGTCATTGGATGGCAAACTAGCCTACGGGCCACCTGATGTCAAGTGGTCACCGCTACCTATGTCCTGCAATACCAGAGGCCTTGTAGATGCATTTCCATTCAAAAGACAAAGTTGAAATGTCTCATGTACCTGTAATTACATCGGCACCCATTCCCTTCAAGCCGGAACACAGCAACGCTGCTTTGCGGCAAAAGAAGGTAATGGGGTAGTACTTCCCCGGACGAGCTTCTTCACAACGAGTTTTAATTACTACTACTTAATTTTATTGACTAACTGCCTCGGTAGCCTAGTGGTTCTAAGCGCGACTGCTACGCTAGAGGTCTTGGGTTCGATTCCCAGATCGAGCAAAAAGTGTTATTGGGTTTTTCTATGCGATTCTTAGTAGCAGCTCGGAGTTAGGATTTGTGCCCGGTTAATGGCAATAGGCTCACCCCCTATTACATGGATCCTAAACGTACCGACGAACTGTGGGTGTACATTGTTACACCTCTGCCTAACCCTTCGGGGAATACAGGCGTGACGGTATGTGATATGTTAATTTTATTTCAATGATTTTGAGTATCTAATTGTATTTTGACTAGTTTCAAAAGTCGATAGTTACTGTAAGTATTTAAAAAAATATTAATAAAATAATAAATATAATAAAAGCAGACTCACAAGTCCTAAGCGGAACACACCAACGTAACCACGTCTGGAGGAGACCGCAAGCCCAACTGAAATTAATTGCGGCCGCACCCGCGCCGTTAAGATATTGTCAGATGAACTTAACTAGGTGCTATGTGCTATACAGTTAACTTTTTTCCTCAAAAACATGATAAAATTCAAGCTTTTCAAAATTCTATTAAAATATCAAGCAATAACTTCATTAACCGTCGAAGTTCATAAAACTGATTGAAAATGGCGCCGAAATTGTGATCTATCAATTTGAAGCATCGATCTCGCCAATAGCTTTACGTTACCATAACCTACATATTACTTTTAAATTCCATGAATATTGAAACAGTTCATAACCTGTTTTCATGAAAGACTAGCGATTCACCCCAAGTTTGTGCGGGTGAAAATATTAGCTAAATTGGGTGTGGTTATGCCAACACCAATCAAAACATATTCTCTTGGATTGGTTCATTTTAAATATCCAAAATCATTTTTTATTGTAATGATAGTTATGATGGGATTTTAAAATATACATATATCATCATCATCTACTTAGGATGTTCCCAACTATGTTGGGGTCGGCTTCCAGTCTAACCGGATGCAGCTGAATACCAGTGTTTTACGTGGGGCGACTGCCTACCTGACCTCCACAACCCAGTTACTGGAAAACACGATAAATCTTGGTTAAACTGGTTGTCAGACTTCCTGGCTTCGGACTATCCGTAACGAATGTCAAAGATCTACGAATGACAGCCGGGACCAACGGCTTTACGTGCTTTCCGAGGCACGGGGGTATCACACCACCAATTTCAAAACTCCGAGCTGCTACTGAGCAAATCCCAAAGGAAAATCCCAATAACACGTTTTGCCTGACCTCGGAATCAAACCCGGGACCCCTTGCTCATCAGTCGCGCTTGCGACCACGAGACCAATGGGGCAGTTGGATTTTAAAATATATAACTAAACTAATATTATTAAGATTTGTATTTTTGTTTATAATGGAAGAACTCAAAAAAAAATATTTCACCGATGGAAAGCTTCATTATTAGAGAGTAACATAGGCTAGACTAAACATCACGCTTCCACACACGGGAACGGAGTAGTTATCAAAGAGGTTTATAAGTTACAAACACACCCACGAGACAGGTGGAAATAACTTTAAAAAAAAACTTTATCAAAATTGTGAGTGTACAGACAAACAAACAAACACGTTTTCATATAAAGTTTTGCAATAATAGATGCATAAATCCTCTATCAGTACCGAACGAGGACAGGCCATAAAATTGTATAGTCATAACAAAAAATATCGCCATCCAAATGTTGCTAGCGTTCAATTTATTTGTATTCGTGCAGGTTGATCAATTTTGTTGTATAAATTGGCTTTGTTTAGCTCAAAAGGATTTAATTCAGTTTTTATAACTATGTTAAATATTCTGTATAAATATTGCAAATTCGATTTGTTTATTTAGATGGATTTTCATATTGGTTGTTTTTGATTAGGTTAAAATTCTTTAGTGGAACATAAAATGGTGATTCTATCGTTTCACTGACAACTAAAATACATTGGATTATAGTTGAAAATTGTGTGGAAAATTATTATAATTCTGTAATATTATGACATACTCAGAGCAAATGTCCCAAACGATACAGTTTGCTCAGTCCTTTTGCTAAGGGGACATTTATTAAATCTTAATTTATTAGGCTGGACTAGGTCTGCGTTGTTAGCCTAGTTGTCCTAAGCGCGACTGCTACGCTAGAGGTCTTGGGTTTGATTCCCAGGTAGAGCAAAAAGTGTTATAGGGTTTTTCTATGAAATTCTCAGTAGCAGCTCGGAGTTAGGATTTGTGCCCCGTTAATAGCAATAGGTTCGTCATTACATGGGACCTAAACATATTGGCGAACTTTGGGTATACATTGGTACGCCTCTGCCTTGCCGTTCAGGGAAAACAGACGTGATGGTATATATACAAATGTAATATTATAACATACTCAAAGCAAATGTCCCAAAGGATACAGTTTGCTCAGTCCCTTTGCTAAGGGGACATTTACTAAATCTTAATTTATTAGATGCTAGCATTTTCCGTGACTTCTATCGTTTAAGTGTCGGTAATCGAGAAGGCAGGCACGGTCGCGAATTAAAAGTAGTCTTTATCCAAATTCCAAACGGCCTCTTTGTTAAATTATAATGCAACCGGTTTTGCATTTTTGTCGTGAGGAGCTAAATAGGTAATAGATAAGCAGATATAGAATACATAACTTTCACACTAAAATTAGTGTAAATGATAACATCTTTTGTTACAATTACCTCCCTAGATCATCAAAATTATCCTTTGAAAATTCTCCTTCGTCCTAGTCCGGTCCTGGCTGTCGTTCGTAGAAATTTGACAGTCGTTACGGGCAGTCAGAAGCCAGAAACTCCGACAACCAGTCATACCAAGGAATATCATGTTACCCAGTAACTATAGGGTTGTAGAAGTCTGATAGGCAATTGTTTCACGTAAAATACAGGTATTCGGCTGCATCCCTTCTGACTGGAAGCCGGCCCTAGGTGAGAAAGATGAGATGATTCCTACCATCTCATTCAAAAACCAACATTATTAACTTCATCAAAAGTTCCATTTCCCCATGTGAAATAAAGGGAACTGGGCAGTTACAATAATATTATAGCAAGGAAAATAAAATGCTCTCAGTTGATATGGGGACGAGGGCCTTTCTAAGGAGATTAGAGGCTATAAAAATAAAATAAACGCCCTTCTCCATATTGCGTTACAAGAACAGATGGGGATGTCTACCGTTTTCTGCGATAACCTGAGGATTGCTATTTTTATGGCTAGTTGGCTTTGTGGCTTTTTTAGTAGGCGAAGATAATATTCTAGAAAATTATTTATTATTGTAGGAGTATTTTTTCTATAAGACCAAAGGATATTATTATTTTATCATTTGGTAAGTTGCTGGACTTATTCAATCCATATGTACTTTCTTATACAAGCTTCTCCTTGCGACTTCGTCCGAATAGTTTTTTACTCGCTTTAGGTTACATCTTGGGTTACTGGTCCGCACGCATTGGTCCTAGCGTGATGTTATATAGCTTATAGCCTTCCTCGATGAATAAACTATCCAACACAAAAATAATTTTGTAATTAAAACCAGTCGTTCCTGAGATAAGCGCTTTCAACCAAACAAACTCTTCAGCTTTATAATATTCTTATAGATTAGAAGGAAAATATCGTGCGGAAACATATCTGCGAAAATTAGATAAATGTTTACAAGGTACTGAAACAAAAAAAAAAACAAAATAATAAAAAAAATCTCTTTCCGTCTGTTTGTTCAAGTTAATCTCCGGAAAGGCTGAGCCAATTTTGACGGGAGTTTCATTGGCAGATAGCTAATGTCAAAACGCGTAACTAAGGCTACTTTTATTTTAGGAAAATAATTAGGGTTCCGCGTAAGAAATAAAAAATAAACCAAAGTCGCGGTTACGAGCTAGTTTCAGATTATTCTCTCATAATAAATGTCGGGACCAAACACAAGCTGCAATTAGTGTATGTTAATGGAATTTAAGCATTTAAAGTTCCAATAATAGAATGATGGTACTGCCTCGATCCTGACTAACAAATTCACCTTTGTTCGTACTTTCTAGACAGTGTCATTTGAACGTAAAGCTCGGTGGAGTGTGGTGTGGACGAGAAGAATACGGCGATTTGAGGTTAACCCTTCATAAAAATAACATTCTTCTGGAAGAGATTAGTTACGCACCCCATGACTCCATCAGAACTAATTCTGAGAAAATACGCTTCGAAGCAGTCGTGAAACTGTTTAAATTGTAGTTTACGCACTGGATCCAACATCCGTCATCCGTAAGTCTCCAATAATGCCGTGTCGACGGCGCGTTCATGTTCCGAAAGAGATGTCAGCGAATGGAAGGGGCCACTGAGGGCCGATGCCTGCCGGAGCTGCGGGTTGAAAAAAAAAAGTCGGTGGCAATACAAAACAACAAACAGAACCAAAGCCGCCGACTTCCAAAGCTTTCTTTTTCGGATGGGAAATCATCAAATGACTTCTCCCTTGAGCTCGTTGACTTCCAAAGCTAAAGTTATTTTTCAGTTTATAGTTTTTGAAAGAGGTTGTGTTTTTTTACTGAGGTTACTGAGGTTGTTTTTGTAACTGCCTCGGTAGCCTAGTGGTCCTAAGCGCGACTACTACGCTAGAGGTCTTGGGTTCGATTCCCAGGTCGAGCAAAAAGTGTTATTGGGTTTTTCTCAGAAATTCTCACTAGCAGCTCGGAGTTAGGATTTGTGCCCGGTTAATGGCAATAGGCTCGCCCCCTATTACATGGGACCTAAAAACATATCGGCGAACTGTGGGTGTACATTGTTACACCTCTGCCTAATCCTTCGGGGAATATAGGCGTGATGGTGTGTGTTGTGTTTTTTTTAGTTACGGAAATTGACCTTCTGAAATCCGATTATAGGTGCTAAATTAACCACGTTGTTTAAGTCGCTATTTAGTTATAGTGTCAACAAAACCAAATTAACTTAAAACATCGAGAATTCGATCGATGTTAATCTTACAGAAATTTCCTCTTAGATCTGGGTGACTGACAACCTGGTTATCACACGGGCGTCCTTTCCAGTTCGCTTCCTCCTCTCCCTTGACTCCATAGAGCAGCAAAGTTCATCAGTGTCTGACGCTAACATCGTTATGAACTCAATCAGAGACCATTGACGACACGATGTAAGCTCAACTCAATTACGTCACATTATTCTCGCTTTAACCCCTCCCCCACTCCCCCCTCCTGCACTTAGCAGTACCTCAGTATAAGACTGTTAATGTACTTAGGACTAAAAGTTGCACTAGCAGGTGTTCGATTTTAGTGTGATTCATTAACGGTTTTGGTGGTTCATCAGGATTTTTGGGACAGTTTTCTGTCAGCACTGGGTTTGAAATGGGATCAGTTTGCGTTTAATTTTTACGGTCTACGGTACCCTATGACTGAGACTTCGCTGTTCGTCTGTCTGCCTGTCAGCGGCCTGTAACTCATGAACCGTAATGTAAGTAATGTAGAGTCAAAATTTTCACAAAGTGTATACTCGTATTTTTTTTTTTTTTTTTTTTTTTTTTAATAAAAACGTTGCCCCACACTAGGAATTTCTCCTGTGTCGTGGGTGCGTTTACAAACATATAAACTCACATACACAAACAGCCAGACCCGGAACAACTATCTGTAGGCCATACAAATATTTGTTCCGTGCGGGAATCGAACCCGCGACACGCAGCGCAGCAGCCAATCGCTCAGCCACTGCGCCAACTGTGCCGTCTCAACAATTTATATTGCCGTTATAGCAACAAATAACATACGTACAAAGAAAAGGTCGCCCAGATATATCAAATGTGGAGTTTAATAATGTAAGGTGCGAAACAATCCGTGTGTGAGTCCGATTCGCACTTGTCTGGTTTTTGTCTTTGGGTGTAAAATGAATCTGAAGTCAAATTATGCTAAGCTTTTAATTATTTTAAGCTTATAATGTTTCAACAACAAAAACATACCATCACGCCTATATTCCCCGAAGGGATAGGCAGACGTGTACCATTGTAGTATACCCACAGTTTGCCGGTATGTTTAGGTCTCATGTAATAGGGGGCGAGCCTATTGCCATTAACCGGGCACAAATCTTAACTCCGAGCTGCTACTGAGAATTTCATAGAAAAGCCCAATAACATTTTTTGTTTGACCTGGGAATCGAAGCCAAGACCATATACTACATACACACGGACTAAAATTGTTCTACTGCAGGACAAACTTAACCCCGAAAAAAATATTATGTAGTTTTTAGTAGAGTAACTTTACACACACCATCATGCCTATATTCCCCGAAGGGTTAGGCAGAGGTGTACCAATGTACACCCACAGATCGCCGGTATGTTTAGGTCCCATGTAATAAGGGGCGAGCCTATTGCCATTAACCGGGCACAAATCCTAACTCCGAGCTGCTACTGAGAATTTCATAGAAAAGCCCAATAACACTTTTTGCTCGACCTGGGAATCGAACCCAAGACCTGTAGCGTAACAGTCGCGCATAAGACCACTACACCACCGAGGCAGTTGGTAAATTGTACTCTATCTCAATTCCCGTAAGGTCATTTTTACTGAATAATCTTGAACCAAAACAACAATGAGAGTCACCTAGCTATACACGCATTATATGTGTATTTAAATCAAAACCGCAAATCACAAAACATTGTCAACATGAAATCTCAGATCAAATTAATTATGCATTGACCATCCTAACTTAACCCCTTAAATTACACCCCCAAACCCTTTCAAGAAGTCATTTTCCCTTCATTAAGAAGGTCGCGGGGGATCACCTCATTATGGTTGCCAATGCATTTGGTATTCCAACGGTCAATATGCACACCCCTGAATGATTTAGCAACCACTAAATAGAGATACATGGTTAATATTCAAAAGGGGTTGAGGACAATATTTAGGTAGCAAATACAAATAGTCCAAGATCCCAGTGTCGTTAGATTTACGTCTTAATGGCATGAATGTATCTTTAAGGTATGGGTATTAGTGAGGTTTTAAGTGGGCCGTTGGTCTCGTGGTCGCAAGCGCGACTGCTGAGCGTGTGGTCCTGGGTTCGATTCCCATTTCGGGCAAAAAGAGTTATTGGGTTTTTCCATTAGGACTTTCTCAGTAGCTGCAGCCTTTTTGAAAGTTGATGGTGTGACACCTCCTTGTCTCGGAAAGCACGTAAAGCCGTGGGTCCTGGTCCCTCCCCGGACGTGTCGGATTGCCATTCCATCAGACTATGAGAGTAAAGAAAGAGAGAGTGCACCTGCGTTTCCACACACTTGTGCTCTATAATATCTCCTGCGTACTTGGCTAGTCTCTACCAAGATTGACATTCGCGCTATGCAGTTGCGCAATTAAACTGTTAGTTATCTTTTCACGATACTCGTGCGATGACGTTTTAAGCTGACGTAGATTTGGCGACTCTGGGATCTCAGACTACTAGGGCTACAGACGTGTAAAGGGAATGCGTGATTCAGATTGCTTTCGGAGGGTACACTGTTATGCGATTAGGGAAATACCTGGCTTAGGGGCATGAATGAATCGGCAGAAATGCGTGGAACTGTTGCTATGTGATGTAATTGAGTGCTTGTTTTGATGTAAATGTATTTTGTTCATAAGATAACCTGCCTCGTTGGTCTCGTGGCCACAAGAGCGACTGCTGAGAGTCCTGGGTTCGTTTTCAAGTCTGGCGAAGTGTTATTGAGTTTTTCCATTAGGAATTTATCTGTAGAAGCTCGGAGTTAGAAAGGGGCAGTTTGGGTGACCACTTAAACTGCCCGTGTGTTGGAAAGCATGTAATCCTTCATAGTCGAGTGTTTACATGGAGCATCTAACCAGATGGCTAGACTGGAAGTCGATCTAAAAATAGAATTTAGGAAAAAAGCTAGGCAAATTAAGCTATTAGATACGCATTTGCAAGGCCTCTGGTATTGCAGATGTCTATAGGTAGTGATGACCACTTAACATACGGTGGGCCGTGGGCTTGTTTGCCATCCAATGACATAAAAAAAAGATAATGATATTTCGATCTTAAGATCTTCTACCATTGAGTGCCGTACTTAATGCGTGAAATTAATGAGAGTATAGAAAAAGAATTGTATTTATAGCAATCGTATACAGTGCGTAGAGTTATACCAAGACAATGCGTACTGTAAAAAGGAATGGCCAACAGTGTTTAGCAACATTTTTTTTTGCAGCTTAGTAGATCCATGACAAAAAAACCTACGTACTGCGTATAAATACACCAAACAAGATACATTGCTGATTTAGTTCAACACGTATACAAAAGGGGTTACCCGAGATGGGAATGTAACTAAATTACCCCTGTCCGTCATCAGGTGTAATCAGGCCATTACCCGTTCTGAATACGTTATGAACCGTGTTTCAATAACGTACAATATACCGCGTAGGTTTTGCTAAATTTATTGAATTACTGGCTCTAAAGGTAAATGTGTTGCCTAATTTGGGCATGTGGAAAAAACAATGTCGACGACTGATTAGCAGTGGGTAATTTGGATTCTAGTAGCGTTGATCTAAATTTGAAAAATGTTTAATAAAAATATATTTATCGAAAAAGAATTTCGTAAAATGTTTTTTGTAAAATGCCCCACTGTCCCTGCCCCAGCCCCAGCCACTGCCTGTTGTGAATTGCCCCATTGGTCTCGTGGTCGCAAGCGCGACTAATGAGCGTGGGGTCCCGCGTTCGATTGCCAGGTCGGGCAAAAAGTATTATTGGGTTTTTCCATTAGAATTTGCTCAGTAGCACCCCGGAGTTTGGAAGTTCGTGGTGTGACACCAACGTGTCTCGGAAAGCACGTAAGGCCGTTGGTCCCAGCTGACATTATCATTTTATTATTATTATCTTTGAAAGTCGTTACGGATAGTCAGAAACCAAGTAGTCTGACAACCAGTCTAATCAAGAGGTATCGTGTTGCTCAGTAACTGGGTTGTGGAGGTCAAATAGGCAGTCGCTCCATGTAAAACACTAGTATTCAGCTGCATCTGGTTAGACTGGTAGCCGACCCGAACGTAGTTGGGAAACGGCTATGTAGATGGTGATGTTTTATGTAAAATATTATATGGTTATATTTAGGGGAACCCTATGTCCAGTAGTGACGTCGTTAAAAAAGTTGGATCTTTGTCCTTCAATGTCTTCGTAATCAGAAGAACAGAACCAAAACAAATCGCAATGCTAGGAAGAATAAGCATCATTCAGTTTCGTTAAGTATCCATTTACACCGGTTATCTATCTGTGCTAACTTTTATGTGAGACTAGATTCTGCCCGCGACTTCGTCCGCGTGTTTTCCGAGATAAAAAGTATCCTATGTATTACTATACAATACAATCTATCTCAGTGGTAAATTAAATCCAGATCTGTTTAGCCGTTTAAGCGTGAAAGACTAACATTCATCCATATTCAAAAACTCTCCCATTTTTTTATTAGTAAGAAGAAGAATACCACATTTTATTTGCCTATCGTAAAAACTTCATAAGAATTAAGTAAGTCAAATTAGAACCCAGTGCGTTCCTACCCCATCTTGAAAGAAGTATGACAATTCAGAATTCTTTTGATGCACTCAAATCGTGTTCGTCTATAAAGCACCCTTACAAATAAAATAATGGGGTGCCATGAGGGGTGTAATTTACAGGATTTTCCCTTTCATTTTAAGATGATTTCGCTGCAAAGGGGCGATTGGCGTGACTTGCCGAAGGGGTTCGCACAGACTTAGGCAAAGTATTTTGACGGGGTATTGTCAAGTTTGAAATTTGGAGTCTTTGCGTGAAAATCTCCCAGCCGAGAAGGGAAATCAACCCAACCAGGGGTTGAAAAGTAGGTACCTATCTACTTATCTAATATTATACTTTGTATTTTTTATTTCAATAATAATATGGTAGTGTTTCAAGTGGAACATAGCGAATATTGTCATTTTTATTTTGAAACTTAAAATCATATTTTAGTGAAATGTAGCTATAGACAGATAAGACAGACAGGGATTATCAGAAATTAAACAACAAGTATATATATTACGTATTTTTCATTGCAAATATGTGTAACATTTTAACAATAGTTAGGTAAAAGTCATACAATAAGCCAAAAACATATGACACAAGGTAATTTTTAAACATGGTCCTTCGAACCGGAAACTTGGTCCTTCGAGCCGAATAGGCCTCTGCCCTACAGTGGGCCAATAACAGGCTTATATAAGTATGAGGGTTAAACAAATATATTAGAGAAAAATCTGTCACATCTAAACATGTTCCTAAGTCTGTACGACATAGGGGAGCATGCGTTTAATAACACTGAAGGCTAAACTGATTTATCGTCTCCAATGACGATAACATTACACACTAAGCTTGGTTTGTACAACTATCGTCATATCATGCCAATATAATATTATTCGTGAGTGACATTAATAATATTGGTGGCCGTATATTCGAGTACATCTCTATATAGTATAAAACTAAGTCGCTTCTCGCCATCTGTGCCTCTGTACGCTTAGATCTTTTAAACTATTCAACGGATTTTAATGCGGTTTCATTAGAGTGATTCAAGAGGAAGGTTTATACGTATATAACATCACGCTACGACCAAAGGGAGCGGAGTAGTTACCAAAGACGTAACTCAACGCGGGTGACACCGCGGGATATATAGCAGGTAGTAATATTTTAAAGAGAAAATATTTGTATTTTTGTTTGTAATGGATAAAACCAAACTAACTAACCAATCTACACCGATTTAAAAATTCTTTCACCTTAAAAAGCTACATTGAAGCAACTAGGCATTTTTTTTTAAATTGAAATCCGTAAAGAATATAAGCGTGGACGAAAGCTATTAAAAAAATTCTCCCGGTGTAATTTCAGTCATGGAGGTCAATCTCAAATGAGGCTAATCACGCACACAGGCGATATTATAGTGTACAAGTGTGTGCGCAAACACAAGTAACCTCCCTCACTTTCATAGTCCAATGGAAGGGCAATCCAACACTAGCGGGGCCAGATCAGACGTAGGACCAACGGCTTTACGTGTCTTCAGAGTCATAGCGATGTCACACCACTAACTGCCAAACTCCGGACTGATACCGAGAACTTCTTAATGAAAAAAATTTTGCCCGACACAGGAATCGAACCCACCACAAGACCAACGGGACAGTTCATTATAGTAGTAGGATAGAATAGAATTATAATGAGATCAAAATCCCATGACGTGTGCTCGTGAATTGCATAGACCATCCCCGGTATTAACACCACTCACTTAAGTGTAAAGTACCTAGGTAAACCCACTAGCAATATTTTACAGTGGGGATGCCAAAAAAAGGGTCCAACCTGAAAAAAAAGGCAATCACAGCAAATCACTACAACACTGACAGTTGGACAAAAAAAAAACCGTTCGTTTGCTTTCCTTTTATTTAACCGACCGCAACGAAACGGGCAGTCGAGTAATTGTTTTTCATTGCACAGTAATTGACTTGTGGTGGTCGTCAATAAATGTTTTTCCATTTAATCGCCCGAAATTTTGGGGTGAGAAATTTTGTCCACGGCGCCCGTGCGTGTGGCACTGTGTCCATTTACTTCAGCGTGATAAATGAGAATGAGTACTTTTTTTATTCAAAAAAATAAAACAATTTGTTTGTGATTGTTTCCTTTGCTTGTTGCCTTTTTATTGGTGATTGGTTCAATAAATAAAAGTAGTAATAATCTGAGCTTAATATCGTAGCTTTATTTTCCGATCGTGAATTTAAAATGAGCCGATTAAGCAATGAGGCAATAAAAGGGGTTAATTTTTTGCACAGTGTATATTTTGTTCAATCTTTTAAGCATAGCAACGTTTTTTTTTTATTACAAACACACATACCATTACGCCTGTATTCCCCGAAGGGTTAGACAGAGGTGTAATCAATGTACACCCACAGTTCGACGGTATGTTTAGGTCCCATGTAATAGGGGGCGAGCCTATTGCCATTAACCGGGCACAAATCCTAACTCCGAGCTGCTACTAAGAATTTAATAGAAAAACTCAATAACACTTTTTGTTCGACCTGGGAATCGTACCCAAGACCTCTAGCGTAGCAGTCATGCTTAGGACCACTAGGCTACCGAGGCAGTTTGTTACAATTTTATTTTAAACGGAGGTAGGCTTATTCTGATTCCTGACAGGGTTGCGGAATTTGTTGGAAAGAGTCACCGCCGCCCTGGAACGCAGAGGGCATTAAGAGGAACACGGATGGGTTTTAGTCAGTAAGAGTGGGACACTCTCTTCCGCTCCATCCAAGGCGATTATTTGATGATTGATTATTTTGATTTTGATGATTACCGATCCTTAAAAAAACACCGGACAAGTGCGAGTCGGGCTCGCTCACCGAGGGTTCCGTACGTAAGACCATTATAATTTACAGAATTAAATAAATAGTTTATTGAAGTAAATAAACAGTAAATTAAATTTAAAAAAAATCGTTTATATTTTTCATTATGAATAAGAAATTATGCATCGGAAAAAAAAAATAAATATATTTAGCAAAGTGCACATCAAGCCCTTTTAAATGGTACCTCATTTGTACTGGAAGCTTCAATTTGCAATTTCGACCCCTATCAAAAAATATAGACCCCCTTATTTTTTAGGATTTTTCACACCAACAAAAATTATAATAATATCAAATTAATTAAATGATATGTCAAATGAGTTACTATGCTATCCAGCAATAACAATTCAATATACCTCCCAAACGTAAGCTTAAAATAGATTTTAAATTAATTAGCGTTAAATATTCAATATTCAGAGTCAATACAATTGTCTACAACAACTCATGACAACAACACTGACTACATGAAATTTAATATTAGTACAATATGTATATGGCTGTGTCGCAACAGGGTCCATAATATTGTCCTTAGCTCTTGTAACTTGTAGAGTCTCCCGTCCCAGCCGCCGCAGTAGACGCTCCGGACGTCGGGAGCTGCGAGACGACCCCTGGCCACCGTAGACGCGGGCCTGTGGACGGTGAGCAATGGGTACCTCACTGTCCGTACGTTGCATAACGACAGGCCGTGTCGACGGCGCGTTCGTGTTCCAGGCGCGCCTCAAAGATATGTTAGCAATTATAGAAGGGGCCACTCAGGGCCTGTACCTGCCGGGGATGCGGGTTGTTCGTATGTTGATTTTCCATCCCTCTTGTACATTATTACACCCTTTTATCATTTTGGAACGAAAATAGGTAAAATGAATATCTATCTACTTCAAAATATGAAAGAAATTTTGAAGTGTATTGGCTTGTTTTGCAGAACTGAGGCCTATATATTATACAGGGCCAAAAAAAAAACTACAAATATTTCTACAAAAACATATTTACAACACATTCCAATTCCTAACATTGCCCGTTAAAGGTAAGAACAGATGTTAGACTCGGTCCTTTGTCTCTTGGCAATAAATTCTATAGCCCCACCATACAAGGTGGGGACAATGTAGAATTATTGTGAGCGGTTAACATACATCTCGCACCTCCGAAGGGATACCAACTCACATAGCTGCATTAACTAGATTAGGAACTATGTTTATTGTTTTCCAGTTCGAAGGAATTGTATAAAAGGTTTGTTTTTTACGTTTTTATTAGGATTCTGTACCCAGAAGGTAAAACGGGACCCTATTACTAAGACTCCGCTGTCCGTCTGTTCGTCTGGCATCAGACTGTATCTCATGAACCGTGATGGTTAAAAAGTTGATTTATTTCTGTTGCTGTGATAACAACAAAATACTAAAAAACAAATAAAATAAATATTTAAGGCGGCTTTCATGCAACAGACATAATTTTTTTTGTCGTTTTTATAGATAATGGTACGGAACCCTCCGTGCGCGAGTCATGTCATGTCATTCGTAGATCTTTGACTGTCGTTACGGATAGTCAGAAGCCAGGAAGTCTGACAACCAGTCTAACCAAGAGGTATCGTGTTGCCCAGTTGTGGAAATCAGATAGGCAGACGCTCCATGTAAAACACTGGTATTCAGCTGCATCTGGTTGGACTGAAAGCCGACTCCAACACAGTTGGGAGAAAACTAAGCAGATGATGATGTTTATGATAGGTTGATTTTAAAACTAAGTAACTAAGGAGATTTTTCCCATTCTTCTCCATACAAAACTACATTTAGGAAGGCGCATCTAGATTAAATTCTTTCTTTCTGTACCTATATGAGGTTTAAAAGTGCATTTTAATGGTCTACTTGAAATATTAAAATTATAATTTGATTAAAAGAGGATATAGTGACAAAGGTTGAAAAGAGTATGCATAGATGGTTCGGCCATATTGAGAGGATGAGTGAAAAGCGACTAACAAAACGAATGTATATGGCAGATGTGAGTGGCAACGCTAGAAGGGGACGCCTTAGAAGGACCTACCCTGACCTTATTGGTGAGGGTCTTCAGAAAGGTCGGGTGCGCAGTACCCGTAACCGGTGTGCTTGTATGACCAGATGTATAAAAGTGGACGAGGCGAAAGGATTATAAGGATCTTGGCGGGTGGCGTTCTGTGGGCTCTGCCTACCCCTATGGGAAAAGGCGTAAGTTTATATATGTAACTGCCTCGATAGCCTAGTGGTCCTTTGCGCGACTGCTACGCTAGAGATCTTAGATTCGATTCCCAGATCGAGCAAAAAGTGTTATTGGGATTTTCTATGAAATTCTCAGTAGCAGCTCGGAGTTAGGATCTGAGCCCGGTTAATGGTAATAGGCTCGCCCCCTATTACATGGCACCTACACGTACCAGCGAACTGTGGGTGGACATTGGCACACCTGTGCCTAACCCTTCGGGGACACAGGCGTGATTTTAAAGAAGTAAGTAAGGAGTTTTTTTCCATTATTTTCCATACGAAACTATATTTTGGAACATGTAACTAGATTTTTTTTTTGTACCTATAATGAGGTTTGAAAGCGCATTTTAATGGCCTAATTAAAATAAATGATTTTGAGTTTTGACTTTCACTTTGGATCTTCACCGTTTAGCTTCCTACCTCGATCATCTCTGGCGGCAAGGCAGACTTACACAACCTTTCATCTTTTGACAAACAGAAGAAACGTCCTTTGACGCTTTCAATGCTAAGAAATGAGCTCACCTTTAAGGATCGCACCTTAGAAAATGGCGCGACATTAAGACCATGGCAAATAAAAAAAACAGGCGAGTGCAAGCCGGATTTTCACCGGAGGATTCCGTACCATCGCATAATATTAAGATCAAGGAAAAAATACGTCTTCTAATAAGGGGACCTCCTTTAATTTTACTTTTTATTGACTTCACGTAACTACGCAGTCGCACTTTATAAATGCGAAAGTTTGTGAGGATAGATGGATGGATGGATGGATGTTTGTTACTCTTTCATGTTTCTTAAACGGCTGAACGGCTGGATTGATGAAATTTGGCACATAGATGGATTACAGTCTAGAATAGCACATAGGCTACTTTTTATCTCGGAAAAACGTACGGTTCCCGTAGCATAATACTAATCAACTTTGTCTTTGTCTGTACTAGTCGCGGGCAGATGATAGTTCCTCATAAATTTATCTAACACACATAACATAACATACCATCACGCCTGTATTCCCCGAAGGGTTAGGCAGAGGTGTAACAATATTCACCCACATTTCGCCGGTATGTTTAGGTCCCATGTAATAGGGGCGAGCCTATTGCCATTAACCGGGCACAAATCCTAACTCCGAGCTGCTACTGAGAATTTCATAGAAAAACCCAATAACACTTTTTGCTCGACCTGGGAATTGAACCCAAGACCTCTAGCGTAGCACTCGCGCTAAGGACCACTAGGCTACCGAGGCTGTCAATATAGTCGAGGGAGTAAATTTATCTATCATTATACAACAAGATTTTTTCCAATCTGATGGAAGTTTGAAAGATTTGCACGTTTAAGCAAACAAACAAAATACTCTTCAGCTTTATTATATTAGTGTAGAATTGTTCTTATATCGGCTTCAATAATACGCATTCTGAATATTTCAAGCGTCTACCTATTACGGTAATAAAATTATCAGCTTTGTGACATAGGAATGGATGCATTTAGCCTTATTGCTCTCGGTCATCCGTTGGTCCATCGGTCGTTGGGTGCGGAACTCTAAAAACGCAGGTCTATGGCCGAGTTTTCTTGAAAGGAGTCTTGGACTTAAGGAGACGAATGGTGAGAAAAATGGAAATGAAAATGTAAGGACTTGTGTTGTGGCTTATGGCTGTTTCTGAGAAAAATGCTTGTACAGTCGATAAAAAGATTTATTTACAGTGTTGGTGGAATTATTTACTAAAGGAATGTATGTTGAACAAGCCAAAGTAGAAGTATTTATTTCAATTAGACTTTTACCAGGCACTTTTGAATTGTGAAGAAGTTCAAGCCAGTTTAGCTCTATGGAGAAGAACGAACAAATATATTTAGGATACATACAAAAATAATATTTTTTTCTTCTAGTGATTTATGAATAGTGTTTAAGATGTAACATGTCATGTCAACTGCCTCGTTAGCCTAGTGGTCCTAAGCACGACTAGAGGTTTTGGGTTCGATTCCCAGGTCGAACCAAAAGTGTTATTGGATTTTTCTATGAAATTCTCAGATAGCAGCTCGGAGTTAGGATTTGTGCCCGGTTAATGGCAATAGGCTCGTCTTCTATTACATAGGACCTAAACATACCGGCTAACTGTGGGTGTACATTGTTACAATTCTGCCTAACCCTTCGGGGAATACAGGCGTGATGATATGTTATGTAACATGTAGATAAGGAAGAATTAAAAAAAAAAACTTTTTACTATGCTGCCAGTATTAAATTTAGTTGTGTACGTGATAATTTTAAACGCTTATAACACGCTCAAGCGCACTCCATACATAATTAATTAAACTAGTCATATTTCGGTCAATCAATGGCCAAATACAGGAAAGTACATGCGACTTTCTAAGTTTATCTTGGACTTCACGGACATCCATGAAGGTAGACGCCGTGAGGAAATACCTGGACTCATTAATAGTTGACCAAAATCGCACAAACCGCCTTGAGCAAGCGTGGTGATAAATGCTCGTGGCATCTTCTTGTACAGTGAGAAGAGGCCTTTACCTTGCAGTCTGATATTTATAACAGGCTGGTATTATTATAATACTGATATTATAAAGCTAAATACCAACTGCCCCATTGGTCTCGTGGTCACAAGCGCAATTGAAGAGCGTGGGGTCCCGGGTTCGATTCCCAGGTCGGGCAAAAAAGTGTTATTGGGTTTTTCCATTAGGATTTGCTCAGTAGCAGCCCGGAGTTTGGAAGTTTCACTCCCGTGCCTCGGATCGCACGTAAAGCCGTTGATCCCTGCTGTCATTCGCAGATGTTTGACAGTCATTGCGGATAGTCAGAAGGAAGTCTGACAACCAGTCTAACCAAGAGGTATTGTGTTGCTCAGTAACTGGGTTGTAGAGGTCAGATAGGCAGTCGCTCCATGTAAAACACTAGTACTCTGGTATTGTATCCGATTAGACAGGAAGCCGACCCCAACATAGTTGGGAAAAGGCTAAGTAGTACATGATTATATATCTAAAGAGTTGCTTTGTTCAAATAATAACATAAATAATAATAGCTAATTTCCGGAACTATCGGTCCAATTTTGTTACCCAGAAGTCTAAGTACATCACGACAAATAAAACTTTTCTGTCTATGACATTACAGACACGTTTCAAACAACAATTCCAAACTAAACTGCGTTATATTAGTTAGTTAATTTTCTTGTTAACCCTTCTAACTTGAACTTTAACCACAATGGTTTAACCGGCTCCAGTTGTTTGCATATTTAACCGTCAGTGTGGCCGGAACTTCTGTTAAACAAATGGATTTTCATGATATTTTAAACTAAATCTATTAATAATGAAAAATATACATAAATGATTGATTTAAAATAACATCGTGATGGCCCGGCGGTTAAGACGTCCTTTATGCTCGTCGTTGTTGGTTCAAACCCGGGCAAGTACCAATGCGACTTTTACAAATAATATGTACTTTCCTTGCAAACGCGTTGTCATCCTAGAGACAAAGTTGAAATGTCTCACGTGCCTGTAATTACACCAGCACCCATACCCTTTAAACGGGAACACAGCAATGCTGCTTTATTTTATTGCTTTTAAGGAAACTTACAGTTTATACATCTTTTGAGTAGTGAAGTAGTAGGAGAGTACATGAAAAAAGGCCAATTACAAGTTTCCACTTATAAACTTGACTTAAAACTTGCGGCAGAAATAAGTATGGTGGTGGTACTTCTCCGACGAGCTCCTTCACAAAGAGTCCTAATTCTTTGATAAAAAAAAAAACCGGCCAAGTGCAAGTCGGACTCGTGCACGTGGGGTTCCATACCGAGATCGTGTCTATAAAAACGGCAAAAAAATCATGTCTGTTATACGAAAGCCTCCTTAAATATTTATTTTATTCTGTTTTTTAGTATTCGTTGTTATAGCGGCAACAGAAATACATCATGTGTGAAAATTTCAACTGTCTAACTATCACGGTTCATGAGATACAGCCTGGTGACAGATGGACGGACGGACAGCTTTTTTTTTTTGGGGTGTGGGTAATCATCAAATAACTTCTCCCGCCCTGGGCGGGGCGGGAGAGAGTTTCAGACTTTTACTGACTAAACCCCACTCATGTTCCTACTTGTGCCCTTTGCGTTCCGGGGGCGCGGTATCTCTTACGAACAACCTGCAGCCCCGGCAGGCATCGGGCCTCTGTGGCCCCTTCCTTTTGCTGACATCTCTTTGAGGCGCGCGTGGGACACGAACGCGCCGTCGACACGGCCTGTCGTTATGCCACGTATGAACGGTGAGCTACCCATTGCTCACCGACCGACGGACAGCTGTGTCTTATCACAGCAGCCGCCACGAGTTGTGAGCACAAACGTAAAGGTAATTTTTGGGATTTTGGGTTCTTTTCTAGGTTTTATGGATTGCCAACGCTGTACGCGATTGGTCTGACAGTAAGACCGATCGCGTGTAGCGTCGGCTCCCCATAAATCCCAGGATTGACGTTTGTGCATTTACTATAATAGGGTCTCGTTTTACCCTTTGTGTACGGAACCCTAAAAACTAACAAGTAGTTATAATTATTTTACTTGCCAACACATCTAAAACAACTTACCAACATAACCGAACAATAAATCATCCTAAAAACCTTCAGCTTGGAGTTTCTGAAATAAATTCAGTCTCGCCACAATAGCGTTGAGTCGTTGCCAATTAATTGCGCGAGCAGTCAACACAAGCGTTTGATTTGTATTAGCGTACAGATGTTGAGGACTTTTTAAATTATTTTCCACGCTGGACCCTGGATGCAAGCCACTTTTTTATATCATTGGGTGGCAAACAAGCCTACGTGCCACCTGATGTTAAGTGGTCACTGCTACCTATAGACATCTATCGGAGGCCTTGCAAATGCGTTGCCATCCCAGAGACAAAGTTGAAATGTCTCATGTGCCTGTAATTACACCGGCACCCATACCGTTCAACCCGGCATGAGTCGTGAGCACAAATGTTAAGTTCATTTTAGGATTTTTTGGTTCAAATGAATTTCCCCGTCCTGGGCGGGGCGGGAGAGACAGCAGACTTTTACAGAGTAAAACCCATTCATGTCCCTTTTTGTGCACTTTGCGTATCGTAAAAGTTCTTTAAAAGATTAGCGATGCATTGCTTGCTTGACATATTGAACCAAAAAACGCACAAAAACAATCAAAAACCCCGTTCAATACGACCCCTAATACGTACAAACACCGCCATTCTCTCGAAAGCTTCAAAATTTACAAGTTAAGTAAAGTATTTTCGAAACATGACAGAGTTTGATCGCTTCAATGGCTCGCCGGGATCTGCTATTAACGAAATACCACAAAAGTTGTTTAAACTTCACAGTAGAATACATAATGGCAAGAGTATTATTGCCTTCTAAGTATCATGGCGCTTCCACTTTCAATATTTTCAGAGAGAAGCTTTTGTTTTATTATCACTTTGTATTAAGTACAGATACTGCCCCGTTCTTGGGTCCTGGGTTCGAATTGGATCGGGCAAAGAGTGTTATTGGGTTTTTGACGCGAAACGTCTTTAAAACCAAATACGGGAGCCAAGTCAGAATAGCGGACTGCTACAATAGGTTTCAATCAACACTAAAAGCGACTCCCTGTTATAGACGTTTCATGTTATGGCCGTGTGCCCCGACACAGCCCTACCCGATTTTCTAAGAAATTTTTCAGTAAAATCCTGGAGTTTGAAAGTTGGTACGATAGTCCTGAGCTTCGGAAACCACATTAAGCCATTCAAGCCAAGATATGTTATAGTTTTCACGAAATCCTGGTCAAATTATTCTTGTTCATTCTATTCATGAAAATAATTAAGGTGAAAAGCAATATAACAATCTAAAAAAACAATAACAACAGCCTATTTGGCCTAGTGGTCGAGCAAAAAGTGTTATTGGGTTTTTCTATGAAATTCTCAGTAGCAGCTCGGAGTTTGGATTTGTGCCCGGTTAATGGCAATAGGCTCGCCCCCTATTACATGGGACCTGAACATACCGGCGAACTGTGGGTGTAAATTATTACACCTCTGCCTAACCCTTCGGAGAATACAGGAGTGATGGTATGTTGACAATCGAAAAAAAAAAGTTGAAAGCTATAGCGGCAAAGAGATGACCAATTCCAACTGACAGCGCCTGTTCAAGAGAATGACGCGTGGATCAGCACCATTTAGCTCAACCATCTTAAAGGAAACCAAATTATCCGACTAACGTACCACCATCAGCTAGAGATATAAGAGCGTGACCAAGTGGTGTTTAATCGGAGTAGAACAGCAGGTGTTTCTGAAGTCGGTGCCGCCGGGTGACGGAGCCCGCTTGTGGTGATGGCAGACCAATACCTGCCAGGGTGCGGAAGAATGCTCAGAGCGACACCAGTGCCCCGGCCAGTGGTAGTTGGAAGAACACCTTGGGGTTTTAGTCTGTAGGCCACTGATAGTTCCCTCCGCCTTCCCAAAATAGAGGCAATCCATGAGGATTTTTCACGAAAAAACGAACAAGGAGATTAGGCATACGGCAGGTTACAATTTCTCACTCAGGTTATGTAGGTCACTGGCCACTTGTAATAACGGTGTGGTCTATATAGTGTAGGTCACTTAATTGCTTTAGCACCAGCTCAGCCAATAAGGCTAGTATTGGTATTGATTGGTGCTGTAATTACCTTTATAGGGCAATGAAAAAAGCGAGAAGTCCGGCACTATTTTTCATTTGAGCTGGAGTAAAGGACGTCATAAAAAAAATAGAATTGTTAAGTCGGTTATTAAAAAGAATATCAGATGCTGTTCCATACAAAATGACGGAGTTCTGAGATAACAATATAAAATAAAAACAATCGAATTGATGACCACTTCCTTCACGCTTGTGACTTCTTTAAAAATACATACTTGACTGTCTGTACCGCTTTTACCCCTAAAGCACTAAATCGATTTTAATGAAATTTGTACAGATACAGATTAAACGTTGGAAAATTACAATGATTACCTTTTCTCCTGTATAAAGAGCTTGAAGGGGTTGAAATAGGGGATCAAAATTTGTTAAATAATGATTGAAAATAATAACCATGAAACTTTGTATTTAGACACTTGATAAAAAAATTAACAAACATTAATTTATGTTCAAGAGTTTTTGAAAAATTGAAGTGTCATAAAAATACTGCGGAGAGTAACTACTCCGAAAGGATAAACGCTAGTTTCATATTATAAAAAAAGGAAAGTCAGTTACCGATTGGGATTACTTAATACATTCTTTAGATATTTAATCTGCTACGAACTAGATGGAAGAATTTCTTGAGGCATTTAAAGGAAGCATACTGAGCCACTGAAAGATATATAAGTTGTGTTGTTATGCTCTTGGGGTGAGTAGGTACCCTACATCTAGGGTCTGTGGCGTAGAGACTGAAGTGTCGTTGGGTACCAAAGGACCTCGTCAGGCCATGAGGTTGCCGTGTCGACGGCGCGTTCGTGTTCCACGCGCGCCTCAAAGAGATGTCAGCAAAGGCAGGGGCCACTGAGGGCCGATGCCTGCCGGGGCTGCGGGTTGTTCGTAAGAGATACCGCGCCCCCGGAACGCAAAGGGCACAAGAAGGAACATGGGTGGGTTTTAGTCAGTAATAGTCTGACACTCCCTCCCGCCCCGCCCAGGGCGGGAGAAGTTATTTGATGATTTCCCACCCACCAAAAAAAAAAAAAAGGTGTCCAAGATAAAATTAGAAAGTACCTACATAAGATCTAAAAGAGACTTATTAGTATTTTGATAAAGTAAGTGTTATTGGGTTTTTCTATGAAATTCTCAGTAACAGCTCGAAGTTAGGATTTGTGCCCGGTTAATGGCAATAGGCTCGCCCCCTATTACATGGGACCTAAACATACCGGCGAACTGTGGGTGTACATTGTTACACCTCTGCCTAACCCTTCGGGGAATATAGGCGTGATGGTATGTGTGTGATAAAGTAATTACAGTACAAGTTTTACATAGTAATTGTAATCAATTTGAATTCTGTAGTAGCAACGCATAAAGTGGATATACGACCGGTTTTATCTGAACAGAAATGTAACATATTTAACATATTATTGAATTTGACACAATGTGCCTTGGCTCATTTTAACAAAACAGACAAGTGTAAATTAAAAAAAAATCCCTTTACAAAAGTACAGGTAAAAAAAAATATCCAACACACAGAACGCGATAAAATTTAACGCATCAATTAGGATAAAATTCACTTTTAACCCTCGACATTTTTTACCGAAACAAGGTAACGACAGGGTTAACTGTCGCTATCTCTGAGGCCCAACATAAGTGTTGGCTGAACGTGCAATTTGCTGGGGTTATTAAATAAAGAACATTTTTTTTTGTTTGCCACGCAAACTCGTTTGGGTAAACGTGACGAGAGGCAAGTTACGCGAAATTTTATTTTAATGTCACTTTTTGTGTTAAACGTATAATACGCGGCTT
This sequence comes from Caradrina kadenii, assembly GCA_947462355.1. Classification (NCBI taxonomy): domain Eukaryota; kingdom Metazoa; phylum Arthropoda; class Insecta; order Lepidoptera; family Noctuidae; genus Caradrina; species Caradrina kadenii. Next base: position 11,037,748 of record OX381690.1, on the reverse strand, counting down.
TTCAGGGTTGTTTGTTTTCGAGGATAAAGTGAAATTTTATTTGGATTGTTGTCTTGTTTTTGATGCTTATTTTATTACCCTTTTAACCATCCATTTGTTTAAAACAAAATACCAGCCTGTTATTGGCCCGCAATCCCGGTGTAATTAACTGACAGCCACGTGAGACGTTTTAACTTTGTCTCTGGGATTGCCACGCATTTGCAAGGCCTCTGGTATTGCAGATGATGTCTATAGGCAGCGGTGACCAATCTTAACAGCTTAAAAATAAGGCTTTAAAAGGCTCTTATTATATAGAGAAGGCACACAATGATTCAAAAGGATAATTTATATGTAGATATAGAACATCACGCCACGACGAACAGGAGTGGAGCACTAACCAAAGACTACTACAAGAGAATACACACATATAGCTAGTTAAAAATGTTGACAGAAAATATTTTCAAAAAAGCTTATTATTGGTAAAATTATTAACGGTCTGTTTCACTATATTCCGATTAAATAACTTGACAGATCAATTCATTAAAATTCTATTTCATCTCAATAGCGACTATTGATTGGTAGTAAAACGTTCCCTAAGTTCATTTACACGAAGAACGTTGCAACTTCATTCACTTCTTATCACAAAAAACTCACTATAAAGCCTCACATTACAACTTTTATATAAAAAGTCTCCAAAAAGATTATTTTATCAAATACTTTGTAGCCTCTAAGCACAGTTCATTCAATTTACTTCGCCAGAGATTTTTCACCCCCAAAAACCATTCTAAGCACCACAGAGTAAGAATTGCCACCCAGAACTTTTGTTGTACTGAAAAAATTTCGTGTTCACTGAAAGGATTATTTTGGGCTGTGTACTTACAATTTTGTAAGATCGTAAATGGAGTTTAAAATGTTTAATAAGGGGGACTCGTATGAGGTTTACGTCGGTTCCACTTTTAGAGCTGAATTTTGAGCTTAACTGTGAGTGACGTTGAAATGAGAGATTTGCTTGCTGACGCTCCTGTTGGCTTTATTAGAATACTCCATATGTACTGTCATATGTAGTATTCTGGCTGTTATGAAACGCCGTATTTTGAGTGAGGAATTGAATTTAGGAAGCCTTTTAAAAATCTTACCGTAAACTGCTGCGTAACGCGCCTCTCGCAAGTCTTTCACCTTTTTTATCTTGCCATTATAAACAATAATAAACAAGTATTTATTGATGACCAGGTACTGTAATTTTGTTTGATTATTTATAATACGCTAGAGGTCTTGGGTTCGATTCCCTGGACCAGAAAAGTGTTATTTGGTTTTTCTGCGAACTTTCAGTAGCAGCTCGGAGTTAGGCTTTGTGTCCGGTTAGTGGCAATAGGCTCGCCCCCTATTACATGGGACCTAAACATACCGGCGAACTGTGGGTGTACATTGTTACACCTCTGCCTAACCCTTCGAGGAATACAGGCGTGATGGTATGATGGCAATCTAAAAAGAAAAAAAAGTTGAAAGCTGTAACGGTTAAGAGATGACCAATCCCAACTGACAGCGCCTGTTCACGAGCATGACGTGTGGATCTGTACTATTTAGCCCAACCATCAAAGAAAATCGAATGATCCGACCAACGCGCCACCATCAGTTAGAAATTTAAGAGAGTGACCAAGTGGTGTTTAATCGGAGTAGAACATATACATTGACTGATTGATTTTTAAAGATCTTTATTTATAGGTACACAATTTGATGCAAGCTGCTTACAAATGATCTTATTGTATTTGTTCACAAGTCAGGATTTCATTTGTTTCACAGGCTAAATATATCACCATTATAAACATCTAAACATGTTTTTTTTTTTTGGGGGGGGTTGGGAAATCATCGAATAACTTCTCCCGGGAGGGAGTGTCAGACTTTTATTGACTAAAACCCACCCATGTTCCTTCTTGTGCCCTTTGCGTTCCGGGGGCGCGGTATCTCTTACGAACAACCCCGGCAGGCATCGGCCCTCAGTGGCCCCTTCCCTATGCTGACATCTCTTTAAGGCGCGCGTGGAACACGAACGCGCCGTCGACTCGGCCTGTCGTTATACAACGTAAGGACGGTGAGCTACCCATTGCTCACCGTTCACAGGCCCGTAATCTAAACATGTTGACTTAACTTATTGTTTAACGTTTATTTTCCAAAATAAGTGGAGGTCTTAGTAAGGACCTACATAATATTTACAACAACCTCCTGAAATTCAACGAGAATGCAAAACTATACCGTGTTTAGTGGGATGACCGTAAAAATTGACTCAAGATTCAACCCCAAGCAAAGGAAAGCAAGGAACCAGCTAACACTTTTACAAAGGAATTCCTAACAGCGCTTAAAAAAGCAGTCATTGTTTAAAACTACAGCGAATTAAGTCTGGCCAATTACACATAAAGCGCTTAGTGTATTCCCACGGCGCTACAGCGCTGTGTCGTGTCTGGTTGAATCGGCTGCAACCGGTCGAGATTTCCCCCGGGTGTGACGTCTGTTCACTCTGGTCAATGACCTGGTAAAAAATATAGGGGTGAAAGGTGAAAGTATTTAATTCAAAGTGTTTTTACATACATATACACCGTCACAATACTAGGCTGGTATTTTTTTTATACAATTTCATAAACAAAAACACTTTAAGACTGCCTCGTTACCCTAGTAGTCCTAAGCGTGATTACAATGGGACATAAACATACCGGCAAACTATGGGTGTACATTGGTACACCCACAGTTACCCCATTGCTTAACCCTTCGGGGAATACAGGCGTGATGGTATGTTTATGTTCTTTATACTTATCTCCAGTACGCGGCCATGTTTACTTACTACTTTACCTCTTTATAATATTAGTTTTTGGGGAATCATCAAATGACTTCCCCCGCCCTGGGCGGAGTGTCAGACTCTTACTGACTAAAACCCACCCATGTTCCTTCTTGTGCCCTTTGCGTTTCGGGGGCGCGGTATCCCTTACGAACAACCCGCAGCCCCGGCAGGCATCGGCCCTGAGTGGCCCCTTCAAAATTTTCTGACATCTCTTTGAGGTGCGCATGTAACACGAACGCGCCATCGAAACATATTAGTTAAGAGGAAAAGAGAGTGCAGCAAAAAAAATAAACCCCTAGTTGTTCCATTGCTGAGTAAAGCCCTCCCAAGTCCATCCAAAAGCTCTTCTCTTCCCCAAAAGACTCTGGCCCTGCTTTCTCTATAAAAAAAAGATAAAATAAATAAGGCACATTAACCCAAGTCTTTCTGTACAGACTCCCATTAACTACAATAACATCTTAGTCGTGAAGAGTGAAGCAATTTTCGTCATAAGCGCTCACGAGTCTGTCAGGCTCGCGGGAGGCCCGACAACGGCTCACGTCTGCAGGCTGACATCTTGATGATGCGAAATCTACTTTTAGTAACCTAACAAATAAGTTTTGAAAATAACTCCGTTAAAAATCAAAATTATTTATTTCAAACTTTGAAAAAAGAAGCCTTTTGCAGCATGTTTTGCAGCTTTTCTAACGGATCCCTAATTTCTTTTTAAATGAAATCTACACTAATATTATAAAGAGGAAAGATTTGTATTTTTGTGTGTGTGTATGTTTGTAATGAATAAACTCAAAAACTACTGCGCCGATTTCAAAAATTCTTTCACCATTAGAAAGGTACTTTATTCCTGAGTAACATAAGTTATATACCATCACGCTACGGATCATGGGAGCGAAGCAGTAACGAAAGACGTAACTTAACGCGGGTAAAATAAGACACGCGGACAAAGTCGCGAGCAGGTCGTCTAGTGTTATTATTACTCGCTGATAATGTCGTTTACCATATGTAAAAGAATCTTAAAATTGGTTCATTCGTTTCTGAGTTAATTACAAACAAAAATGAAGAATATCTTTTCTCTTTACAATATTTGTCATGTCCCTCATAATAATAGTAACGAAACGATATCATACATTAGCATGTCGAAAACACGAACCCATAAGCTTTGCCCCTACCGAACATCGCTCAACACGGCTAAACAAGTTACATATCATCACGGCCGTATTCCTTGAAGGATCGGCAGAAGTGTACCAATTGTACACCCACAGATCGCCGGTATGTAGTAAGTCCCGTGTAATAGGGGGCGAGCCTATTTCCATTAACCGGGCACAAATCCTAACTCCGAGCAGCTACTGAGAATTTCATAGAAAACCCCAATAACACTTTGCTCGACCTGGGAATCGAACCCAAGACCTCTAGCGTAGCAGTCGCAGGCTGCTAACGGGGCGGTCTAACCAAGTTTTCACTTCAAAATAAAGAAATTAAAAACAAACCAACCCTTCTCATCATTTCTGACATTTAACAAAATATCACCGGTCATTATGGGATCCAACATTTAAATGTTCCACACATACATTTTACACTGAGATGTTGAACAAGATGCTGGTAAAAAACAATGTTTATTTAAAAACACCATCATTATAAGGTTCTGAGTAAACAGTAGTGCTGGACTCGTCGATTTATATTGCACAAACTCGTTTTAATTTTAAAAAAGGAATACGAGTTCATAATAATTGTGTGTACCGTTAGCAAAATAGCCTTTTTTAAATCTTAAACATCATGTTAAAATTTTACTTAGGTACCTTTATAATAAAGGATTATTTTAAAAGAAATTATATTAAAACAATTAATAATATTATTAATTAGCTTCTGCCGGCGACTTCGTTCGCGTGGTTTTTTCACCCGCGTTAAGTTACGTCTTTAGTTACTGCTCCTCCTCCGTGTGTCGCAGCGAGGTGTTATATAACCTATGACCTTCCTCAATAAATGGACTGTCCAATACAAAAAGAATTTTCCAATTCGCACCATCTGTTTTTGAGATTAGCGCGTTCAACCAAACTAACAACCAAACTCTTTAGCTTTATAATATTAGTATTGATACGAATAATTTTATTAATTTAAGTTAATTACATAACTTTTTAATGTCATTAGAAAATTTACGTTTTTGTATTATTATGGAACTAGCTGTGCCCGCAGCGTCTCTCACGTGGTTTTAAGTATAACTTAAGGAATCAAGTATTGAATTCCATGTCATCAAATTCAAAGCATTTATTTCAATTAGACCTTTTACAGGCACTTTTGAATTGTCAAGAAGATACAGTAAAAAGTTGAAGCTAGTGGCCCAAAGTCCTCCAAGCACATCGATTGATTGCAAAGGCATGGAATTGGTCTGTAGACACCTAAATCAGAAATCGCGAAAAAAAGCCTGTGATCCATACATTTTGTTGAAATATAAGAGCACAAATTCATGGAACAGCATCTTTTTGGTTGACTTTTCAGTGTACCAAATGTAATATGGTTGAACTAAATAAGTGTAGTGTGGTTTGTTACGGGTCTGTGGACGGTGAGCAATGGGTAGCTCACCGTCCTTACGTGGCATAAGGACAGGCCGTGTCGACGGCGCGTTCGTGTTCCACGCGCGCCTCAAAGAGATGTCAGCAAAGGGAAGGGGCCACTGAGGGCCGATGCCTGCCGGGGCTGCGGGTTGTTCGTAAGAGATACCACGCCCCCGGAATGCAAAGGGCACAAGAAGGAACATGGGTGGGTTTCAGTCAGTAAAAGTCTGACACTCTCTCCCGCCCCGCCTAGGGCGGGAGAAGTTATTTGATGATTTCCCACCCCCCAAAAAAAAGACCCAGCTATCTATCTATCATCATCAGTGCAGCAGTTCTATCAAAAGTCTGTAAGTAAAAATTTAATATTAAAAATCCCAATACGGTTTTTTAATACCATGTTGCTGTGCCCTTTCAGGGTCCATAACTGTAATTTTAGCTTTAAGCCTTTTGTAACATCTTTTATACACATTATGGTATGCAAATAAATATTAATATAAAACTTTTCTGCTATCCCTACAACAACAAAAATCCCACCCAGCTCATAGTGGAATGTAAAAAGTGCCTGCCCTGGCTCGACTCGACGATCCACGCGAATTATCTCAAATGAAGACATTATCCGGTCGGGGCGTGCGCGTACGCAGCGTACGTGAGCTTTTTGCCGCCATCTTACTTTGAGGGCAGAGTTGAAGGTCGATTAATGGGTCTCGTGTTTTTTTTTTTTATTGAATATAATACAAGGTGAGTTTTTGTATGGAAATTTTTGGATTGTATTTTAAGGAGACGATAATGAAGGGTTGTGCTTGAATGGAGTGCTGTGATAGCCTAGAGGTTAAAGGATCGATTTTGTATTTTGTATGACCTAAGTTGTAGAGTTTTGTTTTGTTTGCTTTTTTTTTTAGAATGTTGCCCCACTTTGGGATTTCTCCTGTATCGTGGGTGCGTTTACAAACATATAAACTCACATACACAAGCAGCCAGACCCGGAACAACTATCTGTAGGTCATACAAATATTTGTTCCGTGCGGGAATTGAACCAGCGACACACAGCGCGGCATCCGATTGTGCAGCCACTGCGCCAACCGTGCCGTCATAGTATAGTGAGTTGTAGGTAACTTAGCTGTTACAATGTGAATATTTTTTAGCAGCTTCTGCTTGAAACTACGTCTCTGTGGATGTCAAGTAGATAACGGTAAATCATGATGGATGTTTGTCGCTCTTTGAAAACGAATCAACGGAGTTAACTGAAATTTAACACATAATATTGGATATAGATATTTATTTATTAAAACTTTTTGCACATAATGTAAATAATACACTGTACAAAGGCGGACTTAATGCCTTTGGCATTTTCTACCAGTCAACCTTAGGGTGATGCAGAGACAAAACATAGTAGGTGCAAGGAACAGAAAGTTTCCAGGAATACAAACAAAATATAAAGAGTAGAGAAAGCCAAAAAAATACATTGGAGGAGAAATATAAGAAACTAATTGTGAGACGAGTCTGCTAACGTCATAAGCAAGTGTTCACGAGCTTTTACTTTGAATGCGAAACGACTGGTAGCCATATATTGATGACTATATTACTGACTGTATTATTCAGATATTCATGACTGCTCTGTTGGTCTCGTGGTTGCAAGCGCGAATGATGAGCACAGGGTCCTGGGCTTGATTCCCGAGTTTGGAAGTTGGTGGTGTGACACGCCCGTGCCTCGGAAAGCACGTAAAGCCGTGTGTCCCGGCTATCATTCGTGGATCTTTGTTAGTCGTTACGGATAGTGGTCCTAAGAGCGACTGGTACGCTACAGGTCTTGGGGTCGATTCCCAGGTCGAGCAAAAAGTGTTATTGGGTTTTTCTATGAAATTCTCAGTAGCAGCTCGGAGGTAGGATTTGTGCCCGGTTAATGGCAATAGCCTCGCCGCCTATAACATGGGACTTAAACATACCGGCGAACTGTGGGTGTACATTGTTACACCTCTGCCTAATCCTTCAGGGAATACAGGCGTGATGGACTTGTCTATGTGGTGTTATTAAATTGAAATGTTGCCCTGTTTTTGTACTGCCTCAGTAATATAGGGTTAAGAATGAACGAAAAACGATAACTATAGTGTGCAGTCTTTGATCTACCTTTGTTATTTGTTAGGAGTCGTAAATTGTACAATAATGATATACGATTGTTTTTATATGGTGTGGTTTTTAGATGACCTAAGAATGTGAGCTGGGTTTGGAGGTATAGTGCCAATTTGAAGTCTTGTTTATGGCTTTGTATTGGACGTTTTGTCATAGTCGGGTTGCTTAACTTATAAAATAAAAAATTAAAAAATATACCATCACGCCTGTATTCCCCGAAGGGTTAGGCAGAGGTGTAACAATGTACACCCACAGTTCGCCGGTAGTTTAAGTCCCATGCAATAGGGCCAAGCCAATTGTTATTAATCGGGCACAAATCCTAACTCCGAGCTGCTACTGAGAATTTTATAGAAAAATCCAATAACATTTTTAGGTCGACCTGGGCACCCTACCCAAGACCTCTAGCGCAGCAGTCGCGCTTAGGACCACTAGGCCAACGAGGTAGTTTACAGACCTTATTTCTTTAGAATATTTTTATAGAGAACAAAAAATAACTAGGTTATTATACCACCAGATTTTAACCGTCCAATAAGAAGGTAAGTACACAAACTAAAAAAAGACTGCAGTAGTTTCAACTTAGGTACCTTTGTCGCAGGAAACCGAAACAGTGCACAAAGCCTGCATTGAATAGTGTTGTAACAATTTTTGTAGCGAAAATTCCGGGACTTTGAAATTGTAATGAAATTTAATGGACCTCTTCCTCTGTCTATACTTTTATAGATACCTACTTAATAAAATTGAAGTGCTATTGTTTGTTTAAACTCGCTAATCTGGAAGTACCAGTCGGGGTGGAAAAAAAATTGGTTTATGAGGAATAGCAAAGGATAATTATATAACATCACGCTATGAACCACGGAGTGGAGCAGTAACCAAAGACGTTGCATTATCATCATCATCATATTAACCTCAGGACTTCCACTGCTGGGTATAGGCCTCCCCTACAGATTTCCTAAACGACCGGCCGGTTAGAAGCGGCCTGCATCCATTGTCTTCCTGAGGTCTTAATCAGGTCGTCCGATAGTCCGTGAAGACGTGCGGATGAAAAAAATCACGCGAACAATTTCCGGGGCCAAAAAGCAGTGCTATGATAAGTATATTACGATGACACACAAACAAACTACTGCAAATACTACAAACTGATACTACAAATCCCTTTTTGTTTGTTTGCAGTAGTCGTGATATCCCAGTGCTTAAGAAGCTTGCCTCTCATGCGTGACGTAGAGGGTTCGATACCAGGCAAATACTAATGTGACTTTATCAATTCAATGTAGTTCCTAAGACATTCTTGGAAGTCACTGACACTTTTTTTTTTTTGGGGGGGGGTGTGAAATCATCAAATAACTTCTCCCGCCCTGGGCGTGGCGGGAGGGAGTGTCAGACTTTTACTGACTAAAACCCACCCATGTTCCTTCTTGTGCCCTTTGCGTTCCGGGGGCGCGGTATCTCTTACGAACAACCCGCAGCCCCGGCAGGCATCGGCCCTTAGTGGCCCCTTCCTTTGCTGACATCTCTTTGAGGCGCGCGTGGAACACGAACGCGCCGTCGACTCGCCTGTCGTTATACAACGTAAGGACGCTGAGCTACCCATTGCTCACCGTCCACAGGCCCGTATCTACGGTGGCCGGGAGTCGTCTCGCGAAGTCACTGACACTGGTGAGGAAACATGGCCTTACAGGTAATTAAACTAAGTCTGAAATCGCCAATCCTCCTTGACCAAGTGTGGTGATCAGTGCTCGTGCCTTCCCTGTTTGAGAAGAGGCCTTTGTCTTGCAGCGGGATGATAATAGGCTGATATTTTATTATACTACGACGGGTGGCTGTCTTTCTTATGGCACGCCTGATGATAAATCGTAGCCTAAAGACGTCAGCACCAACACGAGCAATCCACGCGCGTTTCCACCCTTTTAAAAACCTAATCACCCCCCTCATAAACACTCTATACTACAACAACATTCTCCCATACTGCAAAAAAACAACTCGATTGTATTTTCCATTACACTCCCACAAAAACAATGGAAACAAAAACCGCGCTAGACCCACAGAACACAAAGAGCAACGCAAATAAAAGCAACTTAAAAATGCATCCGCAAATCACGGACCAACCGGACTTAATCCCGCGACTGCAACAGAATTCCGTAAGTCCCGGGAATCCGGAACATTTGCCAGCACTAACCGCGGACATAATAAAACGCATGTCATATATTTTTTTATAATATAGTGTCCTCGCTTACTTGGGGAATAATAGTGGTATTCGTTATGTGAGACGGTTAAAGGGTGAATTTTGAACAGTTAAATGGAGAATTCTGGAGAATTTATGAGAAGCATAATGTTTTGGGCTGCTGGGAACATGTCTCCGGCAGTTTAAAATATTTAACTTGTCATATTCCATTTTCAAACAATAAAATGTTTAAAAATGTGAATGTAATATGTTTAAATGTGCGTGGTGCAGAGCGCGACTGATGAGCATGGGGTCCTGGGTTCGATTCCCAGGTCGAGCAAAGTGTTATTGGGTTTTTCCATTAGGAATTTCTCAGTAACAGCTCGGAGTTACGATTTGTGCCCGGTTAATGGCAATAGGCTCGCTCCCCATTACATGGGACCTAAAACATACCGGGGAACTGTGGGTGAACATTGGTACACCTCTGCCTAACCCTTCGGGGAATACAGGCGTGATGGTATGATGGTAAAATGTTTGAAAATGGAATAATGTTAATTTTTTTTGTAAGTTTCTTTGTGAAGGTGCTTGTCCGGGGAAGTGCTACCACTACACCTAATTACTTCTGCCGCAAAGCAGCGTTGCTGTGTTCCGGTTTGAAGGGTATGGGTGCCGGTGTAATTACAGGCACATGAGACATTTCAACTTTGTCTATGGGATAGCAACGCATTTCCAAGGCATCTGGTATTGCAGATGTCTATAGGTAGTGGTGACCACTTAACATCAGGTGGGCCGTCAGCTTGTTTGCCATTAAATAATATAAAACTATCCTAACAATTTTCTTTTACGAAAACCTTTTACATTTCTCGTTCAGCCAAAAAACATTTCCATTTTCCTCACAAACCTCCTAACTAGCACTCACATAAAACCGATTTAACCTCCCAGAGGATCGTTCAGGTATTTACACCTAAATAAAACTAATGTCAGTTTTTTTGTTAGAATCCTTGAAAGTTAAGGGCGATTTGCAAAAAGTCGTAGTGGGCTGTTTAGTTGGGCTCGTTATGTGAAACAAAGAGGTGCCGACTCCGCCACCTATCTGCTGTCGGGTGATGAGTTTGGATTAGACAAAATTTGGAAGAGAAAAACGATATTTTGATTTTTATTTTGGTCTCTGCTGAAACCATGCACTTAAAAATGTTACGGTATATATTTTAGATTGAGAGGTGTCATTAGATTCGTTTTATTTATGGTTCAATCAAAATTACAAAATTGGCGATTATAGGTGCCATATAATTGTATTATTGTCATAACATAGTATTTACAGCCATACGCCATATTTTTTTTGGATTTTTTGTTTTTTATTTGTTGAATTCGATTGTAAAAGACTGCCCCGTTGTATCGTGGTCGCAAGCGCGACTGATGAGCGGTGGGGTCCCGGGTTTGATTCCCAGGTTGGGCAAAAAGTGTTATTGGGTTTTTCCATTAGGATTTGCTCAGTGGCAGCCCGGAGTTTAGAAGTTGGTGGTGTGAGACCCCCGTGTCTTGGAAAGCACGTAAAGCCGTTGGTCCCGGCTGTCATTCGTAGATCGTTGACAGTCGTTAGGAATAGTCAGAAGCCTGAATGTCCGACAACCAGTCTAAACAAGAGGTATCGTGTTCCCTAGTAACTGGGTTGTGGAGGTCAGACAGGCAGTCGCTCCATGTAAAACATTGGTATTCGGCTGCAACTGGTTAGACTGGAAGCCGACCCCAACATAGTTTGGGTCGGCTAAGCAGATGATGATGATGAATTCGATTGTAAAAGATTTTAAAAGTAAAAGATCTTAAAAACTTTGGTATTGGACTTATAATTATTCCTCACATCACAGGACATCCGTCACCTCCTTAGTTGCCCGTCACGCACAACCACCTGCACCATTCAAGATCTAAACGAAGCCAAAGATAGAGCTGTACAGGTTGCTCAATACTGGTCGGACAAAATGTAATACGAGTCAATCGACACTAAATGCCTCATTAGCCTAGTGGTCCTAAGCGCGACTGTTACGCTAGAGTTCTTAGGTTCGATTCCCAGGTAGAGCAAAAAGTGTTATTGGTTTTTTCTATGAAATTCTCAGTAGCAGCTCGGAGTTAGGATTTGTGCCCTGTTAATGGCAATAGGCTCGCCCCCTAATACAAGGGACCTAAAAACATACCGTCGAACTGTGGGTGTACATTGATACACCTCTGCCTAACTCTCTGGGGAAAACAGGCGTGATGGTATGTGTGTGTCAATCGACACAAAAAGAAAAAGATACACACCTAATATTCAAATTTAGAATAAAGTAAACAATCCTATCCTGTCCTCACTTATCCTTGACACAATGTTTAACCCTAATGGTCGGCGCGTAGTCGCCTTGTAAATATAGTCGTTCGCATTTATTCACATAATGACTTTATTATGAGCGTCCATCTTCCTACATTTTATCGTTCACGGACTTGTTTCTCAAGCTTTCTATAAGTAACTAGCTATACACTGCCGTTCCACACACGTTAAGCTGCGTCTTTAGTTACTGCTCAGCTGTCGTGGGTTGCAGCGTGATGTTACATAGCGCATACAATTCTTCATGAATCTGGCTGACATGGACATTAAGATTGTTTCCAATCCGACAGGTAGCTCCAGAGTGAGTTACTTGATATGAGAGTAAGGCATAAGCTAGACTACACAAGTCAGTGTGATGCTGATTTGCTCATACATGGAAAAGATAGCTGCGCTATTCCATTCAATATACGTTAATGTTTACTTGTGCAAGTCAGAATTTGTGCAAGTAGGTATATGGTTGTGTGGCCCGCATTAGAAAAATATCCTTAGAATTATTTAATGGTTACATCTATGATGTGAGGTCTGTCTGAATACAAAGTTACAATCTGAATCTTCACATCTGCTTTAGGGCATTACCACATACCACCGCCATGATGATATTCATCTATCCACAGAACAATTTTTATTTCGATATCGCCTGCACCATTATCGCCCCGATGATAATATTGGCCGTGTGTGGAGACGTATTTAATATAATTTAGCGAGGCAATTTCAAAATACCTAGTTTTTTATTCAAATACCAAAACGTTTATTATTTAAGTAAACGGTTATTAATTAAGTAATTTTCTTATTTGTATGCTTTTGAGCGAAATGTTACTTGTTATAGAATATTCCACGTTATTTGTGTGGGCGTATTGAAAGTGCTGGAATGTAGTCTAGTTTTTATAGTGAAATACTATCTTATGCCACGTACTTTTTGCGGAATTTGTACGAAAGAATCACCGCGGCCGCATCACTGGAACACAAGTCCCTGGAACTTAGGAGGAACATGGTTGGATTTTAGACAGTAAGAGTCTGACACTCCCTTTCGCTCCGCCCAGTGCAGAAGAAGTCATAAGTATGATGAGTTCTCGTGCTTCAAAAAATGCAGGCAAGTGCGAGACGGACTCGCGCACGAATGTTTCCGTACAATTATCTATAGGTAATAACGGAAAAAAATATGGGAGCTGTTATATGGGAGCCCCGTTATATTTATTTTATTCTATTTTTTGTATTTGTTCTTATAGCGGCCCCAGAAATACATCATCTGTGAAAATTTCTAACTATCACGGTTCTTGAGATACAGCCTGGTGACAGACGGACAGAATCCTAAAAATACCTCATTTAAAAAAGTTTTACTTCTTACTCGTCCTAAAATATAAGTAAAGTTACTCGTTATAACATCCGTTGTCTGCCAGTGAAAGCCAAAATCGGTCCAGCCGTTTCGGAGGCAAGCCGGAACAAACAGACATATAAAAATAAATGCTTTGTTTGGTATAAGTAGGTACCGTGTACATAATTATATCTTAATCATGCATTTAGTATTAAGCTTTGTGTATTTTGACATTATAAATATGCGCTTTATTTTATTTATTTGTATAGATATTCAATATACACTGAGATTCCAAACTGCCTCGATGGCCTAGTGGTCCTAAGTGCGACTGCTACGCTAGAGGTCTTGGGTTCAATTCCCAGGTCGAGCAAAAAGTGTTATTGGGTTTTTATATGAATTTCTCAGTAGCAGCTCGGAGTTAAGATTTGTGCCCGGTTATTGGCAATAGGCTCGCCCCCTATTACATGGGACCTAAAAACATACCTGCGAACTGTGGGTGTACATTGGTACACCTCTGCCTAACCCTCTGGGGAATATAGGCGTGATGGTATGTTATGTTATTCCAAATTAATTTCAGTGTTGTTGTTATCAATAAAAGTATTTTTCCAATCGGACTGGTACTTTAGGAGATTGGCACGTTTAAACAAATAAACAATTTTTTATAAAAGCGTCTATTGGTAACTAAAAAAAAATGCAACAATATTTTGATAATCCTAGTTACTTATCTTTTTTGTTGACTGTACCTTATAATAAAAAGTACCTACTAAAATCCTGTAAAGTTTAGCTATTCTGCTTACACCGTAAACTCAAAGCGGCATAATGCTTTTATCCTAACGGATCTACATGAGTGTTGCCCAATTATGGCTAATTTAAGTGTTGCAGGTGAAAAAACAAGAAACATGTAATTGCTTTATATCGACTGATCGGCCGACTACACAGGTAATGATGGGTTGAAATAAGGCTGAGGGTACAACGTTGCATGTTAGTAGTTTAATTTCTTACTAAGAATTAAGTACTAAACAGTAAGTAGCACTTAAGTTTTTAGTAGTAGCAGAGCTCTTTGTGTAGGACCTCGTTCGGGCAAGTACTACCACCATACCTATTTCTGCCGCAAAGCAGCGTTGCTGTGTTCCGGTTTGAAGGGTATGGGTGCCGGTATCATTACAGGCACATGAGACATTTCAACTTTGTCTCTGGGATGGCAACGCATTAGCAAGGCCTCTGGTATTGCAGATGTCTATGGGTAGCAGTGATCACTTAACATTAGTTGAGCCGCGAAATTGTTTGCCATCTAATTATAAAAAAAAAAACTTTATTTACCTACCCAGTTTACTTTTCAGATGATAAGTTTAAAGCTAATTCAAAAATCGTATTTAAATTATAGGTACATAATTATAAGTATTTTTTTTATTATAAAAAGTTAACAACTATTCAATAAAAGGTGTTTTTTTTAACTGCCTCGTTGGCCTAGTCGTCCTAAGCGCGACTGCTACGCTAAAGGTTTTGGGTTCGATTCCCAGGTCGAGCAAAAAGTGCTGTTGGGTTTTTCTATGAAAATTTCAGTAGCAGCTCGGAGTTAGGATTTGTGCCCACTATGCAAAATGAGAAGACACAAAAACAATTAGGTACTTAACAATTTCCCTAAAAATAAGAACGCTTACCAAGCCGTTCGACAATAATAATATTTTGTTACTTTGATGGTTCAAAAACTACAAATATCTACTTGAAAAAGTTATCTTTTAATATTGGATACTTAAATAAAAAAATAAAACACTAAATTTAAAATGAGTAAAAGAATGCAGTTTTGCTGTCATCACTGTTCTAAATTTGAATTAACGACCTTCTGAAAAGTTATAGCCTTAAGTCCAAAAAAAAATTCTTTAAGTACTCACACCTATTCCAGGAGTCGAGTCTTAGTAAATTGGGAACGAAACAACGGTGTACACTCCTCTTAATAGCAACCCGTCCGAGCGTACGTTTTATACTATATATATAATTTACGCTGCGTTCTTCAATCTTATTAGACTTTGATGAGTTACATAGTAGTTATTCGTTTTCGATAAAGCTGAACTTTACTGATGTTTATACACTAGAGCTGTATAAGGTTATATTATAGGGCAGAGTACCGTGCACAAGCGGGCGGAAACAACGTAACGTAATTCGATCGGTATATAAATTTAAAACACCCATTTTTCACGTAATATTATTTTATTTATTTTGAAGCATCATACCCTTTAAACCGGAACACAGCAACGCTGCTTTGCGGCAGTAATAAGTATGGTGCATGGATTTTAAGGCACTTTTAAATTACCAACGAGTCCGTCAGTTCATTAGAGTTAAAAACTCAAAAACTAAAACTGTCTCGTTAGCCTAGTGGTCATAAGCGCGACTGCTACGCCAGAGGTCTTGGGTTCGATTCCCAGGTCAAGCAAAAAGTGTTATTGGGTTTTTCTATGAAATTCTCAGTAGCAGCTCGGAGTTAGGATATGTGCCCGGTTAATGGCAATAGGCTCGCCCCTTATTACATGGGACCTAAAACATACCGGCGAACTGTGGGTGTACATTGGTACACCTCTGCCTAACCCTTCGGGGAATGCGGGCGTGATGGTATGTAAAAACTAGTTGCTCGTTCCAAAATGCAAACACATTTTGAACTTAAATTTTCACAAAATCTTGGTAACATTATTCCATTAATGCTGGCTTTACGTCTCCAAAAACAGTTTACGCAGTCATCAGATATATAAATTTCACTGCCGACAACATTGTCACTCTCGCGACACTCGAGGCAGATCTGACGGTGTCACATAACGAGGATAAACTGAAGGGAGACGAAAGATCTTATTAAATTCGTCATAAGTATGACGAGAAATAACTAGGTAAATTAGTCGCCACGAGTCGTGAGCACAAAATATCAAGATTTTTTTTGGGTTTTTGGGTACGCGTGCAGCGTCTGTGGCCTAAAACCCCGGAAAGGAACCCAAAAATTAACTTGACATTTGTGCTCAAGTGTGACTACTGTACTGTACTGTACTAGTGACTACTGTACTGATTTTAAGGATGAATTGACGAAATAATGGCACGGTTGGCGCAGTGGCAGAAAGATTAACCTGCTACGTTACGTGTCGCAGGTTTGATTCCCGTACGTAACAAATATTTGTATGGTTTACAGATAGTTGTTCCGAGTCTGGCAGGGTGTGTATGTGAGTTTTTGTCTTGTTAATTCAAACAAACTTTTTTAATTACACACTTTTTAATTAGTATTCCGCCAATGTTATTTTTTTTAATTTACTGAGATCAATGACACTCGCTCCATTAAGAGAATTTAAGCACATGACAAGAATGGGACATACGTACTTGTAAAACACAACTCTCCTTTCTTGTTTTACCGCAGTCGGATAAAATCTTTTTTTTTTTTAGTCCTTTGAATGTCAACCATCCATCACTCAACCTAAGTAAGGATTAAGTAACACATGCAAGTCTTATTTACTTAAGTGGCAGACTTCACCTGCAGGAAATTGTAGTACACGCTTAGGCGAGACGTGGTAACTGGCACTTGAGACGCGCCTTAGGCACTTGTCCCACAGTCAGCGATGAGCGAGAAGCGAGAAGAGCTAGAAACTAGAAACTAGCAGCGAGAAGCGAGTGTGAAGTTGATAGTTTTGCCGCTGAGCTATAAGCGAGTAGGCGACTGCGATGGGCGATTACTCGCACTAGCCCCTAGTGGCGCTTAGTCTTGCTTGCGCATCACTCGTCTCTAGTATTGTTCTAGTAATAGTTCTGAATTCATAATATGTGTCTCTCGGCATGAGTATCGCTAAGAAAAATCGCTGTGCTAGTAATTATCTTTGATAGCTCCTATCGTTTAGCGACAAACTAGTGGAGCGAGCTCTATCCGGCAGTGTAAACAGTCAAAGCTCAACTATATGCATCTCTTTTGTTTACACGGAATGTATATCTGTTGTACGTTTCACGAGCGAGAAAATAGCCGATAGTTAGTCATTTCCTCGCCGGCGGTGGGACCACTGCCTAACTATTACCACGTGTATAAGTTAGACAGGAATGTAACGAACATGTTATGTAATTAGGTGATTTTGTATAGTTTGCAAAGGAAAGGTGGTGTTGTGTAAGTGTACCAATAGTATAAGTATTAATGCTGACACCCCCTGTATTGGTGAAGGAAAACATCGTGAGGAAACCTGGTCTTCTCCATAATACAATATAACAAAAAGAGAGCTGTAAAGTTTTTTTGTTTGTTTGTGTGTATGTTTGAACGCGCTAATCTCTGAAACTACCAGTCCGACTGGAATAAATATTGTTTCAAAGGATAATAGGTTTCATGAGTAATTACTATAGGCTATAAATTTATTTGTTTAATTTAGTTTTTAATATGACAAGCCCGCCGCACTATTCCGAACCACTGCAACTTCTGAAAGCCAGAATCAACAGTGGACCCCACCAGAAAAGCGCCTAGATAATGAAGTTCGACGAGTCGCGGAGAAACGATACAACTGTCTTGGATCCCGCCACGAAATTAATAAGAAAAGATTAGTGGAGGAGTAAGAAAAAACATAATTTCTACTTCCCTCCAAGCAAGCTATACATATAACATTACGCCACGACTCACGGGAGCCGAAACCACGTGGGTGAAGTCACGACCAGAACCTAATAATTAATAAAAGTCTGAAATCCGAAATCCGCCATAAGGAAGTGTTGAGATCGTGCCTTCTTTGTTTGAGAAGGGATGTTTACCTAGCACTGGGGCAATAATAGGCTAGTATTATATATTTATTCATGAAAATTATAATATCAACTTGTACTGAGGATGACTGCATTTTAACATTGATATATTTCACTCCATACAAAGCATAATTTTATCAAACATTTTTAACATATTTTCATAACAAAAAGCTTATTGTTGGTTCGGCAACCAGCGCCATTATAGCAAGACCCTCCAAAAAAGATATAAAACATAATATATTTTAACTCTGCCTTACGCATCAGTAGTTAAACCCGATAACTTTACTAAAAACACGTTAATTCAACTGTGACGAGCCTGATAGGGTGCCTAGCGACGCAAGTTAAGTCGATAAAGCTTAAACACACGATACAATACTGTTGCTATGTTGTGCGATGAATTTTAAACTGATTTTTAATACATTTGAATGATTATTAGTGTGTTTCTGTGGTTTGAGAATTGTGAAAATTGTAAAAATTGTGCTGTTTTGTGATCTGAAATGTATTATATAAGTGTTATTGGATATTTTAGTTGTACGATATAGATATGTAAAGAAGAAATGAATAGACTTTCAAAATGAGATTTAACGATTACAACTTACTACTTTTGTAAAAGCGATGGATAAATGTTTATTGCTCTATTATGCCAGAACGGCTGAACAGATCTGGATGAATTTTAGCACAGGGATAGATTATAGTCTGGAATAGCATTTAGGCTACTTTTCCGGAAATACCTGCTTTGACACGAACGAACCAACCAACAGGAGGAGCCAGTAGACTTTTCAAAATTTAATATTTCAAGTATTAAAATGTCTAACAAAACTTACAACGACTTACTAGTCGAGACTTCTGAACTAATTGGTGAAGCCACTCAAGCAGATGAAGCGCTTTTTGAAGCTGGACCGGCAGAACGAAACACTCTTCTACCGCTCCTTCTAGAACTTCGACTGAGGTACACAATACTACTTGGTAGGCTAGACGCGGTATATGACCAGTTGCTGCAGCCACAAAAGCGGATGATTGTCAGAAGGCTGCTAGAGTCTTGCTTGGGAAGGCTGATAGAGATAAAACATGATTTGGTGGAGATGCGGTTGACTGATCACACTTTTGATGACGATGAAGTAAGTTGATGACAAAATGCTTTCAAATAATCTTGAATGTTATTTTTCTTTCCATTAAATGTAGCTTCTCTTTTCCTATAGTAATAACCTATATTTTACGACAGTATAATTACATTTTTTTTAAAAGAAAGCGGAAGCTCATAGGGTATCAAAAGAACTCGTCCGTATAGCCCAAAATCGTTGCAACGTTAAATGGCTATGCTGGTTCTCTGGCCAAAGAAAAGGTCTGCCCTCTAGTTACGCTTATTTGCGTTATTTGGGGATTTCGAAACTGAGAGTAGCCAGAAGAGGTTCGATATTTACTGCCACGCATTGTCCGGATCATAACAAGTACAGCAAGTTATGTCATAGAAGTCTGTAAAGAATCCAATCCTTCTGCGAAATCTACACGATTTGATAAATACTTGATGTAAGACAGGTTTCTGAAGGGCAAAAAAATGCAAATTCTAATTTCAATAAAACCATTCATGATTCACGTGTTCATTTTCAGGCATTGGTCAAACTTCAAGTAACACCAAACCAAGTTGAGCCGTGCGTCCCACAGTTTTTTATACGAGATAGAGAGGAAGAAATTGAGAGTAGGAGACAGTTCGTGCTTGAAACTTTGAGGAAGTTAGGCTATGAACCTCCGAAGGTACAACCACTGGTGTTAACAGAGCAGCAAGCTGTTATTATAATACAAAGCCATGAAAGAGCTCGACAGGGCAGACTAAGGTAAGCCATGATTTTGTAATAATAGTTAAATCATCTTCATATCAGCCATAGGACGCCCACTGCTGGACATAGGCCTCCTAGGACATAGTCCTAAGAGAACCAATTGGAAGCGGCCTGCATCCAGCGTTTTAGTTAGTTAACCCTGCAGTGGTAACGTTGTTGTTATTCGGTTTTTCCATTACGATTTTCTCTGTAGCAGCCCGGAGTTTGGAAGTTGGTAGTGTGACACCCCCGTGCCTCGGAAAACACGTAAAGCCGTTGGTCCCGGCTGTCATTCGCAGATCTTTGACAGTCGTTACGGATAGTCAGAAGCCAGAAAGTCTGACAACCAGTCTTACCAAGAGGTATCGTTTTGAACAGTAACTGGGTTGTAGAGGTCAGATAGGTAGTCGCTCCATATGAAACACTGATATTCAGCTGTATCCGGTTAGAATGGAAGCCGACCCCAACATTGTTGGGAAAAGGCTAAGTGGATGATGAACCCTGCAGTGGTAACGCGGATTACATATATAATCCATGGTTGTTTAAACTCATACCGGCGAACTGTGGGTGTACATTGGTACACCTCTGCCTAACCCTCCGGGGAATACAGGCGTGATGGTATGTTGTTTAAACTGAAATTTCTCATAAACTGTTCAAGTGTGTTAGCCGGGACTCTATATACTTTAAGTGTACCTACCTACGGCCCCTTATAGTTACGCTTGCGATTTGCTGTAGTGTGGTTGTGTCAGGGGAAAGTGTTAAACTCGATGGTCTAGTCACGTAATTCGTGGAACCAATGAAATAAATAAAATAAAAAATTACAAATTTTTTATTTTTTTTTTGTATTTACCTTATGTTGGGTAGGTATTTTTATTGTTATTGTAAAAAAAAAACGATTTGGGAAAGCGAATCCCAAATAAAAACTGACTTCATGTAACCAAACCGCTGATGATTTATTAAATAAGACCGTTGACGATTTATGTTTGTTTTTTTTTTACTTCATTTTGGAAGAGATATTTTGTTAGATTTTAATAAATAAATAATAATACAATTGAGTTTTATTTAAAAAAAAAACGACGAAACAAATTGGCCTACATATGTAATCTGTAATTTATATGTAATTTTTTACTGCGCGACCACTGCAGGGTTAAATAGCAAATAAAAATACCAGCCTATTTTATTATTAACTGCAGGGCAATATTTATACAGTCTCTATTTATACAGAGAAGGCAAGAGCATTAGTCACCACGCTTGCTCAAGGCGGTTTGACGATTTCAGATTTATATTAATGTTAATATTATTTTCCTTCACTGATGTCAGTGATGATAAACTTAAAAAGTACATAATTTCAATCGTAAAAGTTATATTTTACTGAAACTTTTGAAATTGGAAACCGCAACTCCATATAAGAGAGGCGGGTGCCCTAACCTCTAGGCCACCACTACATAGCAAATACATAATATATTTTTTTGACAAGAGATTCTTATTTTGTCATAATATTAGAGGCCAGTTCATGAAAGAAATTCGTCTTCTAAAAGAAAAAGGCAGAGATCAAAAAGGGGAGATGACAGCATCTGCAGCAACGGCTATTCAGAAGGTTTGGCGAGGATTCTTGGCAAGGAGATTAACCAAGAGAAGGAAACTACAAGAACAGCTGTTGATAGGCATGGTCCTACCACCATACTCAGAGTCAGAAGCTGCAAAGAGAGTAGAAGAAGTAAGTTCTGTAATTATGATTATTAATTTGGTCATAATGGTCCTAAGCGTTACTACTACGCTAGAGGTCTTGGGTTGGATTCCCAGGTCGTGCAAAGTCTTATTGGGTTTTTGTATAAAATTCTCAGTAGCAGGTTGGAGTTAGAATTTGTGCCCGGTGGATGGCAATAGCCTTGCACCCTATTACATGGGACCTAAATATACCGACGGACTGTGGGTGTTCATTGGTACACCTCTGCCTAACCCAATATTTATATCTGTCATTTGGTTCCGGATAACCTCCAAAACGGCTGAACTATTATTAAAGAAACTTTCACTGGGAGATAGCTAATGTTAGAAGAAGTAATATAGGCGACTTTTATTTGGAACAAATAATTAGGGTTCCATCGGAAAAAAACTCTGATAACTGATATGCACGCGAACGAAGACGCGAGCATAAACTAGTGACTACTTAAACTGGTTAGCGAGTATTTTGTCAGTGATATCTATGTTTATAAAAAAAAAGATAATTATTCAAATTTTTTAACAGGTCATGGATTACCGTCGCAAACTGCAATCAGAAAGAGAAAAGGAATACCAAGAAGCTCTAGTCTCAATCGAAGACGACCTTCGATCTCAGAATGAAAAGAGAATTAACGAACAGATTGGTGACGAACTGAGAAGATGGATAAGGGAGTACTATGATAGAACTGGAAGGTTCCCTGAAATGCCGTCTGAAGAGAGTGGCGGTAGCAGAGCGATGTACAGTCGAACAGGTGGGAAAGTTTAAAGTCATTTATTTTTGGTAACTTTTGCTCTCACTAGGAATTTCTTCTGTATCGTGGGTGCATTTACCAACAGATAAACTCATATACACACACAGCCAGGCCCGGAACAACTACCTGCTTGCCATATAAATTTAGTTTTATGCGAAAATCGAACCTGGGACACCCAACGCAGCAGCTAATCGCTCAGATCAACTGGGCTAACTATGTCATTATATTTACTTCAATTAGACCAATAAAAGGCACTTCTGAACGTCGATTATGAGACAAAATCATTGAGTCTAGGTGCCCCTTCTAAGACGTATTATTGAATAGAAAAGAATGGGCAAGGAACTCCATACATACTGTAAAAAAGAAATACAACATACCATCACGCCTATATTCCCCGAAGGGTTAGGCAGAGGTGTACCATGTACACCCACAGTTCGCCGGTATGTTTAGGTCCCATGTAATAGGGGGCGAACCTAATGCCAGTAACCGGACACAAATCCTAACTCCGAGCTGCTACTGAGCATTTCATATAAAAACCCAATAGCTCTTTGCTCGACCTAGGAATCGAACCCAAGACCTCTAGAATAGCAGTCGCGCCTAGGGCCACTAGGCTAACGAAATGCAATTATTTGTATGTAAATACATTAATAAATTCATTTTATGTCTCGTTTATTAATTTCATGTAAATAACAAAAAAATATTGTGAATTTTAATAGAAGTTAAAATTAACCAATTCTTGTCGCAGGAACTGGCATGGATAGTGAAATAAGCAAGGCCTCACCTGTGTCTTCCAAAGAATCGAAAAGAAGCAAAGACAGTAAAGACAAAAAGAACGGCAAAGGCGAAGACAACGGCAAAAACGGCAAAGAAGATGCCGATGATTTAGATACGTATAAATGTATTCCTTCTGCATTCTTGAAAGATATGACCGGTGCTAATGAAGAGTAAGTCATAATTATAAAAGCTTTATATAAGGTATCTTCGGCATCTTATACTGTTATTAAAAAAATATAACATACCATCACGCCTGTATTCCCCGAAGGATTAGGCAGAGGTGTAACAATGTACACCCACAGTTCGCCGGTATGTATAGGTCCTTTGTAATAGGGGGGCGAGCCTATTGCCATTAACCGGGCACAAATCCAAACTCCGAGCTGCTACTGAGAATTTCATAGAAAAACCCAATAACACTGTTTGCTCGACCTGGGAATCGAACCGAAGATCTCTAGCGTAGCAGTCGCGCTTAGGACCACTAGGCTACCGAGGCAAGTAAAAAAATATGATGTCGCTAAAACTGCTGTCTGGATCGCTATCTGTCACTATCTAAGTTTGTTTGTTTGTTTGCCGGCTTTACACGCCTGAACCACTGAACTCATCATTCTGAAATTTGTGTTACATACGTTGTCAAGTATACAGAAACTGACATAAAATACCTATTTTCCCGAAAAAAATGGATTGGAATGGAGTAACATTCTTATGGTAATAGATAACGCCACGTGTCTTCCGAATCATGTTTGGAGGTATGAGAAACAGGGTGTAAATTCTCTCTTCCTCCATAGAAAAGGGAGGATCCTCCGACCAGACGGGTGTTGTGTCTGGCGGGCTACTGCCCAACGGTTGTTGTCAGGATTTTTGTATATATGCTAATTGTCACGTCAAACTTTGATATCGCGATCTAGGCAACGTTAGTTCGCATGCTGAGCGATAGATGTCGCTACACATGAATGAAATTTAAATACAACTGACAATAGGCAATAGGCTCGCCCCCTATTACATGGGACCTAAACATACTGGCGAACTGTGGGTGTACATTGTTACACCTCTGCCTAACCCTTCGGGGGATAAAGGCGTGATGGTATGATGGTACAACTGATATTTACGCGGACGAAATTGCGGGCAAAAGCTAGTTTAAAATAAGAAGTACTTAACAAAAATATAGCTCACAGGCCAAGTCACTAATTTCGCAATTTCCTTAGATATGAAGACATCTGGAAGTTCAAAGAAGATGCAGATAATCCTCACGAGAGATACTACAAAGACATGATAGAGAGAGAAAAGATGGCGAAGATAGAACAAGAGATAAGAAACATTGTCGACGAAATGATGAGAAACGAATTGGAGTTGCTGCAAGCTGCATTTGATAGGGACAGGGCGCAGAAGGGCAAGAAGTCTAAGAAGCAACAGAAGAAAGTAAGCACATTTAATCTATATCTATACTTCCTATACTTACATAATAAAGATGAAGAAATGCTTTGTTTGTTTGGAACTACCATTCAGATTCGAAGAATTATTTTTGTAATGATAACCAGATTCATGAACAGGTCATGGAGGTTCATGGTTTATGATATAATATTATAACATCACGGTCAGGACACACGGGAGTAGAGCAGTAATCAAACACGCAACATAACGCGGGTGAAAAATACCACGCGGACGAATTCGCGGGCAGTAACTAGTCTTTATAGCCTTTAAATAAAGAGGATTTTTTTTTTTGTTTGTAAGTGGTCATGTCTGGAAATAATCAAGTCTCATATGATTATGTGCTATATATAGTACATCTGACTGCCACGCGGAAGTCATGACACATGAAGAAGAAAGGAAGAAGGAAGTCATGTCATGTTGACGAAGTCATGAGCAGAAGTTAGTTGCAAAATAATTTCCTTAATAATGTCAGGCTATTACTTATTGTCCCACTGCAGAGAAAAGGCCCTTCTAATACAGAGGAGGCACGAGCATTGATCACCACGCTTGCTCAAGGCGGATTGGTGATTTCAGACTTACATTTATTATAAGTTCAGATTTCCTCACAGGGTTTCGTTAACCGAAGTCAGAGATGTCCAAGATACTCTTAGAAAATATATATGAATTGAAAAAGTTACATTGGTACTTGCTCGGGATCGAACTCGCAACCTCTTGCATGAGAAGCGGGGCCTTAACTACTGGGCCATCACGACTTTTGCATGTTCATAATAATTTCCTTACATTGTTAAAAATCTTTTTTTCAAGGCTCGTCGTGGAGGTAAGAAGAGTAAAAAGAAGAAGGAAAAAGACTTAACTCCTGATAGAACAACAGAATCTCTGTTTGAAGAACTGGTTTCCAATGGTATCATAAGACCGTATCCTCTCGTACAAATAGATGAATATATTGGTGAGAAGTGCTATGTAGGTTCAGCCTCTCGCGAGAGTGGAGTGGAGGCAACGCCATGTTTGGGCGACGTGAGGCAACTGGTGAAGGAATATTGCATACTACCACTGGGTTCTGAGCTAGTGCGAAATAATGCTCCGCTGGTGAGATCTGTGCTAATTACAGGTAAGATTTTTCAATTAAGTGCATTGGAACCAGCCCTAAAAAAGTGGAAAAAAACAACTGTTTTTTTTATACCATTGCACGGCAAACAAGCCGACGGCCCACCTGATGTTAAGCAGACTAACCTATAGATATCTGCAACATAAGTGACCTTGCAAAATAAGGGTTGCCATCTCAGACACAAAATTGATAAATATGATTCATGTGCCAACACCGGTACCCATACTCTTTAAACCGCATCACTAACTGACCACTAACTTCACTGCTCCAAACATTTAGATCAGGTAGTTCAATTTTTATTTTTCCAAGAATTTGACTTAGTATAAAGGTCTGTCATGTTTCATTCATGTATTCATGCTCTCCTAAAGAAAGCCAGTAAAGTGAAAGCCAGTCTATGTAATTATCATTTCAAATATTGTAGAGATGTTATATTTAATACCATGAAAGAGATGGCGGAACGACTTAGTCGGCTTCCTTAGAAATTGACAAGACATAGCGCAAACACTCGACTAATGGAAGAAACGGGGTGACGCCTTTTAATAGATTTTATTTTATTTATTTATTCATAAAAAAATTATTCATTAAAAACTAGTGTTAGTAGTACATGGACAGGGATAAAAAAAAACCAAGGCCATGAGGTAGGTGTCTGAGGCAGGATGAACAGGGAACGATAAAGTAAGGAATAACAGGCTAACTATAAAATTCAATAATATTTTTTTTTTGACAGGTCCATCCAAGTGTGGTAAAAAGATGCTGGTCCACTCCATTTGCACAGAAGTTGGAGCAATGCTCTTTGACTTAACACCTGCAAACATAGTGGGCAAGTACCCTGGGAAATCTGGGCTGATCATGTTGATACATCTCGTGATGAAGGTATCCAGACTTCTGCAGCCCTCCATTATATGGATGGATGATGCAGAAAAACCATTTGTGAAGAAAATTCCCAAAACCGATAAAACTGATCCAAAGAGATTGAAGAAGGATCTCGTAAAAATCATTAAAGGTACCTACATTGATGATTTACACTTCAGGGTGCAAAACGGACCCTATTAATAATACTTCTATGTCTGTCTGTCCGTATCTCACCGTGCTGTATCTTTAAAACCGAAATAAGTAGACACTTGAAATTTTAACAGGGAATACCCTGTTAAAATATTGTAAAAAAAAATAATAAGAGGATCTCCATTTTTTTCCCCCTATTATTTCGTTTAATGGTGTACAAGCCGTCCTACAAGCCGTCAGAGACGTCCCACCTGATGTTACATGGTTACCTCTGCCTATAGACATCTTCAATACCAAAGGCCTTGCAAATGTGTTGCCACCCCAGAGGCAAACTTGAAATGTCTCATATACCTGTAATTTCGTCGGCACCCAAAACCTTCCACAGCAACGGTGCTTTGCGATAGAACTAGGTATGGTGGTAGTAGTTCCCCAGATTAGCTCCTTCGTAAAAAGCTCTACTACTACTAAAAGAAACGTGTGTTCGTACAAGAAACGTGTATTTTGTGTGACATCCATCACAAGCGCGTCCAATTCGCACTTCGCTAGCCTTTTTATTCATACCATTCATTACATTGCATCTTTAGGAATATGCCCAGAAGACAGAGTTCTATTCATTGGTACTACAAGAGCACCCTGGGATGCTGAACAGAAACTTCTCTTTCAATGCTACCAGAAGATCATCCAGGTACCAAAAGCTGATTACGGGAGCATATCCATGATGTGGAGGAACCAGCTGCACAAGGCTGGTGCTTTGAATCCCAGACTAGATATATCTTGTCTAGCCAGAATTTCAGACTCATACACATTAGGTAAACTGCACATTTTATTAATTTTTTTTGGTTCCGTACGAAGAAACTGCTCTCACTTATCCATACGTCGGTCTAACTGACCATTTTTACAGAGTATATTACTATGGCCGCTATAAAAAAGAGTAATGAACATACTTCAACACAAAAATGTTATTCAATATCATGATATTTGATAACATTTATAATTCCATCTTCATCATCATTTGCTTATCCTTTTCCCAACTATGTTGGGGTCGGCTACCATTCTAACCGGTTGCAGCTGAAATTTGACACAGAGATAGGTTGTAGTCTGGAATTCTACTTTTACCTTTTTATTCCGGGAAAATATACTGTAGATTTTTTTTGTGTGAATACCTATATTGTTTCTCCAGGAACACTCTTAGCAGCATTAGACGCAGTACTTACAACAAAGAGACGTCTACAGCTGCGCGTGCGTGCATTGACAGCCGCTGAAGTTGCTGTCCAGCTTAGTGCCAGGGAACCGGTGTATGCTGAACATGTAAGAGTTTTGAAATCTTTTTGTAAGAGACGGGGTGTAAAAACACCCGGTAACTACGGAGACTACCCAGCAAACTAAGTAACATTTAGCAAAACTAATTGAACATACCATCACGCCTGTATTCCCCGAAGGGCTAGGCAGAGGTGTACCAATGTACACCTATAGTCCACCGGTATGTTTCCAGGCACCAAGCACCACCAGGCACAAATCCTAACTCGACATCTCTTTGAGGCGCGCGTGGAACACGAACGCGCCGTCGACACGGCCTGTCGTTATGCAACGTAAGGACGGTGTGCTACCCATTGCTCACCGTCCACAGGCCAGTATCTACGGTGGCCGGGAGGTGAGAACCTCTGTCTCAGCCGTCCCGCCGCCTCCTTGTCTAGCATTACTGCCTCACAGAAGGAGGCGACTGCATCCCATTCCTTCTCGCTCCGGACCATGGCTTGCACCAGGGCTGGACGCGAGAGTTCGCCGCCGCCGATGCCGCCGCCGATGCCGCCGCCGATGCCGCCGCCGATGCCGCCACGAGGACTCGGCGATGCACCGCCCAAGCGGGGCATACCGCCACGGTGTGCTCCACCGTGTCCTAGGGGCGATCCACACAATGGTGACACCCGGACGTTTCCTCCCGCCTGATGAGGTGCAGGAACCTCCCGAAACACCTGTGTCCGGGCTCGACCTGGGAATCGAACTCAAGACCTTTATCGTAGCAGTCGCGTTTAGGACCGCTAGGCTAACGGGGCAGTGTTTTTAACAATAGACCAATTTATTTTTGTCAGTAGACATTCTAGGTGATCATAAGTTCTTTTCATTATTTTTGTCTTCTTTGTTTATCGGTTAGACTTTAAAGAAGAATTGTAAGATTTTTTCCGTTTAAAGTGTCCCCGTCTGAACCAGTAATATATCAAACTCCTCTTAAATCTCTCGGCAAGCGTGTACAGCCGTTGGTCTTAAGCCTGACCTTTCCCCGGTCGTGTTGGATTGCCGTCCAATCGGACTATGAGAGTGAAGGAAGAGGCAGTGCACCTATCTTTGCGCTCTTGTTCACTATAATATCTCTTGCGTACTTGGCTAGTCTCCATTGAGATTGGACGCCATTGCCGAAATTCTGTCAAGAAAAAATTAATTATGTATTATTTATGTGTAAGTTATTGTTTTTTTTTCATAGGAATCCTCAGCAGATACATGGTGGTATAAAACCCCAATGGAGAAGAGAAGGCAGAAGGTTCTTCAGAGGATGGAGGAAGCCCAGGCGGATGAAAATGGTGGCTAAAGTCTACTTGCCTTTCCATAACTTAACTAAAATTATTAACAAAAAAATTAAAAATAATTAACTTTGAAGCGGAAGAAAATGAATTTTACACACATACCATCACGCCTGTATTCCCCGAAGGGATAGGTAGACGTGTATCAGTGTACACCCACAGTTCGCGGGTATGTTAAGGTCCCATGTAATAGGGTGCTAGCCTATTGCAATTAACCGGGTATAAATCCTAACTTCGAGCTGCAACTGAGAATTTCATAGAAAAACCCAATGACACTTTTTGCTTGACCTAAGAATCGAACCCAAGACCTCTAGTCTAACGAGTGAATTATATATCCAATTAATTAAGTTAATTTTTTTATTAGATATAAGCTTACTTTTTAGCTTACTTTTAAATCCATAAGAAGATCTATTTTATGATTGAAAAGTTACTTAGTTACTTAGTTAATAAGTTAGTAAGTTAGTTTACTTTTTGATAATTTCCCTACCTAGATTAATTTGGAGTGTATTTATATTATACTAGCTGACCTGGCGAACTTCGTAACGTCAAAAATGTTTAAGGTATTAATATGGATATAGTATGTTATCCTTCAGAGATAGCCATATGCCACCGCAGACTTTTCTGTACACCTATGTAAGATACACAATTCCACCATACATTATCTTGTTGTATCTCAAAGGGTTTAGGCAGCGATTTCGTTGAAAGCTTCCAGACGGCTTATTTTTTTTCGACACCTCCAACAAATAACATTATATTTTAACCAATGTATACAAAAACTCGACAAATTATATACTATAATTTTCCTCGAGAACCACTCTATCCGTTGGTAAAAACAAGTTAAAAATTGATGCAGACGTTTTTAAGTTTAACGCGAACATAGGAACAAACAGACGCGGCGGAGGACTTTATTTTATTATATGTAGTGATTTAAAACAGTTGTGTTTTTGTGAACTCGTAATTAATTTTGTAATCGTACCTCAGTAAAAACCTTAACATAAGCATTGCATCTTATTACTTACTTCTTTTACACTTTTTTATCCTACTAAGGCTTGTGCAGATATTTGTTTGTATGTTTGTTACTCAATCACTCGTAAACCGTTGAATAGATTTGGATGAAAATTGGCACATAGATAGACCATTTCCTGAATTAACACTTTTTATCTCGGTAATGTGTTCCCGAGGGATAATAGTTCAACTTTAATGTTGGGACAGTTACTTTTTAAGCGAGCGAAGCCGCGTGTTGCAACAAGTTGGTACATAATTTTATAGCCAGTGAAAATAAACTGAAACCTATTGCGTTATTCTGGTACAAAATGCGAGTAATGTAACCTTTCTTCATGAACCCATGGAACCATGGATAACACTTTCTTATCAGTCATTTCTTTCGGGAATACAACCCGCGACATGCAGCGCAGCAGTCGATTTCTCAGCCATTGCGCCTATCCGGTCGTCAAATATTTTAAATGTAAGTACGTATAGTAACCGGTACGAGTCGTGTACACAAACTTCAAGTTCATATTGGTTTCATTCCGACTGACGTTCGCGTGGAGCGTCGGCGATCCTAAACCCCAGAAAAACCCAAGAATAAAAACAAAAAATGAACTTGAAGTCTGTGCTCACGACTCGTGCCGGTTACCATAGTAGTCATAGACTTTAATTTTTAAAATGAAAGTGTTTGACAAGAATTTGACTAAGCATAAGCATAAATGTTAGTGTCCTTATCCTGTATGTAAAATTACATAGAGTTTAATTTCTTATCTATAATATAACATACCAGCACGCCTGTATTCCCCGAAGGGTTAGGCAGAGGGGTATGCTTAGGTCCCATATAATAGGGGGCGAGCCTATTGCCATTAACCGGGCACAAATCCTAACTCCGAGCTGCTACTGAATATTACATAGAAAACACCAAGAACACTTTGCTCGTGCTGGAAATCGAATCCAAGACCTCTAACGTAGCAGTCGCACTTAGGACCACTAGTCTTACGAGTTGGTTCTTATCTATCTATCTATCTAACCTTTTCCTAACAATGTTGGGGTGGGCTTTTAGGCTAACCAAATGCTGCTGAATACCAGTGTTATACATGGAACGACTGCCTATCTGACCACCACAACCCAGTTACTGGGCAACACGATCCCTCTTGGTAAGACTACTTGTCAAACTTCCTGGCTTCTGACTATCCGTACTGACTGTCAAAGATCTACGAATGAATGTTGAGTTTAATTTCTTATTAACCAAAGTATTACTAGACTACTTTTGTACGGAACCCGATATCGGGGCCAGTCCTCTTAAAATAAAGGTTCCAAACAATTTTAAAATCCAACAAAACATTCAAGAGAGATACTTCAATATCTCGGAAACTTATAACTCAAAAGAACATTCCGACATTTAAAGTGAGGGGCGAAATATTCGGATGGGAATAAAAAAGAGAGAGAATTCACTCTTTTAAACTTGTAATATTCCGGGAGAATCTTCAAAGGGGGTGCGTTAAGAGGATGTTGGCACGCCAACTGGACAGTTCACACGGGTATTTCACAAGGAAGTGGAAATTAGATGGTATAACCGATTGAAGATTCTTGTATCCACAGAAAACGGTGAAGTTTGTAAGTTTTTACAATTATAAATGCAAAAGTTTGGTTAGATGCATATACGTAACTAAATCACGTCAGGGCGGCTGAATGGATCTCGATAAAATTTGGCACAGAGATGGGTTATAGTCTGGAACAATACATAGGGTACTTTTACCGCGGAGAAATGTACGAGTCCGGTGATACGCACCCGGCTAATTTTAATGCAGACTAGCCCAGTACGCAGGAGATATAATAATGCACAAGTGTGTGCGCAAACACAGGTGTATTCCCTTTTCCCTGACTCTCATAGTCAAATAGGACGGCAATCCGACACAATCGGGAAGAATCAGGCGCAGGACCAACAGCTTTACGTACTTTCCGAGGCACGGGGGTGTCACACCACTATATTCCAAACTCCGGGCAGTTACTGAGAAATTTATAATGGAAAAACCTAACTACACGTTTACCCCGACCTGGAAATTAAACCTAGGACCCCACGCTCAACAGTCGTGGTTTCTACTAATACAAAATGTATCCAGTAATTCTTCCAAATTCCAAACCATATTTGTCACTCCTACAGTTTACGTTCGGTCTACCAAAGCACGGCAAGACGGGGTGAAACCAAATTACCAGAAAGCCAGCAGTGTTTGCCACGCATGAATATTCTATGTGCCCACCTACAGTTAACCTACGTTGTTTATCTGAACAACGGGCTTGGCTAAACGTTTCGTGATCGTCGGTCCGGTAATGTTGTCGGATTTGATGCTGTTGATTTATTAGCCCCCGACGTAAAAACGACGGGGTGTAATAATGAACGTGTCTGTGTGTGTCTGTCTGTGGCATCGTAGCTCCCAAACGCTTGAACCGATTTTGATTTAGTTTGTATTTGTTTGAAAGGTATATTAGTTAGGAGTGTTCTTAGCTATGTTTGATGGAAATCTGTTTAGCGATTTCAAAGTTATCAGCTCTTTCGTTAGCTGCGGTAGGGATTTTTAATTTCTGTCGGGGGTTATTAATAAAATATAATGTGTTTTTAGTATACTAGTGAACTGCCCGCGACTTCGTCCGCGTGGCTTATTTCACTTGCGTTAAGTTACTTCTTTGGTTACTGCTCCGCTCCCGTAGGTTGTAGTATGATGTTATATAGTATGCTACTCAGGAATAATGTAGCTAATCTATTAATGAAAAAATGGTTAAAATCGGTCCAGTACTTTCGGAGCCTTTTTGATAAACAAACAAAAAAATCTTTTCTTTTTTATAATATTAGTATAGATTTTGAGGTGAATAAAATTACGGTTTAAAAAAAATATCATTTGATAGCTTTTGCTCGCGACTTCTCCACGAAAAAAGGCGAAGAGTATTCGTGGAGTTTATTGCTCGTTCTTCTCCATACAGACCTACGTTTGGAACGAGCAACTAGCTTCAACTATCTGTCTAACTTCTTGTCGGTTCAAAAGTGCCTGTAACTGGTCTAATTAAAACAAATGCTTTGACATTACATACCATCACGTCTGTATTCCCCCCGAAGGGATAATCCGAGGTGTACCAATGTACACCCACAGTTCGCCGGTATGTTTTAGGTTCCATATAATAGGGGGCGAACCTATTGCCATTAACCGAGCACAAATCCTAACTCCAAGCTGCTACTGAGAATTTTATAGAAAACCCAATAACAATTTTTGCCCGACCTGGCAATCGAACTTAACACCTTTAGTCGCGCTTAGGACCACTAGGCTAACGAAGCAGTCAAATGCTTTCAAAAAAAGTCAAAAGTCAATTCATTTATTTCAATTAGACCATTAAAAGGCACTTTTGAACGTCAATTACATGTTAAATTAAAAATATTGAATCTAGTTTGACTTTGAAAATAAAAACTATATTAGAACAGCTTATAAACAGGCAACATCAACACAAATACCGGTAGCTTCGTTATTTCTGAATTGGCGTACCCCACAATGCCTACGTTCATATCACCACGCACATGAATTTTAGATTTGCGCATCCAGTTGGCCGGTCGTATGATTGTTCGTTAATTTGTACTCAGAATAGTTGCACTGAAAACCGGCTAACTAGTCTCATATTTTTTGGTCAGATAAATGGAAAATTTGAGCTGGTAATATCTATAACATAACACACCATCACGCCTGTATTCCCCGAAGGATTAGGCAGAGGTATACCAATGTACACCCACAGTTCGCCGGTATGTTTAGGTCCCATGTAATAGCGGGCGAGCCTATTGCCATTACCCGGGCACAAATCCTAACTACGAGCTGCTACTGAGAATTTAATAGAAAAACCTAATAACACTTTTTGTTCGACCTGGGAATCGAACCCAAGACCTATAGCGTAGCAGTCGCGCTTAGGACCACTAGGCTACCGAGGCAGTTAATAATAATAATATCGTTCGTATCGTTGTAATATCTATATTAATATTAAAAAAAAGATTCATTTTTTTGTTTCATTGTTTGTACCGAATAGGCTTCGAAACTACTGGATCAATTTTAACCATTTTTTCACCAAAGATAACTTCATTATTCCTGAGTAACATAGGCTATATAAGACTACGACCTACAGGTGCGCAGCAGTAATTGAAGACGTAACGTAACGCGGGTGATATACGCCTCGCGGACGAAGTCGCGGGCAGTCCGCTAATAAAATATTTAAATTATAATTATTATATTAGGAACGAAAACTACAGCAAAAATCAACATCAACCTTGCTTGCTTACAAAATCGAAGGCTTCAAAGAGCAGGTATAAACTTCTAGTTCAAGTAGATGTTTTTTTAGTTCTCTCAAAGGGTTTGCTAACAACTTGCTAACACAGATTTTTACGCTTTTTACGCATTTTCTTACTAACATAGCTTGTTTTTGCCCTTTGTGGAGCTGGCCTTTGTAACTGAAAGGAAAGGCGGCGGCAGGTACAGTCACCAGCATAAA
Organism: Caradrina kadenii; assembly: GCA_947462355.1. Taxonomy (NCBI): domain Eukaryota; kingdom Metazoa; phylum Arthropoda; class Insecta; order Lepidoptera; family Noctuidae; genus Caradrina; species Caradrina kadenii. Next base: position 11,003,025 of record OX381690.1, on the reverse strand, counting down.
CATATACACTTAGCCACATGCTAAAGCAATTTCCTCCCATAGGATTGATTTAAATAGAATGGTGTTACGAATTTCATATTCTGTATCCCGTACTATGAAATCAGTTTTATCTCATCGTTGCAATATTTCATTAACGAGAAAATGGCTTTTTAACTCCCGACGCAAAAACGACGGGGTGTTATAAGTTTGATGTGTCTTCGTGTGTGTTTGTCTGTGGCATCGTAGCTTCCGAACGCAGAAACCGATTTTGATTTTGTTTATTTTTGTTTAAAAAGTAAATTAGTCGGGAGTGTTCTTAGCTATGTTTGATGGAAATCGGTTCGAAGTTATCAATTATTTTGTTAGCTGCGGTAGGGATTTCTATTCTTCTGTCGGCGGTTACTTAAAATGTTTAATTTTGTGTTTTAAATTTTGCCAAGTGTATACCAGTTTATGCTTGCGACTGTACCTTTTTCTATTAGAAATAATTTTGTTGAGCATTCTTATGGTTTAAATAGAAGTAAGTTGTAGGTGGCTTGCCTTGCTTTGTAGTTTTTTTTACTTGTGTCTTTGCTTACTGCTCCGCTCTTGTTCGTTGTAGCGTGATGTCATATAGCCTATACTATTTCTTATAAATATAGCTATAATAATATACAAAAATTTTTTACAACTGATAATTTTACAAATCAAATCAAATTTCTTTATTGCATTCATGTGTTCATTTGGTTGTTATAACTAGGGAAGTTCCAACACGAAACCCGGCTAGGTCACGGCTACATAATAGTAACTTTAAACACATAACATACCATCACGCCTGTATTCCCCGAAGGGTTAGGCAGAGGTGTACCAATGTACACCCACAGTTTGCCGGTATGTTTAGGTCCCATGTAATAGGGGGCGAACCTATTGCCATTGACCGGGCACAAATCCTAACTCCGAGCTGCTACTGAGAATTTCATAGAAAAAACCAATAACATTAATTGCTCGACCTGGGAATCGAACCCAAGACCTCTGGCATAGCAGTCGCGCTTGGGACCACTAGGCTAACGAAGCAGTACCTTTAAAATACTAGTAATTATAATATAATAGTAATTTTAACATAACAGTAAGAGGATTCTATGTATGTGTCATCTATACAAATAAATAAAATTGAAGGGTCTGTTTGTGATTTCAAATTACAAGCTTTTTACTAAATGCATATGAAAGTATATACGGTACTAACATAAAAAAATCAATTTTTAATATTTTTGTATGTCTGATTGTTTGTTCCGGCTTATCTCCGAAACGGCTGCACCGATTTTGACGGGACTTTCACTCTTAGATAAATGTTTATTTATTTTATTTTATTAGGAAAACATACAGTGTTTTAATACAGAGTAGAAACAGATATAAAAAACTGAGCACCATTTACATGTTTCCGCATTTAAACATCTAGACAGCTTGTTAACAGTTTTTAGTAATAGGTATAAGAGGTAATGTAATTAACTTAATATTAAACAACACAGTTTGAAAAAGGAAAACTTAGAGTATATTAAGTAACTAAATTACGTTGAAGTCAGAGAACCAAACCATGATTTTGCTAACCATGATTTTGTTATAAGAAGTAAGTTAGGTTATTTTTATTTTAAATTTTTTATTTACTTAAATTAAAAAGAAAATGTTTATATGCGAAAACGAAATTGAAACCAATAAAATAGTGAACGCGAACGAAGTCGCGGGCAACAGCTAGTAGTTATTAAATATTTTATTCGAGGTATTCTGCGACCGAGTAAAAACATTTCTGTGTTAGTTAGTCGTTTAGTTTTCTGTTAAATTTACTGAATATGGGTTCCAGAGATTAGCGAGTTTAAACAAACAAAAATAAAACTTTAGGTTTATTATACACTAGCGAAGTGGCCGGACTTTGTCCGCCGCTCCTGTAGGTCGTAGCGATATGTTATATAGGCTATGTTACTCAAGAATAATGTAGCTATATTTGCGATCGGTCCTACTGACGAATCAATAGCGTGCAGGGTCGGCGGCCCAAAATACCCGGAAAGGAACCCGAAATCCCGAAAATTAACTTGGAATTTGTGCTCACGACTCGTGGTGACTGCTATATCTATTGGTGAAAAAAATATTTAAAACGATCCATTAGTTTTGGAGCCTATAGGGTACTAACAAACAAACAAATCTTTCCTTTTTTATGTCATTGGATGGCAAACAAGCCGCGGGTCACCTGATGTCAAGTGTTTACCGCTGCCTATAGACATCTGCAATACCAGACGCCTTGCAAATGCATTGCCATCCCAGAGACAAAGTTGAACTGTCCCATGTGCCTGTAGTTACACCGGCACCCATACCGTTCAAACACAGCAACGCTGCTTTCCGGCAGAAATAGGTATGGTGGTAGTACTTCCACGGAAGAGCTCCTTCACAAAGAGCTCTACTACTAATAATAATCCTCTTTATTTTATTATAGTATAGATTTAAGATATGAAAAATAAAATGGCTGGTCCTAGTGGGGGCCGCACAGTTGTTCACCGCGGTAGCAATAATTTGGTATTACGTTTCAAAATCCATAGTGGTGGGCTGCGAGCTGCTGCATAACGACGCTTATCCCCATGTCATAAGCAGGTAGCTGTAATGTAATAATTTTACGATATCCCACTTAAGTTCGTAACTTGTTGTGCCTTGTGCCTACTAGTGATGTGAAAGTATCGATAATTTCTTAAGGCTTTTTTTCTTTTTTTACTCATTCTTCGGATCTTATCTGACTATGACAAAGTCAATGGGAGGTTATGAGTTTACATACACACATACCATCACGCCTGTATTCCACGAAGGGTTAGGCAGAGGTGTACCAATGTAGCCAGCCTATTGCCATTAACCGGGCACAAATCTTGTCTCCGAGCTACTACTGAGAATTTCATAGAAAAAAACCAATAACACTTTGCTCGACCTGGGAATCGAACCCAAGACCTCTAGCGTAGCAATCGCGCTTAGGACCAAAAGGCTAACGAAGCAGTTAGTTATAAGTTTAGTAGTTTACATGTGTAGGTTATAAATATTACTGTATTTTTCTACATAGCTCTTAATAATTATGCCTACTAGCATCTGCCCCCTTTGTCCGCGTAATTTTTAAATAGATTACACATAACACATAACATCACTCCTGTATTCCCCGAAGGGTTAGGCAGAGATGCAACAATGTACACCCACAGTTCGCCGGTATGTTTAGGTCCCATGTAATAGGGGGCGAGCCTATTGCCATTAACCGGGCTGAAATCCTAACTCCGAGCTGCTACTGAGAATTTCTTAGAAAAACCCAATAGCACTTTTCGCTCGACCTGGGAATCGAACCCAAGACCTTTAGCTTAGCAGACGCGCTTAGGACCACTAGGCCAACGAGGCAGTTATTATTTAACAAATAGATTATTATTTAACAAAAACTTACAATTAAATCACTTCAACGATATTATCGTAAACTTTATCTTCTAGATCAATCAAGTCTCTCAATACGTGTGTGTGTATAATATAAAGTATCACGTATCAATGTGTCTCCTCAGATGTGGACTTAAAGGTCTAGGAGGGACTTACGCCGGGCGCTCGGTCTAGGCTTAAGTTCTGCGAATCAGTATGTATGTACAAGTCTGCGACTGTGGTGCAAGCAAAATTATAAATTATTAGCTCCCGACCGCGACTTCGTCCTTTTTTTTGTGTTACGTCTTTGGTTGCTGCTCCATTCCCGTGTGTTGTAGCGTGATGTTATATAGCCTATTGCCTTCCTCGATAAATGGACTATGGTATTTTAAGGGTTCCGTACCCAAAGGGTAAATCGGGAACCTATTACTAAGACTCCGCTGTCCGTCCGTCTGTCAACAGGCTGTATCTCATGAACCGTGATAATAAACCAGTTGAAATTTTAACGGATGATGTATTTCTGTTGCCGCTATAACAACAAATACTAAAAAACAGAATAAAATAACTAAGAGGGCTCCCACAGAATAGACATGTTTTTTTTTGCCGTTTTTAAAGATAATGGTACGGAACCCTTCGTGCACGAGTCTGACTCGCATTTGGCCCGTTTTTTTTTAAATTTTGCAGAACCATAATTCTTTAGTTGCTTATAAGTATGTTTGTTTTTTCAAAAAATAAATACATAAGATGGTCGGAGGGAAAGTTATTTCTTCGTTCCAATAGGCAAAAATTACTCACTTATGTTGTCAATTTATTTTCTGTACTCAATATAAGTATGTATGCTTGTATATAAGTAGATATGTTTTAAGTATATTATTAGTTGTAGTATATACTTATTACATACATACATACCATCACGCCTGTATTCCCCGAAGGGTTAGGCAGAGGTGTACCAATGTACACCCACAGTTCGCCGGTATGTTTAGGTCCCATGTAATAGGAGGTGAGCCTATTGCCATTAACTGGGCACAAATCCTAACTCCGAGTTGATACTGAAAATTTCATAGAAAAACCCAATAACACTTTTTGTTCGACCTGAGAATCGAACCCAAGACCTCTAGCGTAGCAGTCGCGCTTAGGACCACTAGGCTAACGAAGCAGTTTAATTCTTTTTTTTATTTAAGTAAGTATCAAATTTTGTTTTATATAGATTTTATAATTTGCACCCGTCATGTTATCTCTTCACCTCCTTTGGTTACCTGGTAGAGAATGCCTAAGGAATGAAGTCCGTTTTTGTACTTTTTGATGCCTAAAGTTTAAATACATAAATAAATAAATTAATAGATACTACACCGCTATTAACCTCTAACATAAACCAATCATAAGTCGAGCCTCTATTGCGACTTATCGATTATTGCAACCGACAACAGTGCTACTAGTGATGAGATTAGCCAGTTAACTCTTTATTTTATTATGTTTATAAAATATAACATACTATCACGCCTATATTCCCCAAAGGGTTAGGCAGAGGTGTACCAATGTACACCTACAGTTCGCCAGTATGTTTAGGTCCCATGTTGTGCCTATTGCCATTAACCGGATACAAATACTTACTCCGAGCTGCTACTGAAGATAACAATGCTTGGGAACATGCTGGTCCTGCTCCATAGGACAATTTAAATTCTTGACAAAATCAATTGGTTGCTAATTTAATTATATAAGTACTTTGTTTTGATTAATTATTTTTCTCTTCGACATTAATTCTACATTTGAGTATTCCTCACACACTGATTCTTTGTCTTTGAAATGTATAAATGTATTTAATATTACAATCAACTTAGCTTTCATTTCTAATTTGTGGCACTGAGTACGTATTGCAGTACTTTGAGTGACTTTTTTAATAGATCGTTTTGACATCAGTATAATTTTATGGAATTGTACAACTTATTGTAATACATTTTTTTTTTAAAAGAGTATGTATGGAGTTTCTTGCCCGTTCTTCTCCATACGAAACTACCTTTTGGAATGGGCAACTAGATTCAATATTTTTAATTTAACATGTAATTGACGTTCAAAAGTGCCTTTTAATGGTCTAATTGAAATAAATGATTTGACTTTGACTTTGACTTTACTGAGAATTTTATTGAAAAGCCCAATAACATTTTTGCTCGACCTGGGAATCGAACCCAAGACCTCTAGCGTAGCACTCGCGCTTAGGACCACTATGCCAACGAGGCAGTTATGTTTATTATAGTTCATATTCTGTTTACTTCCCCGCGATACATATAAAATTATAGGATTTACTATGGAGGATGTGTTAAAGATTATCAAACTCTTTTTTTTATGTCTTCGGATGGCAAACAAGCTGACGGCCCACCTGATGTTAACTGGTGGCCGCTGTCTATAAATATCAGCAATACCAGTGGCCTTGCATTAGCGTTGCCATCTCAGTGAAAAGGTTGAAATGAATGTGTAGGCCATACCTACAACCTGAAAGGCTATTCAAATATTTTTTACTTGTCGGTATCGAACCAGTGACGCGCACCTCAGCAGCCCATCACTCAGCCACTACGCCAACCATGCTGTAATTAAAAAGTTTTGATTATATCAAAACCAATTTCATTCCTTCAATCATGAATGCCATCTTTCCCGTACGTTGACCTATAAAATAAGCCTATAAAAATACAACTTCTATTCCCCGTAGTCACCCTATATTTACCCTGGTGAATGATAAATGAGTGTGATGTCACAACTCGGTTCATTTTTCCGGCCGTCCTTTGCCCCTGTAGCTATCCCCATTCCTGGCGTTATGCGATTTGGGTAGCGTAAAATTGAGTATATAAGTGATGTGGTAAAAGATGTATATAGTAGCAGACCCCTTTGTGAAAGAGAACCACCACCATACCTGTTTCCACCACTAAGCAGCGTTGCTATGTTCCGGTTTGAAGGGTTTGGGTGCCGCTGTAATTACAGGCACATGAGACATTTCAACTTTGCCTCTGGAATAGCAACGCAATTGCAAGGCCTCTGGTATTGCAGATGTTTATAGGTAGCGGTGACCAATTAACATCAGGTGGCCCGTGGGTTTGTCTGCCATCCAATAACATAAAAAAATGATTAAGTATTATGGTTGTGAAGATTGAGATATTATAATAAACAATGTGGACGGACGACCTGATCAAGATTTTTGTGATGTGTTTGTCTAGGTCAGAGATAATAAAGACAAAGCCTGAGCTTCCACAGAAGAAGCCTCTTCACTCTAAACTTAAAGAGATTGGGGTTGAATGCATTCGGAAATACAGACGCAGGTAGAGAGTTCCACTCCTTTGCAGCGCGCATCATAAAAGACGGTATCATGAATAGTGATTTTTGATTGACTGCCTCGTTGGCCTTGGTCCTCAGCGCGACTACTACGCTAGAGCTCTTGGGTTCGAATCCTAGGTCGAACAAAGAATGTTATTGGGATTTTCTATAAAAATCTCAGTAGCAGCTCGGAGTTAGGATTTGTGCCTCGTTAATGGCAATAGGCTTGCCCCCTATTACATGGGACCTAAACATACTGGCAAACTGTGGGTCTACATTGGTACACCTCTGCCTTATCCTTCGCGGAATATAGGCGTGAAGGTATGACGGTATGTATGAACAGTGATTTTTCACACCAAAATAAAAAGTCGTTTCCCAGCAATATTTTTTGCTAAAAATTACTTAGTTTGACTTAGTTGGAAATAGCGACGTACAAAAGGGTTATATATGGCAGTTGTGAGTGGCAACGCTGAGAGGGGACGCCCTAGAAGTACCTCCCCTGACCTCATTGGTCAGGTTCTTCAAAAAGGTCGGGTGCGCAGTACACGTAACCATATGTATGAACGTGGACGAGGCGAAAGGAGTATGTAAGAATCGTAGCAGATGGCGTTCTGTGATTTCAGCCTACCCCTGTGAGCAAGAGGCGTGAGGTTATAAGTTTTATGTATCTACGTATGTTACTTTGTTTGTTAAGGTTTACGCGTAGTTAACTGGAATGCGATGTGTCTTTTACATACCGTATTTAAAACGAAAATGTAAAAGATTTCTTTATTTACGACAGAATACGTCTCGACTTCGCGACTTAGCTGATTTATCGGCTCAAGGCAACGTATTTCTCGCAAAACAGAGCGTATAAATCACAGCACAGATGGTTCAAATGTAACGCTCCCTGTTTCTGGACAAATACATATTTTTTTGTCTGGTTTTAGTATTAAATCGGGAGTAGGTTTGTAGCATGTCAATTTTGCGGATTAAATATGTATTTTTTTTTAATATTAAATACCATCACGCCGTTCACCGGTATTTTTTTGGTCCCATGTAATAGGAGGCTATTACATGGGACCTAAAAACATACCGGCGAACTGTGGGTGTTCATTGTTACACCTCTGCCTAACCCTTCGGGGAGTACAGGCGTGATCGTATGTTATGTAATAAGGGGCGAGCCTATTGCCATAAACCGGGCACAAATCCTAACTCCGAGCTGCTACTGAGATTTTCATAGAAAAACCCAACAGCACTTTTTGCTCGACCTGGGAATCGAACCCACGACCTTTAGCGTAGCAGTCGCGCTTAGAACTACTAGGCCAACGAGGCAGTTCATATTAAATGTTTAATTTATTTCTGTGTCAGTGATGACATCGTTAAGGGAAAAAATTGTGAGGAAACCCGGACTTTATTTGTTTTTAAAAAAAACTTTGCCTTCTATTTCTCCTGTATCGTGGGCGTTTTTACAAACATATACACTCATATACACAAACAACTAGACTTGCAACAACTATCTGTAGGCCATACAAAGATTTGTGCCGTGCAGGAATCGAACCCGCAAGACACAGCGCAGCAGCCAATTGCTTAGCGCCAACCGTGTCGTCACTCAGAGTTAATGTATTCTGAAATCTCCAATTCATTATTTTAAAAAAAACTTATTTTTTTAAAGAAAATCGTTGCCCCGAACTAGGACCCTCTCCTGTATCGTGGGTGCGTTTACAAACACATAAACTCACATACATAAACAGAAAGACCAGGAACAACTATCTGGAGGCAATTCTACTAATATTATAAATGCGAAAATTTGTGACGATGGATAGATGGACATTTGTTACTCTTTCACGCTTAAACGGCTGAACGAATCCGGCTGAAATTTGGCACTGAGATAGTCACTCTATGAGGAATAAGACATTATCCCATAAAAATGTACGATCCCCATGGAGAAATATATTAAATGTGACGCGGACGAAGTCGCGGGCAGGAGCTATTACTAAATAAATATTTGCTCCGTGTTTAACTAAAAAAACTGTAACTGAGAGCTTCGGCTCTCCGATTGTAAAGCAGTTTGTGCGAAGATTGATTGTTACTAACACTAGGTAATAAGTTTTGTCTATGTTACTAACACTCTATGGATTATTGGGTCTGAAATAAAGTCTTTATTATTATTAACTCGAACCCGCGATACTCAGCGCAGCAGCCTATCGCTCGACTTCTGAGCCAACTGTGCCGGCAACTCCATAATAACCTACCATATTTGTATAAGCTCGAATAAACACGGAAACTCTCCCCTTTACGACATTCGGAATATTATCATGCTACTCGTGTTGCAGGAATTAACTCGGCGAAATGGATTACATTGGATAACAAGTTGCAAGAATCGAGAGGGGAAGACAGTTTATATTGCATGCAGGTGATAAGCCCGGGTATTCTATGTCGGTCCCCCGGTTAAAGGGTCCCCCTTTTCCTCGGGTGTTGTTATAATGAGAGGAAGTAGGCGTCTATAATTAGTACATGGATAAATAACAGATCAGACGAGTTTTTGTTTACTACAAATACATACATAAACTCATTCCTTTTTCTCATAGGGGTAGGCAGAAACCAACGAACGCCACCTGTTACGATCCTTACATACTCCTTTCGCCCCGTCCACGTTCATACATCTGGTCTTACAAGCACGCCGGTTACGAGTACTGCGCACCCGACCTTTCTGAAGAGTCTCACCAATAAAGTCTAATAAAGATTGTAGAAGTATGCTTGGATGGCCTGCGGGTGGTTCGTAAGAGATACCGCGCCCCCGGAACGCAAAGGGCACAAGAAGGAACATGGGTGGGTTTTAGTCAGTAAAAGTGTGACACTCCCTCCAGCCCCGCCCAAAGCGGGACAAGTTATTTGAGGATTTCCCACCCCCCAAAAAAAAAAAGAATGCTTGGATGGTACGGTCATGTTGACAGGAGGAGTAAAAGGCGATTAACTAAAAGAATTCGGCCATGGCGGCTAATCTTAATTATAAACCACAAGTGTGTGCGCAAACACAGGTGCTCTTCCTCATCCCTAACTCTCATAGCACGATGGGGCGGCAGTCGGACACAACCGGAGAGAGATCAAGCGTAGGACCAAGGGTTTTATGGGCTTTCCGAGACACGGGGGTGTACACCGCCAACTTCCAAACTCCGGGCTGTTACTGAAAAATCCCTAATGTAAAAAGCCAAATAAATGTTTTGCCCGACCTGGGAATCGAACCCAAAAACCCCACGCTCAACAGTCGCGCTTATTGGGGCAGTTAATTAATCCGTAATAGTTAGTTACGTCAACTTAAAGAAGATTGGTAGTATACAATTTAATTTTAGTCAAAAACCAACCACAAATTTCACAGCACACAGCCTACAATAACCAGAGTGTTAATGCAAGAAAATATAATAATAAATTAGGGTGTTTCTTGTACAGAAAGTTGTTAATGGATTATACTGTGGTCACAAACGGTGGGTACGCTCCACAACTTTGCCTGGACGTAAGAAACTTTGCCATTTCATTTTCTTATACATGCTTACTTGGGACTTGTGTGTTTAGTTTGTAAGTTTGTACCTATTTCCTTTTATGCTGATTTGGGTGTTTTAGAAAAATATATAAGGCTTTAGTCCCGCGCTTTGCTTTTCTATAGTTTTTACGATACAGCTTTTTTAAACAGGCTTCAACCTTGTCCGAGTCAAAAGTGACATATTATCCCACGGGAACAGTACACTTTTACGGGATAAAAAGTATCATATGTGTTAAATCACACTACAATCTATCTCAGTGCCAAATTTTATCCAGATCCGTTCAGCCGTTTAAGCGTGACAGAGTAACAAACATACATCTATCCATTTATTCTCACAAACTTTCGCATTTATAATATTATAAGGACTTAAGTCTAAAATCTCGCCCCCTGTTATATGGGACCTAAACATACCAGCGAACTGTGGGTGTACACTGGTACACCTCTGCCTAACCCTTCGAGGAATACAGGCGTGATGGTATGTGTGTATAAGTCTGAAATCGCAATTCCCACTTGAGCAAGTTTGGTGATCAATGCTCGTTTCTTAGATTAAATATTGTAGAGATGGATCCAGTAGGATGAAGAAAATGACATACTCAATAATAATAATAACGCTAGCTTTAGTTTATTGGTTATAATATTTATACATCAACAACCGCCTCTCGGCAATCAGCAGGTACACGAATACCTTCATGCATGTTGATATCCATACGTGAAGGCGACCGCTGATTATATTTATTCACATAGAACTCACACCACACTTCACGGTTACTCTTTACAGCCATCAAAAAAGCGGATAATGCGCAGGCATTCAAGTTCGTAGACAATATTTCTATACCGTAAAGTAATTTGTAATAAAATAATTCCCTACTAGCTATAGTTAAAACATATGTAGACAACATGCTGACGTCGCCCAATACAAATATCAAACTGGCTATGTATAAGCGACGCCAGCTGTTAGTACCTGTATGTAAGCTCGTGTTGAAGCTGTGATAAACTGTATGTACAATTATGATGTATAAACCACTGTTGGTTAACATCGGTAAAACAATAAATAAAAATTCTACCAGCTCAAGGAAATCAAAGGTTTTTGCATATAAATTAGGATCCAAATAAGCATAAAGCAAACGTAACAGGGTTGTCATTATAAAAGGCACACCCCAGGCCAAGAGAGTACTTTTTAAATATCTCCTTCGAATACGCGCGTCAAATACTTTTACAAAGTCTACATAAAACAAATGACAAATAACCAATAACCAGTAGATCTTTGCTAAAAATAAGCAGGATGAAAAGAAATGTATTACGCTTAATGTTGTTGTATATAAATGTGACGGATTCTCCAAACCATAATCGTAACATACAGTGAACAAGACAAATAGAAAGTTTGCTAAAATTGTATTCAGAAACACATAGTTTCTGTAATTACGAAACTTCTTGATGACGCACCATGACGCTACTCCGTATACCAACGCAACCAATGTCAGCACCAACACAGCGAAGTGAGCGATGTTTACAACTTTAAGTAACTTTTCGCAAAATAAGTCATTTTTGTATTGGTCTAAATCGTCAAACTGTAATAAATCGTCCGTTAAGTTCTGTACCATGGTATCGTAGCCAGACATAGCTGATTTCACTTGCACTGATAGTTTGATTCACTTTTTGTTTTCAATATTATAGAAGTATTCTGAACAGTTCGCCGTGAAGCACTTTTGAGCAAAAATAAAATTCAACAATTAAGTTGTCATTCAATTATTTTATGTGTTACCAATACAAACGAATGGAATGAAGACAATAATTATTTGTCTGTATCCAGCGGCTGCTATTTTCCTGTTCGTCAGAATTATACCTAGTTACGGCTGCCCCGTTGGTCTTGTGGTCGCAAGCGCGACTGATGAGCGTGGGGTCCCAGTTTCGATTCCCAGGTCGGGCAAAAAGTGTTATTGGATTTTTCCATTAGGATTTACTCAGTAGCAGCCCGGAGTTTGGAAGTTGGTGGTGTGACACTCTCGTGTCTCGGAAAGCACGTAAAACCGTTCTTCCCGGCTGTAATTCGTAGATCTTTGACAGTCGTTACAGATAGTCAGAAGTCAGGAAGTCTGAAAACCAGTCTAACCAAGAGGTATCGTGTTGCCCAGTAACTGGGTTGTGGAGGTCAGATAGGCAGTCGCTCCATGTAAAACACTGGTACTCAGCTGCATCCGGTTAGACTGGAAGCCGACCCAAACGTAGTTGGGAAAAGGCGAAGTAGATGATGTCAGAATTATACGCAGTTTAGGCGTTATCAATCGGGTTAAGCTACGTCTTTGGTTATTGCTCCGCTCTCGTGGGTTCTAGCGTGATGTTATATACTTAGCATTTAACTATGATAAAAAGGCTATACATGATAGAGTTTTGCATCTTCGTCAAATTTAAGGAAGTAGCTAACTATGCCAGTCTCAACACGAATCAATGATTAAATCAAAGCCATTCGGTGGCAGCCAATCAAGTGACACCTTTGGAGAGTCCACATACACACACAATGAAAGACACGAATGACACGAATGAGACATGAATTGCTATCACATGGCCGATCTGGAACTCTTTAGTATGCTAGGCTGTCTTTTAATAAATGTTCGTATTTGAAATGTTAATGTGTACCATAGTCAAGTCAAAGTCAAAACATTTATTTCAATTAGACCATTTACAGGCACTTTTGAAGAAGTTACCCATACAAAAAGTTGAAGCTTGTTGCTCTTTCCAAAACGTAGGTCTCTATGGAGAAGAACAAGCAAGAACCTACATGAACACTCTTTTCAAATTGGTTTTTACAAAATCTTGGTTACAATATTCTTGTGGTTTCTATATGTGAAAACAATGAAGGTGAATATAAAACAATAAAACAAAATAGTACTAATGATGTAAGCCATGGCAGTTAAGAGATGACCAATACCAACTGACAGCGCCCGTTCATGAACATGACGCGAGGATCAGCATCACTTAGCTCAACCAGCATGAAGGGAACCAAATGATCCTACCCACGCGCCACCATCAGCGAGACATTTAAGTGAGCATGACAAAGCCCTCAACCACCATGCTTGTTGTGTCCAACACATAATAATTGAATAAACAAATGGCTCCATGGTTTTCACATTTACAAAATTCAAATAAATGTTGATAGATTATATAAAAATAAGGTTTTCAGTGAACTTATTATCATATATCATACCTATGTCATTATCTATGTTAATTAATGTAATTGGTGTTTTTTTTTTTTGAGGGTTGGGAAATCATCAAATAACTTCTCCCGCCCTGGGCGAGGCGGGAGGGAGTGTCAGACTTTTACTGACTAAAACCCACCCATGTTCCTTCTTGTGCCCTTTGCGTTCCGGGGGCGCGGTATCTCTTACGAACAACCCGCAGCCATGTAATTGGTGTTACCGTTTTAATTAACAATAAAAAAAAATAACTTTATTTTAATTTTTTTAATACTTACATAAATTATTTTTTTAAGAAATTTTACAATCAATGGAAAAAGATAACACACTTTATAGAAAGTCATTAGATTGACAAACAATGATTGAATTTACCATCTAATGTACCAACTCATACTAATTGTTCCATTGCAAAAATTCAAATTAAAAACAGTTTAATGTGAATCAACAATAAATTCAAGGGATGTGTTAGATACAGTTATAATTTAGGTCAGCTATGTCCCTCTATTGAGGTATACAAAATTCGCAAAATGATAGAGTACAATCACTAAATTACACACATATTTGAAACTAGCTGTTGCCCGCAACTTCGTCCGCGTTTCCGTCGTTTCTCGTAAAAAAAAGTAGCCTATGTCCTACCTCACGGTTTAGTGGTTTTGATGTAACAGACAGATTAACTTTCATATTTTAGTAGGGAAATATAATATGTCAATCTACAATACTGTTGAAAAATATTGCAATACGGAACCGCACAATATTATTGTTGATAGCTGTGCCCGCGACTCCGTCAGCTTGTAGTAAGAGTAGACAAATATAATCAAAAAGCTTCGAACTGTTAAGCTATCGGGAGTTATACGTGATATTGTGAGTCAACCATAAAAGATAGACATATGCTGTCGTGGGAAATTTTTTATATAATTTTAAGGAGAACATTTCCGTCATACATGATTTCTGTGTAGCTTTAACCATTAAGGTTGCACACGCGACGGAAGCTTAAAAAATGGAGTAACTTCTCCCGTTTTCCCAACATTTCCCTTCACTGCTCTGCTCCTATTGATTGTAGCGTGATGAAAAGTATACTATAACCACCTCAGGAGTATGAAAAATAATTGTACCAAGTTTCGTTAACATCCGTCGTTTGTTTCTATAGCGGTTATACAGACAGACAGACAGACAAAAATTTTACTGATTGCATTTTTGGCATCAGTATCGATCCCTAATCACCCCCTGATAGTTATTTTGGAAATATATTTCATGTATAGAACTGACCTCTCTACAGATTTATTATAAGTATAGATGTCGAAAAAATCTTATGAGATACTATAAATTCAGCAAATTCAATTTAAGATAATTGTCAAATTAAAATTAATTTATTGAATTTGGACAAATGTCAAATTAAAATTTATTGAATTAGGACAAATATCAAATTAAAATTTATTGGTTCAGGATTAATGTCAAATTAAAATTTACTGATATACCTATATTGTTGTCAAATAAATTAAATCTAATCAATCAACAGGTACCCGAATACTTTTATGCGTGTTGGTATCATGATCCATCCGTGAAGGCGACTGCTGATTATATTTTTTCACACAGAACTCACACCACACTTCACGGTTACTCTTTACAGCTATCAAAAAAACAGATAATGCGCAGGCATTCAAGTTCGTGGACAATATTTCTATACCGTAAAGTAATTTGTAATAAAATAATTGCCTACTAGCTATAGTTAAGACATATGTAGACAACATACTGACGTCGCCTAAAAGAAATATTAAAGTGGCTATGTATAAGCGACGCCAGCTGTTAGTACCTGTATGTGCACTCGAGTTGAAACTGCGACAAACTGAATATACAATTATGATGTATAAACAACAGTTGGCTAACATCGGTAAAACAATAAATAAAAACTCTACCCATGCAAGGATATCAAAGTTTTTTGCATACAAATTAGGATCCAAATAAGCATAAAGCAAACGTAACAGGGTTGTCATTATAAAAGGCGCAACCCATGCAAAGAAAGTACTTTTTAAATATCTCCTTCGGATACGCGCGTCGAATACTTTTACAAAGTTTACATAAAACAAATGACAAATAACCAATAAGCAGTAGATCTTTACTAATAATAAGCAGGATATAAAGAAATATACTACGCTTAATGTTGTTGTATATAAATGTGACGAATTCTCCATACCATAATCGTAACTTACAGTGAACAAGACAAAGAGAAAGTTTGCTAAAATTGTATTCAGAAATACATAGTTCCTGTAATTACGAAACTTCTTGATGACGCACCATGACGCTACTCCGTATACCAACGCAACCAATGTCAGCACCAACACAGCGAAGTGAGCGATATTTGCAACTTTACGTAACTTTTCGCAAAATAAGTAATTTTCGTAGTCCTCAATTTCATCAAATTGTGGTAAAGTGTCTGTTAAGTTCTGCACTATGGCATCGTAGTCAGACATAGTGCGATTAAGTTGCTTAGATAAGTTGCCCGTTATGTTTTGCCCGAAGATACTGAGGTCAGACATAGCGAACTTCACTTGCACAGATAGTTAGATTCACTTTTAGTTTTCAATATAATAGAAGTATTGTAAACAGTTCGTCGTTAAGCATGTGGAGCGGGAGGTGTGTGCGGGCTAACCGCGATAACAGTTGCTACAGTACTCACAGGTATAATGTCCGTATTACACGATAATATGACACACACAGATGGAGTACAACAGTAGACACACAGCGTACAGAACAATTACACACTAACGAGTCCACGTAAACAATACAAATACAATCACAGGTGCACATAAATGATCGAGATTTAACGATGACTTAGATAAATTAAGTGCGGCAGTTAGCGGCGAGGTCGTAAAGCTGCACGACGGCCGAGCGTCCTCTCGCTCGCTCCCGACACACACAGTGACGTCACGCTATCACGCTAGCAATGCGTGAGCGTGGTGTGTAGGTACCTCGGTATTACCGGGCGTTATAATCTCGCCGTGAATTAATTTTGTAGTGCTATTAATGAACCTAAATGATAATAATAGTGTGGCTGTGTTTATGTTTGTCATTTGTGGTGTTGTTTTGTGTGTGTTTATAATAAATATTTATAATCATGAAGACCTCTCCTCTTTGGAAAATTTGGGAGGATCTTTGAGGAGAATTGTCAAGGCGAGCCGTTTTTCTTCCTCTCGTGGAATGCAAAACTGGTCGGCTTTTGGTCCGTGTAAACGTTGAAGTGTCTGACCTCGAGCACGTGCCATCACCACTAAGCTGCTGTAACACCGCGCCGATTGCAGTATCCGACGCGTCAGTAACTGTCGCGATTTTGGTATTGCAAGCGGGGTGGTATAAAAGAGCAGCGTTAGCTGGGCTTGCCTTGCAGTCCTCAAATGCTTGCAAAGTATTATCCGCAAGATATATGGGCTGCAAACCCTTTAGATTGCTGATCTGGAGGTCGTGAAGCGGCGCCTGGATCCGTGTTGCATGTGGTATGAAACGCCTGGAAAAATTTAACAGACCCAGAAATAGGCGCAAGTGACAGATATTTTGGGCAGCGGAAAGTTACTGATGGCCTCGATCTTGGAGTCCACCGGTTTGGCGCCCTTCTCAGAGATGTGGTAACCTCGGAAGTTACCTCCGGAACACTGACAATGCATTTGAACGTATTCACCAGCATGCCGAAGTCTTTCATTTTGCCGAAGATAATGCTGAGGCCATTACAAAGTCGTACATGTGGCAGTAGCAAAAGTACAAACCTATACTCATCTACACTACGAAATGAATGAAGTAGAATTATGCATGTATGTATGTTGTATGTAATACCTGTTTAAATCTCTATGTTAATCATTGTGATTAGTGTTACCGGTTTAATTAACAATAAAGAAATTTACCATTTTTTTTGTTTGCACTAAATAAATAAATTATATTTCTAAGAAATTTTATAATAACAGGAAACACTCTTTATAGAAAGTCATAAGATTAACATTCAAAATACTTTAATGTGAATCATAAATTCATAGGATGTGTTACAGAGACAGTTACAACTTAGGGCCGCTACGTCCGTACAAAAAAAAAAGATACACATTCACAAAATGATAGAGTACGATCACTAAACTTACATTTTAACTGTCGCGAAAATTTTATAACACCCTAGAAGCAACATTTAATTAAAAATAATTGTCAAAATTAAAATTTATTGAATTAGGACAAATGTCAAATTAAAATTTATTAATTCAGAATAAATGTCAAATTACAATTTATTGATATAAACACATTGTTGGCAATCAAATGTAATCTGATCCAAATATTACTTTTTTTTTACATTATTTCGTTAATTATCCGTAGTACTCGTATTCATACATCTGGAACCGCCGCGCGGCAATCACCAGGTACCCGAATACTTTCATGCATGTTGATATCATGATCCATCCGTGAAAGCGATCGCTGAGTATATTTATTCACATAGAACTCACACCACACTTCACGGTTACTCTTTACAGCCATCAAAAAAACGGATAATGCGCAGGCATTCAAGTTCGTAGACAATATTTCTATACCGTAAATCAATTTGTAATAAAGTAATGTCCAACTAGCTATAGTTAAGACATATGTAGACAACATACTGACGTCGCCTAATAGAAATATTAAAGTGGCTATGTATAAGCGACGCCAGCTGTTAGTACCTGTATGTGCGCTCGAGTTGAAACTGTGACAAACTGAATATACAATTATGATGTATAAACAACAGTTGGCTAGCATCGGTAAAACAAAAAATAATAATCCTACCAACGCAAGGATACTAAACTTATTGTTATACCAAATAGGACCCAAATAAGCATGAAGCAAACTTATCAGAGTTGTCATTATAAAAGGCGCAACCCAGGCAAAGAGAGTACTTTTTAAATATCTCCTTCGAATACGCGCGTCGAATACTTTTACAAAGTCTACATAAAACAAATGACAAATAACCAATAACCAGTAGATCTTTACTAATAATAAGCAGGATAAAAAGAAATGTACTACGCTTATTGTTGTTGGATACAAATGAGACAGATTCTCCATACAATAATAATAACACACATTGAACAGGACAAATAGAAAGTTTGCTAAAATTGTATTCAGAAATACATAGTTCCTGTAATTACGAAACTTCTTGATGACGCACCATGACGCTACTCCGTATACCAACGCAACCAAAGTCAGCACCAACACAGTGTAGTGAGCGATTGTTGCAACTTTATATAACTTATTGCAAAATAAAGATAAATTATATAAATCGACATATTGTGATAAATATTCTGTCATGCTTTGTAAGTAAGTTTCGTATGTAGACGAAGCTAAATCCATTTGCTTTAAAAAACCTTTTAAGTTCTCTATCAAGGTCAAGTAGTCAGGCATTGCGAATTCCACTGGTTCAGACAAATCGCCTGTAAAGTTTTGTGCGGTGGTAGTGTCATGAGACAACGTTAATTCTATATCCTTAGAAAAACTGTCTATGGAGTATTGTTTAGAGGTTTCCACCGAAGACATAGAGTATTCCAAATGCGTATTTAAACTTTCTATTAAGTTCCTTATGAAGGCTTCGCACTCAGACATAGCTGATGCCACTTTCTTATGTAAATCCTTTTTTAAGTTTTCCACGAAGGTACCGTAGTCAGACTCGACAAACTTCATTTGCTTAGATAAATTGTCTGTTAAGTTTTGTATTATAGCATCATAATCCGATATATCGGATTCCACTTGTTTTGAGTAACTGTCTGATACATTTTTCATGAAGATAACGTAGTCAGACAACGTGAGATCTCCATGCTTAGATAATTTGTCTGTTAATTTTTTTACGTAGATACTGTGGTCAGACATAGCGAACTTCACTTGCACTGATAGTTAAATTCACTTTTGGTTTTCAATATAATAGAAGTATTGTGAACAGTTAGTCGTAAAGAACTTTCGCGCACAAACAAAAACTAGTGTTGCTTCTGTAGCAGTCGAAGGAATAAGACTCACTTAATTGTTTTATGTGTTACCAAATTTACGTAATACAAAGGAACGAAACGACGACTTTGGTTATGTTTAAGAATTATAATTATACAGCAGATATTTTTCCTGTTTGTCTGAATTATAGGTAACGAGCTATGTCCCGCGGTTCCACCCGTGTTTTTTAGTCCAGCTATGTATCGCAAAACAGATGTTTTTCCTAATAATTGTGAGCTCAAACAAACAAACTCGTAACCATTATATTATTAGTATAGGTACCAAAATATAATCAACGTCAACGTCGTCTATGAAATCACGGACATAAAGGCTTCAGTGCTATATAATAATCAATTTTAAAGCTATTCAAATGTATAGTGCATTATTACAATCACTTTGTTTCGTTCGTGAGTATTGCATTCTGTCAGTGAAGACTTTACTCTTTTAAAAGACGTTTCGTTTCTCGCTTTTTATTTTCAATTTCCTGTCATTCAAACTCATGAAAAATTAACAAGACACCACTTAAAAATCACAAGAAAGCAGAATACACTAATTCGTTTACTTGGTTGACATATTTTTTGTAGTTATTTTATTTTTTTTACCAATCTGCTGAACCAATTTCGATAAATTTTATGAAACCTTTGAAGTATGACCTATCAAACAAAAAAAGAATCATCAAAATGGATTCATAATTCATAATTGGTGGAGATATCGCGTAAAACACAAAAAAATAAAAAAAACACAGTCGAATTGATAACCCCCTTCTTTTTGAAGTCGGTTAGAAACTGATTTGCGTCCTAAAAGGGCCTTCCCATCATAACATTAGCTAGTTTTTATTTAATTCCCCGTTGGTCTCGTGGTGGCTAGCACGACTGTTGAGCGTTGGGTCCTAGGTTCGATTCCCAGGTCTGGCAAAAAGTGTTATTGGATTTTTCCATTAGGAATTTCTCAGTTACAGAACGGAGTTTGGAAGTTGGTGGTGTGATATCCCCGTGCCCCGGAAAGCACGTAAAACCGTTGACAGTTAAGAGATAACCAATCCCAACTGACAGCTGAACCCAGGACCTCTAGCATAGCAGTCGCGCTTAGTACCAGTAGGCTATCAAGCAGGAAGTTTTCACAAACATCACAAACCACACTAACAATTTCGCAACACAATATAATTTTCTATTTCTGTCACAGCCCTTCCGAGCTATAAATAGCCTTTGCCATAGAGAGGCGCAATTGACGGACCCTTGCTGGACCCTCCCTGTAAACAACTCGTTAATAATTGCTCTTAACCCTTCCTATGTTTTATTCATATTGCCTTGTAAACTGAACTAGTGTAACGAAAAGGGACAAGTTAGCTTCGTATGTTAACTTTGTTACACCGATGCGTAATAGTAATATTGCAAACTGTAGTACTAGAGCTCTTTGTGCAAGAATTCATCTGGGGAAGTACTACCACCATACCTATTTCTGCCGCAAAGCAACGTTGCTGTGTTCCGGTTTAAAGGGTATGAGTGTCGGTGTAATTACAGGCACATGAGACATTTCAATTTTGTCTCTGGAATGCCAACGGCCTCTGGTGTTGAAGATGTCTACAGGCAGAGGAGACCACTTAGTGGATCGTCGGCTTGCTCGCCATCCAGCAATGTTTGTTTTTTTTTTTAATAAAGTATTGTTGCCTGTCGACGTTATCCTACAGAATAATATTTTATTTATTCGTTTAATTCATTCTATTAACATTATAAATCACATTTTAAAATCCTATTAATAATATAAATGAGAAAGTTTATGAGGATGGATAGATGGATGTATGTTTGTTACTCATTCACGCTTAAACGATTGAACAGATCTGGATGAAATTTGGCACTAAGATAGAGTGTAGTGTGGAATAACACATAGGATACTTTTTATCCCTGAAAAATGCATGGTTCCCGTGGGATAAAATTAAATTTGACGGGGACGAAGTCGTGGGCGGAAGCTAGTTTTTTATAAAAGTTTACTAGACTACTTTTAGAGGGAGTTTGCTTAACTGAGTGATGAAGGAGTGCGTGATAAATAAGTAACTATCTGATACAGTGTAATACACATCCACTCCCAAACTTGGCAATACAGTATCGAGTAATACGTTTGATATCTTGTGCACAGTGTAGTTGAAGAGAACAATGTGCAAAGTTGGAAACAGCGTTTAGGCTCCGTGCAAACTGGCCACAGACCACAGCCACCGGTGGCTGGCTAAAAACTGCTTGCATGATGTTTAACACGTTTGGTGTGGAATTGCTGCAATCGTGTAGCGAGGGGCGTCCAGCCATGACTCAGTGTAGGCGACATGTCACCGGTGGCGGCCAGTCGCTACGTAAAAACGCCGACATTCGCTACTACACGCGCCGCATCTATCTCGGAATCCATTGTGAGATTGACAGCAGGATTGTTACACATTGGGGAATTAACACCATAAAAAATTGACATACGTTTTATGAACTGTCAAAACGCGTTTCTCCCATAGATTTTGTATGGATTAAACTCTCACGTCACATATCGACCTACTCAATTGACTAGCTATTTATTGACTTCGAAGCAAGTAAAAAGCTAATTTTACAATAAATTGAAAATTTATCGGTTTACAGGGTTAAAATCTGGGTTTTTTTTTAAAGAAGTTGGGTCTTAGGATTATTAATCAGCGATGTCAGTTGTAGAGGCCACAGACGACTAGTGGTAGCCACCGACCACTCGTGGCAGCCATGGGCCACCTTCATTTGCGCGGTAACAAAGTACCGGGGACGGCCCCCTTGGTCTCGTGGTAGCAAGCATGACAGTTTAGCGCGGGGTCCTGGGTTCGATTTCAGGTCCGACAAAAGGTGTCAATGGGGAATTTCTATTAGGAATTTCTCAGTAATAACCCGGAGTTTGGAAGTTGGTAGTGTGCCACTCTCGTAGCTCGGAAACCACATAAAGTCCTGCGCCTCATCTCTCCCTGGTTGTGTCGGATTGCCGTGCGGACTATGAGCGTTAGGGAAGAGGGATTGCACCTGTGTTTGCGCACAGACTTGTGCATTATAATATCTCCTGCGTACTTGGTTAGTCTGCATTAAGTATGGTTGCCGTGTCCGGAATCGACAGGCACCGATGACTGCGGTCAGTGGCCCGTTTGCGCGGAGCCTTACAGCTTCATCTTGCCCATTAATATAGTTATATTTACTGTATGTCTGTTCGACGGAGGGTCTAATAGCTTTACAATGTTACTCGTTACCAACAAATTGATTAATTTGTTATTAGTTCGTTTATCACTTTGGATAATTTAGATAGGAGAAGTTGTTTATATAGAAGTGTTCTAAACTAGATTTTTTTCTACTTTTATGAATTAGTCATTAAGTATGTTGCTGTGCTATGCTTTCAGCGATTAATCAGAACAAACGGTATTTTGAAAAAAACTATTATTTGAATGGGAACATAAAATAATAATACGCGTGGGCTACTATTTTTTTATAATTTTTAATGTTTTAATTTTTTATATTAATATTTAAAAATGTAACTTACATGCTCATATATAAAAATAAATGAATGGAATATTAATAAAAAATGTATTTAATGTGTATTATAAATGAATAAATGTGAATAATAATATTTATTTATTCGAGTAACATGACTCATTCGTGTTAGTAATAATATTCCTTACCGCTATGTTAGTATTCCTATTTTAATTATTTAATCTGAAATCATGAACATACGTGAATCACTGCCACACACCTATCACCAAGGTGGAGAGCTTGCAGCAGTGACTCACGTACAGACAATCGAGTCTGCTCGCCACACAGCGCAGAATAAGGGTAAAGATGAATCACAAATATTTTAAACGAGTTTTTAACATTGGAATAATTTTGTTTGTTACCAATAAGGACACTAAATCGTTAGTTATAATTCAGTAAAAAAATTAGTGCTTTTTGACAACAAACTATAAGTATTATTTTGACACTGAAATCCCTTTTAAAGTTTTTAGTTTTACTTCACCCCGTTTTACGGCACTAAAAAAATAGGATAAAAACCTACTTATTATCCGACTGCGCCAAAAGGAGGGTAATTTCATTATTGACTAGCTTCTGATTGCGATTTCGTCAGCGACAAATTAGAACTGTACATTTCTTCGGGATAAAAAGTATCCTATGTGTTATATATCACACTACAATCTATCTCAGTGCCAAATTTCATGCAGATCCATTCTACTACCTCGTTAGCCTAGTGGTCCTAAGTGCAGCTGTTACGCTAGAGGTCTTGTGTTCTATTCCCAGGTCGAGCAAAAAGTGTTATTGGGTTTTTCTATGAAATTCTCAGTAGCAGCTCGGAGTTAGGATTTGTGCCCAGTTAATGGCAATAGGCTCGCCCCCTATTACATGGGACTTAAACATACCGGCGAACTGTGGGTGTACATTGGTACACCTCTGCCTAATTCTTCGGGGAATACAGGCGTGATGGTATGACGGGTTCCATTCTGCTGTTTAAGCGTGAAAGAGTAACAAACATCAATCCATCCATCCTTAAAACTTTATTATTTATCTTTATTTTATTACTTGGATTATTATTGATTCTCTTTTATTTTCCAACATTTTATTTTGTAGCTCCATTTTGAATTCGTATTTCCCAACAATTATTATTTACCCCTCTATTTGTTTTTCTAAATGTTGCCATACGAGTTTAATTTCTCCTATCCCTAACCCTTTACCGTGTCCCAAAGGTCGCAGGACCCAGTGGGGTGACCACGTAATGAGAATTCCTGGTGGGTTCCCTACGTTCGTTCTGTTAATGACTACACATTATTTTGTTCTTTGGAATAAAACGCTGGGTTTTGTTAATTTCTTTTTCTATGTATTGTGTTTATGGCCTTTTAGGGTTGAAAGACTTATAAAATACATTAGATGCTATTAAAAGGTGTGTTTAAAATGACTGTGTGTGTGTGTAGGTACCTACGTACGTAGGTAGACTTAACGTCCCGTCTCGTCGTAGGCCGAGCCTGTATTTCAGTTCACAGTTTACTTCCTGAAATTTAAGACAATAAAATACCATCACCATCACGCCGGTTTTCCCCGAAGGGTTAGGCAGAGGTGTACCAACGCAGACCCACAGTTAGCAGGTACGCTAAAGGTCCCATGTAATAGGGGGCGAGCCTTACATAACTTAGGGCTGATTTTTCAATGGTCAGATAAATGTTATCTGACGAATAAATATGACAGTTTGACTTAACGTCTATACAAATAGCCATATTTATTCCTCCGTTAAGAGGTATCTGACGTTTGTGTGTGTGGTGTATTTTGAGTGTAGGGGTGTATGTGCAAATGTGTCCACTGTTATTCACGCAGACGAAGATGCAAGTAACAGCTAGTGTTTGAAATATAACCCCCCACAAGGCCGCCTGGCCTTCCCAAACGTCTCCTTGTCTTCTTTTTAATGACCATCGACCGCTTTGTAACATTCCAATTGATTCCTACACCGTTGTGTTTCTACGATTTCAATCATATTCCAAACACACCTATATCTTCTCTTTGTATTATCTGCCATTCAAATTTCGTCTCTAGGGTTTCATATATAAGAACTACAGGTTCTGCAAGTGAGCCATCTATTCCTCTGGTACATTTTCAATGCTCACTAATCTGCATGTCCCTTTGTAAGCTCGCAGTGTGCTAGTGCTTTGTGTGAAAGATTTCTTGGAATATATAAAACAGGACTTGATGCGGATCTGGGACCTATTCAAGTTTCTTCTCAGAATCATAAGGAAGGAGTGCAACTCTCTACCTGCGTCTGTATTTCTGAACGCATTTAACCCTAATCTCTTTAAAGTTAGAGTGGAAAGTCTTCTTTTGGATAAGCTCACTCCATCGTCGACTTTGTCTTTGTTACCTAACCTAGACTCCTGGTGTAAGCCATGGTCCGGAGCGAGAGGGAATGGGATGCAATCGCCTCCTTCTGCGAGGCAGTAATGCTTGAGAAGAAGGCGGCGGGACGGCTGAGACAGAGGTTAGGGTAGACGCTCCGGACGTCGGGAGCCGCGAGACGACTCCCGGCCACCGTAGATACGAGCCGCAAAGGGAACGCAAAGGGCACAAGAAGGAACATGGGTGGGTTTTAGTCAGTAAAAGTCTGACACTCCCTCCCGCCCCTAACTCCGAACATAACTTCAAGTTCATTGTTGGGTCTCTTTGGTAAAATAAAAAAGGCGGGGAGCGCCGACACTGCACGCGATACATGGAGAGACTGCCTATCTGGCCTCCACAACCCAGTGACTGGGTAACACAATATCCTTTCCGTGTATTTTTATGAGTACCTGTAAAGACTGCCAAAAATCCTTAGATGACAGCCGGGACCATTTTACGTGCTTTTAAATTGAAACAAGGATTTGGTAAAAACTGTATTGAAATGAGCGTCTGTGGAGTTTCTTAATCGTTCTTCTCCATATAAGCTTACCTACATTATGAACGAGCAACTAGCTTCAACTTTCTGACTAAGTGCTCGATTTCTCGACAATTCAGATGTGCTTGTGGTCTAATTGAAATAAATGCTTTGACTTTGAATTTCCGAGACACGAGATACGTCATGACCTAAATGTACAAAATACTTTGCATATCCACCTTTAAGTAATCTAAGTTAGAATTCTAACACAGTTCTGTTTCCAACTAATGAACGGATTGGAACCATTTTCACGTGGCTGAATCTATTACCGATTGATAAATGTAGCACTTGTACATATTGTTGAGGAGTTATAATCTATACTAATATAATGTTTGTTTGTACCGAATAAGCTCCCAAACTACTGAACCGATTTTAAACATTTTTTCACCAATAATTAGCTGCATTATCCTTGAGTAAGATTGGTTTTACAACATCAGGCAACGACCCACAGGAGTGGAGCAGTAACCAAAGATGTAACTTAACGCGGGTGAAACAAGGCACACAAAGTCGCAGGCAGAAACTAGTTATTCTAAATGCAGTTTTTGCTAACATCGGTGAAGGAAAACAGCGTCAGGAAATCTGAACTTTGTTCGACACTAGCGATCTGCCCGCGACTTCATTCGCGTGGTTTATTTCCCCCGCGTTAAGTTACGTCATTGCTTACTGCTCCGCTCCCGTGAGTCGTAGCGATATGTTATATAGCATATGTTACTCAGGAATAATGTAGCTATGTATTGGTGAAAAATAGTCAAAATCACAAAGTCAACAAAGAAACAAAAAAAAAATCCACATTACAATATTATTAGTATAGAAAAGTATGAAATCTAGTAATCACCTTTGCCCAATAATTGCAGTGCAGTCCCCCAAATCCAAGTTTCGCTGCAATAACCACCCTCTACTACCCTCTACCACCCTCTACGGGCACAAACAGGCGACACAAAGGGCTAATTTCTTCAGCCCCAAACAAATTATAATAATTGGGATGGGTCTGTTCAATCAGTGGAGATATTCTAACAAAGGAGTACTGTGTTAGACATACAGTGCGGTTAAGTACGTTGTACTGAAGTTTACATCTTAATAGTATAATATGTATAATATTCATTTATTTCGGATAACTAGGCCCATAGAAGTCAATTTACAGTACATTTTACATTAAGAAGTACTAATGACTACTATTTTTTATGGTTTTATATTCACCTTCATTGTTTTCACATATAGAAGAAACAAGAATATTGTAACCAAGATTTTGTTAAAACCAAATTGGAAGAAAAGAGTGTCCATGGAGTTTTTTGCTCGTTCTTCTCCATAGAGACCTACGCTTTGGAACGAGCAACTAGCTTCAACTTTTAACTGTAACTTCTTGACAATTCAAAAGTGCCTGTAAATGGTCTAATTGAAATAAATGCTTTGACTTTGACTTTTACAAAAACCGGCTAAGTTGGACTCGCGCAGGAAGGGTTCCGTGCCATTATCTATAAAAATTGGTAAAAAATCGCGTTTATTATATGGGAGCCCCTTAAATATTTATTTTATTCTGTTTTTATAGTATTTGTTGTTATAGCGCTAACAGAAATACATCATTAATTGTGAAATTTTAACTGTCTATCACGGTTCATGACATACAGCCTGGTGACAGATGAACGGACGGACAGCGGAGTCTTAGTAATAGGGTCCCGTTTTACCCTTAGGGTACGGAACCCTAGAAACGGTCTACCCTCATCTCTTTAACAACATTATTTTAATATAACTTTGCGTTGTGCACTGTTGAATTTTCGACCCTCGTTCCAGCGCCGAGAGTTGAAAATCGAATAACTGAAATTCAGTGAATATTAAATTACTGGAAATCTATGGGGTGGGGGCTATGTTCAGCAGTGGACTTCCTGCGGCTAATATGATAATGATGATTGAAATGGTAGTGTTTTAAGAGATGATGGAAGGCCACAGACAGACGAGTCGGATTCGCAAGCGAATATAATCGTACAAGATTACTGTAAAACAATTTGCATGGCGGCCATTTTGAAGTTCGCCATCTTGGTATTTTAATAATTTATAATTTAAAAGTATTATCCTAAAAAAAAAAAATATACCATCATGCCTGTATTTCCCGAAGGGTAAGGCAGAGGTGTAACAGAATTTAATAGAAAAACCCAATAACACTTTTTGCTCGACCTGGGAATCGAACCCAAGACCTCAAGCGTAGCAGTCGCCCTTAGGACCACTAGGCTACCGAAGCAGTTATTATCCTATCATACTATTATCCGACTAATAATCCTATCCTATGTATGTATTCTCCAGACCGATTCCAGCCACGGCGGCAAATCTTTATCAGACTAGCCAAGTACATAGGAGATATTATAGTGCACAAGTGTGTGCACAAACACACGTGCACTCCCTCTTCCCTAACTCTCATAGCCCGATGAGATGGCAATCCGACACAACTGGGGAGAGATCAGGCGCAGCACCAACGGCTTTACGTGCTTTCCGAGGCACAGGGGTGTCACACCACCAACTTCCAAACTCCGTGCTGTTACTGGGAAACTCCTAATGGAAAAATCCAATAACAATTTTTGCCCGACCTGGGCATCGAACCCAGGACCCCACGCTCAACAGTCGTGCTCGCCACCACGAGATCAAAGGGGCAGTCTTATTTTATACTATAATCCTGTTTCTTTTCAACGAATCCTTATTTTGAATGCGAAAGTTTGTGAGGATGTGTGGACGTATAAATGTTATTAACTCTTTCATACTTAAACGGCTAAATGGGTCTAAATGAAATTTGGTACTGAGATAGATTATAGTGTGGAATAACACATAGAGTACTTTTTATACATACATAAAGCTCGCGCGTTTTTCCCATGGGGTTAGGCAGAAACCACAGAACGCCACCTGCTAAGATCCTTACATACTCCTTTCGCCTAGTCCACGTTCATACAAGCACGTCGGTTACGAGTACTGTGCACCTGACCTTTCTGAAGAACCTCACCAATAAGGTTAGTGTCTTTCTAGGGCGTCCTCTCCCGGCGTTGCCACTCACATCTGCTATATAAATCCCTTATGTTAGTCGCCTCTCGCTCGTACTCTCAACATGACCGAACCTTCTAAGCATACTCTTTTCAACCTTTGTCACTACATCCTCTATGAACCCGCAACGTTCTCGTATTACTTTTTATTCCGTAAAGATATTTTCCTATACCTACGAATATTTATATAAATGTAGATGACGTGTTCCCCACAAACAGGAAAATACGGGTGATGAATATAGTTTCCATTGTTTAGAACAATTTACACACTTACCTAATGTAGCTAATTAAAAATGTTTGTTCTCTTTCCTGTTACAGAAGAAAAACCAGCTTATTGCCCAAAAGTGTATTAAGAGTGTACCTATTCCTATGGCTGAGGATGATATCAGTGTACAAAATTCAACAGGCAGTTATGGTGATCAGGAATTAGAAAGCCAAGTTAGATGTAATATTTTATTCCATTTTATTTACACCTAAACTACCGTAATTATAGTAAGATCATTACGCTGTAAATCTTTTAAAACTGACCAAGTAATCACTTGTTATAGACAAACTGTAGAAAACATAATTTAAATTGCGGGTTTGCTTACATTTTCATTCCGCTTATGACACTGTGTCCGGTCACAATATCAATTTCGACGTCCGTATGTCACTGAAGGATCCAGCAGAATATCAGCGTCAGGTGCATTTGCCTGACACATGCTGAGCTGGACTCCCATTTGGTGCATCCTTGAGACGCACACCGTACTTGTTTTTACTTTTTTATTTTATGTCATAGTTTTATGGCACGTAGTTTTTTATATTTATGTTAATTAGCTTTTACTTTTAATTGTAATTTTGGATGTTGTGCTGTCTTAATGCACCAAATAAATGGTTTATCTATCTATCTATGTATCACATACTTCGCTGTGTTGGTGCTGACATTGGTTGCGTTGGTATACGCAGTAGCGGCATGGTGCGTCATCAAGAAGTTTCGTAATTACAGGAACTATGTGTTTCTGAATGCTATTTTAACAAACTTTTTTATAAGTTTTTTTAACTTCATCATCATCATCTACTTAGCCTTAGCGACTGCCTATCTGACCTCCACAACCCAGTTAGTAGGCAACACGATACCTCTTGGTTGGATTGGTTGTCAGACTTCCTGGCTTCTGACTATCCGTAACGACTGTCAAAGATCTACGAATAACAGCCGGGACCAACGGCTTTACGTGCTTTCCGAGGCCCGGGGGTGTCACACCACCAACTTCCAAACTTCGGGCTGCTACTGAGCAAATCCTAATGGAAAAACCCAATAACACTTTTTGGCCGACCTGGAAATCGAACCCGGGACCCCACGCTCATCAGTCGCGCTTGCAACCACGAGATCAACGGGGCAGTTAAGTTAACATAACAAGTTTTTTTAACTTATTATGTTTAAAAATAAGGTCTCGTTCAATACCAAGCTTATTATCTATCTTTGCTTATTTATTATTTTTAGTAAAGATCTACTGGTTATTGGTTGTCGTTTGTTTTATGTAGACTTTGTAAAAGTACTCCACGTGCGTATCCGGAGGAAATATTTAAAAAGTACTCTCTTGGCCTGGGGTGTGCCATCTATAATGATCAGTGATAGGAATAGGTAGTGCCTATTAGCCTAAACTTCGAAGAACAGAGACAAGAAACGGAGACTTTCTTAGGACTAAATTATTTCCGGGACATCTGTCTCGATCTCTCTCGGTCGATACATTTAAAAAAATGTGTTATTTAAATAAATAATTCGTCTATATTTATTTAAAGTTTGCGATTAGACATAACTTTTATAATTTATAACTCCATAATAACAACTTATCCTATATTAGTCTATATATCCCTCTCCTACAGAGGAGGCCTGAGTCCCAGCAGTGGGAACATTATAAGGCTGATGCAATGCAATGCAAGGCTATATCAGCCTAGTGGCACACACTGCGTGTGTTTGCATTGTTGTGATCAGAGAGGTCTTCTTAAAATGTGCATGATATATATGACTTCCGTATTTTTTTCACGCCTTTATCCCGGAGGAGTAATTTAAGTGTTGTCTCGAAATTTCGGGGCAGATGTCTCGGAAAAAATGTAGTCCTAAGGAAGTCTCCATTTCTTGACTCCGTTCTTCGAAGTTTAGGCAAATAGGCACTACCTCTGCCTATCACCGATAAAGATAATCCTAACTGTTTCCATTGCATATTTGTCTATTTTATTTATTAAATTATCCTTCATTGTTATGTTTACACAAATATTTTTTGTTTTTATACCGATGGTTGCAAAGAGTAACCGTGAAGTGTGGTGTGAGTTCTATGTGAATAAATATAATCAGCGGTCGCCTTCACGGATGGATCATGATATCAACATGCATGAAAGCATTCGTGTGCCTGCTGATTGCCGCGCGGCGGTTAATGATAGGTATATAAATACAAGTACTATGGAAAATTAACTAAATTAACTAAATGTTGGATTAGATTAGATTTATTTGCTAACAATGTGGGTATAAGTATAAGATGGTACAAAGAGTGTATTCGCTACATTCCACCTTACGACACGGAATGTCTTAGAATTAACAGATGTATAATATAAATTACAATTAACAAGTCAACATATTTATTTAATGATAAAAGTGGTGTAATTAAGCATGTTATTTTCTACATACTACTAAATAAATCTCAGAATATTTTTTTAAAGTCTATATTCGTGAAACCGCGGGACATAGCTCGTTATCTGTAATTCTGGCAAACAGGAAAAATATCTGCTGTATTAATTATAGTTATGAACAAAATTCGTCAATCCATTCGTTTGTGTTTAGTAACACATACAACAATTAAGTGAGTCTTATTCCGTCGACTGTTTCAGAAGCAACACCAGTGTTGTTTTGTGTCCAAAAGTGCTTTACAACGTACTGTTCACAATACATATGATAATATAATAAAAATTAATTAAAGTGAATCTAAAGATCTGTGCAAGTGAAGTCCGCCATGTCTGACCACAGTAGCTACGAACAAAACTTTACAAGCAATTTATCTAAGCAAGCAAATCTCACTATATCTAACTACGTTACGTTCATGAAAAATTTGACAGACAGTTACACAAAACAAGTGGAATTCGCTATATCTAACGATAATGCAATAATACAAAATTTAACAGAAAATGTATCTAAGCAAATTAACTTTGCTGAGTCTAACTACGATACGTTTGTACAAAACTTCAAAAACAGCTTACCTAAAAAAGTGGAATTCATTATGTATGAGTTCGAGACATTTATGGAGAACTTAATACAACCTACAATTAAGGATCTAGAATTCTCTACGTCTTTGATGAAAACCTCCATACAATTCGTCACAGACAAGATATTTGAGCAAATATATATTTTGTCTAATGCCACTACCATCGAACAAAACTATACAGGCTATTTTTCTGAACCTAAGGATTTCACAATGCCTGACTACACTGCCGTGGTAAAGAACTTAACAGATGGTTTTGTAAAACAAGGAGATTTAGCTGTGTCTAAATTCGAAACACACGTACAAAGCTTAACAGACAGTTGCTCACAATTTCACGATTTATATAATTATTATTTATTGTGCCAAAAGTTACTTAAAGTTGCAAATATCGCTCACTTCGCTGTGTTGGTGCTGACATTGGTTGCGTTGGTATACGGAGTAGCGTCATGGTGCGTCATCAAGAAGTTTCGCAATTACAGGAACTATGTGTTTTTGAATGCTATTTTAGCAAACTTTCTATTTGTCTTGTTCACTGTAAGTAATGATTATCGCATGGAGAATTCCTTACATTTATATAAAACAATATTAAGCATACTAAATTTCTTTATATCCTACTTATATTTAGTAAAGATCTACTGGTTATTGGTTATTTGTCATTTGTTTTATGTAGACTTTGTAAAAGTATTTGACGCACGTATTCGAAGGAGATATTTAAAAAGTACTCTCTTGGCCTGGGGTGTGCCTTTTATAACGACAACCCTGTTAAGTTTTCTTCATGCTTATTTGAATCCTAATTTGTATGCAAAAAACTTTAATATCCGTGCATGGGTAGAATTATTATTAATTGTTTTACCGGTGTTAGCCAACAGTTGTTTATACATCATAATTGTATATTCAGTTTGTAGCAGTTTCAACTCGAGAGCACATACAGGTACTAACAGCTGGCGTCGCTTATACATAGCCAGTTTGATATTTGTATTGGGCGACGTCAGTATGTTAACTGCATTTGTTATAACTATGGCTAGCGCATTTTCTGGCTATACCAAATTGTTTTTCGTTATTGAAATATTGTTTACGAACATGAATGCCAACGCATTGTGCGTTTTTTTGATAGTTGTAAAGAGTAACCGTGAAGTGTGGTGTGAGTTCTATGTGAATAAATGTAATCAGCGGTCGCCTTCACGGATGGATCATGATATCAACATGCATGAAAGTATTCGTGTACCCGCTGATTGCCTAGAATTAACAGATGTATAATATAAATGACAATTAACAAGTCAACATATTTATTTAATGATAAAAGTGGTGTAATTAAGCATGTTATTTTCTACATACTCTAAATAAATCTCAAAATATTTTTTTAAAGTCTATATTCGTATAAATAAATCAACCCAGTTTCGAAAAGTATTCAACCTTTAAGTACATTTAAATTGAATCATATTTTGAGAATTTAACGAGTTTCTATAAAGTGTATTTTCATTTTCCTTAAAATAATATTATTACTATGTTTATAAAAATATAATAATATATAATGGCAGAATGTGCGTGGTAACGCCGGGATAGACAAACACTGACCTTATTGGTGAGATTCTTCAGAAAGTATGTATGAACGTTGACGAGGCGTAAGGATCGTAGCAGGTGGCGTTCTGTGGTTTCTGCCGACCCCCATGGAAAAAAAGCGTGAGTGTATGTATGTATGTATTTGAGTGCCTCACAACAAGCATTAACACACGGTATTGTTTGTAAAACCTTCGTTTTTAGGGTTCCGTACCTCAAAAGGACTAATCGGAACCCTTATAAGATCACTTTGTTGTCCGTCTATCTGTATGTCTGTCTGTCTGACATGACCCTTTATTTCAGGAATGCGTGGAGGTATCACGTTGAATTTGGATAACATTTAAAAGGGTTTGATGTGCACATTGCAAAATATATTTTATTATTTTTTTCTGACACATAATTTCTTATTTATAATGAAAAATATAAAAAAGTACTGTTCCCCTCTGTCTCCCAAGTCTGTGAGACGATTTTTTTTTTATTTATTTTACTGTTTATTTAATTATGTAAATTATAATGATCTTACGTACGGAATCCTCGGTGGGCGAGCCCGACTCGCATTTGGCCGGTTTTTTTTTTGCTGATTTGCCCCCTAAATGTGACCCGCTTGTTCAAAATTCAATTATTTACGACACACATATCCGTGTTTGGGTCAGTTTCAACTTCAACTTAATTGTTGGACTAAACTGGGAGCACATTAGCAACGACAGATGGATTCCTGCAAAGATTCCGTTTTTGATTTAGACGTACGTAACCCAAAAAGATACGGAGAGTAAAAAGACACATGACATAGCCAGAGTAGGTACCTAACAGTAAGCGAAACTCATTGCTGAGAAACAAAAAAAATAAATACATAAAAAGTAGGGTAATAAAGGTAAAAGTGGTCACTAAGATGCAATACTCAGGAACGGGAACCAAGAGATTGTTATGAAATCAATAATGCACTTTATATTTTGATAGCTTTAAAGTTGATTATTGTTCGGGATTTCATAGACGATGACGTTTTATTATATTTTGGTATCTATACTAATATTATAAAACTGAAAAGTTTGTTTGTTTGAGCTCACCAATGTTAGGAAAAACATCCTTTTGCGTTATATCGCTTATCTAATAAACGCGGGTGAAACCGCGGGACATAGCTCGTTACCTGTAATTGTGACAAACAGGAAAAATAGCTGCTGTATTAATAATAGTCAACCCATTCGTTTGTGTTTGGTAACACATACAACAATTGAGTGAGTCTTATTCCGTCGACTGTTTCAGAAGCAACACCAGTGTTGTTTTGTGTCCAAAAGTGCTTTACGACGAACTGTTCACAATACATATGATAATATAATAAAAATTAATTAAAGTGAATCTAAAGATCTGTGCAAGTGAAGTCCGCTATGTCTGACCACAGTGTTTACGAACAAAACTTTACAAGCAATTTATCTAAGCTACTAAATCTCACTATATCTGACTACGTTACGAGCATGAAAAAATTGACAGACAGTTACACAAAACAAATGGATTCCGATATATCTAACGATAATGCTATGATACAAAATTTAACAGAATATTTATCTAAGCAAATTAACTTTGCTGAGTCTAACTACGATACGTTTGTACAAAACTTAAAAAACAGCTTACCTAAAAAAGTGGAATTCATTATGTCTGAGTTCGAGACATTTATGGACAACTTATTAGAGACTACAATTAAGGATCTGGAATCCGCTACGTCTTTGATGGAAACCTCCATACAATTCGTCTCAGACAAGATATCTGAGCAAATAGATATTTTCTCTAATGCCACTACCATGGAACAAAACTATACAGGCTATTTTTCTGAACCTAAGGATTTCACAATGCCTGACTACACTGCCGTGGTAAAGAACTTAACAGATGGTTTTGTAAAGCAAGGGGATTTAGCTTTGTCTAAATACGAAAAACACTTACAAAGCTTAACAGACAGTTACTCACAATTTAACGATTTATATAATTATTATTTATTTTGCCAAAAATTACTTAAAGTTGCAAATATCGCTCACTTCACTGTGTTGGTGCTGACATTGGTTGCGTTGGTATACGGAGTAGCGTCATGGTGCGTCATCAAGAAGTTTCGTAATTACAGAAACTATGTGTTTTTGAATGCTATTTTAGCAAACTTTCTATTTGTCTTGTTCACTGTAAGTAATGATTATCGTATGGAGAATTCCTTACATTTATATAAAACAATATTGAGCATACTAAATTTCTTTATATCCTGCTTATTTTTAGTAAAGATCTACTGGTTATTGGTTATATGTCATTTGTTTTATGTAGACTTTGTAAAAGTATTTGACGCGCGTATTCGAAGGAGAAATTTAAAAAGTACTCTCTTGGCCTGGGTTGTGCCTTTTATAATGACAACTCTGATAAGTTTGCTTCATGCTTATTTAGTTCCTAATTTGTATGACAATAAGTTTGATATCCTTGCGTTGGTAGAATTATTATTCATTGTTTTACCGATGTTAGCCAACAGTTGTTTATACATCATAATTGTATATCCAGTTTGTCGCAGTTTCAACTCGAGCGCACATACAGGTACTAACAGCTGGCGTCGCTTATACATAGCCAGTTTGATATTCGTATTGGGCGACGTCAGTATGTTAACTGCATTTGTTATCACTATGGCTAGCGCGTTTTCTGGTTATACCAAATTGTTTTTCGTTATAGAAATATTGTCTACGAACTTGAACGCCTGCGCATTGTGCATTTTTTTGATGGTTGTAAAGAGTAACCGTGAAGTGTGGTGTGAGTTCTATGTGAATAAATATAATCAGCGGTCGCCTTCACGGATGGATCATGATATCAACATGCATGAAAGCATTCGTGTGCCTGCTGATTGCCGCGCGGCGGTTAATGATAGGTATATAAATACAAGTACTATGGAAAATTAACTAAATGTTGGATTAGATTATATTTATTTGCTAACAATGTGGGTATAAGTATAAGATGGTACAAATACTGTATTCGCTACATTCCACCTTACGACACGGAATGTCTTAGAATTAACAGATGTATAATATAAATTACAATTAACAAGTCAACATATTTATTTAATGATAAAAGTGGTGTAATTAAGCATGTTATTTTCTACATACTACTAAATAAATCTCAGAATATTTTTTTAAAGTCTATATTAGTATAAATAAATCAACCCAGTTTCGAAAAGTATTCAACCTTTAAGTACATTTAAATTGAATCATATTTCGATAATTTAACGAGTTTCTATAAAGTGTATTTTCATTTTCCTTAAAATAATATTATTACTATGTTTATAAAAATATAAATAGATAAGCTCACATAATATTTTTTTAAGAATTGATATATATATATATATATATATTTTTTTTTAAATTTAATGTCTTTATTTATATTATTAAATGATCTCAATAGATTTATAAGTAACTACTAACAATACATTTCAATAGGTACATAAGTTTAAATTTTTTTATAAGAATTGTGTTCTTTTTAATTTTAATTAAAATTTTATAAATTTCAAATTTTAATTTTTAGGTTAAAACCATGTAGCTGTGCCCTAACAAGGTCCATAATTGTACTTTGGCTGTAAGCTCTTTGTAACACCTTTTATGCACATTTTGGTACGAAATAAATAAATAAATACATAATAATATTTAATGGCAGAATGTGCGTGGTAACGCCGGGAGGGGACGCCCGCGATAGACCCGCACTGACCTTATTGGTGAGGTTCTTCAGAAAGTATGTACGAACGTTGACGAGGCGTAAGGATCGTAGCAGGTGGCGTTCTGTGGTATCTGCCGACCCCCATGGAAAAAAGCGTGAGTGTATGTATGTATGTATTTGAGTGCCTCACAACAAGCATTAACACACGGTATTGTTTGTAAATCCTTCGTTTTCAGGGTTCCGTACCTCAAAAGGACTAATCGGAACCCTTATAAGATCACTTTGTTGTCCGTCTATCTGTATGTCTGTCTGTCTGACATGACCCTTTATTTTAGGAATGCGTGGAGGTATCACGTTGAATTTGGATATCATTTAAAAGGGTTTGATGTGCACATTGCAAAATATATTTTATTATTTTTTTCTGAAACATAATTTCTTATTTATAATGAAAAATATAAAAAAGTACTGTTCCCCTCTGTCTCCCAAGTCTGTGAGACGATTTTTTTTTTATTTATTTTACTATTTATTTAATTATGTAAATTATAATGATCTTACGTACGGAATCATCGGTGGGCGAGCCCGACTCGCATTTGGCCGGTTTTTTTTTTGCTGATTTGCCCCCTAAAAGTGACCCGCTTGTTCAAAATTCAATTATTTACGACACACATATCCGTGTTTGGGTCAGTTTCAACTTCAACTTAATTGTTTGACTAAACTGGGAGCACATTAGCCACGACAGATGGATATCCTGCAAAGATTCCGTTTTTGATTTAGACGTACGTAACCCAAAAAGATACGGAGTGTAAAAAGACACATGACATAGCCAGAGTAGGTACCTAACAGTATGCGAAACTCATTGCTGAGAAACAAAAAAAATAAATACATAAAAAGTAGGGTAATAAAGGTAAATGTGGTCACTAAGATGCAATACTCAGGAACGGGAACCAAGAGATTGTTATGAAATCAATAATGCACTTTATATTTTGATAGTTTTAAAGTTGATTATTGTTCGGGATTTCATAGACGATGACGTTTTATTATATTTTGGTATCTATACTAATATTATAAAACTGAAAAGTTTGTTTGTTTGAGCTCACCAATGTTAGGAAAAACATCCTTTTGCGTTATATCGCTTATCTAATAAACGCGGGTGAAACCGCGGGACATAGCTCGTTACCTGTAATTGTGACAAACAGGAAAAATAGCTGATGTATTAATTATAGTTCGTAACAAACGTCGTCAACCCATTCGTTTGTGTTTGGTAACACATACAACAATTGAGTGAGTCTTATTCCGTCGACTGTTTCAGAAGCAACACCAGTGTTGTTTTGTGTCCAAAAGTGCTTTACGACGAACTGTTCACAATACATATGATAATATAATAAAAATTAATTAAAGTGAATCTAAAGATCTGTGCAAGTGAAGTCCGCTATGTCTGACCACAGTGTCTACGAACAAAACTTTACAAGCAATTTATCTAAGCTACTAAATCTCACTATATCTGACTACGTTACGAGCATGAAAAAATTGACAGACAGTTACACAAAACAAATGGATTCCGATATATCTAACGATAATGCTATGATACAAAATTTAACAGAAAATTTATCTAAGCAAATTAACTTTGCTGAGTCTAACTACGATACGTTTGTACAAAACTTAAAAAACAGCTTACCTAAAAAAGTGGAATTCATTATGTCTGAGTTCGAGACATTTATGGAGAACTTAATAGACACTACAATTAAGGATCTGGAATCCTCTACGTCTTTGATGGAAACCTCCATACATATCGTTACAGACAAGATATCTGAGCAAATAAATATTTTGTCTAATGCCACTACCAACGAACAAAACTATACAGGCTATCTTTCTGAACCTAAGGATTTCGCAATGCCTGACTACACTGCCGTGGTAAAGAACTTAACAGATGGTTTTGTAAAGCAAGGGGATCTAGCTTTGTCTAAATACGAAAAACACTTACAAAGCTTAACAGACAGTTTGTCACAATTTAACGATTTATATAATTATTATTTATTGTGCCAAAAGTTACTTAAAGTTGCAAACATCGCTCACTTCGCTGTGTTGGTGCTGACATTGGTTGCGTTGGTATACGGAGTAGCGTCATGGTGCGTCATCAAGAAGTTTCGTAATTACAGAAACTATGTGTTTTTGAATGCTATTTTAGCAAACTTTCTATTTGTCTTGTTCACTGTAAGTAATGATTATCGCGTGGAGAATTCCTTACATTTATATAAAATAATATTAAGCATACTAAATTTCTTTATATCCTGCTTATTTTTAGTAAAGATCTACTGGTTATTGGTTATATGTCATTTGTTTTATGTAGACTTTGTAAAAGTATTTGACGCGCGTATTCGAAGGAGATATTTAAAAAGTACTCTCTTGGCCTGGTTTGTGCCTTTTATAATGACAACTCTGATAAGTTTGCTTCATGCTTATTTAGTTCCTAATTTGTATGACAATAAGTTTGATATCCTTGCGTTGGTAGAATTATTATTCATTGTTTTACCGATGTTAGCCAACTGTTGTTTATACATCATAATTGTATATTCAGTTTGTCGCAGTTTCAACTCGAGCGCACATACAGGTTCTAACAGCTGGCGTCGCTTATACATAGCCAGTTTGATATTTGTATTGGGCGACGTCAGTATGTTGACTGCATTTGTTATAACTATGGCTAGCGCGTTTTCTGGCTATACCAAATTGTTTTTCGTTATAGAAATATTGTCTACGAACTTGAACGCCTGCGCATTGTGCGTTTTTTTGATAGTTGTAAAGAGTAACCGTGAAGTGTGGTGTGAGTTCTATGTGAATAAATGTAATCAGCGGTCGCCTTCACGGATGGATCATGATATCAACATGCATGAAAGCATTCGTGTGCCTGCTGTTTGCCGCGCGGCGGTTAATGATAGGTATATAAATACAAGTACTATGGAAAATTAACTAAATTAACTAAGTGTTGGATTAGATTAGATTTATTTGCTACATTCCACCTTACGACACGGAATGTCTTAGAATTAACAGATGTATAATAGAAATTACAATTAACAAGTCAACATAATTATTTAATGATAAAAGTTGTGTAATTAAGCATGTTATTTTCTACATACTACTAAATAAATCTCAGAATATTTTTTTAAAGTCTATATTAGTATAAATAAATCAACCCAGTTTTGAAAAGTATTCAACCTTTAAGTACATTTAAATTGAATCATATTTCGATAATTTAACGAGTTTCTATAAAGTGTATTTTCATTTTCCTTAAAATAATATTATTACTATGTTTATAAAAATATAAAAAGATAAGCTCACATAATATTTTTTTAAGAATTGATATATATATATATATTTTTTTTTTAATTTAATGTCTTTATTTATATTATTAAATGATCTCAATAGAATTATAAGTAACTACTAACAATACATTTCAATAGGTACATAAGTTTAATTTTTTTTATAAGAATTGTGTTATTTTTAATTTTAATTTTATAAATTTCAACTTTTAATTTTTAGGTTAAAACCATGTTGCTGTGCCCTAACAGGGTCCATAATTGTACTTTGGCTGTAAGCTTTTCGTAACACCATTTATGCACATTATGGTACGAAATAAATGAAATAAATACATAATAATATATAATGGCTGAATGTGCGTCGCAACGCCGGGAGGGGACGCCCGCGATAGACCCACACTGATCTTATTGGTGAGGTTCTTCAGAAAGTATATACGAACGTTGACGAGGCGTAAGGATCGTAGCAGGTGGCGTTCCGTGGTTTCTGCCGACCCCCATGGAAAAAAAGCGTGGGTGTATGTATGTATGTATTCGAGTGCCTCACAACAAGCATTCCCATACCGTATTGTTTGTAAAACCTTCGTTTTTAGGGTTCCGTACCTCAAAAGGAATAATCGGAACCTTTATTAGATCACTTTGTTGTCCGTCTATCTGTACGTTTGTCTGTCTGACATGACCCTTTATTTCAGGAATGCGTGGAGGTATCAAGTTGAATTTGGGTATCATTTAAAAGGGTTTGATGTGCACATTGCAAAATATATTTTATTATTTTTTTCTGACGCATAATTTCTTATTTATAATGAAAA
Organism: Caradrina kadenii; assembly: GCA_947462355.1. NCBI lineage: Eukaryota > Metazoa > Arthropoda > Insecta > Lepidoptera > Noctuidae > Caradrina > Caradrina kadenii. The sequence goes on along the minus strand of OX381690.1, from coordinate 10,961,653 downwards.
ATATAAAAAAGTACCGTTCCCCTCTGTCTCCCAAGTCTGTGAGACGATTCTTTTTTATTTAATTTACTATTTATTGAATTATGTAAATTATAATGATCTTACGAACGGGACCCTCTGTGGGCGAGCCCGACTTGCATTTGTCCGGTTTTATTTGCGGATTTGCCCTCTAAAAGTGACCCGCTTGTTCAAAATTCAATTATTTATGATACACATATTATCCGTGTTTTGGGTCAGTTTCAATTTCAACTTAATTGCTTGACTAAACTGGGAGCACATTAGCCACGACAGATGGATATCCTGCAAAGATTCTGTTTTTGATTTAGACGTACCGAACCCAAAAAGATACGGAGAGTAAAAAGACACATGACATAGCCAGAGTAGGTACGTAACAGTAAGCAAAACTCATTGCTGAGAAACAAAAAAATAAATACATAAAAAGTAGGGTAATAAATGTAAAAGTGGTCACTAAGATGCAATACTCAGGAACGGGAACCAAGAGAATGTTATGAAATCAATAATGTACTTTATATTATGATAGCTTTAAAGTTGATTATTGTTCGGGATTTCATAGACGATGACGTTTTATTATATTTTGGTATCTATACTAATATTATAAAACTGAAAAGTTTGTTTGTTTGTGCTCACCAATGTTAGGAAAAACATCCTTTAGCTGTATATCACTTATGTAATAAACGCGGGTGAAACCGCGGGACATAGCTCGTTACCTGTAATTCTGGCAAACAGGAAAAATAGCTGATGTATTAATTATTGTTATCAACAAAATTCGTCAATCCATTCGTTTGTGTTTGATAACACATACAACAATTGAGTGAGTCTTATTCCGTCGACTGTTTCAGAAGCAACACCAGTGTTGTTTTGTGTCCAAAAGTGCTTTACGACGAACTGTTTACAATACATATGATAATATAATAAAAATTAGAAGTGAATCTAAAGATCTGTGCAAGTAAAGTTCGCTATGTCTGACCACAGTATCTACGTACGAAACCTTACAAGCAATTTCTCTAAGCAAGCAAATCTTACTATGTCTGACTACGTTATGGTCTTGAAAAAATTGACAGACAGTTACATAAAACAAGTGGAATCCGCTATGTCTAACGGTAATGCAATATTACAAAATTTAACAGAAAATGTATCTAAGCACATTAACTTTGCTGAGTCTAACTACGATACGTTTGTACAAAACTTCAAAAACAGCTTATCTAAAAAAGTGGAATTCATTATGTCTGAGTTCGAGACATTTATGAAGAATTTAATACAGACTTCAATTAAGGATCTGGAGTCCTCTGCGTCTTTGATGGAAACCTCTATACAATTCGTCACAGACAAGATATGTGAGCAAATATATATTTTGTCTAATGCCACTACCATCGAACAAAACTATACAGGCTATTTTACTGAACCTAAGGATTTCGTAATGCCTGACTACGATGCCGTATTAAAGAACTTAACAGATGATTTTGTAAAACAAGGGGATTTAGTTTTGTCTAAATACGAAAAACACTTACAAAGCTTAACAGACAGTTTCTCACAATTTAACGATTTATATAATTATTATTTATTTTGCCAAAAGTTACTTAAAGTTGCAAATATCGCTCACTTCGCTGTGTTGGTGCTGACATTGGTTGCGTTGGTATACGGAGTAGCGTCATGGTGCATCATCAAGAAGTTTCGTAATTACAGAAACTATGTGTTTCTGAGTGCTATTTTAGCAAACTTTCTATTTGTCTTGTTCACTGTAAGTAATGATTATCGCAAGGAGAATTCCTTACATTTATATAAAACATTATTGAGCATACTAAATTTCTTTATATCCTGCTTATTTTTAGTAAAGATCTACTGGTTATTGGTTATTTGTCATTTGTTTTATGTGGACTTTGTAAAAGTATTTGACGCGCGTATTCGAAGGAGATATTTAAAAAGTACTCTCTTGGCCTGGGGTGTGCCTTTTATGATGACAACTCTGATAAGTTTGCTTCATGCTTATTTAGTTCCTAATTTGTATGACAATAAGTTTGATATCCTTGCGTTGGTAGAATTATTATTTATTGTTTTACCGATGTTAGCCAACTGTTGTTTATACATCATGATTGTATATTCAGTTTGTCGCAGTTTCAACTCGAGCGCACATACAGGTACTAACAGCTGGCGTCGCTTATACATAGCCAGTTTGATATTTGTATTGGGCGACGTCAGTATGTTAACTGCATTTGTTATAACTATGGCTAGCGCGTTTTCTGGCTATACCAAATTGTTTTTCGTTATAGAAATATTGTCTACGAACTTGAACGCCTGCGCATTGTGCGTTTTTTTGATAGTTGTAAAGAGTAACCGTGAAGTGTGGTGTGAATTCTGTGTGAATAAATATAATCAGCGGTCGCCTTCACGGATGGATCATGATATCAACATGCATGAAAGAATAATTCGTGTGCTTGTTGATTGCCGCGCTGCGGTTGTTGATATATAAATAATAACATTGATGAACTAGGTCTGACGTTATTATAATTATTATTTATTTAATTTTCGACTTGCTACTGGATTAATATCTGTATATTTTTTGACCGCGACACACAAAATTATTATAACAATAAAACTTAACATAAAATACCATCACACCTGTATTCTCCAAAGTGTTAAGCTGAGGTGTACTAATGTACACCCACAGTTCGCCGGTATGTTTTTAGGTACCATGTATGGACTCATGGGGGCGAGCCTATTGCCATTAACCGGGCACAAATCCTAACTCCGAGCTGCTATTGAGAAATTCATAGAAAAACCCAATAAAATTTTTGGCACGACCTGCAAATGGAACCCAAGACCTCTAGCGTAGCAGTCGCGCTTAGGACCACTATGCCAACGAGGCAGTTCAGTATAATATTTAAAGTATTTTTTGTAAACAATGCTTTCAGGATACCGTTAGGGCTTCCGCGGTTTGTAGTGCTTCGACTATGTTTACTGACGTGCGGACCGATGACTTAATCACAATTGTTAAGAAGCTGAGCGCTTCCCTATTAAGTCGCCTACGAAACAGCTCGAATAGTCTCCTGAGCGTGTTGTCCGAGCGGTGGGACCTGTCACTGATATAGAGATGGATGCAGCTTCATGCTAGCGCTTTTCCTCGTATTATTTGACTTGTGTGTATGATTATATGTATGCAAATTGACTGTTTTAATGTCTTAGTATTATTTAAATTTATTTTATTTATATTGAACTTTACTTTATTTAATTGATTGCCCCGTTGGTTTCGTGGCCGCAAGCGTGACTGATGAGCGTGTGGTGCCGGGTTCGGTTTCGAACTAGATTCAATATTTTTAATTTAACATGTGATTGACGTTCAAAAGTGCTTTTTACTGGTCTAATTGAAATAAATGATTTGAGTTTGACTTTGACTTTGATTCCCGGGTCGGGCAAAAAGTGTTATTGGGTTGTTCCATTAGCATTTGCTCAGTAGCAGCCCGGAGTTAGGAAGTTGGTGGTGTCACACCTCCGTGACTCGGAAAGCACGTAAAGCCGTTGGTCCTGGCTGTCATTTGTAGGTCTTTGACAGTCGTTACGGATAGTTAGAAGCCAGGAAGTCTGACAACCAGTCTTACCAAGAGGTGTCGTGTTGCCCAGTAACTGGGTTGTGGAGGTCAGATAGGCAGTCGCTCCATGTAAAACACTGATATTCAGCTGCATCCGGTTAGACTGGAAGCCGACCCCAACATAGTTGGGAAAAGGCTAAGTAGATGTTTTTATTTAATTGACATTATGTATTTCAAGTGTTTATTTGTAATTTACTGGTGGTCGATTATTTAATGTATATGTGATTTTAATTTGTTATTATAATGTATAATATGGACTATGTCTGAAATAAATGAGTAAATAAAATGAACACAGTTCTAAGGAATATTGTTATTAACGCTAATGAGACATGTTAATTTACATTAAATAAATATTTTTATTATTACTTTGAGTAATTATTATCTTACTTAATTTTTTAGTTTACAAATACCGACTTAACCTTAAATAGGGTTCCGTACTCCACCGAACATTACAAATTTAATACTACGAACAAAAAAAAACGTTTTCCACTGAATTGTAATTTTATTATTTGATAGTAATTATGAAAATGGGTATGTTCCATTGGCACCCCCAAGGTTACGGAACCCTAAAAATCATCTTACAGAACCATAACAGAACAAAGTATGTATATTACCAAAATAAAAATGACCGAATCATGGACTGACAAAAAATATTTCACAATCAAACTTTTTCCATTTACGCTCTTCTCACAGCTTTAGGCGTTAGATATTAAGATGTTTCACACTTATTTGCGATGTAGCATGATAGCAAAATTGTTAATTGTCTTCCAGCATTATTTACAATTCCTTAAAATACCATCAAGACCATCGAATATTTTAATAACCTTAAAAAATTTGAAAAAAATACACATAATTTTAAGAAAAAAGTCCTGAAAAGCTGCTCTCTTCCTACTTACAGTTTTTACTCTATGAAAATTGATTAGTTAAGGACTATGATTTGACTTTGGCACGCAAAATAAGGCACTTGTATTTTTATACATAGTTATGTACAATTGTACAGACGTATGTAATGTCAAAATAACAGTCTTTTACTAAAGCATAATTATGACTGTTTACACGATACTTATACCTAGCACTCATTTTTTCAAATCTTTGTCTGTCTATTTATTCCAACAAATCACCAAAACGGCTGAACCGATTTTGATGAGACTGTCATTGACAGCTGACATTATAAGAAGTGATTTAGGTTACGTATATTGGGGACAAAAAAATTGGGTTAGGCGCAAAACAAAATAACCAAGTGATAACAGACATTTACGCGAGTCAGCACGGGCATAAGCTGCTAAAAGCTAAAGTTGCATTCAGTTCAGATGCATATAAAATACTTGCTTTAAAATTTACGTCTTCAACAAACACCTAAAGAAAAGTTGTCTGAATATCTTGCAAGACCCGCGACTCCGCACCGTTCTTGTGAAGACCCTCTAAAATTCCCAGTAAAACTCCTGAGTTGTCTGAGCGATGACGCTTTCACATATTTCGCTTTATGAACTTCTTCTTGCTTTGAAATACTTAAGGCATGTAGAACATTGCTTTTTAACGAGTTTTCTGATTTGCAGAAATATTTTGTAGTGCTTACAACGTGTGTGGCTAGGAGACGGAAAAAGGACCGGAGCAGATTATAATTTAAAAAATCTTCTAAAATCGCAATATTTTTTTTATGTGCTAATACTGAATGACAAATTAGGAATTAAAAAAAATGCCAAAAATAGCACATAATATTATGTTAAAATAAAAATACTGGTCCTTACTTGCATACAGCGGACGGAAGGACCACTAGTGAAAACACAGGTAAATTCAAAATGGAAGGCAAATAAACGGGTCCCCAATAAAGTGCAGCTTTTCATTTCGCTACAGTGAAAGTAGCTGGTGGGTACTTCAAGATGTACTAACAAAAGTTCCCATCAACTGGTCATGAGGACTTTTGTCTAGGAATCAAGAATTAAGGATGATGCGTTGACGTATTCTTACGTTATATACGTAAAAATATGAGAAATTCAAAAATGAATGTCAATGTCTGTTATCACGAGGTATTTTTGTGCGCGGAACCTAATTTGGTTTTCGAAAATGAAAGTATCAGTCAAATATCAAGAAACGGTGTGAAACGTTTTTAGTTTAAAAAAAACGGCACCTTCAAACATTTTAACCGTGTAAGTGTTGTACTTTCGTATGAAACAGTAGATTTTTTCTTTCAAAAAAGACGGAATTTTTTGTATGTTTTCGTTACGATTATGTCCCTTCCAACGGTTAGATGAACTATTGAACGATGTCTTACATCATATTCTAAAAACACCTTTTTTTAACGTTCCATCAAAGGAACTTTCAATGCCTATATGCAAAATTCCTCTTTGGCATATCCTATGTTTCTGAGCTCAGAGCCAACTTTTGAGTGTGTCCGTTACAAAAACAGAGTAAACAGAATATTGAATAGGGAACAAAGAACAGAAAAGTGGCCACTATGTGTGGACTGGACAGGACGGTACTAAGAGTTCGACGTTGTTACGTTTGAGGGGATTTTATTAGGACACTAGCTTCTGCCCGCGACTTCGTCTTACGCAGACTTTAGAATTCAGGAAAAGTCCTAAATTATCCTACGAAAACACAAAAAGGCGATGAAATTACCTATAATAAATACATGATTTTGAATTTGAAAATTATCCTTAGTAATAAGCTAGATCAATAACTATACTAAGTGTCTATCTTCAAAATTTCAGTCATGCTAAAAAATCGTAATAATATCTCTTAACGAATGCTAATAACTTCAATTCTGACACCACATATTCAATCCATACGAAACATTTCGAATTCCAAATTCAAATTAACTGTTGGAACTACTAGTAGGGGATCAGTAGTCCAGACATGGAGGTACTGTTTAGAAAATGGTCGGGATTTTGCATTTCCCCCGAATCCCTTTAGTTTGAAATACTCCGTACGAAATTTCAGGTAGTGCTCCATGTTGCTTTACCAACACGATATTTTGTGGTCTTACTGCTGCGTACGTTATACAAGGTGCAGTTTTGCATCCTTGTCAAATTCAAAGAGCTAAATTAGCTAGTGATTCGTAACACGCGACAGTAATAAAATAAATATTTCTTTTAATAGTAGTTAAGTAGTAAGTTATTTTTAAATTAATTCATCTTGCCGCTGGGTTAAGGTAGTCGCGCAACGCTGCCTACAGCATACTCATCGGTGTTTGCGTTCTGTTTTTTGAAAGAGTTGTTATGAAATACTGTCAAACATAAACAATAATTACCAAAAACAAAAACAATTTATAATTACTGACTAGATGTTGTAATTATACTTAATTATTATGTATGTTATGTACCTACTGAAATTTTACGAGGATGCTAAACTGTATCTTGTATAAATATTTAAATGGTTAATAAAACTAGGATTAGAGCTACGAATTTTCATTGTTATTAACAGGCACAGGCAAAAACGTCAGGCTAAAACAGGATTGGGCTGGTCACATCAACTGCATGTACAGTGACCACCTCAGCAGGAGCCTCCCTGCAATGGGTGTCTGAAGATGGGCGGCGTCACCGAAAGCGGCTTTGTATATCGGAAATCCTCACTGTAGCACTGTAAGTTGTACTACAGATGCTGTTGTTCATAACTTTATTTAAAGATTGATAGCTTTAATAAAATATCTATCTATATTTTCTGCAAGTTATTGCTTTACGCCTATAAAATGCACATGCCGTTATTTTTCCTCATTTTTAGAACACCAAATGGAAACGAATTTGCATTCGTAACTTATGTATTGAACGAGTGTGTTTCCTGATATTTTTTGTATGACGGTAGTGTAGTTATATATTTTTATTTTCGAAGTTAGTCTTGTGTAGCGATTAAGAGATCCATAAGTCGGTGAGGTTCATAAAGGCATGCGTAAGATGACGGCTCACCTTAAGTTAACTTCATCAAAATTCACCGAGGGAGATTCCTAGAGAATACTTAGCGCTGCAGAGTTGAAAATAAACAAATAAGTATAAGCACTACTAAACATTATACTGTAATGGCGTAAGACTTTACTTTCTTAGCTGATAGTTAAGTAAGCAGTATTATATACCAAGTATTTATCAACATCCGTATGAATAGCACCTGGGTTCAAATAAATATATTCGGATAAAAGGACCAACATAGTAGACGCACACACAGTTAGTCCCAAAGGACCAAAAATGTCTCACTTTAGCACAAACATCACGTTCCGCACAGCAATAGCAATAAATTTGACAATACGCCTATCAAACACCGAATGTTTTGGGACATATTTTTTGAAATCGACATAGGGCGAGGGGTGAAACAGTAATTTCGATTTCACACCCCTGAGAGAGATTTCAACCCCTGTTTTTATTTTTGTGAAATATGCGACGGATGACGTTAGCATATTTTAATGTATTTTTTTTTTTTTTTGTTTTTGATGGAGTAACAAATTATATAACTGCCTCGGTAGCCTAGTGGTCCTAAGCGCGACTGCTACGCTAGAGGTCTTGGGTTCGATTCCCAGGTCGAGCAAAAAGTGTTATTGGGTTTTTCTATGAAATTCTCAGTAGCAGCTCGGAGTTAGGATTTGTGCCCGGTTAATGGCAATAGGCTCGCCCCTTATTACATGGGACCTAAATATACCGGCGAACTGTGGGTGTACATTGTTACACCTCTGCCTAACCCTTCGGGGAATACAGGCGTGAGTGTATATAACAAATTATATAGGTGTCATGTCACAACGGGTAAAATTCACGACCGATTTAAAAAAAGGGTAAAAATAAATAGTAGATTTAATATTTGTATACTCGTGAATTCGTCTTGATTACACAAAATAATGCAAAGGGCCTAAAATGATCCTGATCAAAATGTAATACTTATACATTATGTTATATCCAGATGTATTATTTTTATTTATAATTTTTATCCAGGGTCGCGGAATTTATTCGAAAGAGGAACCCCCTGGAACATAAGGGGAAGTAGGAGGAACACGGATAGGTTTTAGTCAGTAAGAGTCTGACACTCCCTTCCGCTCTCCCTAGGGCGGAAGAAGTCATTTGATGATTTCCCATCCTTAAAAACAAAAGCATTGAAGGTAGCAAGTATCAATCCATCCTCAAATCTTTAGGGCATCGTCCCAAAAAGGCATAGATATTGCGATTCAGTGATCTTGGACTCGCAAACTATCACAACTAACTAAATTCAAATCAACACTTTACTTCAACATACAACAAAATTGATGATCACCCATCCTTAAAAAAAGGGAATTAATGTATATAGGGAAACTGGTAATTAGTGACCGATATTTAAACATGTGATTGTACTCATGATTATTAACAACTTTCCTAAAGAAACTTTTTTTGTATACTCATTAGTTTTATTTTTCTCACTATAACAAAATTACTGGCTCTCTAGTCTCTACTATATTGTATACGCGTCGACAACGCGGACGCCGGCGCGGGGCCTCGCCGCTAACAGCTGATCGGGCGATGAACTTTGCACGCGCGCCAGTAATTTTGATATAGTGATAAAAATAAAACTAATGAGTATACAAAAAAAGTTTCTTAGGGAAAGTTGTTTGTAATCATGAGTACAATCACGTGTTTAAATATCGGTAACTAATTAACAGTCACCCTATATAATTATAAATGTAAGATAGTATCGGTCCGACAGACGGCCAATCGCGTGCAGCGTCGGTGACCCAAAATACCCAGAAAGGAATCCGAAAATGAACTTGACGCTTGTGCTTACGACTCGTGGTAGCTAATATATCTGTTAATTAAAAACAATGACAATTATGTCAGAACTCTCATTTGTGAATGGGGAAATATGGGTAGCGTGGCCGAGCGGTCTAAGGCGCTGGTTTAAGGCACCAGTCTCTTCGGAGGCGTGGGTTCGAATCCCACCGCTGCCATTGCTTTTTGGTTTATAAAAATCTATTATTGCAACTACGTAAAACAAGACAAGCACTACTGAAAAGTGTCAAGGAAGCAACATACGCAATTTCGTTTACATAAATAGAAAGAACAGATTTTTTTTTTTTTCATTTCTTTCGATTTTAAATCTGAACTGATTTTTTGTAGGTAACAAACATAAAAAGAATACAACCAAATTAAGAACCTCTTTATTTTCTTCTACCAATGCTAGGGATCGACAGTTCACCTCAAATTAATACACATATCATCACGCCTGTATGTGTATGTTTAGGTCCCATGTAATAGGGGGCGAGCCTATTGCCATTAACCGGGCATAAATCCTAACTCCGAGCTGCTACTGAGAATATAAAAAAAACCCAGTAACGCTTCGTTCGACCTGGGAATCGAACCAAAGACCTCTAACGTAGCAATCGCGCTTAGGACCACTAGGCTAACGAGGCAGTTCTAATTATTTACCTCACTTAAAATTCACCGAGGGTGATTCTTACAGAATGTAGGTACCCACCTGCCGTAATCCTGCTTAAATAGTAGGTACCTATCGGTAAACAAAGACCACCCGCTTATAGGCCTAACACAAGCGTGCCAACGAAAAAGGTGTGCATGTGGACTTTTTTTCCGGATGGGAAATCATTAAATGACTTCGACCACCCTGTGCCGGGCGGGAGGGAGTGTCAGACTTTTACTGAATAACACAGATCCATGTTCCTTCTCGTACCCTTTGCGTTCCGGGGGCGCTGTATCTCTTTAGAACAAGGCCTAGGCCTAGGCCTTTAGGCCCCGGCTGGCATCGGCCCAGAGTGGCCCCTCCAATTGCTGACACATATTTAAGGCGCGCGTGGAACGACACGGCCTGTCGCTATGCAACGTACTGACGGTGAGCTACCCATTGCTCACCGTCCACAGGCCCGCGTCTACGGTGGCCGGGAGTCGTCTCGCGGCTGTGCATGTGGATGGAGTGATCTTTTCAAAAAATTCTTTTAATCCGGTCAAAAAAGTAAAGATAATTTATGTCCAACCGCCAATTGGCCTTGAGCAAGCGTGGTGATCAATACTAGTGCATTTTTAGTACGAGAAGAGGCCTTCGCCCTGCAATGGTACAATTATCATCATCACCATCATTTCAAACGAACTGCGTCCAGTACTGGACATAGGGCTCCCCTAAAGAAAGCCACAATGAGTGGATTCCCGCGACTCGAGAGCCTCACGACCATTGCCAATTCAATTTCGCAATTTTCAGAGCTATTAGAGCTGTAGTCTCCTTAGTCTTTCTACGGATCTCCTCATTTCTGATTACAATCACCATCATGATTATTCAAACATAAAACTTACTTAAATATAAAAAAATATACCATCACGCCTGTATTTTCCAAAGGGTTAGGCAGAGGTGTACCAATGTACACCCACAGTTCGCCGGTATTTTTAAGACCCATGTAATATTGCCATTAACCGCGCACAAATCCTAACTGCGAGCTGTTAGTGACAATTCCATAGAAAAACCGAATAACACTTATTGCACGACCTGGGAATCGGACTCAAGACCTCTAGCGTAGCAGTCGCGCGTAAGACCGCTACGCTACCGAGGCAGTTACTTACTTAAATAATAATTAAATTACAAACTATGTTCAGTATCTATATTATAAAAAACAAATAAGGAAGCTCATAGGGCATCAAAAAACTCATCCGCATCGCTGTCAATGGGACAAGCGCACAAAAGACTGGCAGCATTGCCACGTTGTATGGCAATGCTGATTTTTTGGCCCAAGAAGAGGCCAGCCCTTTGGTCACGTGCAAAGTCGCTTGGTGAAACATCACCAAGCGACTGGTCGACTTTTCACGTGAACACCGGAACACCGAAAAACTAGATGAGCGATTGAGCGCTCGGACCCCATGGCCCTAGTGTTTCAACCCCAAACTGCTTAAACATATAGATTCCAAGAAGGTTATTATAACATACAATCACTCCTGTATTCCCCGAAGGGTTAGGCAGAGGTGTACGAGAGTACACCCACAGTTCGCCGGTATGTTAAGGTCCCATGTAATAGGGGGCGAGCCTATTACCATTAACCGGGCACAAATCCTAACTTCGAGCAGCTACTGAGAATTTCATAGAAAAACCCAATAACACTTTTGCTCGACCTGGGAATCGAACCCAAGACCTCTAACGTAGCAATCGCGCTTAGAACCACTAGGCTAACGAGGCAGTTACTATAATAGCGCCATTTGAGGTTTTCGGCACCAGTAGCCGCTCATGATTATTTCCTACAAATTATTTTTACTCTGCGCGTTTGTGTTAGGCGTTCTGATTCCAGTACGTGCCGAAATGCAAGCTGGCAAGATTTAATGCATGAAAATACTGTGCAGTTTGGGGGCAGTTCGTTGGAAAATGGTTTTCGTGTACCACAGGTGTTTCTGTGGTTAATTTTACACTATATTGACAGAGTGGTAGGCAGGTATACACATGTACTTAGATGTGGAGAACCTCATGGTTGGATGGTAAACAAACCGACAATCCACCTGATGTTAAGTGGTCACCTTTGCCTATAGACATCTGCAATATCAGAGGCCTTGCAAATACGTTCGGTCATGTTGAGAGGATGAGTGAAAGACGACTAACAAAAGGGCAGATGTGAGTGGCAACGCCGGGAGAGGACGCCCCTAAAAAGACTTACACTGACCTTATTGATGAGGTTCTTCAGAAAGGTCGGGTGCGCAGTACTTGTAACCGGCGTGTTTGTATGAACAGATGTATGAACGTATTAGAATTATCAAAGAATTCAAAATTGAATTAAAATAATCATAATATAATTAAAATAGAATTCCAAATTCAAAAGTGCAGTTTAACTGACCGACGTCGGTTAGTCAGACAGTTGAAGCTAGTTGCTTGTTTTAAACCGTATGTAGGTCTGTATGGAGAAGAACGACCAAGAATTTAATACCTCTATAATTTATACATTCCGGTTTTGTGTTTTCATGAAATAAGTATATCAACTTTTTTGTACTCCCACTTTTTTGCTGCTGCACTGTTCGATTCCCGCACGGTACAAATATTTGTAAAGCCTACAGATAATTGTTCCGGGTCTGGCTGTTAGTATATTTGAGTTTATGTGTTCATAAACGCGCCCACAATACAGGAGACAATCCTAATGTGGGGCAAAGATAAAATAAACAGCTTCGACGCAGAAGAAGTCGTAGGCATAAACAAGTATAAAATGTTAACAAGAAGGAAGCTATTAAACCCACCATTAGAGAAAAGAATCTAAGACAAATGGCCTCATCTGTGCAACAGGATTAAAAAAAAAATATTGCAGCACTTAGTAACGAGATCTAAGTTAATTAATAAAGACTTAAAAGATCAGCTGTAAAATAAGTTTAATTAAAAACTGCTTAAGCGCAGTAATTTTACATTGAACTACAAAAATACACAATTAGTGGTCTCACAATTAGTTTCTTATATTTCTCTACCTATGTATTTTCTTTTTTTGGCTTTCTCTACTCTGTATATTTTATATATATATACCATCACGCCTGTATTCCCCGAAGGGTTAGGCAGAGGTGTAACAATGTACACCCACAGTTCGCCGGTATATTTAGGTCCCATGTAATAAGGGGCGAGCCTATTGCCATTAACCGGGCACAAATCCTAACTCCGAGCTGCTACTGAGAATTTCATAGAAAAACCCAATAACACTTTTTGCTCGACCTGGGAATCGAACCCAAGACCTCTAGCGTAGCAGTCGCGCTTAGGACCACTAGGCTACCGAGGATTTGATTTTTTTGAGGATTTTATTTGTATGTATGTATATATGTATGTATTACATTTTATTCCTGGAAACTTTCTGTTCCTTGCACCTACTATGTTTTGTCTCTGCATCACCCTAAGGTTGACTGGTAGAAAATGCCAAAGGCATTAAGTCCGCCTTTGTACAGTGTACTATTTACATTATGTGCAAAAAGTTTTAATAAATAAATAAAAATATATATATTTTTTTTTTACTATGAATAGGAATTAGGTAGATGACACCACTAATCAATCGACGTATTTTTTATGAGCTGTCAAAACACGATTCCCCCATAGACATACGACAATACTAAACTATGACGTCACTTTTTTGATATCGCAATTTACTAACTATTTATTGATTTCAAAGTAACTAAAAATCGCTTTTTATACTCACGCCTGTATTCCCCGAAGGGTTAAGCAGAGGTGTAACGATGTACACCCACAGGTTGCCCTTATGTTTAGGTCCCATGTAATAGGGGGCCAGCCTATTGCCATTAGCCGGGCACAAATCCTAACTCCAATCTGATACTGAGAATGTCATAGAAAAACCCTATAATACTTTGCTTGACCTGGGAATCGAACCCATGACCTCTAGCGTGGCAGGCGCGCTTAGGACCACTAAGCTACCGAGGCAGTTATATTGGTGAAAATATGGTAAAATCGGCCCAGTAGTTTAGGAGTCTATAAACAAAACCAATATTGCCTCTTTATAATATTTATTTAGCCTAGCGTTAGCCTAGTAGTCCTCTAGGCTAACGAGGCAGTTCATGTAGATACAGAATTACAGACCCTTATTAACCTACAATTTTTAACCTTCATTCTCAACCATAAATATTCTTTCCGCACATCAAGCCCCCATTCTTCAACACCTAGGTACTTACATTTAGTACGACCAGCAAATAAAATTCGCCTCGTGTTTTCATTTCCACGTATGTGTAAGAGCGCCATAATTTTCAGCAGCCATTTCACCTGCTAATCCAGTAACATCCGGTGCGGTTAGTGGGGGAAATGCGACGCTGTTTTCAGCTACTTCCGGTGACTTAGTGGTTGGTTGTACTTTGTTTTATTTTTATTCTGAAAGAAAGGTTTTCCTGCGTGATGTATTTTTCTTAGTGCAGTCTTGAGTTTGAGATAAAATACAAAATGGAGTCGTATAAATGAAAAGTAGTAATGAAAGTACTTATTGGTAAGGTTCTTCAAAAAGATCGGGTGAGCAGTACTTGTAACCGGCGTGCGTTATTACACGATTCTCATATGGACCCCTTAATTTTTTTAATTTGTTTTATTTTTAATTCTCGACGCAAAAATGACGGGGTGGTATAAGTTGGACGTGTCTGTGTGTGTGTGTGTGTGTCTGTGGTATCATAGCTCTCGAACGCATAAACCGACTTTGATTTAGTTTTTTTGTTTGAAAGGTGAATTAGTCGGGAGTGTTCTCAGCTATGTTTGATGGAAATCGGTTCAGCGGTTTCAAAGTTATCAGCTCTTTTGTTAGCTGCGGTAGGGATTTTTATTTTTCTTAGGGGGTTACTTAAAATTATTAATTTTGTGCTTTTATATTTGTTGTTTTAGCCGCTATACTCTGTGAAAATTTTTACTCTCTATCTATTACGGTTCATGAGATATAGTCCACTGACAGACAGACGGTTGGGCAAAGAGGCTTGGTAATAGAATCCTGATGACACTTTTCGAGTACAGAACCCTAATAAACTTGGAATTGACTTTTTTGTGGGTGTACAACGGTACACCTCTGCCTAACCCTTCAAAGAACACAGGCGTGATGAAACCTAAGAATTACTTCAAAACTCTAAACTCAATCGTTCCCAATTGTTGTTTACACAACTTTGAATCGATTCCAATGAGACTAAATCCATACCTTCTCTTGATAACATACCATCATCACGCCTGTATTCCCTGAAGGGTTAGGCAGAGATGTAACAATGTACACCCACAGTTCGCCGGTATGTTTAGGTCCCATGTAATAGGGGGCGAGCCTATTGCCATTAACCGGGCACAAATCCTAACTCCGAGCTGTTACTGAGAATTTCATAGAAAACCCAATAACACTTTTTGCTCGACCTGGGAATCGAACCCAAGACCTCTAGCGTAGCAGTCGCGCTTAGGACCACTAGGCCAACGAGGCAGTTCTCAGTTCTCTTGATATTATTCAATTTAAATTAACCCAAATCCATATAATTACATGAAATTGAAATGTCTGTTTGTTATCTCAAAATAAAAACCTTTTACTAAATTCTTATAAATGTTTACACGGTTACCAAACAACCAATAATCTCCGAAACGGCTGAACCCATTTTGACGAGACTTTTACTAAGTGTTAGCTGATGTTGTAAGGAGTAACTTAGGCTACTTTTATATTCGTTAAGTAAAAGTAAAGTTAGAGAGTTAACAGACTTTTGGGTAAGCTCACTCCATCGTCGACTTTATCTTTTGTCATCGTAGCATCGTGATTTAAAAATAAATATTTTAGTATACCATGAAAAAAATATATACCATCACGCCTGTATTCCCCGAAGTGTTAGGCAGAGGTGTAACAATGTACACCCACAGTTCGCCGGTATATTTAGGTCCCATGTAATAGGGGGCGAGCCTATTGCCATTAACCGGGCACAAATCCTAACTCCGAGCTGCTACTGAGAATTTCATAGAAAAACCCAATAACACTTTTTGCTCGACCTGGGAATCGAACCCAAGACTTCTAGCGTAGCAGTCGCACCTAACACCACTAGGCTACCGAGGCCTGCAGTATTAAGTTGCAAACCTAAGTGGTAGTTTTTTTAATAAAATATTTAAGGAGTCTGCCAATTACATCGTACCATACCGTAATCGTGCTGTGCATGTAAAAATAACAGGTAAGTGACCTAATTAAAATGAAAAAAAAAAATGCTAAATGTGTTACTAAATGCAATACTCCAGAACGGCTCAGCTGATTTGTCTTTTTTATTTGTTGTATTCGTAATTTTCCGGGCAAGGATTATAGTATGTAAAAATGTTTTTACACCCGTGCAAAGCCGGGGCCATTCGCTAGTTATTAATACTGACACCACCTATTATCATCCAGCAGGGCAAAAGCCTTTTCTCAAATATGAGTATAAGCATTAATCACCACGCTTGCCCAAGGCGGATTGGGGATTTCAGACTTCCATTAATTATAATTCCAGTTTTCCTAACGATTTTTTCCATTACCTATGTCGTTGATGTCCGAGGAAAGTACAAGCACAGATCTATGAATTAAAAAAGTCACATTGGTGCCTGCCCGGGATCGGTAGATTGGTGATTTCTGACTACTACGACTGATATTAATTTTTAACGGCCGACTCAAAAGAGGGGTGTTATTAGTTTGACGTGTCTGTGTGTATGACTGTAGCACCGCAGCTCTTAAACGGGTAAACCAATTTGAATGCGCCTTTTTTAATTTGAAAGCAGGTTTCCTAGCGATGGTTCTGAAATATGTATTATCAAAATCGGTTCGGCCGTATCAAGGTTATCAGCTCTTTTGTTAGCTGCGGCAGGGATCTTTATTCTTATATCGGGAGTTACAATTTCTTTTTAAATTTGAGTACTTGTTGTTTAGAACACTCAAAACTGCACTAATCTATATACCGAGACATAAACATTTCCAACAAAATAATATACTGAACAAAAATAACCCGCAAAGAAAAACGGCAACGCTGTACCATCTACTTTTAAATCAAAATGGCGGCGTAGACAAACATTTCAGGACAAGATGGATGACCTCGGAGGTCAGGAGGGCACTACAAGGATCCTCACTCGGGGCCAGGAAGTGAGGAAATGGTTGCGGCTTCCGGTCGCCGAGCGATGTGTAAAAATCGGTAGGGCGTTAATTTTTGCTTTGGGGTTGTTTAGGGTGTGTTTAGGGGCTTGTAGATACTGTGGTCACTTTCTTGTGTAACCGAGATACCGGGTTGCGCTTCACTTTGTACAAGGTGTGAGTTTAAACAAGGGACATACCTACTTTAAGGGAGTGTAGTGCTTATGAAAATAAACCACTTTCACTATGAAATCAAACTTAAAATTGCCAAAAAAATCTAGCTGTTCCTTACATGTTGTCGAGTTATGCGAACATAAATGTGTGGAGCAGATGATATTTTCTTTCGATTTTACGCTTCGCACTATAGTACCTCGAACTGCCTCGGTAGCCTAGTGGTCCTAAGCGCGACTGCTACGCTAGAGGTCTTAGGTTCGATTCGCAGGTCGAGCAAAAAGTGTTATTGGGTTTTTCTATGAAATTCTCAGTAGCAGCTTGGAGTTAGGATTTGTGCCCGGTTAATGGCAATAGGCTCGCCCCCTATTACATGGGACCTAAAAACATACCGGCGAACTGTGGGTGTAGATTGTTACACCTCTGCCTAACCCTTCGGGGAATACAGGCGTGATGGTGTGATGGTGACTATAGTAAAAATTGACATTTTCACGACTACCTACTGCACTCTCTTGAAGCAAGGCTCTGGTTTACCCTTACACCCTGTATATAGGGCTCTACATCAACTGAAAAGCGGTCCTACTTTTGAAGTCATATCCTAACTAAAATTATAAATGCGAATGTAATTTGGTTTATTACGTTTTCGCGCCTAAATTACGAATAGGCAGGTATTTCTTTTTTCAGTATTGCAGTATTTGAAATGATGTTTCCTTATTATCACTGATTTAAAATTAGAAAAAAAAAATATTTTACCCGCGTTAAGGTACGTCTTTGATCACTGCTCCACTATCGTAGGTTTTTGTGTTACGTTATTACCTTCTATAAAAGGGATATATCATACAAGTTTTAATGAATGTTTTCAAATTGTACCAGTAGTTCTTGAGATTAAGCAAACAAACTCTTTAGCTTTATAATGTTTGTACGGATGGAACATCAGTTTGAAGATATATATTTTTAGTTCATATTACATACGTCAATTTCACATGAAATACCATGCTGCTTATTCCAAAAATCATACAAAACAAGTATTAACATAGCACGCAAGCTACACTAAACATAACCATTTACGCGCGCCCATAAAACTTAATCTGCACCCAATACACTTACGACCAAAATAAAGTTCCCACCTGCCCACTACAGCCCATCAACATGTACACTGTATGGCAGTCAAACTGTAACATTACACAAGATAATAGAACTGGCGTCGTTCCAGATAGTTTCACGCCGGGCAACCCACTCGATGATGGGGCTACGGATTAACCAATGTTGTTTGCACTACAGTGTACGTGTGTTGCAGTTTATGTGCAAGCCAACATGTCTTACAATGTCGAGATGTATGGGGTTAGGTCACTTTAGTGTAAGTACTGGTGTTCTCGATTCAAATTTAGAATTACAGAATGAGATAAAAAAAAAACGTGATTTTTCGTAAAAAGTTTGTGTTTTATTTAAATTAAATTTTTTTAAATAAAAAGCACTATTTTTAATAATTAGGGCCAATTTTACCAAACTTTTATTTCTAGTAGGTATAATTCTTAATCCGGGCATACATTTTTATTATTTGATAGTTTTAGATTCGAAATAGTGAGACGTTACAATTATAAATTTAAATTTTAGGTGTTGTGAAATTCGACCGAAACATACCGAACACGACAAATTTACGTCACAAGTCCATACACAAAAAAATCCTATTCAAACAATATTTCAATAAGTACTATAAGCATTTTCGACTAAAAAGTATTCTGTGCTCTCATTTCTACACATAATTCGCTCAATAAGTTCTGTAAATACATAGAAATGTTGTCCAGCAGCTTTCGCATTTGTTTCGCACAAAAATGCGACAAAGACTACCCTGTGGGTTTCGGATAAATCATTTTTTCAGGTGAAATACGATCACATAAAGCGTTTCCGAAAGCAATTAGTTGCTGTTACGACCGCAGACGAGGGATGTGAAAAAATATATACGACGCACTAGGTGGGAAAGACGCCACGGTTGGCAAAAGGCAGGCAGAGCGAAAGATGCTTTAATCAAGATGTGCTTCAAATTCTTCAGCCCACATTAGAACCCACAAAGTTAATGATAATTGTAATAGTCTAATAGTCAAATCAAATAAATGATTTGACATTTTTAGTTTGGGGGGGTGGGAAATCATCAAATAACTTCTCCCGCCCTGGTTGGGGCGGGAGGGAGTGTCAGACTTTTACTGACCAAAACCCACCCATGTTCCTTCTTGTGCCCTTTGGGTTCCGGGGGCGCGGTATCTCTTACGAACAACCCGCAGCCCCGGCAATGATTTGACATTGACTTTGACTTTGCTGTCAAACTTACTTTAGAGTTTATATTTGCATAGCAGCTTAAACTTTTTACTAACGTACTACCGAACTGCCTGCTACTTCGCCCGCGTGGCTTATTTGGTTTGGTTACTGCTCCGCTCCCGTGTGTCGTAGCCTGATGTTACATAGCCTATGTTACTCAGGAATAATGTAGCTATCTATTGGTGAAGAAATGGTTAATATCGGTCCAGTAGTTTCTTTCCTCTTTATAATATTGTGAATGAATGAATTAATATGGATTACTTTAATCATTCGTAATAAGTATACTACACGTTCTATTTTACGGGTCATATATTAATCAAACGGGAATACTGAGCATTATCTATCAATACTTTTGGCTTTATTTGAAGTTGTAATCAACAAAAAAAAATGTATGTGTGTCAGCTCCGACTCACGACTGGAGTTCACTCCTTAGTATATACATATATATACCATCACGCCTGTATTCCCCGAAGGGTTACGCAGAGGTGTAACAATGTACACCCACAGTTCGCCGGTATACATATATTTAGTCAATGCAGTCGTGCTAACTCTGTGGTGGGTAATGGGCCAAATGTAGCTTGTAACGCATAACGCGTACACACATTTGAATTTGTACACACATTTTCACAATTTGCACACACACATTTGATTTTGCTCCCATAATTTTTTTATAACTGTATTATTTTTTTTTTTTTTTCTGTAACTTTGAACAATAGAGTGAGGAATGAAATTATACGAGAACGTTGCGGATTAAAAGAGGATGTAGTGACAAAAGTAGAAAAGAGTATGCTTAGACGGTTCGGTCATGTTGAGAGAATGAGTGAAAGGCGACTAACAAAAGGTATTTATATGGCAGATGTGAGTGGCAACGCCGGGAGAGGACGCCCCAGAAAGACCTACCATGACCTAATTGGTGAGGTTCTTCAGTAAGGTCGGGTGCGCAGTACTCGTAACCGGCGTGCTTGTATGAACAGATGCATGAACGTGGACGAGGCGAAAGAAGTATGTAAGGATCGTAGCAGGTGGCGTTCTTTGGTTTCTGCCTACCCCCATGGGAAAAGGCGTGAGTTTATGTATGTATGTATGTGTAATTTTTTTATATCCCAGGCTCCAAAAAATACCATTAAAAAAAACGCAGCGTTTTCTAAAACAAGTGCGTCTACAGACTTAATAAAAATAAATATTGTATCGCTAGAACGTTGCGGGTTTACGATATGGCCACAATAATTTAATACTGGCCCGAGGATTAGGTATTTATTTAGGTGGCCTGTTACGTACTATCGGTATTAGGTACTTGTTTACTGAAGTTGTTAGTTGCTCGGTTCATTGGATGTTGCTGGGAGGGCAGAGTGTGTGTTTTAAGTTGTAGGTGTAAATGTATTCTTCAGACCGATTTTGGTCAATGGAGACTAGACACGTCGGTAAGTAGAAGGTATTATTGTGCACAACACTTGTGTACTCTAAGTATCTTACCCAACTCTCATAGTCCGATGTTACGGCAATCCGACAGAACCGGGGAGAGATCAGACGCAGAACCAACAGATTTACGTGCTTTCCGAGGCACTGGGTGTCACGCCACCAACTACCAAACTCGGCTTACTGAGAATGTCCTAATGAAAAAACCCAACAACAGTTTTTGCCCGATCTGGGAATGGAACCCAGGGCCTCAGTAAAGTAAAAGTAAAAGCATTTATTTCAATTAGACCATTTGCAGGCATCAAGTTGAAGTTGGTTGTGTAGTTAGGGCATTAAAATTGGTTCGATAAGGGGGTTACCAGTTGATGACGCTGTCTGTAGATCGAGGCCTACAAAAATAAAGACAGTCATGTGAACTCCCGACACAAGTGAAAACTTAACATCTCGGTGACGCCCTCACATTAGCGTGTCGGTAATGTCGCCGCATAGCCATGTCGATTACGCGAACCCCTAACATTTTACATATCATAAACATACAATCACGCCTGTATTCCCCGAAGTATTAGGCAGAGGTGTAGTGGTGTACGCCCACGGTTCGCCGGTATGTTTAAGTCCAATGTAATAGGGGCGAGCCTATGGCCATGAACTGGGCCCAATCCTAACTCCTAGGTGCTACTGAGAATTTCATAGAAAAACCTAATAACAGTCAAAGTCAAAGCAATTATTTCAATTATACCATTTACAGGCACTTTATTTATTTATTTATTTATTTATTTATTAAGGTTTGCCAACAGCTTCTGTATACAAAAGAACTTAATATAAAACAAATACAGTCTAGGACTTTTGAACTGTCAAGAAGTTATATTTAAAAGTTGAAGCTAGTTGTTCGTTCCAAAGCGTTGGTCTCTATGGAGAAGAACGAGCAAGAAATTCCATGGCCGCTCTTTTCTTGCAATTGGGTTTTTACAAAATCTTGGTCACAATATTGTTGGTGCTTCTATATGTGAAAACAATGAAGATGAAATGATATAAAACAATAAAAACAATAATAGTACTAAATATGTAAGCCATGGCAGTTAAGAGATGACTAATCCCAAGATGACGCGTGCATTAGCACCATTTAGCTCAACCATCTTGAAGGTAGCCGACCCACGAGCCACCATTAACGAGACATTTATGTGAATATGACAAATCTCTCAACCACCATGCTTATAGTATCTAAAACATAGTATCATAACATGTAAATGGCTCCATGGTACTCATATTTACAAAATTGAAATAAATTATACAAAACTAAGGTTTTCAGTGAACCTATTCGACAGATAAACTGTAGTTTTTGCTCGACCTGGGAATCGGGCCCACGACCTCTAGCGTAGCAGTCGCGCTTAGGACTTACCAAAAATCGCTCAACCCGAACAAAGAATTATCCATTAAAAAAAACCCAAAATCCCGAAGTCCGAACATACTTTTATAAATGGAAATCCGATATACTTCAACGTAATGAATTTCATCTCATGAACCTACGAGATGAGTTGATAAAAGTTCACACGGTTGGCAGGAGAGTACTTTTATGAAATAATACTCGGACCGTCGCGGCATGTGTTAGGAATTTTGCAGAAATTCAATAAAGGGGACACGCCTGTCTATACTGTTCATTTGAATGAGGTGGGGGCGCAGTGCTGGCGGTTTCGAATGTTTTAAACCTTTTTTCGGTGATGAAAAATGCTGCGCGCTTTCTTTTGTTATTTGGACCCGTATCAGAAACAAATTAGTAATAAATACTGACCTGCAGAACGAAGCCTCTTTTCACATTGAATGGTGTGTGGTTGATCACCGCACTTGCTCAAGCAGATTGCAAATTATAATAATTATATTTCTTATTAGACTGATGTCAGTGCTGCCATTGTCGTTGTAAATAAGTATTTTTGAATCATAGTTATCAGATGGATACGGGGCTTATATTCGTATGAAACGCGTAGGCGGCCATTTAATGTTAGTAGACATTTCCAGGCAGTCGCTTTTTTTTTCGTAGATATAGAGTATCTATAAATACAAGTCAATGAAAATCAAAAATACTAAAATAATAAAGATAAACAGTTTGTTTGTTGCTTTTTTAAATCGCGCTTGTGCCTTGGACCAGTTGGAAATGTAAAAAATCTTGTATGTGATAGATATATTAATGAGGAATAGTAGTATCGGTCATTACGCTACGACGCACGGGAGCGGAGCAGTAACTAAAACTATACTAGTAATAAAAATAATTGGTTATAATAACCTAAAACAAAACGACAATCGCTCACACTGGCACCCCACACGTCAGGCTATTTTAATTAACTACGATACAGGAATTTTCTTTATTAACCACCGGAAAAAGTGTAGCGCTGCCTTATTAATTGGGAAATGGAAAATCTTTTATTTATTTTCTCGATTCCATTTGTCCACCCATGTGTCAACAAAAGGGGTATTCAGAACTTTATGTGAGCTGAACAGAAGACTATTTTTTTTTCTGTTCAAATATTATCTTTTTTTTTGCATTTTATCTACAGTGCAAAGCGAATGTTTGAACGGATCGAACCATTGATAATGGTTTTTGCTTTGTATATTTTTTGAGTTTTGAAAAATAACTGCCTCGTTGGCCTAGTGGTCCTAAGAGCGACTGCTACGCTAGAAGTCTTGGGTTCGATTCCCAGGTCGAGCAAAAAGTGTTATTGGGTTTTTCTATGAAATTCTCAGTAGCAGCTCGGAGTTAGGATTTGTGCCCGGTTAATGGCAATATGCTCGCCCCCTATTACATGGGACCTAAACATACCGGCGAACTGTGGGTGTACATTGTTACACCTCTGCCTAACCCTTCGGGGAATACAGGCGTGATGGTATGTGTGTGTGTTTTGAAAAATATTATAGAGCTGAAGAGTATGTTTGTCTGTTCAAACTTGCTAATCTCTGGAACAACAAGTCGGATGGAAAACTTTATCTATACTTATATATTATTATACTAATGACGAGTTTGTTTGGTTGAACGCGCTAATTTCAGAAACGACTAGTTTGATTTGAAAAAATCTTTTGGTGTTGGATAGTTCATTTATTGAGAAAGGCTTATAACATAACGCTACGACACACGGGAGAGGAGCAGTAACTAAAGACGTAATTTTACGCGGGTGATATAACCCACACGATCGAAGTCGCTGGCAGAAGCTAATAAATTATAAAGAAGGAAGATTTTTTGTTGTACCGATTAGGCTCCGAAACTACTGGACCGATGTTAACCATTGTTTCACCAATAGATATAGCTACATTATTCTTGAATAACATAGGCTATATAACATCACGCTACTACTCACGGGGGTGGAGCAGCAACAAAAGACGTAACTCACCGCGGATGAAATAAGCCACGCGGACTAAGTCGCGTCGCAGTTTCCTAGTTTTATACACCCAGACTCATGAGGTAATAGTAGGTATAGGCTATATGTCATCACGCTACGACACACAGGACACATACATATATACATACCATCACGCCTGTTTTCCCCAAAGGGTTAGGCAGAGGTGTACCAATGTACACCCACAGTTCGCCGGTATGTTTTTAGGTCCCATGTCATAGGGGGCGAGCCTATTGCCATTAACCGGGCACAAATCCTAACTCCGAGCTGCTACTGAGAAATTCATAGAAAAACCCAATAACACTTTTTGCTCGACCTGGGAATCGAACCCAAGACCTCTAGCGTAGCAGTCGCGCTTAGGACTACTAGGCCAACGAGGCAGTTACGACACACAGGAGCGGAGCAGTAATCAAATATATATAACTCGTGGGTGAAAAAACCACGCGTACGAAGTTGCGAGCTATAGGTAAACTATCTATACTTTTGTAAATAATGATTGCTAATGTCAGAGATGTCCAAGATAATCATAAAAAGTAAAATGAAAACTAAATGAAAAAAGCCACATTAAAATTTGTAGTTGCCGGATATCGAACCCACAACCACTTGGCCATCACGACATAAAAAACAAAGGTAGATATTTAACTAAAAGGGTTTTAAAAAGGTGATCGCACACAAAATACGAGACAAACATTAAAAAGAAAAAAAAATAAAAACAAAATTGAACCCATAACAAAGTAATATTCGAAAAACAATGTCCTTTAACGCTTTTAATCCGCAAATAGATTACCGAAAACGTATTGTAAAAGTCAATTTATCATGATTTACTGATGTGTATGTCATAAGATGAAGCGATTTGAGTATTTATTGTTTTACATACCACATACCATCATGCCTGTATTCCCCGAAGGGTTTGGCAGAGTTGTACCAATGTACACCCACAGTTCGCCGATATGTTTAGGTCCCATGTAATAGGGGGCGAGCCTGTTGCCATTAACCGGGCACAAATCGAAACTCCGAGCTGCTGCTGAGAATTTCATAGAAAAACCCAATAACACTTTTAGCTCGACTTGGGAATCGAAACCAAGACCTCTAGCGTAGCAGTCGCGCTTAGGAGCACTAGGCTACCGAGGCAGTTTCGACATTGTTTTATTGAAAACTTTAGTTTAAAAACTTTAGTTTACTCTAGTCTACTTATAAAATAAAACTGATTAAATTTTTTGTTTGTTTGTTTGAACGCAATAATCTCTGGAACTACCAGTCGCATCTAAAAATTTCTTGTTGTATAATTATGATAGCTAAATTCATGAGAAAGTATATAGTAGTAAAAGCTATATAACTGTACGCTTCGACCTACGGGATCGGAGCAGTAACAAAATACTTAACTTAAGGTGGATGAAAAAATCCACGCGTTTGACATTGCGAGCTAGTGATAAATAAGACTTTAAGTAGCTACTCGAATCGCTTCAGATCATGGACACGAAATGAGATACGCGTAGACTTTAAAACATAACATACCATCACGCCTGTATTCACCGAAGGGTTAGACAGAGGTGTACCAGTGTAGACTATAGACTTTAAAATTAAGCCATGATCCTAAAATAAAATAAAAATTCCGAGTTCAATAAAGATTTTAAGAGAAACAAACATCCATCCATCTTCACAAATTTGCACGTTTATAATAACATTACAATTTAATTAAACCATTGCCCTATTTAGTACTAAAATCGCTCTTCTCTTACACCTTAAACAAAGCTCAGAAACGTGATAATTTCGCTCCCCAAAATGCCCTGGATTCACGATTATTCCTGGATTTACGGACACCTATGGTGTCCCCTTAATTTGAAAATATGATCGTTTAATTGCCAAAATAAAGTGCCCGATATATTTAAGATGGGGTATTTACAAGGGGTATTATTTATGTTTATCCATGATAAGGAATTATGGCCAGAGACCTTTATTTTATATCGTTAGGGAGGTAACGGTTTATCGAGGTATGAATCGATTATCGATATTTTATCCTTTATCGTTAAGCAGTTAAAGTGGATTGTCGAATAAATAAGTATTAGTTTTAATTAGGGTTTGAACTATATAGATCCAAAGGTCAAAAGTTTTGGGTAAATCTTGGTTGGAAAGTCAATATTAACTGTCTGCCTGCGATGTGATCTACGTATTAAGTAATTTCAGAATCATGCTAAAGGAAATCTCTTCCAAACTCCGGGCTGCTACTAAAAAAATTCTAGATGAAAATACTCAATCACACTTTACCCGACCTGGGAATCAAACCTAGGACCCTACGCTTAACAGACGCGTTTGTGACCACCACACCAATGGACCATAGTAGTTTGCCATAACTGTTCTGTAAAATCGAATCAACTAATATTCTCCGGACCAATTTCGATCATGGCGACTAATTTCAATGGAGACTAGTCAAGTGCGCACGAGACATTATAGTGCACAAACATAAATGCACTCTCTGCTCTTACTCTCGTAGTCCGATGGGATAGCAATCCGACACTACCGGTAAGAAATCAGCCGCAGGACCAACGGGTTTACGTGCTTTCCGAGACACGGGGATGTCACACCACCAACTTCCAAATTCCAGGCTGCTACTGATAAATTCGTAATGAAAAATCCAATAGACGTTTTGCCTTACCTAGTAACTAAGTCCAGGACCAGCAGTCACGCTTGCGAAAATGAAACCAATGATGAGTAAATAGCTCACTGCCTCGTTAGCCTAGTGGTCCTAAGCGTGACTGCTACGATAGAGGTCTTGGGTTCGTCCCAGGTCCAGCAAAATGTGGGTTTATCTATGAAATTCTCAGTAGCAGCTAGGAGTTAGGATCTGTGCCCGGCTAATGGCAATAGGCTCGCCACCTATTACATGGGACCTAAACATACCGGCGAACTGTGGGTATACATAGGTACACCTCTGCCTAACTCTTCGGGGAATACAGGCGTGATGGTGATGGCTTACCATCACTATCACAGTCAATAGACACCATATTAGTTTGCCGTGCCTATTCCGTTAATTCGGAACATCTACCTACCATCACTATGACTACACAGATTGATTTACATCCCATTCAATTATGTCTCTTTAATTACGTAGGATAAAATGTGATAAATACCGATAGATCACGACTAGAGCCCCTATTAACTGCCGATGTTTTATTGAGACAAACAAGTTTAGTGCACATCGTTGGGTCGGCTTTGTGGACGTCGCATTATAGGCATGTAGTAGGAAAATGTTGGATAAGAAATGACCGTAGGCAAGAATGTTTGGGAGATTGTCTAAGAGTCGTCAAGGATAACCAAGGATGACCAAACGATATGATACAATGTCATATTATTTCATATTTATTTATTTCCAAATCATAATTTGTATAAAGGATATTACATAAAAAAAAGCTAAAAGTATAGTAATTATGGACCTTGTTAGAGCACAGCAACATAGTATTACCTTAAAATCTAGAGAATAAACAATTCTTATCAATTTACATGCAATAAGTACTGGTTCTAAATAAACTATTTCAACATTATGTAAGTATTTTACGTAGTCTTCAAACATGCAGAAGAGCATCAAGATCTGTCCGAGAGATTTTGAGTAATTTATAAGTTTATTTTTATTTGGCTTTAAAAGTTATTAAAGATTTACTTGGAATATTTTTTAAGTCTTTTTATCTAGCTATATAGATACCCAAAATAAGACTTGCTTTTGCTCATTACTTCGTCTACATATATTTCAGAATAATTCTGAAATATATGATTAAGCCAAGGTCCTAAATTATCCTTTGGGAACACAAGAATGGGATAAAAAGTGGCCTATGTGTTATTCCATACTATAATCAAGCTCTGTGCCAAATCTCTTCCGGCGTGGATAAGTAACACTCATCCATCCAAACTTTCGAATCGATAAGAGTAGATTTATCAAAATAAAACCAAGGAAAGATATTAAGATAGCCGTTTCTTATCCAATTTCCGACAATCCAAGCCTAACCAGGCCTCAACTCATGAATCTAACAGCACCTATATAAATCACGACACAAAATAACTACCCAATGAAATGAGAATATTCACTGCAGGTCACTGACCTTGAAGGTCAATCATGGCTGCAACAGCTATAGTCTTTAATGTCGGTTTACGAAAAATTTGGCCGTAAATCAGAATTGATGGGTGAGGAATTTAATTTAAAAAAAAACGGCTAATAAAATTTGACGATATGTTTTTTTTTTTTTTTTTTTGGTGGGTGGGAAATCATCAAATAACTTCTCCCGCCCTGGGCGGGGCGGGAGGGAGTGTCAGACTTTTACTGACTAAAACCCACCCATGTTCCTTCTTGTGCCCTTTGCGTTCCGGGGGCGCGGTATCTCTTGCGAACAACCCGCAGCACCGGCAGGCATCGGCCCTCAGTGGCCCCTTCCTTTTGCTGACATCTCTTTGTGGCGCGCGTGGAACACGAACGCGCCGTCGACACGGCCTGTCGTTATGCAACGTAAGGACGGTGAGCTACCCATTGCTCACCGTCCACAGGCCAGTATCTACGGTGGCCGGGTGTCGTCTCGCGGCTCCCGACGTCCGGAGCGTCTACCGCGGCGGCTGGGACGGGAGAACCGCTGTCTCATCCGTCCCGCCGCCTCCTTCTCAAGCATTACTGCCTCGCAGAAGGAGGCGACTGACGATATGGTTGGCGTAGGGGTTCAGCAATCGGCTGCTTCACTGCGTGCTGCTTGTTAAATACCCACAAAAAAAAAATAGATATAGTTAGGTATTTCAGAATGGTTAAGGTTAGGAATGAATATATTAGAGGAAGTTTGAAAGTGGTGCCAGTGACAAAAAACTTAGAAGGGAACCGTTTGTCTTGATATGGGCATGTGCAGAGGAGGGATGAGACGCATGTGACCAAAAGAGTTATGAATATAATTGTGGGTGGATGGAGAGGATGGAAATAATTGTCCATCCAACTTTTCTTCGGCCTCTCTCTTGGAAGCTATGGATTTATTATTTTGGATGGTGTGTATATGAAAGAGAAGAGAGTCAGTGATAGCATGACGGTTGACAGAATGGCAAGGAAGAAGAAAACGTATTCACAGATCCCAAGTAACAAGGGATAGGGGCAGGAAGATACCATTACAAAAACACAAAATTTAAAATTTTAGGTACACACAACACACACACACTCACGCACACACACACATACACACACACAAACACACACACACGTCAAACTTATAACACCCCGCCGTTTTTCCGTCAGGGGTTACAAACACATTTGTACGTCATTTGCAAGGACAATGAATTGATTCTACTTACCTCATTCAACAGTATGGTATAGTGTTATGGGTAGATTCCTTAAGAGTAAAAACCGAGTTAACTGCCTCGGTAGCCTAGTGGTCCTAAGCGCGACTGCTACGCTAGAGGTCTTGGGTTCGATTCCCAGGTCGAGCAAAAAGTGTTATTGGGTTTTTCTATGAAATTCTCAGTAGCAGGTCGGAGTTAGGATTTGTGCCCAGTTAATGGCAATAGGCTCGCCCCCTATTACATGGGACCCAAATATACCGGCGAACTGTGAGTGTACATTGTTACACCTCTGCCTAACCCTTCGGGGAATACAGGCGTGATGGTGATGGTCCTTAAGAGTATATACTTTAATGAATACGTAAGGATAAAGGTAACTCTTTTCATTTTACCATGTAGACATCTAGGATAAAATTAACGTGAAAAGTCAGTAACGTATCTTATATAATAACTTGAAAAAAGGCCCAACACTGAAGTAGTTGCTTGGTTGAGGAATTTGTTCAAAAGAGTCACCGAGACCGTGGATCGCAAAGGACATTAAGAGAAACACGGGTGGGTTTTAGCCAGTAACACTCTCACAATCCCTTCCGCTCCGCCCAAAGCGAAAGAAGTCATTTGACGATTTTCCATCCTTAAAAATAAAAGCATTGAAGGTAGCAAGTATCAATCCATCCTCGAATTTTTAGGCATCGTCCTAAAATGGCATAGGTATTGCGATTCAGCGATCTTGGACTGGCAAACTATCACCAACAAACTAAATTTAAATCAACACTTTACTTCAACATACAATGAAATTGCACAACCACAGAAATAAACCATTCACCATTAAGCCAATGGCCCCATAAATTGCCCGTAGAACACAACACGACACCATTAATTCCTATTAATATAAAAAAATATATATTTCAATAATTACACGCCATATATTTTGTGATTTATCCATGGGAAACTTAGTTCTGAATTAATTTATGGGTTTAATTTAATTTAGTTTTTTATTGATTTAATTTTGGTGCTAACACCTGATTGAGATAGCGTGATGTTATAAGTGGTTTCCCTAATATTTTAAAGCGAGATTTCTTAACTGACTGTCATCGGGACTGTCAACCGCCTCGGTAGCCTAGTGGTCCTAAGCGCGACTGCTACGCTAGAGGTCTTGGGTTCGATTCCCAGGTCGAGCAAAGTGTTATTGGGTTTTACTATGAAATTTTCAGCAGCAGCTCGGAGTTAGGATTTGTGCCCGGTTAATGGTACGGTGGTTACTATGTTTGTGTTTTCTATAGTGCATATGTGTATTTGTGTATGTACATGGTAGCTACTAATATGAAAAAAAAAAAACTATTTTAAATTTTTTTGTTTGGCTTTTTGTTGAGTCCGGCTAATTTTCGAAACCGTTGAAGAGATTTTGATGGGATTTCACTGGAAGATAGCTGAGGTTATAAGGAGTAATTAAGGCAATTTTTATTTTAGGAAAAAAACTTCACATATTATTATAACCAACATTTACGCGGACAATGTTGGTGGTGCTAGTTAGATAATAATATTATTATTTATTTTTAGATTTTCCTTAATCTTTATATTTTCTTTTAGTATCATCTATTTAGCCTATTCCCAACCATGTTGGGGTTGGGTAAAGGCAAAAAAAATATAAACCCCCCCTGGTTTATTTTTTTTAATACATAATAAAATTATGAAATACCTACTTAACATTTTAAAATAAGAAGTAGAAAAAGTTCTATATCATAATATTTTACTATAAGAAATTATTATCTATTTTAAATATTGTTTTAAAAAAATATATAAAACCTAAAAACACTTTACGCTCAAAATTAAAAAGGTCGTAACTGTAAATTCGTTATGACTCATAAAATTTTGTATTATTAAATACACGTACGAACTTTTTATTTTCCTGACATTGATTGGTCGATATTTTCTCCAAGTAATTTATAGTTTTATAGGAGCCAGTACCGGTTAATGGACTTTGAAATAAAAAGCCTGACCTACCTTTTATGAGGCGAGAGGAAAAATAAAATATTTTTTAAAGATAAGCTTTCGTCGTAAACGTGTTTTGTTTGATAAATGGGTGTCAATTACGATCAAGTGCGGATAAAATGGTAATAAGTGGTTCTAGTTCTATTGAGGTGTATTATCAAAATTGATAATTTTTTTTTCATGATATTGAATCTCAGATTTAACGAAATCACCTACTTTGAGACTTGGTTAGGTCATGTAAGCAAATTGTAGACACACTAGTAATTTCTCCTGTATCATGGGTGCGTTTACAAACACATAAACTCACATACACTAACGAGACCCGGAACAACTATCTGTAAGCCATGCAAATATTAATTTTGAACCCGTGACATTCAGCGCAGTAGCTAATCGCTCAGCCACTGCGCCAACCGTGCTGACGAAGTAATAGGATTCTGTTTGGCATCATTTATATACCTACTGAACCCTAAAAAAGCTTATGTCGATACAGAATCGTAGCATCAATGGGTCAGTTTAGGTAGTAGTAGTAGTAGAGGTCTTTGTGAAGGAGTTCGTCCGGGGAAGTACTACCACCATCCCTATTTCTACCGCAAAGTAGCGTTGTTGTGTTCCGGTATGAAGGGTATGGGTGCCGGTGTAATTACAGGCACATGTGACATTTTAACTTTGTCTCTGGAATGGCAACGCATTTGCAAGGCCTCAGGTATTGCAGATGTTTATAGGTAGCGGTGACCACTTAACATCAGGTGGCCCGTCGGCGTATTTGCCATCCAATGACATAAAAAAAGTTATCTTCAGAGTAAACAAACATTCAATTTAGAATAGAAACACAACACAGTGATATTACGAAATATTTTAATTAAGTTAAAAGCGAGTTACCCGATACTTCAGTTCGTTGAGTTATTTATTAACTGGGCGTGGCTCCTGCGGGCGAAACATGTATGTTAGATATGAATAGGTGAGATTCCGTTTTGATAAAGGTTTTGGACTATTATTATAGCTTCTCTCCCGTTGGTCACGTGGTCGCAAGCGCGATGAGCACGGGGTCCTGGGTTCGATTCCTGGGTCGGGCAAAAAGTGTTATTGGGTTTTTCTATTACGAATTTCTCAGTAGCAGCACGGAGTTTGGAAGTTGGTGGTGTGACACCCTCGTGCTTTGGAAAGCACGTAGCGCGGTTTGTCTCGACTGTCAAAGATCTACCAATGACAATTCGTAGATCTTTGACAGTCGTTACGAATAGTCAGAAGCTAGAAATACAGACAACCAGTCTTACCAGGAGGTATCGTATTGCCCAGTAACTAGGTTGTGGAGGTCAGATAGGCAGTCGTTCCATGTAAAACACTGGTAATCAGCTGCATCCGGTTAGACTGGATGCCGACCCCAACACAGTTGGGAAAAGGCTAGGTGGATGATGTAGATGATTGTAGCTATTGTTCGCGACTTTGTTCGCGACTTCGTTCGCGTTAAAGTAATGTGTGAAATAAAACGAATTTATATGGCAGATGTGAGTGGCAACGCAGGGAGAGGACACACTAGAAGACCTACCCTGACCTTATTGGTGAGGTTCTTCAGAAAGGTCGAGTGCGCAGTACTCGTAACCGGCGTGCTTGTATGACCAGATGTATGAACGTGGACGAAATGAAAGGAGTAGTTTGTAAGGATCGATCGCGTTCTGTGGTTTCTGCCTACCCCCAGGGAAAATAGGCGTGGGTGTATGTATGTAATATAAAACAAAGTCGCTTCCCATCGTCTGCACGATTAGTTCTTTTAAACAAAGAATTTTAGTGCGCTTTTTTTTTTCAATAGATAGAGTAATTCAAGAGGAAGATATATGTATCATGTATATAGAACATCACGCTACGCCTGACAGGAGCGGAGCGTAATTGATCGATGGCAAAACCGCAGGGTATATAGATAGGGCCTGTGGACGGTGAGCAATGGGCAGCTCACCGTCCTTAAGTTTCATAACGACAGGCCGTGTCCACGTGTGTGTCGTGTTCCACGCGCGCCTCTAAGAGATGTCAGCAAATGGAAGGAGCCACTGAGGGCCGATGCCTGCCGGGGCTGCGGGGTGTTCGTAAGAGATACCGCGCCCCCGGAACGCAAAGGGCACAAGAAGGAACATGGGTGGGTTTTAGTCAGTAAAAGCCTGACAATCCCTCCCGCCCCGCCCAGGGCGGGAGAAGTTATTTGATGATTTCCCACTTCCCAAAAAAAAAAAGGGTATATAGATAGCATACCATAAAATATAGTCTATGTGACTCTGTAATAGTGTAGCTTTGTAATTGGATTAACATCGAAATTGCTGAACCGATTTTGATTGGACTTTTGTTCACTTATAGCTACTATTATAAGAAGTAACTTAGGCTACTTGCATTTTATAAAAATAATTAGGGTACCGCCCAAAAAATGTTGCCCCAAAAAATGCAATACGAAGATGAGGCCAAAGGAGTAAGTATGCAGTCGCCTCCTTCTGCGAGGCAGTAATGCTTGAGAAGGAGGCGGCGGGACGGTTGAGACAGCGGTTCTCCCGTCCCAGCCGCCGCGGTAGACGCTCCGGGCGTCGGGAGCCGCGAGACGACTCCCGGCCACCGTAGATACTGGCCTGTGGACGGTGAGCAATGGGTAGCTCACCGTCCTTACGTTGCATAACGACAGGCCGTGTCGACGGCGCGTTCGTGTTCCACGCGCGCCTCAAAGAGATGTCAGCAAAAGGAAGGGGCCACTGAGGGCCGATGCCTGCCGGGGCTGCGGGTTGTTCGCAAGAGATACCGCGCCCCCGGAACGCAAAGGGCACAAGAAGGAACATGGGTGGGTTTTAGTCAGTAAAAGTCTGACACTCCCTCCCGCCCCGCCCAGGGCGGGAGAAGTTATTTGATGATTTCCCACCCACCAAAAAAAAAAAAAAAAAAAAAAAAAAAAGGAGTAAGTAAGGATCAAAGCTGCAGTAGGTGTCGTTTTGTAGTTTCTGCCTACACCCATGGGAAAAAGGCGTGAGTTTATGTATGTAGGTAAATGTAATAGGAATATTTATTTTTGTCAGCATCCAACGTACATCTTTTATTAGTTATGACCCACATAACTGTTAATACTTTGTATTTTCTAGACCGATTCCGGCCATGGTGACTAATCTTTATTCATACTAGCCAAGTATTACTAGATATTATAGTGCACAAGTGTGTGTGCAAATACAGGTGCACTCGATCTTCCCTAACTCTCATAGTCCGATGGGACGGCAATCCGACACAACCGGGGAGAGATCAGGCGCAGGACCAACGGCTTTACGTGCTTTCTGAGACGCGGGGGTGTCACACCACCAACTTCCAAACTTCGGGCTGTTACTGAGAAATTCAACATACCATCACGCCTTTATTCCCCAAAGGGTTAGGCAGAAGTGTACCAATAATAGCGGGCGATCCTATTGCCATTAACCAGACACAAATCCTATCTCCGAACTGCTTCTGAGAAATTCCTAATGGAAAAATCTAATAACACTTTTGCCTGACCTGGGAATTGACCAAGGACGCCGCGCTCAACAACCGTGCTCGTCACCACGAGACCAACGGGGCACTTCATAAAACTGTGTATGACAGCTAAAAACTTAAAATCATAAGTTAAGGCCACGCCCACACGGAATATTAACATGTCAGCATTTAATTAATAGACAATACTAATATAATAATTAAAGATTAATAATTAAAGTGTTGTTCGTATTAAGACATCACGTTATTGTTGGCTATAAATTATGGCGTGGGCGTGATTTGTGGCCTCAAATGATAGCCTACGAATGAGAGCCGGTTAGGTCGGCTACTGTTTGAGGCTATTTTTTTTATAAAAAAAGGTTTTGATGTAGGTGCTGTTGCATGTAATTTTGTATTAGAGTAAAATAATGCGTTTCTTGTTTACGATTGCTCAAGAATTCTTGGTAGTTTCTTTTTGCCTCCGTTTTTTTTTAAGTTTTTTGCATAATTACCTGAGTAACGAGAGTTTTTTTTACGTTTGTATGTTTGAAATAGGACAAGCCCGTAGTACTATTCTCAACAGTGGAGACCGCCAGGAAAGCACCGAGGCAATTAAGTTCGACGAGTCCCGGAGAAACGATGCAACTGGCTTGGATCGGCTTCCAGTGTAACCGGATGCAGCTGTATACTAATGTATAATTACATGCCTCCACGGCTCAGTTACTGGAAAACACGATACCTCTTGCTTAAACTGGTTGTCAGACTTCCTGGCTTCTGACTATCCGTAACGACTGTCAAGAATCTACGATCAGAAAGTCTTTTACAAGAAATAAAAAAATATATATTGAATTTAGTTGCCCATAACAAAAGGTCGAATGGAAAAGAAAGGGCAAGAAACTTCGGATTTACTCTTAAAAAAAAAACGTTTCTTGAAAATTTACTTACTAAATGTAACTAAAGACTCATCGCACATCAACTAGCAGCTGGCGTTTTCACGCTGCCAGCTTGAAAAAGATTTCAAGACATTTTTTCTTACCAGCAATAGAAGCGAAGATTATATTCCGCTAAGAAACACGCAAGTCGACCAGAATAACATGAAAGGTGCCTTTTTATTCCATTTTTAATATAACAGGTTTAATAAAAGCAAACTTGCCGGCTTTGAACACAAAAGATGTTCCTAGCTTTAAGCTGCTAGGACCAGAATTTTTAAGGCCTTACAATTTGATATTCATTTGTTATTTTATCAAGTACAACATCTACATACATATTATATTAACTACCTCGTTGGCCTAGTGGTCCTAAGCGCTACTACTGCGCCAGTCTTGGGTTTGATTCGCAGGTTGAGCAAAGTGTTATTGAGTTTTTCTATGAAATTCTCAGTAGCAGTTTGGAGTTAGGATTTGTGTCAGGTTAATGGCAATAGGCTCGCCCCCTATTACATGGGACCTAAATATACCGACGAACTGTGGGTGTACACCTCTGCCTAACCCTTCGTGGAATACAGGCGTGATGGTAAGTTATGTTTTTACATATTATATTCTTCTTGTTATTCGATAAGTATTTTAATATTTCAGAGATAGGTACAATATTTATTTATTTATTTAATTATTTATCTTCTTACATATACCATTACAGGACATCCTAATGAGGTAAATGCGCCTTAACTTATTCTAACTTATAATTAATAACAATCAAAGCATTCCTTGTGAATTCACTCAGAGAACAACAGAATAAGTCCATCTCAATCGCTAAGAAGATAAATAAAGATAAAAGAAAATATAATAAAAGAAATAAAGATATAATAAATAAGAGGAGAGGATGTAGTAACAAGATAATCTTTCCAATCTTTGTTACTACATCCTCTCCTCGCTTAGATGGTTTGGTCATGTTGAGGTGATGAGTGAAAGGCAACTAAGAAAAGGATTTTATTTGGCAGAACTGAATGGCAACGCATTTAACTTTCCGAGACCCGGGGATGTCACACACCAACAACTTAAAAACTCCGGGCTGCCACTAAGAAATTTGTTATGGAAAAACCCAATAACACCTTTTGCTCGACCTGGTAATCGAACCCAGGACCGTAAGCTCAGCAGTCGCAGCAGGCTGGCGTGACGGTTAGATAGGTAAAGTAACCGGCACGAGTCGTGACCACAAACTTCAAGTTTATTTTAGGGTTCATTCTTGGCTTTTTTGGGTCGCCGATGCTGCATACCATTGACAAACCAACAGCGTGCAGCGTACGCGACCCAAAAACTCCAATAAACCCAAGAACGAACATTAAAATGAAATTGAAGTTCAATTCTTTATTTCAACTTTAAAATCTCTGAAACAGAATTATATCCGTTTTCTCAGTAGAAGCACATAAATAACTTATGCTCTAGAATGTTCCATTCAACGAAGAATGTTCCGACGAGATTTTTCCATATTTGAAGTTATGAATATTTAAGTTTGCACTTTGCTCTGATTCTGAACGTTTAGTATTGCAGACCAGCGGTTTTTAACCGACTTTAAAAAGAAGGAGGCGTATCAAAACGTCTGTATCTTTTATTTTTTTAATTGTATGTGTGTTACCCGATAACTCCGCCAATTATGAATCGATTTTCATGTTGTTTTTTTTGTTTGAAAGGTGAATTAGTCGAGAGTGTTCTTAGCTATGTTTGATGGCAATCGAATCAACGGTTTCAAAGTTATCAGCTCTTTTGTTAGCTGCGGTAGGGATTTCTATTCTTCTGTCGGGCGCTACTTATTTTTTTTGAATTTTGTGTTTTTTTTTGTTAGAAATTGAGATGAGAATTATATTAAAAAGTTTTATTAAAAAGTTAGTCAAAAAAAAATACAAAATTTTATAAGGAACACCACACACGAAAAGTCAAATAAAACGAGCGTCTACTTCACCCCTGTTAAGTTTGACTGACTGTGTATATTGACAGACGGACTGACAGTGACTCGACGACATAATGGTAGTGCGAATTAGATATAATGGTCTTAGAATCCCCTTGGACTTTCTTCCTTTGCTACCAAGTGTAGGGCTGTATGTACCTTATTATGTACTTAGTACGTAGTAATTTATTTATAAATAGATAGAACTGCCCCATTGGTCTCGTGGTGGCGAGCACGACTGTTGAGCGTGGGGTCCTGAGTTCGATTCCCAGGTCGGGCAAAAAGTGTTATTGGATTTTTCCATTACGAATTTCTCAGTAACAGCTCGGAGTTTGGAATTTGGTGGTGTGACACCTCCGTACTTCGAAAAGCACATTAAAGCCGCTGGTCCTGCGCCTGATCTCTCCCCGGTTGTGTCGGATAGCCGTCCCATTGGACTATGAGAGTTAGGAAAGAGGGAATGCACCTGTGTTTGCGCACACACCTGTGCACTATAATATCTCCTGCGTACTTGGCTAATCTAAATAAAAATTAGCCGCCGTGGCCAGAATCGGTCCAGAGAATACATTTAAAGGTATACAATGCTA
Organism: Caradrina kadenii; assembly: GCA_947462355.1. NCBI lineage: Eukaryota > Metazoa > Arthropoda > Insecta > Lepidoptera > Noctuidae > Caradrina > Caradrina kadenii. The sequence goes on along the minus strand of OX381690.1, from coordinate 10,923,072 downwards.
CCTTTTAAAGCAAAGTTGATAAATTATTCTACTGGAACCGTATATTTTAATTTAAAAAATAGGCCATGTGCTATTGCTGACTATAATCTATCTCCGTGCCAAATTTAATTTAGTTCCGTTTAGCCGTTCCGGCGTGATGCAGTAACAAACATACATCCAAACTTTCGCATCTATACAAATAAATAAAATTGAAGGGTCTGTTTGTAATTTTAAATTACAAGCTTTTCACTAATTGCATATGAAAATATATACGGTACTAACATAAAAAAATCAATTTTTAAAATTTTTGTCTGTCTGTCTGTCCGTTTGTTCCGGCTAATCTCTGAAACGGCAGGACTGATTTTGACGGGAGTTTCACTCGCGGGTAGCTGATGTTATACGAAGTAAGTTAGGCTATTTTTAGCTTTATTTTTTTCATTTACTTTAATTTTAAAATAAAGAGGGGTATGCGAAAACAAAATTGAAGCCAATAAAATAGTGAACGCGAACGAAGTCGCGGGCAATAGCTAGTTTATAATATTAATGAGATGACTCTCAATTCGTTAACGATCTTTTATTATGGGACCTAAGCGCGACTGCTACGCTAGATGTCTTGGGTTCGATTCCCAGGTCGAGCAAAAAGTTTTATTGGGTTTTGTCTATGAAATTCTCAGTAGCAGCTCGGAGTTAGGATTTGTGCCCGGTTAATGGCAATAGGCTCACCATGTTTCACCAATATATAGCTACATTATTCTTGAGCAATATAGGCTATATAACATCACGCTACGACACACGGGAGTGGAGCGGCCACCAAAGACGTATCTGAACATAGGCGAAATAAGCCACGCGGGCTAAGTCGTGGACAGTTCGCTATTAACTAATATAAGTCAAATCGAATTAAGGGGCTATCGGAACACAAGACACCGTAAAACATTCATTTTTTGTCTCATAGTCTGGCGTCTGGGTACATATTACAAACCTGAAAAAAAATTGAATTGAGTGTATTGCCAAGAATTTAATAAAAAAGACTTACCTATACATATTTCATGAAAGAATAATAGTATCATGGTAAAAAAATCGTAGAGGAGAGCATATAATTTTTCTTTGATTTAATTCTGAATAGATCTCAGAATTTTGAGCATAAACTATATAATTTTATGTAATTAAATTATAGGAAATTTCATGAACTAAAGACACACCTATAAATTATTCCACTGAGCCGTGTATTTTTTTCTAAAGAAAACTTCAAAATTACTGTTGTTTTTGTAGTTATCCGATCCAACTAACATCAAACATATCGCTATTTTGAACCTTATTTGTTACCGCGATGTGTTATTGTCTATTACCTAAACATTTGCTTACGACAGGGCCTAAGCAAGCGTGGTGATCAATGCTCATGCCTTCTCTGTATCATCATTATTCTTTGTTTCTAAAGCAATCAGTCTCTCTCGACGACACCTGCGCAATAAAGGGAGAGGGAACAGTTACGTTCATAACTCAAAACTTCTAATTTTCTAATTACCCTCATCATTCAAAGTAAATAAACTCGTAATATATAAACGTAAGAAAGTAAAATTGTTCCGCATTTAAGATTATGTAAATGGCGGCAAATTCGTGAATGTTTTGCGCACAATTTGTGAGGCACACATGTGCTTGGAGGACGTGTTGTAAATGTGTAGGGTTGTGATGATGAAATAATAGTTTCATCGATGTCGATAAAATTAGAAATAGAAATCTAATGTTTTTATGAAATCAGAGCGGTACCTGTTCTTTTTTATTAATTACTATTTTTTTTTTTGTTAAAAACAATTACATTATCTTCACGAATTCACATTCCACATATTAAACATGCCGATTGGATATTTCACATGTCGATTTTTTTTAAACGTTGTTTCGCAGTATGATGATTGTCGGACGTGGGTGTGTTTATCAACATAGGAATGAACTCACATATTACACAAATTGCCAGATTTGGAACAAATATCTGTAAGCCATACCAATATTATGTTCCGTGCATGAACCGAACCCAAGACACGCAAGGTACAGTGAAAAAACACAAAATTAAGAAAATGAAGTAACCCCCACAGTGACAGTGACAGAAGTGACAGAACACAAGTGACAGAAGATAGAAATCCCTATCACAGCTTACAAAAGAGCTGATAACTTTGAAACCGCTCATCCGATTTTCATCAAACATAGCTAAGAACAACAACAACATACCATCACGCCTGTATTCCCCGAAGGGTTAGGCAGAGGTGTACCAATGTACACCCACAGTTCGCCGGTATGTTTAGGTCCCATGTAATAGGGGGCGAGCCTATTGCCATTAACCGGGCACAAATCCTAACTCCGAGCTGCTACTGAGAATTTCATAGAAAAACCCAATAACACTTTTTGCTCGACCTGGGAATCGAACCCAAGACCTCTAGCGTAGCAGTCGCGCTTAGGACCACTAGGCTACCGAGGCAGTTAAGAACACTCCCGACTAATTCACCTTTCAAACAAAACAAAATATAAATCGGTTAATGGGTTCGGAAGCTACGATGCCACAGACACTCACACACGCACACACGGACACGTCAAACTTATAACACCCCGTCGTTTTTGTGTCGGGGGTTAATTACTCAGCCACTACGCCAACCGTGTTGTCATATTCCATTTAAAATATTAAAAACACAAAAAAAAAGCACCAGCCTATAAATACGAGCCAATAAAATATGAAATACACTTTCAATGGAAAAAAACGCCCACTGGACAAAACTCATTTAGAAAATATGAACGGAACATTTTACAAATTCATGTGCAATATGAATTCAGGTTATAACCGTCGCTGAATACAATTAATTATGTTTTATGACGTCATAACGTATCAGCCAGCTCAGGGGAAATTAGCAGAAGTTTAGAATATTACCGTGTCATCAGTTCTTCATCAATTTGGACGCGTTTTATGTGAATAATTCTCCATAACTCATGGTAATATTTAATTGCGAGAGTGGGGTTTGTTTTGTGTTTTTGTGACTTATTTTATTATTCCGTTTGTAATTGAATTTGGTGTAGAGGTAGCGTAGTCTCTGGGTAGTGGTGGTAGAATGGTGTTTTTTTTAGCATTATTTATTTATTACACACATACATAAACTCACGCCTGTTTCCCATGGGGGAAGACAGAAACCACAGAACGCCACCTGCTACGATCCTTACATACTTCTTTCACCTCGTCCACGTTCATATATCTGTTTATGTAAGCGCAGCGGTTACAAATACTGCGCACCCGACCTTTCTGAAGAACCTCACCAATAAGATCAGGGTAAGGGCGTTTGTGCACTACAAAGAATTTTAAAGTCAAAGTCAAAACATTTATGGCAATTAGATCATTTACAGCCACTTTTGAATTGTCAAGAAGTTACTCATACAAAAAGTTGAAGCTAGTTGCTCGTTCCAAAACGTAGGTCTCTATGGAGAAGAACGAGCAAGAACCTCCATGGACACTCTTTTCAAATTGGTTTTTACAAAATCTTGGTTACAATATTCTTGTTGCTTCTACATATGAAAACAATGAAGTTCCACCATCATGAAGGGAACCAAATGATCCGACCCACGCGCTACCATCAGCGAGACATTTAAGTGAGCATGACAAAACCCTCAACCACCATGCTCGTAGTGTCTAACACATAATAATAAAATAAATAAATGGCTCCATGGTACTCACATTTACAAGATTGAAATAAATGATGATAGATTATATAAAACTAAGGTTTTAAGTGAATCTATTCGACAGATGACCTGTAGTATGTAAAAAAATAGAAATAATAATAACGGTACACGTTATTAAGATCAATGAGAATACAAATAAAAAGATGGCAAGAAACATCCCCCTGTATTAATATACATATGTAAGTATTAAATTGTGAACCCGAGTGACTATGGAGCAGGACCAGCATTAAGCCAAGCATTCTTGTCATTAATATAATCTTCTAACTTATAATATGCTTGACTACATAGTGTGCGTTTGATGCAAGTTTTAAATTTTCTCTCATTTAGTTCGAGATCGATTTCTTACAATTGTCAATGAATTTCAATGAATTCTCAATGAAAGTCTATGTAAATCTGACTGCCGGACGGTAAAATTCCGTGTAGTGCACAAATGCCCTAATTCTTAGGTTTATGCGCAAATCATAATCTCATGAACCCTGATAGTTAGACAGTTGAAATTTTCACAAATGATGTATTTCTGTGCCATTATAACATTTAATTCTAAAAAACAGAATTAAATATAGCTAAGGGGGCTTCCATACAACAAACGTGATTTTTTTGCTCGTTTTTTTAGATACTGGCACTGAAGCCTTTGTGCGCGAGTCCGACTCGCGGTTGACCGGTTTTTTTCATTATAAATTGCAATAATAATAATAATAATAATAATAATAATCTGGCAACACTAGAATCAACAAGACCTGTCTGAAAATTAAAATTTTTATATTTCCCATTTTGCCCTATTTTTGGATTTTTATAGTAAAGCACAATAACTAGGATTTCCATAAAACTTTCAAATTAATAACAAAAACTACAATTACAGTGATCATGAAAAAAAAACGCAGGAAATCTATAAATTTGTAATGTGACGGCTGTCAAGGCCGTCATGAAAAGAAATCAAGTGGAAATACGGAAACAACAACAAATACAGGAATGTTGACACGAGCCAGAGCTCGAAAAAATGCACAATTGCCATCCCCGGACTCGTTGCTCAGCTCCGCCTCGCCGCCACCGGAATCCAGCCCCACTGTGAGTGCTGCCACACCGGCCACGGCAGTTGCGTCGAGCTCGAGCGACGAGTATTTCTCTCCGCTGTCGTCGCCACCACCTGCTCGTCGACGGGGAGGACGCCGGCCACCGACGTGCTTGGGATCCCGAGGCCCACTGGCTTCTGATAGGGTCCCCGCTGCCGGTGGAAGTGTGCAGCGCATGAGATGGACACAGTCTGTTAATGAGAACGTCATGCGCTCATACTTTGGGGCTACAGAGGGGGGAAGTAACCTGACTGCGTACCGTGGTCGGATGCTCTCTCTGTTTCAGGTGCTTGAGCCAGCTGTCAACGTTTCGGCACAACGACTGTCGGATCAGGTGCGGGTCATCCTGCGTAATCATATGTTGGATGACACTGTACTTGATCGCCTTCGAACCGAGATGCAAAGGAGCCATGTCATTGCTCCTTCGTCGCAGATTGTGGATGTGGCACTACCACAGACCACCTCAACACCCAGCCACGTCGATGAAGAAAGTAATGACATGGTTACTCATGTAAGTACCCAGTGCAGTGAAGAATTGAGGAGTGCTTTGGAGGGTGCGATTCGGAAGTATAAACTCATGCCGCTTGAGCACAGACCACGCTTACCTCGCTTGCCTATGCATAATAAAAATAAGGCGCTGGTGTGTGCTCTGGATTCGCAGTTATCGAATTATTTCGATGACTGTGAAGACCTTGCTGATGCGCACTCGATTCTGTACTGTGCGGCTGTTGCAGCATGTCGTGTAGCTCATGTCAAATTTCCTAATGATGACATTGCTACACGACCTAAACCAGCTGTACCAGTCTGGCAGTGCAGGATTGAGCGGCGCATTAGTGAGACCAGAGTGCTCATCGGCAAATTAATCTGCTTCAGGGAGGGCAATACTCGTCCAAGAGTGATGCGCTTTGTGAGACGGGCATTCTCGGGGACTGATATCAATCCTCGAGACTATATGTCCCAGGTCACAGAGCGCATCGATTTCCTGAAGCAGAAGGTGTATGCATGGGCAAACCGTATTCGTAGGTATAAGCGGCGAGTGGAACGATATACCCAGAATCGCAGATTCCAAAGTGATGAAAGGTGGGTTTATAGGGCTTGGGAGCGACCGGATCAAGGTGTATCTGATACGCGCCTGCCAGATGATGATGCCATGTGTTCGTTCTGGCGTAGCATCTGGTCGGTGCCTGTCAGCCACGCTGAAGGTGATTGGACTCGGGATGTTGAGCGAGCGTGCGAGTCAATACCAGAAATGGGGGCAATTACCATTAGCCCCCAAGATGTAGCTCGTGCGGTCCGTCCATTGCCTAATTGGAAATCTCCTGGACCGGACGGGCTGCATAACTTCTGGATAAAATGGTTCAGAGGATCACACGTTTGCTTGGCATCCCGATTCCAGTCAGCCTTGGAATCTGGTTCGCTACCCCAGTTCCTAACGACAGGAATAACCCACCTGCTCCACAAATCGGGTAGTACTGCGGAACCTAAAAATTATAGACCGATCACATGTCTTCCGACGGTCTATAAGGTTCTTACATCCATTTTGAGAGAAAAAATTAACAAACATATAGAAAATAATGCCATCATGTCTCCCTCTCAGAATGGATGTAGGATTGGGTCCCGTGGTACTAAGGAGCTGCTCCTAATTGACATTGTTATTAGCCAACAAGTTCGCCGATCCCGAAAGGATCTGTCGACATGTTGGATAGACTACAAGAAGGCCTATGACTCTGTACCACATACATGGCTAATGAGGGTGCTAGAGTTGTATAAGATTGATGCAACTCTACGCGCCTTCCTGATGTCGTGTATGGGGCAGTGGAGAACGGTCCTTCGCTATCCGGGATGTAGACAAATCCAGAGGATAAGCGAACCGATAAGGATTGAGCGAGGTATATTCCAGGGCGATAGTTTGAGTCCGCTTTGGTTCTGCTTAGCCTTGAATCCTCTAAGCACACTGCTGGAGGATTCAGGTCTGGGCTATCGGTTGAAAAGAGGAGGTCAGGTAATATCTCACCTTCTTTACATGGATGACCTGAAACTCTTTGCCCCCAACCGGTTGCGACTGATGGAGTTACTGAAGGTAACAGAAACTTTCAGTAGCGCCATCAGGATGGAATTTGGTGTGGACAAGTGTGCGGTCATGCATGTCAAGCGAGGGGAGATTGTGGAGTCTGAGGGAGTTCAGCTCTCAGACTCCATAAACCTTAGATCCCTTTCTTCAACTGAGACCTATAAGTATTTGGGTATGTCGGAAGCGTTGGGCATCAATACTGTTGACGTGAAACAATCGTTGAGGGAGCGCTTCTTTGGCCGCCTGAAAAAAGTATTTAATAGTCTTTTATCAGGTGGAAATAGGGTGCGCGCCTTCAACGGGTGGGTCATGCCGGTTTTGATGTACTCTTTCGGCATACTGAAATGGACTCAAACGGAACTTGACGCCCTGGATAGAAGGGTCCGTACATTGTTGACGGCATATCGGATGCATCACCCACGGTCATCGGTGATGAGATTGTATATTCCGCGGAAGTGTGGAGGTCGTGGCTTCCTAAATGCTAAGACTCTCCACAACCGCGAGATATGCAATCTCAGGGAATTTTTCCTCGAAGCCGACGTGGGGATGCACCGAGATGTGGTGGCAGTGGATAAGGGCCTCACCCCGCTCTCCTTGGCTAAAGAGAACTGGCGCAAACCAGTAGTACTTGAGGCTAAAGATCGTGAGGAGGTATGGCAGAGTAAGGAGCTTCACGGACGCTTTTTCCGGGCCTTGCATGGGCCCGATGTAGATCTCTTAGCGTCCGTATCCTGGCTTCGCTTCGGTGACCTATTTGGGGAAACCGAGGGTTTTGTCTGTGCAATTATGGATGAAGTTATTATGACGAATAACTACCGGAGATTTATTGTGAAGGATGGCACGGTTGACATTTGTCGGGCATGCCACCGGCCGGGCGAATCAATCCGTCACATCATCTCTGGATGTTCTCGTCTAGCTAACGAAGAGTACTTGCATAGGCACAACCTTGTGGCCAGGATTATCCATCAGCAACTTGCTCTAAAATACCGCCTTGTGGAATCGGAGGTACCATACTACAGGTATGTGCCCGACCCAGTTCTCGAAAATAGCAATGTCACATTGTACTGGGACCGATCCATCATCACTGATAGGACTATTGTAGCCAATAAACCTGATATAGTGGTGGTGGATCGCTTGGAGAAGCGCGCAATGATCGTTGACATAGCAGTCCCACATGACGTGAACCTCGTGAAGGCCGAGAATGACAAGAAAATCAAGTATCTAGACTTGGCTCGCGAGGTTGTCGACATGTGGGATGTGGACTCAGCGATCATTGTGCCGATTGTTGTTACAGCCAATGGCTTAATTGCCAAGAGCCTCGACCAACATCTAAGGAGGCTCACGTTAGGCAGCTGGATCAAGGGCTTGATTCAGAAAGCGGTACTCCTAGACACGGCGCGTATTGTTAGGAGATTCCTTTCTCAGGAGCCCTGACCGCCGGTGGCTTGGACCCTGTTCCCGTCGCCGGTGGGCTACTATTTTTTATATTTTTAAATGTTTTTACTTTTATAACAATATTTAAAAATGTAATTTATATGTATATAGTAATGAATAAATGAGAATAATAATAATAATTATTTATTTGTCGCAAAAACATAGGTTACATTTAAGCAAATATACTGAACAATTTACAATTTTCTTAATTATGTGGTGAAGGCATCTGTGTCTGAAATAGATAAATAATATCTGTATCTCAGACATCAGCGCTCTTCCTTTAAATGATCATTACAGTCCAAGCTTAAAGAATAAGCTAATGACTATTGCCTACTCTGTTCCTAATGTTATTATAACTTTTTTTCCACTGCTTAAATTATTCAAACACTCTTAGTAATATAACAAACTTGAATAGATAAGTCTGAATAAAAAAAACCTTTAATTATTTTCGTCTAGACTGAACTTTATCTTTTCGATTTACTGATGTCGTTATGAAAGACGAATTAAGTTTTTTTTTTTTCTTAGTTCTGTATCGGGCTGGTACCAATGTGACTTTCTGTAATAATAACACCATCACGCCTGTATTCCCCGAAGGGTTAGGCAAAGGTCTACCAGTATACACCCACAGTTCGTCGGTATGTTAAGGTCCCATGTAATAGGGGGCGAGTCTTTTGTCATTAATCGGGCACAAATCCTAACTCCGAGCTGCTACTGAGAATTTCATAGAAAAACCCAATAACACTTTGCTCGACCTGGGAATCGAACCCAAGACCTGTAGCGTAGCAGTCGCGCTTAGGACCACTAGGCTAATGAGGTAGTTTAGTTTTTTTTTTAAATAATGATTGTATGTTTTAATTTTCTTTTGGACATCACTGACATCGGTGAAGGAAAACATCCTATGGCAACATCATCATCTGCTTAGCCTTCTCCCAACTGTGTTGGGGTCGGTTTCCAGACCAATCGGATGCAACTGAATGCCAGTGTTTTACATGGAGCGACTGCCTATCTGACTTCTACAACCCAGTTACTGGGCAACACGATACCTCTTGGTTAGTCTGGTTGTCAGACTTCCTGGCTTCTGACTATCCGTAACGACTATCAAAGATCTACGAAAGACAGCCGGGACCAACGGCTGTACGTGCTTTCCTAGCCACGGGGGTGTCACACCACCAACTTCCAAAAAATGGTATTGGGTTTTTCTATGAAATTCTCAGTAGCAGCCGTAGCAGATATGTGCCCGGTTAATGGCAATAGGCTCACCCCTATTACATGTGACCTAAACATACCGGCGAACTGTGGGTGTACATTGTTACACCTGTGCCTAACCCTTCGGGGAATACAGGCGTGACGGTATGTTAACCTTGAAAACGACATACCTATAAGTACCAACATTGCCAGACGTCTTAATTTTGGAATTATCATCTTTTATCCTATCTTATATTTATCAAAAACTTTATCAAAATTAATTATCAACCATTCAATAACTCATTATGATATGCATAAAATTCGTAGCTAATAGAGATAAAATTAATTCAACTATTCGTTTTTATCGATACGATAACATCACTACAGCACGTGACACAGTGGGAACGTGCCCCGACATTGTACAAAAGTGTGATCTGCAGCCTGAATAGTGCTACTTTGTACAATACAATTTTAAAAGTCATTTTATTCTCGTGTTTCGTAACATAAATGTGTGATTTGAAGATGTTACTGGCCGGTTTTTTTTTTTTTTAGAATCTTCGTCAAGCGTTGTGAAGTCAAATCATTTATTTCAATGATGTCATCTTTTTATTTTCATGTCGATTGACTCAAAAAAGTAGTCCGACCAGTATTGAGCACTCTGTATTCACACCTACAGCCACATTATGACTGTAATACATTATCTTGACGTATCATTTTATAAATAACTTTCACAAAATATTGTACTTTCAGAAAATGCAAACTAGATTCAATACGCTTGCTTTGCATGGTCTTATTAATTTCAATAATTTAACTTTGACATCAACATCATAAACAAAATAAATCACAAGTAATCTTCCTCGGTAGCCTAGTGGTCCTAAGCGCGATTGCTGTGCTTATAGGTCTTGGGTTCGATTTCCAGGTCAAGCAAAAAGTGTCATTGGGTTTTTCAACTAAATTCTCAGTAGCAGCTCGGAGTTAGGATTTGTGCCCGGTTAATGGCTATAGGCTCGCCCCCTATTACATTGGTACACCTCTGCCTAACCCTTCGGGGAATATAGGCGCGATAGTATGCAATCTTTCATTCTCAAAAAATTTAATCAAGCAACATGTTGGACGGAGTTCACCAACATGTTTATTAACACCATCTTGTTTGTCTCAATAATGTAAACTAACTTTACTGGGGTGAAGATAAACCAAGTTATAACGAGTCCGGTCTTATGACCATAACTAAGTTGGGACTAGGGTTACAGAAGTTGGGGAAATGGACAGTATGGAGTGTAGCTATGGTTTAAGTGTCGAGTTTTATTCTGAGTATCCGCATAATTATGTAGGAATCGATACTAAGTCTGTATGTCAAATGTGACGTGTGTGTGACTGCCTCGATAGCCTAGTGGTCCTAAGCGCGACTGCTACACTGGAGGTCTTGGGTTTGATTCCCAGTTCAAGCATTGTTATTATGTTTTTCTATGAAATTCTCAGTAGCAGTTCGGAGTTAGGATTTGTGGCCGGTTAACGGCAATAGGCTCGCCTCCTATTACGTGGGACCTAAAGATACCAACGAACTGTGGGTGTACATAATGCACACCACTGTCTATTCCTTCGGAGAATGATCTCCGAAACGGCTGGACTGATTTTAATAAGACTTTCATTGGTATATAGCTGATGTTTTAAGGAGTAACTTAGAATAAGAATGTGGTTTAGATTTCCGTTCCGAGCACAAAAAAAACCCGCGGATAACCGTTCACGTAGGCGAAGACGCGAGCATGAACTAGTGCTATTATAAATGAAGTAAAGGTTGACATAACTATCTTACAAAGTCATTTATAATGTATGTCTAGAGCTGTGAAGTATCGTGACAATCTTATCTGATAACATTATAATTGGGCCATTAGATATGCGATCAAGATCCACCATGGAATTTAAACTAATCAGAATATTTTGCCAAATGATAACATAGTAAGAAAGAAAGAAAAACCATTTATTCATGCGAAAGTGACGCACATAACATAAAAAATAGGTTGACTCGTAGAAAATGCCAAAGGCATTAAATCCGCCTTTGTACAGTGCATATTTTACATTATGGGCAAAAAAATTTAATAAATAAATAGAAATAAATATAAATGTTGTGTCCTCAAGTCCAAGACAAAAAAGTAGGTGTAAAATAAGAATAATAATATTGTCCTAGACAGAAATAATTATGCGCCACTACCGCGCAAAACAACTGTCGCTCAGCATTCAGTGAACGATGGCACGAAACCACGGCGTCCATTTTCAGCATAAGCCGGGTAGTCGGTAGTCAAAATCAGTCTCTGAAAAAGTAAAAATCAACATAACATACCATTACGCCTGTATTCCTCGAAAGGTTAGGCAGAGGTGTACCAATGTACACCCACAGTTCGCCGGTATGTTTAGGCCCCATGTAATAGGGAGCGAGCCTATTGCCATTGACCGGGCACAAATCCTAACTCCGAGCTGCTGCTGAGAATTTCATAGAAACAAACGAATAACACTTTCCTCGACCTGGGAATCGAACGCAAGACCTCTAGCGTAGTAGTCGCGCTTAGGAACCACTAGGCTAACGAGGCAGTAAAAATCAAATTATTTTATAACTTATTACGGCATAGGTACAACAAAATTTTATGCTTTTCCAGACTTTAATATTTATCTCTGTGCTAAATTTCACCCGATCGGTACAGCCGTTCTGGCGTGATTGAGTAAAAGTTTTGATAGATAGATATCTATCAAAACTTTAGCATTTTAATAGTAGAGAAGTATTAATATAAATAAAGTTCGCTCGGTAGCCTAGTGGTCCTAAGCGCGACTGCTACGCTAGAGGTCTTGGGTTCGATTCCCAGGTCGAGCACAAAGTGTTATTGGGTTTTTCTATGAAATTCTCAGTAGCAGCTCGGAGTTAGGATTTGTGCCCGGTTAATGGCAATATGCTCGCCCCCTATTACATGGGACCTAAACATACCGGCGAACTGTGGGTGTACATTGTTACACCTCTGCCTAACCCTTCGGGGAATACAGGCGTGATGGTATATATATTTTTTTTAAGTTCAAAATACCTAATTTGAAGCAAAGGTACATAGAAACTTACATTAATGGGTACATTTCAGATTTGTGAGACATAAACGAACTAACCTAACGGCTAGCCCTCAAACTTCGCGGCTCCACACGGAGCCATCACATAACGCGTCCAGTCAAACTCCTGCGCATCTGATCAACGTCAGTTTGAATTAAGAACACAATCGTTGACATGACAATGTAACGGACGCATCAGTTTAATATGTAGATGCGCATGAGTGCATTTGATTTAACTGACGTAAAGTATGATAATTCACGCTCGATTGTCTATGAGATAACGTTTTTAGCTATGGTCAGGTGTAATGGTCACAGGAAAAAGAAAAAAGATCTGGCCAAGTGCGAGTCGCAATCGTACACGAATGGTTCCCCATTCCATCGTATTATATTTTATACTCTTTATGCAAAAGTTAAGTAAACCAAAACCAATAGAATCCTATTTTGAGGACACTATTCACTTTTTAATTTTTAACTTTGTTAATTTTTATTAATTGTTAATAAAGCCTCCACAGCATAGTGGTTCTAAGCACGACTGGTACGCTAGAGGTCTTGGGTTCGATTCCCATGTCGAGCAAAAACTGTTTTGGGTTTTTCTATGAAAATCTCAGCAGCAGCTCGGAGCTAAGATTTATGCCCGGCTAATGGCAATAGGCTCACTACCTATTTTATAGGACCTAAACATTACCGTTGAACTGTGGGTGTACAGGATACCTCAGCCTAACCCTTAGAGGAATACAGGCGTGATGGTATGTGTGTGTATGTATCTGATAAACTAGGCATGACCTGAGCTACTGAAAGTAGAAACATTCGATTTGTTCGCAACTTCATCTATTCACATGAATGTCTCGAATTAAAACATTCATGTCGTGGGCACATTTGACGCAGTAGCTGAGCGATCGGCTGCCAAGCTGCGTGTCGCGGGTTAAATTCCCGCACGGATCAAATATTTGTATGACATTCAGATAGTTGTTTCGGGTCTGGCTGTTTGTGTATGTTAGTTCATATGTTTGTAAACGCACCCACGACACAGGAGAAATTTCAAGTGGGGGCAAAGTTTTTTTATTGGTTATATAACATCATTCTACGACCAACGGGAGCGGAGCAGTAACCAAAGACTGAACGGGCGTGAAGAATAAACACGGGCGAAGTCATGGGCAGAAGATAGTATATTAATTAAGTGTAACTATAAAGGACAATTTCAGTCTATACCTACACTTCTGCTAACCTCACTTACAATACATCAAGTTCAGTTTACGTTACCCAGAAATATTGCTCATTTGCCGGAATCACACTTAACTTTAACACATTCTTCATTATTAAACATGAAAATTACGACACGTAAATACGGCTCCCGGCCCGGCCGTAAACGTAAACGAAACGTAAACCGTAATCGTGCCAGTTACGTTTACGCGCGCGTTTACGAGCGCTTACGCGGAGTGTGAAAGTTGATCCGTTTTAATGTGAGTTAAAAAGCTTGAAGGGAGTAATTTTTACGTCTGTTTGAGTTCGTGAGCTGAATTGAGTTTCATCCTGCCAAATCAAGCCAACCCATCAACATACAACCCATTCCTGTGAAAAGCATGAACTCTTTAAAGCGCAAATGAGGTGCATTATGTCCATATGTAATCTAAATTCAACAGAAAGTTGTAAATGGCATTTTATTTCACTCAAAATTTTAACTTTACCTTGCCTTTACATATACCAGACCGCATTGTTTGTAAAGAAAAACGGTGATTTATTTAAAAAAAGCCTCAGAACAACGAAACGGTTCTGTAAGACCCATGTATCGCCATGAAATACGCCTGAGAAGATCAAAAACTGCCCTTATGCACAAGAGTGTACTCTGCATGGCTCCGATTTTTTTTAATAAGTTACCAAATGACATAAATGATTTAAACTTGACCCAATTTAATCGAAAATTAAATAAATTCATACCATCATCAATATGGCAATGGCAATAGGCTCGCCCCCTATTACATGGGACCTAAACATACCGGCGAACTGTGGGTGTACATTGGTACACCTCTGCCTTGCCCCTCGGGGAATACAGGCGGACTAAAACCCAACCGTGTTCCTCCTAATGCTATTTGCGTTCCAGGGCCGCGGTGACTAATTCTGCAACACTGTCAGTATTGGTACCTGCCCTACGCTTCGAAAAAATGATAAAGGATTTTGTTAAAAAAAAAATTGTTCAAATACACAGTTATCATTCCCACACACATTTTCCGCATTGAACGTTCCAAAACAAATGAGCAAGTACAGTCGGACACATAAATATCTCTCGATATAGTCTACACATATATTGCTTTACGTCGCGCGTTCATACTCTTCGCTTGGCAATAGATTCAGCTGATACCTATCTAACTGTTGGCGTTAAATCTCCACGGGTCGTGTTTGTGTGGACGACTGTACGTTTTGATTTCTTTGAGTTTACTAGGTTTAAAGGGAAGAGATATGTTTTATCTTTTTGTGAAGAAAAATACAAGTTAAAGAATCTTTTTTTTTTTTTTTAATCTTGCCCGACACTAGGAATTTCTCCTGTTTCGTGGGTGCGTTTACAAACATATAAACTCACATACACAAATAACCAGACCCGGAGCAACTCTGTAGATCATACAAGTATTTGTTCCGTGCGAGAATCGAACCCGCAACGCGCAGCACAGCAGCCAACCGCTTAGCCATTGCGACAACCGTGCGGTTAAGAAACGTTTGCGATGGTGTTTATCAGTTTGACATTAATTATACTGATTCGACATTATTGTGAGAAAGTACACAAAAAGAAATGTACGAATCTGACATAATTACGAGGAATCGATGCGAACAAAATATTGTTGTTATATTTAACTAGCTTCAATAGTGTTTTCTTCACCCGCGTTAAATTATTTTCTTGGTTACTGCTCCACACCCGTGTGTCGTAGCGTGATGCGAGTACTGTATAGTTTATACTATTGCTCATGAATCTGGTTATCATATACCAGAGATTAGGGGTGTCTAAACACCATCACGCTTGTATTCCCCGAAGGGTTAGGTAGAGGTGTAACAATGTACACCCACAGTTCGCCGGTATATTTAGGTCCCATCCTATTGACATTAACCGGACACAAATCCTAACTTCGAGTTGCTACTGAGAATTTCATAGAAAAACCCACTAACACTTTTTGCTCGACCTGGGAATCGAACCCAGGACCTCTAGCGTAGCTGTCGCGCTTAGGACCACTAGGCTACCGACACACATAAACAAAAAAGTTCTTCTGCTTCATTATACATAGTATAGGTAACTTTGAGCCTAACAATTTTAAAGTCTGCCATTTGAATATGTGTTATGGTCTATTCTCAAAAAAAATTAAGAAATTGTTTTTGGTCGTCCAAAGACGTGTTCGCAATCTTCGTTCTTCGTGACATAGACAGTAGCCATTTCAGACATTTTTTTTGTTCAATTAGAAATAGGCATAGACATAGACTCTAGCGTAACTGCCTCGTTGGCCTAGTGGTCCTAAGCGCGACTGCTACGCTAAGGGTCTTGGGTTCGATTCCCAGGTCGAGCAAAAAGTGCTGTTGGGTTTTTCTATGAAAATCTCAGTAGCAGCTCGGAGTTAGGATTTGTGCCCGGTTAATGACAATAGGCTCGCCCCGTATTATATGGGACCAAAAACATACCGGCGAACTGTGGGTGTACATTAGTACACTTCTGCCTAACCCTTCGGGGCATACTTACAAGCGTGATGGTGTGTGTGTCTAGCCTAGGTCAAAGGTGACAAAGACAAAGTCTACGATGGAGTGATCTTACCCATTAAAAACCTGTTCACTCTAACTTAAAAGAGATTTTAGTTTTTACTTTTATTTTTTTACAGATTAGGGTTGAATGCGCTCGGAAAAACAGACGCAGGTAGAGAGACAAAGGAAAAGCAATGAGCATTATCTTTGGCGGATACAAGACTTACTTAATTCAAAATGTAGTGCCAATGTTGATACGTCTCATTCAGATAAAGTTATCTTAAAGGAGAGAGTTATCGATACGACTTTGATATGGGTATAATGTACTTAACGTATGTACCTATAGATACATTGCATATTAAACCTAATGTGTACAGAAATTAGGTTTAAATGCTGCTAGTCTTTGGCGCTTGTTCTAGACGACAGATGATTTTTTTGTTGCCATATTTTTTTGTTTTTAGTAAATTTTATACATACCATCACGCCCGTATTCCCCGAAGGATTAGGCAGAGGTGTAACAATGTACACCTATAGTTCGCCGGTAAGTTTAGGTCCCATGTAATAGGAGGCGAGCCTATTGCCATTAACCGGGCACAAATCCTAACTCCGAGCTGCTACTGAGAATTTCATAAAAAAACCCAATAACACTTTTTGTTCGACCTGGGAATCGAACCCAAGACCTCTAGCATAGCAGTCACGCTAAGGACCACTAGGCTACCGAGGCAGTTAAGTAAATTTTATGAGAATGTTTTTGTTTTTTTAGGGATTTGTACCCGAAAAGAAATTCCGGTGCCAACAGGATCTTACTAATTACCGTAAAACGGGATGAATAGCAACACACTGGGTAAGTCAAATCGAATCTTTAAACGGTATTTCAGTGTCAAAATAATATAATTAGTTGCCAAAAATCACTCAATTCTTTTTTATTAAATTATCGATTTAGTGTTCTTTTTAGCAACAAACTATAAATAATCTAATTTGAAAACCTTGTTCCGATTCACCTCGTGTATTGCTATTCATCCCGTTTGACCGTAATTATTACTGTCTATCAGTTTTTCTGTCAGCGGGCTGCATCTCGTAAAGTATTGCCCCTATTATAACAACAAATAATAAAAAAAACAAAATGGCGAATTTCACAACAAAATGGTCAGCACGCAAATTAAAAAAATAACGGTAATTATTTTTCTCAATCCTATTCTATAGCTTACAATTCTATTCTTATTAATCCAAAAACAAAACAAAATCTAATCGCTAAACATTCCATTCCATAAATTTATTCGCCAAAAATATAAATGGCCACGTAATTAAAAAAAAAGCATTTTCAACCGTCCAACGACGGATTCAAAATTGGAAGCCATAAAGGCGGGAACCGACCGGATGTTGGACGCTCGGCTCCATCAGATCCGTATCACGCGACAGACTCCCGCCAACGGATTCATTTCCGGTCGACCGTTGCATTTTGAATTTTAGAACTCAATTTTGAACGAAAATAGGTCAGTAATACGATTTCAAGATGTCGCGATAGTTCTTTCTACTTTGTAGGTATGTTTGGCATGTTCCTATTAGGTAGGTTTCAATTGATTTTTACCACCATCACGCGTGTATTCCCCGAAGGGTTAGGCAGAGGTGTAACAATGTACACCCACAGTTCGCCGGTATGTTTAGGTACAATGTAATAGGGGGCAAGCCTATTGCCATTAACCGGACACAAATCCTAACTCCGAGCTGCTATTGAGAATTTCATAGAAAATCTCAAAAACACTTTTTGCTCGACTTGGGAATCGAACACAAGACATCTAGCTTAGCAGTCGCGCTTAAGACCACTAGGCTACCGAAGCAGAGGCGAACTGTAGGTGTACATTGTTACACCTCTGCCTAATCCTTCGGAGAATACAGGCGTGATGGTATGTTATTGCATAAAAATCGGTTCAGCCGTTTCGGAGGATTATGGTTACTAACATTGTGACACGAGAATTTTATATATAAGAAGATTATAAAGCTGAAGAGTTTGTTTAAACTCTAGAACTAGAAATTGAATTGGAAAAAATCTTTGTGGGTATGACAGCCAGATTCTCGAGGCTGTTTAACATCACGCTACGACTTACAAGGGGGAAGTAGTAACCATAGACGCAACTGAACTCGACTGAAACCGCGGAGTATAACTAGAATCATTTTGTAGCTGAAGTTCGTTATGGCTAAGAACAACATCGTGAGGAAACCTGGACTTATGATCAATTTATGTCTTACATTAATGACCATACTGCCTTTAGCAAGGGTGGTGATCAAAACTGCAATCTCTGTATGAGAAGAAGCCTTTGCCCTGTAATGGGAGAATAACAGGCAGGCATTATTATTTATTTTTATTAACAAAAGATTACCTAAAATATTGCTGCCTATATTTTCCCAATAACATGTTCAAAATGCAATATTTTTGCGTTAAAATAAAAACACCTCTATATCCTAATAGGGAGGGACAAAACAGACACGTATTGTGTTCGACATGAATTCCATATATAAATTCTTTACTTACACTAAGTGCATCACTATTAAGCTACGAAGAAATTTGATTACCGTTGTCTGCTAGGCTTTTCTGTCGACTACAGGGGACAGACAAGAGGGTGTTGGGAGGTACAAAAATGAAGGAATGCCCAAAGTTTGTGGAGATGGATGGATGGATCTTTGTTATTCTAATACGTCAAATTTCACTCGATAATAATTATGTATGTCAAATTTGACGCAAGCTAGTCCTACTAATGTTATAAATGCGAAAGCTTGTGTAGATGTATGGATGTTTGATACTCAACACGCCAGAAAGATCTGGATGAAATTTGACACAGTGATAGGATATCATCTGGAATAGCACAAAATCTCCTTTTTATTCTGGGAAAAGGGACGGTTCGCTTGGGATAATTATTTAAGTTTGACACGGAGAAAGTCGCGATCAGAAGCTAGTGAGTTAATATCGTTGCTTTTAAGAAAAGAAAGGAATATAGTTTGTCTTTTGTAAGAATATTTCAGTCACAGCGACCAATTTCAATGAGGACAAACCAAATACGCGAATGAAATTGCAGTGCACAAGTGAATGCGCAAACCAAGTTGCACTGTTGTCTTTTTTCCGTTTTTCTGCCTCCACGAATGATACTTATCAATATTTTTGAGCCGTTTGGGGTGGAAACCCTCGGGCCGTAGGGTCCCTGTGCCCATAGCCTTTTTACGGATTTATCTATATGATTGTCTAAGTCAAAGTCAAAACACATAACATAACATACCATCACGCCTGTATTCCCCGAAGGGTTAGGCAGAGGTGTAATAATGTATACCCACAGTTCGCCGGTATGTTTAGGTCCCATGTAATAGGGGGCGAGCCTATTGCCATTAACCGAGCACAAATCCTAACTCCGAGCTGCCACTGAGAAATTCATAGGAAAACCCAATAACGCTTTTTGCTCGCCCTGGGAATCGAACCCAAGACCTCTAGCGTAGCAGACGCGCTTAGGACCACTAGGCTACCGAGGCAGTTAAAAGTCAAAACATTTATTTAAATTAAACCATTTACGGGCACTTTTGAATTGTCAAGAAGTTTAGTTTATCAAGAAGGTTAGTTTAGATTGGTTGACGCTTCCCGCGACCCAAATACTGGCTTTTACCTTGGCCAGAGGTTAAGCATTGCCACCCAACGTGGCAATGCCGCCAGTCTTTTGGGCACTTTTCCGGTTGACGGCGATTTTTTGATGCCATTTAATTTTAGTTTCTTTTTTGTTATTATTAAGGTTTTTTTTTCTAATTTTATTGCTGTAAATTTTTAACCTAATTTTTTTTCAATAAACCATACTTATAGGTACTAGGGTGGGTAATACATAGGTATAGCGGATTGAACTTCTATATTTTTTTCAGTAAGATAGTAGTTGCCCTATCTTTGTACCGAGTAGTATTTTTACTTGAGACACCATCATAGGAAATTTAATGCGGCGCTGTCCGTCTCAGTGAGCGTTACCCCTTAGTGGTATATTGGCAGTAATCGTAGAGCACAATAATAGAAGAAAATAATTTAGGTAGGTAGGTAACAGGTTTATACTGGCGAACTGTGGGTGTACAGGTACACCTCTGCCTAACCCTTCGGGGAGTGCAGGCGTGATGGTATGTTGTGTAACAGGTTTAGCAGTAGTAGAGGCTTTACGTGCTTTCCGCGGCACTGGGGTGTCATACCACCAACTTCCAATCTCCGGGCTGTTACTGAGAAATTCCTAATTGCAAAACCCAATAACACTTTTTGCCCGACCTAGAAATCGAACCCAGGACCCCAAGTTCCACAGTCGCGCTTGCTACCACGAGACCAACGGGGCAGTTACTTTGTACTTAACAGTAACTTTGTATACAAACAACGAACGGTTACAATAACGAACCGTTAACAGTCAGTTTCAATTTATGTGCGCATGTTATCAACTCATTATTTTGCGGCGAAAATGGCAGTATATCCCGGCAACTGAAAGGTCATAATTTTATTGTTATGAATATTTTTGTGCTGTTTTCAGTGTGGAGGTTGAAATTGGGGAAAAAGAAATGTTAAATGCCTAAAAGTTAGTATGTGATATCCTAATAATATTATAAATAAAAAGCGAAAGTTTGTGAGGATGGATGGTTGGATGTTTGTTACTCTTTCACGCTTAAACGGCTGAACCGATCTGGATCAAATTTGGCAGTGAGGTAGACTGTAGTGTGAAATAACATATAGGATACTTTTTATTACGGAAAATGATACGGATCCCTTGAGATATTCGGTATAATTATTAAATTTGACGCGGACGGAGTTGCGGGCAGAAGCTAGCTACTTATACTAAAGCAAAGTTCCGATGGAAACTTATCAGAATGAAATAATTGTACTGATAGGCACATGATGTTGATGATTGTATATGATTATTAAACAGTAGTACATACATACATACCATCAAGCCTGTATTCCCTGAAGGGTTAGGCAGAGGTGTACCAATGTACAACCACGGTTCACCGGTATGTTTAAGTCCCATGTAATAGAAGGCGAGCCTATTGCCATTAACCGGGCATAAATCCTAAATCTGAGCTGCTGGTGAGAATTCCATAGAAAAACACGTTTGCTCGACCTGGGAATCGAACCCAAGACCTCTAGCGTAGCAGTTGCACTTAAGACCACTAGGCTACCGAGGCAGTTATTCTACTTTAGTTAGTTATTGGCAGTTAACAATAGTATAATAAATAAAACGTAAAGCCGTTGGTCCCGGCTGTCATTCGTAGATCTTTGACAGTCGTTGCGGATAGTCAGAAGCCAGAAACCACCACTCTGACAACCAGTCTAACTAAGACGTATCGTGTTGCCCACTAACTGGGTTGCGGAAGTCAGATAGGAAGTCGCTCCATGTAAAACACTGGTACATCGGATACATCTAAATCCGGTTAGACTGGAAGCTGACCCCAACATAGTTGGGAAAACGCAAGCAGATGATGATGACAATAGTTTAAAAGCTAAATATAATAAGGTAGAAGTGTACTTGAGCTCCGTGCAGAAGCGGTGCAAACATCATTATCAGGATCCCAAGGTCTTTTTTGTCGATGGTACATCCTTATGGACTGCCTCCGCCTCAGCAAAGGCGGATCGGCGGGTCGAATTCCTACCGCCTAAAACCCCATGGTGTTCCTCCAACTACCTTTGGCCGCGACATGGAGTCCGCTCTAAGCATTATTCCGTGACCCCCAGAATCAACATCATTCATCATTAGCCACACGACGCCCATTGCTGGACATAGGGTTCTCCTAAAGAGAGCCACAATGACAATATTAGTCGGTTATTATTGCTTGGTTAACTGCCTCGTTGGCCTAGTGGTCCTAAGCACGACTGCTACGCTAGAGGTTATGGGTTCGATTCCCAGGTTGAGCAAAAATGTTATTGGGTTTTTCTATGAAATTCTGAGTAGCAAGTCGGAGTTAAGATTTGTGCCCGGTGAATGGAAATAGGCTCGCCCCCTATTACATGGGACCTAAATATACCGGCGAACTGTGGGTGTACGTTGATACACCTCTGCCTAACCCTTCGGGGAATCAAGGCGTGATGGTATATTATAAAAAAAACGTCCAGCAGTGGACATCTTACGGCTGATAATTACGATGATGATGATCATGATTTTAAAAAAAAACTGCTATTACATACAAAAGTATAACACCTACCAGATCAAAATGTATGAAACAATAGTTAGTACAGTACCCAGCACTAGTCGTGAGCACAAACTTCAAGTAAATTTTTGGCTTTTTGGGTCGCCGAAGATTCACACGGTTGTCTGTCGGACCAATGGTATGTAGCGTCGTGGGGAAAAATCCCAAAAATAAACTTAAAGTTTGTGCTCACGACTCGCGCCGGTGACTATACCGATGCAATATTACAGTTAACATGAGCTAAATACAATACAATGTTTTCTCCCATGTTTTGAACATAGATCTTAAAGTCGATAACATAGGTTCTACGTGAACTAAAACATTGTACGATGCCGCATAAGAATGCGTTTAATATTTTCCTATAGCGATACACCATGCGGGCACACTGTCCCATTTTAGGGATGAGAGCGATCGATATTTTAGGAGGTCGATAATTAAAAGTGTTCAACTCGATAAAGATTCTTATGAAACGAATAACGGAAACACAAGATTAATCAATGATTATACCTTTAACAAAAAAAAAAGAGAAACTTTTAGGTTTGATTCTGCTGAAAATTATATTATATATTATAATTATATTATTTAGCTGCGTTATACTAGACTGGGAACCAATCCCAATATAGTTAGGAAAAGGATTGGTTGATAATGATTGGTTCGTATAGCCTTTTTGGGAGTATTGATACCTTTTATATTGCAGATTTATTAATCATGCATGAATTTTACCACATCTTTGGACAACTTTTTTGTGAGCCTTATCCTATATTTTGCATTAAATTACACTACAGTAATTAAAAAAATAGGACGAAGGAGATGGGCGAGGCGAGAGAAGTATATAAGGTTCAGGTGGCGTTCTGCGGTTTCTGCCTACCCCCATTAGAAAAAGGCGTGAGTTTATGTATGTATATGTATGCACGAAGGAGTTCAGTATTTACAGCATAGGGAATCCTAGTGTCGAGACTAGTCCTATTTTTATACTGTGTTTTATACTCTGTTTATTCCTCGTCCTAGTTTTATACTCTGTTTATTCGATAAAAATATACTATTATTTTTATGATTACTACAAAAATAAACAATAACAAAATCCCACAACACTCCGCAGAACTGCACTTAAAAACAAAACACACAATTTCTGTACAATAAAAAAGTAAAGCACACAAATAAATCTAAGTGAAAGTATAAATACAGTATCGACAGTCCCATCCCTAAGAGGCGATAAGAAGGCAGACGGTGAAACAAAAGCTGTATCGATGCGAATTTCAACAATATCCGCGAAGAGCGTAAATCACGCGCGTCCTTCCTATTGTTTGTTGCCGCTCTGTGCATTACGTTCGAATGGTTGTCTCTTTTTTTAAAAACTGATTTTATCGATAGGTTTTGAAATTGATATGTTGGCGGCACTATGTACTTGTTATTTTTAAATGACCAATTTTTGTACATACCATACCATCACGTTTGTTTTCCTCGAAGGAATAGGCAGAGATATACCAATGTACACCCAGAGTTCGCGTATATGTTTATGTCCTATGTAAAAGGGGGCGAGCCTATTTCCATTAACCGGGCACAAATCCTAACTCCGAGCTGCTACTGAGTATTTCATAAAAAACCCCAATAACACTTGGCTCGACCTGGAAATTGAACCCAAGACCTCTAGCGTAGCGCTTAGGACCACTAGGCTAACGAAGCAGTCCCACACGTAACCAAATCTCGTGAAACTTCCACAGTCTGCCAAAATACATAAAAACATTGCCATACACGAATCACAATTCTGGTTAGTCAATTCCGAGTATTTTTTACACTATTTCTAGTGTACCGTATGGGCTGGTATCTCAAACAAAGCGATATGGGTGGAACAAAAAGTCCGAGGCTTTGTTCCAACTCGTTTTGATAGTCAGACAAAATATGATGCAGTGAATGAATTGAGTTGGATTTGGTAATGAACATGTTTTTGGAGCTTTTTAACTACGTGGCTGATTTTTCAGCTATTCTGTTCCTTTGTAGTGAGTGTTTTGCGAAGAAATACTTTACGCGGAGTATAAAAAGACACGGCAATGTGGCAATGCACGGAGAGGACGCCTTAGAAAAATGTACACTGACCTTTTTGGTGAAGGTCTTCAGAAAGGTCGTTGCTAGTAACCGGCGTGCTTGTAAGACCAGATGTATGAACGTGGACGAAGCGAAAGGAGTATATAAGGATCGTAGCAGGTGGCGTTCTGTGGTTTCTGCCTACCTCCTTGGGAAATAGGCGTGAATTTATGTTTGTACTAGCTGTTGCCCGCGACATAGTGCTAGTTGTGGTTATAAAACACGAACAGCGCGCGATTGCGCCCGCGTGACTTATTTCGCTCGCGTTAAGTTACGTTTTTGGTTACTACTCCACTGAAGTGGGTCGTAGCGTGATATTATATAGTCTATGACACTCACAAATAACTTGGCATTTTACCCATTAAAATAATTTTCAAAATCGGTTCAGTAGATCCAGAGATTACCCCCTACAACCTCACAAACTCACAAACTTTACCTCTTTATAATATAAGTATAGAAAACATAACAATGACATAACATACCATCACGCCTGTATTCCCCGAAGGGTTAGGCTGAGGTGTAACAATGTACACCCACAGTTCGCCGGTATGCTTAGGTCCGATATAATAGGGGGCGAGCCTATTGCCATTAACCGGGCACAAATCCTAACTCCGAGCTGCTACTGAAAATTTCATAGAAAAACCCAATAACAGCATAGCAGTCGCGCTGAGGACCACTAGGCTACCGAGGCAGTTAGTAAGTATAGAAAAATATACAATACATTGCCGGTAACTACGTTTAATGCTTATCAAAGTAGGTAACATTGAGTAAAAAATATTACTGGGGAATGGCTTTCATTTTCGGTGCAATAAATCTCTGTTTATGGTGACTACAATGTAAAACACCCAAAATATTGTACGGGTGCATGCAGCAGTACAGGGATCGTGGGGTATTAATTTATGTTTAGAAAGTGGTTAAAACAAGGTGTTAGTTTTAAGAAAGGAGTGAGAGCTTACGAAAATTAACCACTTTCACAATAAAATAGAACTTAAAATTGAACGAAAAAAAACAGCTGTTCCTCACGTGTTGTCGAGTTATGCGAACATAAATGTATGGAGCAGTTGATTTTTTTTCTCGATTTTACGTTTCGTATTATAGTAAAAGTTGTTCATTTTTATGAGTACTACACTCCCTTAAAGCGAGTCCCTCGTTTACTCTAACAGCCTGTGCATTTCTTTGTAACCAGAACAACGTGTACTTTACAAAATTTTTGAACTATGTTTTATATTCAACTTCATTGTTTTCAGATGTAGAAGCAACAAGAATATTGTAACCAAGATTTTGTAAAAACCAATTTGAAAAGAGTGTCCATGGAGTTTCTTGCTCGTTCTTCTCTATAGAGACCTACGTTTTGGAACGAGCAACTAGCTTCAACTTTTTGTATGGGTAACTTCTTGACAATTCAAAAGTGCCTGTAAATGGTCTAATTGAAATAAATGTTTTGACTTTGACTTTGACTTATGTATTTTTGTTTTATGTTTTTTTTTCTTAATTTTTTTTTTGTTTACTCATACACAATTAATCTTTAATTACTTACTAATATTATGATGATGGTAATTAAGTATTATAATATTATAAATGCGCAAGTTTGTGAGGATGGATGGATGGTTGTTACTCTTACACGCTTAAACGGCTGAACGGATCTGGGTGAAATTTTGCACATAGATAGATTATAGTCTGGAATAGCACATAGGATACTTTTTATCCCGGAAACTTGTACGGTTCCCGTAGGATAATATAATAAATTTGCCGCGGACGAAGACGCGTGCGGAAGCTAGTATAAAAATAAAAGAACAAACTCAAAATACTTACCTTTAAACTGAAATAAATGATTCATATTTCGCTCTCTCTTTAAATTTTCCGCCGTCTTAGGCCAAGAGGCTCGGTAATGACGTTTACGACTAACAATGACGTCATAAAATGAAGCCAAGCCGTCCGTAATATCTTTAAAAACGTCACACCTGCGCCCTTTACCATTGGTCCGTTTTGTGGTCGAGTTCGGTAGTATAGAAGAGAATATTAGTATGTTTTTACTTGAACTACAAATCAAGAAAAAATACTCACATTTGTCTTTGTACATATTATAAAATAATAATTAAAATTTGTATGCAAGGTCCATTGCATTCAAATATACGAAAATTTATCAATATTTTTTCTGAAACACAAAATTAAACATTTTAAGGAACCCCCGACAGCCGGAGCTAACAAATGAGCTGAAAACTCTGAAACCGCTGAACCGATTTCCATCAAACATAGCTAAGAACACTCCCGATTCATACAGCTTTCAAATAAAAAAATTAAACCAAAATCGGTTTATGCATTCGGGAGCTACGATGCCACAGACAGACATATCAAACTTCATCTCGTAGTTCTTGCGTCGGGGGTTAAAAAGAGTAAGTATCATGTTTCTTGCCCTTTCTTCGTTTTACGAAACTTATATGTATTCAAGTTTGACCTGCCATTCCTTTGTTTTCTTCTATTTCTTTTTGAATACGTTGCCAGATATTAGGAATTTCTTCTAGGTCTTGGGTGCGTTTACACATAAACTCACATACGTATATATGTTTGTTTTTTATACAAGAACGTCTATGTATACTTGACCAAACTGTTCTTTAAAATGTAGTAGGGGAATTTCCGTACAGGCTCAACTGGATAGGAATTTTAATTATAATAAGAATATAAAAACTATGACCGAGCAAAGCTTGAAAGGACTCAAGATTAAGATTATAATGAATGTAAATGAAAGAAAGAAAGAAATTATTTTTCATATAGAAATACCTTCTCATCT
Organism: Caradrina kadenii; assembly: GCA_947462355.1. Taxonomy (NCBI): domain Eukaryota; kingdom Metazoa; phylum Arthropoda; class Insecta; order Lepidoptera; family Noctuidae; genus Caradrina; species Caradrina kadenii. Next base: position 10,895,774 of record OX381690.1, on the reverse strand, counting down.
ATAATATTATTTTTTCCTTCATTTTCGTGGGCTATCATTTTTTACGTTATCATTCTAGCTGTATTATTTTGGCCAGGTTTGTAATTACCGAGTTTCGGCTCTCTGAAGACCTTTTCCTACCTTTTTCAGAAGCTATTCAGGGAAAATGTAAAAAGAAGTACCTTTCAGATATTACGGTGTCAATTAACTTTACATTTGCGTTTATAATGAGAAAAGTAGGTGTAATTGTGGCCCTGAGGCGGTTGACGTTACAATTTAATGTGTCTAACAAAATGCTATAAGAAATCGTGCCTTTGATTAAATCACAGCGGCAAATCTACTAATTCTTAGGAAGATTCAAAGTCAAAGTCAAAACATTTATTTCAATTAGACCATTTACAGGCACTTTAAAATTTTGAATTGTCAAGAAGTTACTCATACAAAAAGTTGAAGCTAGTTACTCGTTCCAAAACGTAGGTCTCTATGGAGAAGAACGAGCCAGAAACTCCATGGACACTCTTTTCAAATTGGTTTTTACAAAATCTTGGTTACAATATTCTTGTTGCTTCAGATTAAAAATAGTCTTTACCTACAAAGATCCAGTTTAAAACCAGCGTCAGATACAAGTCGGTCAAAAGACCGACTTGTATCTGACGCTGGTTTGTGCTGGCCTTGTTGGCGTAACTGTGGGGCTCACAATAGTGACTTTTTTATATTTTGTGTTTTTATTGCATCATAAATATTTCTTTTTTTTTTTTGTGCATATGGTCTGTGTCAATAAGGGCACATAAACATACCATCACGCCTGTATTCCCCGAAGGGTTAGGCAGAGGTGTACCAATGTACACCCATAGTACGCCGGTATGTTTTTAGGTCCCATGTAATAGGGGGCGAGCCTATTGCCTCTAGCCGGGCACAAATCCTAATTCCAAGCTGCTACTGAGAATTTTATAGAAAAACCCAATAACACTTTTTGGTCGACCTGGGAAACGAACCCAAGACCTCTAGCGTAGCAGTTGCGCTTAAGACCACTAGGCTAATGAGGCAGTTTTATAAGGAATCCCTTAGTTTTCACAATGTTCTGAAATCGCTAGAATTTTTACTAGTCGGGCTCATAGTATTCACCAAAAAACTAACCCAGTGATGAATCACACATGAAGGACCATCGAAAGATCAGTATGAGATAAAGCTCACAGTCAGATAGACAGGCGGACATTGAAGGCGCAGTTATAGGGTTCCATTGGCACCCTTCGGGTACAAAACCCGAAAAATCAATGAAATTCTAAAATCACTGTGTTACCGCTAACATATGCCACTCCATTTACGAAAACTAGAATAAATATTGATAACAGTATAAAGAGAGATCGCTAATATTTTCTGAAACAAATTAATTAAGGTTTAAACATATCGGGAGTATCGAATCGGACACCGTTGCATTATCAGGATAAAATCAATTTGAGAGCAGTATATGCGACTCGAACAAGCTCGATACTGGGAGCTTTGATACAGAAACTTGTGTGGTTCAATGTACAAGAACCAGCGAAGATTCTCAGTACGATGTTCCTTAACGCGTCTTGGAGTTATATGGAAGAAATAGTTACGTCCCCTCCAAGCGACTTCCCTCTCTTTCTCTCTCTATCGTGTCTGAAATCAACACTTGAGCAACCATGGCGATCAATGCTCGTTCTCTATAGAGACCTATGCTTTGGAACGAGCAATAGCTTAAACTTTTACTGTAACTTCTTGATAATTCAAAAGTGCCTGTAAATGGTCTAAGTGTAATAAATCCTTTGACTTTAACTTTGTTCCATCACTGTACGAGAAGAGGCCAGTGTGACAATAATAGGCTGGTATTATAATTATTTTTACTAGCTTTTACCGGCGATTCCGTTCACGTCATAATTGATATAATAGGATTCCACAGGAACCGTACTTTTTTCCGGGGTAAAAAGTAGCCGTTGTGCTATTCCAGAATATAATCTATCTCTGTGCCAAATTTCATTTACATACGTTTTGCCATTCTGGCGTGATCGACAACATCCATCCATCCAAACTTTCGTATTTATAATATCATCGTAAGCTTAGCCTTTTCTCAAATATGTCCAGGTTGGCTTCCAGTTTTACCGGCTTCACCTGAGTACCAACGTTTTACATGAAGCAACTTCCTAACTGACCTCCACAATCCAGCTACTGAATAACAAAGACTGGTTGTCAGACTAATCGACTTCTGACTATCTATAACGAGTGTCAAAGATCTACGAATGACAGCCAGAACCAACGGGTTTACGTGCTTTCCGAGGCACAGGAATGTTGTGACACTCGGAATTTGGAAGTTGGTGGTGTGCCACCAACTTCCAAATTCCGGGTTGTTACTGAGAAATTCGTAACGGAAAAACCTAATAAAATTCTTTGCCCGACCTGGGAATCGAACCCAGGACCCCTCGCTCAGCAGTCATGAGATCAACGGGGTGTTAAAATAGTGGTAAGATTGATCAACAACAGCAGTCTACAACTTAAACCACAAACTTATCGCGATACTAAGAGACAATAGCGCCATTATTCCGTGCTGAGCGAGTTAACAATGAACCAAGCACTGATTAAGCGGTACTGGGTTGATCGTAAATTATTTTGTTCCAACCAGCCCTTTACGGGAGAATCATAAATGTTGGATGGAAGGCTATTGAAAATTATTATACTTTAGGTAGAAATTGAGTAAGAATGGTCTAAGCAGCGAATGATTTCGCGTGACCTGATAAATGGGTAGCAGACACCATCATCAAATGCTCTAGAAGTAACTACACGTCATTCTGATGAGGCTCCACTCGAGCTTCCTGGTGGTGTTTTCGCGATTATAACCTCGTCTTTTTTTACCGATGGGAAATCATTAAATGACTTCCCCCGCCTTGGGTGGGGAGGGAGTGTCAGACTTTTACTGACTAAAACCCATCCATGTTCCTTCTTGTGCCCTTTGCGTTCCGGAGGCGCGGTATCTGTTACGAACAACCTGTAGCCCCGGCAGGCTTCGGCCCTGAGTGGCCCCTTCAAAAATTGCTGACATCTCTATGAGGCGCGCGTGGAACACAAACGCGCCTTCGATACGGCTTGTCATTATACAACGTACGGACGGTCAGCTACCCTTTGCTCACTGTCCACAGGCTCTCGTCACCTCGTCTTTAGAGTAACGGCTGTAATTTAATTTTCTCTATGATAACTTTGAAACCGCTGAACCGATTCCATCAAATATAGCTAAGAACACTCCCGACTAATTCACTTTTCAAACACAAAAAACTAAATTGGTTCATGCGTTTGGGAGCTAAGACGCCACAGATAGATACACACACACATGCACACAGAGACACGTCAAACTTATACCACCCCGTCGTTTTTGCGTCGAGGGTTAAAAATCTATGAGGGAGTTGCGTTTTGATAAGTCATAAAAAGTATGTCAATTGATTAGTGATATCATCAATCTAATTACCTCTCAGATTTGCCTCTCTATTAAATTGAATCTTCAGTAATCGCAATACGCAATAGAACTCAATAGCCAGCAAATTGAACTCAAGTATGCAACTGATTATGATCGGATTAATTGTTACGCTGAAGCTGCTACTAATATCCTTCTCAGTTCATTATCTGTGGTTTGAACAGACTACTGTAGAACTAACTATTCCAGCTTATAGCATAATTGCTATCCCTACGGTTTAACGCACGTTCAGTTACTTCGGTTACTGCTCCGCTCCCGTATATCGTAGCGTGATTTTATATAGCTTATACTGTGCCTCGTGAATTTATCTATCATATGAATAAAGATTTTTTCTAGTCCGGCTGGGAGTTAAGCGTCATTAAACAAATAGACCAACTCGTCTGCTTGTTAGTTAGTAAAGAAATCATTAATCTTTGTTTTTTTAATAACAACGTTGTCCCACTCTTCGTGTTTCTCCTGTATCGTAGGTGCGTTTACAAACATATAAACTCACATAAACACACAGCCAGACCCGGAACAAATATTTGTATACCTACAGATATTTGTTCCGTGGAAGAATTGAACCCGCGATATGCAGCGCAGCAGTCAATCGCTCAGTCACTGTGCCGTCAAACAAGCAATAAAAGAAATGACATGAGTAATATAGGATACTAAACCCTGCTCGTGACTTTGTCCGCGTGCTTTTTTTTTACCCGCATTAAGTTATGTCTTTGGTTATCGCTCCGCTATACTATATAATTTTACTAACCTTCACTGAGATAGATTGTAATGTGAAATAATACATAGAATACTTTTTATCTCGGAAAAATGTACGGTTTCCGTGGGATAATATTTATATCGAATTTCAAAATCAACAAAAATATTTTTTTCCAATCCGACTGTTAGTTCCAGAGATTAGCGTATTTAAACAAACACACAAACGAAAATCTCTTCAGCTTTATTATATTAGTATAGATTACAAAGCTAAATACCAAATGTAAAGGGCCGTTCCCATTGCAGGATAGTCGCTGAGATCCGCGATCGACGACACGTCACATCGACATCGTACGTGCGCTGATTTATGCGTGGACCGACGACACGGCGGTGCGCGGTGATAAATATAATTGTGCCGCTCTGACCCACCCAGGGAGCGGGCTCCGGCAAGTGTGTAAGGCGCTTTGTACAATGGAAATTGGAATTCTGTAGGAGTGTTTTGTTCTTGCGATTATATTTAGGCTAGCCTTATTCTGGCTACGCTATTAGATGAGAGAACTATTTGATTGACTTTTCCATTTAAAAAAAGGTTGGTCCTCTGATTAAGGATGGAAAGTCGTCATAATTTCTATGACTTCCTCCGCTCTGGGCGGAGCGGAAGGGAGTATCAGACTCTATCGGACTAAAACCTATCCGTGTTCCTTCTTATGCCCTTGTCGTTTCAGGGCTTTGACTCTTCCGAAAAAATTCCGCAAACCTTGAACGATTTACCCTAAGTTAACCATATTATGGTCCAAAATCACAGTATTTATCTGATCTTAAAATTTTAGCCACACAAATTTGGCACTTGTGAGATCTTAGTTTATCACTTATTTTTACAAACATCAAAGCAATAGCTCCAGTACTAAAATTTAAATAAACATACCAAAGTAATAATTCTCATTGTGCATAAGTTCCTACGAACAACTACAGATGTAGCACAAGCAATTGTACAGGAAGACAGTTACACCAAGTAAAGGAGGACCGTGGCTAACAATACTAGTTCCCAAAAGAAAGGAAACAGGACCTTAAAGTAAAGCAATAAGAATCAAACTGCAAGAAAACGTAACTTTGCAAAACTTATACGGACTGTTGTCGAACAATCTTGTATTTTATTTCGTTTATACGATTTCATAGTTTATAAAATTAAATTTGAAATTCTTCTATGAGGTACCTACTTGAGTTAGTAAAATAGTCGTTCATTTTTTAACCGACTTTAAAATGGAGGTAGTTGTCAATTCGGTTGTTTATATATTTATTTTTTATGTATATTGGGTTTTTCCATTACGAATTTCTCAGTAGCAGCCCGGAGTTTGGAAGTTGGTGGTGTGATACCCCCGTGCCTCGGAAAGCACGTCCCGGCCGTCATTCGTAGATCTTTGACAGTCGTTACGGATAGTCAGAAGCCAGAAATTCGTGTTGCCCAGTAACTGGGTTGTGGAGGTCAGATAGGCAGTCGCTTCATGTAAAACACTGATATTCAGCTGCATCTGGTTTGACTGGAAGCCGACCCCAACATAGTTGGGAAAAGGCTCAGTAGTAGTATGTTCGGGCATAACTTGCATTGATTTGCAAAATTCTTTTTTGGTTTTTATTTTCAGATTTCTACTTATTTAACATTCCAAATAAGATTGCTTCTGTCTTAAAATCTACATAGTACAACTAGCTTCCGTTCGCGAATTCGTCCGTGTCAAAATTTCCGAATATATTTCCAGGATTATCAGGAGCCTATGTGCTACTCCAGACTATAATATATGTCTGTGCCAAATTTCATTCCGTTTTGGCGTGACTGAGAAACAAATCATATAAATCCAAGCAAATTTAAATTATAAAAAAAAAAATGATTAAATTTAAATTTCGCATTTTTGTAGCACCATTATTTTACTGCTATTATAAATTCAAGAAGAAAATGTATTGCGCCATCCCCAAGTCATATGGGATATTGGCAGGAAGATGATGATGATGATGATATTATTATTATAAATGCAAAAATTTGTGAAGGTGAATGGATGGATGTTTGTTACTTAAGGATAACATACCATCACGCCTGTATTCCCCAGAGGGTTAAGTAGAGGTGTACTAATGTTCACCCATAGTTCGCCGGTATGTTTTTAGGTCTCATGTAATAGGGGGCGAGAGTATTGCCATTAACCGGGCACAAATCCTAACTCCGAGCTGCTACTGAATAACACTTTTTGCTCGACCAAGTAATTGAACCCGAGACCTCTAGCGTAGCAGTTGCGCTTTATACTATTAGGCCAACGAAGCAATTAACAATAAATAGGAAGCGAAGAGAAAATAGGTATTAGCTTAATAGTTCTATTACAAATTATATATATAACAGGTTAAGAACTATAGGGACTATTTTTGATTGTTAAAATTACGCCAGTCACTGAGTTTCAGTAATTTTGTATAATATTGTCTGAATCTTATCAGATAATTTGGCTATAATCAATGCTATTATAAAATTATCATCAAATGTGCGACAATCGCACTTGGTGTCTGTAGTTAATTAAAAAATGAATTTCAAAAACGTAATATTTACAATATTTGTATTTACAATATTAACTATTGTAAGTGCAGTCAAAAAAAGTTTTGAAGGTTACACGTTATATAAAATAGTGCCCAAAAATGATGGAGAAGTTAAAGTATTAGAAGAAATACAGAAGAAGAATCTTGGAGAATTCTGGGACGATGGATTTAATGTTAATCAAGAAGCTAAGATTATGGTATCACCACAGAAGAATGAAGAGTTCGTCAAGTTCCTTGGAGATAGACAGATAGAAGGAACAATTATAATCAATAACATACAAAGGTAAGTGTTAAAAAAAAAAGCAAATGCAAATCGGACTTGTATACGAAAGCTTCCATACAGCTGTCCAATATTAACGTAAAAAACTACCCAAAACACGAGCGTGTTTTGTTTGCAGACCCCCTTTAGCTTAATTTTTATATTATTGTTGTTATAGCAGCCTCACTATGTGTGTGACAAATGTCCCGTTGGCATAATGATGATTTACTAACCCTCCCTATCGTCTGCTTAGACTTAAAAATTAAGCCAACATTCTAAATTATCCCACGAGAACAAAAAAAACGGGATACAAATTATCCAATGTGTTAAGCTAAATCAATATCCATATGTGTGTGTTTTTGATAATTCCATTTAGCCGTTTAACCTTAAAAAAGTTAAAAACATCCATCCAATCATCATCACAAATTTTATAGTAAGTAACTAGGATACCTACCTGTGTCTAACTAAGCCAGTTTTACTTTCTGTTTCCAGGGCAATCGACCAACAACTAAATCCAGACACAGTAAGAACTTCCCAATCCTATCTCTCATACTCTTGGTCAGAATACCATGACCTCGAAGCCATCTACCGTTGGCTTGATGAATTACAAGAAAACCATCCTTTTGTTGCCAAAACAGTGGTTATTGGACAATCTGTAGAAGGAAGAGATATCAAAGGAATCATCATCAATCATCACCCGGAAAGAGAAAGGCCTTTGATTGGAGTACTGGAAGGCACACTTCACGCTCGTGAATGGATATCGGCAGCGACGGTAACTTGGATTATAAAGGAGTTTTTGACCAGTAATAACACTGAAATTAGAGCTTTGGCAGAAAATTTTGAATGGCACATTCTTCCTGTGGTGAACCCTGATGGGTATGCTTATACTTTTAGTAATGTAAGTACCTACGTTGTGTTGTTATTTTCCCATATCTAAGAAAGGACATCAAGCCGTTGGTCCTGCATCTGATCTCTCACCGTTCGTGGCAAATTGCCGTCTCATCCGACTATGAGGGTGAGGGAAAAGGAAGTGTACCTGTGTTTTCGCATACACTTTACTATAATATTTCTGAGTAGTAGGCTAGTCTTAATGGAGATTGGCCACTGGGACCGAACCCTGGTTGGGAGAATAATTATGTCAGCTTCAAACTAATCATTGATCTTCGAAGTCAATGAATTTGCACAGGTTGAAAAATAAATACTTTACAGCTTTTAGGAATATGCTTACGCACTACAAAATAACAGGACTTTTCTTCTTAATTCGGCATGCTTGTTTTTGCAAATAATTATATTATTTTCAGTGCATTTTTTTTCTGATCGGCCTAAATACGTGTTTATTGTTTGCAGCATCGTATGTGGAGAAAAAACCGCAGTCCACGCAGTTTTAAGGCTTGTGCGGATGATGTGGACGATGATATGAGTCATGGTGTGGATCTGAATAGGAACTTTGATGTTGAATGGATGAGTAAGTGTCATACCTTGATTAGCTTCTACTTGTACGTTTCTGGCTATTGCTCTACTGCTATAAGTTGAAACGTGATGTAGTAAAGCTATACTATTCCTCATGAATTTGGCTATCTTATGAAAAAATAATTTTGTCAATCTGACTGGAGGTAGTATAAACACATTGTTTAAAACTAGTTAGAAGGTATTTTCATGTGAACCATCTGTAGTTTAATAAATAAACAGTCATCAATATCTGAAAAAAAAGCGTAATGTTTTATTTTTAACCCCCGACGCAAAAACGATGGGGTGTTATAAGTTTGACGTGTCTGTGTCTGTGTGTGTGTGTCTGTCTGTGGCATCGTAGCTCCCGAACGCTCCCGATTTTGAAAGATTTGACTTGGTTTCTTAGGTGTATTAGGGTTTTTTAGGTGTATTAGTCGGGAGTGTTCTTAGCTTCGTTTAATGGAAATCGGTTCAACGGTTTCAAAGTTATCAGCTCTTTTGTTAGCTGCGGTAGGGATGTCTATTCTTCTGTCGCTGGTTACTTAAAATTTTTGTTTTTACTTTATACTATATTTAGTTCCTGTCGTAGCCTGTTCTTTTATGCATATTACTTGTACAAATAATTTCGATGTTCCACATGTGCCAGGCCTCCCGTGACGGCTCACAATTTTTTACTAACATTATGATATATTTTTTTGTCCCAGTAAAGAAAATTTGATAACCTTTTTCAGCCGTTGGTGCCTCCAATGACTCATGCTCCAACACGTATGCTGGTCCTGCACCTTTCTCAGAACCAGAATCTAGAGCAATTTCCGGATATGTACATGAACTCGACGAAAAAGGGGAATTCATCTTTTACATCGCCTTCCACTCTTACACTCAGCTAATCATCATACCTTATAGTCACGTGGAGCATGATGACGATGCGTTGCTCTCTGGAAATTATCCTGACATGGTAAGCATTCCATTATCATTAACCAAAAAGCCCAATTTTCGTAATCAAAAATGAAAAATTGTAGAAAAACTACAAGCTATTATATAGTATTATTATATCTATATTACCACCATCACGCCTGTATTCCCCGAAAGGTTAGGCAGAGGTGTACCAATTGTACACCCACAGCTTGCCGGTATGTTTACGTCCTATGTTATAGGGGGCCTGCCTATCGCCATTAACCGGGCACAAATCCCAACTCCGAGCTGCTACTGAGAATATTATTAAAAAACCCAATAACACTTGGCTCGACCTGGGAATCGAACCCAAGACCTCTAGCATAGCAGTCGCGCTTAGAACCACTAGGCTAACGAGGCAGTTTAATTCCTTATTGATCAAAATATTGTATATGCAGCAGCGCTCTGTCTGTGTAGTAGTTATTTCTATCTGTATCTGAAGAACTAAGAACATAGCTTAGCTTGGCTTCACTTTTACTGATCTTCTTCTCAAATTAAAACAAATCAATGACTACCTATGTCACCTTAGACGAAAGAGCTTCACTAGAATATACCTTATTCCTTGATCATAATATTCTTATCACAAGATAATTGTCTAATTTTATAACCCTTTTCAGTACGAAATTGCAATGAGAGGTGCTGATGCATTGGCAGAACGATATGGAACAAATTACCGAGTTGGTTTGTCTGCTAATGTCATGTGTAAGTAGTATTTGGATTTATCTTAAAAATAACGAAGCATGAGCCAAAATAAGTTTAAATTAATGGTTGACATTGAAAAAGGAAAAAAATAAAGGAAACCTGCATAAATGTATAATCAACATAAGTCTGAAATTGCCATTCTACCTTGTGCAAGCATGGTAATCAATGCTGTGCCTACTTTGTATGAGAAGAGGCCTTTACTTTCAGTGGGACACTATTAAGCTGGTATTATAATAAATGACTATAAAAATAATCAGTCTAATCAAAATATAGATCGATTTATGATTATGGCCACCTTCTTTGTAGCCATGTTTTCTCCCTACCCTCAGATGATCTGACGGCAAGGTCGAAAAAACAGCGTCAGTCAATTTAGGTGAAGTGGGCTGTCATTCCATGATTCTAGAGCTCATCTCACACTAACTTCATCTATACTCACCTAGGAAGACTTTCTTGTTGATGGCCATATTTTAAAAAGAAATTCACTTTCTTATCCCCTCAGAAAACATCAAATTATAGTTGTCTGGTAGACGCCGTGGCATATCTAGTCTGAATAATTTGCTTGCATGCTAGACAATGGAATTTATCTATGAAACAAAGTTCTCCATTTCTTTCATATTCATGAAAACATTTTTTATTTCTTTCTAGACCCAATGAGTGGAGCCAGTTTTGACTGGGTCAAGTACGCAGTCAATGTCCCAATTACATACCTTATTGAGCTTCGGGACCTTGGAGAGTTCGGGTTTCTCCTTCCAGCCAGTCAGATCGTCCCCACCGCTTTGGAAACCATGGATGCTTTGGTTGAAATAGGGAATAGTACGAGAAGACTGGGTTATTTTAAAGAACAGTTCTCGTCTGATGCCAATGACGTGTTTATTTCTACTTCTATTATGTTTCTTGGTGTTTTAATGATTGCATTGTGTAAATAAGTAGGCACAAGGAGAGTGTAAAAAGATACTCAATGAAGCCCGAAGTATTTCCCGTCATCGCGATATTTTTTTTTGGTAATGGATCATAATTGAGAACCTTCTGGCTACGAAGATATTAAAGGTCAATGTTCATCATCATCTACTTAGCCTTTTCCCAACTATATTCGGATCGGGTTCCAGTCTAACCGGATGCAGCTGAATTCCAGTGTTTTACATGAAGCGACTGCCTACCTGACCTCCACAACCCAGCTATCGGGTAACACGATATCTCTTGGTAAGACTGGTTGTCAGACTTCCTGGCTTCTGACTATCCGTAGCGACTGTATATCTACGACAGCCGGGACCAACGGCTTAAGTAACGCGCTTACCGGGGTCAAAAAGGTCAAAGTTACAACTGTTTTATAGGAAACCAGATTAAAATATTCTAGCTAAACTTTAAATACCCTCGTAATTCCCTAATGCCCTTTACATTGTCCACTACCTTAAAGAGGCATATTTGCACCAAAATTAAAACTTGTTTTCCAGCAATCATTTTTGCTCAGTGTTACTTAGTTTGACGGGCAGTATGCTTTGTTACCGGGTACGTGATTTGTCTTTTTACACTCCGGATACTAAGAGATACTTTGTTATGTTTATCGTTTCCTAGTAAGTTTTTGAAATGCAGAATAATTGTGTAAGAATAAAATAATACTTAATGCACATACTCATTTTATTAGAGCATAATCTAGCAGTGCATTAGTCACATTGAACTCATTAGCAGTCTTTATCAATTTGTAATTCCTGATTTAATTGTCATTATTTTCGTCACCATTTATATCGCCTAATATGACCAGGTTCTCAGTTAAGTGAAGGTATTGGTCAACTATTTTGTTTTTTATGAATAGAACTTTAATGTCACCTGCTGTTTAACTTTAAATTAGGAGAAAGTGTATTATTATGACGCCTGCAAATAATTTAATTACCCAACCAAATACCTTTTTATTGGTTTGCACTAATCCTAAAACGCTACGTACTATAAATTAATAAAACTTCTTATCAATAAAATAAATACTTATACAAGATAATGATTTTATCAATAAATTACAATACCAAAGATAATTCGAGGAATTCATTTCATTTTAAACGGACGAAGGAGTTGTACGCTATGAAATTCAAAGAATTATTTTTAGTTATAACCGTTGTAGCTGCTGTTAATGCAGAATATGTTACCTATAATAACTATAAAGTGTACAAGATAGTACCAAGTTCCGATAATGAAGTACAAATACTTAAGGACCTGAGAACCGAGGAAAAATATAATTTTTGGAGTGATATCGTTGCTATTAATAGTGATGTAAGAATTATGGTGGCTCCGGAGAAACAAGTGGAGTTCGAGAATTATTTCAAAAGTGTGAACATTCAAGCTCGAGTCGTTATTGAAAATGTACAGGAGTAAGTATCATAGAATAAGGTTAGTTTAAAAAGGTTAAGGAAAAACAAAATGTTTATGTAGTAAAAGGGACAGAGTCTATGGATTCAGTAATAACCGAGGTAAAATTTCATCACTGAAACGCCAAGACTCATGTACTGAATCCATGATAAGTCTTCGTTACGATGTTCCTTTCACCTATTATTTATTGGGAGGAAGAAATCATGATACATATTAGCCGATTGACGTCCACTGCTGGACATAAGCCTTTCCTAAAGATAGCCACAATTACTGGTCCTACGCTGATTGCAGCCAGCGGTTTCCTGCGACCATTACCAGAAAAAAAATCAAAACATAACAATATTTTAACTCTTTCAGACAAATCGATGCACAACTTCGGAGGCCTCTCACCCGAAGCGGCAGTTACGCCTGGACATTCTACCAATCCTTAGATGAAATATTCGAATGGCTTGACCAGGTAGCCGAAGATTACCCAAATGTTGTTGACCTTGTCACTATCGGCGAATCAGTAGAAGGCAGACCCATTAGGGGTGTCAAAATTGATTTTAGAAAACAATCCAATCCTGTCATCGGTATGATTGAAGGTGGTATTCATGCAAGAGAATGGATCTCTCCGGCAACAGTGACTTACATCATCAACGAGTTCTTGACTAGTACTGATCCTGATATAAGATTGATGGCGGAAAATATTGTATGGCATATCTTCCCGGTTGTCAACCCTGACGGATACCAATACACTTTTTCCAATGTAAGTATTTCTTTACGTTACGCGTTACAGTTTTTTGGTACTTAGAACAAAGCGGTATGGAGGTACATACAGTTGTGCGTATACCAGAGGCAGTATCTGGAAGTCAAGAAGAAATTTATGAAAAAGTTTAAGAAAGAAACCTGGATGTAACTCTCAATGTGTAGCATAGTAGCGCTATTCTGAAAATATTTCCCTCAGTAATATTAAGTGAAGTGAGCTTAAGGATCGAATGATCCGGTGAGATGACAGCACACCTCAAGCTTATTTAGAGAGATGTTTATAAAGAAGACCATCTTATACCGATAAAATTATGCTGTCAGGTGAACTGAAGAAAAAGGCGTTCAATAATGTAACTTTCATGAATGATTAACAACAATAAAATCAAAATTCAATTACTTATTTAAAAATATAAGCCATTTCCGGGCACTTTTTAATTGTCAAAGAAAATCAGTGGGAAAGTTGAAGCTTGTTGCTTGTTGCAAACAGTACCTAGGTTTCTGTAAAGAAAGAAACTCCATAGACACCCTTTTAAAATCAATAAAATATTGCAAACTAGCTCCTGCCCGCAACTTCGTCCGCGTCAAAGTGGATATATATCCCACAAGAAACGTATATTTTGCCGAGATAAAAAGTAGCCTATGTGTTATTCCAGACTATAATCAATTTACATACTAAATTTCATCCAGATCCGTTCAGCCGTTTTAGCGTGAAAAAGTAAGAAACATTCATAAATCCACACAAATTTTCGCATACATAATATTAGTAGGATGTAGGTTTAAAATTTCTTACATTTTTTTATTACAGAATAGAATGTGGAGGAAGAACAGAAGTAGGTTGAATCATACAAGTTGCGCTGCGGGTGACGATATGAGCAACGGTATTGACTTGAACAGAAACTTTGGCTTCGTATGGATGAGTAAGTACTGATTTTATTTATCTACTGGCTTATGCCACGAGTGGGTCGTGTGAATGTCGGTTATCTGCGGCGAACTCTAATTAAAAATAGTTTAAGTTACTCCTTATAACATCAGTTGTGTAGGTCACGTCAAACTCAGTCCAGCCGCTTAGAAGATAAGCCGGAATAGACTGATAGACAAAAAAATTAAAAAATGTACACATACCATCATCATCATACCACCAGTATTCCTTGAAGAGTTAGGCTGAGGTGTACCAATGAACACCTACAGTCCAAAAAAAGCCCGAAAATATGTTTTTCTTAAAAAAACATTCATATTTATTTATCGACAGAAAATGTGAAGGAAAATAGTGGCTTAGCTTATGCACCAAAATAAATTTACCCCTAATTCAAATCAGAACTATTGATTTTCGACAGCCATATTATAATGAAATGGCTGTAACGTCTCAAAAAGACCTAGTGCATCAATCAAATTCCCTAACTGAACAAGAACATGTTCTGGTAACTCACTTTATTTGTCAGTCGGTTAGTAGACTTAAACTCAAGAACCATCAAGCCGATGCACATGAAAACATCGTAGTTCTCTGAGAACAGACTGAGCCTTGAGCACAGAATCTAGATTCTTTACATCATCATAAGCATTGACTGATTCTTCTTGCTCTTTACTTAAGTCTTCTCAAATCATGCAAATGGTTTCAAGGTTATCAAAAACAAATGCTACTGTCTATTTCATTTTCTGGACTTATGATAAACTGATATCATTATCAGATATGGATGTTTGATTACATCCCATATATTGACATTAATTAAGCAATAACACATATTTTATACAGATTAGGTACTCGTGAACTAAAATGAACCTTATCAGCTGGGTGTTATAATGATTTTTGGTTGCTTAAAGAACAGAGCTTTACTATAATACATACTACTTACAAAGGTAAGCAGGTGCCTCTTAAGCATGAATATAAAATTGGCGAAGTACATACACTAACTCAATAAGTATAAGACTAATATTGAAAAACTATAAGAATAAAAAATTTATTGACCCCCGACAGAAGAATAGCCCTACCGCAGCTTACAAAAGCCTACTTTTAAACGGCTGAACTGATTTTGATAAAACACATCTAGGAACCATCGCTAGGAAACACGCTTAAAAAAAAAAACTCGTTAGCCTAGTGGTCCTAAGCGCGACTGCTACGCTAGAGGTCTTGGATTCGATTCCCAGGTCGACCAAATGTTATGGAGTTTTTCTATGAAATTCTCAGTAGCAGCTCGGAGTTAGGATTTGTGCCCGGTTAATTGCGTTCCGGCGAACTGTGGGTGTACTTTGCCTAACCCTTCGGTTCTTGTTACAGCCGTAGGAGCTTCTCAGAACCCTTGCGCTGAAACTTTCGCTGGACCTGTAGAATTCTCAGAACCGGAGTCTCGATCCATCTCCAATTACGTCACTTCTATTAAGGAGCAGGGCAATATGGTGTTCTATTTCGCTTTCCATTCGTATTCTCAAATGGTGCTGGTCCCTTTCAGCCATTTGGAGGGATATGATGTGTTGGAGGCCCCGAACTATAGTGATATGGTAAGCAAAAAATTGGAAGGTCGACTTTTATTACAACTAATTAGATCTAAGATCTCTGATCTCAGAGAAAGTTTGTTGTACAGTAATCAGTTTAAAGAAGACGCTGATTTCTTCAAAACAGATATTTTCGTTATCTAGTTTAGACACAGAATGTCTATATCTATACATATAATAAAATCGTAGCGAAGTCAAAACTGTACATTTAATATTTTTGAAAAAAAGCAATTGCTACGAGGTCGGGTAATGATTCTAATGCCGAAAATATGGTTTTTAGAATTTTTGTCTGTTTGTCTGTTTGTCTGTCTGTCTGTTTGTCTGTTTGTCTGTGCGTTTGAACACGCTAATCTCAGCCGTGGCTTAACCGATTTGAATGCGGTTTTCACTAATGTATTGCGGTAAGCTCCACTTAAAACTTAGGCTATAAATTATCACGCTATTTGCTTTGGGGGATGAGCAATGTTGCATTATGTCCGAGTTCTTCTACAGATTCTCACGGGATTGAAAACAACGACATATAATGTAAGAATATTGTAGATAGCTGCGGAATTGAACTTCTAAAATAATTATCATCACGCTATACCTTCAAAGAGTTAAGCAGTCAATAATGGCAAACTAGAACGGCTATTTTAGAGTTATTTCCGAAGTAGTAAATAGTCTAATGGTTTGATGACCGCCTTGCAAATCGCTGATCGTGAGTTCGGTCCTCAATAACAGTTTTACTTTTTGTGTTTTTTCAAACATTTTTTTTCGTACAGGTAAATTCCCAACAATAATAAAATAAAAGTATGCATAACTTCTGCCATAACATTGATTTGCTTACTTATTTTTTTAAATCTATTAATATTAAAGCAGAAAATAATGTCTGTACATAGTCTATTTATACTTATAATAAAATCGTAGCGAAGTCAAAACTGTACATTTAATATATTAAAAAAAAAGTGATTGCTACGGGGTCGGGTAGCGATTCTAAATTTTTGTCTGTTTGTCTGTTTGTTTGTTAGAGCATCACGCAAATACTGCCGGACAGATTCCGTTCAATTTTTGTATTGTATACATTCATCATAGGCCAAAGTTGGTCGTAAGCTATAAATTATCGCGCTATCTACTTTGGGGGATGAACAATGATGATACAGATTACGACGGGTTTCAAAAAAGATGAAACAAAATATAACAATACTTTAGATGGCTGAGGATTGAACTGCTGAAATAATTATCATCACGCTATACCTTTAAGAAGCTAAACAGTCAATCATGGCAAAACAGAACGGCAATTTCAAATCTTTTTCTATTGAATTAAATAGTCTAATGGTTCGATGACCGCCTTTCGAATCGCAGGGCTTGAGTTCGGTCTCGGTATAATGATTTACTTTTTGTGATTTTTTAAATATTTCTTTTGAATACTAGAACATTTCCAAACAATAATAAAATAGAAGTAGTCATTCTTATACAGTAACGCTTAGCTTGCTTATTTTTTCTTCATTATTTTTGCAGAAAAGAATGTCTATAATACATAGTTACTAAAAAACAGCAAATTGAAGTCAAAAGTTTTCATCGAAAAAATAGAAACTGATTGGTGTGCAAACGATAGCAGAGCGGAAAATATACGTATTGTTAAAGAATTTATGTCTATTTGACTCTTTAATTTTAACAAAATAGTCTTTAAATGTCGGGCCAACACATGACTGTATTATTGCGCGATTTAAATTCTTCTTTTCATATCAATGATACCCCTTTTTTTAAGGATGGGAAATCCTTAAATGACTTCTTTCGCTCTGGGCGGAACGGAAGGGAGTGTCAGACTCTTACTGACTAAAACACAAAGTGTTCCTCCTAATGCCCTTTGCGTACCAGCGCCGCGGTGACTCTTTTGAATTTTGCAACCCTGTTAGACACTGGCCCTGGCGGGCCCCATCTTACAGTACTGACATTTCTTTGAGGCGCACGTGGAACACTACGCACCACCGACCCGGGATCGATGATACCCCTAACAATAATTTACATCGGTTAAGAAAAGTAGGTGGCCGCTTTTACTGATGCGTCAATTGCACTGAGTTTCAGACGGGTATATGATGCCCTCTTTTACCAAATTATGTTTGCAGCGGCCTACTTAAATGCGCAATCTATTCAATGCCTTCCAGATACATCACTGAAGTTCACTACCAGGAGGTAGGTAGTCTCACTAATTCAAGTAGTCATGAGGTGCTGGATATCTTCCTTCACACAATCTGCTTTGCTCTTTGGGTGGTGGGCTTTGTAATTAATAGTTAGGCTATTTCGCTATTTGTAATAAATAATGAGGTTAGGTAAGCATTATTGTTCTTGGACATGTTTTGGATTGCTATAAAATATACACAATACTGCAGATTACGTACATATTACACATACCATCACGCCTGTATTTCCCGATGGGTTAGGCAGAGGTGTATCAATGTACACCCACAGTTCGCCGGTATGTTTAGATCTCATGTAACAGGGGGCGAAGCTATTGTCATTAACCGGGCACAAATCCTAACTCCGAGCTGCTACTGAGAATTTCATAGAAAAACCCAATAACACTTTGCTTGACCTGGGAATCGAACCCAAGACCTCTAGCGTAGCAGTCGCGCTTAGGACCACTAGGCTAACGAGGCAGTTCCTATGAAAGACAGTGGGAGATATTTTATCCTATGAAATAAAAAACATGACGTCATTAGCCACAAGGAGTTAAGCAGTCAATTATAACATGGTATGGGAATTGCTATATTTTTTTATTATTATTACGCTGTTTACTTTGTTTAGAGAATAGCTTCGGTGTTTAATGAAAGCCATGTAAGATATTTTGTGTGAGTTCGATCCCAATTGATTGTTACTTTTTGTCATTATTTTAATTGGTACCTAATTCAATTGTTTTTATTTTCGATGGGGATAGGAGCGCCGCACCACAAGGATTCTCTGACGCAGGTACTCTCTGGTCACAGTTGTTTCAGGAGCTAACTGTTTCGGTTTCGGCGCTAGGACACGCCTTGGTGTTATCACTGTAGGATCACAAAGGACATTGGAAGGAACTCGGATGGGTTTTAGCCAATAACAGTCTGACACTCCTTTCCACCAGAAAGGAAAAAATCATTTGACGACATCTCATGCTTAAAAAAGGGACCTCCCAACTTCGACACTTCATACAAGTGTTGAACGATTTATGTGCAAACGTTTTTTGTCCAAAATTTTAACGTCTGTCCTGAGCCACGCCACCAAAAAGTGTACTTATATTCAAATGACAAAACAGAAATAGATTAGCAACAACAGAAACTGTACCAAAATCAATTTCACCCATAGAAAAATTCCGTGACAGTCGTTCTTCTGACGTTGAATGTCTCACAGACTTCACGCTTTCAGGATGCAAGTTTAAACAAGCATCAATCATGAATTATGCATCGCATTCGAAATTTCTTCTTATGGGTAGGTACTATAAACAGAAGATGTTCTACATGCTTAATAAAATTCTATAAATGGAAATTTATTGTGTAGTTTACGGTTCCAAAGATAAGGGATAATTTGTGAGGTAAAACTTTGCTTAGTCTTTTAAGAAGTCTTATGCTTACTGTTTTTTGTCCATACTTTCTCCCAAAAACTTTACATTAATTTGGTTCTAACACGAAGCTCAAATTTTGTTGGCTGTTGCTCTGATTATAAGATTCATTTCTTCGGTCTTGATACTAGACAGATCGCAGCTACAATGTGAGGTATAATGTTAAAGCAGTGCCTATTAAAGATGCTGTTTAATGGTTTGAGAAAGAAAAGTAAGTAAATTTTGAAACCACATCATAGTATTATCTAAAGGGATAGTAAAGCCACATATACTCTCCTTACGCCAATTATGTTTTAGCCCCAGGTATGGCGTAAGCCTATTACCAGCCGAGCACAAATCCAGACTTCAAGCGACTACAGATAAATTCTTTAAACCTAAAGTCGTAACTATTAGCAGTCACCTTAGCAACCATTTGACCTGCTTGGAAGATTTTGATAACATAGTATTCAATACTTATTTAGTTAAGTAACACTTAGGTCGACGTGAGCGAAGCCGCGGGCAACAGCTAGTTTAAAATAAAATAAATTTGCAAATATATAAATTTTGTTAAATAACACATTGAAGCTTAAGTGAGCTTCAATTTCAAGGACAGGAAAGCTTTATTGGTGAAAATAATATTTATAATATTTATGTCCATCAAAAATCTTGAGTTAGTCAAATAATGGATAAAAAGATTAGATGCTATTGAATCTTTATTTGCAACTCGTTTATACAACACTAGTTTATGTCAGTGGCCAGCCTGAATAGTTTTGTGACGTGCCTATTCAGACTCTCATGTATTAATTAAAAAAAAAATGAAAAATAATACTCGAAGATTTTTTTACGTGAGACATTCACTGTAGGCGGTAGACCACTTTTAACCTTATGACTTTTTGTCAAAGTTGAAAGCTGGTTGACCGCCCAGCTACGTACTTACTTAACACTGATTTTTTTATTACAATTTCAGTACGAGATTGCTATTAGGGGAATGGATAAACTTGAAGCTTTATATGGTACAGAATACGAAGTTGGAACATCAGCTGATATTTTGTGTGAGTGACTCTGAATATATTTTTTTATTACAAGTTTTTTTGATTCTAAAGAAACGGGATTATTTATTTTAGTTTTTCTGATCTTAAAAGGAAATTGGAACCTAGAAGTCTGTACATTGTAACTGATATATTCTAAGCTACGTCTTTAGCAAAATTGTAATTGATGTAAATTGTCAATGTTAACTACATTTTCATTTATCTCCAAAATACAAACACAGCACATATATTTATATATATTTTTTTTTTAATGTAAATATGCAGAAATCATAAAAGAAATAATATTTTATAATTAATTTAGGTATAATCTCTGTACGGGTAGTTTCAGTAGGTTCGTAACAAACATTCTGCGTAGAGATTATTCTTCCATTTAAATAAAGAGGAAAAAATGCAATTTCCTTCATGATTTTCAGAAAATTACACAATCTTTTTATATACGTATATCTTCTGTACTACAAAAAAAATATTCTTCTTACTACATAAATACTTTCAGACGAAGTAAGCGGTTCCAGTTTCGACTGGGTAAAAGGAGTTGCCGAGGTACCCATTGTGTACCTCTTCGAGCTTCGAGACGTTGGGGAGTACGGCTTCCTCCTCCCTACCACCAGCATCATTCCCAACAGCAAGGAGATCATGGCTGGTCTGGTAGAAATGGAGAAGGTTACTCGAAGGATGGGCTACTATACTATAGATTCTCGAACCAGTTCTGGAGGACAGGTTACTTTCAGCTTTATGCTGTTCATCTTAGGGTTATTTGTTGCTATGTAAAGTATATTAAAGTTGTGATTGGTTGTTGATGATTTTTATTTCCTTTATTTCCGTTGATTTCCGTGGTTTGAACATAAAGTGGGAGGGATCGGTTCTGCATAAAATGGCTGGTTTAGACAGACAACCTTATTTGATTAGTTCATACCTATAAGATAAACTCTGTTTCACAATACAGAAGCGAGAGCTGACATTACAGTTTTAGGGTATAAAAGAAGAATATAATTAGACCAATACATCATGATCTGCTTAGCCTTTTCCCAACTATGTTGGGATAGGCTTCCAGTCCAACCGGATGCAGCTGAATACCAGTGTTTTACATGAAGCGACTGCCTATCTGACCCCCACAACCTAGTCACTGGGCAACACGATACCTCTTGGTTAGACTGGTCGTCAGATTTGGCTTCTGACTATCTGTAACGACTAACAAAGATCTACGAATGACAGCCGGGACCAAAGGCTTTACGTGCTTTCCGAGGCACGGAGGTGTCACACCACCAACTTCCAAACTCCGGGCTGCTACTGAGCATAACCTAATGGAATAACCCAACAACACTTTTTTGCCCGACCTGGGAATCGAACCCGGGATCCCACGCTCATCAGTCGCGCTTGCGACCACGGGACCAACGGAGCAGGTATAATTAGACCAATACACGAAATAATAATTCAAAAAATGTTTCAATCACGTACGATGATCCCTCAGATATCATAACTTTGCTTGCTACCATAACCAGTGATTTTTGTCACCAAAAAAATAAGAGTAATATCCCAGCAATCATTTTTACTCACTGATACTTAGTTTGACGGACAGTGAGCGTAGTTAATGGCAGATGATTGTGTATTTTTACACCTCGTATTCTTTTCTCTATAAACACAAAAATAATATTTAAAGACATTCAGAAAGCTACCTACATTACAATGATAAACAAAAGCGTTCTTATAAAATTACTCGACAACTTGGAGGACCTACCCCAGCGTTTTTTTTTTTTGGCGGGTGGGAAATCATCAAATAACTTCTCCCGCCCTGGGCGGGGCGGGAGGGAGTGTCAGACTTTTACTGACTAAAACCCACCCATGTTCCTTCTTGTGCCCTTTGCGTTCCGGGGGCGCGGTATCTCTTGCGAACAACCCGCAGCCCCGGCAGGCATCGGCCCTCATTGGCCCCTTCCTTTGCTGACATCTCTTTGAGGCGCGCGTGGAACACGAACGCGCCGTCGACACGGCAGCACCCCCGCATGCCATAAAGACACATATAGTAGCCGCCACGAGTCTTGATCACAAATATCAAGTGATTTTTTGGGTTACTTTCTGGGTTTTTTGAGGCGCCGACGCTGCACGTCATCGATCCGACAGACGGACCAATCGCGTGCCGCGTCGGTGACCCGAAGCGTAGCAGCCCGAAGTTTGGAAGTAAGTGGTGTAAAAGCCTCGAAAGGTACTTAAAGTACTTTTGACGATACGGTTGGCGCAGTGGCCGAGCGATCGACTGCTGTGCTGCGTGTCACGGGTTCGATTCCCGCACGGAACAAATGTTTGTATGACCTACAGATCGTTGTTCTGGGTCTGGCTGTTAGTGTATGTGAGTTTCATGTACAAAGTCAAAAAACCTTTATTCAACCCTTTTTTATTATTATTCAACCCTTTTTCCCCATTTATATGTTTGTAAACGAACCCACGACACAGGAGAAATTCCTAATGTGGGGAAAGGTTTTTTGGCCTTGTACATGAAACTCACATACACTAACAGCCAGACCCAGAACAACGATCTGTAGGTCATATAAACATTAATTTGTGCCGTGCGGGTATCGAACCCGCGACACGCAGCACGGCAGTCGATCGCTCGGCCACTGCGCCAGACGGAGCAATCGCGTGCAGCGTCGGCGCCCCAAAAAACCCAGTAAGGAATCCAAAAACCAAAAAATTAACTTGATGTTTGTGGTCACGACTTGTGGCGGTTACTATAACAAGCCAACCCTTCTGCTATTATTAAAAATACCCTGCCTACCGTCAAAGACAGAAAAGTAAACAATAATAAACGACTCGTCTCAATGTGACGCGTCACTGAAATCATATGACACGTCACACACACAAATCATAACGTGCGCGGTTACACGTAACAGGGGAAGGCGTGGAGTAGACGCACACGGAAAATATTTGTTTTATTTTTTAACCGCCTTCAAAATAGGAGGAGATTTCAATTCATCTGTGTTTTTTTTATGTATGTGTGTTATGCAATATCTCGGCCAATTATGAATCGATTTTGATAATTCTTTTTTTGGTTCCGTATTTTGGTAAAAAAAAAACTAAAAAAAATTACATAATAAAAAAAAAAAAAACGAATTAGCGGATTCTGCTTTCTTGTTTCTTGTGTGTAAAACATTTTTACAAAAGAGACATTCTACTTTAAAAACTAAAAGGTAAAAAATAACTTCAGCTTTGAAAGTCGGTGGCAATACAGAACCACAAACAGAACCAATGCCGCCGACTTCCAAAGCTAAAGTTATTTTTTACCTTTTAGTTTTTGAATAATATTCTCTAGACCGTTTTCGATCACGGCAGCTAACTTCAATAGAGATTAGCGAAGTAAGCAGAAGATATTATTATAGTGCACAAGTATGTGCGCAAACACCGGTGTACTCCCTATTCCCTAATTCTCATAGTCCGATGGGACGGCAATCTGACACAACCGGGGAGAGATCAAGCTCAGGACCAACGGCTTTAAGTACTTTCCCAGGCTTTCACACCACTAACTGCCAAACTTTGAGCTGATACTGAGAAATTTGTAATACAAAAACATTATGTGTTATCTAGTTTTTTTACGTAACATACCATCACGCCTGTTTCTCGCGAAGGGTTAGGCAGAGGTGTAACAATGTACACCCACAGTTCGCGGGTATGTTTAGGTCCCATGTAATAGGGGGCGAACCTATTGCCATTAGCCGGGCACAAATCCTAACTCCGAGCTGCCACTGAGAATTTCATAGAAAAACCCAATAACACTTTTTGCTCGACCTAGAAATCGAATCCAAGACCTCTAGTGTAGCAGTCGCGCTTAGTACCACGAAGCTACAGAGGCAGTTTTTTTTACATGGGTACATTTAGGTAATTACCACATTTATTACATCAGTAATATTATAATATCTTGTTCTAAAAAAAAATTGTTTGGCGATTCTACATATTTCTCTGTGAACGGAACACATTCAATTTATATGATAATATTTGGTAATGATCCCCTTTTTATTGTTTTCCTCTCAAACGTTGCGTAAAATTAAACTGTTTAGGAGATATTACGGCACTCATATTCATTCACATTATTTATATTGAAATGTTAGCAATATCTGAATATAATTTATACAAAGACTCTTCAAAGGATATGAAAACAACATTATGATCTGTATAAAAGTAAGTACCTTCATATATTAATAAAAAATGGGTAGGTAATGTAAGATTTATTTAAATCAAACATTTCATAACAATAATTGAAGATTTCAGCCATTTTATTTTCACATACAAAATGTGAAAAAAAAAATCCTGAAATCCTTCAGGCTATGTGACTATTCCATGGTTACAGAATTTGTTCGAAAGAATTACCACTACCCTGGAACGCAAAGGGCATTAGGAGGAACACGGATGGGTTTCAGTCAGTAAGAGTCTGACACTCCCTTCCGCTCCGCCAACAACGGAAGAACATTATTTGATAATTACCCATCCTTAAAAAGAATAGTCCACACACATAACACATACCATCACGCCTGTATTCCCCGAAGGGTTAGGCAGAGGTGTACCAATGTACACCCACAATTCGCCGGCATGTTTTAGGTGCCATGTAATAGGGGGCGAGCCTATTGCCATAAACGGCAAAAAAATAAAAAAAATAATCCATATTACTATTAAGTGGTCGCAAGTATGAAATGGTAATGGACCTAACCGCCTAGGGTCTACATCCTGTCTAGGGCTTACACTATAAGGGCTAAGCAACACAAACATTAACATTAGCAAACTAAATAAAAGCAGAACTAAAAACTAAAACTAAGAATCAGAATACTCCAGACAACCCTTCTTCGCATTCATCAATCATTTCAAAGTCGTTAATGAGTTGAAACCAAACATTACTTGGAACCAATTTGCTAAAGAACCAGTTTATTTTGAGCTCCGGTTACAAACATCGCCTGAAGTATTGTAGATCTCGTTGAAACTGGTTGGCCAGGAAAAAAAGACCTTTCGCCTTACGGTAACTAGGTAAGTCGGAAGGTCAGGTTAGTTTGGATTTCTTGTTAGTTAAAAATAGCTTAATAACACAGTTAATGTCTAAACGTATTATAATACTAATAAATAACTGGCACACTCGTTTATTGGGGCTTTAAAATTTTATGCTGAAATAGATTTTGTGGTGTTTAGGGTTCTGTTACGAAATGAAAAAGCTTTGGTAATATTTTTGTGACTAACAATAAAATGGTCACTAACTCAATTTTAAGTCGCCTTTAAGTCTTATGCTATCTCTGTCACATAGAGGTTTATTGATGCGACAGATATACAAAGTTAGGAGTCCACTTGACAGAGTTCAAAAAAATTGTCGACTTTTGAAATCGTGTCGACTTGATGGAGCTGGATATTTGTGGCCCAGGCCCGCCCCTAATGGATGATAGGCAGGAGATTCTATTCTACTTACTGCATCTGCTAGTATCATAATTATTATTGTAAAAAAAATTATTTACTAGTCAAATCTTACAAGTAAAATTTGAACGACTTCCCGATGTTCGATTGAGCTGTAATTTTTCTTAAATAATCAATTCACATGACAATGCAATAAAATGATGCCACAGAGCCGGTCTGTTAATGCAATCGGAAAGTAGCTATAGGAGCTTAATCAAATCTTACAAGTTAATTTTGATCCACTTCCCGATATTCGTTTGAGCTGGAATTTTGAATACATAATGCACATTGCATATCAAAGCTAACAAAAGCTTAAAAAAAAGAAGTTGTTTAAAAAAAATAGAAGTGGTTTTAGTTAGATTCCCATTTTAGGTTGTCTCTATAGAAAATATATTCGAGTTTTGATTGTTTTGATTGATTGATTGGTTTCTTTGCTATCATTATATTAAATCTGTCGAAAAAGTTGTGTATAATTTAATATAATTTATTTTAATTTTGTAAAAGTGAGCACTATAACCATGGTGGTTGAGAGCTTTGTTAGGCTCACATAAATGTCTCGCTGATGGTGGCGCGTGCGTTGGATCGTGCGGCTCCCTACAAGATGGTTGCGCTAAATGATATTGATGCAGGCGTCATGTTCGTGAACGAGCGCTGTCAGTAGCGATTGGTCATCTCTTAACTGCCATGGTTTACATCTGTAGTACCTACTATGATTTTATATTCATCTTCATTGTTTTTACATACAGAAGCAACAAGAATATTGGAACCAAATTGAGAGAAAAGAGTGTCCATGGAGTTTCTGGCAAGT
The DNA here is from genome assembly GCA_947462355.1 of Caradrina kadenii. Classification (NCBI taxonomy): domain Eukaryota; kingdom Metazoa; phylum Arthropoda; class Insecta; order Lepidoptera; family Noctuidae; genus Caradrina; species Caradrina kadenii. The sequence continues at coordinate 10,869,272 of OX381690.1, read as the reverse complement.
TCTTCTCCATAGAGACCTACGCTTTGGAACGGGCAACTAGCTTCAACTTTTAAATGTAAATTCTTGACAATTCAAAAGTGCCTGTAAATGGTCTAATTGAAATATATGCTTTGACTTTGACATTACTTTGTCTTAAATCAAAAATCTACTGGGGATGTTTTGAAAAAAAAACTACATAAAATATTGTAGGTATGTAAATCTTGAGGGAAATATAGCAAAAGCTCTCCACTCACTCTTCATATAAGTCACTGTTTATTTCAAAAAAATCCGTCAGTATAAATATTAAAAAAATGACTACGGAACCTTACATAATTTTATGAAGCCAGACATAATCTATTTATATTCTAGTATAAAAGGTAGGTTATTTGTTATAATTAGTACAGTGACCATCAAAGAGTATTGTAACCGGATCTTGTTCCCATAGTTTTATTTTGATTTTATTCAAATTATGATATACGATTGCCCAAAGTGGGAATGCTCGTATCCCGTTAAGGCGATGGCGACACTACAGTTAAGTAATTTAATGGTAAAATAATGAGTTTTTAGTAGTTTAAGACATCTGGAACGTTTAATTTTAAAAATATGTTATGTTATTTCTAATTTTCGGCGGAAGAAGTTTATTTGGTATTTCAATTCGATGGTGATTTCATTACGAATTTCTCAGTAGCAGCCCGGAGTTTCGCGAGACGACTCCCGGCCACCGTAGATACTGGCCTGTGGACGGTGAGCAATGGGTAGCTCACCGTCCTTACGTTGCATAACGACAGGACGTGTCGACGGCGCGTTCGTGTTCCACGCGCGCCTCAAAGTGATGTCAGCAAAAGGAAGGGGCCACTGAGGGCTGCTGCCTGCCGGGGCTGAGGGTTGTTCGCAAGAGATACCGCGCCCCCGGAACGCAAAGGGCACAAGAAGGAACATGGGTGGGTTTTAGTCAGTAAAAGTCTGACACTCCCTCCTGCTCCGCCCAGGGCGGGAGAAGTTATTTGATGATTTCCCACCCCCCAAAAAAAAAAAAAAAGCCCGGAGTTTGGAAGTTGGTGGTGTGACACCCCCGTGCCTCGGAAAGCACGTAAAGCCGTCGGTCCCGGCTGTCATTCGTAGATCTTTGACAGTCGTTACAGATAGTCAGAAAGTCTGACAATCAGTCTTACCAAAAGGTATCGTGTTGCCCAGTAATTGGGTTGTGGAGGTCAGATAGGCAGTCGCTCCATGTAAAACACTGGTATTCAGCTGCATCCGGTTATACTGGAAGCCGACCCCAACATAGTTGGGAAAAGGCTAAGTAGATGATGGTGGTGATTTCAACAACATACTAGGGAGGATTTGTTGTTGTCGTACTTTTCGTAAATCCTTATATATATTTTCTTTTAAATAGCACCTACCATTAATTGTTAAATAAATGAGCTGTTCAACACACTAATGTCAAAATTTTAATATTAATTTTATTTCTACTGCCTCGTTAGATTAGTGGTTCTAAGCGCGACTGCTACACTAGAGGTCTTGGGTTCGATTCCCAGGTCGAGCAAAAAATATTATTGGGTTTTTCTATGAAATTCTCAGTAGCACCTCGGAGTTAGGATTTGTGCCCGGTTTATGGCAATAGGCTCGCCCCCTATTACATGGGATCTTAACATACCGACGAACTGTGGGTGTACACTGGTACACAGCTCTGCCTAACCCTTCGGGGAATACAGGCGTGATGGTATGTGCGTGCTATTTTTTCTCGATTTTACAGTTTATCTCATAATAAAAGGTGTTCATTTGCTTTCTGACTGCACTAAAGTACTTCACTCGTTTAATAAGTTAAATAATAATATCAGCCTATTATTGTCTCACTAAAGAGCAAAGGCCTCTTCTCATACAGAGAAGGCACGATCACCACACTCGCTAAGACAATAAATCTATCTATGTCTAAAAATACCTGGACTTACAGGTATTTTTACGATGTTTTCCTTTACAAATATAGAAGGTTAATTATTATATAACAAAATTAAAATTTTTAAGTAACCTCCGCTCCCTACCGCAGCTAATACAAGCTTGGAGGTATGAGAAACAGGGTCAGGGGGCAGAAGCCCGCCAGACACAACACCCGTCTGATCAGAGGATCCTTCCTTTTCTACGGAGGATGAGAGACTTTACACCCTGCTTCTCATACCTCCAAACAAGAGCTGATAACTTAGAAACCGCTGAACTGATTTCCATCAAATATAGATAAGAAAACTCCCGACTAACAAAAAACAAACTAAATCAAAAACGGTTCATGTGTTCGGGAGCTACGATGCCACAGACAGACACACACACAGACACGTCAAACTTATAACACCCCGTTGTTTTTGCGTCGGGGGTTAAAAACTATTATTATTACAAATGATCAATATCACATCCGATATCCAACTACAATATCCTAGGGTACGAGAAAACTTAATCTAGAACGGAATTTGCAGGAATTTCGTGCGAGGCATACATTTCACTCTAGATTCGATACGGTAACTGTAATTGAGTCTAGACGTTCTACTGTGAATACCAAAGTGGCCAGTTCTATTGCTTCTGTCATATACAAGTCATGGTCGGGAACGCCTAATTTCAGGTTACGTAAGATCTGATTCAGATGTACATTTGGAGTCATGTGATTCAATTAAGGCCGTATAAGCTGATATGATAAAGGAAAAGTATTAATAAAAAAAAAAAAAAATAACATACCATCACGCCAGTATTCCCCGAAGGGTTAGGCAGAGGTGTAACAATGTACACCCACAGTTCGCCGGTATGTTTAGGTCCCATGTAATAGGGGGCGAGCCTATTGCCATTAACCGGGCACAAATCCTAACTCCGAGCTGCTACTGAGAATTTCATGGAAAACCCAATAACACTTTTTGCTCGACCTGGGAATCGAACCCAAGACCTCTAGCGTAGCAGTCGCTCTTAGAACCACTAGGCCACCGAGGCAGTAATAATAATAATGAATAAAATAAATGTAACCTCATAACAAGGAAAATTAATAAAGCGCTCTTCCTCTCTGCTTATTTAAAATTTGCTGAGCCCAACAGGGTCCATAATTATTTCTATATTTTTATTATTTACCACCTGTAAGTGTACATTATGGATTGCAATAAACAATTTGATTTGATTTTAATATGCCCCGAATTTTTTTTTGGTAGTTATCAATAATAGTGGTTTGCCGTTCCATCAGAACCAGGCCCGGGTCAGCGGCGCGTTGAGTTTCACGTGCGCCTCAAAGAAATGTCAGCACTGTAGATGGGATTCGCTAGGGCCAGTGCCTGTCAGGGTTGCGGAATTTGATCAAAAGAGTCACCGCGGCCCTGTAACGCTAAGGACATTAAGAGGAACTAGAGGATTTTAGTAATCTTTCAAAAAGTGCATTATAATCGGTTAAAAACAATATTTTTAGAAGAAGAGAGTTTTTTTAAATCATTGTTAAAATATCATGGTTATGATGAAAAAACTAGATCACTCTTTCTGCTTGGCTGAAGAAAATGCCATAACAGGAATCTCAGAATATACCGCCTCTGTGGTTTTAATTTTCATCTCAAAAATTAGAAATTAACTGCCTCGTTAGCCTAGTGGTCCTAAGCGCGACTGCTACGCTAGAGGTCTGGGGTTCGATTCCCAGGTCGAGCAAAAAGTATTTTTGGGTTTTTCTATGAAATTCTCAGTAGCAGCTAGGAGTTAGGATTTGTGCCCGGTTAATGGCAACAGGCTCGCCCCCTATGACATGGTACCTAAACATACCGGCGAACTGTGGGTGTACATTGTAACACCTCTGCCTAACCCTTAGGGGAATACAGGCGTGATGGTATAACATACCAAATGAATGAATGAATTAGAAATTAATTTGTTAAAATTATTAACAATCGGAAAGTCGTGTTACCAAGGATCTTTTTTCACTTCTTTGGGAGGGGTCCCTGTGTATCATTATCTAGTATCCTTACAATCATGAAATAATTCCTGGAAATACCCATTCACTCTAGTTAGTCCGTAATTCAAAGGACTAAGTGAACAATACACAAAAGTTTCAACACAAATTACACCTAAAACTTTGCAACGTAAATTATTTGTCAACGTACCAAGTTTTGCTTACAATTATGAACAAAACATCTTAGATAAGACATGAGACATAATTTTCATTATATAATTAATTTCTTTTGGATTATTAATACTGTCCTTTTGTATTTTGTTGGTTGATATTTTGAAGAATTAAAAAATGTTTTTGGATATTACTTAGGCTTAACTCTTCGAGGTCTTGGGTTCGATTTCGAAATCGACCAAAAAGTGTTATTGACTTTTAGTCAGAAGCTGCTCGGAGTTAGAATTTGTGCCCGGTTAATGAGAATAGGCTCGCCCTTTATTACGTGGGAACTAAACATACCGGCGAACTGTGGGTGTACATTGTTACACCTCTGCCTAACCCTTCGGGGAATACAGGCGTGATGGTATTTTTTTTTTATATATAAAAAAACTTCATATTTGCGCTATTTATGTAGGTTTCTAACTTTTTCCAAAACCAAATATGGTAAAAAAATTAAAAATTATTTTGTTTTTTTTTTTTCTTCACTGTTCTGTCACCATCTGAGGACAAACTTAAAATTAAATGAAAATAACTGAAACATGACAAGGTGTAACTGCTTTGTATGACAAATAAACGGACATTAGTAAAGCTACTGCTATAATAACAAACTGAACTAAAAAGCTTTCAAAACGGTCGCGAGGCCAAGCTGTATACGTTTTGTATTTAAAAAGACATTTACACGATACGACATTTCAATCTTCTTGTACTTTTTTATTTTTATATAATACTAGCTGTTGCCCGCAACTTCGTCCGCGTTTCCATCGTTTCTCGTAAAAAAAAGTAGCCTATGTCCTACCTCACGGTTCAGTGGTTTTGATGTAACAGACATATTAACTTTCATATTTTAGTAGGGAAATATAATATGTCAATCTACAATACTGTTGAAAAATATCGCAATACGGAACCGCACAATATTATTGTTAATAGCTGAGCCCGCGACTCCGTCAGCGTGTAGTAAGAGTAGACAAATATAATCAGAGAGCTTCGAACTGCTAAGCTATCGGGAGTTACACGTGATATTGTGAGTCAACCATAAAAGATAGACATATGCTGTCGTGGGATATTTATTATATAATTTTAAGGAGAACATTTCCGTCATACATGATTTCTGTGTAGCTTTAACCATTAAGGTTGCACACGCGACGGAAGCTTAAAAAATGGAGTAACTTCTCCCGTTTTCCCAACATTTCCCTTTACTGCTCTGCTCCTATTGATTGTAGCGTGATGAAAAGTATACTATAACCACCTCAGGAGTATGAAAAATAATTGTACCAAGTTTCGTTAACATCCGTCGAGTAGTTTTTGTTTCTATAGCGGTTATACAGACAGACAGACAGACAGACAAAAATTTTACTGATTGCATTTTTGGCATCAGTATCGATCCCTAATCACCCCCTGATAGTTATTTTGGAAATATATTTCATGTACTGAATTGACCTCTCTACAGATTTATTATAAGTATAGATTTGTATTTACTGAAATAAAATTAGATTAAATATTTACAGCCTCAAAAAATAAATCCTTAATAATAATAAAAAAGAAACTAAAACTAAATGGCATCAAAAATTCCTCCGCATCGCCGTCAACCGGAAAAGTGCCCAAAAGACTGGCGGCATTGCCACGTTGGATAGCAAGGTAAAAACCAGCCTTTGGGTCACGGGAAGTGTCAACCAACCGTTTAGATAAATCCCTAAAAAGGCTATGGGCACACGGACCCCAAGGGCCGAGGGTTTATACCTTAAACGGCTCGTACTTACTTAAAAATTGGAGAAATTGTTTTGATTTATGTTTTTTGGAATAGGTAGAAAATTAATACAAATAGAACATAGTAAAAAAATTGAGTTTTCTGAAAGTTTTCTCGTTAAAGAGTCCAAACGGAGCCCTATAGCTTTCGCTCATCCGTTCGTGTATCAGTCTGTGTTTGACTATGTCATGTGTACACTCTACACAAATATATTCATTACTATGGTCGTTATAACAACAAATAGGTAGTTGAAATAAAATAAGAGGGGGTCCCCATATTACAGGATGTGTTGTTCAAAGTCAAAATCAAAGCATTTATTTAAATGAGACAAAAAAAAAACATTTAAAAGTTGAAGCTAGTTGTTCTTTCCAAAGCGTAGTTCTCTATGGAGACGAATGAGCAAGAAACTCTATGGACGCTCTTTTCTTTCAATTTGGTTTGTACAAAATCTTGGATACTTGTTGTTTTGAGTTATTGAAACCCTACATGTGCGAGGACTTGCACTTGGCCGGTTGTTGAAATATTTGTTTCTTGTAAATAGTCAATTTATACCATCTTGTTACTACTTGTTTTCTTATTATAATAAATTATTATCACTTAACAATTATACAACATGATAAAAAAATCGCATCACGACTCACGACAAATCGTCACATAAAAACCAAACTATTTTAAACCTCATCTCAAATGTCATCGTTTGAGGACAGCTGATGAAATGGGACGTCGTTCCCCCATCAATTATGTGTGTTTGTTAGTCTTGTTTGTTTCTCTGCAACTCGGGGGGAAGTCGATCGGCTTCCTGTTTCAGAATAGGTGTTATGTGCGAGTTAAATGTCGTGCGGTTGACTTTTTTATGTTTTTGCTATTATTACTGTAGCGGTCGAATGGAAATGTGTTTTACTGTGACAGATTGTCGAGTTATAAAAAGTGTTAAGTAAATGTATTAATTTATTATAGCTTGCTTTTAATAGTATCGAATGGAAGGTAGTCAGCAACAAAAGCAGATAAATATTTCAGATTTTTAAATCCTTATTATTGAGCACAATGTCAAAGGAAATATGACATAGATTTAAAATTAAGATAAAATAAACAACTACCTTGTTGGCCTAGTGGTCCTAAGCGCGACTGTTACGCTAGAGGTCTTGGGTTCAATTCCCAGGTTGAGCAAAAAGTGTTATTGGGTTTTTCTATGAATTTCTCAGTAACAGCTCGGAGTTAGGATTTGTGTTCGGTTAATGGCAATAGGCTCGTCTCCTAGTACATGGGACATAAAAACATACCGGCGAACTGTGGGTGTACATTGGTACACCTCTGCCTAACCCTATGGGTCATCTAGGCATGTTGGTATGTTATAAAATGAATTCTTAGGTTCTAAATTTCTGAATAGTAGTGAATTGTGTTATTTCGTGTCTATACAAAAGATGTGTAAAAGTAACATTGTTAATCGACTTTTGGTGTCGACCGTACAAAGTAACGAAAATTTATACCACAAATTCATTAGTTACATAATTATTTTATTATACATCGGTTATTAAAACAAAAAAAAAACTGTTCCGTAATAACATTATACCACCAGTTTGCACCAGTCATATGAGTTATTGGATAGTGTATTAAAATGTATGGGTCTCAGTTTTTTTAATAAACATCTGAGGCCATACATTTTAATACATGAGCGGAAAAACTTTTATTATAGTTCTAGTTTGATTATTTTGTTATTATTAATGTTTTCCTTCAACTAATTTTATGGTTGTAAATAATAATGACATAACACACGATTTTTTTAAATATTAAAGGTCTAGAATCATCTAGAACCCAGTTAATGGCAATAGGCTCGCCCCTATTACATGGGACCTAAAACATACCGCGGCGAACTGTGGGTGCACATTGGTGTACCTAACTCTTCGGGGAATACAGGCGTGGTGTTATGTTGTTTATTAAAAAAAAAATGTCGACGTGCAGCCCATCACAATAAAACATAATAGTTACCATTGTAACTAAACATGGCTACTCCATTAGCCAGTCGCGTCAAGTCACCCAGACCCATTGACAGATGATACCATTTCGGCCGGGAATCGAACCCAACACTAGGGGAACGTGCCTAACGATCCATATGATTTATTACTGTCATTATTCCACCTTGGTACAGAAACATAAAAAATGACGATTCTACCTCATGGCATTATGATCTTTAAGCTTTAGTAGCAAGGGTGAATTTAGCATGGTTGTCAGCAGGATTTGTATCGTTGTGATTTTAAGGTAAGCGAAAAAAGACCTTATAATGTGGGCAATGATTGCGTTTTTGAATTCACGTGGTAATGAAGCTTTTCCTATGCGACATGTTTTGAATGAAGGAAGGCGGTAGACTAGTCACCAATTTATTTACTATATATAGCTTCTGCTAGCGACTTTATCCGCGTGGATATTTTCACTCATATTAAGTAACGTCTTTGCTTATTGCTTCGCTTCCAAATATTGTAGCGTAATGTTATATAGCCTATGTTCCTTGGGAATAATCTAGCTATCTATTGGTAAAAATTGTTAAAATTCGGACAGGAGTTTTGGAGCTTATTCGATACAAACATCATCATCTACTTCATTATCTACTTAGCCTTTTCCCAACTATGTTGGGGTCGGCTTCCAGTCTAACCGGATGCAACTGAATACCAATGTTTTACATGGAGCAACTGCCTATCTGACCCCCACAACCTAGTTACTGGGCAACACGATACCTCTTGGTTAGACTGCTTGTCAGACTTCCTAGCTTCTGACTATCCGTAACGACTTTCAAAGATCTACGAATGACAGCCGGGACTAACGGCTTTACGTGGTTTCCGAGGCTCGGGGGTGTCGCACCACCAACTTCCAAACTTTGGGCTGCTACTGAGCAAATCCTAATGGAAAAACCCAGCAACACTTTTTTGCCCGACCTGGGAATTAAACCCGGGACCCCACGCTCATCAGTCGTGCTTGTGACCACGAGACCAACGGGGCAGTTACAAACAAAAAAACCGAAAAATAATATACAAAAACCCAATAGCGCTTTGCTCGACCTGATAAACGAACCCAAGACCTCTAGCGTAGCAGTCGCGCTTAGGATCACTAGTTACATAGTTCATACTATTTACAAATAATAACTTTACCTTGCTTCCCTGAAGCCATAAGATAGCAATGGAATTTCAAAAATCTTACCCTAAGTAGTGTTTCGTAGCCACAAATCACCACACATGCGTTACACACCCCTCAGTAAAAGTTGCTTTATTTTTTTTCACTGAAATTCCCGCGTCGTCTTGGGGCCACTAAAATGGCGTGCCGCGGTAATTATGTGAAACTTTGTTACTTCCTCTTAATTTTTTGTTAAATGTTTCGAGTGCTAATGTTAACAGTTTCAGTTAATTAGCTAAGTTTGGTATAAATTATAGTTTTAAAGTTTTGGGGTGAGAACTGAAGAATAAGTTATTATGAGTTATATATTTTAAATGTTAAAACATATAATTGTGAAAGATGAAGAAGTGAAGTAATTAGCCGTAAATTCCAGTCGAACCAAGAGTATCGTGGTGCCCAGTTACTGGGTTGTGGAGGTCAGATAGGCAGTCGCTCCATGTAAAACGCTGGTTCTCAGCTATGTCCGGTTAGACTGGAAGCCGACCCCAACATACTTGGGAAAAGGCTAAGTAGATGATGAAGTAGGATTAATAGTAAGGGTAGGATAGAGGGACGAGCAAAAAGTACAAAAACTCTTCCCATAATTACAGCGACGGTCTCACAAAGATGCTAACAAGCGACCTTGCAACATAGTTACGGATTAATAAGGAATTGTTTCAAGTGAAACTATTCGAGAACACCACAAGGATGCCAGAATTTTAGTCAGATTGAAGTTCGCCCGTTCACATTGTTAGTGCGGCCAAAAGTTGTTGGGATGCCGGTTTAGTTCATAAACTGCTTTAGGAATTAGATCACCACTATGCGGTAAGAATATGGTTTTGGTCGTGAGTTTTAGAGTTCAACGTGTATTAGTTTTTTTTTTTTATATGTACAGTCATCTTACTAATATTATAAATGCGAAAGTATGTAAGGATGGATGAATAGATGGATTTTGTTATGTTTGTTACTCTTTCATACTTAAACGGCTAAACGGATCCGGATGAAATCTGACAATGGGATAGATTGTAGTGTGGAATAACACATAGGATACTTTTAATCCCGGAAAAATATACTTTTTCCCATGGGGGTAGGCAGAAACTACAATTCTTACATACTCCTTTCGACTCTTCCACGTTCATACATGTAGTCATACAAGCACGCCGGTTACGAGTACTGCGCACGCGACTTTCTGAAGAACTTCACCAATTTCAGGGTAGATTTATTTATCTATACTAATATAATAATGACGGGGTCGCAGTAGACCGAGAAAAAGATAGCTTCCTTAGGAATTAGAGAGAGAAAGCGCAGCACACAGGAAAGTGGAAGGAATTGGGTGAGAGGCCTTTGCCCAGGAGTGGAACAGTAATGGCTAGCAAAAACATATATATTTAACTAGCTTCCGCCCCCAACTCCGTCCGCCTCAAAGTTAATACATTATCCCACGAGAACAGTACATTTTTCCGGGATAAAAAGTACCGTATGAGCTATTCCAGACTCTAATCTATGTACGTGTCAAATTTAATCCAGATCCGTTTAGCCGTTTAAGCGTGAATGAGTAACAAACATATCCATGCATCCATTCTCACAAACTCTCCCATTTATAATATTATATTTTATAAATTAATTATTTATATAATGTGTATGTGTGTGTGTGCGTGTGTGTATATTTAATGTGTGTTTAATTGTATTATTAACTGCCTCGGTAGCCTAGTGGTCCTAAGCGCGACTGCTACGCTAGAGGTCTTGGGTTCGATTCCCGGTCGAGCAAAAAGTGTTATTGGGTTTTTCTATGAAATTCTTAGTAGCAGCTCGGAGTCAGGATTTGTGTCCGGTTAATGGCAATAGGCTCACCCCCTATTACATGCGACCTAAACATACAGGCGAACTGTGGATGTACGGTGGTACACCTCTGCCTAACCTTTCGGAGAATACAGGCGTGATGGTATGTTATGTATTTTACAATAAAAAAAAAACCGGCCAAGTGCGAGTCAGACTCGCGCAAGAAGAGTTCCGTACCATCATCTAAAATAAAACATGTCTATTGCATGGGAGTCCTCTTAAATATTTATTTTATTCTGATTTTTAGTATTTTGTTCTTATAGCAGCGACAGAAATACATCGTCTGTTAAAATTTCAACTGTCTACCTATCACGGTTCATGAGATACAGCCTGGTGACAGAAGAACGGGCGGACAGCGGAGTCTTACTAATAGGGCGGGACCCTATTAGTAAGACTCCGCCGTCCGCCCGTTTTTACCCTTTTGGTACGGAGCCCTAAAATTAACATGATGATGGATGTTGATGATTATAATGAGTAGCTTAATGATGATAATGAAGTTGAATGAATTAATGATTGTGGAGCTCCTGATCAGACAATGTCCTATACGCTGGAGTGTCCCAATTGTACATTCAACTGCACTCTCCATTATGTGATTAGCGCCACTGACGCGGCAATGAACCTTGCGAGCTACTGTGCCCCAAGTATAAATAAAATTAAATGTATCATGGATACGAAAAGAAGAAGATTTTACAATATTTTTGGTACAGACCGCGTCATTAATTGGTTAAATTCGTTTATTAACGTCGCATCACATCACAATCGCATTGAAATTCGGTCGAAAAGGGGGTAACCAGTTGATGAATTTAATTATCATTTAAATTTCATTGAATTTAATTCTTGTATTGTATGTTACTTGAATGCTTATTTTATTTTAAAATTCATAATTCTATGTTAATTAATGTAATTGGACCTGTGCCGTTTTAATTAACTATAAATAAATAAATGACGCTGACCGTACCATCATACTATCACGCCTGTATTTCCCGAAGGGTTAGGCAGAAGTGTACCAATGTATACCCACAGTTCGCTAGTATGTTTAGTTATAGTAATAGGGGGCGAGCCTATCGCCATTAACCGGGCACAAATCCTAAATCCGAGCTTCTACTGAGAATTTCATAGAAAAACCCAATAACACTTTCCTCGACCTGGGAATCTAACCCAAGACCTCCAGCGTAGCAAACGCGCTTCGGACCACTAGGCTAATGAGGCAGTTTTTTGTATTAAAATGTTTTATATAAAGTTGTAGTTATACATGTTTAAACACAAAAACGTGTAGTCATTTTCAGCTGAAATTCATGAGCCTAACCTTAGGCTTGTCACATCAAGTCATTACGTTGCTAACTAAAATTATATTAGTATGACTAGGCATTTCTGAATAGGTGTGTTACCGTCTGGTTACTTTTTAATTGGGAGTTTAGTACAATTTTGTATACAAAAACAAAAAAAAAAAATCATTTCATTTTCAAAAATTGTACCTTGATACTATTGCGTGATGGTAGGTACAGTTTTTGATATGATAAATGTTTCTTTTTTTTTGGTCTCGAATTCTTATTTTTTTTTTTGTAAAACTTATTTGGCACAAGGAATTTGTCAGTAATTGCATTGGAATTTGGATTTGTGTCCGGTTCAAAGCGATCGAAAGGCTAGCTTATGCTAATCAGTAATGTAATTTATACTTTTATACTAATATTATTAAGACATTAAATTGTTTGTATTTAAGAGGTAAACTTTGGAAATTCTGGTGCCATTACAAAAAATCTTTTACTGATACAGAGCTTTAATATTGCTGAGTTTCTTTTATGGTATATACTCGACTTCCACGCCTACAAACTCACGAGCAGAAGCTATTTAATGTGACATTATTAATATGAACACTCCCAAATGAGAAGTTTACAAAGCAGGAACATACCACCACACTGTCACTCGCATAGTTTCTGTTTAGGGGAGTGTCAGACGTGACGCATTACGCGTATAGATCACATCTCATACAACGCCAGTGAAATATGTCCATTGTTTTAGTTGATTACCCATGTGTACACGCCCTTACTAGTTAACTAATGTATTGTGATTAGCATTAAATATTGTTATTTTGAGTTTATTAATGGCTCTTTGGGGTTCTTTTGCCTTATGACGGATTTTATGAAAGAATATTAGAATTTGTTTGTTTGTAATTAAATTGTGATTATTGGTATTTTTTTTATTTTGTATTTGCTGTTTGGTATTTTATTGCTGAATAACTGTAAGCTGTATGAATAATAAGAAAAAGCACTTCTGCAGTACTGTCCTAAAGTAAAAATCTCCCTTATTCAATTTAGGTAGAGTGAGCTTCGTCTGGTATAGGTCACAGGAAACCGCTGGATGCGGGCAGCGCCAGGCAGGTCATTGTGGCTATCTTAGGGAAGGTCTTTGTTCAGCAGTAGACGTTGTTCCACTGATATGATGATAAGCTTAGGGTGATCTGTCATTCTACGTAATGCTTGATAATAAATAACTTGCGGTGCTAGTCTGTAAAATCTCACTCCGTGATATCGTTGAAGTAAGCTTGAGATGAGATATCATCCCACCTGACTCTAGAGGGTGACTGCTGTCAGGGATGCGGAATTTGTTCGAAACAGCTACCGTGGCCCTGGAACGCAAAGGGCATTAAGAGGAACATGGATCAGTTTTAGTCAGTAAGAGTCTGACACTCCCTTTCGCTCCGCATAGAGCGGATGAGGTCATTTGATGATTTGAAGATAGCAAGTATTGATCCATCCACAATTTGTTAGGCGTCCTAAAATCACATAGGCACAATGGCGACCTAACCAAGAAACTGAATTCAAATCAACACTTTACTTTAATAAAAAGAGAGTGACAGCTCCCTTCGAGCTCACAGATCAACTGATCATCAGTGAGAGAAGTTTTCTGACTACCATAAAAGCAAAACAAATTCCAAATCTTGACTAACTAATAATCGTCTTCTACGATGTCCTTCTCACCGCTCTGGTTTTCTTAAATCTTCTTTTCTTGTCCAGGCGGTTTTCCTTTGGAATGCGCTTCCTCAGAATATCAGGATGGCTACCAGTCGTTTCATATTCAAAGCTCGTGAACACTTGCTAATGAAGTTGGCAGACTCGTCTCACAATTATTTTTTGGCTTTCTCTACTCTGTATATTTTGTTTGTATGTATGTATATATGTATTTATTATATTTTATTCCTGGAAACTTTCTGTTCCTTGCACCTACTATGTTTTGTCTCTGCATCACCCTAAGGTTGACTGGTAGAAAATGCCAAAGGCATTAAGTCCGCCTTTGTACAGTGTTTTATTTACATTTTGTGCAAAAAAATTTAATAAATAAATAAATAAACAGAGTAGATACATAATCCAAGAAAAATAAAGAGCAAACACAATTGATGGCAGAGCCTCGCAAAATTATTCCGCCTTATTAGATATTTTCCATGATATTTAATGGAGCAGAAAAAGGCAAGTAGATTTATGGGCTAACAATAAATCCGGAGCAATTGGGACACACTCCCCACCACTTAAGGGGGATTGGGCTTTTTGTATATTTTAATAATAATTAGACTGGTCTTGTAATGACGGCGAATATTGGCCGTTTTTATTAAAGGGAAGTGTGTAGTCTTTCTTTTGATAATAAATAATACCTGGTTATTGTCCAACTGTAGGATAAAGGCCTCTTCTTATGCAGAGAAGGCATGAGCATGGATTAACGTGCTTGCTAAAAGATTAGCGATAGAATAGAATAGGTATATATAATTATTATTTTTTAACTACCTCGGTAGCCTGGTGGTCCTAAACGCGACTGCTACGCTAGAGGTCTTGGGTTTCGATTCCCGGATTCGGGGCTCAGTTAATGACAATAGGCTCGCCCCTTTTTACATGTAGCCTAAAAATACCGGCGAACTGTAGGTGTATATTGTTACACCTCCGCCTAACCCTTTGGGGAATACAGGCGTGATGGTATGTTATGTGTCTCTTACACTCCGTATAGTATAGTACTGCCTTTGCGCTCCAAAAGATCAATGAAAGACTAGTATTATTTTAATATACAGGAACAGTATTCGCCAGGAGTTGTGAGCACAAAAATGATCTGCGCAAAGGTTCATTTTCAGGTCTCTTTGGCTGAATGAAAGACGCAGCGGGGGTCGACGCCGCACGCAATTGGTCCGTCCCTGTCCGGCAGCCGATGCTCGTCGTCCATTGGACACTCGTATGTCGTTCGGCTACTACTTTTGTGCAGTTTTAGTGACTTACGCTTTGAATTTTAAAATGGTTAATTTTTTTTATTTTTTTTTTCATATAGTTCTATGGATTTTTTACGGAAGGCATACCACTTTTATCTTCAGATTAACAAAACGTAAAAAAAAAATTTATCATTTCGAACCAAGTTTTATTATTTTATTGAGATATGTTTCAGTCACGAAGGCCTACAACTTCACTACATCAAAGTAAAATTATAAGTACCACTCATGTTTTAATTACCTTATTTACATACTTTGTGCAAGTACCTAACAATAATTTAAGTAAAATCGGTACTGAATTAATTTGGCCGAAAGTGTACATGCGCCAGGTTACCCCCACCATTAGCCATCTGTGCTCACGACTCGTGGCGACCATTAAATTGATCTTACTACTGTTTTAAATGTGAAATTATGTGAGAATGTGAAGTCAGAGGCCACGAAATCTGACAACCAGTCTAACCAAGAGGTATCGTGTTGCCCAGTAACTGGGTTGTGGAGGTTAGATAGGCAGTCGCTCCATGTAAAACACTGGTATTCAGCTGCATCCGGTTAGACTGGAAGCCGACCCCAACATAGTTCGGAAAAGGCTAAGCAAATGATGATCAAGTCATAAAAACCCTTCATAAACTGTCCCCACTAACCACAATATAATTCATAGAAACATGTTTTCATGCTAAACTAAGTCTTGAGTATATTTCATCACATAAACAAGCGACAGTCTAGTCAAAAACAAAAACAACTCAGCACGTTATTCAGAAACTAAAAGCCGACAGTTGGTGTCCTTATTTTCTTTATAGTCTAAGATCCCAGTGTTGTTAGACCTATGTTATTTAATGCTAGATTTTATAATTTCGGTCTGGTTAAGCCTGGTTCGATTCCCAGGTCGAGCAAAAAAGTGTTATTGGGTTTTTCTGTGAAATTCTCAGTAGCAGCTCGGAGTTAGGATTTGTGCCCGGTTTATGCCAATAGGCTCGCCCCCTATTACATGGGTCCTAAACATACCGGCGAACTGTGGGTGTACCTGTACATTGGTAAACCTCTGCCTAACCCTTTGGGGAACGCAGATGGTGACGGTATGTATGTTTAATGCCACTATTGTTTTCAAAGTGCGATATGAAAGCTGTTAATTTTGTCTCTGATAATAGAATATACACTTACCTATACATTCTTTACGACATATTCCTCTTCTCTTTCTCTCAAAACTTCATCCATTCTAAAATAACGTAGATCCGGCGACACTGGGTCTAAGTCCAGTAAGATACAACTTTTAATGAGTCCAACTGCTTGCAACTGCATCTGGTCTTGATAAACACTTAGTTAATTAAATTATGATACAGTAGTCTCGAAGTGAGATTAAACCTAGACAGTGCTAATGGATTGAATTGCAAGTAGAAAGATTTTCGTCAAAGACTGAAAATTGTAATTACACTAATGGTAGGAATAACTTATCTATACTTATAATAAATCTGTAGAGAGGTCAATTCTATACATTAAATATAATTCCAAAATCACTATCAGGGGGTGATTAGGGATCGATACTGATGCCAAAAATGCAATCAGTAACATTTTTGTCTGTCTGTATAACCGTTATAGAAACAAAAACTACTCGACGGATTTTAACGAAACTTGGTACAATTATTTTTCATACTCCTGAGTTGGTTATAGTATACTTTTCATCACGCTACAATCAATAGGAGCAGAGCAGTAAAGGGAAATGTTGGGAAAACGGGAGAAGTTACTCCATTTTTTAAGCTTCCGTCGCGTGTCCAACCTTTATGGTTAAAGCTACACAGAAATCACGTATGACGGAAATGTTCTCCTTAAAATTATATAAAAAATATCCCACGACAGCATATGTCTATCTATTATGGTTGACTTACAATATCACGTGTAACTCCCGATAGCTTAGCAGTTCGAAGCTCTCTGATTATATTTGTCTACTCTTACTACACGCTGACGGAGTCGCGGGCTCAGCTATTAACAATAATATTGTGCGGTTCCGTATTGCGATATTTTTCAACAGTATTGTAGATTGACATATTATATTTCCCTACTAAAATATGAAAGTTAATCTGTCTGTTACATCAAAACCACTGAACCGTGAGGTAGGACATAGGCTACTTTTTTTAAGAAAAACGACGGAAACGCGGACGAAGTCGCAGGCAAAAGCTAGTACTAATAATATAAAGCTGAAGAGTTTGTTTGTTTGGTTGAACGCGATAATCTCAGAAAGTACTGGTTTGAATTGAAGAAATCTTTTTGTGTTCGATAGTTCATCTTTCGAGGAAGGCTATAGGCAATAACATCACGCTTCGACCAATAGGTGCGAAGCAATGTGCGAGCCGACTCAAATATTTATTTTATTTTAATTTAATTATTTATTTTTAAATTGAATATATAAATAAATTATCTGTGAATATTTGAAGCGTCTGCCTATTAAGGTTATCAATATCGAGCAAAAAAATGTAACGTTTGTTGTATGGGAGCTCCTTAAATATTTATTTCATTCTATTTTTTAGTACCTATTTGTTGCTATAGAGGCAACAGAAATACATCATCTGTAAAAATTTCAACTGTCTAACTATCATGTTTAATAAGATACAGTCTGGTGACAGACGGACGAACAGCCAGCGAAGTCTTAGTAATAGGGTCTCGTTTTACCCTTTGGGTACAGAACCCTAAAAATGGGATCTTTATGAAAATACATGCGGTCGGAGTCACAGGCAAAAGCTAGTACTATTGTAAAGCTTAAAGCTTGTCGGAACGTATGTGTGTCTGTTACTACTTTTCGCTTGAATGACTGACCGAAATCAGCTGAAATTTGGCACGCATTGGCAAATAAATGAGTTTAGCTTAACACATAGCAGTTCTATCCCGTTTTTGAGTGCCCGCGGGATATTACATCTTATTACTATATATTACTTACTATTATATTATAAATGCGACAGTATGGATGGATGGATGTTTGGGACTCAATCACGCCAGAACGGATCTGGATGAATTATGGCAAAGATAATAATAGCCCGATCGCTATATGTTACCTACATTAATTAATTTCAATAATAATGAGACTGCCTCGGTAGCCTAGTGGTCCTAAACGCTACTGCTACGCTAGAGGTCTTGGGTTCGATTCCCAGGTCGAGCAAAAAGTGTTATTGGGTTTTTCTATGAATTTCTCAGTAGCAGCTCGGAGTTGGGATTTGTGCCCGGTTAATGGCAATAGGTTCGCCCCCTATTACATGGGACTTAAACATACCGGCGCACTGTGGGTGTATATTGTTACGTCTCTGCCTAACCCTTCGGGGAATACAGGCGTGATGGTAAGATGGTATGATTAATTAATTTTTACTTAAGCTCAGTATTACAGTTCCTTATGAGTAAATAAATTCGTCAAACTTATAGTCTAGAATAATTCACAAGCAACTTTTTAACCCGGAAAAATGTACAGTTCCCATGGGATAAAATATCAATAATGACTCGGATGAAATAGAAGGCAGAAGCTAGTTTAAAAAATGCTCAACCAATCAACACCTAACAAAAGGAATGAACAGTTAAGTCTGTCAAGTTGTAACGTAAGGACAAACTTTTCCTATTACACGTCTGCGGGCAACATTTTTATTCAACTTCTTAATCAGCAGCCCCAAAGCCAAGTGACAGATACTTAAAAGGATTCCAAACTTCTTCTATAAAAGGGAACATTATTTTTTTAACTGCCTCGTTAGCCTAGTGGTCCTAAGTACGACTGCTACGCTAGAGGTCTTTGGTTCGATTCCCAGGTCGAGCAAAAACTGTTAGTTGGTTTTTCTGTGAAATTCTCAGTAGCAGCTCGGAGTTAGGATTTGTGCTCGGTTAATGGCAATAGACTCGCCCCTTATGACATGGGACCTAAACATACCGGCGAAAGCCGCAGCTCAAAAATATGGACAGTCCGCTCCACATTGGACACCCAATTCCACGTCGCCCTACATAACAATACAAAGACGATGCAGATGGCGAGACACCATAAAAAGAAAGCTAATTCATGGGAAATTTTACGACCCTCAGAAATGAGGAATACGACTAGAGTAGAAAGAAGAGGATGGCAATCGAGCCAAGACGGGCCGGTGTCTAAAAAATAAGTTTACAAATAAGTGGACAGTAGTATCTTGCATAAACAATTAGTAATTTTTTTATTGCTAAACCACAAACAAATAGGAAATACATATTTATTCAAACTCCTTTCAGGTTTATCAGTCATTTACGCTTTGACAAAACACTTTTTCTATATATACCTCTATGCTTAAAAGACTAGGGAACGTCAGAATTCCACAAAACTAAGCGCCAAATACATTGAAAATTACTGTTGAACACAATGACAGCAAAAACTGTTGCAATGATAGTAATTCTTTTATACAATGTAAGAATGTGTCAGAGTATATATTACAACAATTATACACTAATTTCTGCCACACCGATGACTACAGACCAACTGCAGTTCCTTAAAAACTTGGAAACGATGAAATACATTAATGTAACATTTTGGAAAAAGCCTAGCAAATTGTTTGAAGATGTCCAGTTTATGCTTAACCCTGATGACAAAGCAAACTTTAGAGAGAGATCAGAACATTTCAGATTGAAAACTCAAACGGTGATACATGATGTTGGAAGGTAAGCTGATAGTCTGTGACTTATGTAAAGGTCGGTTTTGCCCAGGCTCACAAATGTTTATTAGGTGGAAAAGCCGGCGGGGCGCCGGCGAGGAAGCGACTAACTGTCGGCTATTTTCTCGCTCAAAAAACGTACAATAGATATACATTCCGTGTAAACAAAAGAGATGCATAATTAATAGTTCATCGCTGACTATTTGCACTACGGTCGAACACTCGCTTCACTAGTTTGTCGCTGAGCGACAAGAGTTGTCAAAGACAATACTCGCCCAGCGATACTATTCTAACGGGCAGTACACTCGACGAGAGACTACATATGCGTAACAGCGGCGGTGGTCGAGCGAGTAGAACGAGCAATCCACTTGCACACTCGCTTATAGCTCAACAATATAACTATCGGAACTCCACCCTTGCCTTTTGCTGCTTGCCAACTCGTTTCTATTTGGCCCAGCATCTTTAACACAAGTTGTCTTAGCAACTTAGTAAGGGTGCTGGTGTGACCACACTATTGTAAAATTTACTTTAACTGTATGTACTACCAATCAAGTAAATGTAATATGTAAATCTTGCTGCAAATAAATTATTATTATTATTTCTAGCTCTACTCGCTTTTCGCTCATCGCTGGCGGTGGGACAAGTGTCTTACCCCCACTACAAAATACTTTGCAAACAGAGATGATAAGATAAATAACTAATATTGCTTTATTTTCAGAGCTTTTAAAGAGCAATATAACGCGGACATGCGACAGAATAATACAAAAACATTTTCATGGGCCACCTATCATTCCTTAGACGACATTTATACGTGGTTAGCAGATATGGCTATTCGCTTTTCAAGTGTTTTGGAGTTTAAAACAATTGGTCAGTCTGCTGAAAAGAGACCAATTTACGCCATGAGCATCAAAACTTCTGGAGCCAAGAACAAAGCCGTTATTGTCGAAGGTGGTATTCACGGGAACGAGTGGATTGCTGTGGAATTCGTGATGTATCTTCTGAATGAATTGGTAGATAAACGTGACCCAAGCAACTGGCGATTGTATGAATTGGGAAAGAAATATAACTGGTATCTTATACCGATCATCAATCCTGATGGTTACGTATATAGTCATACAACAGTGAGTAAAAACAATCATTACATCATGTCCCATGATCATATCACGATGTCCTCTGCTGGACATAGGACTCCCCTAATTACGAACGAGCAACTAACGAGCAACTAGCTTCAACTTTTAAATGTAACTTCTTGACAATTCAAAAGTGCCTGTGAATGGTCTAATTGAAATAAATGCTTTGACTTTGACTACAATTACCTAAATTGAAAAAGTTACATTGGTACTTACCCAATATCGAACCCTATCCCCAAAAGGCGAGGGCCTAAACTAACTGGGCCATAACGATTAGACAGTACTAATAATTTTGTTTAAATACTGGCTTCTCTCTCTACCAAATTTCATCAAAATCGGTTCAGCGGTCTAGGCGTCAAAGATTAAGAGACAGACAGACAAAGTTACTTTCGCATTTAAAATAATATTATTAGTATAAGTTATAGAGTTTTAGTAGCTAGTGCTATTGTAATAATATCTTTGTTTTTTTAGGATCGTCTCTGGAGAAAAAATAGGAGGCTTGTAAAGAATGGAGTTGGTGTCGATCTAAATAGAAATTTTGACCATAATTTTGGAAGTACGTTTTTTTTATGTGTATTTAAAAACTTTATTTAAAAACTGCCTCGGTAGCCTAGTGGTGCTAAGTGCGACTGCTACGCTAGAGGTCTTGGGTTCGATTCCCAGGTCGAGCAAAAAGTGTTATTGGGATTTTCTATGAAATTCTCAGTAGCAGCTCGGAGTTAGGATTTGTGCCCGGTTAATGGCAATAGGCTCGCCCCCTATTACACGGGACCTAAACATACCGGCGAACTGTGGGTGTACATTGGTACACCTCTGCCTAACCCTCCGGGGAATACAGGCGTGATGGTATGTGTGGTATTTAAAAACTTGACAGATCATTGATCACCACGCTTACTCAAGCCGGATTGACAATTCAGACTTATATTTGTCACTAGCTAGCACTTGCTAGCGACTTCGTTCGCGTAGTCTTTTCATTCGCTTAGGTTACGTCTTTGGTTACTGCTTTGCACCTATTGGTCGTAGCGTGATGTTATATATCCTTTAGCTTTCCTAGATAAATTGACTATCCAACGCAAAAAATATTTTTTTAATTCAAACCAGTAGTTCCTGAGATTAGCGCATTCAACCAAACAAACAAACTCTTTAGCTTTATAATATTAGTACAATAATAATTAAGTCCAGGTTACCTCACGATGTTTTTCAATGTCAGTGTCCAATGTCAGTGATGTCCAAGATAAACTTAGAAAATACCTATACATGAAATAGAAAAAGTCACGTTGGTACTTGACCGTGTCTGGTTGTGAACCCGCAGTCTAGAGCATAAGAGAAGTGTGCCTAAACCATCAACCTCCAGGCCATCACGACCGACACTACGAACTATAATTTTATCCAGCTATTGTCCGCGACTTCGTCCTCATGACTTATTTCACCCGCGTTTTTTTTTTTTTGGGGGGTGGGAAATCATCAAATAACTTCTCCCGCCCTTAGTGTCAGACTTTTACTGACTAAAACCCACACATGTTCCTTCTTGTGCCCTTTGCGTTCCGGGGGCGCGGTATCTCTTACGAACAACCCGCAGCCCCGGCAGGCATCGGCCCTCAGTGGCCCCTTCCACCCGCGTTAAGTTACGTCTTTCGGCACTGCTCCGCTCCCGTGTGTCGTAGCGTGATGTTATATAGCCTATGTTACTCAGGAATAATGTAGATATCTATTGGTGTAACAATGGTTTAAATTGGTCTAGTAATTTCGGTCCCTATTCGTTACAAACAAAAAAAATATTATTCTTCATTATAATATTAGTATTTAATATAGATTAAGTGTAAATAAATTCTTTCTTTTATCTTACTTCCCAGAATATGGTTCAAGTAATGATCCGTCACATGATAATTATTGTGGGACTCATCCATTTTCGGAGCCAGAATCCAAAATACTGGCAGACTTTGTCACGTCAAAGGCAAATAATCTACGTTTTTATTTTTCCTTTCACGCTTACGGACAAAAAATCATCATACCCTTTGCTGATAGAATAAAGCATATTGATAATTATGCTGAAATGGTAAGTGAGTGGCATGATCCAAGTTATTTTCCTTTTTTTAATAGCTTTGGATGGCAAATAAGCCGACGACCAACCTGATGTTAAGTGGTCACCGCTGCCTATAGATATTTGCAATACCAGAGGCCTTGCAAATGCGTTGCCATCCCAGAGACAAAGTTGAAATGTCTCATATGCCTGTAATTACACCGGCATCCATACTTTTCTAGCAGAAACACAACAACGCCGTTCTGCGGTAGAAATGGGTATGGTGGTTGTACTTCGCAGACGAGCTCCTTCACAAAGAGCTCCATTACTGCGCAAAATGGTATGGTCAAGGAGGTCACACCTTCCTGAAGTCAGTGCTTCCAGTAGGTGACTGGGTCGGCCTAGGGGTGGTGGTGGACCAATACCTGCTGGGGTGCTGAAGAATGCTCGGAACTGCACCAGTGTCCCGGTCAATGGTAGTCGGAGGAGCACTATGGAGTTTTTGTGGGTAGAAGTCTGGCTCAACCCTGAGCCTTCCCCGGGCCGGGGGCATTCCATGAGAATTTCCCCACGAAAAAAAAAAGAAAAGAAGTCGGGCCTGGTAAAGTCATCATCTGCCTAGGCTTTTCTTAGCTATGTTGAGGTCGGTTTCCAATCTAACCGAATGCAGCTGGTTATTGGTAATTTATATAGAGCAACTGCCTCTCTGACCTTTACAACTCTGGGTAACACGATATAGTAGTTGCCATGAGTCGTGAGCGTAAATGACAAGTTTATTTTTTGATTTTTGGGCGCAGACGTTGCACGCGATTAGTCCATTAGTCCGACCGATCGTGTTCAGCGTCGGCGACCCAAAAAACCCAGTCTAAGGAATCCAAAAACCGAAAAATTAACTTGACACTATTTTGTGCTCACGACTCGTGGCGACTAATACTCGTATACCTCGTGGTAAAAAAATCAACTTACCATATAAATATTCATAAGACATTTGAAATTCATGGTTTATTTTGGTCTTCATTGAAACTCTTTTTAGGAGAATTTCGGAAAGCAAGCACTAGTGAAAATGTATAAATTGTACAGAACCAAATACAGTATTGGTACTATCTATGATACTTTAGGTGAGTGTAAAATTGATCATTATTATAGTAGTTAAATCTTCCTTAGGATTTCGTACCCGAAAAGTGCCAAAGGGACCCTATTTCTAAGGCTCCGCTGTCCGTTCGTCTGTCTGTCAGCGTGCTGTATCTCATGAACCGTAATAGGTAGGCATATTATGGCTGCAACAAATAATAAAAATAAAATAAAGTAAATAATTAAAGGGCCATATAAGAAACATGTTTTTTTTTGTATGTAGTGTTAAATTAATGTTGTACGGGACTCTTCGTATGTGAGACCGTCTCGCACTTGGCCGTTTTTTTACTATTGAATATTTTAGTCAATATTTTTTTTTATTCAGGCTGTCGTATTTCCGGCAACAGTGCCAGTTGGGTGAAGAAAAGTCTTGGTATAAGGTATTATATTTTTTTTTTATAATTAGTATCGAGGTATAATAAATAAAACGTTGTACACCTTTCGGAAGGAGGGAGGAAGGGGGGGGGGGAGTACTTGTGAATATTAACAATTTTTATTAAAGGTAGGTCCCTTAATGGCAGCACGGTAGACGGGAGACACTAGAGCCAGTGCCTGCCAGAGTTGCGGAATTCATTCGAAATAGTTACTGCGACCCTGCAATGCAAAGGGCGTCAGGAGGAACACGGATAGGTTTAAGTCAGTAAGAGTCTGACACTCCTTTCCGCTCCGCCTAGAGCGTAGAAAGTCATTAGTCATTGTACAAAAAAAGACCCATAATAAGTCCTTGTATTTCGAACTTTATTCCGACAATTCACAATTACAAAATTGGCAACTTATACTCAGTTCAAACCCGTTTTAACCCCCGACGCAAAAACGACGGGGTGTTATAAGTTTGACGTCACTGTGTGGGTGTGTGTGTGACTGTGTGTGTGTCTGTCTGTGGCATCGTAGCTCTCGAACGCATGAACCGATTTTGATTTTACTTTTTGTATTTGAAAGGTGAATTAGTCCGGAGTGTTCTTAGTTATGTTTGATGGAAATCGGTTCAGCCGTTTCAAAGTTATCAACTCTTTTGTAAGCTACTGTAGAGATTTTTATTCTTCTGTCGGGGGTTACTTAAAATTTTTAATTTTGTGTTTTTTGTATTAAGGACTTTGTTTTAGTTGAAATACGGTTAAAAATACAATGACTGGTTCGTTGGTTTAAACTTTTTTGTGATAAGTCCTTCTGTGTTCTCAGGTACGTGTTTACATTTCTGCTTCGCGACAATGGGACCTATGGTTACGCGCTGCCACCAAATCAGATCCTGCCCACGTGTAAGGAGATGGCACTTGGTCTGACGGAACTTATGGTCGCCAAGCCAAAACGGGTTAAATTGCACTTGTTCAATAAAGCACAGAATTTGAAGGCATTTGCTTTACTAATATTTTATACTTTTTATTTTATATTACTTTTAAAATAAATATCTTATTTCTATCTTCTTCTTTTTAATATGATACCAGCCTATTATTGTCCCACTGCAGGGAAAAGGCCTCTTTCCATACAGAGGCACGAGAATTGATTACCACGCTTGCTCAAGGCGGATTGGTTTATTTCAGACTTAGGTATCTTAATTACCTGTAAGTCCATATTTTCTTATGATAATTTCACCGATGTCAAATAAACTTAGATCCACGCGCAAGTAAATTTTAATGTATCGTCTCTACACAAGTCAATCATATAACATTTTGTTTGCTGGCTTAAACTCACTTTATATACAAACAGTATTTTTGTGAATAACAGCCAGACTTATGAGTCATGACATTACGCTACGACACACGGGAGCGGAGCAGTAATTAAAGACTTCACATAACGCGGCTGATAAAAACTACGAAGAGAGAGACCAGAAACTAGTTGATACTAATATTTTAAAGAGGAAATATTTGATAATTTTTTCGCCAATTCATAGCTAAATTATCAGGAAGTAACATACGCTAGAACTTATTTAACAAAATTAAAAAAATTAAGTAACCCCCGACAGAATACTAGAAATCCCTACCTCAGCTAACAAAAGAGCTGATAACTTTGAAACGGCTGAACCGATATCCATCACACATAGCTCAGAACATTCCCGACTAATTAAAATCGGTTCATCCGTTCAGGAGCTACGATGCCACAGACAGACTCACACGCACAGAGACACGTCGAACTTATAACAACCCGCCGTTTTTGCGTCAGGGGTTAAAAAAAAGAGACCCTTAAAAAAATTGCAATAATGTAACCCAAAGTAGCAAAATTGGTATAATTTGGGATTAACGTAATTCTACGCACACGAAATCTCGCGCCAAAGCTAGTTTTAAATAAACTTAATCTCAATTAACTTAAGGCATACAAATCAGAGACTAACGACACAGGTGGCCATTACAGCAACAAAGACCCGCCTACCCGGGTATTGGCCAGCAACCAAGTACCGTAATGGTTACTTAATTGTCCCAAGACACCTCCAGTGGCTTCTCGTCCACTAATTTATGAACTTTAGTATTATCTCGAGAAGCCATGGGCTGCCTTTGTTGGGTTAGATCTGTACTAAAGATCGGAGACACGTTTATTCTTCAAAGGAGCCGAGATTTTGCATAACAAACCAGCCTATTATTATCCCACTGCAGGGCAAAGGCCTCTCTTCATACAGAGAAGGCACGAGCATTGATCAACACGACGCCTGCTCGAAGAAGATGGGCGATTTCAGACTTGTAATATTAAATACACACAAGTGCAGGTTTTCTCACGATGTTTTCCTACATCGATGTCAGTATTGCTGATGGCCAGTGGCGCCGCAAATTCTTGAATGGAGACCACGCATCGGCAATCGCAGCGAAGGCAGTCCACCCACAAGGTGGACGGATGACCTGATTAAGATCGCAAGAAGACGCTGGATGCAGGTCGCTTCCAACCGGTTCTTTTGGAAATATATGAGGGAGGCCTATGTTCAGCAGTGGACGTCCTGTGGCTGATGTAATGATGAAAATGTCATTGCAGTCCAAAATAAATAAAGAAAGTACATCATGGAATTGAAAAATATTTATTGGTGGCCTGCGCCTAGTTGCGAATTCGAATACGATTTTGTGCATGAGATGATTGCGTATGAACCACTGGACCCTTACGGAGTTCCGTTTAGAGGGAGCATAATATCACTAAGCACAGTTACAGATGCTGGGTTGCTTTTGTCAATAAATCAATAAGTAAATAAAATAAATTAAAAAAATAAATAAAAGAATGAATTAATAAATACATAAATAAATAAATACATAAATAAATAAATACATTAATAAGTAATATATAAATAAATTAATTTATGAATAAATTTTTAATGCAGTTTTTTTTTTCAATACAGGATTTCTAGCGATGTTTCTTAGATATGTTTTAATAAAATCGGTTCAGCCGTTTCAAGTTTATCGGCTCTTTTGATAGCTGTAGTAGGGTTACATTACTTGTTAATTTGGTAATTAAAAAAATATTTTAACGCCCACAAATTAAAGCTGTAATTTAAGTGGCAAATTATGCCTAAAATAGGCTTCAAAATGTTGTTGCTGAGAAAAGGATGGCATAGATTTGTAGTCTATTTTATTTATTTTAGTAACCTCTTTTGTCAATACTTTTTATCTACATATCTGTCATTTATATGTCAGTTACGTAAGCGAAAATGTGAAATCTCAAAGGCCGCGGAAAATTATTTCAAAAATATTCAAATTGTAAACTTTATGAATAAATTCAACGAAAATGCAGTCAAGCATCATTTTTTTTTTTATAGTTACGTTTTTTATGAATTTTTGTGTTTGTAAAAAGTATTACAACTATACTTTGTTCAGATCAATACCGGTGAAGCAAAATCAGTTAGGATATCTTAAGAATCTGAGCAAATTTTTTGAAGTTAATTTCTGGAGAGAGCCTGGGTTGATGAACAGGCCTGTGGACTTTGTGATTGGTCCTGCAGATAAACCGCAGTTCATGAAAAAAGCAAAGAAACTTGGATTGTACTTGACAACGATGATTGAAGATGTACAGAAGTAAGTACGCTTCTCTTAAACCCCCGACGCAAAAACGACGGGGTGTTATAAGTTTGACGTGTCGTGTGTGTGTGAGTGTGTGTCGTAGCTCCCGAACACATGAACCGATTTTGATTTTGTTTGTTTTTGTTTGAAAGGTGAATTAGTCGGGAGTGTTCTTAGCTGATTGAAGAAAATCGGTTCAGCAGTTTCAAAGTTATCAGCTCTTTTGTTAGCAGTATTCTTCGTTGGGGTTACTTATTTTTTTTTTTTAATCAATATAGCTACTGCCCACGACTTAGTCCGGAAGTCAAGCGTACTACAATATATCATACTAGCTTTTGCTCGTATTAAGTTACGTCTTTGGTTGCTGCTCCGCACCTATTGGTCGTAGCGTGATGTTATGTACCTACAGCCTTCCTCGATAAATTGACTATTTAACAAAAAAATATTTTTCAATTCAAACCAGTAGTTCCTGAGATTAGCGCGTTTAACTAAACAAACAAACTCTTCAGCTTTATAATATTGGTATAGACTAACTTCTGCTCGCGACGTCGTCCGCGTAGATTTTTTACTCGCGCTGTGGGTGTGCATTGTTACACCTCTGCCTAACCCTTCGGGGAATATAGGCGTGATGGTATAAATGATGGATGTTATAAATTAGGTATGTCGTTCAAAGTCACGTACGTTATTAAATTAAAGTAATTAATACCTAATAGTCTTATAATCTAATCAGGAATCCTGTCTGCCACACGATAAAGCAGTTTAACAGGATTAAAATGCTTTATGATTTCAAAGCAAGATAATAAAATGTTTCTAGATATAAGTCGTATATTTAATCCCTAGATAATTTTTGGTTTAATTACTGCGTTTAAGCGCGACTGCTACTCTAAAGGTCTCGGGTTCGTTTCCTAGGTCGAGTAAAAAGTGTTATTGGGTTTTATTATGAAATTCTCAGTAGCAGCTCTGAGTTAGGATTTGTGCCAAGTTAATGGCAATAGGCTCGCTCCCTATTACATGGGACCTCAACATACCGGCGAACTGTGGGTCTACATTAGTGCACATCTGCCTAACCCCTTGGTTAATACAGGCGTGATGGTATTTTGTGGTTGTGTTGCTACGTATAGTCTGTGTTTCAGAGGTAGATTGGTGTGGATAAGCCTTTTTAGGATTCCATAAGCAAGAGATGCCAAACGGGACCCTACTACCTAATCTATGAAGTTCCTTAGTCTGTCCTCTTATTTGTGCAAGGGCTGTATCTTTTAAACAATAATGGGTAGACATTTGATATTTTCAGAGTGGGAATTACATAATTATTTATGGACGATTAACAACAATTAAAAAGAAATAAAAGTGAGGGACATAATTTTGTACAAGTATCTTATTTTTATATTACTCGTAGATACATACGGACATTTCAATTACTTACATTTATTAGTTGAAATAAATTTAATTTGTTTAAAAAAAAAATGACAAAAAATAATAATATTATTATTGTTGTTAGACCGGTTATCTTCGGTTACGGCGCGTTCGTGTTCCACGCACGCCTCAAAGAGATGTCAGCAAACATCAGAAGGGGCCACTCAGGGCCATGCCTGCCGGGGCTGCGGGTTGTTCGAAAGAGATACCGCGCCCCCGGAACGCAAAGGGCACAGGAAGGAACATGGATGGGTTGTAGTCAGTAAAAGTCTGACACTCCCTCCCGCTCCGCCCAGGGCGGGAGAAGTCATTGAATGATTACCCATCAGTAAAAAAAAAGACCGGTTATCTATACTAATATTATGAAGCTGAAGAGTTTGTTTGGTTAAACGCGCTTATCTCAGGAACTGCTAGTTTGAATTAAAACATCCTTAGGATGTTTGATAGTTCAATTATCTAAGAAGGCTTTAGACTATATTATTTATAACATCACGCTACGACACACAGGATTTATATTATTTATATTACTTATAACATCACGCTACGACACACAGGAGAGGAGCAGTAACCAAAGACGTAACTCAACGAGGTTGAAAAAATCCACGCGAACGAAGTCGCTGGCAGAAGCTAGTTTTAATATTAATAATTAATCGTTAGACCGGTCATTGTAGGTATCTTTAGGGGAGGCCTATGTCCAGCAGTGGACGTCGGCTAATATAATACAATATTAAACTCATTTACAGGGCATTTGACAAGCAAACAGTCAAAACTTATATCAGAAGGAAAATGGAGTCATTTGACTGGGACAGCTATTTCCAACTGGAAGATATCTACCGATGGCTTGGTGACTTAGCCCAGAGTAACCGAGTAGAAATGGGTTTCCAAAGTATCGGGAAAACAGCGCAGAAAAGAGATATCATGGCTGTTAGAATTGCTTTAACAGGAAGTAAACGGAGGTATGACTTATTCTATTAATAACTGCTCCTTGGTCTCGTGGTGGCAAACACGACTGTTGAGAGCGGGGTCCAATTCCCAGTTCGGACAAAAAGTGTTATTGGGTTTTTCCATTAGGAATTTCTCAGCAACAGCCCGGAGTTTGGAAGTTGGTGGTTTGACACCCCCTTGCGTCGGAAAACACGTAAATCTGTTGATCCTGCGCCTGATCTCTCCCCAGTTGTGTCAGATTGCCGTCCCGTCGGACTATGAGAGTTAGGTTGGAGGGAGTGCGCCTGTGTTTGCGCACACACTTGTGTACTATAAGAACTCCTGCGTGCTTGGCTAGTTTGCATTAACATTACCCGCCGTGGCCGCGTCGGTCTTGAGAATCCATATATCCGGGGTGGTATATTGTCATGGTTGTCTTCCACTATGGGCGGTGGAGCGGTCTGTCAGACTCTTACTGACAAAAAACCACTCCAGTATTCCCTTCCCATACTTATGCCGGGGATCCCAGGAGCATACGCGTCTTCCCCGAACCCCGACTGGTGATTCCAATTCAAAATAGATTGAAATAAATGTTAAATTCATTTTCATTGATACTCGCTCTAAGAAATGCTTATAAGGATAAATAATAAGAAATTGCGTGAACTGTTTTGTCATACAAAACTCAACTACAAACCCAGGGCGGCTAGGGACAATTTCTTTTTTCTAGAAAATGAGATTATCCCATGCCGCCTAGAGTCTACAGTTGAGTTTTGGACCGATGGACCGAAGCGTGGTTCACATGTGGCACAGCCATCTCATACAAATAAGGTTTGTATACTAGCAGTGGGCACCATCATCATCATATCAGCAGGTTGACGTCCATTGCTGAATATAGGCCTTCCCTAAAGCAGTAGACACAATTAACCAATCATCATCAGCCTACAACAGTCCACTGCTGAACATAGGCCTCTCCAGTTGCACGCCACTTAGTTCGACTCTCGGCAACTGTCATCCAGTTGCTACCAGCTAACCTGCGAAGATTGTCGCTCCAGCGAGCCTTAGGGCGTCCCACCTTACGCTTGCTGATTCGCGGTTTCCACTCAAGAACACGTCTACCTCAACAGTCGTAGGTTCTACGGCTAATATGGCCGGCCCATTGCCACTTCAGCTTACTTATTCTATGAGCTATGTCGACAACTCTAGTTCTCTGTCGGATCACCTTGTTCCAAATGTGATCTCTCAGAGAGACTCCAAGCATAGCCCGCTCCATAGCAAGCAAGCAGTAGGCACGTTACACAGGCTAATTATTTTTAAACTTAATCAGGTCATCGGTCATCATAGAAGGCGGCATCCACGCCAGAGAATGGATCTCTCCTGCTTTCGTCACATTTTTAATCCATCAAATCTTACATTCAAAGAATTCAAACAACGCCCTACTGAGAGAAGTAGCAATGACTTACGAATGGTATTTCGTGCCTGTTCTAAATCCCGATGGTTACGAATATAGCCATACAAGAGTAAGTAGTTAGTTTTATTGTAGTAGAGCTCTTTGTGAAGGAGCTCGATCGGGGAAGTACTACCACCATACCTATTTCTGCTGTAAAGCAGCGTTGCTGTGTTTCAGTTTGAAGGGTGCTGGTGTAATTACAGGCACATGAGACAATTCGACTTTGTCTCTGGGATAGCAACGTACTTGTAACGCCTCTGGTATTGTAGGTGTCTATAGGTACAGGTGGCTACTTAGCATCAGGTGGGCTGTCGGCTTGTTTGCCACCCAAAGAAATTAAAAAAACAAAGGACAATTTCATGGAAAGCCTTTCGTTAGGGTCAAACATAGGGATTAATTAGTTGTTAAAGGAGGTTATTGTACGTGTAAAAAAGTTAACTGGGAAACTACTTTTTATTAAGAGTGCATAATATTTTTTTGGAACTTTGACTTTTAATATCTTCGTAAGTAGAATTCCCGAAAAATAAATCTGCCCCGTTAGCCTACAGGTCCTAAGCGCGACTGCTACGATAAAGATCTTGGGTTCAATTCCCAGGTCGAGCAAAGTGATATTGGGTGTTTCTATTAAATTCTCAGTAGCAGCTCGGAATTAGGATTTATGCCCGATTAATGGCATTTGGCTCGTCCCCTATTACATGGGACCTAAACATACTAGCAAACTGTGGATGTATATTGATACACCCCTGCCTAACCCTTTGAGGAATACAGGCGTGATGGTATGTGTGTTTTTATTTTCTATGAAATTTGCTAACTTCAATATTAGAGTGCTTTTCGTTCAGGCTCCATTCAACTTTTAACCCTGTAATAGCGTATACATAATTTATCTTATCTATTTATTTATAAATTTATTTTTTTCTTATTTATTTTATCTTTTTACACATTATATGAAATATATTTTTTACATCATACCATCACGCCTGTATTCCCCAGAGGGTTAGGCAGACGTATATGAAAGTACACTTACAGTTCGCCGGTATGTTTTTAGGTCACATGTAATAGGGGGCGAGCCTATTGCCATTAACCGGGTACAAATCCTAAATCCGAGCTGCTACTAAGAAATTCATAGAAAAACCCAATAACACTTTTTGCATTTATTTTTTCTTTCCTTTATATTCTTTAATAAAACGGCATGTTACAGGATCGAGAATGGAGGAAAAATCGTAACCCCGATGGAGGAGTGGATTTGAACAGAAATTTTGCCAATATGTTTGGAAGTAAGCGTGTTTGGTATTTGCAATCGATACTTTTATATAATTGTGTCGAATTTATATTGTTCATAATATATTTTTAACCGACAAAAAAAACAGAAGAGGTTCTGAATTCGATGCGTATTTTTTATTATTTATGATCATACATAACTATCCACAGAATAGTCGGATTTTGATAATTCTTTTTTTTATCTGAAAGGGTATATCGAAGAAGGTCTCATATTTTGGAAAATTCCTACCCTAAGGGTGGGAAATATAGGGGTGATTTATTGTTTACTCACAGATTTCAATGTTAAGATGTGTATTACAAAAAAAAATCAAACACTAAGCATGTACTAATTTGTAGAGTACAGCCAAAACTTAAAAAAAAAAAGTTGAACCGCCGAAAAAACTAAAAAGCAAAAATATTTTTTTTACAAAAAAGATAACCGCATTTAGAAGCACAAACTGAAAAATAACTTTCACTTTGGAAGTCGGTGGCTATACAAAACTACAAACAGAACCAAAGACTTCCAAAGCTAACGTTTTTTTTTACTTTTTAGTTTTTGAAAGCGGTTCTCTTTTTATATGTAATTTTATCGATCCTATCCATCTGCCGTAGCCGTCAGTCATTTTTAATTAAAACTAGATTTTATCTCATAAAAAAAGTACAAACTAAGTTAGTATACAGCTCATTCAGGCAGAGCCTCTACAGTCATCCTCAATATCAGCTGAACGACGTCCGCAGCTGGACATAGACCTCCCCTAAAGCTACCCACAATGAGCAGTCCTGCGCTGCTCACATCCAGCGATTTTCGGCGACCTTTACTAGGTCGTCGGTCCCCTCGTAGGGCACTTTCTTACACTGCGCCTTGCGGTACGTGGTCGTCACTCGAGAGACTTACGACCTGAATGGACGTCTCTTCTACAGCCTATGTGTCCTGCCCATTGCCACTTTTGTTTCGCAATTTTGAGAACTATGTTGGTTACCCTAATTTTTCTACGGATCTCCTCATCCCTGATTCGCCTTTACAATACTTAGCCTACTGCCCCGTTGGTCTGCGATTCCCAGGTCGGGTAAAAAGTGATATTGGGTTTTTCCATTACGAATTTCTCAGTAACAGCCCGGAGTTTGGAAGTTGGTAGTGTGACACCTCCGTGCCTCAGAAAGCACTTAAATCCGTTGGTCCTGCACTTGATCTCTCCCCGGTTGTGTCGGATTGCCATCCCATCGGACTAAGAGAGTGAGGGAAGAGGGAGTGCACCTGTATTTGCGCACACACTTGTGCACTATAATATCTCCTGCGTACTTTGCTAGTCTGCATTAAGATTAGCCGCCGTGGCCGTGATTGGCCAGGAGACACACACATACCATCACGCCTGTATTCCCTGAAGGGTTAGGCAGAGGTGTAACAATGTTCATCCACAGTTCGCCGGTATGTTTAAGGTCCATGTAATAGAGGGTGAGCCTATTACCATTAACCGAGCAAAAATCCTGACTCCGAACAGCTACTGAGAATTTCATAGAAAAACCCAATAACACTTTTTGCTCGACCTGGGAATCGAACTCAAGACCTCTAGCGTAGCAGTCGCGCTTGGGACCACTAGGCTAACGAGGTAGTTAGGTCTGAAGAATACATACATATACTTAGCCTAAATTATTTATTTTATTTCAGCCGTCGGTGTTAGTAATAATATACACTCCAATACTTACTGCGGTAAGGCGGCATTTTCTGAAAGGGAATCCAGAGCTATGAAGAACTTTGTAACCAGACATAGCAAAAATCTTGAGTATTACTTCTCATTTCACTCTTATGGGCAGTATATGATTATACCGTATGCCAATTCCAAAAAACATGAACTAAATTATGAAGAGGTGGTTAGTAGTAACGTAGGAATTATTCTAATTTATATTTTAAATGCGAAAGTCAGTTTGTTTGTTACCTTTCCACTCCTAAACCACTAAACCGATCATCCTGAAATTTTGAATATACGTTGTCTGGTGTACAGAAACGGACATAGGGTACCTTTCATACTGAATAAGAGCACTATTCCCGAGGAAAACAATAATAACGTTCTTATCATAATATTTGGCGTCAGTGTCTTCCTAATAAACCTATTATTTTTTGTGGTTCCATTGAGTTATGTAAGGCGTCCAAGATAAAAGTTGAAATACCTAATGTGGCTGTAATTACAATGGCACCAGTACCCTTCAAACCGGAACACAGCAACGCTTCTTTGCAGCAGCAATAGGAATGGTGGTAGTATTATCCCGGACGAGCTCCTTCACACAGAGCTCTACTCCTCTGATGATATTATTTTGATTTTTATTTACGGTTTCAGAAACAAATGTGCAAGGAAGCCAGTGTAAGACTAGCGTCACGGTATAGAACAGAGTATACTGTCGGAACAGCTTACGATACAGTCGGTAAGAGTTTCTAGAAATAAATCTATACTAATGTAATAAAAGTTCGGGTTCGATACCCAGGTCGAGCAAAATGTGGTATTCGGTTTTTCTATGAAATTCTCAGTAGCAACTTGGAATTTGTGGATGAATTTGTGCCCGGTTAATGGCACATGGCATCTTAACATAAGTACCGGTGAGCTGTAGGTGTACATTGCTACACCCAGGGACTTAAAAATACCTTCATAAAGGTTATAGAATTATAAGAGTTACATTTTGAATTGGTAACAAAATCAAAAATGTAACACTTATTAATCTGTTTTTAAAGTGTTAACCCCAAACACTTACAAAAGGGTAACCGTGAAAAACAGTGTTAAAATCACTTATTTCGGTTATAGTTTGAGTCCCTGGCTACACCTCTGCCTAACCCTTCGGGGAATACAGGCGTAATGGTATGTTATGTTATGTAAAACTGAAGAAGTCACTAAACAGACACAAATCCATTATTACTTACAACAGGTTGAGAAGATGAATGAAAAATAACTGCAAGTTGCGGAGGTCAGAATGTTGAGATGGATGTGTAAAATGACTAGAATGAAGGGAACCGGGAGGGGACGCCCTAGAAAGACCTACCCTGACCTTACTGGTGAGGGTTATCAAAAACGTCACGTGCGTAGTACTCGTAACCGGCGTGCTTGTATGACCAGATGTATAAACGTGGACGAGCCGAAAGGAGTAAGCGCGGGTGTAAGGATCGTAGCAGGTAGCGTTATGTGGTTTCTGCCTGCCCCCATGGGAAAATGGCGTGAGTTGGCATGTATGAACGTATAATTATTTTCAACAGGGTATTTGACATCAGGAGTAAGCGGCTGTTGGGTCAAAAGGGCATTTAACGTTCCGTAAGTATGAATCATTGTTCATGAATACGATGAAAGGTTATCTCTCATTATAATAGCAAGGCTTTGACAGATAATTTATTAACGAAATTAGGACTTTAAATCTTGTGTGTTAAAATATTTTTTTAACTAAACCCTCTAAGGCTACCTGTCCACTGAAGCTGAGCGAGGCTGCGAAACGGAGAAATGTTAACCAAAAGGATAAAATCTTCGCTCCGCCCGCTCCAGTTATGCAATCCTATTAGTTAATATTTCTCCGCTTCTCTGCTCAGTGGACAGGCAGCCTTTACAAGGATAAATCTGGGAGATCTCAGACGGATGACAGCCCTATAAGTTGTATCTTGAAATGATTGATTAACAAATTATTTTTTGATTACAGCTATGTTGTGACTTTCGAACTTAGGGATAATGGGTTCTACGGCTTCGCATTGCCTCCGAAGAAGATAGTGCCAACATGTGAGGAGACAATGGATGGACTCCTAGCTCTCCTAGCACCTAGAGACAACTCATTTACTAAGAAGCTGCGGGAGTCTCGCGCTGGACACGATTATATTTTGGACCGATTTGTGATAGTTTCAAATCTTCTTATATTTATTTTACTGGGTTTCGACTGAATTGTGTTGTTTATCAAAATAAATAGATTTATAATTCCAATTGAAAACATTTTTGATTGTTACAGGGAAAACTTCTTTGAGTGGTTTTTGGCAGGGGCAGAACTTAACCTCTGTGCCACCGACATGTTAATCTGGCCGTCTCACCGACATGTTTATGTGTCATGTTGCAGACTATCACGCAGCGGCCTGCGTAAATGTACGGTCAACAAAAGAGATCAGTGATCAGATCGTCTAATATAGTTTAGGAAGTTTTCTTTGAAACTGCCTCGTTAGCCTAGTAGTCCTAAGCGTGACTGCTACGCTAGAGGTCTTGGGTTCGATTCCTAGGTCGAGCAAAAAGTGTTATTGGGTTTTTTCTATGAAATTTTCAGTAGCAGCTCCGAGTTCGGATTTGTGCCCGGTTAATGGCAATAGGCTCGTCCCCTATTACATGGGACCTAAACATAATGGCGAACTGTGGGTGTACATTGTTACACCTCTACCTAAACCTTCGGGGAATACAGGCGTGATGGTATGTTATGTTTTCTTTGAAACTGGTGGTCGTATTTAAATAAAATTTAACTTAATTAACAAACTGTTCATTTTCTATTGATAAAAATAAATTTTATTTAAAAACATCTATCCGTTTTTCAAAAAACTTTGAATTTATTAGGCGACCCTAGTTACTTATCTCTTTTACTGACTGTGCATTGGATATTGTGCCCCGGACCCCATTTTCTGAGCCTTGTAATAAAAGAATCAGATTACGTCACGAAACTTGCTGTTAAAATGTGGATGAATATCAATAGGATTGAAGAAACCTAAATTTTATTTAGGCATTATGAAGCATTAAGGATCGTTTTACATTGACAAATTGCATGCAACTTTGTTCGTTGACCATTACATTTCATTTACTCCAAAACTCATCAACGATATCACCTTATTATCCATCACCATGCATTCACAAAACCGAATTACAGAACAAAAATCGATTAAATTAATGTTTCATTTACACCGCGCCCTCAGGCCCTCTGATCATATCCCTTACAACAAAAAGTATTATGTAAAAACGATCCAATCAGCGATTACAATCAGAAGACGATGCACGCAAGCACGCAAACCTTTTACCGTAAACGGAAAACAAAAATGGATTCAGTAGCGAATCCTGTGATGTTAGCCCCAAAAATGATGCTATCAGAAGGTGGTAATATGACTAATGATCCGTATAATCGTTTAACCGTCACGACAAATCGTCAGATCACGTGATCTGGTGTCATTTATTTCGATACAATTCACCATTCCATCCTGACCTCCCCACTTCTCTACAGCTCCACTTAAACACCTAAAAATGATAGCTCAACGTAAATTGGATGGAGATCTATAGAACTTAATATGGCGTGGGTTGAATCGTATTATTGATGAACAATTTTCAACTCTGCTGCTTCAGGTTACGGTTTTATTTTCGTTGTGACGTGTTAATTGAAGGGCGTTGCATTTCCTTTTGTGTCGAAATTAATTGCTTACTGTTATTTATTGGATTGTTGCTTATATCTCAATTTGGATACGATTTCTATTATTATTATTAATGATTTGACTAATTACAGTACCTTTGCTTTGGTTTGCTCTGAGGTTGGATTGAGCAAATATATTGATTGCTTTGTCCCCATTGTGTATGGGTTCGACGTAATTAAGCACGTGTTTAATTAAATTACCAATTTCATTTATTCTTAGTTTTGTTTACGAAATCAATATTACTGTTAAAAAAAAAACTGAACGCGATAAACGTAGCCACCTACTGGGTCCAAGTACAGTTACGAAAAAAAACTTTATCTTAATTCATATAAGGTAGATTTTTGCAGAACAGAACAGCAAATATTTGGTATATTATTCGCCACGAGTCGTGAGCACAGATGACAAGTTAATTTTTGGGTTCCTTTCAGGGTTTTTTGGGGCATGGACGGGGCACGCGATCGGTTCAAATGGTGGATCAATCGCGTGCAGCGTCGTCGGCCCAAAAAACCCAAAAATAACTTGGCATTTGTGCTCACGACTCGCGGCGACGACAATAATGACAGCTCATCTCGAACACACTTCAATTAAATTTACCGAGGCAGAATTTCACGCAATAGCAAAACACTTATCAGCTACAAAGCAATCAGTATCATAATAAATAATAAAATGAATGAGCAATAAACAATAACTCACAAATAACCAGTACGTTTTGTTTTCTTAATTTTATGGATGCCTCATTTCACTGCCGGTTACAAACGAAGCTGTAAAGACGCGGTCACGTTGGTCTTATATTTATTTATGGATGATAAGAATTTATTTCACGATTTATATAAAACTTAAATATTTTTTGTTTAAATATAATTAAAGTTTTAATTACCTTTTCAATAATTTAACAAAAAAAATAAGCGACTTAAGTTGAATCTAAAATGTATCTCCAGATTTATCTATAGATCGATCGCTGCCCGTAACCTATCAATGCTCGTGTTTCTAATCTGAGATTGCAGATTTGCACACCGATTAGTAATAGGAAACTAGAGACCGAACCACAAATTCAGTAGGAATTATAGAAACAGAGGGGCTAATCCCATATTTTTAAGAACGTTTGTCAATTGTCATATTTATTTTAGCCTCACACTGTCAAAAATTTTCCCGCATTATTGACAAGTTTTTGACATTAATTGACTAAGACGGGATTGAGAGTAGATTTTGGATGTTTTTATTAATAAAAATTGACTTTCGTATCTCATCAGTTTTAGGATTCCGTACCACATAACGGAACCCATATAAGATCACTGTATTGTCCGTCCGTCTGTCTGTCTGTATATCTGTCTGTCAAAAGCCTTTATTTCGGGAATACGTAGAGGTATCAAGTTGAAATTTAAACCGTATAATTAGG
This sequence comes from Caradrina kadenii, assembly GCA_947462355.1. Lineage (NCBI taxonomy): Eukaryota > Metazoa > Arthropoda > Insecta > Lepidoptera > Noctuidae > Caradrina > Caradrina kadenii. The sequence continues at coordinate 10,829,497 of OX381690.1, read as the reverse complement.
TCGACGTTTCCATGAATTTTAGAAAAACAAACTTCTTAAGTTTACGCAAAAAAAAAGATACGGCCGTTTATTCAGCAAAAAACGCATATTTTGACACTATAAAGGGAATCAAAACTCATTGGGTAGTTGACCTAGTACTATGAAATTTGACAAGTAGCATCGTTATAGACCACACGTACAAGAAAAAGGTTCAAAACTATACATTAATTATTAAATCTTAAAAAATAGGGGGGTCTATATTTTTTCATAGAGGCCGAAATTTCAAATTGGAGCTTAGTAGCTCCAATTTGAAATTTCCTTTTAAATGGGGTACCATTTAAAAGGGGTTGATGTGCATATTGCAAAATATATTTTATTAATTTTTTCGACGCAATACTTATATTTATTTATACATACAACACACCATCACGCCTGTATTCCCCGAAGGGTTAGGTAGACGTGTAACAATGTACACCCACAGTTCGCCGGTATGTTTAGGTCCCATGTAATAGGGGGCGAGCCTATTGCCATAAACCATTTTACTTATTTATAATGAAAAATATTTAAAAAATAACGTTCTTTGTCCGAATCTCTGTCTCCGAAGTCTGTGAAACGGTTTTTTTTGTAATTTAATTTACTATGTATTTATTTCAATAAACTATTTATTTAATTCCGTAAATTATAATGATCATACGTACTGAACCCTCAGTGGGCGAGTCCGACTCGCACTCGTCTGTTTTTTTTTAACTTCATCACTAAAAATCCCTAACAACAAACCCCAGTGTGGAACAAAGCTAGAAGAGAACTGCACAAAATCTCGTTAACTTTAATAATCACTCGAAAATGCTGTGGATTAAGCAGAAAATTTAAAGATACAACGGGATCCTTGCCAAAGCCCGAGTGGTACTACTGGCACTACAAACGTCTTTGTCGAGATGTCGGAAACGGGACAGTATAGTATTAAGTTCATCGCTTTATTTAACCTACTTACTTATTTGAATTTTGTATTTGGAGCAGGAATACGGATTTATTTTTAAGCAAGTGGTAAAGCTCTTTGTGAATGCACTCATCATCTACTTAGCGTTTTTCCTGTGCCGGGACTGCGGGTTGTTCGTAAGAGATACCGCGCCCCCGGAACGCAAAGGGCACAAGAAGGAACATGGGTGGGTTTTAGTCAGTAAAAGTCTGACACTCCCTCCCACCCCGCCCAGGGCGGGAGAAGTTATTTGATGATTTCCCACCCCCCAAAAAAAAAAGCTTTTTTCCTAACTATGTTGGGGTCGGCTTCCAGTCTAACCGGATGCACCTGAATATCAGTGTTTGACATGGAGCGACTGCCTATCTGACCTCCACAACCCAGTTAGTGGGCAACACGATACCTCTTGGTTAGACTGGTTGTCAGAGTTTCTGGCTTCTGACAAACCGTAACGACTGTCAAAGATCTACGAATGACAGCCGGAACCAACGGCTTTACGTGCTTTCCGAGACACAGGGGTGTCACACCACCAACTTCCAAACCCCGGGCATCTATTGAGCAAATCCTAATAGAAAAAACTTTTTGTGAAGGCACTGGTCTAGAGAAATACTTCTACTTTACCTATTTCTGCCGCAAAGCAACGGTGCTTGTAATCACAGGTAGATTACTTGGGACATTTTTTCTTTGTCTTAGGCATGGCAACACATCTGCTAAACCTCTAGTATTGTAGATGTTTATAGGCAGCGCTGACCACTTCATATCAGACTTGTTTGCCATCATAAAATGTAAAACTTTTTTACAAAAAAGAGAACCGCCTTCAAAAACTAAAAAGACAAAAATCACTTTAGCTTCGCAACTCAGTGAATTTGTTTCTTCGATGACATTTTTTTTTCAGTTATTTAAATTTTTTTTTACCAAATTACTAAACCTATTTCGGTAAAATTAATATGGAACCACCCCTGTAATATGACCTCTAAAAATAAACAAAATTAAGAATCATGAATTCGATTCATAATTGGCGGAGTTATCGCGTAACACACACACAAAAAAACATACAGACGAATTGAGAACCTCCTCATTTTTTTAAGTCGGGTTAAAAGTAATAAGGGTCTTATTTCTCTAAGCAAAAAATACAAGTACTAGCAGTATAGTAAGTCAATATTATGAAAGTAATTAATAGTTCATCATTACGCTTTAAGTGAACAATTCATCAAGTGAGACTGCCTCGTTAGCCCTAGTGGTCCTAAGCGCGACTGCTGCTCTAGAGGTCTTGGGTTCGATTCCTACGTCGAGCAAAATGTGTTATTAGGTTTTTCTATAGAATTTTCAGTAGCAGCTCGGAGTTAGGATTTGTGCCCAGTTAATGTCAATAGGCTCGCCCCCTATTACATGGGACCTAAACATACCGGTGAACTGTGGGTGTACATTGGTACACCTCTGCCTAACCCTTCGGGGAATACAGGCGTGATGGTATGTTCATCAAGTAAGGTTGAGGTAAGCTGTCATCCCTAGCATATTGGAATATCAGCTCACCTCAAACTCACATCACCCAAATTCACCGATAGAGAATTTCACAGAACTGCACTACAGGACTACATTTGGCCTTTGTTCTTGAGCCTTAAGCTTTGGATTCCAGCTACATTCCTTTATCTAAAGTCTTGAGTATCACTCCAGATTTTGCTCAATATTCTCCGTCTGCTTTATTAAGTTTTGGTGAAATTCTCGCAAAGGATTTAGCAAACTTGGTATAAGACGTAACGGCAAGGAAGTTTTAGCCAAGAACAACACAATGATAACGCCTGTATTCCCCAGAGGGTTAGGCAGAGGTGTACCAATGTACACCCACAGTTCGCCGGTATGTTTAGGTTCCATGTAATAGGGGGCGAGCCTATTGACATTAACTGGGCACAAATTCTAACTCCGAGCTGCTATTGAGAAATTCATAGAAAAACCCAATAACACTTTTTGCTTGAACTGGGAATTGGACCCAGGACCCCACGCTCATCAGTAGCGCTTGCGACCACGAGACCAACGGAGCAATTAACTTAAAAAGTACATATGAATTAAAAAAGTCACATTGGTACCAGAACCCATAACCATGGGAGCATGAGACCATGAGATGCAGTTGGAAATGGTATAACAACGAACTATAAAAACCGCCTCATTAACCTAGTGGTCCTAAGCGCGACTGCTACGCTAGAGGTCTTGGGTTCGATTCCCAAGTCGACCAACATGTTATTGTATTTTTCTTTGAAATTCTCAGTAGCAACTCGGGAGTTAAGATTTGTGCTCTGGTAATGGCAATAGGCTCGTCCACTATTACATGGGACCTAAACATACCGGCGAACTGTGGGTGTGCCTCTGCCTAACCCTTCGGAGAATACGAGGGTGATGTCATGTTACTATAAAAAAAAATAGGCGCTTGTTTAATTACTTCGAATTTTTAGTCTTCAATTTTATAGTTGACATCAAACAAGCTTGTAAAGCAAACAAGCTAAAAATGTATGTTGATTTAATAAAAAAACATCTGAAAATTGCACCGTTCGCTAATGAGAAGAAGAAATGGAAATTATTTCTAACTTCGGCGTTTCAATTAAAATTGTTTCCAAACAGTTACAGGAAATATTAATTGGTGAAGTTAGTTTTCGAAGTTGGAATTTTTATCTGAGATTATTCTATGATGGAGAAAAAGTGCACGCTCCTTTTGAAGTATAATTTTAATAGATTTACCCCCTTTAAGAGAATACTCGTACCCCCTTTTGTAATAAATAGACTTTAGGGGTGCATTTAGTAGCTGCGGGATGTTCAAAAGAGATACCGCGCTCCCAGAACGCAAAGAGCACAATAAGTAACGTGGATCGGTTTTAGTCAGTAAAAGTCTGACACTACCCGCCGCCCCACACAGGGCGGGAGAAGTCAATTGATGATTTCCCATCCGCAAAAAAGGGGGTGCATTTAAAGTTTCTATCGACCTGTCAGTTGTACTTTGGTTTTTTTTCTTCAACCCGTATTTATAAATGGGTATGGATGTGATATGGGTAAGTTTACACTTCACGTCATTCTAGTTGTTCTTGGACCGGCTGCCTCCAACTCCGTCCTGCTACTTCCAGACTCAGAACAACTACCTGTAGGCTATAAAAATATTTTTACTAATATTTGTCGAATCCGCAACACGTAGTGCAGTAGCCAATCTCGCAGCCTGCATCAACTGTGTTGTCTAGACTAAAATTTTTCGATAACTCTCTCTTTCACAGATGAAATAAAATCACCATCATCTTATCAGCCGATTGGAGTCCATTTCTGGACATAGACCTGCCTTAAAGATAGCCACAATTACTTGTCTAGCGTTGCCCGCATCCTGCAATTTTCCTCCAACTTTTTTAGGACTTCTGCCCACCACAAAAAATAAAAGCAAGCTATAAGAGAGATCATTATTATCAACTGCCTCGGTAGCCTAGTGGTCCTAAGCGCGACTGCTACGCTAGAGGTCTTGGGTTCGATTCCCAGGTCGAGCAAAAAGTGTTATTGGGTTTTTCTATGAAATTCTCAGTAGCAGCTCGGAGTTAGGATTTGTGCCCGGTTAATGGCAATAGGCTCGCCCCTTATTACATGGGACCTAAATATACCGGCGAACTGTGGGTGTACATTGTTACACCTCTGCCTAACCCTTCGGGGAATACAGGCGTGAGTGTACATTATTATCAACTCCTTCACCCTTCAGCACTGTATCCCAAACAAAATCTATCGAAAATATAAACTACGAGACTCTTTAACAAAACAACTGCAAGTCTTAGAACGGATAGTCTAAATGCACTTAAAAATTAAACTCCTTAAGAGGCACTAAGACAACACGGAAGTGCCCCGGTGTCCCAATTAATTAATCCTGGCTTGGAATGCTGCCAAGAGCCTTAGACCGCAGTTTGAGTAAACAGAGACCACTTTGAGGCCATGAATTTTGTACCATCTGTGGAGATATTGCTGGATCTAATTGTGGATATGGAAAAATTCTTTGGTGTGTGGTTAGAATTGGGTAACAAGAGGTTAGCGATAGTAAGTTCTTCGTTGGGAGTTGTTTTTTTTCGTAGGTATAATATGAGCCGCCATTTTTCTTTTACCGATGGGAAGTTATCAAATGACTTCCCCCGCCCCTTGTGTCAGACTTTTACTGACCAAAACCCATCCATATTCCTTCTTCTGCCCCTTGCGTTCCCTGGGCACGGTATCTCTAACGATGAACCCGCAGCCCCTGCACACATCGGCCCTGAGTGGCCCCTTCAAAAATTGCTGACATCTATGACGCGCGCGTGGAACACGAACGTATATTGTTTTTCATATATTTACATTTCTCTATCAAGAACATGTATTTTTGAAAATAATAATTATGAAGTCTATTTTGCTCACTTTCTTAACTTACATGAAAGATTGGGCGGAATGCAAACCTTTAATAATACAGATAGAATTTTATTTTCAATACAAAAATTACCATAGCACAAACAGAATGATACACATACTTACACGTAACATCACGCCTGTATTCCCCGAAGAGTTAGGCAGAGGTGTACACCCACAGTTCGCCGTTATGATAAGGTCCCATGTAAAAAGGGGCGAGCCTATTGCCATTAACTGGGCACAAATCGTAACTTCGAGCTGCTACTGAGAATTTCAAAGAAAAACCCAATAACACTTTTTGTTCGACCTGGGAATCGAACCGAAGACCTCTAGCGTAGCAGTCGCGCTTAGAACCACTAGGCTAACGAGAAACAATACATACGATACAACAAGAAGAATGTAAAAAAGACTGATTTAAAAGAGTTTCCGCGGAGTTTCTTGCTCGTTCTTCTCCATAGAGATCTACCAAGGTTTTGAAACGAGCAACGAGCTTCAAACTGACTGGCTTTCGGACTAACTGACCGACTCCTTAACAATTCAAAAGTTCACCTGTAAATGGTAAAATTGAAATAAATACTTTGACTTTTGATTTAGAATTTTGAGTAAGAACAGAGACAATTGCCAAAAATAATTTGAACTGCAGAATACAATCATATAAGTAGTGTACTGACGCTAAACTTTTCATCAGTCCATTGCCGATATTGTTCTCACGACACGGTTGTACACAAAATGAAACGCAGTCATGTACTCTTTGTCCCGGAACGAATGTAGGTCGGACAACTAGTCCGAAATATTGCGAGCGTTAAATGCATATTTCACTGGTTTTCATTTTGCAGTATGAAAAGAGATAAGCTCTGTGTGAAAACTATTCCAGTACGTATTTTGTATATTATTATGTTCTAATGTACTTGTTTTTACTTAGAAATGGAGTGTTTTAGTTTCTCTTTCAGCATTAACTATACATTTCAGAATATAATAATACTATCATAATATACTATAATAATACCTAAACATACTGGCGAACTGTGGGTGTACATTGTTACACCTCTGCCTAACCCTTCGGGAAATACAGGCGTGATTGTATAATAATACTGTCTGATTTCAGATTTAGATTTGAAAGTAAGTATCTGGCAAAACTTTGCGTACTATTCGGTCGGCCACTCAATTATAGTAAATTAGAAAAAAGCATTATTTATTCAACTGCCTCGTTAACCTAGTGGTCCAAAGCGCGATTGCTACGCTAGAGGTCTTGGGTTCGATTCCCAGGTCGAGCAAAAAATGTTATTGGGTTTTTCTATGAATTTCTCAGTAGCAGCTCGGAGTTAGGATTTGTGCCTGACTAATGGTAATAGGCTCGCCCCCTATTACATGGGACCTAAAAACATACCGGCGAACTGTGGGTGTACATTGGTACAAATCTGTCTAACCCTCTGGGGAATACAGGCGTGATGGTGTGTATGTATGTACTATGTACATTATTTAGTAAAATATTTATTTGAATCCTCAATAATATACTTTAATACTTGAAATCTAGCAAAGGTTGTTGATAGCAAACGATTAGGCTTTTTCTCAAACACTATACAAGGTGGATTTTGAGACGGGTCACTAAGGGGTAAAAAAATAAGGTAAAAATTTTTTTTCGTAATTAACCATTTTTTTCGGTGACTATACATTTTTGCTAAAATCTGTGAATGCAGTTTAGAACATCTGAAAAAGTTATGGATGGTCTCCTAGGAACGTTTTCTTGTAACAACAAAGGTTAAGATACCTGCCCTTAGTGACCCGTTTCAAAAATGTACCCTGCATAGCTGCTTCTAAAAGTACTCTCCTACAATATACTCTACTGTCGGAAGGCGATGTATAATTCTTAGCCAATTCTGTTAGGTTTGGCATCGCTACCGCACGCACTACAATGAGATAGGAAGGTCGTAACCGATCACCCGTAAAATGCACACACATATTTGCCGCCGAATATTCGGCGCTTCGGCCGAGAGAGTGGTCGAAAATTCGGTATTGGTCAAATACAATATTTGTGGCATCTACATATAATGTAAAGATTTGAATATTAATCTGTTGGTTTCGTGGTCCGAGCGTGGGGTCCCGGATCCATTGTCCAGGTCGAGCATAAAGTGTTTTTTTGCCCATTAGGAATTTATCAGTAGCAGCCCGCGGTTTGGAAGTTGGTGGTGTGACACCCCCGTGCGTCGGGAAGCGCATAAAGCAGTTGGTCCTGAGCCTGAACTCTTTCCAGTCGTGTCAGATTGCCGTCCCATCGGACTATAAGAATGAGCGAAGAGGAAGTGCACTTGTGTTTGCGCACACACCTGTGCATTGCTGCATACTTGGCTAGTCTTCATATAGATTAGTTGCCTTGACCGATATCGGTCTGGAGGATATTATTATTATTAATGTTAAGTTTAATAGGACAGTGTTCCAGGGTCATTGCATAATGGGAAGCAGCATCACATTTTTCATTGTATCAAGCGTATTAAGGTTTTACGTGACCACCGCAGGACATCCATCTAACTCTCGCTTAATTCGTCCAATTGCTATGCACTGTGCAATCATTTGGCAAGCTGCCAATCGCTCTAATTGGGATCCCAATACTTTGTATTCGTTCAGTTTAATAAATTTATTAGTTTCACGCGTTGATACCCCGTGTGTCGAGTTCGGGATTATAGACGTTATTGGCAACTTTTTCGCTTGCAAATTGGCAGTGTTGCGTTTTCGTGTTGGACTGAAAAATGAAATGTGCTCGTTGTATGTTGACCTGGTGTAATTGTTGGAGCCAGATGGAGAATTGGGTTATTGTGGAACTTGCGCTCAGAGCAAACAACTTTTAAATCTTTTACTGAATGAAATTTTGCCATTTTCCACGCAAAACACGCACACAAAGGATAAAGGAAAACATCGTGAGAAAAACCTGAACTTATAATTAATGTAGGTCTGAAATCGCCAATCTGCCTTGAGCAAGCATGGTGATCGATTTTTGTGTATTTTCTTTAGAAAAGAGGGCTTTGCCTTGCGGTGGGACAATTATTAGTCGGGATTACTATTATTATTATTCAACATTAAAAAATTCTGTAGTAAAATTACGATGAATGAACCACTTCTATGATGCCTATTACAGTCATGTCATTAGCTAACAGTCCAACCCTAAAAGGACCGCGTCCGCAAACAAAGGCTATAAAATCTAAAAACCGACAATCAGAGATCTGATCTCATTCATTACACGAATTCACATTAGTGAGTGCAAGCGGATGGCACAGACGACGTCCCCTGATTTATTGGGCCACCTCCTGCCCCTAACGACATGTCGTGATGTACGGCTGAAGGAGGGTGGTGTAAGAAGGGAGCAGGAGCGGGAAGGTCAGTAGGTTATACAGTCACCGATTAAAAAAGTGACCCATGTTCTTGCCAGATCTAAGGATATTTAGGACTAAATTGCAAACAGCTGAGTTATATTCAAATTATTAACAATGAATTTATTTCTGAATGCCAAATGGTTAGTTAATATTGAACAAACAAAAAGATCATTACAAATAAAAAATAAGAACTGAGTCCACCACCGATATTATCATAACTGGCTCTATTAAAGATACGCATAAAAAAATTAAGTAACCCCCGACAGAAGAATAGAAATCCCTACCAAAGAGCTGATAACTTTGAAACCGCTGAACCGATTTCCATCCAACATAGTTAAGAACACTTCCGACTAATTAACCTTTCATACAAAAAACAAAATCAAAATCGGTTTATTCGTTCGGGAGCTACAATTACACAGACACACACACACAGATACGTCAAATTTATTACACCCCGTCGCTTTTACGTCCGGGGTTAAAAATGGCAACCACCCAAAAGATAGAGACGACACTATACCCACCGCCATTTTGAATTCGTATCTTTATCGACCGCTTCGAGCTTACAACTTGCACCAATTGAAAAAACGGCAAACGCCGAACGAATAAGACAAAGAGAATTATTAGAAGATGAAGTCAACCGTATTATTGTGGCAGGCAGAGACGTTGCTGATAAATGTACTATGTAATTTACACTTCATGTCTGCGTCATTGTTTTATACGTTCTGGACGCGGCGTGTGATGGAAATAAATGTGAGACTAAATAATTTATATGGCGGTAGACTATTTAAGGGACTTCTTGCAAATAACTGGAATTTGCTACTAGGAATATTCATTTTAATTAAACAATTCAAAAGGTTAGTCAGAAAGTCGAAGCAAATTCCTCGTTCGAAAACGTGTTAGGTCTATAAAAAGAAGGATGAGCATAAAACTCCACTGATACACTTTTCAAACAAGTCTTCATAAATTCCTGGTTATATTTTTTATTATTCTTGCAGCCTTTATGATAACAACTTAGTTAAAATAAAGATAAGCTTGTTAAGAGATGACCATCCTCAACTGGCAGCGCCCATTCACGAACATCACGAGATCAGCACTATTTAGCTCGCCTGCTCTGGTAAAAGGTACACAAAGATAGATGTGGTAACATCAATTATAATTTACCACCTAAGTATACATATGGAAAAGCAATAAAGATATTGAGTATTGAGTATCCCTTTGCCCCGCAGTTGAAGAACATATTAAGCTAATTAAAAAATAAACGAAAGCTATTTAAAGAACTTACCTTTAGGATTGATCAATGTAAAGCTAATATAAAATTTTAAACTAAAAGCAAGGACGCATTCTCATGGCACAAGCATTGATCACCACGCTTGCTCAGGGCGGTTTGGCGATTTTAGACTTATACTTTTACTACGAATTTAAATTTAGGTTTCCTCACGAAGTTTACCTACACCGATGTCAGTGATACTTACCATCACGCCTGTATTCCCCGAAAGGGTTAGGCAGAGGTGTATGTTCGCCGGTAAATTTAGGTCCCATGTAATAGGAGGCGAGTCTATTGTCATTAACCAGGTATAAATCCTAACTCCGACTTGCTACTGAGAATTTCATAGAAAAACCCAATCACACTTTGCTCGACCTAGGGATTGAATCCAAGACCTCTAGTGTAGAAGTTGCGCTTACGACCAGTAGGCTAATGTGACATTCAAGCGATAGCAATAGACGGTAGTGATGTCACTGATGTCCAAAATCAACTTAGGAAGTACATATGAATAAAAACATTACATTGTTAATGCCCGATATCGAGCCCGCCACCCCATGCATAAGAGACGGGTACTTTAACCACTACGCCAACACGCTATTTTTATGATAAGAAAATTGTAATTCAGAAAACAAATATATCAAAATGTAATGTAAATATTCCGTTGAATGAATAATCTATTTTTATCTCGAAACTGTTTTAAAAACCAAATTATTGAAGCCACGACATTGAGGTCAACAAAAGCTTCCATTAAGTTTATAATTCACGAAAAACGGTTCAGAAATTCTCATAAATATTGAGAACTATAAAACCTTTTGAGCCCGAGGCCTTCTGTTATAAATTTTGTTAAGAAACTTTTGTTTGTTCGGGAAAATAATAATACTAATAAACGAATCAATTTTTCTTTAGCTTTTGGGGTTAGTGGTGCTAAAACTAAACAAAAAGATTTCTATATTTGTTAAAGGAAATTAAATTGAATTAATTCTGATTAATTTATAATTTATTAACGGGGCGGACTGCCCCGTTGGTCTCGTGGTCGCAAGCGCGACTGATGAGCGTGGGGTCCTGGGTTCGATTCCCAGGTCGGGCAAAAAGTTATCGGGTTTTTCCATTAGGATTTGCTCAGTAGCAGCCCGGAGTTTGGAAGTTGGTGGTGTAACACGTAACGAAAGCACGTAAAGCCGTTGGTCCCGGCTGTCATTCGTAGATCTTTGACAGTCGTTACGGATAGTCAGACACCATGAAGTCTGACAACCAGTCTAACCAAAAGGTATCGTGTTGCCTAGTAACTGGGTTGTGGAGGTCAGATAGGCAAATAATAATAATAGGTAAAATAATATAATAATATAATAGGTAAAACACTGGTATTCAGTTGCGTCCGGTTGGAGTGGAAACCGACCCCAACACAGTTGGGAAAAGGCTAAGCAGATGATGATGATCCCGTTACAGTAGAGGCTAAGCTAAATATACATGGGTAAAACCTAGACACATGATGTGGGTTAGCTCATTATGGGTGACTAAAGCTAAATTAGACCTACAAAACACACGTGTTAACAGTCTCTTGAAATCTTAGCATGATTTCACTCCCTTTCGCAACGTCTTAACACCATCTACCCACAAGCCACCAGCGTAGGCGTTCCAGCTTCAAATTATTACAACAGAAACCACAACATTACACAGTGATGTTTAATTCGGTTCTAAAACGGGTTTTAGTTCATTTGCTTCGTGTACAAAACACATTACTTTAGTTTCAACCGACGGATCGAGCGTGCAATAATTACGCGGTTTAAGCGGTGGATTTAACTTCATTGCGGTTGGTTGTAGACGAGCGACTTTGAAGGCAATTTTCTACTTAAAACGATCGTAATCTCAGTCTTGATCTGTCAAAACTTTTTTACAAAAAAGATAACCTCCTTCAAAAACTAAAAGGTGAAAAATAACTTTAGCTTTGGAAGTCAACGAGCTTAGGGGAGAAATAAAAATATTTTTCGCTTTTTAGTATCAATTTCCTGTCATCCAAATCCATGAAGGAACAGTTATACTACGTAAGTTAACAATACACCACTTAAAGGTCACAAGAAAGCAGAATACGCTAATTCCTTTATTTGGATGAGAATTTTTTTTAAATAAACTACTCAACCAATTTCGATGAAATGTATATTGTTCATAACCTTCTTCTTTTTGAAGTCGGTTAAAAAATGATTTTTACATTTTTTGATTGTCGCTAAGATGAGGTTGCGACTTTATTACGAGTAGTAGAATTTGCATTCTGGTTTCAATGTTTGTATTGATTTGAAATAAATAATTTGATATTTAAAGCAAGGATAGGCAGTTATAGGTAAATCGATTTCAAGTAGACCATTAAAATCTATGTTGGACGTCAGCATTCACAAAAAAGCATATTACTCGTTCCAAAAGCTTATGTGACGCATGGCGACGGAAGAAAAATCCATGCCTACATTTTTATAAAAATAATTTGTAAACTAACGTAATAAGGCTCTGCGGTCACCGCTCTACTGGCTTTTCGTAACTATTAATTGATAATCTATTCACTTCAAGTAGTCTTTCCTATTCTATTATTGAATGCACTACTTATGATTGGTAGCAGTAATAGAACTCAAGTTATTAACTTAAGCGATATTAAAAGAGAGAAAAAATTAACACCTTCAAACATCCTCAAAATGAAATTCAATCCTTGTTCAACTAAAAGTAACAAAATAAATACTTAACTCAAATATAATCTTGCTATATCAAAACAACCAATTCCCTCACATCATAAGATTTAAGTAAGTTGAACAAAAATCCAAACATTTTAAAGTCTCATTTACCAAGGAGCACTTAGTCGCTCGTCTGTACCCGACAAACTTGCACAGTAGAAAGTAAACTGCCCGGTGCGACGCGTGAAGACAAATGACGTCGACAGCGGAGCGACTATTAATCACAATTAGCGATGACCACGCCAAGTTGTGGTCGCGTGTGCAACTTTATGTCGCATTATTTTATGAAGTGTTAATTTTGGCGTAAATATATGTGCGTCTTGTAGTTCGTCTGGTAATTTAGCGGTCGTTGAGACAGTGGTTATGTTTAGGTTTATTCTGAAACTATTTTAAGGAGAAAGTCGTGTATAATGAACCTAACAGTATCTATTACTGCTCCACTCCCATGAGTCGTAGATTGATGGTATATAGCTTATGTGACTCACTGATGATGTAGTTAACTGCCTCGTTGGCTTAGTGGTCCTAAGGGCGACTGCTACGCTAGAGATCTTGGGTTCGATTCCCAGGTTGAGCAAAAAGAGTTGCTGGGTTTTTCTATGAAATTCTCAGTAGCAGCTCGGAGTATGTATTTGTGCCCGGTTAATGGCAATAAGCTCGCCGCCTATTACATGGGACCTAAAAACATACCGGCGAACTATGGGTGTACAATGTTACACCACAATAAAGGCGTGATGGTATGATAATGTAGTTAAAATAATTTTTGAAATAGGTTTAGTAGTTTTTGAGTTTATCCATTACAAACAAAAATATTAATCTTTTCTTTTCATAATATTAATTTAGATGCTTTTAAGGACATATAAAATCGAATCAAGAGGCAACTGTTTGTCGCCTATATGTATGGATAAAAGTCGGGAATTCAATATTTCTCATTGGTTTTTCGATACAAGAAAAAGAGAAACAACAGGAATTCCCGATAGTCCTCTGACATGTGTACTCCACACAAATTCGCGTCTTTAAAAATGGTGGCCAAATAAAGGAGTTTTTCATGCCATTTCACTCACATAGTATAGTAAACGAATGAGAGCAGTAAATATTCTATTTTATAGTCGTAAACGTTACTAAATATGAATATGTGGGTACAAATTAATTTGAATCTCCTTCAACAAGTGTGTTGATTGTGCCATCTATAATCAATTTGCTTGAACTAAATAGAAAATAATCTTGAGATTAGTCGTTTCTCAATTATGTATATCAACAGTATTATCATGCCACAAATGATTAAAATATGACACGAATCGATAAGATATTCAGGAATTTATTGATAACACTAATTCAAAAAGAAGACCAAACAAAAATCAATCGTATGCCACTACAATAAGATGGTAAATGTTAAGAAAAAGATAATAAAATTATATATAATGATGATAACAAACGATTTCAATATGAATTTTTTTCAGTTCACGCGTTATGTCAATAACAGTTAATAAGAAATAATCAAAAATGATTTTAAAATTGATTTTATCTAGTGTTTTAGTGACAATAGTAACAGCAGAAAAAGTGAGATATGATAATTTCGCGTTATACAAAGTACATCCGAAAAATGAAGAAGATTTGACGTTTCTTAATGAACTAATGGAAAAGAATGAAGAACTGGACTTTTGGAAGGCTCCCAGTCATGTAGGAGAGTACGTAAGTGTAGTATCTCCACCAGAAATGAGAGAAGAATTTGAACATTCTTTGAAGAAACGCAGCATTCATTCGGATGTCATGTTGAAGAATATTCAAGAGTAAGTACACGACTGCCTTTAACTTTATCCTTCTAAATTGTGTTGATATCTTGGCTTAGCGTTTGTTCTATTTTGTTTTTATTTTGAACTGATATAATTTGACAAAGTGATTTCTACCATTTTAGAGTCTTTTATGCAGATTTGCTTTCGAGGGGACAATTTTTTCTAATTTCAGTCTTAATCCTCTTAATCATATTGCTTCTAATTTATTGACATCTGTTGTCATTAATTGTTGCAAAGATGATACTGCTACTAGATTTTAAACGTTTCTAATTTGTATTATTGGCCTTCATTCTAAATCTTGTTATATTGTTTGTTTTGTCACGTCTTAGTAAAAGTGTTGTATCGACGTTGACTTAAGACTTTACGAATTTCTCTAATCTGTTTGTAATCTCTCAATCAGTAAACATATTTGTTGTTTACCTAAGATTATCAACAAATTCTACATTACTTTCTTTAAACTCATCTTCTTACTTTCTTTCACTGTCATAAAGACGACTGGATATCTTGATGATAAATAATAATTATTGTATTCCTAAACCTCGACAGTTCAAAGTGCCTATTGTGGGTTTTTCTACTCATTCGATTGTTGTACCTACTGCCCAAACAAATAAACGTTTACTTATGTCAATTTGTAAGGTATTATTGTTTCCCATTGTTGTCACTAGAGGGCGCTATTTCAATTTTAGTACGAATTGAAGTTTACTTAGAAACGCAATATCGAACGTACTAAAACTCAACTAGGCTCACTGGTATGTTTAGGATTAAAAATTTTGCACCATCATAACTGATTACTTTATAATCTAATTGATTGATTATTTCAGAGCATTTGACGCCCAATTGTATAGCAGAAGAAAACGTGATACCAACCATGAACTGTATTGGACTAATTATCAAACTATTCATGATATCTATGGATGGTTTGACTATTTAGGTGAAAATCATAGCAACATAGTTACTGTTGTCACCGTTGGACAAACTCATGAAGGTGAACTCTACTTTATAGGAATCTTTATAGGGTCAGTTATTGTGGATATCATTAGGAGAGGGTATATCCAGCCGTGGACGGTATTCGGCTGATATAGTTTAGTTAGTTTTGGATGTAGATACAAAAAACACACGTACCATTACGCCTGTATGCTCCATAGGGTTAGGCGGAGGTGTACTAATGTACACCCAAAGTTCGCCGGTATGTTTTTAGGTCCCATGTAATAGGAGGTGAGCCTATTGCCATTAACCGGGCACAAATCCTAACGCCGAGCTACTACTGAGAAATTCATAGAAAAACCCAACATTACTTTTTGCTCGACCTGGGAACCCAAGACCTCTAGCGTAGCAGTCGCGCTTAGGACCAATAGGCCAAAAAGGCAGTTAACAAAAAACAAATCATTGATTTCTTAAAAGCCAGTAAGCTACCAGATGGCTTGAGACTAAATAAAACCGAGGTAAAATCTAAAATGACATAATCGATGACAACGATGGTAGTTGATATGATTGGGCAAATGGCGTCGTATCGCGAGTTCAATTCCCGTACGGAACTTCATATTTGTATGGTATATAGTTAAAAAAACAAAATGACTATAGTTGGGTGAACAATATTGAAATTTTTGTTATGTGATTTCAGGCAGGGACATCACAGGAATAAGAATAAGCCGGGGCAGTGGTACCCGAGCTTTCGTCTTACAAGCTGGCGAAGTAGGTGCTGACTGGCTCTCCCCCACCATCGTGACCTATATCGCAAATCAGCTAATTTTCAGTAATGATGCAGAAATCAGGGCTGCTGCTGAAGACTTTGTTTGGTACATCTTTCCTCTGACCAATCCGGATGGTTTTCAGTTTAGTCAGGATTCTGTGAGTAATCGTAACTTCAGTATTATACGGGGTTTGAATAGATACACCACTTATCCGTGAAAAATCCACTAAGCAAAATATTTCTGGTGGGAAAAACACTTTTATTTTTGGTGTGAAAAGTTATTGTTTATGGTAGAGTGCAATGTAACTCATGCAAAATATAGTGCTTATGGATGCAACAGCATTTACACATACCACATACCATCACGCCCTTACACCCAATGTACACCCACAGTTCGCCGTGTATGTTTGGCAATAACCGGGCACAAATCTTAATTTCGAGCTGCTACTGAGAATTTCATAGAAAAACCCTGCTCGACCTAGGAATCGAACCCAAGACCTCTAAAGTAGCAGTCACGTTTAGGACCACTAGACTAACGAGGCAGTTATTCAAAGTCTATATAACATCTAAAAAGGTTATAACAATGTTGGAACTTTGACTTTCAATATTTCGATAACGTGAATTTAGCACGTGTGGTTCGAATTTTTTTACACCCGTAATTTGGATCAGGAATATAGTAAAATTATTGAAGTGTGTAATAATATTTGTCTTTAATTCATCCTTCCACTTAGATCCATCATCTTTTGACAGGTGAACTGTACTGCTGAACAAAAGCCTCTTCATTTCATATGTTTATTTATTTTAACAGCTGCTTCAGGGCAGGTCCCATCTCTTGTAGCTCTTTTGATTGTGTAAAATGGTCTAATTATTGTACTTGTAACTTTTTCAGGTCAGGCTTTGGATGAAGAACAGAAGACCTACCACGGGTAACAGTATTGGTGTCGATCTGTCTAAAAACTGGAACTCGCAATGGGGAAGTAAGATTTTCTTCTTTCTTCTCATTAGTAATAGTAAACGCTACAGCGAATAACGATGCTGTATCTAACATGTTTGGGTTGATTTTGGAATGACAAGATTTTAAGTGCTTAATGTACTTCAGAGATGTTTAAACTCTGTGACTAAGCTTCTGTTTTCCTTCTTTTTCAGTTAGCGGTGGCAGTCACACTCCCTCTGCTAACAACTACATAGGTCTTGGACCATTCTCTGAGGTGGAAACCAGATATATATCCAACTATGTTCATGAGATTGCAACAAATTATACGCTCGCCGGATTCTTGTCGTTCCGTTCTTTTGGACAGCGGTTACTGATTCCTTTTGCATTTTCTACTGCTCCGTTGTTCAATTATGATGAGATGGTAAGTTTGTTTTATTTTTTAGTAAGTGTCTACTAGTTTCTTTATGTAGGAAATAAGTTTGTCTTGAATATTACTAACGTTGATGATGGAAAATATCGTGAGGTTACTTAGCCTTGAGAAGGTCAAGAGAGCTTGAAATGAGATGTAAATCCATCATCATCATTGGGATAATAGCTCACTGTAAGTTTTCATCATCTAGATTATGTAGAATATCACTGCAGGCTGTGATAATTATATCAAGGGATTTGATTGGCTGCTGAGTTAACTTTAATATCTTTTAAGCAAACCTTAAACGTTCTTATTATTATTTTTCCACCCATGTCTCATCTTACTTGAGGTCGGCGTAACACGTTTTCATCTTTTATTCCGTCCTGTCAATCGTCATTCTATCACTGATTCTCTTTTCGTTGGTCTTTCTTTCCCTCTCTATCCATCTATATTTATATTCATAATTCTTATAGTTACATAATTCTGTGGTGTAATGTGAAACAATTTTACAGATTACTATCGGTAGAAGAGCCATGGGTGCCTTATCTGTTCGTTACGATACATACTACAGAGTTGGAACTTCAAGAAATGTGCACGGTAAGACACTACTGAATTTTTCTTCTTCCAACTTATCAAATATTGGCTGAGCTGTTAGGGTGATCGCTTATCAGATTGGCCCGTTGATCTCATAGACGTAAGCACGAATGTTGAACGTGGGTTCCTGGGTTCCCTACCCAGATCAGACAAAAAGTGATTTAGGGTTTTTCAATTATGAATTTCTCAGGAGCAGCCAGGAGTTTGAAAGTTGGTGGTGTGACACCCCCGTGCTTCGGAAAGCATTCAAAGCTGTCCTTGCCTTCCTGATCTCTCTGGGGTTTTTAATTATTTTGCAAAGGAACTTAAAACTATATATTCTTTTCAGATGGTGCAACCGGATCCGTAACAGACTTTGTAAAATACCGCCATAACCCACCAGTTGCTGCCACCTATCTTCTCAGGGATACCGGTGGGTTTGGCTACACCTTACCGGTGAACCAAATAACTCCTACGGCTGAAGAAACCTTCGATTCTGTTCTCGCTATTATAAGGGAAGCAAAGTTTATTAACGTTTTGTAAATTATTAGATTAAAATTTGAACTGATTTAAAAAAAATGGTTGTTTTTTATTTTATTGAATGTGATGACGGATTCAGAGAAAAGTACATGGGTGAGCGCAAATAACGAAGCATAATGCTTAAACAAGTTCCATTGATTAATATTGATAATACTTGTTTATAAACTAAAATCAATAAGAAATAGAGTTCAATTTGCGTAATCGATTTTGATTGACTATTAATACTAATTAAAAACGCAAAAGATATTTAAAGGTTTTGCAGAAACCATAGAACGCTAACTGCTACGATCTGAGACATTCTCCTTCCGTCTCATCCACGTTCATACATCTGGTCATACAAGCACGCCGGCTACGAGTACTGCTCACCCGACATTTCAATCTTTAGAAAGGTCTTGATTTTACTTCTATTATACCAAGTATTTATGACTGGATTATCATAAGTAAAGTTAGCATTAATATGTAAGGTCAATAATGAGGTTGGTTAGGTGTTCGACCTTTTTAAGGAAAATCTTCTTGGACTTGAACCTCTAGGGAGACTGGGAAACTATGTCAGAATCCTACTGAATTAAATACCATATTGTTTCTGCTATTCCCATGAGTCTGGATTGCTGAATTTACTGCGAAATGCTTAGCGCTATGTTACCCCCGACAGAAGAATAAAAATCCCTAGTGCAGCTAACAAAAAAGCTGATAACTTTGAAACTGCGGAACCCATTTTCCATCAAACATAGCTAAGAACACTCTCAACTAGTTCACCTTTCAAACAAATAAAAATCAACATCAAAATCGGTTCATGCGTTCGGGAGCTACGATGCCACAGACAGACACACACACAGAAACGTCAAACTTATAACACCCCGTAATTTTTGCGTTGGGGGTTAAAAATGAAAAATAAGATAACAAAAAACATCAATTATTATGTAAAGAATCATATCTTTGGTACAACTTTAAGTTTCCTAATAAAGCCCATGGTAAGAGACCATGTCTCAGAGCCATACGTCATCACGAGCAACACACGCTGATCGAATACTTTCGATTTAAGGCAGTGAGGTATTTGAAGAGTGAGGAGTGAGGACGAGAAGACGTTCCGCAGTTTTTTGAATGCTGCTGAGCCGAGTTGAATTCAGCGGTGGACCTTTCTTAAAGAACGTCCGCAGGCGAACCAACATAGCCTAGGAAATCATCAAGTTGAAGTGGCAGTGGGCAGGGCATGATGGCCGATGGGGCCGCAAAGTTCTCGAATGGAGACCATGCACCGGCTAGCGCAGCGTAGGACGCCCGCCCACAAGGTGGACTGACGACCTGATTAAGACAGCAGCAAGCCGCTTTCAACCGGGTCTTTTTGGAAATCTTTTGGGGGAGGCCTATGTCCAGCAGTGGACGTCCTGCAGCTTATATAATAACGATGATGTTTAATATTACTTGGTGTTTCTTTTTTTTTTCTGAATGACCATTAGTTCTACCATGACCCATTTCAAGGTTATACATTCATTATCGGGCATCCAGAATAATAATTATAATCCATGGTTTTTTAAAAGTTACTTTAGGTGCACGCGGTATGTACCTACTCATAACTATTTAACATAGCATCACGCCTGTATTTCCCGAAGGGTTAGGCAGAGGTGTACCAGTGCACACCCACAGTTCGCCGGTACGTTAAGGTCCCATGTAATAGGGGGCGAGCCTATTGCCATTAACCGGGCACAAATCCTAACTTCGAGCTGCTACTGAGAATTTCATAGAAAAACCCAATAACACTTTTTGCTCGACCTGGGAATCGAACCCAAGACCTCTAGCGTAGCAGTCGTGCTTAGGACCACTAGGCCAACGAGGCAGTTTAACTTTTTTAATCAAACCGATAACGTAATATTTGAAAAGTCTGTACCTATAATAAATACGTAATTTCTTATTTCTTTTTTTTTTTAAACTTTGCCCCACACTAGGAATTTTTCCTGTGTCGTGGGTGCGTTTACAAACATATAAACTCACATACACAAACAGCCAGACCCGGAACAACTATCTGTAGGCCATACAAATATTTGTTCCGTGCGGGAATCGAACCCGCGACACGCAGCGCAGCTGCCAATCGCTCAGCCACTGCGCCAACCGTGCCGTCAAAATTTATTATTTTTCTTTATTAAATTTATCATTGTTCATTATGAAACCAATAAGTACTTACACTACTGGAAACAGTTAATTATCAAAATATGGCATATCTAAATTACATTGCTTAAAAACTGTGATAAAATTATGATTAACGAATGACCGCAATAAAACGCAGTGCCGAATTTGTCGATAAGCTCGTCATAAAGATAGGGAAAGATAAGTTTTTATGGTTAATACTTATATTCATTGAAGGGCTCTTGGCAAAGTCGATCCATCAAGGTTAATCCTTAATTTTCTAGGTCGGTCCTTGGATGAGTGACCATCTATTTAACTGCCTCGGTAGCCTAGTGATCCTAAGCGTGACTGCTATGTTAGAGGTCTTGGGTTCGATTCCCAGGTCGAGCAAAAAGTGTTATTGGGTTTTTCTATGAAATTCTCAGTAGCAGCACGGAGTTGGGATTTGTGCCCGGTCAATGGCAATAGGCTCGCCCCTATTACATGGGACCTAAATATACCGACGAACTGTGGGTGTGCATTGTTACACCTCTGCCTAACCCTTCAAGGAATACAGGCGTGATGATATGTTGTGTGTGTTATGTGTTACTGGTTTGAATTGAAAAAAAAAAAAAGTTTTATAGTTCATTTATCGAGGAAGGCTATAGGTATAGCATCACGTTACGGCCAAATGGTGCGGAGCAGCAACCAAAGACGTAACTTAAAGCGGGTGAAAAAAACCACGCGAACGAAGTCTGACAGAAGCTAGTCATAAAATAAAATAAATAGTTCTTCACATTCCGTCTACTAAGTCCGGGCATGTTTTTTGAATAGGGCTACGATTCCTAATTTTTTTTTAGTAACAATAAAATAAAAATGTCTATTTTAGAAAAAGAATAAGGGTTCCGTGCTTTAAAAAAAACCCGCAGATAACCGACATTCACACAGACGAAGTCACGGGCATGAGCTAGTTATCTCAATAATCAAACACTCTATATTTTAATGTCGTTGTATTAGGTAGATTTGTATTATCTTACATTTGTATTATTCTGTACAGTGTCGATCTCATTTGGGTATAGTACGTACGGTAAACCACGGTGGACATTGAAGAAATGTCGTTAAAAATATTATCCATTTTATCAATTTTATTTATTTGTGTATCCAGCGAACCGTTTAGGTTCGATAATTACGCGTTATATAAAGTGCTACCTAAAACTCTAAAGGATATAAAGCTTCTTGAAGATTTGCATAAATCTGATACGGAATATGATTTCTGGGACGATCCTGTACCCACAGCTGATTATATAAATATTCTGTCTAAGCCTGAATTGAAGAATGATCTGGAAAGTTTTTTTGGAACATATGGAATTGATTTTGTTGTTACCGTGCCGAATATACAAGAGTGAGTGTTGTTTTTCCTTTAATGTTCATAGAGGATATTTTCGAATATCCTAACACTATTTTGGAATGCCAAAGGGTGTGAGAAAATTAGGATTTTCAACAAGTAAAATAACTCATAAGGAAATATAAAACTGATTCTAAGTTGCCCATTCCAAAAGTTAGCTTCGTATGGAGAAGAATAGGGAAGACTCCATAATTAGTCTCAATAATGTTTTCAATACGATGTACAGGTTATGTAGGTACATTAATAAAAAAAAAAACGGTAATTTAAAAAAACTAAAAATCCGACTGCTTTTCGGAGTATTATTAAAAAAGCCCTAAAACAAGAAAGTCAATTTACCCGATTGCACTTAACTTAAGACTCACCAGTTAATATATATTGTAGCAGTCGGGGCCCATTCTAGAAAGTCAGCCGTTTAGCCAGCAGATTGGAGTGATTTGCAATGTAATATAGGTATGTGCTCTCAATTCACTAAGACTCAATTTCTAAAATGGGTCCCGACTATATCTTAACTGGTGATTCTGAAGTTAAGTGCAATCGGGTAAAATGACTTTCTTGTTTTAGGGCTGTTTTAATAATACTCAGAAAAGCAGTCGGGTTTTTTAGTTTTTTAAATTACCGTTTTTTTTTTTTGGTTTTTTAGTTTTAATACTCCATTTTATTTTTTTATTTTGTTATACCCAGTGTCATTCTCACAGTAAATACGAATCTAACAATATCTCTCAAGCTAAAATCCATCTAGCCGTTCAGACCGCAGAGCGTGCCAAACATTTGAATTTGGCGCCAAAAATCCGCCATTTTGTTTTTTTTTATTTTGATATACCCAGTGTCACTCTCACAGTAAATACTAATCTAACGACACCTCTCAAGCTAAAATCACTCCGTTCAGACTACAGAGCGAGCCAAACAATTATACAAACATACATACATATATACTTTCGAAAAACATAACCCTCCTTCTGGCGCAGTCGGGTAAAAAATATACGTCCAGATAGGCATCACTATTTCATCATTGATATTTTTTTAATAAATACTGTGGACTTCGTGTCCTAGCTAGAACTGCCTTCTCATATACTGTGACTGCTCAGGCATTGCAGATGTTTTTAGTAATTGACAAACATTTCTTCTTTGGATTTGTATAATGATTTTTTATTTATTTAATACCACACATACCATCACGCCTGTATTCCCCGAAGGGTTAGGCAGAGGTGTAACAATGTACACCCGCAGTCCGCCGGTATGTTTAGGTCCCATATAATAGGGGGTGAGCCTATTGCCATTAACCAGGCACAAATCCTAACTCCGAGCTGCTACTGAGAATTTCATAGAAAAACCCAATAACACTTTTTGCTCGACCTGGGAATCGAACCCAAGATCTCTAGCGTAGTAGTCGTGCTTAGGACCACTAGGCTACCGAGGCAGTTGCATTGCATGCGAGGCATTGACTATGAAGTCAATAGTCATAGTCATAGTATTTAATACAATAGGCGTAATAATACACAAACCTCATTACAGAAACGAAGGTCAGACGATTAGTTTTTGTTATCTCTCAAAGAGATAGATATTGAAGTCAATAAAATTGTACAGTCATTCGCAAGAGCGTATGGTAGCCGCCACGAGTCGTGAGCACAAACCTCATTTTTTTTTGGGGTTTTCGGATTCCTTTCTGGGTTTTTTGGGGCGCCGACGTTGAACGCGATTGGTTCGTCTGTCGTACCAATCGGGTGTAGCGTCCGTGCCACGAAAACACAGAAAGAAACCCAGAAATTAACTTGACATTTATGCTCACGACCCGTGGCGGTTACTATAGGATCGTGTAAATTTTGTACATAATTATTTCTTAAACACAAAAGGCGCTGTCATCGTCAAGTGTTACTGTTATTGTGTTGTGTTACAGACATGTGGTTGACTGTACCTATACTAATATTATAGCTGAAGAGTTTGTTTGTTTTTTGTTTAAACGTTCTCTGAAACTATTGGCTTGATTCTGAAAATTCTTTCGCTAACATCCCTTTATCCCTGACTGCTATGAGCTATAAAAAATCGGAATAAGAAAAAAAAATATCAGGAAGATCGACGACCTGGTACTGGAGCCAAGGTCGTGGAAAACCGCTGGTCATTGCCGCTATCTTTAGGGAAGGCCTATATCTAACAGAGATCGTTGTTTGACTGATATAGTGAAGGAAATTCACTGAAACGAAATCCCAGGTAAAAGCTAGTATAAGTACTCAACACCATCACAAAAAAATTTGCAGGTTGATAGACAATGAGAAGAAGAAGAAATACACGAGGAACAATGTCAAGGGTATGGAATGGGATGCTTACTACGAACTGGAAGAAATATACGCCTGGCTTGAAGACCTAGCTGCAACATTCCCCCATGTCACCATCATCGAAGGTGGAACATCATACGAAGGTCGAGTCATTAAGGGTATTAAAATCTCCCATGGTCCGGGTCGTAGAGTGGTCTTTATAGAAAGTGGTATTCATGCCAGAGAATGGATAGCTCCAGCTACAACAAATTATATTATTAATGAGCTGCTGTATAGTGAAAATGAAGAAACTCAGAGCGTGACTCGTGACTTTGATTGGTACATCTTCCCTGTGACCAACCCTGATGGTTATGTTTGGACTTTTGACGGAGTAAGTACTCTTCGATTTTTTTATTATCATCTTGGTGCAGCAGCTGTGGTATTACTGCTCTATTGTGATCGCCGCTTGTTTGGTTAGAGGTCACCACCAAACCCAGCAGCTGTGATCTGCAGGATCTGCTTTGGTGAGATTTCCATTATTTTATCGCATTTTATTTCATTTTGCGCGTATTCATACAAGTCAATAGGGGGCAGCATAGTAATATATAATAGTTAAATGAATAAATAAGCAATTACAATAACAATATAATTTATTATAAAAATAGATAGACTTACTTAAACATTACTATATTAAGAGAATAAATAAATTAGTGATAATGATAATAGATTGATTATTATTGTTGTGAAATAAAACAGATAGACGTAATAAGAATAATTATTAAAGCCCTCTCCCTCTATAAAGATTTGAGTAGGTGCCATGATTGTTTAAAATGCTTGTTGGATTTTATATTTGTATTGTTTCTTTTAGTATAGATTATGGCGCAAGAACAGACGTCCGTTCGGCAATCAGTTCGGTGTGGATTTAAATAGAAACTGGAACAGCAATTGGCTACGTGAGTTGTTGTTTATATAATTATATTATCTTATTACACAATATACAGTGAGTACTAAAGTCAACCAGTTAAGAGATTTCGCTTAATGTTTAAGTGCCAATTTCCATTTTCTCTTTCTTACTAAAAACAGATGTAAACAAGTTACAAAATTAAAAAAAATAAGTAACCCCCAATAGAAGAATAAAGCTTCCTACAGCAGCTAACAAAATAGCTGATAACCTTAAAACGACTGAACCGATTTTGATAAAACATATCTAAGAACAATTTTTACGAAACCTGCTTTCAAATCGGTTTACCCGTTTAAGAGCTACGCTGACACAGACAGACACACAGACACGTCAAACTTATAATACCCCTCTTTATGAGTCGAAGGTTGAAAAAACACTTAATTAAGAAGCCCAAAAGGTAATCATACAGAAGTAAGTAGTTAGTTTGGTAGTAGTAGAGCTCTTTGTGAAGGAGCTCGTCCGGGGAAGTACTACCACCATACCTATTTCTGCCGCAAAGCAGCGTTGCTGTGATTCAGTTTGAAGGGTATGGGTGCCAGTGTAATTACAGGCACATGAGACATTTTAATTTTATCTCTGGGATGGCAACGCATGTGCATTGACTAAAATATTGCAGATGACTATATGTAGCGGTGACCACTTAACATCAGGTGGACCGAGAGCTTGTTTGCCATCCAATGATATAAAAAAAAAATTACTTAAACTTACCTAGTTTGATGGACAGTGTGCGTAGTTAACAGCTATGAGATGTAGCTTATTACAACGTATTATCATCACCTTCAATATAGGACTCTAAATACCTCAGAAAAGCATTTATTATTCCATGTGCAGTAGAGGGCGGCGCTAGTAGTAAGGAATCTGTGCAAAGATAAGTCGACTTTAGTGCATTGTAAGAAAGTTCCATATTTCGCCACCCGCAAAGATCTTTTTGGCAAATATTTTCCGTCATGGGACGCCTGTATTGGTGACTTTTTTTGCTAACACCGTGATGTTTTGAGTGTATGTATAATAGAATTGTGTTGGGAATAATAATTAGGTATGTCCAAATTATAGCGTATCAATGAACAAAATGTAATCAATGTAATCAATGGACAAAATATTTATTAGCCATGATAATTTTTTTATGTACCTAAACTTATCCCTTATCCCTATTATTAGCCTGATTAGAATTTTTTTTTACACAAAACAAATATATTTTTTTACCGGTATCTACAATTTTAAGGGCAACATTAATTGTTTTCTTTTATAGTATTAGAGCTATCAACACTTTCGTGTGAATAACTAAATTCAAAAATTTAATAGGAGAGGCCTATGTCCATAGGCAGTTTAGGCTACACAAGAAAATATTCGCAGCGTACTTATACTTTCCGCTGTAACGAAACCATAGCGACTTCTAATTCGACGTCAACGCCATCTAGAGAGCTCAGGGTTAAACTTTTGCGTATACTTTTTGTGTGATAAAAAAAGTTTTAGAAATTAGATATTTATCTATTAGAACATGGTAATCTGAGAAAAATACTAAACAATAAAAAAGACAAGCATAGTCGACTGCAAGCCAATTATAAATGTTCGTGTTTACTTGACTTAATTACTAGAATTCGAGATGTGAGCTGAACACACAAATACTATTAAATTATTATAGTTAAGAGTAGATTTAGATCATTTGGTTTACAATGACACTAGCAAACGAGTTAATAAGGAAAACAATAAATTTTTTTTTTTTTTTGTAGTTCTAGATAGTATAAAGACATTTTGTAAAACTGGTTTTGAAATCATTTAAAAATAATTATAGTTAAAAGTATTTAACCATTTGATTAACAATGAAATTAAAATTTAACTCATAAGGAAAACGTAACATAGAGTATGAAGATTTTTTTATTGTGACCCCGTTTTGAAATCAATATTTTTTATAGTATTTTTAAACGTAAAACTGGTTTTAACCGGTTCAAAATTTTGACTGTAATGTTTTCTTTATCACCAACAGAGGAGAGTATCAGCTTGAACCCCTCATCCAATGTCTTCGCCGGACCTGGACCTTTCTCGGAGATCGAAACCAGAACTTTGTCAACTTACATCATAGATATGGCTGACAGAATTGACTTATATCTTTCCTTCCATTCTTCTGGTCAAATTCTTCTTCTGCCTTTTGGAAATACTACGGAACCTTTGGCTAATTATCATGATGCTGTAAGTACTAAATTTTTATTAAATTTTTTAGCGTTCCGTACGCAAAGGATAAAAACGGGACCTTATTACTAAGACTTCACTATCTGTCCGTCCGTCTGTCTGTCACGAGGCTGTATCCCAAGAACGGCGACAGCTAGACATTTGAAATTTTCACAAATTATGTATTTATGTTGCCGATGTAACAACAAATACTAAAAACTAAATAATATGAATATTTAAGGGGAACTCCCACACAACAAACGTGTTTTTTTTGCCATTTTTATAGATAATGGTACGGAACCCTTCGTACGCGGGTCCGACTCGTACTTGAGCGGTTTTTTATTTTATTTTATGCGGGCAGTGCCAGACCTGTCATTGTGCCTATCTTTAAGAGAGGCCTATATCCAGCAGTGGCCGTCGATCGGCTGATAATTATGATGATGATGAAGTAGGTACTTCAAAATATAGAGCATAGGTTTAATGTGATTTTTAAAGCCAATTATAATAGCATGGCTCAGACATTTTTATTTTTGGGGGTGGGAATCATCAAATAACTTCTCCCGCCCTGGGCGGGGCGGGAGGGAGTGTCAGACTTTTACTGACTAAAACCCACCCATGTTCCTTCTTGTGCCCTTTGCGTTCCGGGGGCGCGGTATCTCTTACCAACAACCCGCAGCCCCGGCAGGCATCGGCCCTCAGTGGCCCCTTCCTTTTGCTGACATTTCTTTGAGGCGCGCGTGGAACACGAACGCGCCGTCGACACGGCCTGTCGTTATGTTAAACGTAAGGACGGTGAGCTACCCATTGCTCACCGTCCACAGGCCGGTATCTACGGTGGCCGGGAGTCGTCTCGCGGCTCCCGACGTCATGGCTCCGACATGCAACCAAGCAAATAACTTGGAATTATTATCAACAAGCTAGGGTTTTAAATCGAGTGTTAAAAAAAACATAAACGTCAAAAAATAATCAAGGAGTTAGAAGACTACTGCAGACATGTAATTAGACACAACGATGTTCCGTTCTAATATGTGGAATAGAATAGTTGATAATTTCTTTAAGTAATTTATGCCCCGTTGGTCTCGTGGTAGCAATCGCGACTGATGAGCACGGGGTCCTGGGTTTGATCCCCGGATCGGGAAAATAGTGTTATTGGGGTTTTCCATTACGAATTTCTCAGTTTTGGAGTTTGGAAGTTGGTGGTGTGACACCCCTGCGCTTCGGAAACCACGTAAAGCCGTTGGTCCCGGCTGTCATTCGTAAGTCTTTGACAGTCGTTACGGATAGTCAGAAGCCAGAAAGTCTAACAACCAGTCATGTCTGTGTACAGTTGCGAACACACTACCTCTTGTAAGAGAGGCTGACGTCATAGTACATTTATGGGAAAATTTGTTTTTATTAAAAAACCACTCAACTTTGACATTTTCTTTATTTCTGGGTGGAGGCTTGTAATAAGAGCTATTTGTTAATATTAATATTCTTTATATCAATGGTTTGCTATTCTGTAAGCCTTCTGAAAATATAAACACATAATATACCATCACGCCTGTATTCAATGTACACCCACAGTTCGCCGGTATGTTAAGGTCCCATGTAATAGGGTGCGAGCCTATTGCCATTAACCGGGCAAAAATCCTAACTCCGAGCTGCTACTGAGAATTTCATAGAAAAACCCAGTAACATTTTTTGCTCGACCTGGGAATCCAATCCAAGACCTCTAGCGTAGCAGTCGCGCTTCGGACCACTAGGACATCAAGGCAGTTACTGTATATATATACAGTTCTTGCATTGACTAAAAGTAACGAGCCACTGCAGTGCAAAACCTCTTCTTATATAAAGGAGGCACGAGCATTGATCACCACACTTGCTTGAGCTGGTTTCACGATTTCAGACTTATATTACTTATTATTTACAAGTTCAGGTTTCCTCACGATGTTTTCCTTCATCGATGTCAGTGATGTCCAAAATTAACATACAAAGTACATAATCGTTTGCTAAGTCGGCTAACGAGGCAGTTAAAAATAAAATATAATAACTAAAAATTAAATTAATTAAATATCCATTTTATATTACAGATGATGATCGGAAGGCGTGCCCTAGGTGCTCTAGCTTTCAAACATGGTACACCATACACTATCGGAAACATTGCTGAAGCCATTTGTAAGTTGTATTTAAATAACTTAATGTTTTATCTCAACTTCTGTGGGGTTAGTTCAGCCAAAATGAACTAAATCAAAATTTCTAAATAATTCCATTAATTTCGTCAAACTAATTGAATATACCGGATGTTTTTATTACATTGCTTAGATTCAGAAGTGGTCAGCATTCAATATGAAAAATCGTTTCAATTACTTTGGAAAATCGGAGTAATTTTGGTAGTTTAAACAAATTGATGTTAAATATTTTCATAACCTTTATACTTGTCTATGTTTAATGTGATCAACATTTTACACCCATACACACGTCAAAATGGCTGGCATATCAGTTTTTCTTTTTAATTTTTCAAGGTTGATCTCAAAACGAAATTCGTCCAAACTCATAAATAACTTTTACTCAAGAAAAATGCGTAGTGAAATAAAAAATCAGCCTGTTAATGCCTCACTATTTACTATTACAGACTTCGCAACAGGAACTAGCGTAGACTGGGTCAAGGAACGTCTGGATATTCCTCTAGCATACTGCTATGAGCTTCGCGACCGAGGAACCTTCGGCCACTTGCTACCAGCAGACCAGATCAAACCAACCGGTGAAGAGACTTTTGACTCAGTAATAGAGTTGGTGATCCAAGCTAAACGATATGGGTACATGGAACCGTTTCGAGCAGCGAGCAGCACCGGTGCCTTGAAAATATCAGTTTTGTTGTATCTTGCTGTGGTGGTGAAGTTGTTTTTGTAGATGATAGTTATGTTTTTCGTAATAAACTGTTTATTATAAAATAAGTACCTATAGTGTAGCAAGTTTTTCTGGACTGGTGACTTTAATTGGAAATAAAATTATTGCTTAAACTGGCCGACACATATAAACGCAATGTGGTGCCGCATCGCTAAAATTTGCGGCGTGGAACGCGCTGTTTATAATTCTAGTTAGATTAGGAAAAATGGTCGTGGCGTTACAATGCAATGCTCAGCAGTGCGTTGCGTTGTGGCACCGCAACGCATTGCTTTTGTGTGTCAACTTTAAAAATAAAAAATGTTTTTTTTCTATTTACTGTTGTCATCACTAAACCAGATGAGCTTTCTATTCTGTAGTTCGTTTTTTTATTATTATTATTGTCTCTTTAAGGGTAGTCCACTAAAGCTGCCTATGCTATCACCCTAACCGTCTTATCCCAGACTTGTATTAGCATTACAAAAAAAAAAAGAACTGCTACGCTAGAGGTCTTGGGTTCGATTCCCAGGTCGAGCAAAAAATTTTATTGGATTTTTTTATGAAATTCTCAGTACCAGTTCGGAGTTAGAGTTTGTGCCCGGTTAATGTCAATAGACTCGCCGGGGCGAGCTGTGAGCGTGCATTGTTACACCTCTGCCTTACCCTTTGGGGAATACAGGCGTGATGGTATGTCATGTGTAAAAAAAACGGTAAAAAACACCAGTTATTGTGGCATATTGTTGAAATGTCTGCATTTTTTTGTAAATGAATAAATGTCTCCATTGCTTTACAAATTTCGTAAAGTAATGAAGCTTTTTCACGTTGAAATAACGATAGCGTTGTAACGTTATTACCCGACTACGGCAAAGCAAAACGGAGGGTTATTGAAAGCCAAAGTAGTAATTGTTTTTCACCCGAGTCAACTTCCGCCTTTAGTTACTGCTTCGTTTCCGTGGATCGTAGCGTGATGTTACACAGACAGGTCATTATATAAAATAAAATCATATAAAAGATTTTTACTAATCTGGATGTTAGTGTCAATGATTAAACAAACAATTTTTTTAGCTTTATTCTATTAGTATAGATGGATAGATGCATAATTATTAATAATAAAAATACTGACCAGTTGACTCAAAAAAATCCTGAAATCAATGTTGATAAGAACGACTTTCCCATGGTAAATATCCATTAATGTGACCTCTCATTAGCACTGCAAATGACGCTGTACCTCCATAAACAAGGGTTATTCTACATTTATAGTTTCCATTTTATTTCCGACCTCTGAAGTGTTTTACACCGCCCGTGGTAACAGATAGTTCACGAGGCCAATAAATAACTCACAACATGAACTAACCCATTAATTTTACGTATTACTAGCTCTCGCTCGCGGCTTCGTCCACATGGAATAGTTTCAAATATTTTTTGGCTAGCTTCTTTTTAAGATACACACCATTACGCATGTATTCCTCGAAGGGTTAGGCAGAGGTGTACCAATGTACACCCACAGTTCGCCGGTATGTTTAGGTTCCATGTAATAGGGGGTGAGCCTATTGCCATTAATTGGGCACAGATCTTAACTCCGAGCTGCTACTGAGAAATTCATAGAAAAACTCAATACCTCTTTGCTCGACTTAGGATCGAATTCAAGGTCTCTAGCGTAGCAGTGTCGCTTAGGACCACTAGGCTATCGAGGTAGTAACAGTAGATTTTTTTTTAGATACTAATTTTCATAAGAGGAATCATAACACACAGGAAAATGGAAGGAATAGGAGGAGGCTTTTGCCCAGGAGTGGGACAGTAATGGATAGCAAAATAAACAGAAAAGAACGAATTTTAATTTTCAATTGTTTATCTATTATCAAGTGCCTAAATACAAAGTTTCATGATTTTATCTTCAATAATGACGGACTTCCATACAAACTTTCATACCCTATTTCAACCTCTAAATTTCCTCGACAAAGAGTAGCTTAAGTCCTTCTCCAAGGTCTAATCTATCTCTGCACCAAACCTCATCAAAAACGCTTCAGCGGTTTAGGCACAAAATCGTAACAACCTGACAGACAGTCAAAGTTTCTTTACACATTTATAATTTGAAGAATGGATTGCAACGAGTATTACATATGACTATAAATACGTTTATTGGCTAGGATTTAGGACCCTTGGCTTCAGTACTATAAAACAATCATGTATTTAAAGTCTGTATTCATAATTATAGCGATTACTAGTATCGCATTTGACGAAAACTTAGATATTAATCAGTCTAGAGATAGCGTGATTTATTACAATATTATCAACGTAATTAGTGTAATTTTCAAAAATTTACAAGGTCATGTTTTGTATGTACTTAAGATGCTGACAGTAGCAAAAACACGGATAGTGGTAGACGGAATAGAGAGGAAAGAGAAAAGTGATGACATAACGCAAATAATGTCGCAATTGTCAATTCATGTAATTTTTTGAGTAAGTAATTTAAAATAAAAACAAACCAAGTGTTTCATTGAAATAAAAAATTGTTAATAATATTATTATTATTATCGTGTTGCCCAGTAACTAGGTTGTGGAGGTCAGATAGGCAGTCGCTTCATGTAAAACACTGGTATTCAGCTGCATCCAGTTAAACTGGAAGTCGACCCCAACATAGTTGGGAAAAGGCTAAGCAGATGATGATGTTAATATTATAAATGACAACATTTTACTTTGATCAGCAATACAGATATTTTTGCTAAAAAGTAATATTAAGAGGTACAATGTTATAACATCGATTTTAAAATTAAATACAATATTTTGAAAACAATAAAGTTCTCAGAATTATGTTCAAAGTTAACATTTTAATCTGCAGCCACAAACTTAATAGATTTGACAACGAAATGTCTTTAAAAAAAGTCAAAATATTTATTTCAATTAAACCATTTACAAGCACTTTTGAATTGTAAAGGCCTCAGTCAGTTAGTCTGGCCTCTATGGAGAAGAACGAGCAAAAAACTCGGAGCTTGGAGTAATCGAGTCATATCCAGAGTCTTAACACCCAAAATTATGAAAACGTGTACTGTCTGTGCATTTTATTTGTCGATGGAATGTAGTAGGTAAGATAACATTTTTTTTAAATATCATATATCAATCATCAATCATGAATATGGAATACATACCATTCGAGAAATAGTTTTCAGTGAAATATAAATCGATGTGAAAAGTTTTGGTAACATAATATAATATTGACCCATTGTAAATAGTTATTTAGATTAAAAAAAAAAACGTTATCTAAATCGATTAGGTAAATACACTCAATGCTATTGCATATTTTTTGTATTGCGTTATCAGTAAATCGTATACTTCGCGTTGATAGATCAGATAATTTACACGAGTACGTTAGTCCGGGCTGGCCTTAGCGGTCAGTGGATTACATAAATTCAACCAAAAACTTGATTAAAAAATTGAAAATGCTAAAACTTCTACTAGTTTTAGGTTTAGTTTTGACTGTATCAAATGTGTTTAGTGCAAAATTGCGTTTTGACAACTATACGTTGTACAAAGTTTATCCGAATAATGCTGAAAAACTAAAATTGCTTCAAGATTTACAAATAAGAGATCCTAGATATGATTTTTGGACGGATCCTACCGCGACGGCTAAATATGTGAATATTCTATCAAGTCCGGAAGATACAAGTGAATTTGAAAATATTTTGAAATCGAATAATGTGGATTTTGATATAACATTGCCAAATATTCAAGAGTAAGTACCTGCCATTTGATATTCTTTTAGCGGTAGGAAATTATCAAATGGCTTTTGCCGCACTGGGTGAAGCGGAAAAGAGTGTAATACTCATAACGACTAAAATCCATCGAAGTTCCTCCTAATGCCCTTTGCGTTCTAGGGTCGCGATGACTCTTTCTAACAAATTCTGTAACTCTGGCAGTAACTAAGTACCAGCTGCCAACAATTCTAAAAAAAGGAATGCTTTTATTATTGTCTCCTGTTTCAAATCCTAATAAAGATTTAGCCAATAAACTTTAATACAATAACTCAGTGATTTTAATAATGTTTACAGAGCTATAGACAATGAAAAGGTGAACAAATACACCAGAAATAATCTGAAAAGTATGACATGGGATGGGTATTATACGCTACATGATATTTATGACTGGATTGAAGATTTAGCTGATGCATACCCAAGCATAGTCACCGTAATAGTCGGTGGTAGATCTTATGAAGGACGAGATATCAAAGGATTCAAAATATCCCATGGTGAAGGGAGGAATTCGATCTTTCTGGAAGGTGGAATTCACTCAAGGGAATGGATATCACCAGCTACCGTCAACTTTATCGCCAATGAACTTCTGACTAGTAATTATGGAGAAACTGTAGCAGCCGCCAATGATTTTGATTGGTACATTTTTCCTGTCACGAATCCTGATGGATATATCTGGAGTTTTGAAGAAGTAAGTAAAATTATTTTATGTACCTATGTTGATAACGTGCCTTGCTAATAATATGCTATATACTGAGCATATACATGTGCGAATTGCTGTCCTAAGCCAAGATCCGTACCCCATACAGGTACCCTTAGCGTTTAGTTGCTGAGTTAATAAGTTATAAGCCGTATCTGGAAGTCATAATGTTTAAGGCATCACAGGAATGTCTGAGCAGCCAATTATCTAGCCTTAGCCCTTAGTCTTAGGCACGCCTTAATAGAGGCGGTAAGTCCCCTCTTTGAGGAGTGGCTGGAGAGGCGCCACGGCGCCCTCACCTACCGCCTGACGCACGTCCTCACCGGACACGGGTGTTTCGGGGAAACTGGATAAAAATATTCTATCTTAAGCTAGATCAATATCTACATGCCAAACGTCAGCTAATTCCGTTCAGCCGTTTAAGTGTGATGACTAACAAACATTCATCCATTCATGTAACCATCATCACAAGCTCTCGAGTTTATATTAGTACCTAGTAGGATTCTATTATCTATCTAAATTGATGTTTCTTTTGCTTTCAGAATAGGAGGTGGCGCAAAAACCGACGTCCTATTACTGCCAATGCTATTGGTGTCGACTTGAACAGAAATTGGAATAATAACTGGCTTGGTAATGTCTAAAACATTTCCTTTATTAGTTGAATGTCTTATACTGACTAGTTTTGGATTAGGCATTCAATCTGCTATATGTTTAAGGCTGTATATCCTTTGGGGATTATTTTTTCTCTTAGTCTTCCGCTGTTCGTTTTTCTAATTAATTTCGTTGCGGGATTTAAAACGGTTAAATCGTTTCTCCGGGAGTTTTCGAGCTTCATTGCCTCGGCGTTTTATGGTGGTTGCCAGTGTTGATTGTAGTGTTTGGGAATAGTGGGGCTGGGTTTTCCTCAAAAAAAAGCCGTGGATATTTCCGATAGACTTACATCACATTTCTCATGGATCAGTTCTATCTAACTATGAGAGTAGGCAAATATTTTGTTGTACACACATCAAAATACTTCTGACTTTTTAAATATTGCCAAGTTCATAGGAAACGACATATAGACTGAATTTTAATTTACTTATCATCTTTATGGGGTAAACTATATTCTGTGGAATCGTTCCAATACCGTAACAACAGGATCAAAATGTATAGCTGTTTCATACATTTTGATCCTGTTGTAACGTATTTGCTTTTCATATTTCTATAGATTGGTTCCATAGTAAAAGCTGTTCCGTATCAATGGGTAATCTCACCTCACGTAATTTCTATCTTTCTTACCAACAGCTGAAGGCGCAAGTACCAATGCTTCAACAGACATTTACGCCGGTCCTGGACCATTCTCCGAGATCGAGACTAGGACCTTGTCTGCATTCATTGAATCTATTGCTGATAGGATGGACATGTACCTGTCTTTCCATTCATTTAGTCAGTTACTGCTGTTGCCTTTTGGAAACACTACTGAACCGCTGGCGAATTATGGGGATGCTGTAAGTTTCTTGTCTGTACTGTACCCAGCCGTTTGAAATGTGTTGAGTTTTATATCAAGTACAATTTTGTTAAATATCCTCTCTTTCTCTCTAGTTTCTCTACCTATGTGATTTTCTTTCTATTGCTCTTTCACTCATATGGACGATCGGCTGCTGTTTAAATTTTTTGGTTTCTGCTTAGTCTTTGTCCAACTATATTTAGAGTCGGCTTTTATTCTAGCTAGTTTACACGGAATGACAACTTGTCAACTCTATGCAACTCCATTACTCGTACTGGGTAACACGATACCCCTTTATAAGCCTGGTTTATCAGACTTTTAGGCTTCTGACTATTAATGACCAACGAATATTTCCAAGCAAATAAGATTACAAATTACAAGTGCTGAGTATAAGTTATTTGTAATATATCCATTAAAACCTGTAGTTTAGGACTTAATGTATAATTGTGATGACGGAAACTGTCTCTTATTAAGTATAAATAATTAAGTGTTGTGTATTACTAAATTTCCAGGTGAAAATCGGTAGACGCGCTATGGGTGCTCTGTCGGTCAGAAGCCAAACTCGATATGTAACAGGGAATATTGCTGAAGCCATCTGTAAGTAATTGAGTAATTGAATATTTGATATAACTTTAAAAACATGTTTTTAAGTTAGTTTTTTTAAGAACAGTTGAAATTATTTTTAAAAAGTCGGTTATTCTATTATTTTTTACTGTACAGTCGTTGTAGTTTTAAATGGAACAACTGATTTTATTTTTGATTACTGGTAAAAAGTTTTATCGCTGAGGGGTCAAGACTCCAACCGCATCCAAGGCAAATTGTGATTTGAAATTGATCCCAAAATATTTACTTTTATCTAAATACGAATTAGTCTATTTCTTCTCCTAGTGTTTTCTCAGC
This sequence comes from Caradrina kadenii, assembly GCA_947462355.1. Lineage (NCBI taxonomy): Eukaryota > Metazoa > Arthropoda > Insecta > Lepidoptera > Noctuidae > Caradrina > Caradrina kadenii. The sequence continues at coordinate 10,792,296 of OX381690.1, read as the reverse complement.
GAAACTCTAGCCCGAGGTTTGTACATCACACTTGGGTATTTTAAGAATGTAGTCGCTTAGTTAATTTTAAATATCCTAGTATGAGGTCTCTTTATTTAGGCAGATAAAATCTAACTGCTTTATGTATGTATAAATATATTTGCAGATCTAGCAACAGGCGGCAGCATCGACTGGGTCAAGGAACACCTGAAAGTTCCTCTAGTCTACTGCTACGAACTTCGGGACAACGGTACCTTTGGGTTCCTCCTCCCTGAAGACCAGATCCTACCCAACAACCTAGAGGTCATGGACTCGATCTTAGAACTTATACTTCAGGCGAGGAGATATGGGTACATGACACCTAGAACAAGTGCTGGAAATAGTGTAAATGTGTCTGTAGTACTTATCTTTATGGCGGTGCTAGCGAAGTTTTTACAAGACTAATTATTATTATTATTTTGATGTAATTCAGTGTGGAAGGGAGATCGTGACAATGGATTTAGGAGGAACATCATTCTAGACGTATAATATAATATCTGCTGTTTCGTACATTGAGACCGTGTAGATGTTACAATTTTTATGCAACAGCTGTTTTTTTGGACATACAAATTCGGAGCTGAGGTATCCAGAGTCATGTTGTCCGGTTTGAAGAGTCAAAGTCAAAGCATTTATTTCAATTAGACCATTTACAGGCACTTTTGAATTATCAAGAAGTTACATTTAAAAGTTGAAGCTAGTTGCTCGTTCCAAAGCGTAGGTCTCTATGGAGAAGAACGAGCAAGAAACTCCATGGACACTCTTTTCTTCCAATTTGGTTTTTACAATCTTGGTTTTAATATTCTTGTTGCTTCTGTATGATGAGTATGGGTGCCGGTGTAATTCCAGGCACATGAGACATTTTAGCATTGTCTCTGGCAATGCATTTGCAATACCCCTGGTATTGCAGATGTCTTTGAGCAGCGGTGACCAATTAACATCAGATAGGCCGTCAGCTTGTTTGCCATCCAATGATACAATTGACTGTCTATGGTAAAAGTTATCATTACGATGTCTCCTTCCAACCTTTATTATTTCATTGTTTTATTTATTGATTTTGTTTTGTTTTATTCTTTGTCTGTCTTCTTATGAATATAATTATTTATTAACGACATATTGGTTTTCGTTAAAATTCATTTGTTTTTATCTCGGCTCAAAATAATCTGTAATGCTTAGCTTAGCTTAAACACCTATATTAATAATATAAGTAAATTCTGAATTATTTGTTATCTCTTTTGTCTATAGATAAGTAATTATCGTTAGTACAATCTCCTTTACTAAACGAGAATTGGCTCGGGTCATTAATTAGTACACATACTAAAACTTTACTTTGAATTTTATAGATGAATATACACCACAGACCAGTGGACGGCTAGTTGGTTTTGGTACCGGTAAAATTACAGGCACATGAAATATTACAACTTTCTCTCTAGAATGGCAACGCAAGGCCTCTGGTATTGCAGATGTCTATAGGCATCGGTCGGTTGCGCAGTACTCGTAACCAGCTTGCTTGTATGAACCGATGTATGAACGTGGACGAGGCGAAAGAAGTTTGTAAGGATCGTAGCAGGTGGCGTTCTGAGGTTTCTGCCTACCCCCATGGAAAAGAGGCGTGAGTTTATATGTATGTAGTATAAAAGTAGCTATTATCCATTTTCTACTAAAATGTACTACTTTTGAGAGAGGCTCCTATTGACTGTAAAACACCATGTGAAGATTTAGCCGCTGGCTATTAGGCTATATGAGAGCGCGGTCAGCTAGTTTGGATCGGTTTATGTGAAATGTGGCCAAGACAATAATGTCTAGAAATAATTTAATTAGTTCTCGTTTTCTGTAATTTGTTTATGTAATTAAACTTACGTTAATTAGATAGGTTTGAGTAAATAAATACGCAATTAGTATCAAAACAAGAAAAAAGATAGGAAAAAAAAAAACATTTCTGAATAATCAAAAATACGGGGTGTAAAAAGGTACGTTACATACCCTTTAACTACGCACACTTTTTTTTTAGGGATGGGAAAATAATGAAATGACTTCCCCCACACTGGGCGGGGCGGGAGGGAGTGTCAGACTTTTACTGACTAAAACCCATCCATGTTCCTACGTGGGCCTTTGCGTTCCGGGGGCGAGGTATCTCTTACGAACAACTCGCAGCTCCGACAGGCATCGGCCCTTAGTGGACCCTTCAAAATTTGCTGACATCTCTTAGAGGCGCGCGTGGAACACGAACACTCCGTCGACACGGCCTGTCGTTATGCAACGTAAGTAAAAAGGTTCCATACGTAGGATCATAATAAATTACAGAATTAAATAAATAGTTTATTAAAATCAATAAATAGTATATTTTTCTGCTATTATTTACTTAGATAAATAGGTATTAGGTAATAATTATAATTATTTTTTTATTTCACAAACTTCGATTACATAGATTTTTTCACAACTTAACGGGACCATCGACCTAATTATACGGTTTAAATTTCAACTTGATACTTTCACGCATTCCCCAAATAAAGGGTCTTGACAGAGAGACAGACAAACGGATGGACAACAAAATGATCTTATAAGGGTTCTGTTTTTTCCATTTGATGTACGGAACTTTAAAAACGTGGCACATATGCGGAACTTTACATACCATCACGCTTATATTCCCCGATGGGCTTGGCAGAGGTGTAACAATGTACACCTACAGTTCGTTGGTATGTTTAGGTCCCATGTAATAGGGGGCGAGCCTATTGCCATTAACCGGGTATAAATCCAAACTCCGAGCTGCTACTGAGAATTTAGTAGATAAACCCAATAACAATTTTTTTTGCTCGATTTGGGAATCTGACCTAAGACCTCTAGCGTAGCAGTCGCGCTTAGGACGACTATGCTACCGAGGCAGTTTGTGTGAACTTTGATCTTCTATATTTCCATAACCAGAATGCTTCCAAGACAACAAATTAATCGCATTAATGGATAAAACATGTAACTCTTAGCTTCATTAAGGATTCTCTTTACACCCGTTTCACTATTCCCAGAAAACCAGACGAAACACAGACTCCACAAACCGCATCCGCCCCCTTAGTCAATCCAAAACTTAAATTAAAAAACATAAATTGTGCACTCTAACATAAGCTACGTACGGGACCACGTCTCCTCGCGTTATCGCGATCTGGCTCTTTGAGCCCGGAGCCACGAGGAAGTACGCAAGGATTCCTACAACCTTTGTGGAGATAAATTTATAAGCTTACTGCAGATATACCAATGTAGAATATGTACGGTGTTTGGTATTTTCTTTTGAGAAAATTGGAAGTGCATAGCGTCCCTTTATCGATGTGAAAATGCGAGTTCTGAATGCTTTTACTGTATTTAAAGGAACACGTGTGTGTTTTTGTTGGAACAATTTTCAGTTTTCCTTTTTGAAAATAGTGAACGTGTTGGAAATAGTAATAATGACTATTAGTACTTATTCTTATTTTCTACTTCATAGATATAGCATCACGCCTTTATTCCCTGAAGCGTTAGGCAGAGGTGTAACAACGTCTACCCATAGTCTGCCCGTATTTTTAGGTCTCATGTAATAGGGAGCCTATTGCCATTAACCGGACACTAATCTTAACTGCCTCGTTGGCCTAGTGGTCCTATGCGCGACTGCTACGCTACAGGTCTTGAGTTCGATTCCCAGGTCGAGCAAAAAGTGTTATTGGGTTTTTCTATAAAAACCTCAGTTGCAGCTCGGAGTTAGGACTTGTGCACGGGTAATGACAATAGGCTCGCTCCCTATTACACGGGACCTACACATACCGGCGAACTGTGGGTGTACATTGTTACACCTCTGCCTAACCCTTCGGGGAATACAGGCTTGATGCTATGTATGTAAATCCTTATTCCGAGCTGCTTTTGAGAATTTCATAGAAAAACCCAATAACACTTTTTGCTCGACCTGGAAATTAAATCTTTTTTTAATAATATTTAAAAATGTTATCTATAACTTCATACAGATTATAAAAGGTCCCATCCCTATTATCACGAAGTAACTATTCAAACCAACTTGTTGATTTAAAAAAACACCTAAAATATGACGTCAACTCATAAATTATGTCACAGGATTTACGACTCAATAAACATACTACCGACATTCTAGATTCCAAAAGCCACAATCCAGAAAATTGGATCAGAGCAAATCTCAAAATATTCCAGCAATCTGCGCTCCTGTAAATCTAAAATCTATCTAATACAATAAAGGTACTATGTACACTTGTATATGGGATTCTAAACCCCAAAATCGCCACATACAGGGCGTTTCATCAAAACTTCGCAATAGAAATAGTTCTAAAAAAAACGGCCAAGTGCAATTCGCGTTCGCATATGGAAGGTTCCGCACCACCGTACAATATTAAGATAATAGAGAGAGAGAGAGAGAGAGAGATAACGAAAGAGGAAATTATAAAATTAGGAAAGATGTTAGTTCTTGTAACGCCTCTTTAGCCTAGTGGTCCTAAGCGCGATTGCTACACCAGAGGTCTTGGGCTCGATTTCCAGGTCGAGCAAAAAATGTTATTGGATTTTACTATGAAACTCTCAGTAGCAGCTCGGTGTTAGGATTTGAGCCCGGTTTCGGCAATAGGCTCGCCCCTATTACATTGGACCTAAACATACAGGCGAACTGTGGGTGTACATTGGTATACCTCTGCCTTACCCCTTCGGGGAATATAGGCGTGATGGTATGTGTGTATGTTTTTTTATTAGTTATTATGGTGGTTATATACAAACACTTGGTAAAAATTCAAGTATTTATCTAATACGGTTCGAAGGATACAGCCCTGTACCAGTCGGACAGATGATCGAGAGCAATAGCAACTTCAATTGGACCCGTTGGATACGGAACCCTAAAAAGAGTACTACTAAAGGCAAGCCTGCATACAGTGGTAGATTGATTGGCGCTCGGAGGGTATTGCTACCACCTGCTAGGCTTTGGATCGGTATGAGATTACTGTGACGTTATGGACAGTTACTGTTGTTCTTTCTTGCTTTGTATCGAGTTAACGGGTTTGGATCAGCTGATTACTTTTGAATTTTTGGGTTGGCCCCATAGTATTAGTCTATCCTATCGTCATCATTATCATCATCTACTTAGCCTTTTCCCAACTACTTTGGGGTCAGCTTCCAGTCTAACCGGATGCAGCTGAGTACCAGTGTTTTACATGGAGCGACTGCCTATATGACCTCCACAACCCAGTTACAACAGTGGGCAAAACGATACGTCTTGGTTAGACTGGTTATCAGACTTCCTGGCTTCTGACTATCCATAACGACTGTCAAAGATCTACGAATGTCAGCCGGGACTAATCGCTTTACGTGCTTTCTGAGGCACGGGGGTGTCACACCACCAACTTCCAAACCCGGGACCCCACGCTCATCAGTCGTGCTTGCGGCCACGAGACCAAGGGGGCAGTTATGCAGCCACTATTAATATTGTCATTAAAACAACTGCATTCAAAACAAACGCACTTGCATAAAGCTTGTAGCACTATGTTTAATAAACAGGTACCACCTATGTTATTGTTAAACCAACAGTATTATGGAGAACCACTCAACAGTAATGGATTTGGTAGAAATTAATTATTTTCACCGTTGCGTGGGCTCGCTCGTATTTCTAGAATTTTTGACGTGTGAAATTCAAACGACTGGCCAGTCAATCGAAATTGGACTTTAGGTGTAACGTGGTGAGATGTATTTTTGATTGGTTCGGTAATAGTGGAGGCGCTACCATCGGTTTTGGTGAAATAATTAGTATGGTTATTTAATTTAAATTGTTTGGATCGGTAACTTTAATGTGAGTTAATTATAAAGGGATTTAATATGCATATCTTTTATAACAGAGTTTGCAAAAGTATTAATCGTTGTTTAGGAGATTAACTGAAACAAACAAATTAACCCAAATTTTTGGTATAGAAAAGTACCGTGGTCAATTTTAAAACTTCATTTTGAAATTAAAAACAGATTCTACTTATAACTTTATTTATTACTTCATTCATTTTTATTTATACATAGATCATTAGCTGAAAAACAATTTAAGTAACCCCCGAAAGAAGAATAAAAATCCCTACCGTAGCCACGCGCCTCAAAGAGATGTCAGCAAAGGGAAGGGGCCACTGAGGGCCGATGCCTGCCGGGGCTGCGGGTTGTTCGTAAGAGATACCGCGCCCTCGAAACGCAAAGGGCACAAGAAGGAACATGGGTGGGTTTTGTTTCCCACAACACAAAAAAAAAAAACAAAATTGCCAACAAAAGAGCTGATGATAACTTTGAAACCGCTGAACTGATTTCCATCAAACACAGCTAAGAACTCTCCCGACTAATTCACCTATGAAACACAAAAAACAAAATCAAAATCGGTCCATGCGTTCGGGAGCTACGATGCCACAGACAGACACTCAGACACGTAAAACTTATAACATCCCGTCGTTTTTGCGTCGGGGGTTCATAAAAAATCCTGATTTTATAAATACAAGACAGGAATAAAAATCTTTCAGAACTACTAAAATCTAAAACTGCATTAACTCACATGGAAATCATTAAAGGTGAACAACAAATGTTAAGGCCCCCAATCGAATGCATGTTTCGACATGCACACGACCATACCCCGCGCCGCGGTTTTCGATGAATTTCTCCTATGTATATGCTACATATTTTATTGTTGCTTTGTTTGTGGTTACGCCCCAAATATGGGCTCTACGTACGTTTTGTTCAACAGTTTTTGTCGGGGACACAGCAAATTGAATTTCAACTTTGTTTGTTTTTAGTTGCCTTTAGGGTTGTGTTGTTCGAGTTAGATTTTTGTGCGGTGTGTGTATGGTTCAATATTGTATAATAGCGAGCAAATAGATGATGGACAATCCCGCCAATTAAAAACGTCTGAAATTCAATCTGCAGTTCCAACTTATCGAAAACATACATTTAAAAAAAATTGATAAATTAATAAATTTATCTAATTTTATATATTATATTTTTTATATTTTATATTATTTTTTAATATTTATTTAATTTTATTTTTGACGACTGAAATTAAAATTATGAAAATAATGAATGTGATGAATACAGTGTCATGATGGCCCAGTAGTTAAGGCAACCGCCTGCTTGAGGTTGAGGGTTCAAAACCGGGCAAGTATCAATGTGACAATTCATAAGCAGGTACTTTAAAAGTTTATCTTGGGCATTATTGACATCAGTGAAAAAAAACATCGTAAGGACACCTAAACTTGTAATTAATAACATACTATCAGGCCTGTATTTCCAGAAGGGTTAGGCAGAGGTGTAATAATGTACACCCACAGACCGGTTTGTTTATGTCGCATGTAATAGGTAGCAAGTCTATTGCTAATAACCGGGCACAAATCCTAACTCCGAACTGCTACTGAGAATTTCATAGAAGAACCCAATAACACTTTTTGCACGACCTGGGAATAGAACCCAAGACTTCTAGCATAGCAGTCGCGCTTAAGACCACTAAGCTACCGAGGCAGTTAATTAATATTAGTCTGAAATCATTAATCTGGTGGTATTATTATTTAGGAACCACTAAGTACCTTATCGATAAACAGTACTATCGATAGTCCCACCCCTATCTTTTTCTAACTTAGGATCGTGACAGTTATGTTATGAAATATCGACAAACCTAAACTCGAGATATATTGAGTGTAACAGCTGTTTCGAGAGCTTGGCTGCCAGCATTGTTGTTGATAACGTAATATTTTATAGTTCTCTTTAGTCTTTGGGTTGCGAACTACAACAGGCTATAGCTGAACGTAGGGTTCTGGGTTCGGTTTCCAGGTCGGGCAAAGGGCAAAGTGTTTTTGAGTTTATCCGCTTAGGCTTTCTCAGTTCGGGAGTTGGTGGTACCGCTACTCCGTGGCTTGTCAAACCGTTCGTTGGTGCTGCACCTGATCTCTACCCGAACCTGTCAGATTGCCATCTCTCTATGAGAGTGAGTGGAGAGAAAGCAGGGCACCTATGTTTACGCACTTTTTTGTTTGAATACGCTAATCTCCGGAACTACTGGTCCGATTGTAAAAATTCTTTTGATAATAGGAAGCTACGTTATTACTGACTGCTAAAAGCTATACTTTATTGTCAATAAAATTAAGAGGCAGCAGTTAGTTTACTAGTAGTAGATATCGTTGTGAAGAAGCCCGTCCGGGAAAGTACTACCATACCTATTCCTGCCGCAAAGCAGCGTTGCTGTATTCCCATTTGAAGGGTATGGGTGCCGGTGAAATTACAGGCACATGGGACATTTCAACTTTGTTTATGGGATGGCAACGCAATTGCAAGGCCTCTGGTATTACAGATGTCTATGGCAGAGGTGACCATCAGGTAGGCCGCTGGCTTGTTTGCCATCCAATGATGTTTAAAAAAATAAATAAAGTCTTTATTTAAACCGTATCACTGAGTGAGCCAAACGTTTTAGGCAGATGCGATCAAATTGAAAAGTGTGGAGTCATCACAAAACATAGATGTTTGGATGATAAATTGTTAATGGTGTCGGTAACCGTTCGGTTTGGGAAGGGTGTGTAGAAAAAATGGTTTGTTTTGATGCTTGGAGGCGTTTTCTTTAGAAATATCTCATGTATCGTGGGTGAGTCTTACAAACACATAAACTGACATTCATAAAGCTAGACTTTTTTTTTTTTTTTTTTTTTTTTTGGTGGGTGGGAAATCATCGAATAACTTCTCCCGCCCTGGGCGGGGCGGGAGGGAGTGTCAGACTTTTACTGACTAAAACCCACCCATGTTCCTTCTTGTGCCCTTTGCGTTCCGGGGGCGCGGTATCTCTTGCGAACAACCCGCAGCCCCGGCAGGCATCGGCCCTCAGTGGCCCCTTCCTTTTGCTGACATCTCTTTGAGGCGCGCGTGGAACACGAACGCGCCGTCGACACGGCCTGTCGTTATGCAACGTAAGGACGGTGAGCTACCCATTGCTCACCGTCCACAGGCCAGTATCTACGGTGGCCGGGAGTCGTCTCGCGGCTCCCGACGTCCGGAGCGTCTACCGCGGCGGCTGGGACGGGAGAACCGCTGTCTCAACCTTCCCGCCGCCTCCTTCTCAAGCATTACTGCCTCTCAGAAGGAGGCGACTGCATCCCATTCCCTCTCGCTCCGAACCATGGCTCGCACCAGGGCCGGACGCGAGAGTTCGCCGCCGCCGATGGCCGCCACGAGGACTCGGCGATGCTCCGCCCAAGCGGGGCATACCGCCACGGTGTGCTCCACCGTGTCCTCGGGGCAATCCACACAATGGTGACACCCGGACGTTTCCTCCCGCCCGATGAGGTGCAGGAACCTCCCGAAACACCCGTGTCCGGTGAGGACCTGCGTCAGGCGGTAGGTGAGGGCGCCGTGGCGCCTCTCCAGCCACTCCTCAAAGAGGGGACTTACCGCCTCTATTAAGGCGTGCCCAATAAAGCTAGACTTGGAACCACTTTTTGAACATAACACACCATCACGCCTGTATTCCCCGAAGGGTTAGGCAGAGGTGTAACAATATACACCCACAGTTCGCCGGTATGTTTAGGTCCCATGTAATAGGGGGCGAGCCTATTGCCATTAACCGGGCACAAATCCTAACTCCGAACTGTTACTGAGAATTTCATAGAAAAACCCAATAACACTTTTTGCTCGACCTGGGAATCGAACCCAAGACCCCTAGCGTAGCAGTCGCGCTTAGGACCACTAGGCCAACGAGGCTGTTTCGTACCCATGATACGCAACACAGCAGTCATTCGCTCAGCTCGGGTATCGGGGCTGCACATGAAGTCGAGAAATAAAAAGTAGCATACTCGGTACGGGGTAACTTTGAACCCCAGAAAGTCCTTTCTTGGGATTCAAAGATATCCCGTGCCGAATACCCGTACCACCGACCGACCGTTTTTTTAGGTACCGAATTTCGTCAAAATCGGTTCAGTGGGTTAGTCGTAAAAGCGTAATAGACAGACAGAGTTACAACCGCATTCCTAATATTAATAGAAATAGAACAAGTGTAAACTGGGTTCGATTCCCAGGTTGAGCAAAAAGTTATTGGGTTTTTCTATGAACTTCTCAATAGCAGCTCTGAGTTAGGTTTTGTGCCCGGTTAATGGCAATAGGCTCGCCCCCTATTACATGGGACCTAAAAACATACCGGCGAACTGTGGGTATACATCGGTACACCTCTGCCTAACCCTTCGGGGAATACAGGCATGTTGGAATGTGTAGAGTAAGTATAGATTAAGCATGGATTCGAGCCCTCTTACCAACTTTTATCAAAGTAGCAGACAAAACCGTCAAACAATACTAGCTCGATATTGCATATCCGAACAAAAACGCCATTAAAATAAAAAACAAAGTTAACGCGATGAACGTATCTCAGTGTCGATCAATTACATTCGAAATAAGAGCATTTCTTATCAATAATGGATCAATCACTATAGTCACGACATTACAAATTGGCATCGAAAAAAAAAATGCGAAATTACTTCATGTGTAACAATTAAAGTGGTCTATTGTACGCAAAATGGTTTTAAAAATAGTTTTTGATAAAAAAAAATTGGAATGTTAATTTGTATAACGATTCGATAAATAGCTATTTTTCGAATTGATGCGAATTCAAAACAAAAAGTGCGGAACGGGTGATGCGGAAAGTAGACGAAGTTAGTATTGGCTATGTTTCTGTAGAATTTTTCAAGATAAGATACAACGTGACTGATACGCTAGAAGTCTTGGGTTCGATTCCCAGGTCGAGCAAAAAGTGTTATTGGGTTTTTCTATGAAATTCTCAGTAGCAGTTCGGAGTTAGCATTTGTGCCCGGTTAATAGTGATAGGCTCGCCCCCTATTACATGGGACCTAAACATACCGGCGAATTATAGGTGTACACTGGTACACCTCTGCCTAACCCTTCGGGGAATACCGGCGTGATGGTATGTTGTTGTATTAACATATAAACCCAAGTTAAGTTTTAATACTTACTTTCACAATACCAAACAAAGCCAAATATGTTCAGTAAATACTAAGACGAGCACTAAAAGTCTGGGAGTGGTCCTAAAATGCACTACCAAATGCTTTTTACACCGTTCCTTTAGTTTCTTAGAAAGCATTTCATATGTTTACAAATAACTCTCATGTCGTGAAGTGTGCTTTTGAAGTATTCGTGTATTTATTAAGATTTCACCTTTTGATGCGTCATTAATTTTAGTTTGGGTTTTATCTGTAAATGGAGTTTTGTGTACTGCTTGAATAATTATTTCTAGCTGCCTATTGGCAATTAAATATTTGCGAAGTGAAAGTTGTTGTAGGCAATATTGGTTAGTGTTTGTTTTGTAAATGATCCCACAACAGGGTTTTAAATAATAAGACAAACGACTGTTACTTAACTCATCATTATACTTTCTTACCTAATGTGGGGTCAAATTGTCCATTATTATAACATACCATCACGCCTGTATTCCCCGAAGGGTTAGACAGAGGTGCACCAGTGTATACCCACAGTTCGCCGGTATGTTTAGGTCCCATGTAATAGGGGGCGAGCCTATTGCCATTAACCGGGCACAAATCCTAACTCCGAGCTGCTTCTGAGAATTTCATAGAAAAACCCAATAACACTTTTTGCTCGACCTGGGAATCGAACCCAATACCTCTAGCGTGGCAGTCATGCTTACCCATTATTATTACCACACATAATAGTATTTATCTTTTTAATTTTGAGTTAAGTTCTTAAACGTTCTCCGACTCTTTATTGCATGCGAATTTTGTTCGCAAAATCTCATAGATTTGTTTGTCTATTGCAGAGTGCACTTAAAGTAATTAGATTTTACATTATTTATTTAATACAACAAAAAAATCACTACACGCAATTGAACAGGTATATATTATTGCTTATGCGTGGATATTTGCATCCGTGTTAAGTAACCTTGGTTACTGCTCCGCTCCTGTGTTTCGTAGCGTGGATTTATTTAGCGTATGACTCTCACAAATAACGTGGCTTTCTATGGGTACAAGAATTTTATTTTCAAAATCGGTTCACAAGGTCCAGAGATTACCCCCTATAACCTCTCAAACTTTACCTCTTTATAATATTAGTACAGGTTACTGGTAAAAGCTAGCCTCGTTAGCCTAGTGGTCATAAGCGCAACTGCTATGCTAGAGGTCTTGGGGTCAATTCCCAGGTCGAGCTAAAAGTGTTATTGGGTTTTTCTATGAAATTCTAAGTAACAGCTCGGAGATAAGATTTGTGCCCAGTTAATGGCACTAGGCTCGCCCCCTATTACATGGGAGCTAAACATACCGCCGAACTGTGGGTGTACATTGTTAGAACTCTGCCTAACCCTTTGGGAAATACAGGCGTGATGGTATGTATCTGTATGTAACTGGTATAAAGACAAAAGTATAAAAGATTTAAAAAATATTTTTAAAATCCCATCGATCCTCTTTTTAATTATAAAATTATCTATCACTGAAGATTTCGTGGCCAATACAACGCACCCCAAGTATACACTACAGAAATAAACATAATCATTCACACGGCCCAATCTATCGGGCCGACAGTGTACGGTCGCTAATTGGTATAGATATGTTTGTAACGAAACGGATAATAGCAAACCGTTTTATTATACATGACTTCTTATTTTGTTCGATCTTGATCGATGAGATTTGGGTTCTGTAGTTCCTATTTTTATTAGATTTAGGGTCCATTTCAGCTAAATCTTTTAGTCAGCCGTCCCGATGCAAAAATCGGTATTATTGTCTGTCTATTACGGCTTCACGAATAAACCACTGAACCGAGTTTGATTAAATTTGCTAATTTTGAACCCTAAAAAAGGACATAGGCTACTTTTTGTTCCACGCCTTTGTCTGCGTCCGCTAAAACCGAGAAAGTGGATGAAATCGCGAGAAAAACTTAGTATTCTATATATTAAGACCAAGTTCCAAAGAGGATGTTGTACTGTTTTTCGATAAATATCATAGAAATAAAATTAACACACACACAATCACATAACATACAATCACGCCTGTATTCCCCGAAGGGTTAGGCAGAGGTGTAACAATGTACACCCACAGTTCGCCGGTATGTTTTAGGTCCCATGTAATAGGCACAAATCGGGCACAAATCCTAACTCCAAGCTGCTACTGAGAATTTCATAGAAGAACCCAATGACACTTTTTGCTCGATCTGGGATTCGAACCCAAGACCTCTAGCGTAGCAGTCGCACTTAGGACCACTAGGCTAACGAGGCAGTTAAGTTAATAGAATATATCAGCTATATAACATCAGTAGCCCACGACATTAACTCAGAGCGGGTCCAAAATCTACGCGAAAGAAGTCGATAGCACAAGTTAGTAGTAGTTAGGACCACTAGGATAAAAAAAATCATAAAATTAACAATAATTGTTTATATAAAATAATGAGCCCTACTAATAAATATTATTAATTTCTCTCTACTATGCAAAACTCATATTTTTACCATCGACAAAAGGCAAACAAAACAAAAATTATGACCAATTCCCCTCAATATTGTGTAACGTAATTACTTCAAATTATAACCCATCAAAATGTTTCCCATAGTTACCCCATTTCATTGCCTTTCATGGCATTCTATTAGTACCTCTAATGACAGTTATGCGTGATATTTCAATATAATAAAACATTAGTACGAATTTTCACATGAGAACTTTAATAAATAACAAATAATAATAATATACCAGCCTATTATTGTCCCACGATAGGGAAAACGCCTCTACTCATACTAAGAAGGCGAGAGCATTGATCACCACGATTCCTCAAGGCGGATTGACGATTACAGACTTTATACGAGTCCACGTTTCCTCACGATGTTTTCCTTCACCGATGTCCAAGATAAACTTAGAAAGTACATAACTATGAATTGAAAAAGTCACTTTGGTACTCGTCTGGTATCGAACTTGCAACCTCATGCATGAGAGGCGGGCGCCTTAACCACTGGGCTATCACGACATTATTATTTGAGAATTTTAATATTTGGAGCAAACTTTAATATATAATTATGTTTGTTTGTAATGAAAGGGCTTTGTAACTACTGGAAAGGTTTTAATCGTTTTTTCACCAATAGATAGCTACGTTATTTCTGAGTAACATATGTTTTATAACATCACACTACGACACACGGGACCGGAGCAGTAACCAAAGACGTAACTTAAAGCGAGTGAAATAAGCCACACGGACGAACCACGTAGTTATACGTCAAGTCCTCATACAATATCAAGTTAATACCTAATAATACATATTTGCAAAATGTATAATTTGTTTGTATAATATAATATGTATGTGAGTTTGTATGTTTGTAAACGCAACCACAAACAGCAAAAAATTCTAGCACGAGGCAAAACATAATAATATTTGTTCACAAATAAATAAAATGGACTCGATGATTGGATTCGGTGGTTTGAGCGGAAAAAATGGAAAAAAGCAATATCAAAATGTTTGAAAACAATCAAATACCTATCTTTTGTTTCGCTTTTAGTTAGATTGGATATCAAAACCCTAAGTAGTTATATGCAACACACAAAACCGCAACGTCAAACTATACGTCCTGCGGGTTGTTCGTAAGAGATACCGCGCCCCCGGAACGCAAAGGGCACAAGAAGGAACATGGGTGGGTTTTAGTCAGTAGAAGTCTGACACTCCCTCCTGCCCCACCCAGGGCGGGAGAAGTTATTTGATGATTTACCAACCCCCCAAAAAAAAAAAAAAAACTATACGTTTCGCTAAGCCCCTCCCAAACAATTTTGAACAGTGACTTTATATACAAGTTTTATGGTTCTTATACGACGCCTTTCAAAACGCCCTTCTAAAAGATATTTGTAAGTAGCTCGAGCAGATGTTAATAAATATTTAATTAAAGAACATTAAGGGGCTATCCGAACACAGGACACCGTAAAACACCCATTTTTTGTCTCATAGTCTGATGTATTGGTACATATTACAAGCCTGAAAATTAGTGTATAGCCAAAGGTTTAAAAAAAAGACTTACCTATAAATATTTCATGAAAGTATAATAGTATCATGGTAAATAAATCGTAAAGGAGAATTTTTTTTTTGTCGCATACATCTCAGTATTTTGAGCGTAAACTATATAATTGTATGTAATGACATTATAGGGAATTTTATAAAATAAAGACATGAATCGTCGAGCTTCATTGTCTCGGCACTCTTCTGGCGGTCTCCACTGTTGATTCTGGCTTACAGAAGTTGCAGTGGTTGGGAATAGTGTGGCGGGCTTCTCCCATATCAAAAAAAAAAACTAAAGACATACCTATAAATTATTCCACTGAGTCGTGTATTTTTTTCACAAATTAAAGAAAACTTAAAAATTACTGTTATTTTTGTTTTTATCCGATTCAACTAACATCAAACGTGTCGCTATTTTGAACCTTATTTGTTGCCGCGACGCGTTATTGTCGATTACCTAAACATTTGCTTAAGAAAGAGTTTTAAAATCAAAATCAAAAATCTTTTAATACTGTGATTTGAATTATTATTATTTTACGAGGTATAAAAAACAATCATCGTCATCATGGTGAATTGATGGTCAGGTAGACTCCGCATTACCGAGCGCTAGCTGTCCAGGGTGCGATCGACATTTAGACTCGCTTTACAATATATAAAGATGTTAGTTTAAACAAGTAACGTACTTTAAGGGACTGTGGTGCTTATGTAAATAGACAACTTTCACTACGAAATCAAACTTAAAATTGGAAAAAAAAAACACCTGTTCGAGATAAGCGAACACAAAATGTATGGAGCAGTTTTTACGGTTTGTATAGTAAAAGTTGTTCATTTTGCTCTCCTTCAAAGAAAGCCTCTCGTTTACCTTAACATCCTGTATAACGCCGCTCGGGAAGGCTCCTGTCATGCACCCCAGCGCAAAATAGTCGTATTAATCAATGAGAAAGGCGTTACGTATCAGTGACGTGTGCGTCACGCGGTGCGCTCCTGATAGGTCTAAAGCCGTGTACACACGTACGAACACAAACACCAAACTTGAACATTTGGTTCGTACGTATGGACGGCATATTCGAAGATGAACGCGAACACAGTTCGTATCGACGTTCGCGCACAACAGTAGTGAACTCAATAGCCATAAAACGTGTTTAACGAACAGTGTTCGATGTTGCGTATCATGCGACAAATTTGATCGTAAGTGCGTACACGGCTTAAGACGCCACATGGCGTTGCGACGCACAGTTTGGGAACCTCTGGACTAAGCGATTGACAGAGCTGTGCGTCGTGAATTCTATCTACGCACGGAAATATATTTGTGCGACCTACAGGTAGCTGTTCCGAGTCTGGCTGTTTGTGTATGTGAGTTTATATGTTTGTAAACGCACCCACATTACAGGAGAAATTCCTAGTGTGGAGCAAAATCAAAAAAAAGTTCAAAATCTAGTCGCAATTTCATCTCAGCGACAATCAATGTCATAAAATATAGATACATTAGAGATATTTTTGACAAATCCTGACAGATCACATGCCTAAAAGTTCGTAAAAATGCCTGAAATTAAATTTACCTTACTACCTTTTGGAAGGGACAATAATTACTAGATTAAGTTAATTTTTCTGTAGGTATATGACGATCAAAAGTACCTTTTAATGGCTGGCCTTTTCCTGGGCCAAATAATCAGCATTGCCATACAACGTGGCAATGCTGCCAGCCTTTTGGGCACTTGACCCTTTGACAGCAATGAGGATGAGATTTTTGATGCCCTATAAACTTCCTTTTTTGTTTTTTATATTAACTGTACATACTCTTAGTTTGTAATCTAATTATTATTTAAGTTAGTTTTATGATTGAAATAAATGATTTGACTTTGACTATCAAAGTCAAAAAAACAAAATCTTCCCGTGATTTTAAAATGATGACAAGTTTAAACCAAAACAAACAGACAATCAAACTTCGACCCACATACACATCTATGAGACCCTAACGATACTTATAACGTAGTTATTCGTAAACAAATAATGCTAGTAGCTTCAATTATATTCACATTTGTTTATTAAGGCCCCTTCGTCGACCATTACAATGGATTGGACTACAAATAGAACAGGAGAGAGCAGGAGGTAGGAGAGATGGAGAAGGTATCTAATCTCAACATACAAACAAATAAAAGTTTAATTTTATGATCGTAATGTCAAAAGAACAGCTTTTACTAAATGGATAATTATGAATTGACACGGCACTAAGCAATAGGCTCGCCCCCTATTACATGGGACCTAAAACATACCGGCGAACTGTGGGCGTACATTGGTACATCTCTGCTTAATCCTTCGAGGAATACAGGCGTGATGGTATATGATACGGTACTTATACTGAAAACAGTTTTTTTTTTTTATATTTTGTATGTCTGTTTCGTTCCGGCTAATCTCCCAAAGGCTCGAAAAACACTTGTACAAATCTATACTAATATTATAAAGCTGAAAAGTTTGTTTGTTTGTTTGGTTGAACGCGCTAATCTCAGGAAGTACTGGTTCGAATTGATAAATCCTTTCTTTTCTTTGTGTTGAATAGTCAATTTATAGAGAAAGGCTATAGGCTATATAACATCACGCTACAACCAATAGGTGTGGAGCAGCTATCAAAAACGTAACTTAACGTGGGTGAAAAAAACCACGCGATCGAAGTCGCTGGCAGAAACTAGTAAATAATAATCCTCCTGACCAAATTTCAATTACGGCGGCCAATCTCAATTGAAACTAGACAAGTGCGCAGGAGTATTATAGTGTACAAGGGTGTGCGTAAACGCAGGTACATACCGTCTTCCTTCACTCTCATATTCTGATGAGACTGCAATCTAACACGATCGGCGAGAGATCAGGCGCATGACCAACGACTTGACGGTCATGCCTTCCGTGGCAAAGGGTATTGTCAAAACCAACTTCCAGACTGCTACTGAGTATACCAATACGAGTAGGCCATATCGACGGCGCGTTCGTGTTCCACGCGCTCCTCAAAAAGATATCAGCAAATTGGAGGGTCTAGTCTGGGGCGATGCCTGCCGGGGCTGCGGGTTGTTCGAAAGAGATACTGCACCCCTGGAACGCAAAGGGCACAAGAAGAAACATGGCCTAACCATGTACAGTTCATGTTTTAGTCAGTAAGAGTCTGACAAAAAGGACAGGAGAAGTTATTTTATGATTTCCCATTCGAAAAAAAAAGGCTGCTACTGAGAAATTCCTATGTAGAAAACCCAATTACACTTTTTGCTCGACCCAGAAATTGAACCCAAGACCCGTCAAAAAATCATTTTCAAACACACCATCACATTTTGCGGCAACAAACTTACCGTATCCAGTAATAAAAATATTAGTACCTCAATGTATCTAGTGAGCACACAATAGATTTTTATTTGTAGGAAGCCCACTCGACTCAGTTACCGACGTCCGTTTACTAGCATTTTTACTTAAAATGCTGACTTGATCATACCCAGTACAGTTGGCAACGTAACTGTTTCAACTGTCAAAAGAATATTTAACGTTAATAATACTGAATAATGGATGTTCTTGAGATCTTAGAATTGAGGGTAACATTTTGTGTAAATTTAGACAGACTTCTATTTTAACTTTAACTTTTGTAGATTAGGATTTGGCGTTTAAATAAATAGGTATTATGTTTTTTAATCATTTACTAACTTTAATATTATTGTAATAGTTATTGCCTGCATTATCGTTTCATACCATCACGCTTGTATTCCCCGAAGGGTTAGACAGAGGTGCAACAATGTACACCCACAGTTCGCCGGTATGTTTAGGTCCCATGTAATAAGGGGCGAGCCTATTGCCATTAGCCGGGTATAAATCCTGACTCCAAGCTGCTACTGAGAATTTCATAGAAAAACCCAATAACACTTTTTGCTCGACCTGGGAATCGAATCCAAGACCTCCAGTCGCGCTTAGGACCACTAGGCTATCGTAGCAGTTTCAATCTATACTATTATTATAAAGAGGTAAAATGTGTTTGTTTTGTTTTGTTTGTAAGAGGTCATAACTAAAAGTACTGGTCGGATTACAAAAAATATTTCACTGATGAAGCTACACTATTGCCAAGTGTCATAATATATGTCTTATGTTATGGTATACTAGACTTCCGCGTAGACATAGATTCGAGTAGAAGCTACTATTACTGCTGTTATTTTTATTATCTACTTATAAAATAAAAAGCAAAATACATTTATTTCCGGTTCTCTCATATTAAAATTACACGTTACGAAACACGAGATATACGAAAATCACAATTTAACATAAAAATTCAAAATAATAATAAAATAATAACAAATACAATGTCAACAAAGCATTTAGAGCCGTAGAAATTAAAACGTATTTTTTAAATTTGGAACGTATTATGTTGACAGATAATACAACTAATACACAACTGTTATCGACAGTACTGATAGACAAAACATAGAGTAAGTATTAAATAAAAACTCAAGTTTAATAATCACGAATAAAATTATTCAGTCAAAGAATAAATTCATGGAACAGGCAATCTAGATAAAATTCAATTGGAAATACCGTCTGCAGCAATTTGATGAAATAAAAACTGGATTAACTGGATTAACTCAAGATTGAATAGTTTTTTTTTTTTAATCCATTTTCTTATTAAATACTTCAAATCACTCAAACTGCCTCGGTAGCCTAGTGGTCCTAAGCGCGACTGCTACGCTAGAGGTCTTGGGTTCGATTCCCAGGTCGAGCAAAAAGTGTTATTGGGTTTTTCTATGAAATTCTCAGTAGTAGCTCGGAGTTAGGATTTGTGCCCGGTTAATGGCAATAGGCTCGCCCCTTATTACATGGGACCTAAATATACCGGCGAACTGTGGGTGTACATTGTTACACCTCTGCCTAACCCTTCGGAGAATACAGGCGTGATGGTATATTTTTTTTTTTATTTTTTTTTTTTTCAAATTGAATGGAGTCGTTATTGGATGTTTTTTAGAATAAGAATAAGAATATCATTTATTTGCATAAAACATGGTATACAAGATGGTAAGGTAAATGCAATTGTAGAACATACATGTTTTGCTTCATTATAAGCGTGCACATTTTACATACATAACAATTCCATACGACTACTATCAACATCGGATTTTATGCTCTAAGAACTCCTTGACACTGTAAAAGCTATTACCAGACACCCATTTGTGTAATTTTATTTTTAATAATCTTGTATTTAATGCTTTTAATTCATCACAATTCAGTTCATCAATTTATCTTCGTAATTCTTTTTTTGGTAAGGTCAATCACAAAAGTGTAATGTCAAAACTTTTTTTTATTACCTTATGTAGCATCACTCACATTTTGGATGGTGTTTATATATGTATGTATGTATGTTTGTTCCTTTCGATGAATTGTCATAATCTTGCAAGTGCCACTAAAGATCTGACAGTTATTAAAATTCAAAATGGCGACATCCAGACTCAATATTGAGAATAAGAAAAACATTAAATTCAACATTGAATAAGTATTTGAAAATCGTCTTTATGTTTCATTAATCACTTTTCATTTCTAATAACCATTTTATTGTTACTGAAGAAACCCTGTAGTACTCCAATGTTCTAATTATACAAACTCTATTTTGCTCCATTAAACTGAACCCTAACCCCTCACATTAAAGAAGGAGATACCACAACTTAGGATGAAATAAGACTATAATAATAAATTCTAGACCACTTCATTGCCGTTCCAGATCCATAAAAACGACTCCACAGCCACAAATCAAGTTGGAATTTTCCATATCTGGGTCAATCGTGGTTCAAGCCCGATATTCAATTACGCTGTTAGGCCGATATCTGCCCTTTACGTTTGCTTCCCATCTCGGTATTACCTACATCTCAGGAGCTTCTGTTATACGACTTTGAGATTTAAAACCTGGATGTTTAAGTCTATTATTGTAAGGTTCAGCCTCGTCTTTGAGGTCATGAGCCTTTGATTGGCTATCTAAACGGTGCTTGCCAATTACTTAGGGTAAGTGATTGTCTTGCGTGGTTGGATGCAAATTTTGATGGGTTTCCAAGGGATTTTTGGAATGTATAGTTCCATTTGGAGGTGTATTGTAATGCTCTTGGTTCACATATGAAACAGGGATATTGGTTGGAGTGCAGAGGGATGTTTAAACGGAATCCTGTTCGGCGTTTATGCTGAAATGCTTTCAAATAATAGGGAAAAGGGAACCGATATGGGGGTTTGAAAAGCTGAATATTGCTTTTGTTTTTAGTAGGTATTGACGATTGTTTTAGGTGGGGTAATTGGAAAATTTGTAAAATGGAAAAATAGTGAATGGTGAATACTGTTTATGCCCCAAACATATTATTAGAGATTTTGATAAACAGTAAAGTTTACTGATTTTGTTAAGAGAAGTAGATGCAGCTTAGATGGTTTGGTCGTGTTGAGAGGATGAGTGAAAGTCGATCAACAAAAAGGATTTATATGGCAGATGTGAGTGGCAACACCAGGAGAGGACGCCCTAGAATAACCTACGCTGACCATATTGGTGAGGTTCTTCAGAAAGGTCGGTACTCGTAACCGGCGTGCTTGTATGAACAGATGTATGAACGTTGACGAAGCGAAAGAAGGATGTAACAATCGTAGCAGGTGGCGTTCTGTGGTTTCTGCCTACCGTCATGGGAAAAAGGCGTGAGTTTATGTATGTATGTATGTAAGTAGAAAAACATCTACCATCCAAATATTTTTACCATCATTGGTTGACTAGTAGAGAATACCTAAGGCATATAGTCCGCTTTTTATACCTTTTGATCCATAGTAATAACCAGCCTATTATGGTCTCACTGCAGGGCTAAAGCCTCTTCTCATGCAAAGAAGGCACGAGGATTGATCACCACTTACTCCTGGCGGATTAGCGATGTCAGATTTATATTAATTAGAGTCTAGTTTTCCCCACGATATTTTTTCTTCACAGATATCCATAATTATCCATAATTATGTGCTGTATACAGCACATAATTATGAATTTAAAAAATCATATTGGAACTCGCCTGGCATTGAACCCACAACCTTATGCATGAGAGGTGTATATCTTAACCACTGGGTAACGACCTAAAGAAATAAATAATAAAACGATTAATTAATTGATCAATTAAAATGTTTAGGATTTGTGGACATTTAAGAATATCACACGAAGCATTCTAGAAATTCGAAACAGACAAAACAAAACAAACTGTTTATAATCACATCAACAACGGGAAACCGTATATTTCAGTGGAATGTAAACAAAAAAGAAATGACTATGTTAGATAACTGTAGTTTCAGTGAGCATTGCAATAATTTGAGTCAGTCAGAATGTTGGAAACGACGCTATTTTGAGCTGAGACTTCCACACGTTAGGCTGCTTGCACCAGTTGCGTTTATGTTGCGACTATGTACTTTTTATGTATACACCATCACGCCTGTATTCCCCAAAGGGTTAGGCAGAGGTGTACCAATGTACCCTCTCAGTTTGCTGGCATGTTTAGGTCCCATGTATTAGGGGACCTATTGCCATTAACCGGGCATAAATCCTAACTACGAGGTGCTACTGAGAATTTCGTAAAAAACTCAAATAACACTTTGTTTTTTCAGTATCATGCAATAAATTTCTGTATGCGGGCAGCGCATGACTATCTTTAGGGTAGACCTATATCCAGTACCTAGCAAAAACATTGCTCGGCTGATACCTAATTATGATGAAATACGTGAAAAAAAAATTTCAGACCGATTCCGGCCACAGCTGCTTAATCTTAATGCTATGAACTACGTACTTGACGCATGGCGCACAGCCGGCGAGGGAACAGGCGCAGGACCAATGACTTTACGTGCTTTCCGAAGCACGGTGGTGTCACACCACCAACTTCCAAACTCCGGACTGTGACTGAGAAATTCGTAATGAAAAAAAAAAAATATTTTTTTCCCGTCATGGGAATCGTCTCTTAGTATTCAGTCATTTTGTTGATCACCATCGGTAATTGAGTTTAGTTTTGTAAAACACGTTAACGTTTATCAGATTTTTCGAAGTAATCGTAATTTTTAGATTTATCTAAAAAATTTGGATGTTTTGATAATTGAACTGTATTTTCTAGATAGTGATGTAAGACATTTGGCATAAAGCCAAAGTTTTACTATTTTTCAATTATTGATAGATTGAGGGTTAGACCTTTTTGACAGAACTAAGCTCTATTAAGTTACCATTTATTATCACATTGGATATGAGCTTGCTGTTGTTGACAAAGCATATTATAGTTGATTTGAGTGTTTTGAAAAAAAAACACAAAAATGGTCATAAAGTATAAATAAAAAATATTCAAATTTTACTAAAATCGATACCTTAGTTAACCTTTCTAAAGAAAGATTTGAAAAATATCTGCACAAAATTCCAAGAAATCGTACGTCTGAAACGAGCCTAACCAACAACGACGTGTCAACTGCGCGTAAACGTCGGCAAGCTAAACGCGCCTGATTTATTTTATTGGGCCGATAAATGAGTGCGCCACACTCCGGCGCAAATAAATCGTAAACGCAACGGGGACTGCGACTGGTCGCAAGGGAATTCTCGCTTGTTCAAGTCGTGATTTTAAACGGTTCAAATTAAAACTGATTTTGTGGAAAAGAAAGATATAAAGATGGGTTCCTTTGTCATACTAAAAGTTGTTTATGATGTTAATAATATATTCCGACGAGATTTATATTGCTTTACGAATAAGGCTTATTTAACGTCAACATTATTTTAAATTAATATTTTCTCTAAGAGATGGAAGAAAGTAATCAACAATATACTAAATATTAAAAAGTGCATTATTTCTTACAAAAGCAGTCGTTTTTTTAATAGATAGGCAAGAATACCATACCATCACGCCTGTATTAACCGAAGGGTTAGGCAGAGGTGCATCAATCTACATTCACAGCTGACCGGAAATATCAAATACAAACACACGGTATACATAGAATATCTATGTATCCCATCAAATACTTATATTTTTTTTTAATTATAATATTTTTTTTTTTATTCACGACTGGCAATCAAAGATAAGCCTAGAAATGAAGCCTTCGTTTAGAAGCGGGATAATATGGGTCGAAAAATAAATCGTAAAAGATTTTGCATAACGTAAAATATGACGAGGCTAGTGTTATATTGAGCTCGGTGTTCATCCCCCCTTTTTTTTAGGTGGAATATGCTTTACTAAAAGTAGGTACCTAAACAGATTAAGTACCAACATAAATTCAATTTTAATTAAAAGGTAGGTAGTGCTGAAATTAGCTAGAAGGACAAAATTAATTAGGCTTTTAACTGCCTTAGTTTGATTTGTTCAAAAGTAACGCTGTCTGATTTTTTATTACTTTGTTCTTTCCTTTGAGATGAGAGTAATTTGAAACGTTAGTAATGCTGACTTTTTCATTACACTATCTGTATAACCCGCGGTTTCGCCCGCGTTCGATTATTTTTAGTAACTGCCCCGCCCCTGTGTGTCGCCGCGTGTTATGTAGCCTATATACTACCATCACACACCTTCACATAGGACCTAAACATACCGGTGAACTGTGGGTGTACATTGGTACTACTTAACCCTTAAGGGAATACAGGCGTGATGGTATGTTATGTAGTTTTTATATTAGATTATCATGTAAAGAAAAATGCATAAAGCATTTGTAAACTTAGCAAACACGCCAACACATTGTAAGGAGAATCCAAGCTTATTCTAGACTTGAGGCATTTAAATTAAATGTATGATTTGTAATAAGGTGGCCAGACAAGCACAGAATTTATGACTAGAATATAACATGGCGGTGATAAAAATCTAGTCACGTTTTCAGGGAAGCCCGACTAGATCCAGATTCCTGAAACTTGAATATCGAATTGCTGGAAGATACGTTCTGGAAATAATCAGAGATATCTGGATCAGTTTCATTCTGAAGTCGGACTATGTCTGAATTACTTGATTGATTGATCAATCATATCAAAGTTTTTTTTTTTGTATCATTGGGTAACACATAACATACCATCACGCCTGTATTCCCTAAAGGATTAGGCAGAGGTTTACCAATGTACACCCACAGTTCGCCGGTACGTTTAAGTCCCAAGTATTAGGGTGCGACCCTATTGCCATTCACCGGGCACAAACCCTTACTCCGAGCTGCTACTGAGAATTTTATAGAAAAACCCAATAACACTTTGTTCTACCTGGGAATCGAAACCAAGACCTCTAGCGTAGCAATCGCGCTTAGGACCACTAGTCTAACGAGGCAGTTCCTTCATCGTTATCATCATCATTGGATCATCGAAGTGCAAACAAATCCACGGCCCACCTGATGTAAAGTGGTCACCGCTGCCTATATACACATCTGCAATACCAGAAGCCTTCAAATGCGTTGCCATCCCAGAGACAAAGTTGAAATGTGCCATGTGCCTCTAATAATACCGGCACCCTTGAAACCAGAATACAGCAACGCTGCTCTGCTTCAGAAATAGCTATGGTACCTACCACTTACTCTTTTGGTATATGATAGCCAGTTTCTTGAGGAATAGTATAGGCTATGAGCCCTCAATAGCCGCAGTAAACAAAGACGTAACTAAACGCGGGTAAAAGAAAACCGGCCAAGTGCGACTCCTACTCGCGCACGAAGCCTCCCGTATCATCTATATTAATATTATAAAGAGGAAAGATTTGTTTGTTTGTTTGTAACGAATAGGCTCCAAAACTACAGGACTGATTTTAACCGTTCTTTTACCAATAGATAGCTACATTATTCCTGAGTAACATAGGCTATATAACATCACGCTACGACCTACGGGAGCGGAGCCTGCAGTAACAAAAGACGTAACTTAACGCGGGTGAAATAAGCTACGCGGATGAAGTCGCCGGCAGGTCGCTAGTTATCTATAAAAACGGCAAAAAAATCATGTCTGTTGTACGGGAGTCCCCTTAAATACCTAGCATCTGTGAAAATTTCAATTGTCTTACCGTCACGGTTCATGAGACAGACGGACGGACGGTCAGCGGAGTCTTAGAAATAGGGTCCCGTTTTACCCTTTGGGTACGAAACCCTAAAAACAACTGACAAAGTTGCGGGCATAAATTCTAATATAATGCTCATAATTAAATCTTGGATTGTAACATAACAGGTGAATACTCCCAGTGAGAGAGCACCTTAATATCTTCAGCCAAATCAAGACACATATATCTAAGAAATAAAGTTCCCTAGAGAACGTCTAGACAGGGCCATCCATCACAATATGGCTGAAAGTACGTAAAAGTAGCTTCATTCACTCCGTCTCGTATTGTAATGGCTTATTTGACAGCTCATTTGACACTTTGGCTGATTTGCTTCAGTGGGCTTGACTCCTGTACCGAACATTAATGTAATTGTGCTGTGGAAATAAATATGTATACAATCAGTGACCTGCCCGCGTCTTATTTCACGTCTTTCGTTACTGCTCCGCTCCCGTGTACGTAGCGTGATGTTATAGCACAAATCCTAACTCCGAGCTGCTAGTGGGAATTTCATAGAAAAATCTAATAACACTTTGCTCGACCTGAGAATCGAACCCAAGACCACTAGCTTAGCAGTAAATAAATTATATATTTTGATAGATTGGAACTGAGATTAGAAGCGTATATTCCTAGAAGTTACTAGTATAGTCCCCTAGGTTTCTGTATAATACTTTTGTATGTCTCTTACTTTACACTCACTTAGCGTGAGTGTAAAGTATATCTTCAGTTACCCTCATCATCATCATCTGCTTAGCCTTTTCCCAACTATGTTGGGGTCGGCTTCCAGTCTAACCGATGATGCAGCTAAATACCAGTGTTTTACATGGAGCGACTGGCTATCTGACCTCCATAACCCAGTTACTGGGCAACCCATCGGGGTTGCCCAGTAAGGGGTATCGACCCCTTAGTTAGACTGGTTGTCAGACTTCCAGGCTTCTGACTATCCGTAACGACTGTCAAAGATCTACGAATGACAACCGGGACCAACGGCTTTACGTGCTTTTTGAGACACGGGGGTGTCACACCATCAACTTCCAAACTCCGGGCCGCTACTGAGCAAATCCTAATGGAAAAACTCAATAATACTTTTTGCTCGACCTGGGAATCGAACCCGGGACCCCACACTCATCAGTCGCGCTTGCGACCACGAGACCAACAGGGAGTCTACCTAGTCTAGTATTCAGTTAACCTAGATAGGATGAAACCAGCACTTTTTTCTAATTTAGAACTAATTAAGGTGGATAATGAGTGGACACAGGGATAAAAGTCGTTCCTTTTTTAATGGAACTTTTATACATTGATGCAGTTTCCATGTTTATTGCATTAGCTAAGAGAATATCTTATATTGGGATTAATTATTGGCAGAAAGCAGAATGGCGGTTGAGTCGCTTATTTTTGTGCAGCTCTAAATTTAGATCAATTAAAATGAATCTGTTTGTTATTTTATAGATAATAAAATGTGTAAACATCTTTGTCCAACTTTTTTTAGAACCAATTATCGAACCGATTCAATAAATCCATAGTTTCGTGGGACCGACTTTTGGTAGGACGCGTATGTCACAATGTTCCATTCTCGCCGACAAAAAAACGGGCACCTATTGTGTGACACGGGCGGGCACAGTAATTAAATATATTATTTTGAAATGTAATGGGAAGCAGTTGCCTCCTTCTGCGAGGCAGTTATGCTAGAGAAGGAGGCGGCGGGACGGTTGAGGCAGAGTCTCCCGTCCCAGCCGCCGCGGTAGACGTTCCAGGCGTCGGTAGCCGCAAGACGACTCCCGGCCACGGTAGACGCGGTCTTGTGGACAGTGAGCAATGGGTAGCTTACCGTCCTTACGTTGCATAACGACAGGCCGTGTTGACGGCGCGTTCGTGTTCCACGCGCGCATCAGATATGTCAGCAATTTTAGAAGGAGCCACTCAGGGCCGATTCCTGCCGGAGCTGCGGGTTGTTCGTAAGAGATACCGTGCTCCCGGAACGCAAAGATCACACGGATGGGTTTTAGTCAGTAAAATTCTGACACTCTCTCCCGCCCCGCCCAGGGCGGGCGAAGTCATTCAAGGATTGCCCAAACCTAAAAAAAAAATTGAAAATACTAAGTGCAAAAAAAAAGCTGATCTATATCATTTTGTTATGCTACGTGAACATAAATGTTATGCACCAAGTGATTATTTTATCATTTATCAAGTGATTACTTTATAAAAATACCATAACAGTCATATTACCAATTCGAGATTTTCTCTAAACATTTTATTTAATACTTTGAAATTCGTTTGACAAATAAATTGCTACACTAACACACCGACAACAAATACATGTTCAAATAAACTCCAGATTCAATTACACCTCTATAAAGTGCAAAAATAGAGCTGCCTGCACCGAGGACCGCCACAAAAGGATACCGTTAAAAGAACGGGCGCACCTCTAATAAAAGAATCGAATCTATCTATCATTGAGAAAGTAAAAAGAGACTGAAATCAGCGCAGTCGCGTCGTTCCGGGGTTAGACGTGCCCCGCATGTTCTTTGTGGGGTTGTGTGTGAGTGATGAGCGGTTAGCGTTTTTGGAAATGATTTCTCTGCATACATACCATCACGCCTGTATTCCCCGAAGGGTTAGGCAGAGTTGTACCAATGTACACCCACAGTTCGCCGGTATGTTTAGGTCCCATGTAATAGGGGGCGAGTCTATTGCCATTAACCGGGCACAAATTCAAACTCCGAGCTGCTACTGAGAATTTGATAGAAAAACCCAATAACACTTGCTCGACCTGGGAATCCAACCCAAGACCTGTAGCGTAGCAGTCGCGTTTAGGACCACTAGGCTAACGAGGCAGTTATTAGGTAGTTCTATTCTCTACACTAATATTATAAATAGGTACCGTATGATCTTATTTTTTGTTTATTTTCATCATCAAATAGCCAAATGGATATAGACCTCGCCTAAAGATAGCCCCAATGACCAGTGTTGTGCTGCTGCAACCAGCGATTTTCCGTGACCTTTACCAGGTCGTTTGTCCACTGCCTTCCGTTACGTGGTCACCATTCAAGAGCCTTACGACTCCAATATTCGTTTACTTTACGAGATATGAGAAAAGATGTCTAAAAAAGAAAATGTCTAAATATTTTTATACTACTGCCTGCACTACTGGGGTTTGTTTGTGGATACTTGACTTCCACATGGATGAAGACGCATTATTGCTAAGTTCACATTTCACATGCTTGAAACGTAGTGAGCGAGATAGAGATATTTACTGTCCTCTTCTTTTAGCTATTTTCAGCCAGTAATTATATTTTATTATTAGCCCTCTTCAGTTCATGAATTGCACCAATCCGCTGCACCACACTACGTAAAGTGCTGCGTAAAATCATTAGTTAGAAAATTATGAACTGCAAAATAAAATTTATTTAAAATTTCCAAAACAAGAAAACCGTTTACTTTTAACATTTAATGTTAGAAATAAACAATTACTACAATATTGAGATAAAGACAGTGTGTAGGTTTGTTTAGTTTTGTTAGCCTGTTTTGTCCCAATCCTATGCAAAAACTTCCCTTGACTTCTTCCATCGTTCACTATGCCGTGCTTCATCCCTCCAATTTTGGAGAAATCCATTCAGTCCGACCCACCATCTCCTTCGCGGTCTGCGCGAGGCCTTACTGTCTCAGGGCACCAGCTTTGTGCAGTTCTTTTGATAGATTATGGTCTTGTTTGGACGTGTTTGGAGCCAGAAAATCTTCGTTTCTGTCTAAAAACAATACCAGGGTATTAATAACTCATCATGTTTCGAAGGTCAACTGAAAAAATCTCCATAGGGAATGCCCTTAGCATGTAGCTTAGTTTATAAGGTTTACACCCTGGCTAAAGGTCTCAATTTTAACAATAGGAAAGTTCGATTAATCAACCGACAAAGACCCGGAACTGCGAGATGTGAATCCGGAAATGAAATCCAAAAAAAATATACACATGAAATCAATAAAAACCGACGCCATCGAAAAACGTAGTCCACTACACCCTATCGGCAAAGGAAGCTTACGGTGGCTGCGCTCGAACCTATTTCCGTCCCGGACACGCCACCTGGGGCGGGCACGGCTCTTTTTTAGCCTGTATCATTCATATGCTAATGTTGCCAGAATATTTGCCTTTCATAATGCCACTATCGCCAATGGGACGGAAGAGTTTTCAGCTTTCAATGGCATGATTTAGGAGTTCTGAAAGGAATTTTGCTGAATGGTCGTGATGTCTCGATTTTTTTTTGTGTTGCCTGTAAAAATATTGGTAATTGGGACTATAAATTTATGTTCGTACTACACATTCATGTAGTGTTATTCTTCGAAGATGAGAAAAGTGTCCGTTGTTATAATTTATTTATTATCGTGATGTCCAAGTGGTTAAGGAACCTACCTTTCAAGCATGAAGATGTGGGTTCGAAACCGTGCAAAAGTGCTAATGTGACTTTTTCGATTGATATGTACTTTCTACGGTTATGCAGTGGGACAATACAGGCAAAAAACATATTAATACCAGTCTATTATTGTCCCACTTCAATGCCTCTCATACAGAGGAGGCATGAGCGGATTGGTGATTTCAGACTTACTTTTTAAGTACAAGTTTCCTCACGATGTATTTTTCTTCACCGATATCAGGAACGTTTAAGATAAATTTATAAAGTAAATAAATAAATGGAAAAGTCACATTGGTATAGTAGCTGCCACTCGGACCAATCGCTTACAACATCGGCGCCCCAAAAGAACCCAAAAATGAATGACTCGTGACGGCTACTATACTTGTCCAGTCTATAATGAACACACAACTTCATACATAGTCTTTCACGACAATTAAAATCAGTTCAAATCCTTATTCATCAGGAAGGATTGACTTCGCACACCTCAAAAAGGACATCGCACCATTATACAATCGTACTATCTACTTTTCTTGTCCAGGCGGTTTTCCTTTGGAATGCGCTTCCACAGAATATCAGGATGGCTACCAGTCGTTTCATATTCAAAGTAAAAGCTCGTGAACACTTGCTTTTGAAGTTGGCAGACTCGTCTCACAATTAGTTTCTTATATTTCTCCACCTATGTATTTTTTTGGCTTTCTCTACTCTTTATATTTTGTTTGTATGTATGTATATATTATGTATTAATTATATTTTATTCCT
Organism: Caradrina kadenii; assembly: GCA_947462355.1. NCBI lineage: Eukaryota > Metazoa > Arthropoda > Insecta > Lepidoptera > Noctuidae > Caradrina > Caradrina kadenii. The sequence goes on along the minus strand of OX381690.1, from coordinate 10,761,092 downwards.
GGAAACTTTCTGTTCCTTGCACCTACTATGTTTTGTCTCTGCATCACCCTCAGGTTGACTGGTAGAAAATGCCAAAGGCATTATTAAGTCCGCCTTTGTACAATGTATTATTTACATTATGTGCAAAAAGTTTTAATAAATAAATATACAGGGATTTACACTGGCTTAAGAACATAAACCAGTTCATTTATAACTACCCACACAAGTTAAGAAGTCGAATAAAATCTAAGTGCTGTGTCTATTAAATAAACACAAGCGGATAATTAAATTCAAATGAGGCAATATCTGCCATGCGATTGTTTTCAGAAGATAGTGAAAATTTACTGGATGCGTTTCGTGCGCAGTATTGAAGGGGGATTAAGCGTACCTTGGTTTTTGAAATAGGTATTAAGGTTTATGAGCTATTTTTGTTAGTCTTGTATATTAGTCGCCACGAGTCGTGAGCACAGATGTCAAGTAAATTTTTCGGTTTTTGGGTTCCGTTCGGGGTTTTATATAGGACATATAGACAGACTGAGTTACATTCACATTCATAATATAAGTACATAGTATATGCTTAACTGCCTCGGTAGCCTAGCGGTCCTAAGCGCGACTGCTACGCTAGAGGTCTTGGGTTCGATTCCCAGGTCGAGCAAAAAGGGTTATTGGGTTTTTCTATGAAATTCTCAGTAACAGCTCGGAGTTAGGATTTGTGACCGGTTTATGGCAATAGGCTCACCCCCTATTATGTCAGACCTAAACATACCGGCGATCTGTGGGTGGTACATTGGTACACCTCTGCCCAACCCTACGAGGAATACAGGCGTAATGGTAAATACTAACAACCATAAAAATCATTTATCCTCATAAATCTAACTTAACATACCTCTAATCTTTATACAGAAGCATAATACCGAGGGAGGCTGTGGCATTCCTCGGCCCTCACATCTCACTTATCTCAAACCAAAAAGTGAGCAATACAGACCGAGGATTACTCTATAAATCTGCAAAAATATTCTAAGATAAACACGGAAAAGGCGCCGGCGGTGGTGGCATCGATTTTTCAAGAGGTTTCCAGGGAGTATCGACTTTGGATGTGGTATTACAGATCACTGTAGTTTTAAAACTATAGCCTTGTCGTCTTGAGAAAGAGTGGTTGATCCTCGTGCCTTCACTTTATGAGAAAAGGTCTTTGCCCTGTATTAAGACAATAATAAACAGGTTTATTAAAAATTGATCATCATATCAATTATTATGCATACAAACAAACATGTGTTTTTTGACAAACAGCAAAGATCATAAAACTAGCTCACCGTCCTTACGTTGCATAACGACAGGCCGTGTCGACGGCGCGTTCGTGTTCCACGCGCGCCTCAAAGAGATGTCAGCAAAAGGAAGGGGCCACTGAGGGCCGATGCCTGTCGGGGCTGCGGGTTGTTCGCAAGAGATACCGCGCCCCCGGAACGCAAAGGGCACAATAAGGAATATGGGTGGGTTTTAGTCAGTAAAAGTCTGACACTCCCTCCCGCCCCGCCCAGGGCGGGAGAAGTTATTTGACGATTTACCACCCACCAAAAAAAAAAAAACACCTAAAGTTATGCTTTGAATAGATTGAAAATAAATCATTGTATAAAAATTTGGTGTGGATAGGTTAGTTTTGGTAAAACTTAACCCTATTCTCCTATAGAATATCTATGGATATTTTTAAACTCTTTAATCTGCTCAATAATTTGTGCAAGTTAAAATAATAGATCTTAACCATAATTTACGTCAAAGCATTATCTACTTAGCTTTTTCCCAACTATGTTGGGGTCGGCTTCCAGTCCAACCGAATGCCGAACACCAATGTTTTATATGGAGCGACTGCCTATCTGAACTGCACAACCCAGTTACTTGGCAACACGGTACCCTTGGTTAGACTGGTTGGAATTTACGTCAAAGCCTTATCCATAAATTTAACATCTCATTCAAAGAAACAAATCCTCCTCGCAAATAAACATTCTCAAAACAAATTAAAATTTTATATTCAAGAATTCATATACGTAAACTCAATACCACATCTCCCCCATTTCTGGCATCCCCACAAATACCAAGATCGACGGTAGCACGACAAACTTGCGCCTCCGAACGAAGTTATTTACATAAGATCTTAAAACAGCAATCGGCTGATCGCTAACATTTTAGCCCCGAGTCAACACTGAGACACTTCCAAATGAAATATTTATTCAGACTACATAGTATATGTGTGTGTGTTTTGGCTAAAGATACTTGAGAAGGGTAGAACACATTGTCTTCTGTGTGCAGATAATACCAGCCTATTATAGTCCTTCTGCAAGACCTCTTCTCATACAGAGAAGGCGTGAAGGCATGACAGATTGACGATTTCAGACTTACGTTTTTTTTGTGTTATAGAATTGCAATCAAGCCCACTGGCCACCTGATGTTAAGGTGATCACCGCTACCTATAGATATCTGCAATAACAGAGGCCTTGCAAATTCGTTGCACTCCAGAGACAAAGTTGAAATGGCTAATGTGCCTGTAGTTACACGGGCACCCATACCCTTTAAACCGGAACACAGCAGCGCTGCTTTGCGGTAGAAATTAATCCAGGTTTCCGCATTATATTTTCCTTCACCAAAGCCTTTGATGGCTAAGATAAACTTAGAACGTATATACAAGGTGTTAGTTTAATTGCCTCGGTAGCCTAGCGAGAAGTGTTATTGGGTTTTTCAATGAAATTCTCAGTAGCAGCTCGGAGTTAGGATTTGTGCCCGGTGAATGGCAATAGGGTCGCCCCTTATTACATGGGACCTAAATATACTTGCGAACTGTGGGTGTACATTGTTACACCTCTGCCTAACCCTTCGGGGAATACAGGCGTGATGGTATATATGGTATATAGTTTAAACAAGGGACATACTTTAAGGGAGTGTAGTGCTTATGCAAATAAACCACTTTCACTACGCAATCAAACTTCAAAGTGAAAAAAAAAATCAGCTATTCCTTACATGTTGTCGAGTTATACGATCATAAAAGTAGGAAGCTGTTGATTTTTTTTCGATTTTACGGTTCGTACTATAGTAAAAGTTGTTAAGTTTAATGAGTACTACACTCTCTTGAACAATGTCCCTCGTTTACCCTAACACCCTGTATATATGAATTGAAAAAAATTGTATTAGTACATGCCAGGCATCGAACCTGCAACCTCATGCTTAAGAGTCGGGTATCTTAACCAGTTGTCCTCACAACTTCTGACCTTTACACTAATAAATTTTATCAAAACTATTCTCATTCCGACAACTTTAACTCTCTAATTTTGACATTCAATGAACAATAAAGGGTACAAAAGTAAAATCAATCAAAATCAAACAAAACAAGTAGGAACACGAAAACCCACATGTAATTGTGGAGGCGTCACGCGAGATGACGTGACCATACACCCCCTGGACTTAATATTAGAAATGGGTCTTGGCTTACATGTAATATGAAAGGACACAGCTTGCTCGCTTTCGAAGAAAATGTGTGAACCACACTTCCGAGCTTCTAAGCCGATTTACTGTAGTTTTTTTTTTGTAGTAAGGGGTATGACTTTTGCGATAGACGTGAATTCAAATTTGGAACAATGATGACACTAAAATCATGGCCAGTATTTCAGCTTCAAAACTAACTGTATTTATTTTTGGTATTATCATTATTTTGATGTTTTATGACTCTACTCTCTGACACCTTAGTTTTACAGTGTGCCTTATCCCGCCATATTTACCTGGGTTTGTCTCGATATTGTTTTCCGGGACCCACATTATGGACACAAGTACTGGTCTTGCAGTGAAACAACACCATCGTACCATCACGCCTGTATTCCCCGAAGGATTAGGCAGAGGTGTAACAATGTATACCCACAGTTCGCCGGTACGTTTAGGTCCCATGTAATAGAGGGTGAGTCTATTGCCATTAACCGGGCACAAATCTTAACTCCAAGCTGCTACTGAGAATTTCATGTAGAAACCCAATAACAATTTTTGCTTCACCTGGAAATCGAACCCAAGACCTCTAGCGTAGCAGTCGCGCTTAGGACCACTAGGCTACCGAGGCAGTTCAGACAAAATTTTATATAATGTAAAAATATTCTTAATTATTTAATATCGTACATTTAAAATAAAATAAAAATAAATAGAATTTGGTGTCAAACAATGAATATTAATCAAGTTGATGGCATTTTCGGTCTCATGTCTCCGTCGAAATAAAAATGTTTTTTTTTTTTTTTATCTGAACTCCGATCATATACTGTAAATTCAGCGTACCTATTGAGTAATTCCTCGAGCTATCTGAAGCACGCAACGCGTTAATATTATGTTGCTGCGGTAATTTACCGACTGTGTCATAATAAAGGCGGTATGCTGCTCAAATACACAGTCAATACCAAAGATAATATGATGATTTTCTTACATTTTCACGAGGATTAGTAGTAGTAGAAGACTTTGTGAAGGAGCTCATCCAGCGAAGTACTGTCACCATACCTATTTCTGCTGCCGAGCAGAGTTCCTGTGTTCCGGTTTGAAGGGTATGGGTGCCGGTGTAATTACAGGCACATGAGACTTTCTTTGTCTCTAGGATAGGGACGTGATTGCAACGCCTCTGGTATAGCAGATGTCCATAGGCATCGGTGACCACTTAACGTCGGTTTATTTGCCATCCTAAATAACTGCCAAGCCTTTTCCCAACTATGTTGGAATCGGCTGCCAGTCTAAATGGATACAGATGAATACGGGTATTTTAAATGGAGCGACTGCCTATCTGATCTCCACAACCCAGTTACTAGGCAAGCAGATTGGTTGTCAGACTTCCCGGCTGCTGACTATCCGATTATATCTATATATACAAATGACAGCCGGGTCCACCGGCTTTACGTGCTTTTCGAGGCCTCGGAGGTGTCGCACCACCAACTTGCAAACTCCGGGCTGCTGCTGAAAAATTCCTAATGGAAAAACCCACTTTTTGCCCGACCTGGGAATTGCATCCACGACCCCAGAGTTGTAGTTAGCCATCTAATGATAAAAGACTAATCTGGACGAAAATGTTACAGAGTAATACTTCAATCTAAAATTAAAAGTACTTGAGCTTTTACTAAAGCGTCTGGAGAGTGCTAACGTCAGATATTTAATTTTAGATAAACAACAATGTAACGTAGTTTCTCCTGACATTTACCTTCTTTTAAAAGTATTAAACTTGTAAAATTAACTTCGATCCAGATTTCTCGCTGCACCGTGTCTTGTTTAGAAATTTTCTAAGCAATGTGTTTTCATTATGACAAGTTACTTTGTTGTTCACTAACAACAATTCTTTATGTTTCATACTTACTGAGGTAAATAAGGCTTTATGAAGTTTACAAATGTTACGAATTTACATTAAGGTTGTTTACATTTTTTGTTGATTTATCTAATTTTACCGGGTGAAAGGGATATCGTACCGAAAAGTTTTACCATGGCTTTAATGTACATACATCATGCATACCATCACGTCTGTATTCCCCTAAGGGTTAAGCGGAGGAGTACCAATGTACACCCACAGTTCGTCGGTATGTTTAAGTCTCATGTTATAGGGGGCGAGCCTATTGCCCTTAACCGGGCACAAATCCTACCTCTGAGCTGCTACTTCGAATTTTATAGAAAACCCAATAACACTTTCTTGCTCGACCTGGGAAACGAATCCAAGACCTCTAACTTCTACCTTTTATAATTGTAGACCCTCTTGGGTTCACATTAACAAAGGAATTAACTCAGAATTTGACTTGTTTGATCCAGCGTTTCATCGGGAAGTCACTTTTAAAGTCTATGCAAATTTAGATTGTAGATCATTATTCCTGAACCATGTAGTTTATTATGTGAGGTTTTCTTTTCTAGAAAAAACCACTCAAATTTGAGAGGAACTGCTTAGATAGTACATGTATTGGTATGTACACCTACATACCAAGTGATTTGCTTAATTCAAAGGCACCGTTGTAATAACTCCTACACCTTCAAAACCTGATCAAAACGATCTTGAAAGGCAACAAATATATTGATTGATCTTTACACCAGACAATAATTCTACTAACTTTTAGGAAACGTTCGCAATCAAACCTCAATTTCAATCTATAAAAAAATATTGACATTGATTGTAGCTAAGATAAGATCTCCCCCTATTACATGGGACCGAAATATACCGGCAAACTATGGGTGTCCATTGTTACACCTCTGCCTAACCCTCCGGGGAATACAAGCGTTTTTTTTTGGGTGGGTGGGAAATCATCAAATAACTTCTCCCGCCCTGGGCGGGGCGGGAGGGAGTGTCAGACTTTTACTGACTAAAACCCACCCATGTTCCTTCTTGTGCCCTTTGCGTTCCGGGGGCGTGGTATCTCTTACGAACAACCCGCAGCCCCGGCAGGCATCAGCCCTCAGTGGCCCGTTCCTTTTGCTGACATCTCTTTGAGGCGCGCGTGGAACACGAACGCGCCGTCGACACGGCCTGACACGGCAAGATTGCGACTAAAAAAACAAACAGGATTTTCTAAAAATATCAATAATAAATAAAACAGGCAACCATTACTAAGTGTCGTACACAGCGATTCGCGTCGGCGTCTGTGAGATGCGCAGACGCAATCCTAGATTTGCGCCAGCGACTCATAACGAGGGACAAGTAACATTAGACTACGATACCAATTGCTTGTACTTATACTAACATTTTTGTTTAGGGCTGGCACGAAAAATTTTGACTTGATGCTGTATTTTTTATTTTTTTTTTGGTGGGTGGGAAATCATCAAATAACTTCTCCCGCCCTGGGCGGGGCGGGAGGGCGTGTCAGACTTTTACTGACGAAAGCCCACCCATGTTCCTTCTTGTGCCCTTTGCGTTCCGGGGGCGCGGTATCTCTTGCAAACATTGACTTTGTCCTCATGGAAGTCAAGAATACAATGAAATATATCCTACGATACGAAGCAAAAATATAACTATCAGTAAAAGATTTTGAGAGTTATGAATATAAATGTGGATGGATAGAGAGGAAGAGGGAGGCCAAAAAAAAGATAGATGGATTATGTAGAGAATGATATGAAAGAGAAGGGAGACAGTGATATTATGACGGTTGACAGGACGGAATAGAAGAAGAAATCGTGTTGATCCAACCCTAAATAACATAGGATAAGATCTGGAAGATGATAAGTAAAAGATTTGTTGGTAAACGGACCAAGACTTCTAGAGATTAACTCTTACAAAAAAATAAGAAACTACCATCATACCATCACGCCTGTATTCCCCAAAGGGTTAGGAAGAGGTGTACCAATGTACACCCACAGTTCGCCGGTATGTTTTAGGTCACATGTAATAGGGGCGAGCCTATTGCCATTAACCGGGCACAAATCCTTACTCCGAGCTGCTACTGAGAAATTCGTAATGGAAAAACCCAATAACACTTTGCTCGTCGTTTTTTTTTTCGAAGAAAAGAAACTATACCTCTTTATTGCATCTTACATTGGTAGGCAGAACTGTAGAAAACTGTTTTATAATTAAGGACTTTGGCTTCATTCTCAAATCTACACAGACAAAGCCGCGGGCAGAAGCTTCTCATCTAGGCTAAATGAAAGTCTTTCAGAAAAAATTGTTTTTAAAAACCTTCTCGAAACTCGAAACTGAAATGCTTTGAACATTCCAATATATTTTTAAACAACTTCTGTAATATCTAAAGCAATTTCACCTCCCCACAGACTTACTAAGATAAATTCTCCAGTCTCCGTATTGACAGATCATCCATAGAGTTGTCACAGTGTCCATGTGAAGAAATCTCCCAGATGATCTTGGCAAAAGTAATCTTTATACAGGAAAAGTTAAGGTTGAAAACGTCATAACAGAAGATAAAACGCTGGATAATAATTTAAATGGGGAGCTACTTGAAATGGCAACTATCGATCATTTTGCAAAGGAATTGTATTAACAGATATTTAAAACGAAAACTATGAGGGATAATGGTTTTTGTTGTGGGTCCATTGAGGATTTAGAAATGACTGGATTGGGAGTTGAATTATGACCGTGGAATAGATTTTAGAAGTGAACTTAAAATTATATAATATTCTTCAAATACAAATGCATTATTGCACTTTTTTTGTATGACTTGTAGTTAACTAATTTTTAAAAATATTTTATTTTTATATTTTTTCTAAAACAGACTAGTCGCTTGTCCATTCCCGCTATTTATTATTTAGAAATGATTAGGTTACTTGCCTAGGAATTTTATAATACATAACACACCATCACGCCTGTATTCCCCGAAGGGTTAGGCAAAAGTGTAGCAATGTACACCCACAGTTCGCCGGTATGTTTAGGTCCCATGTAATAGGGGGTGAGTCTATTACCGTTAACCGGGCACAAATCCTAACTCCGAGCTGCTACTGAGAATTTCATAGAAAAACCCAATTTAAAAAATAAATTGAAATAATTAAATATTTAAAAAATATGTTAAATAATTGAATATATTATAATTGAATTTTATAAGTAAGATAAATAAAAAACACTATTTCCGAAAAGCAACTAGATACCAATTCAGTAAGCAAAATAATGATCCTGAAAACAAAATCTATGTAGTTTAAAAAAAAACAAAGTCGCTTGACGCCGTCTGTCACTCTGTACGTTGAGATATTTTAAACTAGGCAACCAATTATAATGCTGTTTTCATCAATAGATAGAGTGATTCAAGAGTAAGGTTTATACGTATAGAACGTCACGCTACGACCAACAGGAGCGGGGCAGTATCCGAAGACATAACAAAATTAATCAACAAAAATATAAACTTTTAAAAATCGAATCTTCTATAAATTTAAATCCAGAACAAATTCGAACCATTCTACAGAGTCTATTTGATGCAACGTCATAGATTCAGAGTGATTTATAGCAAGCTGCATACAAGCCAATAATATCTATTTCAGTAATTACTGGCTGGCAAGAATAATGATCGAACGACGCTCTGTTCGAAATACAAAGGTGATCAGTTTTGCTTTAAAAGTGCTGTTGCAGTTGTCCGTGGATTTGGGTAATGAAAGGATTATGAGCACTGGGTATTGGAAGGAGTATCGTTGTTTTTATTTTTGAGTGAATTTGTAGTATATTTACATACATACATACATACATAAACTCACGCCTTTTTCCCATGGGGGTAGGCAGAAACCACAGAACGCCACCTGCTACGATCCTTACATACTTCTTTCGCCTCGACCACGTTCATACATCTGTTCATACAAGCACGCCGGTTACGAGTACTGCGCACACGTCCTTTCTGAAGAACCCCACCAATAAGGTCAGGGTAGGTCTTTCTAGGGCGTCCTCTCCCGGCGTTGCCACTCACATCTGCCATATAAATCCCTTTCGTTAGTCGCCTTTCACTCATCCTCTCAACATGACCGAACCATCTAAGCATACTCTTTTCTACTTTTGTCACTACATCCTCTTTTAATCCGCAACGTTCTCGTATCGTTTCATTCCTCACTCTATCGTTCAAGGTTATTATTTAGTAGGTAGTATATTTATTTTAATAAAATATATTAAAACTATATTTTTGTTCAACTTTTGATGCACAGTAACTATGTATAATAATCTCCATCATCACACGTTGAAAACGAATCACAGTCAAAATATATCTCAGGATAACTCTTACAAACTCAAACAAGGCCTGAATGCTATTTATTTTTGGGCTATGTACCCAAGGAGTGCCAATCTGAACTCTATTACTAATACTCAGCAGTCTGTCCGTCCGTCTGTCACAGGGCTGTAACTTTTGAACCGACATAGGTAGACACTTGTAATACAATTTAAAATGCTAATATTGTATCCACATTAAGGTAGAAGAACAGAACTAGATACTTAATTACCGGTTTCTGACATTTAAAACAATTCCCAATCCGCAAGATGCACCAGCTTACAACAACCAGATCAATTTAAAAACCAAAAAAAAAAACTGACATCGCCTTGTGCACGCGCAGCCCTAAATTTTACGCGCAATTTTAAATTCCGAACGTCCATTGTTGTCGCCTATCCACTCCTATATCGGCCATATTTTATTCCTGGAACACTACCAATATACTTAGACCCATGAGAACTTCAAACATAAGCGGCAATTACATTGAGGTCCACAAATTGTACGGGGATCCAGGGGTTGTGTTAATTTGGTCATGTAATCGGTATAATGTTCACCATCCTTGCCCTAATAAGGCGGAGTTCTATATACATTGCAGTTTCGGCATTGAGATTAGCTTTGAAATTGTATTATTGAAGGAGAGAATGGTAATGTATTGCGTGTTCTTTGAATCAGCTTGTAAAGTGTGGGTGGAATGATTTGTAATGTTGAGCTAAATAGTCGATTATTCGAATTACTTTGTTACTCTGTAGTAATATGTTGGAATCTAAGGGATCACGATCAGCGGAGACTACTAGAAACAAAATAGAATCAGCAGGTTTATTCTGTAAAATGTCCCTTGATGAAGTGATTAATTAAAATGTCCCTTGATTCCCAGGTCGGGCAAAAAGTGTTATTGGGTTTTTACATTAGGATTTGCTCAGTAGCAGCCCGGAGTTTTGAAGTTGGTGGTGTGACACCCCTGTGCGTCGGAAAGCGCGTAAAGCCGTTGGTCCTGGCTGTCATTCGTAGATCTTTGACAGTCGTTACATATAATCAGAAGCCAGAAAGTCTGACAACCAGTCTAACCAAGAGGTATCGTGTTGCCCAGTCAATGGGTTGTGGAGGTCAGATAGGCAGTCGCTCCATGTAAAACACTGGTATTCAGCTGCATCCGGTTAAACTGAAAGCCGACCCCAACAAAGTTGGGAAAAGGCTAAGTAGATGATGATGATGTCCCTTGATAAAGTGAGCTTGAGCGTGTGCCGTCATTACTATTTTTAGGGACTGACAGTCCAAGCTCACTAAACACATTTTTTATAGAATAGTAGTGCTGTTATCAGCAGTACTATTCTATAAAAAACATGTGTTCCGTTCCGTTCTTCTCTTTACCTTGCGTCCGTATGGCCATACCGATTAACCAATTTCGAGAGAAGAATGTGTAGTAGATAATTCTACTAACATTACGAACAATCGCAATCTAAATTCAGTCTCAATCTCTCAATAATGTCTTTAATTTACCTTTATTTCACATTAATTGTTGCTAAGATACTGCCTCGGTAGCCTAGTGGTCCTAAGCGCGACTGCTACGCTAGAGGTCTCGGGTTCGATTCCCAGGTCAAGCAAAAAGTGTTATTGGGTTTTTCTATGAAATTCTCAGTAGCAGCTCGGAGTTAGGATTTGTGCCCGGTTAATGGCAATAGGCTCGCCCCTTATTATATGGGACCTAAATATACCGGCCAACTGTTGGTGTTGAAACTAGATTTTGAACATTTTTATATAAAAAGGGGCTTTTTCTCTCGCCAAAATAAGGGAAGAAATATTTTTATTAAAGACGAAATGTATCCTCGTATTCCACCATGAGTCCAAATAAGTGAACGACGGCTTAACGTTCCCAGCGGTCAGCTCGAACATTTTTATTTTTGAGAAGTGCCATCGATACTACTCCATTGTTCTGATCGACACGGCTCCTGCTCGTTACCTTCGCGTGTAGCGTAATGATGTGAGTGCTATTGAAGGGTACGTCTTGTAAGGAATAATGAACAATTAGGGACACTGCTGCTCTGGAAAAATCTCCCTCGGTAAGTTTGGGTGAAATGAATGTTTGAGCTGTCAGTTGGTTGTCATTTCACATCACATAAATTCACTTAGTCAGCAGTGGTAGAGCTGTTTGAAGGAGTTCGTCAGGGCAAGTATTACCATCATACCGATTTCTGCCGCAAAGCAGTGTTGCGGTTTGAAGGGTATGGGTGCCGGGTGTAATTACAGGCACATGAGACTTTTTGACGTTGTGTCTAGGATGGCAACGCATTTGCAAGGCTTTTGGTATTACAGATGTCTATAGACAGTGGAGACCACTTAACATGAAGTAGGCCATCGGCTTGTTTGCCATGCAATGATATTTAAAAACGATAAAAGTTGACTAATACAGCACTATTAAATGTTTTAATAGACACAAATGTTTATATTGAAAATGAAAACCGGTATTTCTTTTATTTAAGGAACTCACTACATACATACATACATAAACTCACGCCTTTTTCCCATAGGGGTAGGCAGAAACCACAGAACGCCACCTGCTACGATCCTTACATACTTCCTTCGCCTCGTCCACGTTCATGCATCTGTTCATACAAGCACTCCGGTTAAGAGTACTGCGCACCCGACCTTTCTGAAGAACCTCACCAATTAGGTCATGGTAGGTCTTTCTAGGGCGTCCTCTCCCGGCGTTGCCACTCACATCTGCCATATAAATCCCTTTTGTTAGTCGCCTTTCACTCATTCTCTCAACATGACCGAACCACCTATAGAACCCCTAGGAACTCACTATAATTTTTAAAAGTTTAATAACCAACATAGATCTATCAATCTTCTTTCAAAATCCCTCGACTCTCCCTGCCTCTTTCAACTTATTAAAACGATAAGCAACTACCAAAAACGTCAGACAACCAAAAATCCCCGCAGCATTACCGCTTGCGCCGGCGCATCCGAATTCGTTTTCGATTCAATCGGAATAAATTTTTGACGTGCTCGATTTTCGATATTCCTGTACTTGCTTTTTTGCTCTTTTGGACTGGAAGGCGAGGACAATGCGGTTGGGGCGTATCGAATAGCTTGATTTATATGTAGGTACGCGTGTACGCCGCCGGCCTTGCTTTGGACAACGCTACTAATAATAAGTCTGGAGGTATGATATGCCTTATATGTGATTTTATAAATGTATGGGAGGTTTACTTTATGTGGTCAAAATGAAGCGATTTGTTTGAGATGTTCCTTTAAAGATTTACCAAATAATGTGAAGTAAGTTAAAAAAAAATACTTTGCGCATTTTTCCTTTAAAACAATCAAGTCGAGTAATTTTTTTAAGGATGTGATATTATTAAATCACTTCTTCCGCTTTGGACGAGGAAGTGTCAGTTTTTTACTGACTAAAACCCATACGTCTTCCTCTTAATACCCTTTACGTCTCAGGGCCTCTTTCTAACAAATCGATTCGAGTCCTTGGTTTTCTGTTAATTGTACCAAGCCTAATCTCGCTAATTAAAGATTTTCTGATCCACATGAAAAAACTGAATGTCAAAATCCAATTAGGAACGTTCAAAATCTAGTCACAAGACACACACAACAATCAATAGCAAAAACTTGACACAAATGTAGATAAATTATCAAATATAGATAGAGCCTAAAAATACGAGAATCACTCCCCAGATCCATCCCGAACTGAAATCAGTATCCCCATACAAATACCAACCAGCAATTCAACAAGCAAATCCACATCGACCGCCTAGTCTACAGTAATACCATGATTTGTTTAGCACAATAATGGACTGTTAGGAAGGCTTATGCATTTTGTAAGCACAAATGCCAGGTTCAATCGCTTTTATGGTGTCCCCGTTGTTCTTAAAGGGTATTATGACGACTTAGCACAGATTAATGCTAGGTTTAGTCGCTGATTTGATGTGGGTTTCATGTGATTTAGTTTCGAGTGTCGCGAACAATGAAGCACATTTTGTTGAGTGTTGAAAGTCCGAGTGATGGCGGGTCGGTTTTCCGATTGTGTTTTGTTTTGATGTTTTGTGAAATCTGTACTATGTGATAAAGCTGTTTTGTTTGTATGCATACGCATCTAATATCTAATATCGCATCTAATATCAGATGGTCTGAAAAAAAATACTGTATTTGATAGCCAATAACATCACGCTACGACCCACGTGGGTAAAACAGTAACCAACGACATGACAGTGAAAAAATTATACAAAATAAAAAAAATTAAGTAACCTCCGACAGAAGAATGTATATCCCTACAGCAGCTAACAAAAGAGCTGATAACTTTGAAACCGCTGAACAGATTTCCATCAAACCTAGCCAAGAACACTAATATACCTTTCAAACAAAAAAACTAAATCAAAATAGGTTCATGCGTTCGGGAGCTACGATGCCACAGACAGACACACACATGCAGACACGTCAAATTTATAACACTCCATTGTTTTTGCGTCGGGGTTTTAAACCAGCTGACTATCTCAAATCTCCGTCTCATCAAAATCGGTCTAGCCGTTTCAGAGATTATTAGGAACAAACGGACAGACATGAATTTAAAAATTATTTATTTCTTGTAAGTAAAGTAGTAGCTGTTATTTTACCATTACAAAGAGACACGACAATTTATTAACAACTCCAGACTTCACAGAGTCTTCAAAGAAGAATCCATCCAATCATAATACATCCTTATTTCCATCTTTGCCAGTAGCATCGGCTTTCTTATACATTCGCCTTGCAGAATTGGTAGTCACTGAGTGTTGAATACAGAAGGTGGCATTATAAATTTAAAACGAGGCCCTCGTTAAAATATCGAGTTTTGTCCTTTTGTTTGTTTGTCTGTGCGTGGGGTGACGTCAGGAACGATCATGGATGGTTTGTGTTGTCTTCAAGGTCTTTCGAAGTGGGTAGATGGAGATTATCATGATTTTTTAAAATTGTGTGAACAGGCGACGGGTTTCTTGTGGAGTTAGAGTGTGTTCTTGATATACGATGTTAGCACGTAAAGTCAAGGTTAAATGACTAATGTCAATTGGACAATTTACAAATACTTTTGTACTGTCGAGGAGACGGTTAGTCAGTTGGAAAATTCATGGTAGTTGCTCGTTCCAAAACGTTAGTGTCTCTATAGAGAAGAACAAACAAGAAACTCCACGGACACTATTTTTAATTAAGTTTTTGCAGTATCCTGATAACATTATTTGTATATGATAGCCAAATTCATAAGGAATAAAATATACATACCACCACGCCTGTATTCCCCGAAGGGTTAGGCAGAGGTGTACCAATGTACACCCACAGTTCGCCGGTATGTTTAGGTCCCATGTAATAGGGGGCAAGCCTATTGTTATTAACCGGGCACAAATCCTAATTGCGAGCTGCTACTGAGAATTTCATAGAAAAACCCAATAACACTTTTTGCTCGACCTGGGTATCGAACCCAAGACCTCTAGCGTAGTAGTCGCATTTAGGACCACTAGGCTAACGAGGCAGTTAAGTTAATAGAATATATAAACTATATAGCATCAGTAGCCCACGACATTAACTCAAAGCGGGTCCAAAATCTACGCGAAAGTAGTCGATAGCACAAGCTAGTACAATAAATTATTATTATGTTTTACTAAAACACGTTTTTATTATACTAAATATTGACCAAACCGAGAATGCATTCACGCTGTTTATCCGTCGTAGGAACAACAGAACACTTTGTTAAGTAAATATACTTTTCGCGGTATATAAGAAGCCGTGTTTGTAAAAAAACATGGTTTTTATGATGATAATGAAGCACTTAGCTGTTGTAGGTAGACAAATATTCGGATTTAAAGTATTTACGTAAGTTCCAATCAATCAGAACATTCTATATTGCTTTGACTGTGCTGGTCATGGGAATTAAAGATTTCTCCTTTATACCCATTTTTAGTTGAGCCATTGTTGTCTTGCGATTGATTCCCAGGTCGAGCAAAAAGTTTTATTTGGTTTTTCTATGGAATTCTCACTAGCACCTCGGAGTTAGGAGTTGTGCCCGGTTAACGGCAATAGGCTCGCCCCCTATTACATGGGACTTAAACATACCGGCGAACTGTGGGTGTACATTTGTACATCTCTGCCTAACCCTTCGGGGAATACAGGCCTGATGGTATGTATGAATGTATGTAGTTAGTAGACTGCACAGGCACAACCTAGCAAAATGAGGGAACAATTATTAATTATCATATTACCAGCCTATTATAATTATAGACCCACTGCAGTGCAAAGGCCGCAAAGAAGGCACGAGTCTTGATCGCCACGATCGCTCAAGGTGCACAACTTGATGATGATGATGATGATAATGCTTACTACTATTATTGAATGGATGGATGTTTGTCAGTCAATCACTACAGACCGGTTGAACGGATTTATACGAAATTTCGCACAGAGATAAAATTATAGTCTGCAATACCACATGGGTTACTTTTTATCCCAAAAATATAATTTTGTGAGATAAATATTAACTTTGACGCGGACAAAGTCACGGGTGGAAGCTAATACATAAACTGCTCGTAACAACATCTCAAGTCCGTGAATCAGACTGGGGGCAATGGGGATCTCTTCCCACATAAGTTCATAATTAAGATATTGATGAGGAGATGATTATGCGTGCCCATTGAATCCGGTTAAAGGTCACAGACCTTGTTCAGCTTTTATTTTAGCGGATGCGGCTGCGATCTGTGTTTTGGTACGGTCAGCATATTCAAGGCATGCTGTTGAATGTTTTTGCAAATATTTTGTCGTGTAGTTACTTTTTTTATTGTTTGTTTTTCTCCTTACTGCCTCGGTAGCCTAGTGGTCCTAAACGCGACTGCTACGCTAGAGGTCTTGGGTTCGATTCCCAGGTCGAGCATATAGTGTTATTGGGTTTTTCTATGAAATTCTTCAGTAGCAGCTCGGAGTTAGGATTTGTGCCCGGTTAATGGCAATAGGCTCGCCCCCTATTACATGGGACCTAAACATACTGGCGAACTGTGGGTGTACATTATTACACCTCTGCCTAACCCTTCGGGGAATATGGGCGTGGTGGTATGTATGTGTGTGTGTTAAAAAAATATATCAAAAATAAAAATCCAAATAATTTTTTGCAGAATTGCGATTTAAAATATTGCACGAACTTTTTTTGTCATCCCTACCCACGCGGTGGGCAACGAGAGGGTTATAATACAAACCGGTCTTGGCCCACCAGTGCGTACCAAACACATGCTCGTACTCCTTAAAGTCCTTACATACTTACCATAAAGGTATTTTAACACTATATTTACATCAACGTATGGCGTGTATGGATAAGCGGCACATTATTGCGGTTTTTTTATAGGATAATAGAATTTCTCGAATACCTTTTTTGATGACGCAGTGGCTGAAAGATTGGCTGCCGCGCTGTGTATCGCGGGTTCGATTATCGCATTGAATTTATGGTCTTTATGTAGTAGTGTCCTAACTGGCTGTTTGTGTATTTGAGTTTATTATGTATTTTTTTAAATGCATCCAGGAGGCAGAAGAAAGCCCTGGGGTGCGGCCAAGTTATTTAAAAAAATATATTTTTACGAATGTAGGTAAAATGAGCTAGATAAAAGTTGTCATTCTTAAACGATGCTAGAGCAGCAGTTCAGGTATGACAGAAACCACGCGACTTATACCAATACAACATAACATACCATCACGCCTGTACTCCCCGAAGGGTTAGGCAGAGGTGTACTAATGTACACCCACAGTTCGCCGGTATGTTTAGGTCCCATGTAATAGGAGGCGAGCCCATTGCCATTAACCGGGCACAAATCCTAACTCCGAGCTGGTACTGAGAAGTTCATAGAAAAAACCCAATAACACATTGCTCGACCCGGGAATCGAACCCAAGACCTCTAGCGTCCGGAGCGTCTCGCTCCGGACGTAGGGAGCCGCGAGACATCTCCCGGCCACCGTCGATACGGGCCTGTGGACTGTGAGTAATGGGTAGCTCACCGTCCTTACGTTGCATAACGACAGGCCGTGTCGACGGCGCGTTCGTGTTCCACGCGCGCCTTAAAGAGATGTCAGCAAAAGGAAAAGGCCACTGAGGGCCAATGCCTGCCGGGGCTGCGGGTTGTTCGTAAGAGATACCGCGCCCCCGGAACGCAAAGGGCACAAGAAGGAACATGGGTGGGTTTTAGTCAGTAAAAGCCTGACACTCCCTCCCGCCCCGCCCAGGGCGGGAGAAGTTATTTGATGATTTCCCATCCCCAAAAAAAACAAAAAAAAAGACCTCTAGCGTAGCAGTTGCGCTTAGGACCACTAGGCTACCGAGGCAGTACAATACATTCAGATAAATTATTTATCTTAATAAGGTTACCAAAAAAAAAGATGTTTGACTAAACAGTCTCCTACACAAAGACGTGATACTTTCAACACCCACATATAAACAAAATAAACATGAAGGAAACAAAAACTTGCGAATTCTTACAAAGTAACTTAATGTAATAAACAAACAATGTTATTTACAATATTAATTAGCAAGTTCCTAATAAATACTTTGGGTTTTGTCGACTTGTTCTTATTACTTTTTAGGGTTCCTGCCAGGGTTGCGGCATTTGTTCGAGTCACTGCGGCCTAGGAACGCGAAGGCCATGAAGAGTCTTAGTCAGTAAGAGTCTGACACTCCCTTCCGCGTCGTCTAGAGCGGAATAAATCATTTGATGATTTCCTATTTAAAAACATAATGGTAATTGAAAGAAAGTCATTTGAACCGTAATAGGGAGACATTTAAAATTTTCAGGAGAGTGAAACCTACCTCGTTAGCCTAGTGGTCCTAAGCGCGACTGCTAAGCTAGAGATCTTGGGTTCGATTCCCAGGTCAAGCAAAAAATGTTATTGGATTTTATTCTATGAAATTCTCAGTAGCAGCTCGGAGTTAGCTCGGGATTTGTGCCCCGTTAATGGCAATAGGCTCGCCCCCTATTACATGGGACCTTAACATACCGGCAAACTGTTGGTGTACATTGATACAGCTCTGCAGGCGTGATGGTATGTATGTATATGACTTATTATTGTCTCTATAACAAAAACTAATACTAAAAAAACTTGAAGTGGATTCTCATACAAGAAACGTGTATACCCAGCTTCCACGAAGCAAAAAGGAGAATTTGGATTTAGACCGATATGTATGTATGTTCATCTGTTCACTCATAACTTCTAAAATTCTTATAAAAATTCCGCAAATGAAGTATTGTTGGAAACGTCTTAATCGTCCGCTGGTTATACGAGTACGCTATATGACGTCACATTACTTTTATGTAATACTAGCTTCTGCCAGCGACTTTGTTCGCGTGGTTTTTTTCACCCGTTAAGTTACGCCTTTGGTTATTACTGCTCTCTCGTGTGTCTTAGCGTGATGTTATATAGCCTTTCTCGATAAATGGACTATCCAACACAAAAATATTATGTCAATTCAAACGAGTAGTTCTCGATATTAGCGCGTTCAACCAAACAAAAAAACTCTTCAGCTTTATGATATTAATATAGATTAAATATTGTACGATGCTACTGAACCTTCGAGTGAGAGTTTGGCTCGCACTTGGCCGGCTTTTTATGTATTCTCACACAGAGATTGGCGTGAGTAAAGTTTATGACGGTATTGATTTTCATCGCAATATGAAAAGCAATTTGTTATTTTTAACCGAGTTCATAAAAGGGAGAAGTTATCAATTCGGTTGTATTTTTTTCTTGCGTTTGTTAACTTAGAACTTCGTCATTTTTCAACCAATTTTGAAAAGAAAACGTTTCAAGGGATATTCTTTTCGGTTAAAGAATTTTAATTGATTTGATAGACCAGTGGTTACGGCACCTGCCTTTCATACCTACATGAGGTTATGGATTTTGAACTGAGCGACTACCAATGTGAATTTTAAATCCAACATAACATTTTCACGCCTGTATTCCCCGAAGGGTTAAGCAGAGGTGTACCAATGTACAACCATAGTTCGCCGGTGTGTTTAGGTTCCATTTGATACGGCGCGAGTCTATTGCCATTAACCGGGCACAAATCCTAACTCCGAACTGCTACTGAGATTTTCATAGAAAAACCCAACAGCACTTTTAGATAGACTATTATAGTCTGGAATAGCACATAGGCTACTTTCTAGCATACGTGTGTCACTGATGGACAATTTAGAACTTTGACTTAATTCTAAAGTCAGCAGACGAAGTTGTGGGAAAATACATGACTGTCATAATTATAGTTTGATGTAACTTCTTGCATGCTATGAGTGTGTATACTCATGTCTTGGACAAATAAAAATTGTCTTATCTTATCTTGTCTTACTAATAATTCATTATTCATTTTATTTTTATTTATTCGATTATTATTATTATTATTTGTCTTACTAATCTCGTTTAATTATTAGACTTAGTTTATGATGTTTCCATATTTAAAAAAAAAATTAATTAGGTTCATGGTTAGCTAGTCGTTAATTTTCTTGAGCAAACTGTGGTCTCCTATAAGTGAAGGAGTACACTAACATAATACAATTGATAATTATTATTTTTATGTCATGATTTGTGTATATCTTTTGTGTTTATCGTTGGAGATCCTCATCATCTACTTAGCCTTTTCCCAACTATGTTGGGGTCGGCTTCCAGTCTAACCGGATACAGCTGAGTACTAATGTTTTACATGGAGCGACTGCCTATCTGACCTCCACAACCCAGTTACTGGGCAACATGATACCTCTTGATAAGACTGGTTGTCAGACTTTCTGGCTACTGACTATCCGTAACAACTGTCAAAGATCTACGCATGACAGCCGGGACCAACGGCTTTACGTGCTACCCGAGGCACGGGGGTGTCACACCACCAACTTCTAAACTCCGGGCTGCTACTGACAGATTCGTAATGGAAAAACCCAATAACACTTTGCCCGACCCTGGAATGGAATCCAGGACCCTGTGCTCATCAGTCCCGCTTGCGACCACGAGACCAACGGGGTAGTCGGGGTTGGAGGTCCTAAATAAATAAATAATTATATTAGTCTATCGTGGCAAACAATAAAGATTCTGAACTATTACTTACAAAATACAACAAGCTACTGTTCATTAACGTAATTTTCATAAAAGCCTAACTATAAGGCACGGTACATGCTACTTATTCATATATAAGGCGTAGTACATAACAGAGACCGTTGGTTACGCTGTAGGTGGCTAACGTGTGTACCACCCGGATGTATTTATGCGTAAGGACGTGAATACACTGTTTTGGTTGGCTATTTCTAAGCGTAGTCTTGGTCGCTTGTTGGTAATAGGACATTGGCAAGATATTGCAGCTTGAGAGGCGATTCTCGTAGATTTAACAACGATCGTATTCTTATCTCAGACTCATTCTGTCAAAAATACGTCAAATTTGCTTACATTTTTTATAAGTTTGATATTAATTGTCGCTGAGATGAGATTGCGACTTGATTTTCAATTGGCCTTCTGATTGGATTTTGAAATTGGAGAATTAAGATTTTGTATGGTTCAAAAGATTGAAGATTTTATTGTGATGTTTTCTAAGGAATAAATTAATGCACAATTATTTTTTTAACTTTAAATGGGTGTACATTGGTACACCTCTGCCTAACCCTTCGGGGAATACAGGCGTGATGGTATGTTTAAAAAAATCTCTCTCTTCCTCTGTCAAAAAAAATCTAGTCGCAAATCTTTTAGTTATAACAATTAGCTTTCAATAAATAAGTAGAAGCAGATATTATGATGTTAATAATACAGTAACGAGCTAAAAGATTGCAAAAGTGCCGAAAACACAACTTTGACCCTTTCTTCAGATCTTAAGAGCCGTCCAAGATAACCAAGAGTAAGTTCTTGGTCGTCTGAATACCCAAACTAACTAATGTATTAGTAAATTAACCTTAATATCCAGCAATAACAGTTCAATGCACATCCAAATCTTTTGCTTGGAATACATTTCAAATTACCCAAAGTTAACTATCTAAACACATTATAATTAGGTGAAATTTTAACCGTAGTTGGTTCATTTTGGCAGCACAAAACCTATATAATACGGTATCTATTAAATATTAAAAGCACATTAATATCATTTCTCATTTATATTTGCACTAAAATATTTCAAAATAATTACCAATAAATTGTCAAAACATACAAAATAACGCTATCAGTACCCTTTTCATAACAAAACAATACATTACATTACAAAACAGAATATAATTAACATATCATCACGCCTGTGTTCCCCAGAGGGTTATGCAGAGGTGTACCAATGTACACCCACAGTTCGCCGGTATGTTTTTAGGTCCCATGTAATAGGGGGCGAGCCTATTGCTATATTAACCGGGCACAAATCCTAACTCCGAGCTGCTACTGAGAAATTCATAAGAAAACCCAATAACACTTTTTGCTCGACCTGGTAATCGAACCTAAGACCTCTAGCGTAGCAGTCGTGCTTAGGACCACTAGGCCAACGAGGCAGTTACAAACCTATAATAATTATGCATTTTAAACATAGCCAAGCCCTTACAAATATATTAAATCATTTATGTAAATGAGTACTGTTGAAACTTGTGTAAGCGATTTAACACAATGCCAGTGCAGTCGGCAACAAGAATTACGACTAAATATAATGTCGTTCGTCGTAACTCATAGTCTTGATGTTTCTAGTTACTTTGTATTGTATGGCTTTATTTTAATTCATAAATATTAGGTTTAAAAGTATAAAAAATATACACTCACGCCTGTATTCCCCGAAGGGTTAGGCAGAGGTGTAACAATGTACACCCACAGTTCGCCGGTATATTTAGGTCCCATGTAATAAGGGGCGAGCCTATTGCCATTAACCGGGCACAAATCCTAACTCCGAGCTGCTACTGAGAATTTCATAGAAAAACCCAATAACACTTTTTGCTCGACCTGGGAATCGAACCCAAGACCTCTAGCGTAGCAGTCGCGCTTAGGACCACTAGGCTACCGAGGCAGTTATTAGGTTTAACTGCCACGCAACTGCTACGCTATAGATCTTGGGTTCGATTCCCAGGTCTTGCAAAAAGTGTTATTATTTATTTATAGTTAATTAAAACTGCCTCGTTGGCGTAGTGGTCCTAAGCGCGACTGCTACGCTAGAGGTCTTGGGTTCGATTCCCAGGTCGAGCAGTGTTATTGGGTTTTTCTATGAAGTTCTCAGTAGCAGCTCGGAGTTAGGATTTGTGCCCGGTTAGTGGCAATAGGTTCGCCCCCTATTACATGGGACCTAAACATACCGGCGAACTGTGGGTGTACATTGTTAGAGCTCTGCCTAACGCTTCGGGGAATACAGGCGTGATGGTATGTATGTGTTATATCTGCTAACTGCTAACTTGGCTAGTCTCCATTGTCATTTCCAATATTTTTGTATATGATGGCCAGACTCATGAAGCTACATACGTTGCGACGCACGGGAGCAAAGCAGTAACCAAAGATGTAAGGCGGATTAAACCACTAAGGTCAGGGTATTATCAAGTACCGACGCAATTTTCTATTCCAACCCCCAAACACTTCTATTTCCCACAACTACTGTTATTTACAATACTAGCTTTCCAATCAATAGTAGAACGATGTTACCGACACCCTTTGTACCAGGGCTCCAGATAATCTATTCCGCGGTACTCTACGATAGATGTAATCGAATACTGCCTAGATTTATATCGAACTCGATTCGAAGCTAAATGAACGTTAAGTAGAAATACGAGGACGTGAATTTGGTTTAAGATTCTGGTTGAATGGAATAGTGTTGTGTGGTTTGAAAGATATGGTTTATTTCCCTAGGAATTTCTCATGTTTCGTTGGTACCGTATGTTTGTTCGTATACAAAAAACAGCCAGATCCGGAACAATTTTATGTAGGCCATACATTTGTTTCGTGTGGGAATCGAGCCCACGACACGCAGTGCAGTAGCCAATCCCTTACTTTTTTTAACAATGACATTTTTTTTTTTTTTTTGGTGGCTGGGAAATCATCAAATAACTTCTCCCGCCCTGGGCGGGACGGGAGGGAGTGTCAGACTTTTACTGACTAAAACCCACCCATGTTCCTTCTTGTGCCCTTTGCGTTCCGGGGGCGCGGTATCTCTTGCGAACAACCCGCAGCCCCGGAACAATGACATTTAGCCTTTTGGAAAAACGTAGAATTCTACTAGCGATTTTATAATCAGATCAGTAGTTTCGGAGATTAAGGCGTTCAATCAAACAAATAAACTCCTTTGCTATACCTATTAGTAAAAATTTCGCAGAACTTACACGGCCCAATTATCTCTGTATACGTAATTATAATTAAATTATTTTATTAATTAAAATTAAGCACAAGAGTCCAACAAATTAACATTAGCCGCCATTACTTATTGTAATTCAAGACATTTTTCTACGAAAAAAAAACAAAGAAGAATCACAATCACACGTCTTCCACGAACAAGGGACTTCTATATTTAAAATTAAACTTTAACGCATCAGAAATTAAGTTTAATTTGTATTGTTACGTGCGTGTTGGGAACAAAATGATAAAAAGCTTACAGTCCTTAATCACTGGAAACGAGACGTCTTAATTAAAAACTTGAATCTTAACGAACACATACGAATAAATTAAACTATTAAGCCTTACATAAGTTAAAACTGAGATATATGGCTGTTATTTTTCACAGATGACCTTAATTTGTTACATTAATGTGGTCAAATATACATACCACCGTCACGCCAGTATTTCCTTAAGGGTTACGCAGAGGTGTATTAATGAACACCCACAGTTCGCTGGTATGTTTAAGTCCAATGTAATAGAGAATTACGTAGAAAAACTCAATAAATCTTTTTGTTCGACCTGGGAATCGAACCCAAGACTTCCAGCGTAGCAGTCGCGCTTAGGACCGCTAGGCTAATGAGGCAGTTATATTTGGTTTTAAAATGTCATTATGTGGTTAAAATAGTTGTATTAATTAGCCCAGTAGAGTGATGATCTTCGCAGGGTATCGAGCTAAGTGGCGTGCGATTAAAGAGACCTATGTCCAGCAGTGAACAGTTGCAGGTTCCTGAAAAATAAGAAAAATGTAATATAAAACTCGACCGAAAACAAATAACTGCCTATCTCCATAATTATTAAACATTTGATTTAGACCAAAACAAAGTAATCTTAATTATTTTACTACAACACATTCCAAGAGTAATCATCTACTTAGCCTTGTCCCACATTTGGGGTCGGCTTCCAGTCTAACCAGATGCAGCTGAGTACTAGTGTTTTACATGGAGCGACTGCCTATCTGACCTCCACAACCCTGTTACTGGGCAACACGATACCTCACGATTAGACTGGTTGTCAGACTTCCTGGCTTCTAATTATAAGTAACGATTGTCAAAGATCTACGAATGACAGCCGGGACCAACGGCTTTAAGTACTTTCCGAGCCACGGGCGTGTCACACCACCAACTTCCAAACTCCGGGCTGCTACTGAGCAAATCCTAATGGAAAAACCCAGTAACACTTATTGCCCGACCTGGGAATCGACCCGGAACCCCACGCCTATCAGTCGCACTTGCGACCACGAGACCAACGGGGCAGTTCCAACACAATTCAAACACATTCCAAGAGTAATTTCTTAAAATGAAACAAAAAGGTACAAATTACCATTAGTCGCATCATTAAACCCACACTCTAAAAACAAATGAATTCGACAACATGCTAAAATGTCATAATTAAAATCATTTCAATCATTCAGTATACCCAATACTTTCTTTTGAATTCTGTTACTCTGTAAAATTGCATAATTATAATACAGAAGGCTAACTCACGGCTTAAGCACACAACGATGCAAATAAAAAGTAAGACGTATGTTTTAGGGATTTAGAAAAAAAAAATGGCCGGCTACTGTTTCAGAGTTCGAAATTATGGTGAGATAGTGTAAAAATATTCATGTAATTTGCTAAATAATGTCATTCTTCTTCTTCTTCTTAGCGTATCGACGGTATATATAAATACTAGGGACTAAGCGCTGATTTTTCAATGGCCAGATAACTTTTATTCGACGAATAAATATGACAGTTTGACTTAACGTCTATGCAAAAGCTGTCAAACTGCCATATTTATTCTTCCGATGAGGAATCTGACTATTGAAAAATCGGCCCTAAATAATATAATTTTGTTAATTATTGTGTTAGACCCAAAGTTCAGTTGCGAGAACTCCATCCGATGATTGGGCTGGCGGCACAAGATAAACGGTGGGCTATGGTCTGCGGAGAGATGTCGCATAACCATGTATAAAAATACAATGTCATTAAAAAAAGTAAAGAAGTATAAACCTTTAGCACAAATCTTTCAACCAAAAGTTCAACCAAAATCGAACGCTTAATGTCCATTATCGACGAATTAAATTGTACCTCCCACGGGTTTATGCAAAAATCAAAAAAAGAACTTCTCATTAGCATCGCTCCAGGTCGCTTTTAACGTCTTAATTTGAATTTGGAAGCGGTTCCGAGCAAAAAGTTGAGTATTTAATCAGGTGATACTCCGTGATACTGGCAATGGGTAGAACCCGTTGAATGCCAGATATTTTTCGTGTTTTTAATGGCTGTAATTTTCTTTTAAGTGAAGCGTTCTTTTTTTGTACTTTTGTCGTTGATTACGTTGTAATTATAGGTGCGTTTTGCCGCGAATTCAGTTGCCGGTTAATTAAATTAAATGTAAGCTGATATTCTTGATTGCATACGATATATTAAGTTTATTTCAAGTTAAAGCGTGCTATACAGTTAAGGTAAGTATATAACTGCGAAAGTTTGGATGGATGTTAGTTACGTACTCACGCCAGAACGGCTGCACGGAACTAGATAAAATTTGTATGGAACATTGGCTACTTTTTATGCCTGAAAAATTTACGGTTCCCGCGGAACTTTGACGCGGACGAAGTCGCGTCTGCCCGCGACTTCGCGACTACCAAATATTAAATTATTATTATAAAGTAGAATAGGCAACAATTTGTAGATATCTGGCCTTATATTTATCCACGAATAAATGAATAAAACTTTTGAAAAGAGAACCTTGGTTTTTGTAAATATTTTGCTATTTTTTTTTGCTATTTTTTTTTTCCCGCCCTGGGCGGGGCGAGAGGGAGTATCAAGCTGTTACTGACTAAAACCTATCCATGTTCCTTCTTGAATCCTTTGCGTTCCGGGGGCGCGGTATCTACATACCATCACGCCTGTATTCCCCGAAGGGTTAGGCAGAGGTGTAACAATGTACACCCACAGTTCGCCGGTATATTTAGGTCCCATGTAATAAGGGGCGCGGTATCTCTTACGAATAACTTTTGCTATGAGGTATCAATTACGTATAAAATCAAATCAAATTATTTATTTCAATCGGACTATTATTATAAGGCACTTTTGGAAGGTCATTTACAAGAAAAAATAAAGAATCAAGTTGTATATCTCTCTGTAAATAGTGTCTAGTAATATTATTTATTTTTCGTTAGATCAGATCTTTCAATCCTTTAAAAACAATATCACTTGTGTGAAAAAAAAAAAACACAGCTCAAGGAACTTCAGTAAAACCAGTTGCACACTTATACGTATAATTAATTAACAATTCAGCTGTAAAGGCGGTCTCTGCCGGCTCAACCAAGATTGTATCATGTCTTAAACCAGAAGTTTAACGGGTTACCGGTGCCATTAGGGATATCAAAACATCGGTCTTTGCACGATGAGGCCCTAAACATGTTGAAACATGATCAATTTTAACTGACATGTTGCTGGGCAAGTCTTAAGCAAAAAGTGGAAGATATTTTTAGTTTATTTTTGGTCTAAACTAACATTTTATAGGGTAAAGATTTGATTTTTTGTTCGGAATGGATAAACTAAAAAACTACTTATCAAATTTAAGAAAATTCTTTCACTTTTGTAAAACAAGATAATCAGAGAGTAACATCTGCGGGTTGTTCGTAAAAGATACCGCGCTCCCGGAACGCAAAGGGCACAAGAAGGAACATAGGTGGGTTTTAGTCAGTAAAAGGCTGACACTCCCTCCCGCCCCGCCCAGGGCGGGAGAATTAATTTGATAATTTCCCACCCCACAAAAAAAAAGAGAGTAACATAGGCTTTAAATAACTTAAAAAAAAAATAAGTATCCATAAGGAAATTTACGCGGATGAAGTGGCGAGCAAAGTACAGTATTTTAGAAAGAGAATTAGAAGAAAGATAATGTCCCGGGCATAGGGTAACCTTTAAACATACCATCACGCTGGTAATCCCCGAAGGGTTAAGCAGAGGTGTACCAATGTACACTTACAGTTCGCCGGTGTGTTTAGATCACATGTAATATGGGTGTCAAGCCTATTGCCATTAACCGGGCACAAATCCTATCCCAATAACACTTTACTCGACCTGGGAATAGAACCCAAGATCTCTAGCGTAGCAGTCGCGCTTAGGACCACAAGGCTAATGAGGCAGTTAACCTAAAAACTAGCGCTTATTCAGTAATTCCTATATACCAGAATGTGTGTTGTTTGTTACCTTTTCGCTTTTGACTTAAATAACGCGTTCCAACAAAGGTTCGTGTCGTCTTGATAATCCATGACGAATTTACGTGATACGACACGAGTATGATGGTCATAAGGACTTTAGGGTTACGTAAATATAGCGGTTTCTGCCTTAAGAAAGTAAAAGTTAGAAATTAATTTTAACAAATTCAATTAGAGGATCTTGCAATGAAGAACATAAGTGGTGTGTTTGATGAGATTTCGGAACGAATTAAATTACAACATAAATAAAATTGACGTGTCTATTTGTAATGTTATTTTACAAACAGACACGTCAATTTTATTTATATTTATTGATAAAAATAAATAGTAAATTAAATTTTTAAAAATCGTTTCACGGACTTCAGAGACAGAGGGTAACGGTATTTTTTTTATATTTTTCACTATGAATCAGAAATTATGCATCGGAAAAAAATAATAAAATATTTTTTGAAATGTGCAGTCAAGTATGTATCAAGCCCTTTTAAATGATACCCCATTTGTACTAGTACCTTGAATTTGTAATTTCGACCCCTACACAAATATATAGACCCCCTATTTTTTAAGATTTAATTAAAAATGTATAGTTTTGAGACTTTTTCTTGTACTTGTGGTATATAACGATACTACTTGTCAAATTTCTTAGTTCTAGGTCAAAGGAAACTACGTAATAGGTTTTGATTCCCTTGATAGTGTCGAAATATGCGATGTTGCTGAATAAATGGCCGTATCTTTTTTTTACGTTAACTTAGAAGTTTAATTTTTTCACAACTTCATGGGACCTGGGAACTTGAGTATATGGTTTAAATTTCAACTTGATACCTACACGCATTCCCGAAGTAAAGGGTCTTGACAAACTGACGGGCGGACAACAAAGTGATCTTATAAGGGTTCCCTTTTTTCCTGTTGAGGTACGGAACCCTAAAACTAAATTCAAAAGCTTACAAAATTGTAAATTGTTTGGCTATTCAAAACATAAAACAGTTCAGATTAGTTTAAACACATCTATCCCATTCCTGTAACCCTAGTAGCTACATCCACATTGTGTGGCCGTTAGCAAGCGCTGGCTATCAATGTCGATCTTCTGATTAATAGCAACAGTTGCTATCGCGATCGGCTTCCTAATTAATTGGACATCCAGCGGCTTCCTTAAGGGTTTAACGATATCTTCATTTGGTCAGTGTTAGTTTTAGTTTAGATGTCAGACAGAACTTGGAGTTTGTAATGGAGATGCTTTCATATGACATAATTATAGGTACTTATCTACACTTATATATAAAGCTCAAGAGTTTGTTTGGTTGAATGCGCTAATCTCAGGAATTACTGGTTCGAATCGAAAAAAACTTTTTTTGTTGGATAGTTCATTTATGGAGGAATGCTATAGGCTATATAACATCACGCTAAGACTAATAGGAGTAACTAAAGACGTAACCTAATGCGAGTGAAAGAACTACGCGAACAAAGTCCCTGGCAGAAGCTAGTGTGTTAATAAATATTAGGATGTACTAGTAAATCTTAATATTTAGTAACTTACTTACATGAGTTGGTGATGTTACACAACATACCATAACGCCTATATTCCCCGAAGGGTTAAGCAGAGGTGTACCAATGTACACCCACAGTTCGCCGGTATGTTTAAGGAAGTTTAAATTGGAACGTTATTTTTAGATAGTACATACATACATAAACTCACGCCTTTTTCTCATGGCGGTAGGCAGAAACCACAGAACGCCACCTGCTACGATCCTTACATACTTCTTTCGCCTCGTCTACGTTCATACGTCTGTTCATACAAGCACGCCGGTTACGAGTACTGCGCACGCGACCTTTCTGAAGAACCCCACCAATAAGGTCAGGGTAGGGTAGGTTTTAGATAGTAATGCAACAAATTTAGCATATTTAAATAATTTT
This sequence comes from Caradrina kadenii, assembly GCA_947462355.1. Lineage (NCBI taxonomy): Eukaryota > Metazoa > Arthropoda > Insecta > Lepidoptera > Noctuidae > Caradrina > Caradrina kadenii. The sequence goes on along the minus strand of OX381690.1, from coordinate 10,730,990 downwards.
GACGTAATTAATTAAATTACTAAGAGATTCTAGGTTGGATCGTTTTGGTAGAACTATTAAGACAATTAGTTTCTAATTTCAAAACTGAAACAAGCTAAAAGCAGCGAATACCTTTCAACCCAAACTGTCACGTGAGCCTTTAAGCGAAGTCATGGAACAAATCAATTTATTGTCAATACAAGTACAAAAAAGTTTCATGGATTCCGAGCAGCGGTTTCTAATCAAACTGTACTGAAAAGTTTTCAGGTAGGCAGCAGTCGGAAAAATGTAATCAAAGAGATACCACGCGAGGTTTTGATCGAACGTTTTTGTGTATAAATGTGGGAGGGGTTGCTTTTCGAATGGGTTTTTTTTTGTCGTAATTCCGACAGAGAAAAGAAAGAAACAAACAAATCGTTGCGGTTCCTTATACAAAAAAAATATATATACAAAAAAAATTAAAAACTTTTCAAAATAACATGAATGTTTGTGCCAAAGTGTACTAATCGCCATTAATGAAAGAAACAAAAAATAATGAAATCATTGATCTTTTATTTCTTAATATTTTATTACTATGATATTACAACTTTATTATTATTATATTATTGTTATTATTATTGAATTTATATTTATATTTTAAATGTTATAATATCTTCTTTCTCTTTTTATTGCTTTTAAACTGTATAAACTTCAGTTTAGTTTTATTGATCTTTTTTCTCAATGTGACTGATATCGTACGTCGTTCGTGTCTGTTTACTTTTTTATATTATGTGGAAAATGTTGTTGGTTATACATTTATACTTTTATTTTAGTATTAAGTTTTATAGCATATATTCTAATGTGTAACCATTTATTTTCCCAAATAAAATAAAATAAATAAAATAACATCTTCTTTTACATCATTGGATGGCAAACAAGCTGAAGACCTAATGATAAATGGTCACCGCTACCTTAAGACATCTGCAATACCAGAGGCCCTGCAAATCCTAGAGATAAAGTTGAAATTTCTCATGTGCCTGTGATTACACCGGTTTATACCCTTCCAACCGAAACACAGCATCGCTGCTTTGCTTCTACTAGTACTTCGCTGGACGACCTCCTTCACAAAGAGCTCTACTACTACTGTTATATTATTTTCCGCGAAATTCCGGCCGTGACTTCGTCCGCGTGGCTTACGTCCTTGCTTCCTTGTTTACTGCCTCGCTCCCGTACGTATTAGCGTGATGTTATATAGCCTATGTTACTTTCTGATAATTTATCTATTTGTTCGTGAAAAAATGGTTAACCCAAACAAAAAAATATTTCCTCTCTATAATATTAGTATAGATAGTTGGCGTACTGCCTCACAAACTCAAATCTAACAGGTTTCTTATACCTGGTAGTACTTTATTTTATAGTCAATGGCTCGCTCTCACAATATAGATATAAATCAAATGCTGGGCACTGAATAAAATCGCTTATATCTCGTTTTATCGCTCGATCGCTTGCTCCTTCACATTATAAGCTTACATTCTGTGTATAGGGTGTTACGAAAGTGTAAGAGTACTTCAATTTTTTCATGTATTACTTTTTTTAATGTCACATTATTTCTGTCAGACTTGTGTTCGGTTTACCAGCCTTCCAATGTTACTTATAAAATATCGTTCAAAATTTAGTCGCCATTTCATCTCAGCACCAATCAATGTGAAAATGTCAAAAATATAGGTAAAATAGAGATATTTTAGGATAGGATATTTTTGACAAATTAAGACTAAGATTTTAAAGAGAATGTTTTCTAAATAATTGCCTTAAGTAGATACTGTGAAAGCTGAACTTAACCGATGACATAAAATGTGTAAACATTGCTCGAGGTAATATTTAACGTTTGCATGGCTGTATATTTTTGAAGTATAACAAAAGAGTTTTTATAAATAAATGGGAATTATTAACTGCCTCGTTAGCCTAGTGGTCCTAAGCGCGACTGCTATGCTAGAGGTCTTGGGTTCGATTCCCAGGTCGAGCAAAAAGTGTTATTGGGCTTTTCTATGAAATTCTCAGTAGGATTTGTGCCCGGTTATGGGCGATAAGCTCGTCCCCTATTACATGCGACCTAAACATACCGGCGAACTAAGGGTGTACATTAGTACATCTCTGCCTAACCTTTCAGAGAATACAGGCGTGATGGTATCTTATATTATTACGCATAAGTAGCCTTAACAATTGTAAAAGAAACTGTCCAGTTTGGTGCTACAATCATTCTTATTTTTTTAAAGCAAAATATTGCAATAACCAAAAACAAATGAATGTGTGTGTTATAAATTGTTCGCATTTAAAACTGTTTCAATATCTCACCTTCCACGAATATGAAACACCCCGTACTCGAGCCGCCCGCGGCGCTAGTCATCATTGTCCGACGGTTCGGTATAAGGTGTTATTTTTGACGTTGCGGAGCGACTATTTCCCTCCAAAAATCCCTTAACTCTACGATGAAAATTGCATAGGTATGAAATATTATAGTGTACATAGATTTTGTATGAGATTAGGTTTATAGTTGGTTTGATACGGGAAACGCTGTGCTCGTATCCTATGACGTTAAGACTAAAATGTGACTACGACATTATATTATGACTAGAAACCTCCTCGTTAACCTAATGGTCCTTAGTGTGACTGCAAGGTTGAGCAGTGTTATTGGGTTTTTCTATGAAATTCTCAGTAGCAATTTGATTTGACTTGTGCCCAAATAATGGCCCTGTTACATGGGACCTAAACATGTCGGCGAACCGGGGGTGTACATTTGTACACCTCTGCCTAACCCTTCGGGAAATATAGGCGTTATGGTATGTGTTAATATACATAAAATAGGCTTAAAATAAAATAACAGTATATTACGATAACGTAGTGTATTTTGGACATCAAAGCAGGAAAACATCCTCACGAAAACTGGACTAAAAATGTATGTAAATTTAAAATCGCTTGGTGATCGATGCCTGCGCCTTCTTTGTATGGGAAAAGGCCTTACTTCAGCTGCTATAGAAAGGGCCAACTGCTGCAGTGGGCAACAATGTGCTGGTATCACTATACGTACGTATATATGTATTAGTGTTTATACTTATTGTTCTTATGTTTATATATGTAATGTGTTTTATGGGCCCTAGTTCCCTGAAAGAAAGGTTATTATTATTATTACTATTTAAACATTACTCTTAATACTTCTTTCTTCTGTCTTATAGATGAAATTTAAATATTTACAGCCATCACTGATTTATTTGCAAGAACTAAAGCACAAGGTGAAATAAGGCCTCACCATACAATCTAAAAGCAAAACCCCAAAAAGAAAGCTCCCAAATACCTCATTAACATTTCAGAATAATTAAAACACCTATTTGGATACCACCTTTTAAATTGTACATTAATATCAAACGACAAATTTGGTCTTAACTCTTTATAGGGGTCCGAGAGACCGCAAAAAGCCAACTTTTCACTGGGAATGGGAGTCCCATTTAAATCGCTTGGTTAATATAAAGTGACCCGTCCCGATAGAAGCCGGTTAGCCATCCGGAATGGTATTTTGAGCACATTTCTGTTGTTTTACTATAAGGGTACTTCACAAGGTAAAACGAATAAATAAAAACAATCTGCGAAGTAATGAATGCTTTTGGATTCGAAAAAAATACAAATTGACGCACTGATACTCTTTAGATTGCCCCGTTGGTCGATTTGCAGGTCGGGCAAAAAATGTTATTGGGTTTTTCCATTAGGATTTGCTCAGTAGCAGCCCGGAGCTTGGAAGTTGGCGGTGTGACACCCCCGTGCCTCGGAAACCATGTAAAGCCGTTGGTCCCGGCTGTCATTAGTCCGGGAGTCCTAACTCTGAGCTGCTACTGACAATTTCATAGAAAAACCCAATAACACTTTTTGCTCGACCTGGGAATGGAACTCAAAACCTCTAGCGTAGCAGTCGCGCTTAGTACCACTAGGCTAAAGAGGCAGTTACCAAACCATTATCAACCACCATTAAAATCCATTTACTTAGTTAATTTATAATAATATCCGTAAACGGAATGGAAATTCTTTCCTAAAGGTCCCCTATAGTTGACTACAGTACCCAAAATTTATCACTTTCTAGAATATGGTAGAAAAAAATAAAGAAACCTTTATTTACACTCATCTGAAAGCACATTATCCACTGACCACAAGAAACAACAGTAATAATAAAAAACCTAAACTTATCACGCCAAAAAGGGAACCTCTAAATAATCACAAAATCCCGCTCATCTTAAAGGTCGGGGACACTTTTTCGTACATTTCATTGTGGACCAAAAATTAAAAAACAAAAATAAATAAAAGGATTACGCCCACGCAGACTCGATACGGTATCCGCAAACCTGTAGATTTATTATTTTCGACAATCCAATGAATATTACGGAGTACTTATAAAAATTGGAGTGCTTTGGAGAAGGTATTATTTGTTAAACGTCAATAGAATGTGTTTTATAAATAAAAATTTATTGCCGCATGTATGAAGAATCATCACTTGAGAACGGCTTGACCGATTCGACTGGGTTTTTTTCTTGTTGTGTTCGTAATTGTCAGGACTTGTTTAGAATGAGGGATTTTTTGAAAAATTGACCGGCCGGAGAAGGGTTTTTTAGATTATATTTCTCTCACTGGTTCTATGATTTAATCAAATACGTAGGTAATTTAGAGCTAAGCGGTTAGAGGTCATGTTTTTATCAGGCCTTACCTGGAAATACGGATATACTAGACAGATCAACTTCAACTTTAAACCTCCTTCAGGCCTTGTACATGGATCTGTAAGCCCAATTTTTCGTATGCGGAACATAGTGCAAGTGTAAACAGTAATTTTTCACACATAAAAATATAAAAGTGGTTTCCCAGCAATACTTTTGCTCAATGTTATAGAAACCGGCACAAGTCGTGAGAACAAAATTCTAGTTCATTTTTGGGTTCAGTCCGACTGTTGGACCATTCGCGTGCAGCGCTGGTGCCACAAAAAAACCCAGAAAGTAACCCAAAAATTAATTTGAAGTTTTTGCTCACGACTTGTGCCGGTTCCTATACTTAGTTTGAGCAAAGGCAGTAACCTAGTTCACAGCTATTGTGATGCGTTTTTTTACACTCCGTATTGTAATGAACTGTTATCATTCCCAGTTTCATAATCTACCATATCCAAAATTCCCTCGTCACCGGCTCCATCGATCGTTTTAAAATCATTCATCAATCTACAAGCTTGATCTCTCTCCTCATATTTATTCACATTTGTATTGCCACTCTCCATTGTGGCTCTTCTAATGGCTTTAGAAATGCTGACTCAGGATTATATTATATTTATTTCAGGGGTTACCTACTGGACGTGCCCACCCTTAGCTAAGATTTACATATGTATGCCGGTTTCCTTTTATGCCTTAAAAATGATAATGGACCTCTTTTATGGTTCGTGTAAGTGGAAGCGCAGGAAAGTGCAAAATGTATTAATGTGTTTTTTTTTGTAGTGTGTGTGGGGCGTTAAACTTTTCTACTTATGTTGCTGATGGGTGCGAAATGGGATCCCTATCACTAAGACTTTGCTGTCTGTGTCTCCATTCGTCTGACACAGGGCTGTATATTTTGAATCGTGATTGGTAGACACTTGAAATTTTTACAGTGTCTATTAGCGACCATAGGGTTGCTAGACAATAAAATAATAATGAACAAAGTTAAAAATTTAATTCTTCTTCTTTTCGTGTCGATTGATTCGATTCAAATTTTGTCCGACTAGTATTGAGCAACCTGTACAGCAATATCATTGCCCTCGTTTAGGTCTTGGATGGTGCAGGTGGTTGTGCACGACGGGCAACACTAAGGAGTTGGCGCATGTCCTGTGATGGTGCTCCACATTGGCACTGCGTTTGGGATGGGTGCAGAATGCCCCGTTTAGCCAAATTTGTTTTACAACGGCCAACCTGGGTCCGTAATCGGTTAAGAGATTTCCAGATTGGCCACTGCAGTTCACATCCGGGGGGCAGATGTTCCTGACTGGAGGGGGTTTCAAAATTTTCATTGTGTTTTACCTACACATATTGTACAGTGGTGGAGTATGTCACGATTGCCCGATGTGCACTTTCCCCAAAAACATTTGCCATTTCAATCATCAACTCTTATCTTTTCTTCTATTTAATTTTATTCATGTCCCCAATGTTCTATGATTTAAAAACAACACTTTTAATGTGTCTTCACCTTTTTCATTGTCCACATTTTAACTTGACCAACTCGCGAAATCATCATCCACTTCCATCCATTATTTTTTCATCCCAAGTGTACAAAATCCTTATCCAAAATTACAAGATCCGCTAAATTAAAACAGACATTATTAAACAATCGGGTCCAGTCCGAAGTGTTTTGGGAACACCTCTCAGTTCTACACAATGCTGTATTTACATTACAAGTGGAGTCTTCCGGATAAGGCCTTCTTGAGGTCGGCAGGCGTAATGTGGAAATCTTTTGTTGGGATCAACGTTACACGGATGTCGAGTGAATGGATATTCTATTTTAATTTTAAATGTTAACAGTATGATTTGTTAAGCAATAAACATGTCATTATAAATGCAAAAGTGAGTTCGTTTATTTATTTGTTACACTTTTACGGATAAACTACTAAACCGATTATGATGAAATTTGGTACAAACTAGGCCTGAAAGCCAAGAAAGGACATAGGCTACTTTTTAAGCGAGGACTTTATTTGTATCCATAACAACCGATATTTACGCGGACAAAGGCAACGGAAAAAGCTAGTAATTAATATTTTTAAGGTTAGGTAAATCGACATTTCAGTAATATATATTTGTTTAAATAATAAAATTGTCAATTGAAACAAGTTTCTCAAATAATTTTAAATTAATTTTACTGTTTCCTGGCTCACCCTCCAAATTGTAAAGTCCTCATCATCTCATAGCAGTAGCAGCTGTGTTATGCTATAAATCTCAAGGTTGTGATTATTTTCAAGCATGTTCTTTGTTCTTTATACAATAAAAGCAAGCAACAGTTAGTAAAAAGTCAAAGCTAACATTTGAAAAAGGCACGTTAGATCAACAAGCTCTATTAAACAACCAGACAGTTGCCACCATGTCTTTATTTAATCCTATAAATAAAGCTGAACTGCTCGGGCCACATCCAGGGCGACGTATCCAGATATTTATAGCCCAAACTGGCCTTTTGTTCGGCCACCGCTTTGTTGTCGCTACCACAATAAGTGTCAAATGTCCTTCTTGAAGGCAGGGCTGCTTCTAAGTTAATATCTTTATACAACTGTATTTTATATACATTTGATTTATTCAGGGGTTATTTGTTGCCGGGGCTGCGGGTTGTTCGTAAGAGATACCACGCCCCCGGAACAAGGCGCAAGAAGGAACATGGGTGGGTTTTAGTCAGTAAAAGTCTGACACTCCCTCCCGACCCGCCCAGGGCGGGAGAAGTTAGTTGATGATTTCCCAACCCCCCCCCAAAAAAAAAGGGGTTATTTGTAAATTGCTAATAAGTTGATAGTATTACTAATATTTTAGGCAATAATTTTGACTTTTAATAATTTGTAATAATTCTTTTTTTTTTCATCAATCTACGCACATTTTTCTTATTAATAAGTTTTTTAAATTAAATTTTAAGGTTGGAAATATTTAATAATAATTAAATTAACTTGAATTAATATATAAATATTCTCCATATATATTGAAGTGTCTGTTAGTAACGACAAAATAAACATCACACGAATTGTTTTTTGTCTTTCTATCTATCTGTTTGTTTCAGCTAATCTCTGAAACGGCTACAGAGATTTTAGTAGGTAGGCTTAGTAGTTGGTCTTATGAGGAGTAATTTAAGCAAATTTTATGTTAAGGGGCTTGCGCAAAAAATACGTACAGTCGGGCAAACGCGACGAACTAAAAATTTACCATGAAACCTTACAGTGCGCCAACCCTATCTACGTGAACGATTTCGCGAAATACGCCTTCACGGGCCCGTCTTGTCAACTGTTCCCAAGAACACCTTCAGATATCATACCTTTAATATCACTGAGGTTTTAATTCTTCTCATGGTTCACATGACTCTCTCAGTGGGTGTTTTGTGGCGTTGAATCTTGGTAATGGATTATCCACCTTAAAGTGTTACGATAAGATTGATTTTAGTCTGATGTTTTACTTAGCACTTATAAAGCAATGGTAGTAATGATAATAAGATTCGTGTGAGGATTACCGTTTTCTAGATGAAGGGTAACAAATATTGTGTCAAGTAAAGTCTTATAATATATCTATAATAATATATCTATCATATAACATTAGACCTTTTTAACCGACTTCAAAAAGAAGCCTCGGTAGCCTAGTGGTCCTAAGCGCGACTGCTATGCTAGAGGTCTTGGGTTCAATTCTCAGGTCGAGCAAAAAGTGTTATTGAGTTTTTCCATTAGGATTTGCTCAATAGCAGCTCGGAGTTAGGATTTGTGCCCGGTTAATGGCAATAGGCTCGCCCCCTATTACATGGGACCTAAACATACCGGCGAACTGTGGGTGTATTGTTACACCTCTGCCTAACCCTGCGGGGAATACAGGCGTGATGATATATATATATGTGTTCAAAAAGAACGAGGTTATCAATTCGTGTTTTTTTTTGTATGTGTGTTACGCTGTAACTCCGCCAAGTATAAATCGATTTCGATGATTCTTGTTTTGTTTGACAGGTCATACTTCAAAGGTGGTCCCACATATGTTATCGATTGATTCAGTAGTTAGGTAAGAAAAATAAAGTCACTGAAAACAACATGTCATCCAAGTAAACGAATTGGCGTATTCAGCTTTCTTGTGACTTAAAAGCGGTGTCTTGCCGGGGCTGCGGGTTGTTCGTAAGAGATACCGCGCCCCCGGGATGCAAAGGGCACAAGAAGGAACATGGGTGGGTTTTATTTAGTCAGTAAAAGTCTGACACTCCCTCCCGCCCCCCCCCCCCCCCGGGGCGGGAGAAGTTATTTGATGATTTCCCACCCCCCAAAAAAAAAAAAGCGGTGTCTTGGTAATTTATATAGTACTAGCGACCTGCCCGCGACTTCGTCCGCGTAACTTATTTCACCCGCGTTACGTCTTTTCTTACTGCAGACTCCGCTCCCGTGTGTCGTAGCGTGATGTTATATAGCCTATGTTACTCAGGAATAATGTAGCTATCTATTTGTAAAAGAATGGTTAAAATCGGTCCTGTAGTTTTGGAGCCTATTCGTTACAAACAAACTAACAAATCTTTCCTCTTTATAATATTAGTATAGATAACTGTTCCTTCATGGATTTGGATGACAAAAAATTTAAACTAAAAACCGAAAAATTAAAAACTTTTTTACACAAAAGACAACCTCTTTCAAAAACTAAAAAGTGAAAAATAACTTTAGCTTTGGAAGTCAACGAGCTCAGGGGAGAAGTCATTTGATGATTTCCCATCCGGAACACAAAAAAACCTATGGAAGTCGGTGGCAATACAAAACAACAAACAGAACCAAAGCCGACTTCCAAATCTTTCCTTTTTTGTACTTACTTACTGCGACTGCTCAGCGTAGGTTCCTAAGTTCGATTCGCAGGTCGAGCAATATGTTATTAGGTTTTTTATAAGGTATTTCTCAGTACCTGGTAGCTGTTTGTTGTGCACCTGATCTCTCCCCGGTTATGTCGGATAACCGTCCCATCAGCCTATGATAGTCGAGGTAGGAGTGCACCTATGTTTGCGGACACACTTGTGCACTATATCTCCTACGTACTTGGCTAGACTCCATTGAAATTCGGTCAGTAAGTTTACAAATAGTTACATTGTTGCCAACGGAAATAATTACCCTTTGACTAATCGGTTTGTTTATTTACCCTATCACATGGTGTGCCTGCGCAGTTTCACGGGAATTGATACAGTGTTGCGAAACCAGTCATAAGTGTTATGATTTAATGTAAATAATGGGCTTCATTTTAATGGTTTGTTTATTAAATAAATATAATTATTATGCTGACCTGAATGGGAGGGTACATACAAGAATACAATGTATTACTGCACGCTCTCAACACTCAACATCCTCCCAGAATTCGTCGGAATAGAATTCTGTGGACATTGAATAATGAACTTTATTTAAATATTGTTTAATGTGCATACGCAAAAAACGAACTGCTCGTGTTCCGACGGATTCTCGTGAATTGCAGAGAATTCGATATTCGAAATCATGAATTCGCGCGCAATAAGGCTTCCATCTTAAATTGAGCCTTATAAGTGTGATAGTAGATTGACATTTAATATCTAATACTCGAACATGGAACACCATTACACAATAACTGTCTGTATATCTGTCAGTCTCAGAACAGGGTCTTTTGAACTTTATATTGTATGTAGCTAGTTAGTTTTTTGCACAATGTGTGGTGTTTCATAAATCGAACTTAATTTTACTATATAGCATCTATTAACAAACATATATTATATACTTCTTTTGTTAAACTTTTCCGTATTTTTACACTGCTTAGAGAACACATCCAATTTGAAATGTCAATTTTTTAAAATTAATTTATAGTTTTTAATCTAATTTATTTGTAATTTTTACTTTAATTTATTTTTTGATTCTTAGATTCATTTATTTTATATTTTTAATTTAATTTGTATGACTTAAACACTGCAATGCCATCTTTCATGTCCCTTTATTTTTTTCTGAGTGCTGTGTACTTCTTTAAGTGACGAATTCACTATGCCTAAAACTGTTTGTTATTTTGATCTATGTATGTTTTAGTGTAGAAGTCGTTGAAATCCCATAAAATAAATAAACTGCTTATCCATAAATAAGGTAGGTACAAAAATCAATAATCCTCATGTAGGCATAGACAAAATATCTTCAAAGCCCATAAACAGACTGATACTAACCCAATTCGGTGTGCCAATCAACAAATTACAGCACATAATAGCATTAAGAAGTTTCCATACAAATAGTTGTCGATAAATCAATCTACACAAACCGGTCCCCTACCACTTGTATTATACTTATTCACATCGAACTCTCGTAGATGAGAAATAAACCCGTCGACAGTGATTTAAACGCCAATAACTCTCATCCGCGTCGCTTCTAATTGCGTGCAGCCGATTTCGCATGGTTCGGAGACAATGGTAGGGGATTTATTTTAGAACTCTGTGATGTGTGAATGGGCTTAGTTTAGTGTTTATTTTACTTGACGAGAACAATGTTTGGTATTATTTCTAAAACTAGTTAATGCTTGGTGTTATTTTCAGAAAATAGCCGTAAATATTCTTACGTGTCTCTAATTTTTTTGATATCAGGATGACGTTGCGGATTTGATACCGGGCAAGCACTAATATGACTTTTTTAATTCGTACGTACTTTGTAAGTTTGGAGCTGCTCCGTTGGTCTCGTGGTCGTAAGCGCTACTGATAAGCGTGGGGTCAAAAAGTGTTATTTGGTTTTTTCATTAGGATTTGCTCAGTAGCAGCCCGGAGTTTGGAAGTTGGCTGTGTGACGCCCCCGTGTCTCGGAAAGCACGTAAAGCCGTTGGTCCCGGCTGTCAATCGTAGATCTTTGATAGTCAGAAGCTAGGAAGTCTGATAACCAGTCTAACCAAGAGGTATCGTGTTGCCCAGTAACTGGGTTATGGAGGTCAGATAGGCAGTCGTACCAGGTAAAGTACTAGTATTCAGCTGCATACGGTTGGACTGGAAACCGACCACATAGTTGGGAAAAGGCTAAGTAGATGACGTACTTTGTAAGTTTATTTTGAAGATGACTGAAATCGGTGAAAGAAAACATCGTAAGGAAACCTCTGCTATTCTAAAAAGTTTATTTGCGAAATCACTTAAGGATCCGCGGTGAAATTTTAGTTTCGTATTCTTAAAATGTGTGAGTATGACACTAGCACCAACGCGTGGTTATTAATGCTTGTGCCTTCTCTGTTTGAGCTGATGCCTTTTGCTCTGCAATGGGACAATAAAATAAAATAGTGCTCAGAGATAACGTAGCTTTCATTTTCAAATTTTGAACAATAATTTCCTAATAAACGTAGTTGATAAAAACATATAATTTAATGTAAAAAATGATTTACATATTCAGTGAAATACGTTCCGATAAAAGTAATGTGCTCCAAGACCATATATTGCAAATATTTTTTGCTGACGTCTTTACGTTTCGAAGACAATAACTGAGTCAATAATTTGGCAAACATTGTATTACACCACCTAAAAATAAGGAAGAACCTTAAGGTTAAAATTTTAAGGTCTAAAACTGCTTGTCAACAAATTCAACGTAAGAAAACCAAAGCCATGCAATAGGATGAGTTGGACTGCCTACCCGAGAGTGTAATTTCGCTTTTATGAGGCCACAAATAATAAACAAATGTTATTACCAGCATTTTTTTCTAACTTAAAGTCCGACATTTTAAAATTCAACGGAATAATGACGTCACTCGTAAATCTGCGCGTGAGTCGACCCCCACATCGTGTGAAGATGGGGGAGTGGGCGTAAGCATTTGTTCCAACAGTAGCTTCAAGCCAGTACGCTCTTCATGAATGGCTGTTATTCCTGTTTTTAACCGAGTTCAAGAAGAAGGAGGTTATCAATTCGTCTGTATGTTTTTTTATTTTTTGTATGAGAACGTCGTCAATTATGAATCGATTTCGATGATTCGATGAAGATTTAGGATCTGAAACTTTTTTCATGGATTCAATAGATTCTAGTCCACGTCTCTCTTTCACCTATAAATTAAAAAAAAAATACTGATTCATTTCCATAAATTTTCCCTGTGTAGGTGTTACGATTTTGTATAGAATAGCTGATTTTTTTAAAATAATTGGCAAATCGTTTCATCTTGGACCATGTACTGAATCTATGGCAAAAAATGTCATTACAATATCCCTTCCACCCGTTATACACGCTGCCAACTGGCCATGAATACATTATATACTCAATCTATCACCACAAATAGAAACCACCCTAAAAACGAAGTCAATAATTGTCACTGATAATCCCGTTTTATCCTAAACATTCGGGTCCGTCCCTCAGGCCCGGGCATCCCGGACTTTATCTATTATGTAGCCCCACGGTCCCGGAATATAAATAATTGATACCTCGTAACTAATTACGAAGATCTTTCATTAGTTCGCATTATCGCGGAGAGTTTAGGTCAGTAAATGAGCTGAGTGATTTGTAGGGTTGGGTGGAATCGATGGGGACCTGTCGATAATTTGATTTGAATGTAGAGTTCGTAAACAGTGAAGGGAAACATCGTGAGGATATCGTTTAATTAAAAGTTCAGTTCAAAATCACGGTCAAGCACAAGTGTGCTTGTATTTCTGCTGAGCTGGGCCTATTTGACGCAGCTTGTTTTGTGCTTTTACCGGGTATAACCGCCACGGTCTTGAACATCTGGCTATGGCCAGGGGTACGTGGAGCACACAAAGTTTTTTTTATTGAATACGCTGATAAACCAAAATTACCGACATAGCCCAGGGAATTTTCCGGCCGTAGTGCAAGCCATGGTCCGGAGCGAGAGGGAATAGGATGCAGTCGCCTCCTTCTGTGAGGCAGTAATGCTAGAGAAGGAGGCGGCGGGACGGCTGAGACAGAGATTCTCACGTCCCAGCCGCCGCGGTAAATGAGTCGGGAGCCGCGCGACGACTCCCGGCCACCGTAGATACGGGCCTGTGGACGGTGAGCAATGGGTAGCTCACCGTCCTTACGTTGCATAACGACAGGCCGTGTCGACGGCGCGTTCGTGTTCCACTCGCGCCTCAAAGAGATGTCAGCAAAAGGAAGGGGCCACTGAGGGCCGATGCCTGCCGGGGCTACGGGTTGTTCGTAAGAGATACCGCGCCCCCAGAACGCAAAGGGCACAAGAAGGAACATGGGTGGGTTTTAGTCAGCAAAAGTCTGACACTCCCTCCCGCCCCGCCCAGGGCGGGAGAAGTTACTTGATGATTTCCCACACCCCAAAAAAAAAAAAGCCCAGGGAATTTGCAAGTTGAAGTAGCAGTAGGAAGGCCGATAGCGTCGCGAAGTTCTCGAATGGGGACCACGCACCGGCAAACACAGCATGGGACGTCTACCCACAAGGTGGCTGAACGACCTGCTTAAGACCGCAGGAAGACGCTGAATGAGAGCCGCTTCCAACCGGTCTTTTTTGGAAATCTATGGATGTCCAGCAGTGAACGTTATAAGGCTGATGTGATGATGATGATGAATTAAATAATCTGTTTTGTTATGTCGAAAAAACTTTTTTTTTTCTGTTTAGGAAAGCTGTCTGAGAACCAAAATTTCAAAGATATTTGACATTTACCAACATGCTTGGCTTATGCGGTGGATTAAACCCTATTATTCATAGAGAGGAGCTTAATAGGCTGATTATGCTAAACAAGGAAGTGGGATGCCAAAGGTAGGTAGATATTAAGGTGGGCTAAGGTGACTGAGTGAGTCTGAGTGCTAGCTTACCAGTGCTTAACTGCTGAGCAGAACACTATCGGGATTAACGGTTGACAACCCGGTTTTTTACCCGATGACACGGCTTTATGATAGCTGACTTACTCAGCAAACCTTGGCTTTTCAAAGCTTTTTCGTGGGATTTGATACCACTTTGAAGGACACCATGGCTTCGTAGCATCTTTTGGTTTTGTTTCATAATCAATGTAGACACAAAAAGTAAAGAGGAAGGGTGTACAACATGGCAATGCTGCCAGCCTTTTGGGAGCTTGCCGCATTGATAGTGATGTGGACGAGATTTTTGATGCAATATAATACAAGCTTCCTCCTTTAATTTTTTAAATTGTATACACTTTGTAGTTTTATTATTATTTATAAGTTTAGGTTGAGTTACATTGGTACACCTCTGCCTAACTCGTCGGGGAATACAGGCGTTATGGTATGTATGTAGTTTAAGTTATCTGTTCTATGTTAGGGGTGTGGTTTCCGCACTTAGTCCTTACGTGAACCATTGTACGTGAAGTTATCTATTTTTAATAATTGTAATAAATAGTAAATAATTTTTTTTTTCGAAATGTCACATCGACATACCATCACGCCTGAATTCCCCGAAGGGTTAGGCAGAGGTGTAACAATGCACACCCACAGTTCGCCGGTATGTTTAGGTCCCATGTAATAGGGGGCGAGCCTATTGCCATTAACCGGGCACAAATCCTAACTCCGAGCTGCTACTGAGAATTACATAGAAAAACTCAATAACACTTTACTGCTACTAGCGTAGCAGTCGCGCTTAGGACCACTAGGCTAACGAGGCAGTTAACTAAATCGTCACATCGGTTGCAATTAAATATCGATATATTCAACTAGTTCAATTGACATCACTAATGGTATGTCCGTTGAGAATTAGTTAACTGTTTGGATATATTTTTGTGAATTCTTTATTGCTTTCGTGGTTTCTTTGGGACTGTCGGTTCCCTGAAAAGGTTCATGAATTAATCAACGCTACTGGTTACTTGTAAGGACTGGATCAAATAGTGGACACGTGATAAAGCTAAATGATGACTTCACCTAGAATTGTTGGACATCTAAATTAAATGCGATTGAGGAGGTAAAATGGCTGTCACTCTGTTACTTTTTACCACCGTTCCAATTTACCAGTAGGTATTGTAATAAATCTGGTATCTAAACTAATATTATAAAGAACTGCCTGGGTAGCCCAGTGGTGCGAAGCGCGACTGATACGCGGTCTTGGGTTCGATTCCCAGGTCGAGCAAAAAGTGTTATTGGGTTTTTCTATGAAACTCTCAGCAGCAGCTCGGAGTTACGATTTGTGCCTGGTTAATGGCAATAGGCTCGCCCCCTATTACATCGGGCCCAAAGCATACCGGCGAACTGTGGGTGTACATTGGTACACCTCTGCCTAACCCTCCGGGGAATACAGGCGTGATGGTATGTTATTATAAAGAAAAAGATTTGTATTTTTTTCACCTATGGTAAGCTACAATACCTACAAGTAACATAGACCATACTTTGTAAAAAACCGAGATCCGTAAAGAGAATTCAAGCTGGCCAGGCATGGTGTCTTCATCAAACATGGCGCACAGGGACCTTCGATATTTTTATCTACGAAATATGCATACTGTGTCGTCCTGTAGAAATATGTCGCAGTGTTTATTACCAAACTCCTTCGAAACGGCTGAACCGATTAAAATGAAATTTTGTGTGTATATCGGGAGGTCTGAGCATCGGCCAACAACTATTTTTCACACACCCAAAAAAAAAAATGGCAAATCAACGTTTGTCATAATTGTACGTTTGCGTCAGCTAGTACAAATATTCCTACTTCTAGGCCTCGAGTCTTCTCTGCAAGACCTGTAATCTTACACAGTTAATATATCATCACGAATTATTGATTCTAACATCATAAAGTCACTAGAATTTGGTAAAAACTTGATTGAAAAGAGTGTCTATGTAGTTTTATGCTCGTTCTTCTCCATAGAGACCTATTTACGTTTCGATACGGGTTACTAGATTCAACTATCTAACTGACCGACTCCTTGATGAATCAATAGTGGTCACCGTTATCGAAATCGATTATGTGGAGTATACTAAAGCTTCAAATGAAGAGACTTCATGTTTTAAGTAAATTTTTCTCAACTCTCTATAACATGGAAGTCGCCAAATTTTCGCCGTTTTATGAACTGAATTCTACAGATATCTGGCTGAAATCCAAGTAGGATCAAAGAATAGTCTAATGCAAAACGCTACATTAAATTTAATCAGCCTGACTCAAAAATCCAAAGAACTGAAGTTGGATTAACATTCTTAATCGCTATGGTTTTGATACAACCATGGCGTCTCTTTGTTATATGAAAATTAATGTTTTTACATACACGAAAATTTCAAAAAAATCTCTCTGTCCGTTGTTTCTTCCAAAAGTTCCTTTCTTTCAACGTAATAGTGTCCAAAATGAACTGTAACATATAAAATTGAACGGGAAGGGCCACACGAACACTTAAAGGTTCACCAACTTTCGTCTCCTGTCAAAATACACATCGGTGCAGAATTATCATCCGCGTCACAATAAACGTCAAAATCCTGGACCCATACAGAATCCACTGCACGACACTCGCAGTTATGTAAGCAGCATATAAACAATAGTTATATAGCCATTTAGTCGTAATATCACGCTCGTGCCTATGCGTGGACAGTCACGCTCATAAACAACGGACTTCCGACATTATCTGGATGTGGTCAAAGATGTGGGATGAAAGCGATTTTATTACAATTAAATTCAATGTTGTTTCTCTTTGGAACATTGTCATGGATGTCCCCAGCAGCAGCTGATTGGGCAATTCTGCCACCCTGGTGTTCCCTTCCCAAACGTACGCCAAGAATCCCGATAGCATACACCTTCCTCTTTTTTTATAAGCAAAGAAAATGCGTGAACTTTTCCACGCCGTCCGGAAAGACGACATAGTTATTATGACGTTTGCACCTAGTAAAAACTCAGCCTGTGTACCAACATTTCCCTGAATGGATGGGCTACACATGACATTCACGACCTATCCAATGTGGCCCACTTCTGGATTTCCTCTTCATTGCCCTCCACCAGGCTCAGTCCTCCTTCAGCGATGTCCGGGTGCCCTGGCGCATCACCACAACTCCAGAGACCGTGCAGCATAGACAATAGAGCAGTGTACACTTTCCGCTATGCCTTAAGAATCTTGTACCCATCACTAAAACCCGCACCATAAAAACAAAAACTATCAAGTTCGCTAACTTCTTATTACACACACCACCATAATGTTTACGACTGACTGTAGTTATGAACGGGAGCTGGTATAATGTATCATTCGGAACATTTAAACGTAAAAACTGATCCAATACTATTATGACAAGCTTGTAATAAACATTATGAGACGGTCCCGGAGTAATAGACTTGGTCTAATGTTCTTGTTGATGAAGACTTTTATCTTCTAGAATAATGGGTAGAAGTGTAGATGATATAAGGACAAGCCCGCTACTCTATTATCACCACGTCAACTTCTGAAAGTCAGAATCAATAGTGGCGACCACCAGAATAGTACTGAGGCAATGCTTGATGAATTAAAGATACGCAATTGAACTGTCTTGGATACCGTAACCTAATTAAGAATGACCTTCCTAAGGTTGTACAATATAAGTTTTTGGCGCAAAGCAGGTTTGGTGTGTTCCTATTTTAAGATGTTGGCCAGTGTTATTACAATAGGGATATGAGACCTTTAAGCTTTGTTAGTCTTGGCATAACAACGCATTTGTGATGACTGGTATTGAATTGACAAAAAATTATGAATAAGAATCTGTGAGGATATTACCTGCATAACAACATGATGTCACAAAAATACATGACCACGTCCAAATCATAAGCTCATAATATTATACTTTATACAAATAATAATATGAGAGAAAAAAAGATGAGAAATTACCCTTTTTTGCATCCCAAAAAGCTCTCAAACCAACCACTTCCAATCAGGCAGCATATTGCAAGACAGACGGACAGACGGACTCAGTTTTACGGCGTTATAAAATGAACTGCATAAGTAAGAGCGTTCGGCAATAAAATCAGGATCGCGCCCACGAAGCGGGGAACGTGCAAACATCGACGAAGTACTGTATTGGAACGTGGGCGGGAAAGGTGGGGTACCAGTGATGGATATTTGTAATCGCTTTCAACTTGGCAGTTTAATGACATCACCATAACATAACACATACCATCACGCCTGTATTCCCCAAAGAGTTAGGCAGGGGTGTAAAAATGCACACGCACAGTTCGCCGGTACGTTTAGGTCTCATGTAATAGGGGGCGAGCCTATTGCCATTAACCGGGCACAAATCTTAACTCCGCACTGCTACTGAGAATTTCATAGAAAAACCCAATAATACTTTTTGCTCGACCTGGGATTCGAACCCAAGACCTTTAGCGTAGCAGTCGCGTTTAGGACCACTAGGCTACCGAGGCAGTTACATCACCATATCCAGAAATATTTGACGCAGTGAATGGTTTAAAGAAATCAGTTTCATATTATATCATTCTAAGCTAAGCCAGTTGTGATCATTATGGCTGATACCATCTACCTACCAAGTACCAACCCCGGTATCAGTAATTATGTCAGATCTATACTATCCATTCTCTTGTTGTATTATGTAGACCGACCTACTTCTTGCCAATTTTCTCTGGTAACATTCTAATCGACCTTAGTTCTGCTAAAACAAGCAAACTCTCAATATCTTAATGAATTATGTCAAATGAATTTGAATATACCAAATGTGTCATCTAGTAGAAACAGTACCTACAATGTACGTCCTAGGTAAACTGTTGCTAAGAATAGATTCTAAATTGATCCGCTT
This sequence comes from Caradrina kadenii, assembly GCA_947462355.1. Classification (NCBI taxonomy): domain Eukaryota; kingdom Metazoa; phylum Arthropoda; class Insecta; order Lepidoptera; family Noctuidae; genus Caradrina; species Caradrina kadenii. The sequence continues at coordinate 10,711,669 of OX381690.1, read as the reverse complement.
TCATATAAAAAAAAACGTCATAAAATACGAACATGATAAATAATCCAGCTTGTATTGTTGCCAGCAACAATGCTATGCTATAATTTACTCTAAGCTGTAGGCAGCAAGGCCTATAGACCGCCGCTCGCTATCACTGGAACCATACAACATCACGGCTATGTCCAACACTTTGTAGCATAAGAAGCGAGTTTTTATTGCAACACTTGATAATGTTACATTTTTTCTTATATTATTTACCTTTTCTACTTACCCCGTAAACTGTTAAGCGCGATGTCGGAATAAAACCGTTGTTTAATGCCACAGATTATATGCGAAGACGCAAAATGATAGGCCATAAAGTCACTGTATTACTCGTTGTATGATATTGATTAAGGTAGAATTATACCTTATACAAAACAATAATACTAGCCTATTATTTATTTATTTATTAAAACTTTATGCACATATGTAAAACCCAGACCCTGACTGCCCCGTTGGTCTCGTGGTCACAAGCGTGACTGTTGAGCGTGAGGTCCTGGGTCCGATTCCCTGGTCGGGTAAAAAGTGCTATTGGGTTTTTCCATTAGGATTTGCTCAGTAGCAGCCCGAAGTTTGGAAGCTGGTGGTGTGACACCCCCGTGTCTCGAAAAGCACGTAAAGCCGTTGGTCCCGGCTGTCATTCGCAGATCTTGGACAGTCGTTACGGATAGTCAGAAGCCAGGAAGTCTGACAACCAGTCTAACCAAGACGCAACACGATAGTGTTGCCTAGTAACTGGGTTGTAGAGGTCAGATAGGCAGTCGCTCCATGTAAAACACTGGTACTCAGCTGCATCTGATTAGACTGGGAGCCGACCCCAACATAGTTGGGTAAAGGCTAAGTAGATGATGATTTGCACAAATGTAAAAAATACACCGTACATAGGCAGGTTATTGTTATTGGGCACGAGCATTAATCACCACGCTTTCTCCAGGCAGATTGACGATTTCACTTTTAATAATTTTAAGTCCAGGTTTCCTCACGATGTTCAAAACCTTCACGGATGTCATATGATATTTATCCGATATCGTACTTGCAACATATGCATGAGAGGCGGACGCCTTAACCACTTGGCCATCTCGACTAGTCGAAAACAAAACTAACGACCTTTTCTATTTGATTATGATAAGATTACAAAAGTATGCGTGTTTGTTTGCACGATGCTCGATAGCAAAAACTGGACCAGCACAGATTATTTCGGCTAAGAGATTATTAAAGTTCAGACCCTATTAATTGGTCATTTGAGTCTGACTTTTCATAAGCAAGGTAAAATCTTAGAATCCGACATAATACCTATATTAATAACAATGCATCATTCTAGCAAAATTACAAACCACTAAAATAACATTACATACCATTACGCCTGTATTCCCCAAAAGGTTAGGCAGAGGTACACCAATGTACACCCACAGTTCGCCGGCATGTTTTTAAGTCCCATGTAATAAGGGGCCTATTGCCATTAACCGGGCACAAATCCTGACTCCGAGCTGCTATTGAGAATTTCATGGAAAATCCCAATAACACTTTGCTCGACCTGGGTATCGCACCCAAAACCTTTAGCGTAGCAGTCGCGCTTAGAACCACTGGGCTACCGAGGTAGTTTACACTAAAATAACTCAAAGCAAATATTTAAATCAAATACTAAATAATCCATTTACAGGCACTTTTGAATTGTTGAGAAGTCTGTCAGTCAGAAAGTTGAAGCTAGTTCAATAGAAGTACTAACATTTGCTAGAAAATCGATTTTAACCCATATCATCCCAGTGTTCCATTTTTGAAACGGTTACTTTTTTATTTTTTTATTATAATTTTTGGACGCATTTTTAAATTAGTGTTTTTCAAAAATGGAACACTGGGATGATATGGGTTAAAGCCTATCAAGCCTTTAAATATTCATAAAGCCATTTCTCAAACAGCCTGAATATTTTACAAAACACCCCGACTCGTATATCGTAGTGATGGTCACTTCATTTACGATAATATATCTCGGGACAGACAGGCCGACATCTCGTAAATATTGTTAAAGACAAGAACGCTAATTGCTTTGAACGTGGACCCATTTTGAATAGGTGTGGTAAGCTATAAATACTTAGAAGAACATCTTGGTGGAATATAATGAAGTCACTTATAGACCATACCATCACGCCTGTATTCCCCGAAGGGTTAGACAGAGGTGTACCAGTGTACACCCACAGTTCGCCGTTATGTTTAGGTCTCATATAATAGGAGGCGAGCCTACTGCCATTATCTGGGCACAAATCCTAAGTCCGAGCTGCTACTGAGAATTTCATAGAAAAACCCAATAACACTTTTTGCTCGACCTGGGAATCGAACCCAAGACCTCTAGCGTAGCAGTCGCACTTAGCACCACTAGGCTACCGAGGCAGTCCACTTAGCACCACTAGGCTACCGAGGCAGTCTCTATCTTGTTCTAATTTTAAACATTATTTATTTTTCTATGCTGTCATAGACAAAACTATTGAAACCATAAAAATTCAAAACCTCTAACATGGTGGTATTACTTCCCCGGACGAGCTCCTTCACTTAGAGCTCTACAAATATTACTTATCCAAATCCTACTTATATTCAGCCATCAACAGAAACATATAGACAACACACGCATCAGAAAATACGTCAACACATCTACCTCAGTACAAGTTCCAAGTTAAATCTATACGAGACACGTCTATGCAAATCACTCGCGCTTCCTGAATATCATACGCACTTGTATGAGTTCCACGGAAATGGATGAGTAGGGGAGAATTATTGGAAAATGTAAGTTGCTATACTGTTAGCAAATTTCAACTAAAATATTTTTTTTCACGTTCCTTGGTTACTGCTCCGCTCTCGTGGGACGTAGTGTAATGTTATACAGCTTAAACTATTCCTCATGAATCTATATTTTTTCCAATACGACTGGTATTTCCAGTGATTAACGCATGTAAACAAAGTAACAAAAAATACTCTTCAGTTTTATTATATTATTATAGATTATGATGCAATGTGCATATGTATACAAAATCCAGATCAATCGAAAATCGTGGGTCAAATTGAATTGTATGATTTGATTAAGTTCCTACGACCAATTTCCGGCTCCATGATCAAACCAGCTTTAAGAGAACATTATATTGCATTGTCTTGCAAATGCTACATTTCAGCTAAATCAAACATCGGTAAGGCTTGTAAGATTTGTTTAGCCACAAACATCGGGACAGGTAAAGTTATTAAAATCTTATGACGGAAACTCAACTAAGTATCGTATGTCTCCATAATTTCCTATTTTGTTCCTAAGTGATCATCACATGAGACTTATAAACAATAAAATGATCACTCACTTATATTACCAGATAATGTTTTTTTATCAGTCAACTAAGCAAAATTGTACAACACTCTAGTTACAGCCCACATAAAACATTTATCTCAATTCTGAACCAATTTATCATAAAATTGCTTTATCGTCTTCAACAATTAAATAAAATTGGCCGCAATTCGGGCCAGTGAAGACATCAATTCATTAATAGTACAAAATGATAGGGTTTCTAACGCCCTAGGCGTCTCCAGTCGTCGGCGCCTCTCGGTCGAATGCACTCTAAATCTCCAACCTGCATAGACAAAACCCCTACACTCTGATGCAGCCATTTCCCACCCCACCTGTGCGTCCGTCTCTTTCTACTCCCTACAATCTCTCACCTATCCCGTTTACACCTCAAAATTACATTCGGCCGTTGTCGTTTGTGCTCGGATGCAATAGCCGGTGTGGCTCACAGCTAAACATGATTTCAGCCAGTCGCTTACCGGCCGTCGGAGGAGGTGCATCGCTGCCGGCCGCCGTTCCCGCGTTCCAAACATCGCAACGGTCCGGCTTGTTTGTATAGGGATGTTTGTTCCTAGATAGTGCGCCCCACAAACCCTGAATGGAAGGATTTCTAGTGTTGTGAGACTAAGTGTGGACGACTGCGGAGTATATTGTGCAAGTGTTGTGTCGTTTGATGGTCAGTTACGATGTTGCAATACCCACGGTAGGCGGATGTGGCTAATGCAGTTAGATCTGTTTGATTGGCAAAAGTAAACATATGTATGACAGGCGTTATTAAAGCTATGTTGCCGTCTGCCGACGTCGCTTTAATGGAACGTGTAGTACAAACGGTAACGGAAACATGCAATGATTTAGTTTCAGGGAAATGTTATGTCTTTAACTTTCAGTGGAATATGATATTACTGGGGAAACGATGCTTTGAAATCATAAAACTTTACGATGATTAGTCAGTGAAGAGGTGAAGGAAATGAAGCTAAATATTGAAATAGATTGAAAGTAATGTTTGTAATAGATGACGAGAAAACAATTGTACAACTAATTGATTTAATTTATTTAAAAAACCATGTGGGTGGAATAAAAGATAACAATGATCCGGCAGTTTTATGTTGAACAAGCAACAAAACAATTCATTATAACAATGGAGTATTGTTTGTGATTGAGTTTGAGCTTTTTTTTGTTAGGAAATCACATTTTTTTTATTTGTGTACAAGCAAGCGTGGATAATAATTTCGGTGGGCAAGACAATACTGCACGCGCTAATGAAACAATAGATAATTTAGGTTCGGTCAATGGGTTTCTAATTGGAGTTCATAGTTTTAGTAGTCATAAAATGATTATGAATGAAAACATTAAACTAGGAACTCCCGCTCAGTTAGTGGTCTCTAAACTTTAATTTAGTATTCAAAGTTCAGTGAATTGAAAAGAAATCTTTCGTTCAAGAACTTTTTGTTTTAAAACTAAATTGAACATTATTGAAAAGGACTGGATAAAAAAGTTGACTTTTATTAGACCAGTTCCAAGAAAGTTTTGCAAACTAATTAGGTACTTACGGCATAATTGTTGAAGGAAACTATCGAGGAAAAAGTGAAAAGAACGTTGAAGACCAACATTTTAAACTTAAAAAGAAAGTAGGAAAAGCCGATGTTGAACTAAGAACAAAAATACAACACAAAGTACAGTTGAACAGATCTCACCCACGCATCGTGAGACCATCAAATTGACCATTTTATATCAACAGTTATAATTGAGACAGTAACGATCAACGACAGTGCTTTGATACTTACTGAACATAAAAATAAAGTGACGAAATACATGTTTGGAGGACTTTGCAAAATTTAAGGAATTATTTTCGCATGTAAGTATTAGAAATATTTTATTGATTGAAAAGGGGCTTGTGCTCTCTAAAAAAGTACTTAATGGAAATCAAATTTAGGAACATTTTCGTCTTTTAGGAATTTTCTATTAAAGTTCTTTTTTAACTGATCACTAGCAATGGCGTTTTTATTATCGCCAGTGTACGCTTATTGATTTAATCATAGCCAACAATCCTTGGAACTAATTAAAAACCAAGATTAGCACACATAATATTATAGTGGATTGAATTTATAATTGATACGACTTTCTCGGGATAATAACTAGCTGATTTTATCTAGTATTATATCTTACTTCAAACTTTTCTTTTATAACCAAGTCTATTTCATTTGCAAATTATAAAGTTAGGTTTCGCATCTCAGTTATCTATATTTTTACACTTCTCCCGAATTTCATTTTCTATAAATATCTTGAATGACTAACACTCTCTCTGATTACTTAGAATTTATCTTTGACACAAAACTTTCTGAAAATTGAAGCTGGGGCTGTTAAATTTATAATTTACGTTGGAGGTACTTATTTCGGAAATTTAACTTCCAATGAAATTTATTAAAGGGAAATTATTTTATCCATAGACAGCAATTAGTAAGATACCTACTCTGGATATTTATTGTATCCGCCGAAGCGAAAATACAAGTTATGAATATTAATTCAATCATTCTTGGTCTTAGTCTTAGGATATTGCGGAAATGTTGAGAATTTTTTGCGTTATTATTATGGATCTTGTGGGGTCAGAAATTTAATACTATTATTAGTAACAACAAGAAAAATAGAATTAATAATAAATATTATTTTTCTCGGTTTCCGAAAGTTAAAGATCATTTTGAGTCTGGAGATCATTAAGTACAGCAGTTTTTTAAAGCCCTATGAGGTTCCTCCTTTCTTGTAAGTATATATTGTACATACTTCGTAACTTATTAGTAGAACAGTGCATTCTTAAAAAAAACTGATTATTGATGACCTTTGCCTTCCGTGTTTAAGTAAGTATAATCTAAGAATTAGATATTTGTATTCTACTGATGGCAAAAATAGCTCAGAGCACAGTAACAGTATTTTCAAAAGAACTAGCTATCATAAAAATGCCAGGTACTCCGTTTCCCTTATTCGATTTTTCCAACGATTGCTTAGAGCAACACGATGTTTCCATACACGGTATTAAGCGTTGCCAATACTTGTTTTCGCACTGCCTGTTATTTGACCTAGCTTTTACCTATTTTTGTTTTAAGTTTACCTAAAACATAAGGTATAATTTCCTTTGAACTCTTGGATAATGTTTGTGAGGGTATCATTATGTGAAATGGAACACATTTGGCTCTCGTTTTGAACCTCGATACCTCTATTAATTAAAAGGTTTCTGAAGGGGAATTTATTTTAACGATGTTGACCCCTAATTTCAATTTATTGTGGTCAAATCTCATCTCAATTGTTTGATTGTTGTTATTTTAGTCTGTTCGTTCAACCCAACTATCAAAATTTAGGAGTAAATGCAGTTTATGTATTCACTAGCCTCCAGAAGTGACTTCATCCACATACATACATAAACTCTTGCCTTTTTCCCATGGAGGTAGGAAGAAACCACAGAACGCTACCTGCTACGATCCTTACATACTTTCATCCACATCAAAGTCAATATTTATCTCCTTCGAAAACGATACATTGCGTGATTGAGTCAAAAACATCCATCCATACAAACTTTAGCATTTATTAGAGTAGTACTATTTTCTATACGAGGATGTTGATATCGAACTCTTTAATACGTCCGTAAATTAAAAAGGACTCTTGGTAGTAACTTTTTTGATACCTTCCAATTATCCTGCAATTTGTATTGTACTTACCTACTTACTGTGGTCTATTTTGTTATTCAAGAAGTCCTATAAGTGAGAACTTGTAATTGGCCATAATCTTTTTAAACTATTCATCTATGTATCCTGTTTTTAGCTGTAAGTATTCTGAATAAAATAAAATGTATTGTTTTTTAACCATTAAAATTCTACCTTTGACTACTCATCTACCTTTTTGCAAATTAAAATAAAAAAAAAGAATATTATCAAACCACTTGATAACGCTTGCTCCAAATACTTAATACATTGATCGGAATGCTCGCTCTCTTTTCTTAACCATAGCGTTGAGTATACACGAGTTGAAGGTCGTACAGCAATGAATTCCGCTTTGGCATGAGAAACAACCACTTTATGTTGGATTTTTGGATTATTTTGCAGACACAAGGATTCATAATTATAATCCAATATAGTCTTTACTGGTGTCCTGGATCTGCAGGCTCATATTAAATAGCAATTACCAAAGATTCTTTTCTTTTTTATTATTATTATTGATATTTTTATGTTACCTTATTTTAAGTCAGTAAATATTGTACCTGCCTCGTTAGCCTAGTGGTCCTAAGCGCGCCTGCTACGCTAGAGGTCTTGGGTTCAATTTCCAAAAGAGCAATGCTATTGGATTTTTTTTTGGAATTCTCGGTAGCAGCTCGGGGTTAGGATTTGTGCCTGGTTAATGGCAGTACACCAATATGAGACCTAAACATACCGCGAACTGTGGGTGTACATTGGTACAGCTCAACCTAACCCTTCGGGGAATATTTTTAATTTTAGTGAGTATCCTGTAGCATTCCAATATTTGTCAATAGCCTATCCCCTAATTATTCTTAAGAAGGGTTCAATAGCAATGATAGACGTGAAGAACGGGCAAAAAAAGGTCAATGAAATTTACTGTAGCAGCCACTAAATCGATCTTCCATAAAACGATACCTAGTACTGAAGTTAAATATCGATTACGTTCAAACAACTTGTAGCCCGTTCTTATAAAGATTTATTTGCAATTAGACCATCGACCGATAAATTGCTTCGTTTCCTTCTGAGTTTTAGCTTGTTCAAGGCGGTAAAGTTTCCCTCCGTTAATTTCTACGACTTGGCAAGTTTCGTTGCGAGTACATCTACAACACTCATTTCTGAGTGTTATTCTTGGGAATTTGATTACCTTCGTTAAAGATTGGATTAGTAATTGTGGAAATATTGTGGAGTGAATTTATGGTTTGTTAATGACGATTGTGGTATTAAGTGCTTTTGTTTAGCTTCCTTCTTTTTTATCTATCTTAAGATATTTTGCTGCCATTCTGAGATATTGCGAACTAGGTCAAGGGAAAAAAATTAGACAAGACGATGTTTTTTTTTCAATAGCTTATTCTGTTCCATTCCTAGGCAAAGGTCTTTCTTCACTCCTTCCATCTGTCACGAGTCTGTCTTTCATCCCTACAGTTTTGATGTGTATTAAATATAGTTTTATTTAAATAGTAGCATCGGGAAACTATGGACACTTTGAGATTATTTTATGCAGAGATTATGCTATGAATTTCTGCTGTATTGTGGTTGCGTTTACAAACATAATAAACTCACATATCTACACAAATAGTTTGGTTAAAGATGATTCAGTGCACATTTTATCAGCAAGTGTATTGACTATTTTATCAGTTTCTTTACTTTTAACCGTCTCAAGTATTTACATTTTTCTTTCTTGTGTCAGATATTATGTGCTTTACTTTTAACCGTATCATTACTTTGGTAGGTTCTTCATTTATTTCTTGTATCAGATGTGCGTCGGTGTGTACTCCGCACAGCATACCTGACCGAGTTGGAGTTTGATGGATGTGGCACGATCGCGATGCCATTATATCGTTTTGTTAGGTTGATGTTTTTTGACTCTTGTACCTTGGTACGCGGTAGTAGGTACGAGAATGTTCATTTGGCATTGTACTGATGATTTTATTGAGAAAGTTTAAATCTTTCCGAGAGTGTTTGGGGATCATAGGATGGAGGATGAAAATGTAATGCAGTTTTGAATACAATCATAAATGATAATTTATATTATGATTTTACAGAATTGGAAGCAGTTGCTGAAATCGAATCGTGTTATTTTTGTATTACGACCAAAACATAGTGTAATTTCAGATACTTTTTTTTCAGTACTATCCCACATTTATTTTTTCTGTTTCTATTTAGCTTTTGTTGTGGTAGGCAATAAACAGTATGTATTAATCTGCTAAGAATTTTAATTATCTTATTGTACTTAAAATGGAATATAGACTGAAAAGAATACTTTACGAACAGGCAAACCCGCGAGAAACAGCTAGTCTTTAAATAAATACCTCGATACCTAGACGCAGAAAGCTAAGGCGCAAACTTTACTCGCTTTCACCGCTTTCAAAGAAAGTCCTTTCAACGTAAACGTGCCAATACTGGAATATGTAAACACGATTGAGAAATCTAGATAGGTATTCGGAAAAATCGTAACCGCGGATTTTTTCCGCTGATCTTTGTAAAAGGGTTGCCTATGTTTTGGAGAGATTGAATATCAGACTAAAAATTGCCTGTAAAGTATAGTAAACATTAAACATATTATCATGTATCATATTATCCTGTATTCCCCGAAGGGTTAGGCAGAGGTATAACCAATGTATGCCCCTCCGTCACCCCCACAATGGAGGAAGTCCAAGAAGATTTTCATCGCGCACCAAAAAAAAAGCTTTAAGTAGTTAGCTACTGGCTCGTCCTGGGCAAGATCATCTGCCTAGATTTCAAAAATAAACTAAAGTCCTACATCATGACTAGGGAACACTTTCGATTTATTTTATTTGGAAAACTTACAGTCAAGACATTCAGAGAAAAAAAGTTTGAAAAGGTTATGGCCAATTACAATTTCTCATCCTATGCATTAAGTTACAACATTAATTAAACATGTGCCAAGTTTCAGTCCATTCTGCTTAGCCGTTTAAGCGTTAAAGATTAACAAACATCCATCCATCCTAATGAACCCTTGCCTTTATATTAATAAGTGGGAAGTATAATCGTTTGATTGATAATCTTTTGCTTTTCGTTTGTCAAAGATCATTGAAGCCAAGTTTTAATCCTATTTTGGTTGCATTGCAGTTTCATATTCTTAGCACAAGATGGCGTAATCTTCGCCACTCGAATCACAACTCACGTTCACGATTAGAATTTATTATTGACTGGTGGATTTCGTAGCAGCTTTATAGTAGTAGGTAACTTAAATTATAGCACCCGTCACTTATCATTATCGTAGGAAAAGTTGGTCTCTTAGCATGTCGTGGTCGGCTAGCAGTCTAATCAGATGTTGCAGTATTTCATGAAGTTGGATGTTTCTTGTTTCCGCCTCCAAACTCACTTATCTATACTAATGTTACTAGCTGTTGCCCGTGACTTCGTTCGTGGTGTGGTTATATAAAATAGCGAACTGGCTTCGTCTGCGTGGCTTATTTCACCCGCCTTATGTTACGTCTTTGGTCACTGCTCCACTCGCGTGGGTCGTAGCGTGATGTTATATAGCCTATGGCACTCACAAGTAATGTGGCTTTCTTTGGGCAAAAGAATTTTCAAAATCAGTTTAGTAGATCCAGAGCTTACCCCCCCTTTATATAATATTAGTGTACATAATAAAGAAAGATATTTTTGTGTGTTTGTACCGAATAAGCTCCGACACTTTTCCGATTAGAACAAATTTTTCACCAATAGATAGCTAAATTATCAGGAAGAAATATTGTGTACAGAAAATTTTGACTGGATAGAATTAAAGAAGGAATGTTTGTTTGACACAGACCATGTGTCAAAGAAATAAGACAAACATTATTCAGAAAAAATGTAACTAGGGCATCTCACTAGGATTTGATGCTTTGGGAGGGAGGGGAAGTATTGTTCTCATAGAGAAGCAACAAGGATACTATAACCAGGATTTTATTAACGTCTGTGGAGTTTCTTGCTCGTTCTACTTCATAGAGGCCTACCTACTACGTTTTAGAACGAGCAACTTAGCTTTTCCGGCTAACTGACCAACTTCGTGACAAATCAAAAGTGCGGGTAAATGGTTTGATAGAATTAATGCTTTGACTTTAACGTTTCAGATTTATTTTCTAAAAATGAATGAAAGAGAAAGAGAATAATATTCTGGTAGATATTGTTACATTAAAACCAAATTCTAAAACGCTCAAGTTTGCCCAAACATCAAAGCATTTTCCGAATATCCTCAGCCACGAAGCTTTTTGTAAACTTTTATACTTCATGTTTTATTTCAAAACCACTCCATCTTTCTGAAGCATTCGATCCTGAAGCCACAGGTGCTCCCAAATCTGACCTTAAAAGAATTCTCTATATTTTATTCAAAAGCATCGGAGCGTAAATAATAGATCGCCCATATTGAGATGAAACATTCACAGGATGCTGGTAAAAAAATAGATGTTATATTATATCGGCTTCTTTTCATTTAAGATCATTAGAGTTCTGAAGATGTGAAATGTAAAATAAAAAAGTATTACCATTGTGAGTTCCGTGTTTCAATTCAAAAGAAAAATTTATTTATATTTTTGTTGATTCACGTTGAGGTGCAAATGGGTGGTTACTTTTCCTTTTTTTTGTTAAATTTTACTAGCTTTAATGAAGTCTCGAATTTGCCTGAGAAATGTGGAATTAAAATATTCATATGCTTTTGTGGAGCATTATTTTGAGTGGAAGAAATGACGACGTGTAAAATACCAGCTGTAGCGCGCGGTTTCACCCGTGTTCGTCGTAGAATACGGATCGTAGCGTGATGTTAAATAGCCTATACTATTCCTTAGAATCTGGCTAACGTATAAAAAAATTTAACCAATCCGACTGGTACCTCCAAAGATTTTAACAAAAAAACTCTTCAGCTTTATTATATTAACTAGCTTTTGCCTGCGACTTCATACGCTTTGTGGTTATAAAACATTGCGAACTGCCCGAGAATTCGTCCGCGTGGCTTATTTCACCCGCGTCAAGTTACGTCTTTCATCACTGCTCCGCTCCCGTGAGTCGTAGCGTAATGTTATATATCCTATGTTACTCAGGAATAATGTAGCTATCTATTGGCGAAACAATGGTTAAAATCGGTCCAGTAGTTTCGTAGCTTATTCGTTACAAACAAACAAACAAAAAAATCTTTCCTCTTTATAATATTACTAGCTTCTGCCAGCGACTTCGTTCGCCCCCGTTTAGTTAGGTCTTTGGTGACTACTCATCTTCAGTGTGTCGTAGCGTGATGTCATAAGCCTTTCTCCCTCCTCGATAAATAAACTATGCAACACAAAAATATTTTTTCAATTCAAACCAGTAGTTCCTGAGATTAGCGCGTTTAAAAATGGAGTAACTTCTCCCGTTTTCCCAACATTTCCCTTCACTGCTCTGCTCCTATTGATGGTAGCGTGATGAAAAGTATACTATAACCAACTCAGGAGTATGAAAAATAATTGTACCAAGTTTCGTTACAATCCATCGAGTAGATTTTGTTTCTATAACGGTTATACAGACAGACAGACAGATAAAAATTTTACTGATTGCATTTTTGGCATCAGTATCGATCCCTAATCACCCCCTGATAGTTATTTTGGAAATATATTTCATGTACAGAATTGATCTCTATACAGATTTATTATAAGTATAGAAGGTAAGCATAGATATATCTACGGCTAGTTGCTAGGTACGAGTATTATCCTAAAGTGCCCCTTGAAAAGGTTCCTTTGCCTATCTTTCTTCCTTCCTTCCTAAAAGCCCTTCAAAATCCTCAAAAACTTTTAAACCTTGGCTCAGGACTGTTATCAAGTTTCTATACGGCATATAAGATTTATTTAAGGAGTTGCCTGTCAGTGAGTCGTGCCCGATCTCCCTGTTAGGATAAATGTAGCGACACGTTTTGAATTACATTAAGTTAGTTATTTCAAAGTTGGTCAGATCCAACGATTATGCGTGCCAGTCGGGAATTTAAATCGGATACCAGTTGAAATATTGCTCTCGTGTCTAGCTGATGTGAGGGTTTTTCGAAGTCTTGGCAAATGTTTTGGCGCTGATCTGATGAGAGATCAGTTTCAGTGGGTTGCAAGTTGTCCTTATTGCCCCCTAATGTATGAGTACCATGTGAGTTTTTAAATTCATATGAGACATTTCTACTTAGTCTCTGGGATGGCAACGAATTTGCAAGGCATCTGGTATTGCAGATGTCTATAGGTAGCGGTGACCACTAAACACCAGGTGGCCCGTGGGCTTGTTTGATATCCAATGACATAAAAATCTGACATTGATGAATGGAAAACATTGTGAGGAAACCTGGACTTTTAAGTCTGAAATTGCCGATCCTCCTTGAGCAAGTGTGGTGATCAATGCTTCTGCCTTCTCTGTACGAGAAGAGGACTTTAACCTGCAGTGGGACTATCATCACTATCATCATATCAGCTTTAGGACGTCCATTGCTAGACGTAAGTCTCTCCCTTAGATTTCCAAAAAGAATAAAAGTGAAACAATAATAGTCTGATATTATTATTTACTAACTGTTGCCCGCGACTTCGTTCGCGTTCACTATTTTATTGGTTTCAATATCTCTTTTTAAAATTAATGTAAATAAAAAATTTAAAATAAAAGTAACCTATGTTATTTCCTATAACATCAGCTATCTGCGAGTGAAGGTCCCGTCAAAATCGGTCGAGCCGTATCAGAGATTAATCGGAACAAAAACACAGACAGACAAATATTTTTTTTTTTTGTGTTAGTACCATATATACTTTCATATGCATTTAGTGAAAAGCTTGTAATTTGTTATTACAAACAGACGCTTCAATTTTATTTATTTGTATAGATAGAGGTTTTTGTTGAAAAGAGAGGGTTTGTAAATAAAGAGAAAGAAGACGGTACGGAAGACATCGTACGATAATAACGAGCTCTTCATATTACTCCTAGAGCTTTAGGTGATATTAAATTTCCGCGTACCGTTTTTAAATAAAATACGTGTAAGTGAAATGGTGTCTTACTGAGACGGGACCACGATAGAGGCGACGGGATGAACTGGGTGGAAACCTCGAAATTAGAAAGAGGAAGCATGAAATCGTAAAAGATGGAAGTAGTGGAGGGAGGCCTTTGCTTAGGAGTGGGGCAGAACAGGCTAATAAAAAAATAATGAAATGTAGAATAGCGTTATGATTATGTATGTATGGACTAGGCAGCTACCTAATATTTCAGACTAGCTTGTGCCCGCGACTTTGTTCGCGTAAATCTATCCGTCCACGTCAGACAATCGGTAACCGATTTTTTGTCGGAAAGAATGGAACATATGAATCTACCAACATTCACGTCCAACAATAAGTCGGTCCCACGAAACTATGGATCTATTTAACGGTCCGATAATCCGTCCTACAAAAAGTGGGACATGGGCCTTCGCCCTAAATGTCGGTTAAGCGGACGCAGACGAAGTCGCTGTACGAAAACTATCCAATGCTATAGATTTTCTTGGGGTTTAAACTTACCGCGTAACTAATTCCATCAAAATCGGTTCAGTTTTGTCGTAACAGACAGATAGAGTTACCCCGGACTGCCCTGTTGACCTGGTGGTCGCAAGCGCGACTGATGAGCGTGGGGTCCCGGGTTCGAAACCCAGGTCGGGCAAAAAGTCTTATTGGGTTTTTCCATTAAGATTTCCTCAGTAGCAGCCCGGGGTTTGGAAGTTGGTGGTGTGACACCCCCGGGCCTCGGAAAGCACGTGAAGCCGTTGGTCAAGGCTGTCATTCGTAGATCTTTGACAGTCGTTACGGTTAGTCAGAAGCTGGGAAGTTTGACAACCAGTCTAACCAAGAGGTATCAAGTTGCCCAGTAACTGGGTTGTGGAGGTCAGGCAGGCAGTCGCTCCATGTAAAACACTGGTATTGAGCTGCATCCGGTTAGACTGGAAGCCGACCCCAACATAGTTGGGAAAAGTCTAAGCATATGATAAGATAGACACGAGTTACTTTCGCATTGATAATATTAGTATGAATTATACCTAGACCTTTAATTTATAAGCTTACAGCTTTCTCTGTAACTCTTGAATCTGATTTAAAACAACCGCAAATTGAATTCTCATCGTACCAAGTTATCTGTACTGAGAGCCGCGTCAGCCTAGAAGTTCACATTGCAGATATAACGACGACATAGCATCGCCACTTTACAGAGATAGCACTAAACAGGGTTGGCAAAATTGTACAGCAATTCCTTTCCAAGAAATAGTAACCAACTGACACATCGTAACGCAAGCGGCGAGACACGCTGTGAGAAATATAATTTTGCCGCTATCAAAGTAACTCGTACCCGGACAAAGATTTGACAGTCTACATCGTCGTTAATATAGTGGGGTGTGGACGCTGCACGCGATCGGTCCAACTGACGGATCAATCGCGTGCAGCGTCGGCGCCCCAAAAAACCCCGGAAGGAGCCCAAAAACCCAAAATTTACTTAACATTTGTGCTCACGACTCGTGGCGACTAATATAGCAGCCAACATTTGGTAGGATTATGAGCACAGACGGGTAAAAAATCATTACAAAATATTGAAATTTATAAAGGTACAGTTTTTATCTAGCAGATAAAAGTGACACATTGAACTAATTTCAGGTAATATCTACAAAATCGATACAAATAAATGTAATAGAAGTATCTGTTTGTACTGTTAAAATAATGTTTAAAAGATATTTACACAAAAAAAATATTTCTGTCTCCTTAATTGTTCCGGCTAATCTCCGAAATGGCTGGACCAATTTCGACCAGACTTTCACTGGCAGATAGCTAATATTATTAGGAGTAACTAAGGCTACTTTTATTCGAGAAAATGAATTAGGGTTTCGTGTAACAGAAAATCAAACATCTCAAATTAGACTTACAGTAAATTTTATCATGCAATCACATGACCTCCATTTTGGAAGCCCATTTAGATGCCTCACCGAGGTTTCAAGGTGTGATAACCCTAGCTAGGATAATGATGCGAGACTCGAATGAGGCCGGCCAGTCATTAGGAAGATTTAACTTGTGATTACTGAAGCTTGGCCGGTAATGCGAGAAAGGGACTATTAAAACTAGTTTGGGTGTTTAGACGGCTGAAGATAGTGGTTATTTTGGCGCCATTGTTTTGGATAACAAGTAAGAGTCAATGGGCAAATTAAATGGGTTTATGTGATAGTTACTTTTTGATTTTTTA
This sequence comes from Caradrina kadenii, assembly GCA_947462355.1. Taxonomy (NCBI): domain Eukaryota; kingdom Metazoa; phylum Arthropoda; class Insecta; order Lepidoptera; family Noctuidae; genus Caradrina; species Caradrina kadenii. The sequence goes on along the minus strand of OX381690.1, from coordinate 10,695,430 downwards.
GCTGATTTTATTGGTCTAGTTAGTAAGAAGTAACTATGGTAGATCCCACACACAGTAAGTTCAATCTTTGAGTCATACAAAGTGTTAGGATCGTTCCATGTTTAACCCCCGACGCAAAAACGACATGGTGTTATAAGTTTGACGTGTTAGTGTGTGTGTGTCTGTCTGTGGCATCGTAGCGCCCGAACGCATCAACTTTTAAGTAACGTCGTTTGGAAGTTCCAAACTCGGAAAATACTCGTCCGTCTTCAAATTATTACGACGATAGCGCTGTTGAAGACATAGATGCTACCGCTACTTGTAATTTTATTTAAAGGTTTGACTCTGTTTGTACTATATTCCCAGAGTAGGGCTACCTATTTTTAACCAACGGCGCAAAAACGACGGGGTGTTATAAGTTATAGTAAATTGAATTAAAAGCAAAATACTTATAAAATCAAAATTAAGATTAGTAGTTACGATGATATAGGCCTTATACGTACCAGTGTTAAAGCCCAATTTCATCATATTCAGTACACCTGGTATGGATTGTGAATAATTTTGACGATACCCCAATCACAAGGCATCAAGCACAACCCTGTCGAACAAGCTCGTCCTGTCAATTTCAATCCTTTATTAACTTAAGTTTATTAGGGTAACGGAAGCGTCCTTACCATGAGTACTTATAATACAAAATTGAATGGCAATGAGTGATTTGTGATCAATTATGTTCCTACTCGTAACCGGCGTGCTTCTATGACCAGATGTGAAGAGAACGTGGGCGAGGCGAAAGGTGTATGTAATGTTCGTTGAGGGTGGGGTTCGAGGATTTCTGCTAACCCCCATGGAAAAAAGGCTTGAATTTATATATACCTACAGTATATCTGTATAAAATTACTTTACAAAGACAAGAAAATGATGCAAAAGAGTAATTGATACGTAACATGGTAATCACCACGAGTCGTGAGCACAAACGTCAAGTTATTTTTTGGGATGTTTGTGTCACCGACGCGGTTGGTCCGTCTGACGAATGGTTCGCGTGCAGTGTCGACGCCCCAAAAAATCCAGAAACGAACCCAGAAACCCAGAAATGGACTGGACATTTGTGCTACTATACTTGCATTAAAATCATCATCATTATCATTATAATTATCAGCCGATCGACGTCCACTGCTGGACATAGGCCTCCCCTAAAGATAGCCACAATGACCGGTCCCGCGTTGCCCGCACCCAACGTTTCAAGGGTATAAATAAATAATTTGCTATGAATCAAACTCTAAATTGACTAGTCCATGTTCACAAACGTTAATTACAACGTTAGTCAACACGAAGAAGGAAATCCAGACGAGTCCCATTCATTAAAGATAGTGCAAGTATCTATGCGTAGGCGCCGTCACCTTCCAATTAAGGTATAAATACTGCACAGTAATAGTTCTTGCACGACCAGTTTAATACTATGACTAACTCATTCAAGTATCTTTATTTAATAGTGAGATAAACTGCCTCGTTACCGAGGTCTTGGGTTCGATTCCTAGGTCGAGCAAAAAATGTTATTTGGTTTTTCTATTAAATTTTCAGTAGCAGCTCGGTGTTCGGATTTGTGCTCTGTTAATGGCAATAGGCTCGCTCCCTATTACATGGGACCTAAACATACCGGCGAACTGTGGGTGTACATTGTTACATCTCAGCCTAACCCTTCGAGGAGTACAGGCGTGATGGTATAATCGATATATGTCGATTAAAAGAGGATGTAGTGACAAAGGTTGCGAAAAATATGCTTAGATGGTTCTGTCATATTGAGAGGATAAGTGAAAGGCGCCTAGCAATAAAGCGATTTAAATGGCAGATGTGAGTGGCAACGTCTGAGGACGCCCTAGAAGGGTTCTTCAGAACTGGGGTGCCTGTATGACCAGATATATGAATGTGGACGAGGCGAAAATAGTTTGTAAGGATGGTAACAGGTGGCGTTCTGTGGTTTCTGCCTACCTCCATGAGAAAAAGGCGTGAGTTTATGTATGTATGTAGACTATGTTAACAGGGGAAAAACGTTACCACTTTTTGTATGAACATTTTCAGCTTCACAATCATCTTAAAAGTTAAGTAAACTGAGTTGCTGACGAATGTATGATTACGTAGCGTTGTTCGAAGTGTCTGGCGAAGTTGGACTTCCATTTTGATGATAGCGAAATTAAATATCCTTACTGCTAAAATATTCTCTTTGAAAAGTGAATGTGAGTACTTTTATGAATATTTAACCGTCTCTCTGGTCGATGTCTTTGTATACTTATAGGTAGTAGGTGGTTGCTTGCTTGCTCAACTGCTGCGCTAGAGATCTTGGGTTCGATTCCCACGTCAAGCAAACACCATTACTAGGTTTTTCTATAAAATTCTTAGTAGTAGCTCAGAGTTAGGATTTGTGCTCGGTTAATGACAATAGGCTTACCCACTATTACATGGGACTTTAAAACATACGCGCGAACTGTGGGTGTACATTGGTACACCTCTGCCTAACCCTTCGCGGAATACAGGCGTGATGGTATGTAGATGTTGCTTGCGCATCTTACATATATACTCATCATCATCATCATCATCTTCCTGCCCTTATCCCATGTTACTTGAGGTCGGCGCAACACGTTTTTTTCTTCCATGCTGTCCTGTCAACCGTCATGCTATCGCTGACTCCCTTCTCTTTCATATTATTCTTCACGCATATTCTTGAAAATGTATCTTTTTTCATCCTCTTATTTCATAAAAAAAACGTTACCCCACACTAGGAATTTCTCCTGTGTCGTGGGTGCATTTACAAACATAATAAACACATATTTATATAAACAGCCAGACAGACCCGGAATAACTATCTGTAGGCTATACAAATATTTTGTTCCTTGCGGGACTCAAATCCGCGACATGCAAAATAGAATTGCGTCTTAATCGATGATCTCTTCTTGATCCTCTGGTCGATGTCTTTATGTATATAAATACATTGACCAGGGAGACGATTAGGTATAAATCTGTGTTGCTAGCACATTGTTCTGTATCCTTGAAAATGTATCCTTTTCCATCCTCTTTTTTCTTATATAACCCCCGATAAAAAAATAGAAATCCCTACCGCAGCTAACAAAAGAGCTGATAACTTTGAAACCGCTGAACCGATTTCCATCAAACATAGCTGAGAACACTCCTGACTAATTACATACATACATACATAAACTCACGCCTTTTCCCATGGGGGTAGGCAGAAACTACAGAACGCCACCTGCTACGATCCTTACATACTTCCTTCGCCTCGTCCACGTTCATACATCTGTTTATACAAGCACGCTGGTTACGAGTACTGGGCACCCCGACTAATTCACCTTTCAAACAACACAAAACAAAATCAAAATCAATTCATGCGTTCGGGAGCTACGATGTCTCAGACAGACACACACACACGTCAAACTTATAACACCCCGTCGTTTTTTGAGCCAGGGGTTAAAAATAGGGAGCCCTACACTAGGAATATAATACAAACAGAATCAAATCTTTACATAAAATTATAAGTAGCGGTAGCATCTATGTCTTCAACAGCGCCATCGTCATAATAATTCGAAGATGGACGAGTATTTTCCGAGCTTGGAACTTCCAAACGACGTTACTTAAAAGTTTCCATCATATTTAATGAATCAACATCGGGAGTTATATTCTCTTTTTTTTTTAATTTTGAAGCTTTATGTTCCTCAATGGACTTGGTTCCAACTTCCTTGGGTTTATTAAATATGGATAGAAGTTCTTTTTGTTTTGAATACTCTTCATTTCAATATTGATGTGTCTACGTTCTACTGGATTTGGTTCTCATTGATTTATCAACGCTGTTTCTTTATTAGATACTACCTATTGCCGCCGATTTCGTCCGCGTGTACGTCTGTTATCGCGGGGTTTTATGTCTTAGCACGGAACCCTAATTCTTTTTCTAGAATAAATGCTGCCCCAATATTTTTTTTTACGGGAGATGGATATGCTCTTGGCTCTAGTCTAGGTCAGAGGTGACAAAGACAAAGTCGACGATGATGTAAGCCTAAGAAGCCTGTTCACTCTAACTTTGAAGAGATTTGGGTTTAATGCGTTCGGAAATACAAACACAGGTAGAGAGTTCCACTTTTTGCTGTGCGTATTATAAAAGACAGATTTCTTGTAACATCAGATACCTACCAGTAAAATTATCACCAGAATCAATCCAGAAGGATCAAAAGTCAACAATTAAAAAAAAAATATTTTCGTATTATTAAAACAAGTACACAGTTAGTGTAAGTAAAACATTCATACAATTATTTTGCAATAAAATCTATTATTTGGACATTACAAACAAACACTGTCTTCAATTTTATTTATTTAAATAGATTATTTAAACATTAGGTCATTGTAATTTAGTTATGGACATGAAAGACATTTACGTTTTTTATCTATCAGGCAAATCTCAATAAACATAACGTAATCAATATTTCTCCTTCTAATAGTTCTGGTTTTTGCCTTAAATCTAGCCTCTATACCATTAGGTGTCATATTTCAAGATACCCAAAAATAAATGCCGAAAGTTCAACATTTTTTGCCTAAATAAATCCTCCTACTCAATTTTAAGGATTTACTTCCCTTAGGGTGCGTTTTCATTGAAGCAGAGCGGGTCTGAGTGGAGCTGAGCTGAGCTGAGCTGCATTTACAAGTCTTTTCTACCTGCCGCACCGCACCGTCCCGCTACCTTTTGTTTCGTGCCCTCCGCTCGGCACCCTAGCCTGCTCGATTCTGTTCCGTCCGCTTCGCTCCACTTATACCGTTTCCACGGATACGAAGTGGAGATTTCGAGCACTGTGATTGGCCAATTCACGGTCCTCTCCAATCCACCCAGCTCCGTGTCAATGGAAACGCAGCCTGGCTGAGGAGCGAGGCTGTGGAACGGAAAAGCGGAGAAATATTAACAAATAGGATTGCATAAAATCTTAGCTACGGTTCAGATATGCAATCTTATTGGTAAATATTCCTCCGATACTCCGCTCCACAGCCTCGTTCCGCTTCAATAGACAGACAGCCTAAGTGGACAAGTTGGCGATATTCGCACTGCCCTCCCAAAGATTTTGTGTGTAAAATGTTTCAATATAGAGTGAGATCAGCATCACAAGAAGTTGTAACGCCTGCGGTGGCGGTATGGCGAAAGTTTTTTAATAAAATATGTACCGAACCAAGAAGTGTCGTTTATATTTTATGACGTCATCCTGGTTTTATTATTCGCAATTTGTGTACGTCGTATTTTTTGGGTTTTTGTTTTAATTTAATTTTTGTAATCTTTGGTGATCTGGAAGGGAACTGCCCCGTTGGTCTCGTGGTCGCAAGCGCGACTGATGAGCGTGGGGTCCCGGGTTCGATTCCCAGGTCGGGCAAAAAGTAGTGTTATTGGGTTTTGTCCATTAGGATTTGCTCAATAGCAGCCCGGAGTTTGGAAGTTGGTGGTGTGACATCCCCGTGTCTCGGAAAGCACGTAAAGCCGTTGGTCCCGGCTGTCATTCGTAGATCTTGACTGTCGTTACGGTTTGTCAGAAGCCAGGAAGTCTGACAACCAGTCTAACCAAGAGGTATCGTGGTGCCCAGTAACTGGGTTGTGGAGGTCAGATAGGCAGTCACTCCATGTAAAACACTGGTATTCAGCTGCATCCGGTTAGACTGGAAGCCGACCCCAACATAGTTGGGAAAAAGGATGAAGGAGGAAGATGGTTGAGCTATGGGCCTGTGCACACCACGTTTTTTAAACGCGCCGTTGACGCGCGTTTGTAGCGATAAATAGCGGTGGTAAAGTCAGACAAAACCAAACTGCAATGTGGAAAAAAAACGCGTTCCCAAAACGCGCGCCAACAGCGCGTTTAAAAAGCGTGGCGTGCACAGGCTCTAAATAGTGGTGATCCACGCGTCATGTTCTTGAACACATGTAGAAGCAACAAGAATATTGTAACTAGGATTTTGTTAAAACCTAATTGAAAAGAGAGACCGTGGAGTTTCTTGGTCATTCTTCTCCATACAACCTACGTTTCAAAACGAGTAGTTTCAACCTTCGGATTAACTGACAGACTCCTTGACAATTCAAAGGTGCCTGTAAATAGTCTACTTAAAAATAAATGGATTTGGCTTTGACTTAGCTATGTTTTGTGTCTTTATCTTGCACTAGTTGTTTATCAGTTGAGCGACAGTGACAAAAACTCTCACAACCTTCGTAAAGTCTCAAATACAGCTAAAAGGAATGCTACAAATCGTCGAAGGCCTCAATAAAATTTAAATTGAACCAATTAAAAATTCAAAAACATACGAAATATAAATATATTTTTTACAAAGAATAACAATAATTTATCAAAAATGTTTACACTATTTCAAGAACAGTGCCATTTTATCGCTCACTTACGTAGGCCCTTAAATAAAACAACATTATTTGCATAACTTGGCATTACAATACGTCTCAATTCCTTTCAATTTAAAATAACTCAACCGCACAAAGGATTCGTTGCCATCGCTCAATTTTACATTCTAACATAATCCGTGCCCATTAAATCTATATTGTAAATCAATATAATATAATATATCGTTCATTTACGACCATAATTGCTAACGCTACGTCAGTATTTCTCTTTAAAATTGTTTATTGCAACCATAATTTAATCAGGATTGAAATATAATACCAGGGAAATTTCGAATAAAGGCAGCACCCATAAAGTGTGCTTTACGACAAATTTTGTTCAATATTTGTGCCATAAATCACAGCCATGATCTGTTTTTCTGATGTTCTTCAACGGAAGTTTGATCTGTCGGGCGGGGAATATTTGTCTGGAGGCAACTTTTAGATGCCTCGCCTTGTGACATAAAAATAACTCCTAAATCGTTAAAAATAATATGTTTGTGAGTTTCGGCAATAAAAATAATGTCGCTTTGTTGGTTGTTTTGCTTTGATATCGTTTAATTGATCGTGGGCAATAAATAGTTGGGCTCTGTTGATGTTTTAGTCGATAGTTATGACGTATTAAAATTTTGGGTGACTGCGAACATCTTTTGACTGGTTTTTTGTAAACTTTCTGCCATTATGTTAAACAACTTTTGTACATGTAACTTTTGACGGCACGGTTGGCGCAGTGGCTGAGCGATCGGCTGCTGCGCTGCGTGTCGCGGGTTCGATTCCCGCACGGAACAAATATTTGAATGGCCTACAGATAGTTGTTCCGGATCTGGCTGTTTGTGTATGTGAGTTTATATGGTTGTAAACGCACCCACGACACAGGAGAAATTCCTAGTGTGGGGCAACGTTTTATTTAAATTAAAAAAAAAAAAAAATTAAAAAGAAACTTTTGTACAATAATTATCTTTAAGGGAGCGAAAGTACTCATACGTACGTACTCGTATGTACTCTTATGTACTCATAAGTACGATAAATAAAATCATCTGTTCATTAAATCGAATCCTACTACTGTTATAAACAAGAAAGTTTGGATAAATGAATGTTTGTTACTTGAACACGCCAGAACGGCTGACCGGATCTGGATGAAATTTGACACAGAGATAAATTATAAATGTACAGTGAAAATGTACGGTTCTCGTGGGATAAGATAATTATCAAACTTGACGCGGACGGATTCGCGAGCAGAAACCTAGAGAGTCCAAACCCCCATCAAAACGCATTACCGTTCCAATTCCCATTACCAAAACGGAATGCAATACAAAAAAATCCAGTTCAAAACAACAATAAAGATAAACAATCCATGATTTCCACTAACCTAGCTACGTCCAATATGCATTAAAATTCCTTATAAATAAACCGAAATAATCACATGAGGATCAAAGGCCTAAAATTAGAAACTTTCAAAGCTAAAATGCAGGATTGGATAAATGTTTTCCAAATTGTATGTAAACACACATCAGTGGCAGATTATTTGAGTGTGTGTAAAACGTTTATGGCCGGATCTTTTAAAATAACCTTCGGAAAGGACGGTTGTTGGACGGACACTGATATGGCGATGTAGCAATTTGGTAAAGATATTAGTTTACACAAACGTGTAACATTGATTTGATTTAGGATCTGTTAACAGACTTGGCTTTTTATTTTTTAGGGATTTTTTTAGGATTTCTTTTTAGGGATGGGAAATCATCAAATGACACTTCCCTCACATTAGGTGGGGCGGGAGGGACAAGCCCACCACACTATTCCCAACCACTGCAATTTCTGTAAGGCAGAATCAACAGTGTAGACCGCCAGAAGAGCGCCGAGGCAATGAAGCTCGACGAGTCCCGGAGAAAAGATACAACTGTCTTGTATCCTGCAACAAAATTAATCAGAAAAGATTAGCGGAGGAGTAGGAAAAAATATAATTTCCACTTTCCTCCAAACAAGCTGGATACAGAGCAGAACTAGGGGCGGGAGGGATTGTTAGACTTTTACTGACTAAAACTCATCCATGTTCTTTCTTGTGCCCTTTGCGGCCCGGGGGCGCGGTATCTCTATCCTTCAACACTTGGTAATAGTTCGGGCATGTTGAGAGGATGAGTGAAAGGCGACTAACAAAAGGGGTTCATATGGCAGATGTGAGCGGTAACGCCGGAAGAGGACGCCCTAGAAAGACCTACCCTGACCTTATTGGTGGGGTTCTTCAGAAAGGTCGCGTGCGCAGTACTCGTAACCGGCGTGCTTGTATGAACAGATGTATGAACGTTGACGAGGCGAAAGAAGTATGCAAGGAGTTTATGTTTATGTAATAATCTAGGTGAAAGAATTTTTATAATCGGTCAAGGATTTCCGAAGATTTTTTAAAAAACAAAACAATAATTTTTGTCATTTTATAATAGTACTGCATACAGATATTCGCGTTAAAATTGGGGTTAAATTAGCATAGTTTACAGAACAAACGTAAAACATTATGTTGTCCATAATCCTTAGTAACAAACAGACAGATAATAATGTAAAAAAATTACTTTATGATCATAATTTATCAAGCTTTTCTAGCAATTTTTTTTAAATATATTTTCACACATTCCATCACGCCTATATTCCCCGAATGGTTAGGCAGAGGTGTACCAATGTACACCCACAGTTCGCCGCTATGTTTAAGCCCCATGGGGGCGAGCCTATTGCCATTAACCGGGCACAAATCCTAACTCCGAGCTGCTACTGAGAATTTCATAGAAAAACCCAATAACACTTTTTGCTCGACCTGGGAATCGAACCCAAGACCTCTAGCGTAGCAGTGGCGCTTAGGACCACTAGGCTACCGAGGCAGTTAAATATATTTTCAATGTACATACTTTGTCACCTTTTCAGTATTATTATAGGAAATAGATGTGCACAGTACCTAAGTACTTAAAGATTAAAAACAAACTCCTGAAGAATACACATAAAAATATCCATTAATACAATATTCATACAATATGTTATAATACACCAGTTTGTTTGTGTTTTTCGAAACGCATGGGAATATTTTATGGCGCAGACAGCCGATGACGATTTTAATGAGCGCCATTGATTTATGGCTTTTTGAATGGGGCCCTTTTTTGGTAACGCAATATGGCGGAGGTAATTTTTGGAACTATTTTTGAGTCATCCTTTTGGTCGATGATATTATTATTGTAAGATTAATTTTGAGTTTAAATATTTGATATTTTGTTCATGGTGATTGTTTCGTTGGTATAGTGGTCGGACGACTTCTGACCGCAGGGTCCTGCGTTCGAGTCCCAAGTCGGGCAAAGTGTATTTAGTTTGTTCAATAAGGAGTTGGTTAGGATTGTAGCAGATGGCGTTCTGTGGTTTCTGCCTTCCTCCACGGGAATATGGCGTAACCATATAATCTATGTATGTATCAATAAGGACTTCTCAGTTGCAACCCAGAGTTTGATGATTGGTGGTAACACCCCAATGCACGTGAAACCGTAATTGGTCCTGGCTGTCATTTGTAGATCCTTGGCCGCCGTTACAAGTAGTCAACAACTTGAAAATCTGACAATCATGTTGCACTTGTGTACATTTGATATTATTTTGAAGCCTAAACGGCTGCATCGATTTCGACGGGGCTTTCACTGGCTAATGATGTTATAAGGAGTTACCCAATTTTAATGTTATAAAAAGAATTAGGGTTCCACGCATAAAATCACCACCTTTAACAGGCATTTACTGGCCTGTGGACGGTGAGCAATGGGTAGCTCACCGTCCTTACGTTGCATAACGACAGGCCGTGTCGACGGCGCGTTCGTGTTCCACGCGCGCCTCAAAGAGATGTCAGCAAAAGGAAGGGGCCACTGAGGGCCGATGCCTGCCGGGGCTGCGGGTTGTTCGCAAGAGATACCGCGCCCCCGGAACGCAAAGGGCACAAGAAGGAACATGGGTGGGTTTTAGTCAGTAAAAGTCTGACACTCCCTCTCGCCCCGCCCAGGGCAGGGCGGGAGAAGTTATTTGATGATTTCCCACCCACCAAAAAAAAAAAAAAAAAAAGCAGGCATTGACGCAGACAGGTAGAAGCTAGTCAATAAATATTAACGTTTCGTTCCCCAAAATAATTATGTATTAAGAATTGAGAAGTCCTCGACAGCCTCACAAACAAACAATAAATATGTATAAGCAAAGATGTTTACAATAAATCTTACTTTTACATCAATTTGAATCCCAAATGAGGGTAGTAAGAACTCTGAGATACTTTATAAACATTCGTTAACAAACTTTTCAGTTAATTATCACTTAATTGAACTAATTAAAAATGCTATGTGTAATGTGGTTAGGACGTGTGGTGTTATTGCGGTAGCTAACGACCAATTTATTTTCTTTATACGTTCCCATCTTTATTTTGGAAGGGAATTTTAGTAGGAGAAGTGATCTTGGAAGAGGAAGAAGCAGTTAGGTATATATTGTTTAAAGAAACACGACATTCAAAGTCAAAGTCAAATAATTAATTTCAATATGAACAAAAAAACACGAAATTAACAATTTTTAGTAACCCCCGACAGAAGAATAGAAATCCCTACCGCAGCTAACAAAAGGGCTGATAACTTTGGAACCGCTGAACCGATTTCCATCAAACATAGCTAAGAACACTCCCGACTAATTCAACTTTCAAACAAAAAATAAAACAAAATCAAAATCGGTTCATCCTTTTAGGAGCTTTAATGCCACACATACAGACACGTCAAACTTATAACACCCCGTCGTTTTTGCGTCGAAATACCACAGGAACCGTACATTTTTCCGCGATTAAAAGTAGCGTAAGTGCTATTTCAGCTTATAAGCTTTATCTGTGCCAAACATCCAGATCCGCTCAGCCATTCTGACGTGACTGAGTAACAAACAAACATACATCCATCTAAACTATTGAGCATTTATTTACACGTCAAACTTATAACACTTCGTCGTTTTTGCGTCGGGGGTTAATTAAAAGATACTTTTTAAAGTAATTTAAACGAAAGAAAAAATAATATTGACTAGTTGCTCATTTTCATTGTCGGTGTTCCAGGCTACTGAAAAAATCCTAGAAGAAAAATCTAGTAACACTTTGCCCTATCTAGAAATCGAACCCAGGACCGACCAAGATATAATACTTGTTACTTACGAATAGCCCAAGATTAATGTCAAGGTTAAGTAAGCAAGTTGGAAACTAAAATAATTATTATAATCTTGATAAGCTTGGATTTAACGTTTGAGATTTAATACAATTGATTAGCTTTGTGACAAGTAGAGTACCTTCAGCAGGGGTGGCCGACTTGAATAGACCCAAGATCAGCTGTTTACTGACTGGACTCTGTCCGATCTATCAATTACATAACCAGTACTTCTTTAGATACTTAATATTGTATCGTATTCTACATAATTAACGTACTTATAGGTTTTTCTATGAAATTCTCAGTAGCAGCTCGGAGTTAGGATTTGTGCCCGGTTAATGGCAATAGGCTCGCCCCCTATTACATGGGACCTAAAAACATACCGGCGAACTGTGGGTGTACATTGGTACACCTCTGCCTAACCCTCTAGGGAATACAGGCCCGATGGTATGTTATATCTTATGATTTCACCCGATTATCACTCAAACTATTTATTACACATAAATTATCTTTTCTCTAAACTATTTCTGAGTAAATTTAAATGAACTGTTAATAAATTATTAGGTACTGATTTCTGTCTGCAATTTCGTCCACTTGTAAGTCAGGTATGCCTCATAATACTAGTCATCGACACTCGGCAATACCTGTATCTGTCAGAGAAAGAATTTTTAACCCCCGACGCAAAAACGACGGGGTGTTATAAGTTTGATGTGTCTGTGTGTGTGTGTGTCTGTGGCATCGTAGCTTCCGAACGCATGAACCGATTTTGATTTAGTTTATTTTGTTTGAAAGGTGAATTAGTCGGGAGTGTTCTTAGCTATGTTTGATGGAAATTGGTTCAGCGGTTTCAAAGTTATCAGCTCTTTTGTTAGCTGTGAAAGGGATTTTTATTTTTCTGTCGGCGGTTATATACAATTTTTAATTTTGTGTTTTGATAATCGTTCCAGTAGTTCCAAAGACTACTTTGTGCGCGTCAAAGTTAAAATATTATCCTACGGGAACCGTACATTCTTCCGGCATAAACATTTGCCTATTTGCTATTCCAAACTATAACCTATGTATGTGCTAAATTTCATCCAAATCTGTTCAGCCGTTTAAGCGTGAAAGAGTAACAAACATGTATCCATTCATCCTCCCATACTTTCACATTTATAATATCACTAGGACGTTCTCATGTCGACTATAGTCTTCTATCTTCTATATATATAAAAATGAATTGCTGTTCGTTAGTCTCGCTAAAACTCGAGAACGGCTGAACCGATTTGCCGAATTTTGGTTTTGAAACACTCATAGAAGTCCACGGAAGGTTTATACGTATCTAACATAACGGGAACGGCAACGGGAGCGGAGCAGTAACCAAAGGCGTAAGTGCACGCGGGTGACACCACGGGGTATGTAGCTAGTATTGAAATAAACACATTGCAAGTTAGCGAGGCACCAGTACAATACATTTTTGTATGAAAAATTAAAATATGCACACTTTTATAATTACAGGAGAATTGGGTTTAATTCTGACAAAAAAATCCGCTGTCTGTCCAACTGTCTGTCCGTCTGTCACAGGGATGTATGTTTTGAAATGAATTTAAAATAACCGAGGCAGCTAAGAGATGACCAGTACCAACTGATGGCACCCGTTCACGAACATTACTCTTTTCAAAATAACACCCTTCTACGCCATTATCTATACTAATATGATAAAGCTGAAGAGTTTGTTGGTTGTTTGTTGGTTTATGTGGTTTTACGCGCTAATCTAAGGAACTACTTTTGTGTTTGAATTAAAAAAATATTTTTGTGTTAAATATTTAATTTATCAAGAAAGGCTATATCATATCACTCTACTACCAATAGGTGTGGAGCAGTAACCAAAGCTGTAACTTAATGCAGGTGATAGAACTACGCGGACGATGTTGCGAGCAAAAGCTAGTTCTATATAAACATCAAAGAGAAAACCCACAGAACTGATTGTTGCTATTGAACTAACAATGGTGACAACAAAGAACTAGAAGTGCCAATAAAAGCAACACGATACTCCCAAGTCCATTGTGCATTGTCGCTCTAAAAATCACTTATTATTGAACGGAGCAGTAAAACAATTTAGTACGGGAAGTCTGTTCGTACTAGAGTAGTTTCTTTCACGTTTTATAGTGGATCTTTTCATTAAACCTCACTCTAATGAGTCAGTGTTAATTGAAGTTTCCTGCTGGATGTTTATAAAAGCGGACCCTTTAATTTGGGTTTAAGTTACGTTTTTCTTTCGGTTTAATGTTTTTATGACCTGAATCGAGCTTGTTCGTAGTGTTTTGTAATTTGAGTGTTGGGTACCGTATTTAGCATGTTTTAGATCTGGGACTTGCTAATTTGTTTCTTTTATTTGAATTTGTAGTTCTGGAATATCGTTTTTGAATTGTCGAATGGCCAGTGTCAAATTTGTGTCGATTTTTATTTTTAACCTCGTAAAAACCACGGGATATTATAAGTTTGATGTGTCAGTGTGTTTTTTCTGTTTCAAAGGTGAATTAGTCGGGAGCGTTCTTAGCTATGTTTGATCGAAATCGGTTCAGCAGTTTCAAAGTTCTTTTGTTAGCTGCAGTATTTTTATTCTTCCGTCGAGGGTAACTTAAATTTTTTAATTTTAAGGAAGGTTTTTATTTGGAATTTATCTTTTATTTGTATGTATGTGCACTTATTTCTTCGGAATAATGAGGCGATTTACGTAATTATATTTTGCTTGATAGTGTATACTATTCAGGTGATGTAGAACTACAGAGATAGATAATGAAAATCCGTTCGTTAGTTAGGTACCGTTTCCTAATGGATGATAAGGAGTATGTGCTAAAATCGGAAAAAATAATGATTTAACAAAAATGACAACTGCCTCGTTGGCCTAGTGGTTTAAAGCGCGACTGCTACGCTAGGGGTCTTGGGTTCGATTCCCAGGTCGAGCAAAAAGTGTTATTGGGTTTTTCTATGAAATTCTCAGTAGCAGCTCGGAGTTAGGATTTGTGTCCGTTTAATGGCAATAGGCTCGCCCTTATTACATGGGACCTAAACATACTGGCGAACTGTGGGTGTACATTGTTACACCGCTGCCTAAGTGCCTCTGACTAGTTTCAAAAGTCGGCGGCTTTAATTCTGTTTGTTGATTTGTATTACCATCGACTTCCGAAAATAAAGTTATTAGTTATATGTATTCTTTTGTTATAAAAATTATATATTATGCATATTTTTCTAGATTTTTTTTGTATAAAAATCAAATTGGCGGACATTAATAAATTGTTTATGTGATAACTTTATCTTCGTAAAAGTTTCCTTTTACCCTTTAGTGTTCCTAAAGTATCTAAGTACAATATTCTGCTCCATTAATTTGGTTTATAGTTCAAGTTTCATGTTGTTCGATTCTATGCTTTACTACCGTGCATTTAAGAGTGCTTGTTTGTGTTGCTTGGGTAATTGGGAACAAAAGTTTTATGAACTGTGATTTTTTTTTTAAATTAGAATTCATTATAAATCAATCGTTTTTTATTGGCTTCTGAACTGTTTTGTTGAAGGAAAGATGTGTTAAGATTGCCGCGAAATTCAAAATGTCTTACTGTTTTGTGATTTGAAGCTCAGAAGCAGGTTGTGTCTGGTAATCAAAATATTAGACGAGATGTGTCACGGGTTCGATTCCCGCACGGAGCAAATATTTTTATGGCCTGCAAATAGTTGTTCTGGGTCTGGCTGTTTGTGTATGTGAGTTTATATGTTTGTAAATACACCCACGATACAGGTGAAATTCCTAGTGTGGGACAAGGGTTATACAGCGTGTAACGGAAAGGGTATAATACATATCAAAGGCACGGATTCTATAAGTGTTAATAAATCACATAGTAACATTTTTAATATCTATATTCACAAAATTATAAAATTAAGAAACATTTAAGTAAAAAATCAAATGTTTCCAATTGAATTCTACACATCACTACACCAAGTCAGCTGATCAGTGTCAATAAACTTCACACAAAGAAATAACTCCGTTAAAGATTTGTATCTCTTTACACGTTTGGTATGATTTAAACTTAATAAACTTCCGAAATAAAAAGAATATTATGCATTTTCAAAGTTATTGCTTTTGAGCTGAAATGTTGTATAGAGATTCAGACCTCGTTTGTATGGCTATACCCCTTCTGTAACACGCAGTATATAAATTAAAAATTTTATGTAACCCCTGACAGAATAATAAAAATCTCTAACTCAGCTAAAAAAAATCTGATAACTTTCAAATCGTTGAACCGATTTCCATCAAACATAGTTACGAACACTCCCGGCTAATTCACCTTTTAAACAAAAAAAACAATATCAAAATCGGTTCATGCGTTCGGGAGCTACGATGCCACAGACAGACACACACACATACAGACACGTCAAATTTATAACACCTCGTCAATTTTGCACATTGGTTTTTTCATTTTTGTAGGTGTACATTGTTACACATCTGCCTAACCCTTCAGGGATTACAGGCGTGATGGTATGTGGTGTGTGGTGCTGAGGATTAAAAAAATCAGTAACGACAATATATCAACTGAACTATGTTCATGAAAATCGTCAATATTAATTATGCTGCAAATTGAGTTGTTCGGTAAAAAAAAACATATTTTTTCAGGTTATTTGTGAGTTGCTCTAGTTGCTTTAAATTTTATCCAAATTAACAGCAAAAACGTTCCAATCCAATTAGCAAGCACATTATAGTACCTATTTGATTGTTTAATTATATTTTGTAAATTCAGTTTTCCAATCATTATTTGAAAGTAAATGAGTCAATTAACCCTAATTGGTTTCATAGAAATATCTACTTTAACATAATTAGGTAGGATCCATTTTGTAAGTACACTTTTAAAATAATCTGGTAGATTGCTTTCGTTATCTTGTTATCTTTTCAACAAGATACTTATCTATTTGTGAACCAGTCTTGTGTACCAAAACTAGGTCTTACTCTAGCTTAGGGTTCCTATTTTCTGCTGGATTGCCTTCATTTGTAGCATCACTTGTTTGAGATACCAATTTAGCGTTGATGAGGTTAATTACCTACTCAGTACCATCATATCATCACGCCTGTATTCCCCGAAAGGTTAGGCAGAGTGTAACCAATGTACAGCCACAGTTCGCCGGCATGTTTAGGTCCCATGTAATAGGGGGCGAGCCTTTTGCCATTAACCGGACACAAATCCTAACTCCGAGCTGCTACTGAGAATTTCATAGAAAAACCCAATAGCACTTTTTGTTTGACCTGGGAAACGAGCCCAAGACCTCTAGCGTAGCAGTCGCGATTAGGACCACTAGGCCAACGAGGCAGTACCTACTCAGTTTGGGAATAATTTAACTAAAGTTTAAAATATTAAATGTTTACTGTTCAAGTCCCAGGTATAATTATTTTGATTATCAAGTTCGTTGGTAGGATTTATTTATTATTTGACGTGTCTGTGTATGTGGGTCTGTGGCATCGTAGCTTCCGAACGCATGAACCGATTTTGTTTTGTTTAAAAGGTGAATTAGTTGGGATTGTTCTTAGCTGTGTTTGAGGGAAATCGGTTCAGCGGTTTCAAAGTTATCAGCTGTTTTGTTAGCTGCGGTAGGGATGTGTCTTCTTCTGTCGGGGGTATCCTAAAATTTTTAATTTTGTGTTTTTCTAAATAATGTACTAATTTCCAATTATTTGCAGTTTCACCATAAAACCAGAAACATATACAAAACACCACAGCACACCTGATTTTCCTGAAAAAAAACTCGTTATTTCTTCGAAAAATACTTTGATAAAAATATTGCGTCTATTGTTATGCAAAGTACATAGATGAGAGGCAATATAGGATAGAGCCAAGCGTTAGTATCGAGCCATCGGAATAAAAATACAAGTATATCATAGAGGTTTTTACTGCCATTAGTTTATTTTATGCGCTATTCTGGATATCAAAGGGTTGAATATTATATGTATATATGAAGTAACGTTCCTTCACAGTTGGAAGAGATAAAAGGAAATAGGTCAAATGTTAAGGCTGAATGTACTACATCATTATACTTAGTTCAAAGAGAGATAGAAAGACCTAAGATATATTTCTAAGATGCGATTTGAATGTCTGCGAACACGGGAGCACAATAACATTAAGTGGAGTACAGTCTGATGAACTGTAATATGTATATTTGTATGTATGTGTGTAATATTATGCCAATATTAATTCATAGTTAACTGCCTCGTTGGCCTAGTAGACCTAAGTGCGACTGCTACGCTAGAGGTCTTGGGTTGGATTCCAACGTCGAGCAAAGTGTTATTGGGTTTTCTATGATATTCTCAGTAGCAGCTCAAAGGATTTGTGCCCGGTTAATGGCAATCGCCCCATGTTACATGGGACTTAAAAATACATAGCGGTGAACTGTGGGTGTACATTGGTTACACCTCTGACTAACCCTTCGGGGAACACAGGCGTGATGGTATGTTATGTGTTTTGTAATTTATAGTTTCTAATATCTAATACTACAAATATTATAAATGCGAAAGTTTGTGTAGTTCGACGGATGTTTGTTACTTAATCACGCGAGAACGGCTGAACTTATCCCGATGAAATTTAACACAGAGATAGATTATAGTTTGGAATAGCTCATAGGTAACTTTTAATGTACAGTTCCCGTTGGATAATTTTATTATATTAACGACGTGGACGAAGTCGCGGGCAGAAAATAGTACTTAATCATAAAAAGGCGAAAGTAACTCCGTCTGTCTGTTATGCTTTCATTACTAAACCACTGAATCGATCTGGATAAAACTTGGTACGGGGTAAGTTTACAACCCCAAAAAAGGAAATTTTTACCCGGGCAAAGCTGGGGGGTTCGCTAGTTACTGAATACATTTTTGAATCGCATCATTAAAAAACTAGACATACATACATAAACTCACGCCTTTTTCCCATGGGGGTAGGCAGAAACCACAGAACGCCACTTGCTACGATCCTTACATACTTCCTTCGCCTCGTCCACGTTCATGCATCTGTTCATACAAGCACGCCGGTTACAAGTACTGCGCACCCGACCTTTCTGAAGAATCTCACCAATTAGGTCATGGTAGGTCTTTCTAGGGCAGCAAAAACTAGAGTAGCAAAATATATTTGTTTCAACACTAAAACATAGGCTTTCACATCAATGAAAAAGCCGTTCACATAGGTTTGTGACAAGCAAATAAAAAATCCAAATAAAAATGTTTCAATGCACACAACCCTCGAACACACATACATTTAAACCAGCTTTTAGTACATTTTAAACTCAGAAAACGAATTTTTCATCATTCATCAATCAATCTGCCTGGCTTTTTCCCAACTATGTTGGGGTCGGCTTCCAGTGTAACCGAATGCAGCGTAATACCAGTGTTTTACATGGATGATGCCTATCTGATCTCCACAACCCATTTACTGGGCAACACCTTTATACCTCTTGGTAAGACTAGTAATTAGACTTCAAGGCTTCTGAATATTCGTAACAACTGTTAAAGGTCTACGAATGACAGCCGGGACCATCGGCATTATGTGCTTTCTGAGACACAGGGGTGTAACCCCACCAATTACCAAACTCCGGGCTGTTACTGAGAAATTCTAATTTTTTATTTGCCCTAAACTAGGAATTTCTCCTGTATCGTGGGTACGTTTACAAACATATAAACTCACATATACACACACACAGATACAGATCTGGAACAAATATCAGTAGGTTATACTGATATTTGTTCCGTGTGGGAATCGAACCTGCGACACGCAGCGCAGCAGCCAATCGCTCAGCCACTGCAACTACAGCGTCGACAAAAATAATTAATTAAAAATTTTTCCCCGACTTTATGATCTAACCCAGGACCCAGGACAGTGGCGTTTGCGACTACTAGGCCAACGAGGCAGTTCATTTTTCATCATGCATCACATACAGAAAACCCACAGTCACATCTAAAACGTGATCAATCAATCTAGTTTGGCGTTTGGCGAACACCCGATAGCTGTCAAATGTGGGCGAGCTGAAACAGTTATAGCAAATGGCAACGATGCGGGCGTAATTACGGGATCGAATGGTCGATACAATTGTTCTAACAAAACAGGTGATTTTGCAATAGGTGTGTGTGAATTCGTTAGTAATAATACAGCGCATTATTGTCTCACTGCAGGGCAAAAGTCTCTTCGTCTCACCACAAGCATTGTTCTCCATGCTTGCTTAAGGCGGATTGGCGATTTCAGACTTAGATCACACGTCAAAGTTAATATAACCCCCGACCGAAGAACCAAAAGCCCTACCGCAGCTAACAAAAGAGCTGATAACTTTGAAACCGCTGAACCGATTTCCATCAAACATAGAACACTGCCGACTAATTCACCTTTCAAACAAAATAAAACTAAATCAAAATCGGTTCATCCTTTTGGGAGCTTTAATGCTACACATACAGACACGTCAAACTTATAACACCCCGTCGTTTTTGCGTCGAAATACTGTGGTATTTGGTGGTGGTTTATTGTGGTGGTGGTGGTACTTTTAATCGCGAAAAAATGTACGGTTCCTGTGGGAACCGTACATTTTTTCGCGATTAAAAGTAGCGTAAGTGCTATTTCTACTTATAATCTTTATCTGTGCCAAACATCCAGATCCGCTCAGCCGTTCTGACGTGACTGAGTAACAAACAAACATACATCCATCTAAACTTTAGCATTTATAATTTTTTTTGTAAGATTATGAGTCCAGGTTTCCTCACGATATTTTCCTTCACCGATGTTAGTCATGTCCAAGATAAACTTACTTATACAGTTATATGAATTGAAAAAGTCACATTGTTACAAATACTAACATCTACATAATACATCTACTTACAAAGGAAACTAATATTTAAGTTACTAGCTATAGCGCGCGACATCGTCCGCATGGCTTATTTACCCGCGTCATATTACGTCTTTTGTTACTGCTCCATTCTCGAATGTCGTAGCGTGATGTTATGTAGCCTATGTTACTTTCTGATAATTTTGCTTACTATTGGTGGAAAAACTGGTTAAAATCGGTCCAGTAGTTTCGGATCTTATTCGGTACAAACTAACAAACAAAAAATGTTTCCTCTTACATAGTATAGATAATATAATCTTACAACTACATTAACTACAAACAAACAAACAAATTCGATCTGATAAAATCTTCTGCCATCACTAAAACAATTTAGCAAACTGCAAAGCCAACTAAAACTTACCCTGAAACTTATTCAAGCTCAGATATCGTAAGTTCACCCTAATGAATGAGCACACGAGTTACTGTGCAATTACTGCCTCGTGTTTGCATAAAATCTATCCGGTTACAACTGATGCATTAGGGAGCGAACACAGAAATACTGTAGCTGGAAAACACGTTAGGAAATGCTGTGTAAGATTTTCGAGTTACATAATAATATGGTTGGAAATTCATTTTAGATTCACAAAATTGATACAGATTTTATGTTTGATATAAGAACGGGATGGATGGAGGAAATTACTTGAATTTAATATGTGTATAAGGAATAAGAATGCTTTTCTTATTATTGACCTTTTTTTTTTAGGGGGGTAAAAAAAAATATTGACCTCTGCTGAGCAGTAGTGTGTCAAAATACTGCTGCGTGTTCTCACTATTTTTTTTCCATATTTAAATCAGAAGAGAATTAGTCCAAATCTCTTTGATCTTACTCGGTGATGACGCCCGTCTTTATGAACCCACTCATCATCATCACATCAGCCTATAGCCGTCCACTAATCGTAGGCCTCCCCCAAAGAGCGCCAACAAGCGAACCACCCACCCACAGCGTAGGTACCGACTATAGCCCGTGCGCTTCTGTGTAAGTATGAGCCATCCTAGTTTGATGAATGAGTGACCTTTCGCCTTTCTACTAAGCGTTTGCCCACGACTTTAAATTTTGTTACAGACCCCTTATATTTTCACTCAGGGATCAATTAGCCTCCTATTAGCAAAAGAATTTGTAGAATCGGACCAGTAGTTTTGAACGCATTATCAGACAAAAAACAAACAAACTCTTCAGCTTTAAAATAATATTGAAGATCTGCAGTTAAGTTAAACCACCTGCACTATTCCAGACCCAAACGAGGACAATGATAGAGCTGTACAGGTTGCTCAATACTGGTCGGACAAAATGTAATACGAGTCAATCGAAACAAATAAAAGAAGTGAAGTAAAAAAACACAAAATTAAAAATTGTAAGTAACCCTCGATAGAAGAGTAAAAATTCCTACCGCAGCTAACAAAATAGCTGATAACTTTGAAACCGCTGAACCGATTTCAATCAAACGTAGTTAAGAACACTCCCGACTAATTCACCTTTCATAAAAAAGACTAAATCAAAATCGGTTCATGCGTTCGGGAGCTACGATGCCACAGACAGACACACAAACACACACACAGACACGTCAAACTTATAGCACACCATGGTCTTTGCGTCGGGGGTTAAAAATGAAAAATATAAATTAGGTATCTACTAGAACAAATCAAGTGAGAAAATGATTTTGGGGCTTCTAGGAACTTGTCAATTCTTTGTCCATAGCTATCAGCATCGGAGCTCAGTCGATGTGGGAGATTGCGTCAACATGTTATTGCATGTTGCCGCATTGTAGACTGAACACGTCTAATTTTATGGTTTTCCGTAACATGTTAAACGGCAACATGCAAATTGACTTCATTAGGCGGATAGTGTTTCAGAAATTCTTGCGTTTCAACTTTAGGGTGTATTTTAGAAGTTTTTATATGAAACATACACACATACATATCATCACGCCTGTATTTCCCGAAGGGTTAGGCAGAGGTGTACCAATGTACACCCACAGTTCGCCGGTATGTTTTAGGTCCCATGTAATAGGGAGCGAGCCTGCCATTAACCGGACACAAATGCTAACTCCGAGCTGCTACTGAGAAATTCCTAATGGGAAAAGCCAACAACACTATTCAATACACACACTATATTCAGTGTACCTATATTCTGTTAAATAAAGCATTCATTGAAAATTCCGTCAAAGCGTGCAAAACAAAATATATTTTCCCACAAAATTTTCAACTCTATCAAAGATGCGTTTAAATTGATTATTAATTAAACAAAAACTGCTCGTGTCAGGTACTCTGTTAGTGAACCCATTATGTGCCTGCAATAAAACCAATTTTATCGTCTTCCGTATCGCGTTTAACCCAACGTTAAACTTACATCCTAATCTCCTAAACTGAACCTTATCCAAGCTCTCAATTCAGAGCAAATTGCTAATAAATAACAAACACAATCAATGTAACAGAAAAAGCATAATATAACACGCATTTCTATTTACACACACAAGCCAGCGTAATGTGAAGATCCGATAAAGAGAAAACGTACCTAACGTTCCGATAAGCCTTTGTTACAACCTACCCTAGGTTTTAATAGTGTTGCGATGTGTGGAATACTCGAGTAGATTAGAGGAAATTGGGTAATATTGAATTATGTTAAGTGAATGATCTGTTTTAGTAAAATTCTGTTAGCCATTGTGTGGGTAGTAAGGAGAAAAACAATTTTATTGTTGGTAATAAAATCTGGTTAAACAAAGGCAATTAATTAATGAAAGTCGGCATTTGTTTTACGCTAAAATCTTATCGTTTATTGATATACGTAGCATCTGTCCGTGGCTTCGCCCGCGTGGAAGAAGACTGTAGCATAAAACATAGCCCATGACACACTCAGTAGTAAAGTATATTGATCGTGACTCGTGGCGACTACTATAGCTTACTGTTATAATCAGACCAGCCCTTCCAGAGATTACGCGCCTGTGGACGGTGAGCAATGGGCAGCTCACCGTCCTTACGTTTCATAACGACAGGCCGTATCGACGGCGCGTTCGTGTTCCACGCGCGCCTCAAAGAGATGTCAGCAAATGGAAGGGGCCACTGAGGGCCGATGCCTGCCGGGGCTGCGGGTTGTTCGTAAGAGATACCGCGCCCCCGGAACGCAAAGGGCACCACAAGGAAGTCTGACACTCCCTCCCGCCTCGCCCAGGGCGGGAGAAGTTATTTGATGATTTCCCATCTCCCAAAAAAAAAGCCGTTCCAGAGATTATCTCATACAAACAAATGAACTTGGTCTCGTTGTAATGTTTATATATTATATTGAATAGTCAAAAATTTACTTGTTTTTATAAATCATACTAGCTTTTTCTCGCGATTTCGTCCACATAAATGTTGCTTATCAAAGACGCCGACGAAGTCGTGAATAAAATAGCCTATGTCTATTTTTGAGGTTTACACTTATCCCGTATCAAATTTAATCAAAATCGGTTCACTGGTTTAGTCGAGAAAGCGCAACAAACAGACAGACTAACAGACAAACACTGTTACTTTTGAAACAATATTAACATATGGAGTAGTCCATATCAATCTTCAGTATATTTACGTTTTAAAATAGCAAAAAAAAAAAACATCAAAGACTTTCAAAGTACCCCACGAAAATATCTCGAAATACTTTTAAAAGCGGTCCCCTCACTAGAGCTCCCATAAACGAGGACGTAAAGTAAATTGCGCACATCCTTATCTAAAACGTTGGGCCCTTCACCGCTTTTCGGTAAGTTATGAATTTTCAATACGACCCAAATGATACGGCAATCAGATAGCTCCAGTATTAACATTTATCTAAGATATTATAGAATCGGGTCGGAAGTGTGTTTGTACGTTCAACGTTTAAGTTTTTGGGTACGTGATTGAAATTCGCTATTTTGAAATGGCGGAGCTAGACATTATCTGTGTCATGGGTGGGTTTTTTTTTTTTTTTTTTTGGTAGGTGGGAAATCATCAAATAACTTCTCCCGCCCAGGGCGGGACGGGAGGGAGTGTCAGACTTTTACTGACTAAAACCCACCCATGTTCCTTCTTGTGCCCTTTGCGTTCCGGGGGCGCGGTATCTCTTGCGAACAACCCGCAGTACGAACAACCCGCAGAATTCAATCAATCAGAATTCAATCCAGTTGAATTCTTTGATCATTTTAATTCTAGTGGCTTTTTTTTTGGATGGGAAATCATCAAATGTCTTCCCCAACCCTGGGCGAGGCGGGAGGAAGTGTCAGACTTTTACTGACTAAAACTCATTTATGTTCCTTTGCATTCCGGGAACCCTGTATCTCTTTCGATCAACCCGCAGCCCCGGCAGGCATCGGCCCTGACTGGACCCTCCAATTGCTGACATCTCTTTAAGCCGCGTGTGGAACACGAACGCCCCGTCGACACGGCCTATCGTTATTCAACGTACAGACGATGACGTACCCATTGCTCATCTTCCACAGGCCCACAAATACCAGTGGCTAAGCCATTAGCCTTGCGTGTCTGGGGTTAGATTCCTGTATGGAACAAAATGGTGCATAATGAAATGTAGGTATTTTAGTAGTTTTTTTTATTTATTTGTTTTGGAAGAAATGAGATCCTCATAAACGCCAGGCTCCGCCTCCAGACTGCACGACACATAGGGATGATAGCTCATTTTAAGCTTATTTCATCTTAATTCACCGACGGAGAATTACAGAATAGCACTACACATTCTACCTTTAATTATTAGTTTTTTTAACCCCCGACGCAAATCAATGGGGTGTTATAAGTTTGACGTGTCTGTGTGTCTGTCTGTGGCATCGTAGTTCCCGAACGCATAAACCGATTTTGTTTTTTGTGTTTGAAAGGTGAATTAGTTGGGAGTGTTCTTAGCTATGTTTGATCAAAATCGGTTCAGCGGTTTTAAAGTTATCAGCTCTTTTGTTAGCTACGGGAAGGATTTTTATTCTTTTGTCGGGGGTTACTTACAATTTTTATTTTTTTGTTTTCAATTATTCTGCTTTCCAGTCCCTAACTGTTCTAAAATACTTTAAAATGAAGTAAAAGTGTTTCTTCCTTGATTTAGACTTTCATGGCAGTCACATGTACTACCGGAAACAAATTATAATAAAAACAAACTGGCTTTAGTCTTGTTATCTGGGTAAAATTTGCTTTATTCAACCTAGTCGTAGAATCTGTTTTTAGCTTCTCTACTCATAAACTACTGATCAACCAAATTTCAGCTTTATACGGCCAATAGTTTTTGAGATTTGGTAAAAATTCCGTCAGTGACTGATTAACCTTAAGCTTTTATATAAATATAAATAAATTCTCAAACTCACTTAACTTAAGTTCATTAATTGGCGATAAATAAATATTGACTTCAACAAAGCTTTCGCATTCCAAGCATTAAAACAGCCGCAATCGTTCGTTTTAAATTAGTATTTATATTTGTGGCCATAAAACTTAAAATTACAAATCGTAAATTATAGTAATATAAAACATGTTGAGTTCATAACTCCGAGAAATTCTTAGCCCACGTAAACATGTGGAATATTTAGTAGTCAAAATAAACGAGGTATCAAGTTTCAATTAGAGATTTTGCTGATAACGATTTTATCTTGTCCAATTTTGTTTGATACTTCGTTATTACGTATCTTATTGGATTAGCTATACCCCCGGTTTTGACAACGTTTCTTTACATCTTTGGTCACTGCTCCGCTCCCGTGTGTCCTAGCTTGATGTTATATAGCCTGTTGTTTTCCTTGATATATGCGATATTTAACGCGAAAAGTTTTTTTTTCAAATAGGACCATAAGCAACTGAAATTAGAGCGATGGAAAATACAAACTGACTCGTTAGCCGAGTGGTCCTAAGCGCGACTGCTACGCTAGAGGTCTTGGGTTCGATTCCCAGGTCGAGCAAAAAGTGTAATTGGGTTTTTCTATGAAATTCTCAGTAGCAGCTCGGAGTTAGGATTTGTGCCCGGTTAATTACAATAGGCTCACCCCTATTACATGGGACCTTAACATACCGGTGAACTGTGGGTGTACATTGGTACACCTCTGTTTAACCCTTCGGGGAATACATGCGTGCTGGTATGTTGTATGTATGAAACATACAAAGTCTTCAGTTTAATAGTATAAGTAGATGTGTAGGTACTGCATGGCAATAATAAGAAAAAAGATATATCATTTTGGCTAAGTGTTTTCATTCACTACAACTTTTTAGTGAGTCTACCTCATGAACTTCGAAAATTTGTATGGTTGCCAATTCTGATATATAAATCATGTGTTTTGTACCTTTGAACAAAGCTGGTATTAAATAAAAGAAAAGAATACCACCCTAATTATTATCCTATCACAGGACAAAGGTCATATCAAAAAGCACGAGCATTGATAACCAAGCATAAACAAGGCAGATTTCTAATAAAAATAATTTAATAATTTTTATTTATTTCCAGATAGATTGTACAGTTCCACTTACAGACTATTAATATAATATATTAAATTGTATAAAACTTAAGTTTGTAAGTAGTATAATAAGCTCTGGTACCCAAGGTAAGATTTAACTTGTGCTATGTGTACCAGGCTCACTCATGATTTGCACCGAGTTACATGAAATGTTAGATGGATGGATTTCTGCAGGTTATTTTCCTATACCGATGTCAGTGATGTCCAAGATAAACTTAGAAAATTCATATTTAATATAAAAAATCATATTGATGCGTATGGACCCACAGCCTCGTGCATGATGAGGCGGGTGTCTTGGGCACAAGGCCATTGAGACATTATCTACAACATAAGTATAATGAGATGAAATTCGTTAGGATTATGCTGATTTTCATTACCTAATTAAAATTATTGAGTTTTTAATAAAACTAATTATATTCAAATGAAGTTTGAAAAACATGAGAGATCTATTAAAAATGGTTGTACCTAATTATTCGTTTTAAAAACCAGTTGTTCATAATAAAACTTTCGTAATTTTAAAGATAAGCTCCCAAATTGAGGAGTCATCGGTTTGTCCATGTAAAATAGGCATTAAAAATTATCTGGTTCGATAATCTTTGCCGTAAAATGGTATCGATGTTAGAACATCACTATTATAGATAGTAATCGAAATTCGCTTTAGAAGCTATATTATTTACATTTAAATTGGAGTTTTGGGATGTTTGCTGCTGCTGTGAAACTTTATTCTTATTAATTTAAATCAACTTCCAAAATTATAAACAGTTGTTGTGATTTTGAAGCGATATTTTTTTTAATGTGCTTAAGATATTTTACGATAATAACTCCCGGGTTTTGCATAACATGCCATCACGCCTGTATTCCCCGAAGGGTTAGGCAGAGGTGTACCTATGTACACCCACAGTTCGCCGGTATGTTTAGGTCCCTTGTAATAGGTGGCGAGCCGATTGTCATTAGCCAGGCACAAATCCTAACTCCGAGCTGCTACTGAGAATTTCATAGAAAAACCCAATAACACTTTTTGCTCGACCTGGGAATCGAACCCAAGACCTCTAGCGTAGCAGTCACGCTTAGGACCACTAGGCTAACGAGGCAGTTTTCCCGGGTTAGTCCCGGGTTTTAGAACGAATGATTTATGTAACTTGTGGTTAAGCACCGAAAAATTGATATGACTAATTGTAGGCTAATGTGGCTGAAAAAAATGCTAATCTATATTGGTATTATAAAAAGGAAATATTTTTTTGTTCGTTTGTAATGAATAGGCTCCCAACCACTGGACCGATTTTAACCATTTTTCACCAGTGGATAGCTACATAATTCCTTAGTAACATAGGCTATATAACATCATGCTACAACCCACGGGAGCGGAGCAGTAATCAAAGCGGGTTTCATGGTTGGCGCAGTGGCTGGGCGATCGGCTGCGGCGCTGCGTGTCGCGGGTTCGATTCCCGCACGGAACAAACATTTGTATGACCTACAGATAGTTGTTTCGAGTCTGGCTGTTAGTGTCTGTGAGTTTATATGTTTGTAAACGCACCCACGATACAGGAGATATTCCTAGTGTGGCGCAACGTTTTCTTAAAAAAAAAGAAAAAGAAAGAAAGACATCACTTAACGCGGGTGAAATAAGCCACGTGGACGAAGTCGCGGGCAGTTCGCTAGCTCATCACATTTTTTTGTCTCATTCAGACCTCTATCTCCCGCTTACGTCCTCATATTAAACCGATTTCAATAAAGATAAGACTTGAACCTACGACAAACATGGCTCCATTGATTAACTCTACTCCGAATTCTGTCCCACCCGTAAAGGAAAAATCGTGAACTTTCAATCCCTTATTGCACTTAACTAGATCACGTAGTATGGCTATCTTGCCGCTATTATTTCCCAACCAAGCCTTGCTTCCTGCGTTTGAAATAATAAAGAAGCTGGGAGATTAACTTAAAGTTGTTTATTGCGCAGGAAAATATATGAGAACGTTCTAATTTGGTAGGATTTTATTTATTTTTGAGTTTATTTTTCTTTGGTAGAACATTTTGCTTTTGTTGGACTAAGAGCAGACTTTTGGTTTGAACGAAAAGCTTGATAAGATGTAATGGGTTTTGATCTGACCATTTGAACTGAAATATGTCAAATTTTCGCATGTTTTGTATTTTTTGTATGCGTCTGCCAAAATCAAAATCAAATCAATCAATTTATTTCTTTGCAAATATGGGTAATTATACAATAATGTTCTTTTTTACATAATAAAGTCCTCCATATTCTACCGTCGCATGTGCATGCAAATGATATTAAATTTTAGAATAAAAATCAAATTAAAAGGAATACAATACGAATAAAGATAAATGTCAAATCATAAAAGTTATAAATGTCAAATTTAGTTAAATAAACTCGCGACTTCGTTCGCGTGGTTTTTTTCGCCCGCGTTAAGTTACGTTTTTGGTTACTGCTCCTCTCCCGTATGTCGTAGCGTGATGTTTTATAGCCTAAAGCCTTCCTCGATAAATGAACTATCCAATACAAACACATTTTTTTAATCCAAACCAGTGGTTCCTGAGATTAGCGCGTTCAACCAAACAAACAAACTCTTCAGCTCTATAATTTTTGTATAAATTAATTTTAAGCATTTTTTTGGTTGGTCCTTTATGGAACTGTTACTGCTGAATCTTAATATAACATACATTTGTCATAATTATACACAGAAGTACCCATTGGTCTAACGTCTAAAAAATATACAAAAAAAGGAATTAAAAAAATCTATAGGATCTGAGAGTTTATCCATTCAAACAAAAAAATATTTTTTCTAATCGGTTGACAATTGATTAAGTTCTGAGGTAATAAGCATTAAAAAAAATCAACCAATTTAAATATCTGCTCCTTTTTTTAATTCCGGTTAAAAAGGCATTATTGACAAGTTAAGTTAAGGTTATTGACATCTCACCTCCATGACAATATTTTTCACAAAAACAACTATAGTAAGAAAACCGCCCCACAAATAGGACAATAATAACATAACATACCATCACTCCTGTATTCCCTGAAGGGTTAGGCAGAGGTGTACCAATGTACACCCACAGTTCGCCGGTATGTTAAGGTCCCATGTAATAGGGGCGAGCCTATCGCCATTAACCAGGCAAAAATAGTAACTCCAAGCTGCAACTGAAAATTTCATAGAAAAACCCAATAACATTTTTTTCTCGACCTGGGAATCGAACCCAAAACCTCTAACGTACTAGGACTACTAGGCTCACGAGGAAGTTATACAATAATTTTCATAATAAAAACCCAGTTACAAAAACAAAACTACGACTCCATTCATATTTCATCAAATAAAGCACATAAAAGTTGAAACAACAGCTTGGATAAAAAATAATCTCAATTTATGCGCGGCAAACTGGCGAAGTTTAAAATTACGAGTATAGTAAGCCTATATTTTGGGGTAATCAGCGCAGTGGCAGAAGTTTCCCTGTAAAGTATCATAGGAGGCT
This sequence comes from Caradrina kadenii, assembly GCA_947462355.1. Classification (NCBI taxonomy): domain Eukaryota; kingdom Metazoa; phylum Arthropoda; class Insecta; order Lepidoptera; family Noctuidae; genus Caradrina; species Caradrina kadenii. The sequence goes on along the minus strand of OX381690.1, from coordinate 10,665,083 downwards.
GGGTGTGTGCCCAGAAAATAAGCGCCAGAAATGGAGCGAAGCAAAATTATGTACTTATTTTTATTTTTCCCAACTAAGTTGGTTTTCATACACATAAGTTGGCACAGTTTTGTAACTTGTAAAATTTTCTGGTGATTCGATTAAAGTTTATATCGTTCTTTTTATTTGAAAAACTGTACGAGTTAATGCTAAGGTATGCATAAGTGCAATATTATCACAAGAAATATATTGAGATATCTATCTGTTGAACAGTTTTTATTATATCGTGCGCAACCGAATTACGCATATTATATATTATCATCCCTGCGGTAATATCCTACGTCAAAGTCAAATCAGTTATTAGGCCATTAAAAGTCACTTTTGAACGTCAATTACATGTCAAAATTATTAATAATGAATCTAGTTGCCCATTACAATAAGTGGTTTCGTATGGAGAAGAACGGGCAAGAAACTCCATACATACTGTTAAGGTAAGGTACCTCTAAGTAAAACACAAAATTAAAAATTTAACCCCTGATAGAGAAATAAAAATCCCTACCGCAGCTAACAAAAGAGCTGCTAACTTTGAAACCGCTGAACCGATTTCCATCAAACATAGCTAAGGACACTCCCGTCTAATATACCTTTCAAACAAAAAAAACTAAATCAAAATCAGTTCATGCGTTCGGAAGCTACGATGCCACAGACAAACACACACACAGACACGTCAAACTGTCTATACTAAAATTATAAATGCGAAAGTAACTCTATCTGTCTGATATGTAATGTTAAAAAGTATTATTGGGTTTTTCTATGAAATGCTCAGTAGCAGCTAGGAGTTAGGATTTGTGCCCGGTTAATGGCAATAGACTCGCCCCCTATTACAGGGGCCTAAGCATACCGGCGAACCGTGGGTGTCATTGTTACACCACTGCCTAACCCTTCGGGGAATACTGGCGTGATGGTATGTTATATGATATCCAGATTTATGAGGAATAGTAAAGGCTATATAATATTATGCTAAAGCCCACGGGAACGGATTAGTAACCAAAGTACATTTGATTACTCTATGGTCTTCGTCCTACTTACAAGTATCAATTTTACGAAAAAGCAGAAACGCTGCTACACCTATTCACTTTATATGCAAAACTACCTTTTTCGTCCGAGGTCTCGCAAATTTCACGCGGCGAGAGAGCAACTAGATATGCCAGAATCAGGAACGTTGATGGTGCAGCAAAACACCATGAATAATTTCATAGTCTAGGCTCGCGTGGGGTCATGACTAAACATAGCACGTCTGCTACTGTTACCGGGATAGTTTCAAATTTCAAATGTGTTCCAACTTGCCTTTTTAGTTGAAAATGGTTCTGTGTTCTGACTCTTTTGGTAGATTCGTTTTTGTTTTTGTTTCTTTATAATCGACTTCAAAAACGGAGGCTATGAATTCGGCTGTATTTTTTTATTTATACAGTTTCATTTTGAGAAAAAGTGAAGAAAGTGTAAGTAAATAGCTTTTTCACCTTTATCCTCTATGTGAAACTACATTTTGGAAGAGGTTTCAGTTATTTTTATGAGTCCGTAGCCAAAGGGTCAAATAGGACCCTGTTACTATAACCATAATAATTAGTGACTTTAAATTTTAACTACGACGGTTATAACAAAAAATAATAAAAAACACGTTCAAAATTAAAGGTTGTTCACGTACAAAAAATGTGTTGATTTACTAAACCATAAATAAAAATACATATAAATAAGAATGAATGGGTAAATATGTTCCCAAGTGCAAAACTCAAAAACGACTGGACCGCTTTGGCTGATTCTTTTTTTGTTGTATTCATAGTTTCCCAAACAAGGTTTGTGTAAAAGAAGTTTTTTTGAAAATCCACCAGAAAAGTCAGAAATCTAAACACGTGTGAAATTGCGGCAGTTCGCTAGTCTACTCTGGTATTATACATAGGAAAGATTTTTTGTACGTTTTTATGTTGTAACGAATAGGCTCCGAAACTACTGGACCTATTTTAACATTTTTTTCACCAATAGATAGCTACATTATTCCTGAGTAATATAGGCTATATAACGTCACGGTACGACCCACGGGAGCAGAGCACTAACGGAAGACGTAACTTAAAGCGGGAAAAATAAGACACGCGTACGAAGTCGGGTCGCAGGTCGCTAGTATGAAACAAAAAAGGCACATTGGACATCTTAATCACAACCATTAATATTTTATATTTTACTCAGATTCAGAAATCAAAGAACAGAACCAGTTCAAAGTCAAACTTACACAATACAATTTAAGGCACTCTCTAAGTACCTTTCAAGAATTATTAAGACTCTGAAAAGACTAATGGATTGAAAATTATTGGACTCAAAGTAATATTCGAGATCCAAGCAATTTCTCGTCCATCTTTAAGATGCAATTAAAGTATTTTATTTCTTTCATTAGATCGAAGTTCCGAAGCGCTTTTTATTTATGATGCCAAAGTTTAGGAACCTATTAAGGTGGGTACATTATTGGAAGTACCCGTTACACTCTGGGATAATATTGGAAGGGTCGATGAACAACGTGTAAGAAAAAACTGGGCGAACTAATTTACATTTATATTAGGTTTTGCTGTTTTTTTTTCTGCACCTTCACTTATCCTAATTTGTTGTAGTAATATGCGAGATTTTAACCTGATAAAATCTCTTTTTTCTCTTATTTCTTCTGGTTTTTAGAGAGAATAGACTCTCTATGGTTTCTTAGTGAGGTTCCCACTTGTTTCTGTTTTAGGATAATGTAAACAACATTATGTTATATATTATGTGCGTTACTTTTTCCTTACTTAACAGTTTTATTTTCTTCCTTTTTTTCTAATGTCTCAGATCCCAGTGTCATCAGACTTACGTCATTTAAGCGAACAATTGTTAATAGAGGAGAGAGAGCCTCAAAAGTTCGCTTAAAAGTTGAAACCTTTAAAGCGGTTACCAATAGTTACGGTCAACGAGAAATGTCTGGCAATAACCTATTTTGGTTTTTAACAATATTCTGTAAAACATGAATTTAAACCAATCACAGTTGAACATAACATCATCATTATCTACTTAGCCTGTTTCCCAATCATTTTGGAGTCGGCTTCCAGTCTAACCGGATACAGGTGAGTACCAGTGTTTCACATGGAGTGATTGCGTATCTGACCTCCACAACCCAATTGGGTTGTGCAGGTCAGATAGGCAATCACTCAGGCAGTGACTACTGGGCAACATGATACCTCTTGGTTAGACTGGTTGTCGAACTTCCTGGCTTCTGACTATCCGTAACGACTGTCAAATATCTACGAATAAAAGCCGGGACCAACGGCTTTACGTGCTTTCCGAGACACGGGGGTGTCACACCACCAACTTTCAAACTCCGGGCTCCTACTGAACAAATCCTATTGGAAAAACCCAATAACAGTTTTTGCCCGACCTGGAATCGAACCCGGGACCCCATGCTCATCAGTCGCGCTTGCGACCACGAGACCAACGGGGCAGTTACGTAACGTACTTTTATTAAAAACTGAAAAAAGGGCCTACCTTCTTAACTACATACCTATTTCGCTATCTAATTTGAAAACTTCAGCCATGTTGACATGATATAGGTCAAGCGACTGGGTTCTTGGACTATAACAGATTTCTAACTGAAAGGAAAGCAGATGTGACTGCACAGTGTGAATTCTGCATCTTCCCAGCAGGTTGCCTATTATCAACTTTGCCTACATTCCCATACTTTGAAAATTATTCTCTTAAATTCTTTGTTAGTTCATCCCTTTTAGCTTGTAGGTGTTAATTGAATTAAAAATCAAATCCAGCTCTTGTATGTGAATGCTTTTCAATCCTTTGTACCAATTCATTGTCCAAGTTATTACTGCAGGTATTTAAATGTTAAAAGCAATTAACACGGACTGATAATTACTGAGGCAAATGTTAATCTTTGTAATTAGATATTATTTTAAGTAATTCTCAGGTTATTTTTTTTAGCTACTACCCTCGACTTCGTCCGCGTGGATTTTCTTACGGAACCCAAACTTTTTTGAAAGTAAAATATAGCATAAGTTACTCTCTGATAATGTAGCTAAGCTCCATAAGTAGTAGATTTTTTGAAATCTGTTAATTCGTTTTTTAAATTATTCCATTACAAACAATTTTTTTTTTTTATTATATTAGTAAATGTAATGAATTTATCAGCGGTAAATCGCTAGCAGAAGGCAGCACAGAAGCGATCATTGTGGCTATTGATCGGCAACGATATGATGGTGCGGTAGGTATTCTTCAAGGAAATAAATGATTTTATACATAACAGCGAAAACTGAATAAGATTTACTTAGTAATAATTTTAAACAGATAATTAAGACAATCTAGTAAAAGTTTTGTGAGAAAACTGGTACTTGAAGAAGTAAAAAGTTTATAGAGAATAAAACTCTTTTATCAACATAACTCAAGGGTTCTCGAATGAAAAAGGTAAAAAAACAGACCTGGCTTGAGCACAAGTTATTTCAATCTAGACGTAGTACTTGGATTAAGATAACTTAACAATATTAATGCTATTAATAACAGAATTTCATAATTAATTACATACCATACCATCACGCCTGTATTCCCCATAAGGTTAGGCAGAGGTGTGTCAATGTATATCCACAGTTCGCCGGTATGTTTTTAGGTCCCATGTAATAGGGGACGAGCCTATTGCCATTAACCGGGCACAAATCCTAACTCCCAGCTCCTACTGAAAATTTCATAGAAAAACCCAATAACACTTTTTGCTCAACCTGGGAATCGAACCCAAGACCTCTAGCGTAACAGTCGCGCTTAGGACCACCAGGCAAACGAGGCAGTTAATTTAATAATAAATAGTTACTACAATAAAATGGTTCCACTACAGAGTAAATGCCTCTTTTCATACAGAGAAGGCAAGAGCATTGATCACTACGCTTGCTCAAGGTGGATTGGTGATACAATATTATTAAACTCACGCCTTTTTACCATAGGGGTATACAGAAACCACAGAACACCAACTACGCTCCTTACATACTCCATTCGCCTCGTCGACGTTCATACATCTGGTCATACAAGCATGATGACTTATTTTAATTATAAGTCTACGTTTTCTTACGCTATTGTTCCTTCACCGTTGATTACCTTAAAAAGTACATTATAAATTGACAAAGTCACATTGGTACTTGCCCGGTATCAAATCAACAAAGTCATACGTGGAGAGGTAGATGCCTTAACCTTTTAGAACATCAAAATTTTCGGATGAAACCCAAAGATCCAACAATAACAAACTCACATTTGAATATCCAAAACATATTGACACAGACCCAAATAGGACTTAGACATACCGCTAAGTTCAAACCGCTTTACACACCATCTGAGCCGACCGATCTCAGCCCTCCCTCGAATACTAATAAGTTAATCTTTTATATCACGTTTTCGTGAAACAAAGAGATGAGGGCAAGTATGAGATAAAACAACCAATAAACCACGACCCCTCGTTAGCTAGAACCGCTCACATATCTAACCAAAACTCTTTACATAAAAGAGAGGTGAGGAAGGTCTTCAAATCTGGTTTTGAATCGCGGTGGTCGAGTATGAGGCCGTATTAAGCAGCAAGGGAATTATGAAGCATGTACTCTTTGAATACTAAACGGCTATTTCCAAAGGCGGTGCGGTAGAAATAATCTGAGCTGCTTTGAAAGCCAGGGATGCGACTAATGTTTTTTTTGTTGCTAGATGAGAATATTCATATGGTAATTAGGGTGATTGAAAAAATGTAGGAGCCAGGTAAGAATGGGTCGGTAATTAGAATTAATTTTATGGTAAACGACATGAATACATAAAGAGTTTTGACTTACAAAGAAGTCGATGTGGACGGTCGGATGACTAAGCGGTGGGTCCCCGTATTAAGAGACTGAAGCCCCGACACTGTCAGACGGGGTCACGGCAGACCGACGAAAAGATCGCGGGTCATCTTGGATGGCGATTTCCTTAGGAATTAGCAAGATGACACATAACATCGAGGATATTGGAAGAAATGAGGGAAGGCCCTGAACTGGAACTGTAAAGGATAGCTAAGAAAAAGAAGAGATAGACTTTGGTGAGATGGGCAGGTGACATTATTGCCATTGCAAGTAGAATTTGGATGAGGTTGGCATGGGAGCGTGAAGATTGACACAAGCAAGGAGAGGCCTATACTCAATAATGAGTGAAGCCGAGCTGTGGATGATGATATGTGGAATGGGTTGTTTGGAAAATAAAGGATGACTATACAAATATATTAGCTTTAATAATCAAGACACAAAACATCCAAAAATCTTAAAGAGTTTCTCAACATGAACATATCTGCTGCAGGACGTCCACTGCTGGTAATAGGCCTCCCCCATAAATTTCTAAAAGCTGCATCAAAATTAAAAGAATTTCCATCAAATGTAAATAGACACTTAACTTTCAAGTCAAAGAAAACGGCACAAATGAAGTAAATACAGAAACCAATACTCCAATAAGACCTCCTATTAGAATCGTAGAACTCTTCTCATTTATATAAAAGGCACGTCTGTAAACGGCTGTAGGTACTGTTTTGAATAAATCTTTTGCTTAAATACTAAACTTAATAAGACCTCGTTTGGTTGAGTTAACGTTCTGTGAATTGATTAAGGGTGCGGTTTCACTAGAGATGAGCGAGATACAACCCAATAACATTTTTTGCTCGACCCAAGACCTCTAGCGTGTAGCAGTCTCGCTTAGGACCACTAGGCTAACGAGGCTGTTGTTAAAAAAACTCTTCAGCTTTATAATAATATTAGTCAATCAATCATCACTTAGCCTTTTTCCCAACTACGTCGGGTTCGGCTTCCAGTCTAACCGGACGCAGCTGTATATCAGTGTTTTACATGGAGCGACTGCCTATCTGACCTCCACAACCCAGGCAACTGAGCAACACGATACCTCTTGGTAAGACTGGTTGTCACACTTTCTGGCTTCTGACTGTCCGTAACGACTGTCAAAGTTCTACGAATGACAGCCAGGGCCAACGGGTTCACGTGCTTTCCGAGGCACGGGGGTGTCATACCGCCAACTTCCAAACTCCGGGCTGCTACTGAGAAAATCCTAATGGAAAAACCCAATAACACTTTTTGCCCGACCCGGGAATTGAACCCAGGACCCCGTGCACATCAGTCGCACTTGCGACCACGAGACCAACGAGGCAGTATAAATATAATATTATTTTAATAATATTAGTATAGATATAAAAGTCGTGTTCTTCCAAAACTCTTGATTTATTCTAAGAATCAATGCAACAAAAACTCTTTAACAATGACACAAGACTATTAATACAAAAACTCGACACATCGTTAACACTATGTAAAAGAATTTCCAAAAAAAAACCACATCACTCATTCAAACAATGACGTCTTCCTTCAAATAAAAAAGTGACTTACTGAACTAACAATAAGTGTAATTTTGAAAACCGCAAGCGGTAATGAGTACCGAAATATTTGTAAGTATAAAATGAAGGAAATGCCAAGCGTATGAGTCTTTCAGTTATTACTCAATTGCTGATGACTCATCATTTGTCATCGTTTCTGCCAATATATGTCTTGTCTACAGACGATCAGAGACAGTCACAACGATCAGATAGATAATTTCTACTAACTTTTAGGAAAGATCGCAATAATACTTCTCTTTTTTACTCGTCATGGGTAAGCTCTTGGCTCTAGTCTAAGTTAGAGGTGACAAGACAGTCTCAATTTGTCAAAAATCTTACAAATGTTCATAATTATATTTTTTGACATTGACTGTCATTGAGATGAGGTTGCGACACAGCTTTGAATGTTTTGACGAGAAACCGAACGCCGCACGTAAAACCGATTGCTGGCGTGGCGACGCATACCGTGGTGACGCATACCGTGGCGACGCGTTGCTATGCTATATGATGGTAATTAAAAGAATTGAGTTAGCACAAATTCACAATATTAAATATTTTTTTTAATTAACAGACTTGGCCTTCTATTCTGGTCTTCCTACATTTAACAGATTACAGGGGACTATTACTATTTTTATGCATTAGCTTCCCATTCTGCGAGGCTTGTGAATCACTGATTTTCCCGAAAATCTCTAAGCAAAGCCCTTTCCATTTCCTTTTGGGTAAAATCAGGTCTTCCAATGAGACCTCTTCTTTACCCGGCGGATTCCTCATAGATACCTTCCACATTAGGAGAACGAAGAGTTATTCATATTATTCATATTTATATTAATTTATTTGCATACCATAATGTGTTTATAGGATGTCACTTAAGGCTTAAAGCTAATGTACAATTATGAATGTGTCATTTCGGTTTAAAGAATTTATTTCTCATAAGAACTTACAGTCCGCTTATAATGAGAATTACAATACAATTTCCTCCAGAGTATTAGAAGTTATAAGGTACATACATGTTTCTTAAGCTTAATTATAAATGTATTCATGTTATCGCATTCTTTTATATAGGGCATACGGCATATCATTGAACAGCTGTGCTCCTTATAATATGGTCTTTTTACCGTAATTAATGCGTGCGCTGATAACTTCGAGTTGGTTTCTATATCTATTTCTCAGGTTATTTGACATTGTTTTTTTCTTTAGTTGTAAGTTTGCATTGAGTTAGTGGTTTTGTTTTTATTTCGAACTCTTACTGACTAAAACCCCACGGTTCCTCCTGCTCGTGGAAGCAGCAGGAACAGTCAGTACCCCGGTATTACGATAGAAGCCTTAATTGTAACTGCCTCGGTAGCCTAGTGGTCCTAAGCGCGACTGCTACGCTAGAGGTTTTGGGTTCGATTCCCAAGTCGAGCAAAAAGTGTTGTTAGATTTTTCTATGAAATTCTCAGTAGCAGCTCGGAGTTAGGATTTGTGCCCGGTTAATGACAATAGGCTCGCCCCATATTACATGGGACCTAAACATACCGGCGAACTGTGGGTGTACATTGTTTCACCTCTGCCTAACCCTTCGGGGAATAAAGGCGTGATGGTATGTATAGGGCCAAGTGTCATTATCACAAAATCATCAATAGTTACACACATTGGTCAAAGACTTTCGTCTTGACTACGGTATTTGGAACGAGAAGACGTTGCTTCGCTTCCCGAATGCTGACTCATACATAACAATGAGTATTAATGAATTGTCTAATTTCATTTACAAAACTGACTGCTTATTAATAGGCCCAGTTTCGTCTGTATGTGTGTTTAACATACTTTTCGAATGAAGAATGCTTTGAGAGGCTTCTAAGTACATTTTGATACTGTTGGTTGGAGTTTCTATGTCTGTAAAGTCGTATTTGATGAGTTTTGGATTTATTGGAGAGGTATGATTGATGGATGAGTTTGATTTCATGTTATAGTTCTGATGTTGTGTTCAACATATTTATAAACACTTTTTTTTGCCTTAGTTTCTACTTCAGACATTCTTTTCACATTTAATTCAACATGGACGGTACAATCGGCATAGTAGCTAAGCAATTGGCTGCTGCGTAATGTGTCGCGGGTTCGAGTCCTGCACGGAATAAATATTTGAATGGCCTACCAATAGCTGTTCCGGGTCTGGTACTCATACGATACAGGAAACAAATCCTAGTATTGGACAACGTTTGTGGAAATACGAGCTGTTTTTGACTCACTGCAAAGACCTTCTGGTACAGAGAAGGCCAAGCATTGATCAAAATGCTACCTCAAACCGGATTAATGATTTCAGGCTTAGGCATATTACTTATTAGCTTCTACTCGCGACTTCTTCCACGTGGATATTTTCACCCGTGTTAAGTAACGTCTTTCTTTGGTTACTGCTCCGCACACGTGTGTCGTAGCGTGATGTTACATAGCCTAAAACATTCACAAATAACGTGGCTTTTTGTGGGTAATAGAATTTTCAAAATCGGTTCAGTAGAACCCCAGCAAACACCCATTACAACCTCACAAACTCACAAACTTTACCTCTCTATAATATTAGTATAGATTAATAGTCCAGATTTCCTTACGATGTTTGTCAGTCATGTCCAAGATAAACGTATAAAGTAGATATGAATTGAAAATATACATTGGTACTTGCCGGGTATCTAGCCCACACGCTTTTGGAGCGGGCGTCTTAACCACGGGGCCACCACGACACGACAAAATAATCTATACAAATAAATAAAATTGAAGGGTCTGTTTGTAATTTTAAATTACAAGCTTTTACTAAATGCACATGAAAGTATATACGGTACTAACATAAAAAAAAATCAATTTTTATTTTTTTTGTCTGTCTGTTTGTTTGTTCCGGCTTATCTCTGAAACGGCTGGACCGATTTTAACGGGACTTTCACTTGCAGATAGCTAATGTTATAAGAAGTAATTTAGCTATTTTTATTTTAAATCTTTTATTGACTTAAATTTAAAAATAAAAAAGGTTTATATGCGAAAACAACATTGAAACCAATAAAATAGTGATCGGAGCAACAAAGCGACGAAGTCGCGGCAACACCTAGTATGTAATAAAAAAAATCTCAGACAATCTTCCACTACAGAATCAATTGGCCGGTCTGTAATGAAGACATTAATGTCAGATTCATCCGACTATCGACCCTCGATCACAGATAATCGATACACGATCAATTGTACCGTTTGCAGAATGACGCGGCCATTTTTATAAAATGTTTTTATTGTAAAAAGTTGTGACTAGCTATTAGTTGTTATTAGGTATTGTTGTTGTTTCTTTTTTGTTGTTATTAAGTAATCATTGAAGAATTATTGTAGTTTTTTTTTTGTGGGGGATTGTATCCCCCATTCATTCATTGTGGGTTTTTTTTTTGTTGAAAGTTGGTATCGTTTAAAATAAGGTACTTAAAAAAAATATGAAACGTATAAAAGGCGACCACATAAAACATTATAAGTAACATTCAGATATTTTAATAAAATATTATTTTGTCATAACACTTTACTCAATCTGGGAATCAAACCCAAGACCTCTAGCGTAGCAGTCACGCTTAGGACCACTAGGATAACGAGACAGACCAAAAAAAAATGTACTATAGATTAATTCTGCCATGGGAAACAAAACAATAAAAATCTAACAATCCAATATACCAGACCACAGTTCATACGTGCTACTTATAAAATACTTATAAGGCAAATAGAACCTTATTAGGATGCACGTAGTAGAGGATAGGTTAACTTATTCCCATTCAAGCCGTACAAAACCAAACATTTTATTACTACATAAGACAAGACCTGATTGGCTGCTGATAATTCAACCAACCAATCATAGCAGTTTACGCGCTCTCTACAATTTTGCATGTGAATAATAATAATATTTCCGCGAGGTTTTTTTCAAACGTTTTAATTTACGTCTTAGGTTTACTGCTCTGCACCTGTGGGTTGTACCGTGATGTTATACAGCCTATAAAATTCCTTATGAATCTGGCTATTATAATATCCAAAAAGATTTTTTCACGTTAAACAATCAAACAGAAGAATTCTTCTATCTTTTCATGATATCACTATAGATAAGTCTAGGTATCCTCGCGATGTTTTCATTCCCCACTGTCCAATATAAACTTAGAAAGTAATTGATGGGAAAAAGTTACATTGGTACTTGACTGGTATCATAATGTACATGAAAATCTATATATTTATTACCCCAGACGCAAAAACGACGGGGTGTTATAAGTTTGACGTGTCTGTGTGCGTGTGTGTCTTTCTGTGGCATCGTAGCTCCCGAACGCATAAACCGATTCGGATTTAGTTTTTTTTTGTTCGAAAGGTGAATTGTTTGACGGAAATCGGACTAGAGGTTCCAAAGTTATCAGCTCTCTTGTTATTTGCGGAAGGGATTTTTCTTCTTCTGTCGGGGGTTACCTAACATTTTTATTTTGTTTTTAAGGATGAAAAATCATCAAATGACCTCTTTCGCCCTGGGCGAAACGGAAGGGAGTGTCAGACTCTTACTGACTAAAACCCATCCGTGTTCCCTCTAATGCCCTTTCCGTTCCAGGGTCGCGTTAACTGTTTCAAACAAATTACGCTGGCCTGGCAGGCGACAATGACCGGTCATGCCTTATTTAGGCATATTTTATTAGGTATATGTGTTTGTATATATTTAAATGTTTATATTGACTCTTACTACAAAACATATAGGACAGCAAATTGAATACACCCAAACACATTAATGATCCCAAATAAACTGAAAACTTTAAACCGGCTTTACTTTGCGGCTACAGAATATCCCTTGAAACTGGCCCTTTCTAACAGCTTATTAGTATTCGATATAAAGTTTTGGGCCCATAGATTTGTATCTAATATATGTACAGACGAACGTGATTGGAAAACATATTTTATGTACTTACCTGGATTTGTGAGGGTTATAGGTACATATTTTTTTGTACCTACTAGTTTTTTTATTATTTTTGTTCGTGGTGTATGAATAGAAATATTTTGTAGAAGATTCGTGCTATAAAATACTTTCGTACAAAGTGACGAAGTAAAAAAAAGATGTTTTTTAATTTATACCCACTTTAACAATCTCTTTTTCCCACAAATGGGCACAAGTCTTTGAATATCTTACGTTTTTGTTCCCACCAATGGGAAAAAAGATGTGCAAATGCCAATTCCCAATGGTGGGAAAAATATATTCGCAAAGCGGGTATAAATTCTTTGAATAAGAAAATAATGAAAAGTCTTTGAATATCTTAGACGTCAAAATTTTGTTTCTTTTTAGTTTTTTTTAGATATCATTCACATCGGTAAAGGAAAATATTGTGAGGGAACCTGGACGATAATTAATATAAGTCGAAAATTATATGGTGGTACACCTCTGTCTATCCCTTCGGAGATACAGGCGTGATGATATGTATAACTCTAAAATCGCTAATCCGCCTTGAGCAGGCATGGTGATTAATGCTCGTGCTGTCTCTGTGTCAGAAGAGGCCTTTGCCCTGCAGTGGGACAAAAATAGGCTGTTTTTTTTTACTGCCTCGTTACCTCTAGACCTCTAGCGTAGCGGTCGCGCTTAGGACCACTAGACTAGGCTAGTTAGCTTCCCAGGTCAAGCAAAAAGTGTTATTGGGTTTTTCTATGAAATTCTCAGTAGCAGCTCGGAGTTAGGATTTGTACCCGGTTAATGGCAATAGGCTCGCTCCTATTACATGGAACCTGAAGATTCCGGCGAACTGTGGGTGTACATTAGTACACCTCTGCCTAACCCTACGGGGAATACAGGCGTAATGGTATGTATGTGCAGTTTTTTTTTTACTTTTGTAGTATATTTTATCTGTTCCACAAAAACAAAACGTTTACTATGTTCGTCACATAGCTGTTTCTCTGTTCTCTGCTCAATTGGCACAAGAATTTTAGCCCAAAGATATTTTCTTAACACTAATAATATTATGAGCTGTTATTATACGAATATTCAAGCAGTTATCGTACGTAATAATATTGATATCGCCTGCGGCCTTTTGGCGATAATCTATGCTTACCATCCCACACAATTATTGCATTGTAATAAGGTTCATTATTGATTAGCTAACAGGCTTGAAAGCGATGGAATGTCACCTATCATTATGATTATTCCTGTTTGTTAAGAGGTTCATACACTGTTGTAATCATTTTGGCTAGTACCTGCTTACCTACCTACTTCTTTATTTATTTATTTTTCTATTCATAGGTATATCTACTACATAAAAATAAAGGAAACTGCCTCGGTAGCCTAGTGGTAATAAATGCGACTGCTACAGGTCGAGCAAAAACTGTTATTGGAATTTTCTATGGAATTCTCACTAGCAAATCGGAATTAGAATTTGTGCCCGGTTAATTGCAATAGGCTCGCCCCCTATTACATGGGATTTTAACATATCTGCGTACTGTGGGTGCACGGTGGTACACCTCTGCCTAACCTTTCGGGGAATACAGGCATGATGATGGATGATGGTAGTACTTTACGTATCCATTATTGATACTTACTTAATACACAATACACAATCTTGATCCTATTATTTATTTTTAAGAATTTAAACCCCATAATTTTATATATCTTTCATAATTATTCAAAACTAGCGAACTGCCCGCGATTTTGTGTTGACGTCTTTGGTGCGACGTAGCGTGATGTTATATAGCCTATGTTACTACTCAGGAATAATATAGCTATCTATTGGTAAAACAAATTTTTAAATCAGTCTAGTCGTTTCGAAGCCTATTTTATGCAAACAAACAAACAATCAAATCTTTCCTCTTTATAATCTTAGCATAGATACGCTACCAAACTCTGTTCATACATACATAAACTCACGCCTTTTTCCCATGGGGGTAGGCAGAAACCACAGAACGCCACCTACTACGATCCTTACATACTTCCTTCGCCTCGTCCACGTTCATGCATCTGTTCATACAAGCACGCCGGTTACAAGTACTGCGCACCCGACCTTTCTGAAGAATCTCACCAATTAGGTCATGGTAGGTCTTTCTAGGGCAGCAAAAACTAGAGTAGCAAAATATATTTGTTTCAACACTAAAACATAGGCTTTCACATCAATGAAAAAGCCGTTCACATAGGTTTGTGACAAGAAAATAAAAAATCCAAATAAAAATGTTTCAATGCACACAACCCTCGAACACACATACACACACATACATTTAATCATCTGTTTTACATTACATCTGTTCATACAAGCACGCCGGCCGGTTACGAGTACAACCTCTGTTCAGATTCCAAAATTTTGAATCTAAAGGTTCCTTTATTGAAAACAGAGAAGTCATACGTAATAGCCATTGTCCCCGCCATTTGCGGCTCAACAGTATTTCGAACAATTGACCCGAAAAAAAATTGAAGACAAAATGATAATCAACACAAAAATAACAGACCGTTTTGTTCGAACACTTTCAGCGTATTGTAAAAAAAAAACGTTATTCAACATTCCAAATTAACTGACAACTATGACATGTACAAGTGCTTCTCACAACCTTGCGTATACTACCCAAAGTTCCCAACAACGTGAAATTGAATCTTAAGATGTAGAAAATAAGGTTGATGTTTTGTGTTTTGAGTGTTTCGTAATGCAGATTGAAGTTGGCGTTTTGAAGGGCCATTGAGACTTTGTGCGATGCTACAAAGACAATAAGTTATACAAAAAGCTCTCAGCAAGTGGTCAGTATTCCTCATCTTTTCTCTAAGACATTGTTACACCGTTATTCTGTGGACGTGACTAATGTTTGACCACTTGTTACACAGTACCGTAACAGAATAATCTTTTGATTTTATGAATGCGTTTCCGGAGTCAAGTGGACAAGGAACATTTTTGTCAGGAAATACATTATAGGAGTATAAAACCAGCCAAGTGCGAGTCGGACTCGCTCACAAAGGGTTCAGTACCATAATCTATAAAAAACGAGCAAACAAAAAAAGCACTTGTTTGCTGTTTGGCGACCCCCCTAAATATTTATTTTATTCAGATTTTTAGTATTTGTTGTTATAGCGGCAACAAAAATACATCATTTGTGAAATTTCAACTGTCTATCACGGTTCATGAGTTACAGCCTGGTGACAGATGGACGGACGGACAGCGGAGTCTTAGTAATAGGGTCCCGTTTTACCCTTCGGGTATGGAAGTCTAGAATTAATTTTGTTCTTGTGATTGTAATTAATTAAAATCTTTGCAAATTTGTTTTTTTTTTAAGTCAAAGCATTTATTTCAATTAGACAAGGCACTTTTAAATTGTCAAGAAGTTACATTTAAGAGTTGAAGTTAGTTGCTCGTTCCAAAGCGTAGGTCTCTGTGGACAAGAAAGCGTAAGAAACTACATGGACACTCTTTTCTTCCAATTAGGTTTTACAAAATCTTGGTTACAATATTCTTGTTGCTTCTATATGTGATAACAATGAAGATTAAAATGAAAAAAGCATAGTACTCAAGATGTAAGCTATGGCACTTAAGAGATGACCAATCCCAATTGACAGCGCCCGTTCACGAACATGACGCGTGCATCAGCACCATTTAGCTCAACCATCTTGAAGGGAGCCGGACAATTCAACGCACGCGCCACCGTCATCGAGACATTTATGTGAGCTTGACAAAGCTCTCAACCACAATGCTTATAGTGTCCAAAACATAGTAACTTAACAAATAAATGGTTCCATGGTACTCATATATACAAAATTGTAATAAATTATGCTAAAGTATGCAAAACTAAGGTTTTCAGTGAACCTATTCGACAGATAAACTGTAGTATGAAGGAAAAAGAGTGAAAAATTAAAATTTCACTACCCTTTACTTGCTTGTATTGTTCAAATGTACAATTCAATTTTAATAATAAATACGCTAATGGCTTAGGCTTCTCGTAAGCCTTTCAAAGGTCCGGGACCTAGAGTTCCGGGCCCAGTCCCAAGTTACATGAACTAAATATAAAAACCTATAACTAATAATTTATTTAAAACACAAAATTAAAAATTTAAGTAACCCCCGACAGCAGAAAAATTTCACTACCGTAGCTAACAAAAGAGCTGGTAACTTTGAAACCCCTGAACTAATTTCAATCAACCAAAGCTAAGAACACTCCCGACTAATTAACCTTTCAAACACAAATAACAAAATCAAAATCGGTTCATGTGTTCGGGAGCTACGATGCCGCAGACAGACATACACACACACACATAGAGATACGTCAATGTTATAACACCCCGTCGTTTTTGCGTCGGGGGTTAAAAATAATGATATAGAAATGGCTTGATAGATTAGAATAATTATTTTGGTAAATGATTGTAATGAAAAACGAAATAAACATTTTGGTTTTGTTTAATACTTACCCAGTAGTTCTCCTGACGGAACATCTGTCACATCAGCCAATCTTAATGAACACTAACCTAGTATGCAGAAAAGATTTTAGTGCACAAGTGTGTGCGCAAAAACTGGTGCCCTTTCTCTTACGTCACTCTCATAATCCACTACGATCAGAGAGAGAGTTGTGATCAAAATCACTGGAAATTTTTTTAAACTTTTTTTACATACATCCCACCACACCTGTATTTCCCGAAGGGTTAGGCAGAGATGTACCAATGAACAACCACAGTTCGCCGGTATGTTTAGGTCCCATGTAATAGGGGCGAGCCTATTGCCATTAACCGGGCACAAATCTTAACTCCGAGCTGCTACTGCGAATTTCATAGAAAAACCCAATAACACTAACCCATGACCTCTAGTGTAGCTGTCGCGCTTAGGACCACTAGGCAAAGTTAAAACTTTTTTTTTTTTCGCACCAAAATTAGCGTCGGTATCACAACACCACCATTGATAGAGCAATCAACAGTAATATCAGTAATAAATATTTAAACTGTCGATTTATAAAGAGGGATCAGCCAATAAACTATCGTGACTGGCCTTATGTTAGTATATCACGTTTCGTGATGGCGGCGGCGGTACTGTCGTGATCTTTTCCTTGGTAACTTTTTGTTCAGGGTTCTTGTGCACTGCGGTGTAATTGAGAAAAAATGGTGTGCTAAATGTATATGATAAGATTTTGTGAAATGTTTAATTAGACGTGTACTCTTAGGCACACACATCGATAAAAGTCGATTAATATAGTTACTTTTTACATAATAATTATCATCTAAATAGACACCAAATAATCATTTAATGAGTCCTTTTAGTGAACTTATTAACAACTTATAAATAACGGTGGACCCCAAACTAGGCAGAGCCCGCATCTTAGGGGCCAGAGTTGCGTTTATAAAAGTTTTAAGTAAGAAAAAAACAACAGTGAAAGATAATAAAAATACAAAAATAAATAAAAGTTGTTTTAAACAATGTTGAGGTGTTAAAGTGTATCTGCCTAACCCGCCGGGGAATACAGGCGTGATGGTATGTGTATAAGGTTTGTATGTGTGTGAAATAATAATGTTATGTATGGTTTTTCATTATTTTAAGTAATAGCTGAGAGTATAATTATTTCAGTTTTATATTTTTGTTAATATTATGCACAATAATGAAGACATTAAAATCTAAAGTCTTATAAAACATTTTATTGCTAACCATAGGTGATGGATAAAAAATAAAACAATGAAAGACAGTTTGTGTTTACATGTAAATAGTCCAATTGGTCCAACTGCCCCGTTAGCCTAGTGGTCCTAAGCGCGACTGCTACGCTAGAGGTCTTGGGTTCGATTCCCAGGTCGAGCAAATTGTTATTCGGTTTTTCTATGAATTTCTCCGTAGCAGCTCGGAGTTAAGATTTGTGCCCGGTAATGGCAGTAGGCTCGCCCCCTATAACATCGGACCTAAAAACATACCGGCGAACTGTGGGTGTACATTGGTACACCTCTGCCTAACCCTCTGGGGAATACAGGCGTTATGGTATTCCAGTTAGTAAAGTTATCCACTAAGAAAACGTGCTAATAAACATACCTTCATATCAATTTATTATACACAGGGAGGATTTTTAAGACAGGTCACTAAGGGCAGATACCTTAACCGTTGCAGTTACAGGAAAATCATCCTAGGAGACCATCCAAAACTTATAAGTATTTTATAGTACTTAAAAGAGACAAAAAATACAACAATTATGAAAGTTTTTACATACCATCACGCCTGTATTCCCCAAAGGTGTGCCAGTGTACACCCACAGTTCGCCAGTATTAAGTCCCATGAAATAGGGGGCGAGCCTATTGCCAATAACCTGACACAAATCCTAACTCCGAGCTGCTACTGAGAATTTCATAGAAAAACCCATTTACACATTTTACTCGACCAGGGAATCGAACCCAAGACCTGTAGCATAGCAGTCGCGCTTAGGACCACTAAGCTAACGAGGCAGTAAAAAAAAAAAAAGAAAAACGGAAGAAAGTTTTTGTTCGCTTATTTGTAATATTTCTGCTTTGAACAACAGTATTCTTAAGCTTCTGAACTATTACATAAGCAAAGTGCTGTTTCTTTACCTCCTACAACCAATCAATATTATTAAACCAGATCTTTAGTCCACAACAGAACTAAACACAGTCCCAATATTAATCCCTACCGCAACTCACCACTGCAGCCATTAACGTCCCCATGATCGTTACAGCCTAGTGCGCAAGCAGCTTAATGTTGCCGTATGATTTATACCAATGGTTCAGTAATGAATTTATTAAAACTGAACTCTACTTGAACTGGCCCTTGTAAAGAGAATTATGTGCATTGTAAGACAGGAATTTTGTTTTTGAAGTGAATACCTACTTCTTTTGAGCGTTACTTGTTGGGGGCTTTTTCTTTTTTTTTTTGGTGGGTGGGAAATCATCAAATAACTTCTCCCGCCCTGGGCGGGGCGGGAGGGAGTGTCAGACTTTTACTGACTAAAACCCACCCATGTTCCTTCTTGTGCCCTTTGCGTTCCGGGGGCGCGGTATCTCTTGCGAACAACCCGCAGCCCCGGCAGGCATCGGCCAACTTGTTGGGGGCTAAGCTTGTAGTTTGGCGTTACCAACATGCTAGCGTGACGGCGTCACCAACATCCTAATGTTATGTGTTGTGCCAGAGCGGTGAAAGTTGTTCTAATTTTTCTTTTTCAAGTAATGTTGTTTTTTAAGCAAAAATTTCATCAGTAATTGTAATGTGTTTTGAATTGACAGTAATCTTTTTTTAGGCTAGCATAATTGCATTACCTACACAATTTTTTGATAATATTTAATTTTTTCGTAAAAATTTAAAAAATGAATAAAAAATTACAATTACTTTTGTGATGTCGTAACGAAATAAACTACACCAAGATTCATTCATAATATTATAATTTAAAACTTATCAACTCATAAAAGCATTTTTTTTTCTATTTTTTTTTTAAATTTAGTTTTCTCGTCTAAAAACGTAAATTGACTTTTTAGACTCAAACGGAGTTTTATCTAAATGTAATCCTCAATTACATTATATTTCAATCGTAATAATGTCCTTTATTTTTATTATACGAAAACCAATATCAAAGAACTGTATTTCAAAGTAATTTTAGTTTTTACAATTCATTTTTCAAAATAAAAGTTAAATGAAAGATGAATAAGGTTTGTTGTCACGATTAGAGCGGTGGCTAAGCGACTTTCTGTTACGTTGCATGTGACGAAATCGGTTCCCACACGAAACATAAGTATATTTGTATGGCCTACAGATAGTTATGTCGGGTAGCCTACGATAAAGGAGAACTCACTGGAATAAGGCAACGTTTTTTAATAAAAAAAGAGAGAAAGAGATAGTCAAAGTCTTCTAATCGGATAACCCTTGCCACTCACTTACATCAAAATCATTGTCATTATTTGCAATTGAAAAATACAAACACAAAACTTCCTGCCTATGAGGGAAGTAAAGCGTCTATAATATAACCATTTTGCTGACATAAAAAACAATCTTACATCCCATTTGATAACTTCATAATAAAACATAATCCACTAGGGAAAAAAATATCATAAGCTTATCCTTATTTCTTTGATATTTGATTAAATCTTTTCGAACAAAACACAGGTCACGAATAATCGAAAAAATATTTTTTCTACCAGTTCAAAGGATTTTTTATTCCGAGGACCGATTTACCGTGAAAGCGAATTTAACCCCAAATGGATTCGAAGGGTCTCTTAAAAAAAAAATCTTCGACTACCTGAGCCTTTTGAATTTTAAAAACTATTTGTGCATTAAAGATTTAGCCAGTTAATAACTTTAAAAAATAAATATGTTTTTTTGTTCTTTTTGCAGGTTTAACGGTACTGACCTCTGGAGGGAAAACTTATGATCGGTAAGCATGATTTTAAATATCTTTTCTATTTTTAACTGAACTAGTTTTAAAAAATTTAAAATAAATTACGATCAAGACGATTTAAAATTTGAACGTAAATTGAATCATAGAATTTAGTTTGTCAAAAAGTTCTTATAGATCAGGAGTTGCCATTACTTGTTTTGACTAGGTGGGTATGGATTTATTACCGTGGTGAAAGGATTGGTCAGCTAGACTCAGCGTTACCGAGTGCTAGCTGTCGCAGTATGATTTGAGGTGGGCGGCATCTTTCTTGCACCCTACATGCTGCCGCAATAAACGTGGTCACCTACTGGGCCGAAAAATTATGAGATTAACATTGACTCGAAAAGACTAAACCTTGGAAGATAAATAGTCCAGAAATCCTTAAATCAAATCTTTAATCATCAAATCTTCAAAACAGATATTTTCATTCTGACCACTATGAATTTATCCACTTCACTTTTTGCTATATTTGATCCCCTGTGGCATCCATCTTTTTCTCATATCGATATTTATTTCTGCACACTCGCCTTCTATTTGTGTTTATTCAGTCGCTCGTACTTGTTCGTCTTTCTAGCTTTTTCAGAAAGGCTTCCAGTTCAAACATACGACTGTGTATGTCTGTGTAGATTTTGTCATTGACAAGGCCAATTTTTACCCATTTTGTCATTTCTTGATAGATCGTTTGAATTCTATTATCGATCGTCATAATGCTCTCATGACAGCTGGAACATACTAACAGACTACACTAGGGGTGGCATATCTTTATTGGCGAACGTACCATGTTTAAAAACAACATAATAACATGCGAGGTGGAACGAGTCATCAAAGAATCTTGACTTAGTGATAATTATAATAACAAAAAATTAATAAAATAATTTTGAACTCTTTTTTTGCAACTCATGCAAACAATAGTAATGTTTATTATTTTAGGTTTAGGTAAAAAAAACGCAACTGAAAGTTGGAACTGTAACCATCTTCATAACTAGATGGTTATTCTTTTTTTTTGTTCTGAACCATACTTGAACCAACTGGTTCAGATGGTGCTGGTTTAATACAACAAAAAGTACCGCAATGATTAGATTAGAACATCGTCGGCACCGTTAAGTGTCTTTACACTCGATAGATTTGTCAATGGCATTATTATATTGCGTAGTACTCATGTAATTGGTACACTACCCCTGGACAATATACACCTCAAAAGAAATTAACGCAGGTAAACGAGGAAACTAAAGCAGGTATCCGTACGCCCTTGCGCCGAGTAACTAATCATTTTAACACATATTTTAAAAACCTTGACCTGTTTGCCAATCCTGCTGGTAAGTTTAGAAACCTTGCAATTAAACCACTAGATTCACTAGATATCTAAATGTAACTGTAACTTAACTTCTATTTAAATTTTTTATTTACAAAATTATAATATATATATATATATATATTTTCTTTTATTATTTGAGACTGTAATTGCATGACGTAGTTTTTATTTTTAGCATTACAACTAGGATATTTTGTGGATAACGTGGTTGGATATACAATTGTATAATTTGGTTACTACCTACTTGTACACTATATTTAAGTAAATTAAGTATGTAAATGTTACTCCTTATGTAACATACTAGCGACCTGCCCGCGACTTTGTCCGCGTGACTTATTTCACCCGCGTCAAGTTACATCTTTCATTACTGCTCGGCTTCCGTGTGTCATAGCGTGATGTTATATAGCCTATGTGACTCAGGAATAATCTAGCTGTTTATTGGTGTAAAAATTGTTAAAATCGATCCAGTAGTTTCGGAGCCTATTCGTTACAAACAAACAAACAAATATTTCCTCTTTACAATATTAGTATAGGTATTGTATATCTATTTGTTGTTCCAAATAAATAAAATAAAATATGAATTCGCAAAGATATTGCCGTAATCTTTGAAAGAGTCATTTGAGACAAACACTATTAAAGCCTCGAGTACTAAGGCTTATTCTTCGTATATTCAGAAGACTACAATATCTCGTAATTTGATGCTCGCGATCTTATGTTTGTTTATTTTGCCTTATGTTAGCTTTTGTGAGATCGGGGCTTCCCTATTGGAAAAAAAATGAGAATAGGGGGATGAGAGGAAAGTTATTGATGGATTGTTTATGATAGTTATGTGTGTATGTTTGTAGTGATTTTTTGAAGATTGATAGCAATGTGATTCGTGTTTGTTTTTGGTACTGTTTTTGTTAATTCTCAGGCCACATTTTTATGGCAATGCTATTTTGATTTTATACCGATTGAATTAATGCCATGCCTTGTCTTTTTTAAGGATGGGAAATCATCGTATGACTTCTTCCGCTCTGGCTGGAGCGGAAGGGAGTTTTGGACTCTTACTGACTAAAACCCATCCGTGTTCCTCCTAATGCCCCTTGCGTTCCAGGGCCGCGGTGACTCTTTCGTACAAATTCCGCAAGCCTGAACAGACAGACCGACAGACAGAAATTAAAAAAAATGTTTTTTTTTTTTATATTAGTAGGTACCGTATATTATACTTTCATATGCATTTAGTGAAAAGCTTGTAATTTGAAATTACAAACAGATTCTTCAATTTTATTTATTTGTATAGATAAATAGCAGTAATTTTAGTAATTAATTTTATTCTCTGTTGTTACAGCGTTCATTGTAGCACGCTGTAAAAATGTCTAGTGTTTATCTACTACGGTTCCAAAGATACAGACGGGCAGACAGACAGCCGAGTCCTACGTAATAGATACGGACGCTATGAGGCAAGAAGTCCTAAAAAAATCAAATAGCAATGACCAGTCAAAGTAAGCCATATATAAAAAATGCAGGTGCGTCTATCACATAATCTTTAAGTAAATAAACCCATAAAAATAAGTCCCAAATACTCTTAATACTATAAACATCAGCTTTTAGAATAAAAACCTCAACCAAAAAGTATTATTCAAATCAGGCCAGTAGTTTCGAAGATTATCTCAGAAACGAGGTATACACAAACAAACAGAATTTATATCTTCATTTTTATATAAAACTTATGTCATTAGAAGTATTCTTAAATTTTATTTAGACGTGGGCGAGGTTAAGTACTTGAAACTGTTATAATCATAGCTCGTCATTAAGTGGCCTTCTAAATTTTGTTTATTAAAATCTCAAGAAAAAATCTCTAAGTAGCCATTTATAATGAATTTAGGTAATAATGTTCTCCCGGCCGGCGGCGTATCTCAGTCACTGTTGTCAATCTCAATGCAGACGAGCCAAAGACACAGGAGATATTACAGACCAGAAGTGTGTACAGCTGTGCACACACAGGTGCACTCTCTCTTCCCTCACTCTTACAGTCCCATGGGATGGCAATAAGACACGACTGGGGAGAGATCAGACGTATGATCAACGCCTTTACTGGTTTTCCGAAGGACGGGTGTCACACCACCAATTTCCAAACACCTGGCTGTTACTGGGTAATTTGAAAAGAAAGAATCCAATATCACATTTTGCCTGACTTGGGAATTAAGCCCAGGACCCCACGTTCAGCAGTCGCGCTTGCAACCACGGGTTTATCCGTTGGTCCTGCGCCTGATCTCTCCCCGGTTGTGTCGGATTGAGATCCCCTCAGACTATGAGATTGAAGGATGAGCAGTGCACTTGTATTTATACACACACTTGTACACTACATCTCCTGCGTACCTAGACAATCTCCATTGAGATTGGCCGCCGTGACCGAAATCGATCAAGGGAATATTATTAGTAACTTCACCCATCACACCTGTAGGTATTCCCCTAAAGGTTAGGTACAGGTGTACTAATGTACACCTACAGTTCGCCGGTATGTTTAGGTCCCATGTAATGGGGGCGAGCCTATTGCCATTAACCGGGCACAAATCCTAACTCCGAGCTGCTACTGAGAAATTCGTAGATCAGATCACATCTAATCAAAACAGGTTTTATTTGTTAACACAAGTATATAAATACAGATCTTATAATTGATAAAACAGAGCGTTATGTTATGCCAGTAGTAGGCTTACAAATATGGTGAGCATCTAGCTCAAGATTACAAATTAAAGTTTCTAAAAAAATATAATATTTGAAAATCATGCATGAGTATGGCATTTCATTAGCAAAAAAATAATAATTGCAAAAACCACACAATATTACTAAAAACTTAAATTTAAGTTAATTTAATTAAGTTAGATAAAAAAACTCAATAACACTTTGCTAGACCTGGGAATCGAACACAAGACCGCGCGAAGCAGTCGCGCGTAGATCCACAAGGCTACCGAGGCAGTTCAAAATTCTTTCTTTTTTTATTATCCTTAACCCTTTTTTATTCACTACCATCTACCATAATGTCTACACCCACTCTACAATGTACTTAGTCCTTCCATCCCGTTTCGATTGACAAGCTACGTACTAACTTCACACGCCACTTTGCAATATCTGACTCAATCTGATCACCGCCCCGCATGTTGACAACTGTCTCCCTTTATTAGACATGTAAGATCCTTTCGTCTCGTAAGTACTTGTGAGTTATTTCTGTCTAACTAACGATTTAGTGTTTGAGTCATGATTCATAGATCTTAACATGGTTCAGTTCTGTAGAATCGACCCATATCTAATTGTCTAGTTTTCATACATACATACATAAACTCACGCCTTTTTCCCATGGGGGTAGGCAGAAACCACAGAACGCCACCTGCTACGATCCTTAAATACTTCTTTCGCCTCGACCACGTTCATACATCTGTTCATACAAGCACGCCGGTTACGAGTACTGCGCACACGACCTTTCTGAAGAACCCCACCAATAAGGTCAGGGTAGGTCTTTCTAGGGCGTCCTCTCCCGGCGTTGCCACTCACATCTGCCATATAAATCCCTTTCGTTAGTCGCCTTTCACTCATCCTAGGATGTATGAACATATAACATCCTATATCACATGTCTAGTTTTCAAAGTAAGTATATTAGTCGCCACGAGTCGTGAGCAGAAATGTCAGGTTAATTTTTCGGTCTCTGGGTTCCTTTCGTAGTTTTTTTTGGCGCTGACCCTGCACGCGATCGGTCCGACTGACGGACCAATCGCGTGCAGCGTCGGTGGCCTAAAGTACCCAGGAAGGGACCCGAAATCCTGAAAATGAACTTGACAAACAAATGTCAACTCGTGGCAACTACTATTATTTAAATGATTTAGGATAGTCAATGCTGATTAATTTTAAAAACATAGCTGGATACTTAGTAGGTGGCGACACCGTAGTTTCGTAGATTAGCGCGTTTAGACAACCAAGCAAACAAACTCTTCACCTTTACAATCCATACTTATATACCAATATTATAAAAGCAAGGATCTCTGTCTGTCTGTCTATTGTGCTTTCTCGACTTAACCACTGAACCGATTTTGATGAAATTTGGTACGGGGTAAATTTGAATCCTAAAAAAGGACATTGGCTACTTTTTAACCGACTCTAACAAAAAAGGTTCTATGTTCGACCGTATTTAAGGGAAAAATAAGTAAGTAAGTGTAATAAGTAATAAGTAAGTGGCAATACAAAATAACAAACAGAACCAAAGCAGCCGACTTCCAAAGCTAAAGTTATTCTTACCTTTTAAGTTTTTGAAGGCGGTTATCTTTTTTGTAAAAAAGTTTTTTTTAATCTGCCATTTTGCGTCCACGATAACACTTTACGCGAACGAAGTCGCGAGCAGAAGCTACTCCCTGATATTATCATTACAAATCTTAATACAGTGACTCATATTGATGTAAACGATGGAAGTAATGATGACGAATGATCTGCATTACCACTGCAATTAATTGATCAATGTATTATTAGAAAAAGACAATTTGTCATTATTGCCGACAATACAACTGTTGCATCTCAAAAAGCGAATGTAACCAACGACGAATTGAAACAGCTGCAAATCACAATCTTTTTTTTATCAAAGAGAAATTGGAACGGTGACTGATTGGGAATACCTCATTGTTATTGCAATGAAAGTACACAATGAAATACACTGCATTGCCGATGCTGCTGTGACTGCTACGCTAGAGATTTTGGGTTCTATTTCCAGGTCGACCAAATTTTTGTTGGGTTTTTCTAAGAAATTCTCAGTAGAGCAGCTCCAGCATATAAAGCTTTAGCTATATACCAGTGCAGTCTACAGTCCACCGGTACCCGCCCCCGGAACCGAGGTAAGAGATACCGCGCCCCCGGAACGCAAAGGGCACAAGAAGGAACATGGGTGGGTTTTAGTCAGTAAAAGTCTGACACTCCCTCCCGCCCCGCCCAGGGTGGGAGAAGTTATTTGATGATATCCTACCCCAAAAACAAAAAACAAAAAAAAAGCCGGTATGGGTTGGGCAGAGGTGTAACCAATGTACATCCACGTGTACATTGGTTACACCTCTGCCTAAGCCTCCCCCTTCGGAAGAGGAATAGAGGTGTCTAATCAGCCCTCTCGGTGCGTGTCTAGGTCATCTTGCCACCTTTTCCTTGGCCTGCCGGATCATCCTCAGGTTATAATTAAGATCTTTAATCACTTACACAAGCAGAAGAAGATTATATTCCAAAAATACTTATAATCTTACGTATATACTTGAATTCCTTATACAAGTGGTTGAACAAGAAATCCAACGAACTCAGAAATCCCAGCCCTCGGTCGCGTATTTAGTAGTAAAAAATTCATACGTTTTCTCGATATGAATAGGGGGTACAAAGGGGTTCATTCTATAGCCGCCATAATGGGGGGCGTAAATGACTCGACACATGTAACTCGATTCTGTGGTGTAATGCTGTTTATATGCTGACGACACACACTATCTTTTGTCCTGTATTCGCGAGATTTTTGTTGGAGAGTCAGCAGAAAATATTTTTCAATGTTTTAAATGGTTGGAATTGAGATGACATTTGAATTCCTTCAAATTATGAGATCTGTATAAGTCGATTACCAAATCATTTTTTTTTTATTCAAACAGCTTTGTCTCTTTTACTAGTTACTGCGCGCGACTTTGACCGCGATTTTTGAGCGAGATATTATATAGCCTATACTATTCCTTGTGAATCTCTCTATCATAAACGAAAATAATAATATTTTTACAATCCGACTAGTAGTTTCAGAGATTAGCGCAATTAAACAAACGAAACATCTCTTCAGCTTTATTATGTTTGTACAGATAATGCTTTGCTATTTCATTTTATTTTCATCAACCAACTTTTGATAACGAAACCGAAAATACTGAAAGATCAAATAAAGTAATATCTATTACATCAACGGCACTTAAGAGTCAATATTTTGAATTCACTCTCACCAATAGACGCATTTTTGCCAACGGTACAATCAACCCTCTTAAATATGACACCGGCTGGAGTGGATTGCTAACAAAAGCACGTTGATTTTGTTTTGACTAAGATCTCCTATAGTCATATCTGATTTCGCTAAACCTGTTTTGGCTGATATAAGAAATAATCCTGTCATTATTTCGTTTGTATGCTTAATAAAGTTGGTCTTGAAGGGATGTACTGCTGAGGGGTTGAAGACTATAGAGCTGGTTGGTCAAAAACTGGTTAAAGTTTTAACAGCTTCAGATACTGCTTATAAATACACTTAGGGGTCTGAACTGGTCATATTTTTGAACAGTTGTCAGTCCGGTTTTAAAAGTCTCCTTAAATTACCAGCCTAACTAGTGTCCCTCTGCAAGGCAAAGGCCTCTTTCCATACAGAGAACGCACGAGCTTTGATCACCACGCTTGCTCAAGGCGGATTGGCGATTTCAAACTTATATTAATACAAGTCCAGGTTCCCTCACGATTTAAGGCACTGGCCCTAAACGGACGGTGAGCTACCTGGGAACCCTGGCAAGCCAGTGCTTGCCGAGGTTCCCAGGTAGCTCACCGTCCGTACGTTGCGTAACGACAGACCGTGTCGACGGCGACGGCGCGTTCGTGTTCCACGGGCGCCTGGAGATGTCAGCAATTGGAGGGGCCACTTAGGGCCGATGCCTGCGGGTTGTTTGAAAGAAATACCGCGCCCCTGGAACCCAAATGGCTTTAGGAGGAACACGGATGGGTTTTAGCCAGTGAGAGTCAGAGGGTCCTTCAGACTTCACCGATATCAATGATGTCAAAGAATAAACTTGGAAAGTTCTTTGAATTGAAAAAGTTACATTGGTAGGTAGGTACTTGCCTGGATTTGAACTCCGACTTTTAATAACGCATTCAACTAATAATTGGTTCAGAATAATTGGGATACAAAAATATTATTTATTATAATGTGATCTGGAATATTTGGAGTTTAAAACTCTGATTATATTACCTTTAATACAGTTTCGTAATAAAGAAAATTTATGGTATCACGTTACGTTTCAGTGTTTATAATAGTAAATTTTTGATAACCATCTTAAATTAGGGTTCCGTGCACAAAAGGTGTCAATGGAATCATAGTAAGCCCTAAATGTTTTACGCCACGTAAACTCTTGTTTAGTCATAGAGATGGAAGAAGTTTATTTTTGAGTTGCAGTTTTAGATTTTGACATTGTACGATATTTATTTATTTATTAAAACTTTTTGCACATAATGTAAATAATACACTGTACAAAGGCGGACTTAATGCCTTTGGCATTTTCTACCAGTCAACCTTAGGGTGATGCAGAGACAAAACATAGTAGGTGCAAGGAACAGATAGTTTCCAGGAATAAAATATAATACATACATATATACATACATACAAACAAAATATACAGAGTAGAGAGAGATTAAAATACATAGATGGAGAAATATGTATAAGAAACTAATACGATATATTTTCTACGTTATGTCGCTGCTATCCTGTTCATCTGTCTGGGCCGTGTCTCCTAAACTGTAATAGGTAGAAGGTTGAAATTTTCAAAGAGTACGTATTTTTACAGAATGCTTGTGTAGGTGGTGTGTGTTGGTTGTGTAACACCTCCGTATCTCGGAAAGCGCAAAAAGCCGTTGGTCCCGGCTGTCATTCGTAGATCGTTAAGTATAGTCAGAAGCCAGGAAGTCTGACAACCAGTCTTACCAAGAGAAATCGCGTTGCACAGTAATTTGGTTGTAGAGGTCAGATGGGGAGCCGCTCCATGTAAAGCACTGGTATTCAGCTGCATCCGGTTAGACTGGAAGCCGCCCCCAACACACTTGGGAAAAGGCTAAGCAGAAGATGATGTGTGTAGGGACAGCCGCTATAATAACAAATAATAACACTAATATAAAGTAAAAAATTAAAGGTCCCCATACAAGAAGCTTTGTTTGTAAGTAGGGTTAAATATTATGAGGTGGTACGGAATCCATCGTGTGCTACTCCAACCTCGCACTTGACCGGTTTTTTATTTCTGTAACTTATTCGTATTTAACATCGTTATTAAGAACACGTGGAAGCATTTCAATTAAGTTTTCTTTATCGTCGCCATAACCACTGTCACTACGAATCCGATTATCTTTATTATAATGGTCTCCGTTGAATTTTACTATCAAATCATCTAGAATATTAGAAATGTGATATATGCAATAATTAGTAATGAACTTACCTACCAAATTGTGTGTAATTCTATTCCTAGAATGACCTGTAAATGTCTGGAATAAAGATAATTGTCATTCCGTATTTCCATACTAATATTATTCACCCGAAAATGACTCTGTCTATCTCTCTATGTGTTTCGCTTTCACGCTTAAACCGCTGCACCGATTTTGATGAAATTTTGGGACTACTGGGAAATCCATGTAAAACCCAATAACACATTTATGCTCGATCAGGAGGAAGCGAACCCAAGGACTCTAAGCAGTTACGCTTAGGACCACCAGGCTAAACTAGGCTAAACAAAAAAAAAAGTTAAAAAAAGAAGTATTAAGTTATCTAATTATAAGGCTGTAATTATTATTATGTAAATATATAAAGAAGAAGTAAGTTTATAATATTGCCAAAATTAACGACCCACACGTACCAACATCACAAAAACACAGGAAACACATGTGTAACAATAAATGCCGCACCCGCAGGAACTTCGCAAATTTGTTTCTAGTGACCCCATAATATTTCATTCGTAGCTTTCACTACAAATGAGCCGGCACCTCCGATGTTGCGGTTAGTTACCTTAACGCAACTCCCGCCGCTATTGTCCCATGATTCTCCTACCATAATAGCCCGGAAGTCCGCGGGACATTCAATATAATCCAAAGATTTCGCATAAAAATATAAATGTCAGCAAATAATGTTTCTTTTTTGATAAGTAACAATGGTTTATGTGAATGGGCCTTGGACTCGCTTCATTTTGAATAGCGCTTCCTTCAGATATCTCTTTGTATGGGGCCAGGTGATGTTTCCTTTCTGATGGATCTGTATCAATTGGTTTATACTTTTTCTTCAACAAATATGTCAGGGGTTGGATTTTGAATTTTGTTTTGTATCATTTGTATCTTATTGTTGCGATTGTCAATCATACATTCGTATTAAGTAGAGTGACACAAGGAATTATCGGTTAACTAACTTCTGTTCGCGACTTTTTCCAGGTTGTTTTGTCACCCGCTTTACGTCTTTGGTTACTGCTCCGCTCCCGTGTGTAGTGGCGTGATGTTACACAGCCTATACTATTCCTCATGAATCTAGCTATCATATACGAGAATAATTTTGCAATCTGACCGACGGTTCCAGAAATTAGCGCGAACAAACAACAATAAAACTCTTTAGCTTTATTATATTAGCATAGACATACCATCACGCCTGTATTCCCCGAAGAGTTAGGCAGAGGTGTACTAATGTACTCTCACAGTTCACCGGTTTGTTTAGGTCCCATGTAATAGAAGGCGAGCTTATTGCCATTAACCGGGCACAAATCCTAACTCCGAGCTGCTCCTGAGAATTTCAAAGAAAAACTCAATAACACTTTTTTTACTGGACCTGAGAATCGAACCCAAGACATCTAGCGTAGAAGTCGCGCTTAAGACCGCTAGGCTACCTAGGCAGTATAGATTAGATAGATCAGTATAGATTGTCCTAAAAATCAAGTAAGCATTTACAATAATTATTTTTGCAAAATATAATTAGTGTTAATACAACAGACACCGTTCGCGAGATAGAACCAGCTCAAGGCAACTTCTGCCAACGTATTGAAGATATAATTACGTAAACATTCCGTTGGCTCCATTATTAGGTATTGTTCTCATCATTAGGACCTACTAAGGCACGCCATCGTGGCAGTAAATTATCTAAAATCCATCTCGCTTAATATCACCACACCTTGAATTGTTTTGGTACCCATCAGCCATATAAATCATCATTTTGCCATCCTTATTCAAATTACTAACAAATTCATTGCTTTGGCTTCAACGAAATAGAAACGTAATTAAAATTAACAGATATTTGATTTCAAACTCGTAAACTTAACTGGCTTCTGCCCGCGACTTCGTTCGCGTGGTTTTTTTCACGTGCGTTTAGTTACTTCTTTGGTAACTGCGCCGCTCTCGTGCTGTTATATAGTCTATATTATTCCTTATTAATCTGGCTATCAGATACTACACAATATTTTTCTTGTTGGACTGATGGTTTTAGAGATTAGCGCGTTTAAACATACACACAAACAAACAAAAACTCTTCAGTTTTAATGCTTCTTCCTACTATCCTTCCTACTAAGATTATAAATGCAAAAGTTTGTGAGAATGGATGGATATATGTTTGTTACTCTTTCACGCTTAAACGGCTGAACAGATTTGGATGAAATTTGGCACTGAGACAGATTGTAGTGTTGAATAACACATAGGATACTTTTTATCCCGAAAAAAATTAAAGTTCCCATGGGATAATATATAAAATTAAACGCCGACGAAGTGGCGGGCAGATGCTAGTTAGTTATGTAGTATAAGATTCACTTTCCTGTCATTTCAAGTTATTGAGATGTCAATTTTAATTTTCTATTATACTCGTATCAAATTATAGATTTATCGTCAATCATTGAAATTTAATGTATCATCCTCCTGTTCTGTTGAATAATCATAAACTTGATATCCGATTACGATTGTAAATGTCTATTCATCATTTTTATTAAGTATTAGATACCCACGTGTAGCTGTTACAAACTTAATAGTGTTACAAAAGAAACACATAAAAATATGGAATTTCGTTTTTGACTTCGCTGCCGCCATTATAAAAAGTGGGATTTAATATAATTATCTTCAAAACCACAATCGATGGAAATGAGAATTTTGTTGCTGGTAAATTAAATTAAAATTTTCAAAGTGTAGTTTCGCATCTTCGATAAATACAAGGCGGTGACTATGGTTGTGATTGTGAATCTATATAAATCTTATTTTATTAAAATATCTCTTTGTAATGTCTAAATAATAGCTTCTACTAAATGATTAATAAATTTTACAAGGTACTGATACCAATAACCATTTTTTGAATTTTTTTTTCTATCTATCTGCGTATTTATTCCGGCTAATCTCCGAAACGGCGGCACTGATTTTCGGCGGGACTTTCGCTAGCAAATAACTGGTGTTATAAGGAATAACTGTGACATATTTTATTTTAGGAAATAAATTAGGGATACTCGCAAAACCTGATGAAGTCGCGAGCATAAGCTAGTTGAAATCATAATTTTAAATCCTAACATCAAAGACCAAGCGACCTCTTGTTAGTCACAATCCGGCCACCTGCTAGCTACTTGAACTAACCAGTGCCTATTTGAGTATGATTTATTATTCAAGATAATTTCTATTCATTTCAAGTGGATTCATAACAGACGCTCTTAATGGCCTCTAGTCTTGTTAAGGTTCGGAGATAAAAGTGTTAGGAATTTTAAAAAGCGTCATCATCATGTTAAAGTGGTCTCCTGGGTTGTTTGTTCGTGTTATGTTTTCATTTAAATCATTACAACTTTCCAAGAGGTCTTTGAAAAGTTTGACATTATCAATATTTTATCGTAAAACATCGTGGGATGGCAAACAAGACGACGGCCTACAAGGCGACGGCTTAACATTAGATAATGTTAAGTGGCCACCTCTGCCTATAGACATCTAAAATACCAGAGGCCTTGCAAATGTGATGCCATTCCAGAGACAAAGTTAAAATGTTGTATGTGCCTGTAAATTCACTGGCACCCATACCCTTCAAATCGAAACACAGTAACGCTGCTTCGCAGTAGAAATAGGTATGGTGGTAGTACTTCCCTGAACGAGTTTCTTCACAAAGAGCTTCACTACTACTACAGTTATTACTTGACATCTAAATCATTACAACATTCCAAGAGCTCTTTGAACACTCTGACATCAACAATATTTCCTTTATCGCTTAAAAATTCACTGAGAGAAAGAAATATTAGAGGAATTATTAAAATTTACATCGTTATATTTCACATCATTTATTTCAAGAAGAAAAACAATATTGAATCTAGTTACCCCATCTAATAGGTAGTTTCGTATGGAGAAGAATGTGCATGAAACGGCAAACTTACTCTTCTAAAATCTATCTGACACGACCAGGGAGAGGTTCAGGTGGTGACCAATAATTTCATAACTCCGGGCTGCTATTGAGATAATCGTAATGGAAAAACCCAATAACACTTGCCCGACATGGGAATCGAATCCAGAACCCCACGCTGAGCAGTGGCACTTGCGTCCGGACATTTCCATGGTAAACTTCCTTATAGCAATCAGAAGTCCTTATACTAGTTTTATCATCAAATCGAACAAGACATCCTTCACCGCACCAAAGGAAATAATTAAAGAATCAAAAATCAAAACGTTTCCAATTAAGTTACCTATTAAGACAAAGTACTAAGTTAAACAAAAGTAATTAGGCGTCTTGTTAACTTAATTTGTGAATTAACTAATTCAGTTATTCGGTACATTGATGACTGGTTCGCCTGAGAAGCGGTCGTTATTCTGAGTGTTCCGGATTTGCGAAAATGGAGTGAGTTTTTTCTGTAATGGTATTAAAATTTGCTAAGCGCATGACTTCGATCACCCCAATAGAATATTGAGTATCAAAAATAAGACACAATCAGTCGTAATTAAATTTAATTACTTAACTATTCAACTTTTACCATGTGTTATTTTAGGGTTCCGTACTCAAATGGTAAAACGGAACGCTATTGTGAAGACTCCGCTGTCCGTCCGCACGTCTGTCACCAGGCTGTATCTCATGAACCGTGATAGGTAGACAGTTGAAATTTTCACAGATGATGTATTTCTGTTGTTTCTATAATAACAAATACTAAAAAAACAGAATAAAATAAATATTTAAGGGGGCTCCCATACAACAAACATGATTTTTATTGCTCGTTTTTGCTCGATATTGATAACGGTAACTGGTAGACATTTAACATATTCACAGGATATTTAGTTATATATTCACTTTAAATATAAATAATTAAATTAAAATGAAACAAGTATTTAAGGGGCCCCCCTTAAATACTTGTTTCATCCCACACAACAAACTTGACTTGACTTTTTCTGCTCGTTTTCATAGATAATGGTACGGAACCATACACGCGCGAGTCCGACGCGCACTTGACCGGTTTTGTTAATTTACCTATGCACCGTATGGAAAGCTAACTTTTGTAATGAATGGGTTGATGCTTTGCAAATTAAAATAATAATTTAATTGGAAAAATTTTGCTATCATGACATCTAATCAACCTATACAGGGCCTTAGGGTAAACGAGGGATTTGCTTTAGGGAGTACAGTACACATGAAAATGAACAATTTTTACTATAATACGAATCGTAAAATCGAGAAAAAAAATCAGCTTCTTCATACATTTATGTTCGCATAACTCGACAACATGTAAGGAACAGCTGATTTCTTTGCACAATTTTAAAATTAATTTCATATTGAAAGTGGTTTATTTTCATAAGCACTACACTCCCTTTAACTTTGTTTAAACTAACTTTTTGTTTAAGACTTATCATCTTCCTGCCCTTATCCTGGGTCGGTACAATACATATTTTTCTTCTATTTCGTCCAAGACACATATAAGACTACAGCACAAAACAGTGTTGACATTAATATCCTGCGTCCAAGGCAGGAATTAATTTCTTGTTTCATTAACAAATTAATCTCTATGTTCGCTTCTGGTGTCAGGATTGATAAACAATTGAGTCTGTGCCAACTAGCACAGCTTGTTTAAAAATAGATAATGGCCGTTGCTATGGTAACCGTTCTAAGGAAGATTGATAACAAATTTGAAAATTGTCGAAGGGAAGAATTTGGTTGAGGTTAGGAAATAATTTCGAAAATTTTATGAAGTCTTGGTATTTATAATAGTGACGTCATAATTATAATGAATTGATTATCAGGTATTCATACGGCAGTGACATCACGTAACGTCATGGTATTTTTTTTTTTTTTGTATTTTTTTTTGATGGGTGGGAAATCATCAAATAACTTCTCCCGCCGTGGGCGGGGCGGGAGGGAGTGTCGGACTTTTACTGACTAAAACCCACCCATGTTCCTTCTTGTGCCCTTTGCGTTCTGGGGGCGCGGTATCTCTTGCGAACAACCCGCAGCCCCGGCAGGCATCGGCCCTCAGTGGCCCCTTCCATGTGCTGACATCTCTTTGAGGCGCGCGTGGAACACGAACGCACCGTCGACACGGCTAACGTCATGGTAACGATTACGTCAGTCGTAGGTAGAGCTATTTTCTGGAACATTTTTGCCTTTTTAAGGTTCCGTACTCAACGTAACGACAGCAGAGAGAGACGTTAATAGAGTCCTATTACTAAGACTACGTTGTCTGTCCGTCAGTCTGTCTGTCATAGAGCTGTGTTTTTTGAAACGTTACAGGTAGACCACTTTGACTTGAGATTTTCAGTGTAAGTATTACTATTGCAAAAAGAGGCGAAAGGAGTACGTAAGGATCGTAGCAGGTGGCGTTCTGTTGTTTCTGTATACCCCCATTGGAAAAGGCGTGTGTTTATGTATGTATGTATTACTATGGCTGTTATAACAACTAATATTAAAAACAAAATTTAAAATTATAAGTAACCCCCTACAGAAAAAAAAATCACTACCGTAGCTAACAAAAGAGCTGATAACTTTAAAACCGCTGAACAGATTTCCA
Source organism: Caradrina kadenii (assembly GCA_947462355.1). Classification (NCBI taxonomy): domain Eukaryota; kingdom Metazoa; phylum Arthropoda; class Insecta; order Lepidoptera; family Noctuidae; genus Caradrina; species Caradrina kadenii. The sequence continues at coordinate 10,628,293 of OX381690.1, read as the reverse complement.
TCATACAAAGCTAAGAACACTCCCGACTAATTAACCTTACAAACACAAAAAAACATAATTAAAATCGGTTCATGCGTTCGGGAGCTACGATGCCACAGACAGACACACACACAGACACGTCAAACTTATAACACCCCGACGTTTTTGCGTCGGGGCTTAAAAATATAGTTAAACATTAAAGAGGACCCCATCTAATAACGTGTAAATAGTAATAAATATTGTATGTAGTGTTAAATATTGTACATAATACGAGTTCAGCTCGCATTTGGCTGATTTTTCCGTTCGTTACAACTTAAAGTCAAAACATAGGCACTTGAATAACTTTAACAATGCGAAGCGTTTGCCAAAACACTCACACCATCCAATACTGAATAAAAGATTTAAAAGATAAATAAAATACAAACGTCCTTATTTATATCACCTACTAAGTTTATTTTCATTTGAACAAATCTTTTTAAAACGAAAACAGCTTCCACACCCACGCAGTATACAAACAACTGCTATCTACCTGGGATTCTCTTACGTCAACAGAAATAGATCGTGCATCAAAGTGTCCTTGGGTGAATAGGGATTCAATGGAAGTAAAAAGTAAAAAAAAATACATTCACTCCGCCTTGACAATTTGCTTCAGTCAAATATGATGTGCGGATCGATCTTCGATATTGTTACTTTTAACATGGTGAAGTAATAAGTTAAACTAATCGTTTGTGGCCGAAATTTATCAAAAATTCATTTACATTTTGAGTTTATACGTATTTAAGGTTCTATTATCAAAGAGACTTAAGTCGGATTGGAAGAAAATACGATAATAATGTACAATTTAAAACAATACTAACCATAGCCGAAATGTATATTAATAAAATAAAGATGAAGAGTGTTTTTGTTTGTATCTTTAGAAGTACCAGTCGGATTGACAAAATCTGTTTCTATATGATAGCCAGATTCATGAGGTATAGTACAGGCTATATAACATTAAGCTATGACCCATGGGAGCGGAGTAATAACCAAAGACGTAACTTAATGCGGGTATAAAAAGCAATGCGAAAAAGGCCGCGGGTAGAAGCTAGTTTTACATAAAATCTAGAACATTTCCAAAGAATTATGCATACTTAATATGCGTAGCTTTCTGAGGAACAAGTCTAATTTTATTCAAAGTATAGATAAGATCTCTGAAGACGCTGAAATATGAAACAAAGGAAATCTTCCTTAAGAAGATAGGTACGAACGAAAATTATCGACCAATTATCTTAGAATACTAGAAATGGATTTATTGTGTAGGTACTACGAGTGTTTATAAAATTTGATAGTTCGTTGCACTAGAAAGAAAGAAAGAAAGAAAGAAAGATTTATTTGTAAGAATATAGTACAATAAATGTTACCCTTATATTAAGTTCTTATAGTCTACCATTCCTGGTGTACAAATTTTTATCTTAAATAACTATATAATCTATGCTCTCATAGTGCAACAAGAGGTAATACAAGTAGGTAATACAAGTAGGTAATCTAGGTAGGTACTCAAGTAGGTAGTCTGAGTACATTTGGACAATATTTTGAATAAAAAATACAGTTCTGAACGGTGACAAGCTATTTTAATCCTTGACCGTACCTTATGGGTCAGCGGAAACAGAGATAATGAACTTAAAAAAAGAACAAATATAGTTGAAAATTGTGTGCAAGACTGTATTTATTCGGCATTTATTATCTAAGAAAGAAATTACATAATTCTCAACTCTATTTTTACCAACTTATGCTTGGAGTAGATTTAAAATGAATCAGCCTTAAATATCAATATATTTTTTACTAGAATTTATTCCATTTATACGAGGGTATGCACGAAATTTCTAACAAAAATAAAAACAAGTTTAACATAAAAAATATATTCCGTAATCGCCAAAACAGTTCAGGAATAGGGTTAAACCGTTCCTCAAATAAGAATTGGAAAAGGGAACCGTTCAGAACTGATAGCAGATCAGATAAAACTGTCAATAGCAACCCTTGGTGCTCAATCTGATGGAATGGAATACTTAGGGAAAGGTCAGACTTAAGTATATCGGACAAGACAGGAGGAATTACAGGCATGTGTGTGTGTGTGTGTGTTTGAGAAATATAATGGGTGAAAAACACCGTTAACGGACTCGAAGGTTACATGTTTTTCACATCATCGCGAGTTTTTTTGTTCGGGACCTTATCTGGAAACGTTCTGTTTCCGGAGAGATTTTTTTACAAAATCTGGCTAACCAATCTTTAAAAATACCCCCTCATGGCTCTTCCACTGTTGTATGCACATGTAAGTATAATGCGTGCGATACTTATATTATTGCCTCGGTAGCCTAGTGGTCCTAAGCGCGACTGCTACGCTAGAGGTCTTGGGTTCGATTCCCAGGTCGAGCAAAAAGTGTTATTGGGTTTTTCTATGAAATTCTCACTAGCTGCTCGGAGTTAGGATTTGTGCCCAGTTAATGGCAATAGGCTCGCCCCTTATTACATGGGACCTAAATATACCAGCGAACTGTGGGTGTACATTGTTACACCTGTGCCTAACCCTTCGGGGAATACAGGCGTGATGGTATGTATTACCATACATACCATCACGCCTGTACATTATCCAATATTAATAATATAAGTATACCTACTTATATTATTAATGTTGGAAATATTTTACAAAGCGCACTGCAAAGGAGTGGCACTGGGTCTGTACTTCTGAACGCATTCAACCCTAATCTCATAATCAAAGTTAGAGTGAATAGGGACTCCATCGTCAACTTTGTCTATGTCACCTCTGACCTAGACTAGAGTCAAGAGCAAACCCATCTCAAAAAAAAAAATGGAAAAAAAAGAAACGGTGCCGAACAGATCTTTCATGCATATGGTGAAGGGGCCCGATGACAGCAAGTCGACACCATTGGATAACGAGAATCATGCGCCAACTTCGTACCAGCTCCCGACTCATGGTGGTCGAAGGAACCGTAGGATTTTAGTCGGTAAGAAACTCTAACAAAAGCCTGCCATACTGTTCCCATCTACTGCAACTCCTGAATGCCAGAATCAAAAATGGAGACCACCAGAAAAGCGCTTGACAATGAAGCTCGACGAGTTCCGGAGAAACGATTCAACTATCTTGGATCTCGCAACGAAATTAATCAGGAAAGGAGTAAGAAAAAACATCATTTCCACTACCCACTAAACAAGCAGGAGACAGAACAGAACTAGTCCAATAGGCACAAAGGGATGTTGAAGGATTGTTTACTAACAAAACCCTCCGACTTCCAAAAAACAAAAAAAAAATCTCTATCCAGATCAAAAGCTATCTCTTTGTCAAATTTCGATAGAAATATTATTTCGCTGATACCCAATCCTTGGTAACGGATATCCTCGACTGTTTGTGTTTTCTAAAATGTATCTAACAATCAATATTTGTTCGGTCACAACACAAGCTGATCATATAATGTGACGTCATGGTCCCTATTGATCTGGAACGGATTAATGGTTTTCTATAAACTGCAGTATAAATGCAATGACTTCAAGCGAATTTAGTCCTAGTGTGCTTCATAAAAAGAAGTATATTTAGTTAAAAAAATATTTAAGCTCGATGAGAGATTTTGCAAATTATGACTGGCCGTTTCCCATAAAAAAACTAATGATAGTTTCTTTTAGTATTGTCATTAATGTACATGACCATCACCGTCACGCCTGTATTCCCCGAAGAGTTAGGCAGAGGTGTACAAATGACTGCCTCGGTAGCTTAGTGGTCCTAAACTGCTACGCTAGAGGTCTTGGGTTCAATTCCCAGGTCAAGCAAAGTGTTATTGGGTTTTTCTATGAAATTCTCAATAGCAGCTCAAAGTTAGGATTTGTGCCCGGTTAATGGCAATAGGCTCACCCCCTATTACATGGGACTTAAAACATATCGGCGCACTGTGGCTGTATACAATGGTACACCTCTACCTTATTAAAATGAAAATCGTACCAACAAAAATCCACTGTAAATTATTTTTATCAAGAGCATGTTTAATCAAATTTATATAAGAGCTTTTGCCTATGACTTTCTTTGCGTAGTATAGTAACTTTTATCAAAGTTTTTTTGGGTTCAAATTGTTTAAACACGCTAACGTACAAATATTTATTTCTGATCAAGTGCCTAAATACAAAGTTTCTTGGTTTTATGGTTAAACTTCATACGTATTTTTATTTTTTCAGCCCCTTCAAGCCTTTTCTTGCGATAAAAATTAGCTTAGCAAGGTAGTCAATGCTCTATTTTATCTCTGTACCAAAACTCATCAAAATCGGTGCAGCGTTTTAGGCGTGAAAGCATAACAGATGTTCGGAATATTCGCGAACGCGGGCGGTGCAAGAGATGGCGGAGGTGGCGACGGCTCTACTACAGTCCCGTACAACAGACATACAGAGTTACGTTCGCATTTATATTATTCGTAAGGGATATAGGAAAAATAGCTGAAATGAATTACTTAAAACAATGAAACTGTTGTAACAAAATAAGTTTCAATTGCAAATTGTTAAATAACAAGCATTGTTCGCCGTTTATTATTCCATCAATTTAAATCTAAATTAGCTTTAATTATTTGAACAAACTTCACATTTCAGCGGCCATTTTAAATAGTACGCTAAAAGTTTGGTCAACCGCCATTTTCATTTCGTATCTTTGAACAGTAAATAGTAGAATTTATTTGCGAAAATAAATTAATTGTTTCGTTCAACGAATGTTTAATAAGACAAACAATCTGTTTAAGTAATTAATGTTTATTTATGTGCTTTTTAATGGATTGGTTTCAGCGAATTTAATGTATGCATGATAGAAGCTCTGAGTATTGATTTTGTTAATAAATGGAAATTTATTATTAAGGTCAATGTACTCTTGCTTTGAAAGTTATGAAAGAACAATATTTTATTATTGCAAAAGAGAAGTTCCAATCAATGATTCATAAGTACAGTCCAACAAGTTATTTTGTATTCAGGCCAAAATATTCTCCTTATTTATTTATTTATTTATTATTTATAAAATCCACACACAGCTCTCTGACAGTTAACTTGTTTACAAAAAAAAAACACTTCAACGATACAAACAAAAATATTAACAATTTGCTACTATAGTAAAGCCAAAGAAATTTGTGTTTGTCTGTTTAAACGCGCTAACCTCTGAACCAGTCGAATAGGAAAAAATATTTGAAAATGCTAGCCAGATTCATAAGAAATAGTATAAGCTGTATAACATCACACAACAACGCTCAGCAGCGGAGCAGAAACCACAGAAGTAACTGTGTAAACTAGTTTTACAGCCAATTAGTTATTACGCACAACTATGTGTATAGTGTGGGTGAGTGTGTAGGAATGTGCATGGTCGCGGTATTGAATCGAAAGAGTTACCGCGACCCTGGAACGCAAAGGGCATTAGGAGAAACACGGATGGGTTTTAGTCAGTAAGAGTCTGACACTCCCTTCCGCTCGGCCAGAGCATTTGATGATTTTCCATTCTAAAAATAAGAAGTGCGCATGAAGTTTCTACTACACCAACAATATTCAGTGTTGTTGTATGCATAAAATAACTTTTTAAGTTTATGTTGATGATTAGTGAACCATTTTTCATCAACATAGTAAATATTAGAGTGACGTAAAATAGTTGACTACCTACTCACTACATTGTATTTTCAAGTTAGCCGCCTGTATACCAAATAGTTTGTTCATCTGTACTTAAATGAAGAAAATATTGCTTATCCATTAATCGGCTCCCAGCAATCGTCTACGAAGCAAATACTTTTAATTAACCCATCCCACGATCTTCGCCTTCCATTTAAAAAAGCAGCAAAAAAGCGTCTCAATTTAATTCCCAGATCAGTACGAAAAAGAAAGGCGGCTAACACATTTTGTACTTTTGTTTTACTCGACATGAAAATTAGAGTCTAAATAGCATCTAGGGATGGGAAAATTTACATCGATATTTTTTATCGTCGGCTCTCGGGACGACGAAATGGGTAATTCGCGCGTTATCCAAGCACTTTATTTCTGTTAAGTGCGTGACAACTGTCGTTTACTTTCAGATGGAGTTGTGAGAAAATTTTGTGTTTATTTTGTGAAGTGGCCGGCTAAATTAGGTGACGATTACGCGTGTTCAAGTGCGAGAGTATTGTTGGCGTCTTAATTTTATTGTAAATGTTATAGATGCTTTTGTGATAACGATTACGTGGTAACTTATTTTGAGGTTTTGTTTCTGGAAGTTAAATATACTTGAGGTAAAAAATTAAATTCATATTCATATCTTTATTTGCATTCCATAATGTTAGTTTTACAGATCTTATAATAGGCTTAAAGCTAGGTACAATTATGGACCCTGCGGGGCATAGCAAAAGTATAAAAAATTAAATGAATTTTAACATAAGTAATAACTAATAAAGAATGTTTGAAAATGTTCCTCATAATAATTATTTTCTTGAATTAAACATAGGTATTTAAAAACAAATTTATTTAATGAAGGGTTAAAGACATATCCTTTTTTAAATACAATAAACAAATTAGTTTTTGACCAACTTTGGAAATGGATGTGTATTCTAGTGTCAGTTCTTCTGTCTGAGTTAAATAATTACTTTGTCATGGATTTACTCGCTTATGGTGTAATAAGCCGTTAAAAAATAAAAATAAATAATAGAAATAATAATACTAGGCTATATTATTGTCCCACTGCAGGGCAAAGAGCTCCTCTCATACAGAGATGACACTAGTATTGATCACCACTCTTGCTCAAGGCGGATTGGCGATTTCAGACTTGTATTGATTATAAGTCCAGGTTTCCTCACGATGTCGGGGAAAGTATACGAATTGACAACATCACAATGTTACTTGCCCGGTCTCGAACCCGCAGTCTCATACTTGAGAGGCGGGTGCCATAACCTAAAGATAATCACGACATTTCACGTTATTGTTCAAATATTTCTACAATAATATTGCTTAGATTTTTACTATTAATTTTGATTGACACCATAATTAAAAGTGCATCTAGGCTGCTATCATTACATAACAATCATCTTCCAAAAAGCAATTAAGCATTTTATCATCTTTAAATAAAAACGCCATCTATCCAACGAGCAGCACGATGAAGCAATTAAGTCACATAAAACTAATTAAAAAACAATCGACAACTCTTAGTTACATCCCTAAACGTTTTCAAACGCGTTTAACAGTAATTATCGTAAGAACTGGTCTCAATTGGAACTGAAGGTATATAAATATAGCACTTAATTACTCAGTTCTGGTACCTGTATAGGTCCCTGAATACTTTTCCATAATTACTAAGGTAGAGAACGTTTAAATTCTCACCGCAAAATGACTTAATTAACGGATTTTTGTATTCATCGATATCGAGTTTAGTATTTATGTCGCACACTACTTTGGAATGTTGGTTGATAAATTAATAAATTGTTGAATGTTTTTCATGCCTTCGCGACTAAAAGGGGGAACTGATTATGATGAAATTTGTTACGTGGTAAGTTCGAATCCCAAGAAAGGACATGATAACAGACATTTAATAATGTATCTGACCTGACCTGCAAAGGAAAAAATATTTTCATATATGATAGCCAGACTCATGACGAAGAATATAGACTAAATAACATCACGCTACTACTTACGGAAGCGGAGCAGAATTCAAAAACGTATCTTAAAGCGGGTGAACAAAATCACTCGGCCGATGTCGCCAGTCAATAATAAGCTACAATAAACAAAACACACAATATCAAAACACGTCACCATCAGCAAACAAAATGATAAAACTCACAATCCATCTTCGTTCCGTCCTTCCTGCTAATAAGTCCTGTCTACCCTTATTTACAAAATGATAAGTGAAGTTACAAGCTACTTGTGACAGCGTGATAAGCAGGCGTCGGGGTGTCGCGGTGATCCGTCATCGTTCTTATGGTAAAGGAATTAATTAGGTTAGGACTACCTCAAGATTTCTGATATGTAGGTGGAACTGTGTCAGGGTGTTATCGAATTTGGTTAGCGACAAAAGGGTTTAGTTTTTTTTTTTATTTCATAATATGATTTTTTAGTAGTGGTAGAGCTTTTTGTGAAGGAGCTCGTCCGGGGAAGTACTACCACCAAGCTAATTTTGCCGCAAAGCAACGGAGCAAGATGCCGGTGTAATTACAGGCACACGTCGAGATATTGTAACTTTGTCTCTGGGATGGTGACTCATTTGCAAGTTATGGCAGATGTCACATCAGGGTAAGGCAATAGCTGGTGGGGCAATGGCTTGTTTGCCATAAAAGGCCTCAATATTTAAATATAAAGTTGTAAAAATAAACGGCAACGCAAACTCGAAAATAAACATCAATTCAGAAACATTTAATCTAGATGACTCCTGTTGTTCGCACCAGAACTCCATTAAAAGGCTCTAAAAATAAAAACTTAATATCAATAAAATGTGAACAGAACGATTCCGAATCCATATTTTGAAGTTAATAAAGTCGCCGACTTCGAGTCAGTAAAAGCCTCAAATCACGAGCAATCTATCTGAGAACCGCGGACTATAAAAATAATAATTCGTCTCAACTTCGGTATGGTACAGTTGATAGGAAAGAACGGGATAGAAGACTAAATAAATATTTCATTTTATAGGTACTTACTTTTGTATAAGATGTATACCGTATTGTTACGCCCATGGTTACTGCTCTGCTCCTGTGGTTCGTACCCTAAAAGTATTATAGCTTTACTGAATAAACGGGCTATTTTACGTTAAACGCTATTTTTGAATAGTTTCTCAGATAAGCGTTTTCTGACATACAAACAAACAAACTCTTCAGCTTTATAATATAAATATAGATTATTCATGTACATAAAACTTTTTTACAAAAACAGGAATTTGATGGTGTTACCCGTGTCTCGTAAAGCACGTAAAGCCGTTAGTCCTGCGCCTGATCTCTCCTCGTTTGTGTCGGTTTGCCGTCCCATCGGACTAAGGCTTTTTCAATTTAGGCCGGCTTGCTGCGGCACTGGAGCGTTCCGTTTTCGGACTGCATACGGACGGTTGCCTTTTTTTATACAGTTGATGCGTGACGTTTGTCGTCCTGCCGTCGAGCGTGCGTAGTATCGACGCCACACTGATGACGCACCGTGCGCTTCGTATAAAAACGACAAATGACAGTCCGTGCCCAATACGACTAACACACCGCTTCGGCACTGCAGCGGTCCGTAAATTGAAGCGCCCTAAGAGAGAAAAGAATAGAGAGTGCACTTGTGTTTGCGCACACTTGTGCAATATAATATGTCCAGCGTTATTGGCTAGTCTCCATCGAGATTAGCCACCGTGAATGAAATCGGTCTGAAGAATATTATTGACTCTGTCAGCCTATACCTTGGACCATACAAGGGTCGTGATCCAGTGTGAGCGAGTGGCGACCCAATATCGCTGTGAGAGCACGCTGCCGACTTATCGCCGTGCTAGACAACATAATTCATAGCTCATGTATAATTTTGCACCTCTGACTAACGTTACTAAAACATTGAATGTTGCTTCGAAATGTTTGCCTTTTTTGATATGGGCGTCAACGGATAGTTAGGATGCATTTTTTTTTTGTATTTTTATGTGTAACTGCCTCGTTAGCCTCGTGGCCCTAAGCGCGACTGCTACGCTAGAGGTGTTGGGTTTGATTCCCAGGTCGAGCAAAGTTTTATTGGGTTTTTCTATGAAATTCTAAGTAACGGCTCGGATTAAGGATTTGTGCCCGGTTAATGGCAAAAGGCTCGCCCCCTATTACATGGAATCTAAGCATATCGGCGGACTGTGGGTGTACAGGCGTGATGGTATGTGTTACTTTGTCGGCATGGTTTTTTACCAACATTCAGGTACGTCTTTGGTTACTGCTCAAGTAATTTAATGCGGTTTTCATCAATTGATTGATTCAAGGAGATGGTTTATCACGCTACTACCAAGGGGAGCAGAGCAGTAATCAAAAACGTAATTGTACGCGAGTGACACCGTGGGGTGCATAGCTAGTAAATAAATATAATTTTAGAAGAAAAATCCATTACAAACAAAATACAAAAAGTAAAAGTTTTATTTCTGAATCAATCACCAAAAAAGTCTATCACTAAAGCCAAATACACTATTGAATTACACGAGTGATGGAAAAACTGAGCTAGACAACACCCAGCGGCCATTTTTAGGGTTCCATATCAAAAAGTGGTGCGAAATTGTCACAGAGTCCGTATTATTATTGCCGCTGTAACAATAAATAATAATAATAAAATAAAGTTAAAAATTATAGGGGTTCCTCATACAACATACATACCATCACACCTGTATTCCCCGAAGGGTTAGGCAAAGGGGTACCAAAAAGAACAGCCACAGTTCGCCGGTATGTTTTTAGGCTCCATGTATTGGGGGCGAGCCTTTTGCCATTAACCGGGCACAGATACCAACTCCGAGCTGCTACTGAGAATTTCATAGAAAAACCCAATAACACTTTTTGCTCGACCTGGGAATCGAACCCAAGATCTCTAGCGTAGCAGTAGCATATAAATACTTACTACAATAAAATTGTCCCACTACAGGGTAAAGGCCTCTTTTCATACAGAGAAGGCAAGAGAATTGATCACTACGCTTGCTCAGGGCGGATTGGTGATACAATTTTATTACTTAATCGGACGGAATCAAACCAAGTACCTCTAGCGTAGCAGTAGCGCTTAGGACCACTAGATAAACGAGGCAGTTATCCTCCTCAAACAAAATCCTCATACAAAAAAGGTGAATTTATCTATAATCTATATTAATATACAAATCTGAAGAGTTTGTTTGTTTGGTTGAACGCGCTAATCTCAAGAACTATTTGGTTTGAATTGAAAAAAAAAAAACTTTTTGTCGAGGAAGGCTATATAACATCACGCTACGACTAAAAGATGCGGAGCAGTAACTAAAGTCGTAACCTAATGCGAGTAAAAAAACTACGCGGACGAAGTGGCGAGCAGAAGCTAGTTTTTCTATATAGTGTTAAATATTGTACAGCGATACGGAACCTTTCGACTCCAACTTACACTTGGCAGAATCAAATTTATCTGTCTTCTTTTCATCCCAAAACCTACATCACGTAAAAGATTAATAGTGTTATCTAAGTCCATTTTGAAGAAACCAATTTATAGATACATAATTCAAAATCGAAAGTGAAAGTTCAATAATCACTTGTGTTGCTGCAAAAGTCCTCTCACGTATTTTTCAGTTCTTCAGACGCACTTCATATCACCTTGACTTGACCTTTCTCGATCCTGAGAAATACAATAAATTTCGGAGTTAGCACATTATGGATTTATAAGTGAGAGCTTTTTGCCTTTCCTTGAATTCTGACCTCAGCAAATTTACTGAAAAAGGCGTTTATGTTTTTTACTCTGACGTAGTGATGGCCCAGTGGTTAAGGTATCCGTCTCTCATGCATGAGGTTGCAGGTTTTGATACTGTGCAAGTCCCAATGTGACCAATTCATTATTTACTTTCTAAGTTTATCTTGGACTTCATAGAAATCTGTGGAAGAAAACATTATCAGAACCTACTTTACAATTGATATAGGTATGGAATCGCTAATCCGCCTTAAGCAAGCATAGTGATCATTGCTCGTGCTTTCTCTGAATGAGAAGAGGGCTTTGTCCTGCAGTGGGACAATACTAGGCCCGGATAATATTAAATATTTAAATTTTTTTGAACAAAGAAGTTATGACACTTGGAAGATAGGTAAATAAAAATATATATACAAGTATTTATTTATTTATTTAAACTTTAAGCAACAAACAAGTACAAAGGCAGACTTAATGCCTTAGGAATTATCTGACTTTTATCCAAAGATAATCATCCGCGTTTGTATAGAACTAAGATCTTCTTCCAATAATATTAATTGTATTACCAACATTTTTTTCACAACTTCATAAATAATTTCTCTCATCCACATGGGATGCCACTTCAAACATACATATCATTAAAATCCCAAAACCCAACCAACAAAAATTCACACCAAAATTAACGTCAGAAAAATCACAAAAGAACAAGAGTGTTTTATGATGCCACCATCAAAAACAATCACTATGGTTCGGCATCACAAACAACCCGACTTGACCTCAGCGGACCGGTTTCCTTCAAGCCCACGATTAAGTTATCTCGAGTCTGTTTCACCGATTCCCAGTTAATTTCTTCATTTTGTTGCTCCGTGGTGTCGTTTATTTTTTTCCCCCTTTTTAACGGCCGTCAGAAATGGAACGAGCAATTTTTCTAATGGCCTATCTGCCGATCGATCAAGCGTCTCGATTTCTTGTTCCGCGGAAATTGATAGATGTGACAAACATTTTTGTTTGGTCTCTGGTGTTGGTAGGTATTACTTTTGATGGTAATAAGTTATTGTACTGTGGATGTGTCTTCACTTCGTTTTATAGCAGACTAGTTTTGCCTGCGACTTCGTTCGCGTGGATATTTTCTCCCGGATTAAGCAACGTCTTTGGTTACTGCTCCGCTCCCGTAAGTCGTAGCGTGATATTATATAGCTTATGGCACTCACAAATAACGGTAATTTCTATGGGTTAAAGAACTTTCAAAATCAGTTCAATAGATCACGAGATTACCCCCTACAACCTCAGACTTACAAACTTTACCTCTTTATAATGTTAATATAGATTTAGGTAATACTAATATTCTTCCTGTAATTGCGATCATTTTTCTGCTCAGGACTATACCTGGGAACGTTCAGGTTACGGAGATACTGAGCGTCTTTGCCAACTTTTTCATACTTTTTTACAAGTTTTTGGCTAAATTATAAATACCGCCACATTTCATGTACTCGTAAGCACAACGTTTTGTGTGCATCACATTCCACTCTACCAGAAACAGTGTTTATCCAAATCAAAAATAAAAATCATTTTCGAACAATATTTTTTGCTCCATGTATGTAATGACAATATGCTTAGTTAACGGTTATGTGATGTGCATTTGGACACCCCGTATAGTAAAAATATAGGTCTATAATATTTTTCGTCACCAACTTTAAAACATCTCCGGTATTTCAAGATTTGGCTGTGTTTACGACTTCTAAGCTGATACTAATCGTTCATCATACCATCACGCCTGTATTCCCCAAAGGGTTAGGCAGAGGTGTAACAATGTACACCCTCAGTTCGCCGGTATGTTTAGTTCCCATGTAATAGGGGGCAAGCCTATTGCAATTTACTGATACTAATCTATAGTACTATAAAAAAACTGAATAGCTTTTTTGTTTAAACGCGCTAATCTTCAGAAACTACCAGTCATATTGGAAAATTCTGTATATGATAGCCAATTTCATGAGGTATAGTATAGGCCATATAACATCACGCTGCGACACACGGGAGCGGAGCAGTAACCAAAGACGTAACTTTACGGAGGTGAGAAACCGCTCGGACGAAGTCACGGTCAGCAAATAGTTTAGATATAAGGGCTACATTAAATATATCAGCAACTTATCTTACCGTGTCCTATAAAATATATTATGCCCTTTATGCTTTAGTGAAGCGTTCCTGGAATACGGACTAGACCCTTCAAAGAAATATGACCAAAAGTGAAAATACCTTTTAGGTAACCAATGTTTCAGGTGTACGTACCTACGTGCTTTTGTGAAGTAGCTGGGAAGTACTACCTGCACGTACAGTCTTGGAAAATGACTGTGAACCACTTCTCACTTTTAGGCTACGGTTCCACTTGAGCTAAGCTAATAACATAATGTAACACAACATACCATCACGCCTGTATTGTCCGAAGGGTTAAGCAGAGGTGTAACAATGTACACCCACAGTTCGCCGGTATGTTTAGGTCCCATGTAATAGGGGGCGAGTCTATTGCCATTAACCGGGCACAAATTCTAACTCCGAGCTGCTTCTGAGAATTTCATAGAAAAACCTAATAACTAGGCTACCGAGGCAGTCTAAGCTACACACCCTACCTACCTACCTACGTATGATTTTTACCAATATTTGCTATATTTTAAAAGCTAAAAATAATATAGCATTCCTATTAGTATAAATCTGATACAGCTTCAGCCACGTAGCTTAGCTTAACTGGAACCGCAGCCTTACCTCCTTACTAATACGGCGCGTTCGTGTTCCTGTTCGTATTCGTGTTCGCGCCTCAAAAAGATGTCAGCATATTTTGAAGGGGCCACTCAGGGCTGATGCCTGCTGGGGCTGCGGAATGTTCGTAAAAGATACCGCGCCCCCGGAACGCAAAGGGCACAAGAAGGAACATGGTAGGGTCTTAGTCAGTAAAAGTCTGACACTAAGGGCGGGAAAGTCATTTGATGATTTCGCATCCCTAAAAAACCTCATCGTATTAATTCCACCTCATATTAATAAGGTTGAGAAGTAGTCAACCGCCCTTGTCCACCGTTGTTGTGTTCCAGTTTGATAGAAATAGGTGCCGCCGGTGTACTTACAGAAACTTGACGCGTTTTCATAATTTGTTTAACAGCATCAACCATTTGCTATCAAAACACATCTAGCTCCCCTACAGCCTTTCGTCAGCTTTGTAATTAGATATTTCCATAAAAATAAGACAAATGCTACCGTTTATTGGGTCATGAATAAAATTTGAATATTTCATTCAAATATGTTCAATTGAGATTTATTTGATGAACGTTTATGAATAAAGGTCTTTCAGTTAAAATGGTTATGTAGTGCGTATTCAAAGTCAAAGTCAAAATATTTATTTAAATTAGACCATTTACAGGCACTTTTGAATTGTCAAGAAGTTACTCATACAAAAAGTTGAAGCTAGTTGCTCGTTCCAAAACGTAGGTCTCTATGGAGAAGAACGAGCAAGAAACTCTATGGACACTCTTTCAAATTGGTTTTTACAAAATCTTGATTACAATATTCTTGTTGCTTCTATATGTGAAAACAATGAAGTTGAATATAAAACAATAAAAAAAGCCTTTTTAGTGTTGATTGTGTTTATTCTAGAGTTTAATTTACAGATATTATTCTTTATACATACATACATACCATCACGCCTGTATTTCCCGAAGGGTTAGGCAGAGGTGTACTAATATACACCCACAGTTCGCCGGTATGTTTAGGTCCCATGTAATAGGGGGCGAGCCTATTGCCATTAAACGGGCACAAATTCTAACTCCAAGCTGCTACTGAGAATTTCATAAAAAAATAACACTTTTTACTCGACCTGGGAATCGAACCCAAGACCTCTAGCGTAGCAGTCGCGCTTAGAACCACTAGGCTAGTGAGGCAATAATAACTGTCTCTTTATTTTTAGGGTTAATTATCTTCCATTCATACCTTTATATGTAGTTTTAATGAATTTATTAGTATCATACTTCATTTGATTAGCATCATAGCATTCCGCGGAACTGGCTGTTTGTGTATGTGAATAATTTTTTTACATTTTAGTAACTACTTCCTTCATACTCTTCTTCTTCGTCTTCTTTCTCTTCTTACTTCATACTTATCCATGAAGACACGCTAACACTACATGATTAACAAGATACTGAAAAGTCACACAAAAGCGAAATACGCAATTTCGTTTACTTGGGTGACATATTTTTTTCAGTTATTTTGATTTAAAAACCAAGTTACTCACCCAACCTTGATATAATTTCGGTGACCCTTTCGAAATAAACTATTTTTGAACATAAAAGTATGTTTTTCAAATCCGCCTATAAATTAATGAGACATGCCAGAACATGTATTAAAAAAAAACATTCGAAATAATAATCTCCTCCTGTTTAAAGTCGGTTAAAAAGCACATATGGTACAGGAGAAATTTCGAGGGAGAGGTACAATAAAATAAAAAGGATAAATAAATACTGTCTTACATAACTGCCTCGTTAGCCTAGTGGTCCTAAGCGCGACTGCTACGCTATAGGTCTTGGGTTCGATTCCCAGGTCGAGCAAAAAGTGTTATTGGGTTTTTCTATGAAATTCTCAGTAGCAGCTCGGAGTTTGGATTTGTGCCCGGTCAATGGCAATAAGCTCGCCCTCTATTACATGGGACCTAAACATACCTGTGGGTATCTCTGCCTAACCCTTCGGGGAATATAGGCGTGATGGTATGTGTGTTGTGATGTCTTACATCGCTCAAACATTTTCAAATAACCGTCGAATTCAAACAGTACCAATCTTTAAAAATAGACACACGGACATCGTAGATAAGAGATGACATCTACCTCACGACTATTTAGGAATTCGAGGCTCAAACTGACTGTGACGTGAGAAGGTCATTTTAGCCTTCATGCAGGTCAAGTTACAACAGTGGGTACCATTCTTTATGTCTATTTTGTGACTTATCTATCGATATCGATAAAGATCTATTTTTGTAAGTGATCACTCTGATTTTAGACAGTTTTTAATTTCCGTGACTGCCTCGTTAGCCTACCACCATGCCATACCATCACGCCTGTATTCCCCTATGGGTTGAGCAGAGACGTACCAATGTACACACAGTTCGCCGGTATGTTTAGGTCCCATGTAATAGGGGGCGAGCCTATTGCCATTAACCGGGCACAAATCCTAACTCTGAGCTGCTATTGAGAATTTTAAAGAGAAATCCAATAACACTTTTTGCTTGACCTGGGCAACGAACCCAAAACCTCTAGCGTAGCAGTTGCACTTAGGACCATTAGGCCAACGAGGCAGTTAACGTTATTAATTGAATTATTAAAAGATTGTGGGTTAGCTTGTCCTGGCACAACCAAGCCAATGAAACCTTTATCCTCTACAAATTTATAAACCTAACGTTCTCATTGAAATTGAAATTATAATTCATGATATTAAAGTCCACTTTAATATGAACATTTTGATTTCAACTGTAGCAGGCTTTTAATAATTCAGAAGTGTTAATGTATTTCTATTCCCAACATCAAATATTCATCTCTTTGACATGAAATATTATTCATAGATTCAATCCGTCTGTGGATAACCCTTGCTATTTATTAATATTCCGATTTCTTTGGAAATATTTACCTTTGATATATTTACTTAAAAGTCTCGCGCATGAGTTGGATCATTCAGCTCCCTTCAAGATGATTGAGCTAAATGGTGCTGATGCATACGTCATGTTCGTGAACGGGCGCTGTCAGTTGGTATTGGTAATCTCTTAACTGACATGCCTTACGTCTATAGTACTATTATTTTCCATTGTTTTATATTCATCTTCATTGTTTTCACATATAGAAGCAACAAGAATATTGTAACCAAGATTTTGTAAAAACCAAATTGGAAGAAAAGAGTGTCCATGGACTTTCTTGCTCGTTCTTCTCCATGGAGACCTACACTTTGGGACAAGCAACTAGCTTCAACTTTTAAATGTAACTTCTTGACAATTCAAAAGTGCCTGTAAATGGTCTAATTCAAATAAAAGTTTTGACTTTGACTTTAGGTATGTGTAATAGAATCAGAGTCAAATAATTAATTTCATTAGTCGATCCAAACGCAATTTTTACCTGAGAAAAATAGGATTGAATCCAGCTGTCTCTTTCTTCTAAATGGTTTTAAATGGTGAAGGATGAGCAGAAAACATCATACTCAACTCTTAAAAAAAAGTTTCCCATTTCATCTTTGTCTCTGGGATGGCAACGCATTTGCAAGGCCTCTGGTATTGCAAATGTCTATAGGTACCGGTGACCACTTAACGTCAGGTGGGTCGTCGGTTGGTTTGCCATCCAATGACACAATTAAATAAAAATAAAAAAAAACCTACAATTAAAACCACTAGGTACAACAATTTAATCAAATGAATACACTTTTTGTCATGGGGTAGGCAGAAACCATAGAAAGCCCACTTGCTATGATCCTTACGTACTCCTTTCGGTTTGTTCACGTTCATACAACTGGTTATATATAATTATGTTCGTATTAATTTACAATAATTACTAGATGTGAACAATTTTTAAATTCTTTTAACTTTAATTTACTTGTCCAAAAGCACCTATTCTCTTCATCTCTTTCTAACACAATCAGTCAGACAAAGATAGCAATACCTTTTATAACGTTTATGTCAATTTTTAACAATATAATAATTATATACGATAATAGACGTATTTTATGTATAGAAACGAAATCGCACCACGTCGTTAACAACATGCATCAACGTCAACAACTTAAAGGTAACTGTCAAACGTTAACGAACACTTATGCGCCTGCGCATACACTTGTACAGAGTAATGTGTGAGAGTATTGAGAATTTATTTTGTTTATAAATAAACTAGCTATGTTCCCCGGTCGTGTCGTTGTCAGTCACATCTTTGGTTACTGCTCTGCTCCTGCTGGTCGGAGCGTGATTTTCTATATGTAAAAATCTTCCTCTTGAATTTTCTCTTTCTATTTATGAAAATCGCATTAAAACCCGTCGCGTAGTATAAAAGACCTAAGTATATAGGTACAGACTGCAGAAAGCGACTATGTTTTGTACTATGTAGAGATAAAGTACATTAATTTCTGGAATTAAAACCCTTATTTCCAATGATACATTAAATATCAGAATAAATTACATTAATAATTGTACAATAAAAATACATTTTATAAAATCAACTCATAATTATATTAAATAATTAAATCAAAATTAAAATTATTGTAATATTTATAAAGTGAACGTTATGTCCATGACATTAACGTTTATTACAAATAAATGTAAACATTTATTACAAATGAGTATTGCAGGAAAATATGATGATTGGAAACGGCATTTCATATTTTAAATCATACTAAAAGATATACATGTTCATGTCTTTTACATGAACATACACATAAAAAAGCATTTAAAAGGCGATTGCTACGTGTAAAACCTTCTAATTAAGGCTATTGGTACATTAATATTCTACACAATTGTATTATACTTACATATCAGACTTCGACAGCGTGGCTTATTTCAATTTTCACCCGCGTTAAATACGTCTTTGGTTATTGCCCCGCTCCCGTGAGTCGTAGCGTGATGTTATACAGGGTTATTTGTAAAACAATGACTATGTTACTAACATCATAATTAACAACTTTTGTACTATGACATTCAAAAATTTATCATATTTTAGTTCATCAGGTTTTCATACAAAAATAAAAACATCAATAAAATTGACAAAGTTTCATACAAACTTTCATCCCCTATTTTATCCCCTTGGGAAAGGATTGATCAAAATCCTTTCTTAGCGGATGCCTACGTCATAACATGTACCTGCATGCCAAATTTCAGCCCGATCTGTCCAGTGGTTTGGGCTGTGCGTTAATAGATCACTATGTCAGTCAGTTACCTTTGAGTTATATCTATTTAGATATACTTGACTATCACGCGGGCAAAGACGCAAACAGAGGTTAGTATGCCAATATATTTACAGTACTGTAGTTTAACTATCACTTAACTAAGTGATCGTTACTCCGGAACAGTACAAACCGTTCACTACTCCATAATTCGATCCTCTCCTAAATTCTGTAACTGTGATGGTTTAAGTAATAAACGAGGTGACGGCTCGTAAACTGTTTTTGTGAATAGAAACTCGTAAAGTAAGTTTGGGCTTCAGTGAGAGCGGAAAGCGATTAGTTTTTTTATTTGCTTTTATTGGTATATTTTTCTTTTGTTGGACAGAAGGACCATTCTATTAACGCAATCTAGTGTCAGTGTCACGAAGGTCATTTCTCGTTAGTAAAAACTTCGTTAGTTACTGCTCCGCTCCCGTTAGTCATATGTTCTATAGTATGTATAAACCTGTAAAACCTTCCTCTTGAATTATTCTATCTATTATCAAAAACCGTATTATAATCCATTGTGGAGTTTAAAAGATCTAAGCGTACAGACTGGAGGAAGCGACTTTGTTTTATACAATGTAGAGATAAGTACTTTTTAGTAAGACATTTTGTTGTTACAATAGGCCAAAGAAATATTCTAATTCTTAATAACTAACTAATAACTGGTAACTGCCTCGTTAGCCTAGTGGTCCTAAGAGCCACTGCTACGTTAGAGGTCTTGGGTTTAATTCCCAAGTTGAGCAAAGTGTTATTGGGCTTATCTATGAATTTCTCAGTAGCTGCTCAGAGTTAGGATTTCAGGCTCAGAGTTAATGGCAATAGGCTCGCTTCCTATTACATGGGACTTAAACGTACCGGCGAACTTTGACTGTACTTTAGTACACCTCTGCCTAACCCTTCGGGGAATACAGGCGTGATGGTATGTTAATGAGTTAAACACTAAATCTCAAAAACTAACTGTTGTTTGAAACTGTTTGGCAGGTCGCAAGCCAATCGTTCCCCCGCTCCGCTTTCATTAAGCCCCGAACCCACAAAGATTGTTTACGACCAAACAGGATTACGTTTTGTGATTGATACGAATTCTTCTTAATAAATATCCTCAAGGATTACAACTACAGTACTTTGTCATTCTGTTTGTTTTATATTACTGCATTAAATTTTGAATGGGACGGATCTCGATCGGATTTATGGGACCGATCACCCGGATAAAAGATCTTATTAAATTAAAATTTATCTTCTTCCTTTAAAATTTTATGTCAATTTTACGACTTGAAACCGTAGAGGCTTTGTGTAAGAATTTTAATTTTAATCATGCATCACAATAAAGCATGTTTGTGTGGTGTTATTTATAAAAATAAGCTAATCAAATCAGCCCGGAGCAAATGGATATTGGTTGCCGGCGCAACACATGTAAAGGGGCCAGTACTAATGAACTTTGAACGATAGCCGATCACGACTTATCATCGTTAGCTTCTACAGTCAAAATTCAACTCGAGAATCATCTACTTAAAGTTTACTTTTGAATGTTCTGCTCGTGTCGTTAAATTCAAAGGTGGAACGTATGTCTGTCATGGTACGGGGTTCTCTCTCGCTTAGTTAATTAAGACATAGATTATCAAACGTTTTTGAGTAGTAAATAAAATTGTAATCTTTACTGTATGGAATAGGCGTCTATAACGCCACTATCTCCGCATAAGAAACGCATAATGTTCTCTTTGATCCCACACCTACGCTTAAAATCCTATAAATACTAATGCACTGTCAATTTTTAATGTACCGATAGGAGCTGATGTTTTTTTTTATAATTGTTTTTAAATGTCATTTTTAACTTTACAGGTACGTTTGTGTGTCTACACATGTATGGCGTTTTGTGAGTATGTCTTAGTGTTAAAAGAGTGAGATTTTGATTCATTTGGTACTTTGCATTGAATATTTCGTTATTATGCAAGAATACATTGCATTCACGTGTAATCCGATCAAGTTTACAAAATATTGTAAAATATTTTAGCTTTTTAAGTGTGGAATTTCTTGCCCATTCTTCTGCATACGAAACTATCAGTTGGAAGGGGAACTAGATTCAATTTATTTTTTTATGTATGACGTACAAAAGTGCCTTCAAATGGTCTTTAATATCTACTTCAGTAATATCCAAGTCTTCACATTATATTATGTCAGTTTTTGTGAATATGTTATTGATCAAATCTTTTTTTAAATATTTCTTCTTTACCCAATAATTGGCCAGTAACAAACCAACGAGTCCTATTTCTTTCCCTCCAAAATCAAGTAAAGTAATATGTTAGCTTTCCTGTTATTTGTGGTCAAAGTTTTACAACTTGAATTTGTTTTCCTTTCTTAAATTCTCCCCTATTTCTCTAAACGTTAATTTAACCAAAAGTTCACAAGATATAAGTCATGTCGAAACTTTTAAAACAACGAGAACCAACTGATTAAATACTTTAATCTTTATTTACTCTGTCTGTTTCGTTTTTAAATTTATTGTGCTTTTAACTTTTGGTACGTGCAAGTCTGGCTGGCTGTAGTTTTCCAAATTTTGTAAGTGCTGAAGAATGATTTTGATTGGTTAAAAGTTTTTTTAGAACTTTATTTGTATCTTTACAATGGAAAACAAGCCGACGTTGTCACCGCTAGCCATAGACATCTGCAATACCAGAGGCCTTGCAAATGTATTGCCATCCTAGAGACAAAGTTAAAATGTCTCATGAGCCTTCAATTACACCGGCACTCTTCAAACCGGAACACAACAACGCTGCTTTGCGGCAAAAATAGGTGGTAGTGCTTCCCCAGGCGAGTTCCTTCACAAAGAGCTCTACTCCTACGAGGTATTATTATTTTCATTGCCTGTATCTACTACTTATTCATTGATTATGACTTTTTAGGTGTCAAAAAATTCTACATTATGCTTAATTATCTCAATAGTTACGCAACAGGCATCTTCAATTTTTATTACTTTTCCATAAAGTTGAGACTAAGCAGTTCTTTATCCTCATTAAAGTTATTGCCTATTCTTTAACAACTTTTTTTATTGAGGTCAGAAGTTAATTCACCATTATTCCAATGCTCATTTACTTTAAGAAGCACTCTTACACCAAATTCTTTTTGAGCATCAACTCAAGCTACTTTCATAAAAATATCTAATATATCGACTCGAACGAAATCATTACCAAAGACATTTCCTACGTCATCTTTTTTATTTTTAATACTCAAAGCGATGCCTAATGGATCAAGTAGCCAAACACGCACACGGGCATGATCATTAAAAGTATCGCCTTTATTGTTCAGGCTTTTAAGTTTAATTTCGTGTGACCTAAAGTTTACTTTAAAATTGTCTTAGTAAAGTGAAGAAGTCATTTTGTCGTTGTCACTGATGGGTTTTCAAATATTGACCGGGTTGGCCATTATCCGACCGAGTGTGTCGGCGGCCTAACACCGCGTTGATAACGCTAGTTGTGTCGCCAGCCTAAAAAAGGTCTGTTTGTTTTCCGTCTGTGTTTGCATGGGGATATTATATGCGGGCCTTTTTGTAATTAAAAATGGACATTGGGGTTAAATTTCTCTATGGGTTGGGTTGAGGGCGTTTATGGGAAATATATTCATTTGTTTTATTTTTGCATGCGTTTCGTTTAGCTTGCTACCTTATTGTGCGCTAATTAAAGTCTATAATAGAATCAAAACTTGTTTATGTACCTTTAGTCTTCGTTAACGAGCCTAGTTAAATAAGTACGAATGAGAGAATGTCTGTCCCTTCTTAACTTTTAATTGCTCCAATTTTATTCCCTTCCTAAAGAGCTATTTTATACTCTTTCACCAGCATCTCTATTAGAGTCCTTCCTAAGAGGGTCTGCCTTATCTTTTATCAATTCCCCATAAAATTGCTGATAAGGACTGTTAAATAATTAACATAAAACACCATGGTTGCCGACAGTCTGCTCGAGGACCACTTGATAAGCACTTAGACGTCTCAGTCACTTGTATCTTTACTTTGGTCCATTGCGAGGCTGCTAGTGGATTGTCTGTTTCTTTATCATGTTCATTTTTGCTGATATAGATAACGTTTACTTCCTAAAGAACCGCCGGTGATAGTAACTGATAAATATTTTTTCGTTTATAGACTTTTTAGCTAGTTCCATTTTATTTTACCCTAGCTCTCTGCCCGCGACTTCGTCCGTGTTGCTTTTTCACTCACAATAAGTTATATTTTTGGTTCCTGCTCTGCTCCTGTGTGCCATAGTGTACATAATAAACCTGAGAAGTGTTTTTGGTTGTTTGAATTTGGACCTACCAGCCGGTTTAGAAAAAATATGTTTGTACATATGATAGCCAGTTTCATGAGGAATAGTATAGGCTATGTAACATCACGCTATGACTCATGGGAGCGGTGCAGTAACTAGAGATGTAAACTAAAGCGAGTTAAAAAACCTCGCTTACGAAGTCGCCGGAAGAAGCTAGTAAATTATAAACTGCCTACAGTATAGTAAAAAAAACTATAAAATATGATTCACCACAATATATCTGAAGTACCAAAGGATCATAGCCTCATACATCAACGAAGACAAGAAGCAACGCAACAAAAAAAACTTAGTTATGCAATAAATCCGTAAACCCACATGTGTTGAAAGAACGTTCAGGAGATATTAATTACGAGACAGACAGACATCCGTACGATTCACAGTGTGTACATCAACAGTATAATTGGGAACAAATGTGGACGATTTGGAAAATGTTTTAGGTGATATGTGAGAATGTATTTTGACTGGTAGTCGTAAACGAGGGGTGCTTTTTGATGGCTTAGTAAACACTTAACTTCAAAGGGTTGGTTTATTTTGAATACACTGATAGGCTAATTGGGACTTCCTAAAAATAAGGTTTTAAATTTGTTTTGATGGCAGCGTATCATTGGGGGCTTGTCATTTTTTGAGTTGTTGAAAATTATTACGAAATCAAAGGGAATTTCGGATCACGTTTGTCAACTATACTAATATTACATAGAGGTACAATTGCAATATAAGGCGTTTTTTTTAGCGGGGTTCATTTTTTGATTTTTGGGTTTTTTTCAGAGTTTTTTGGGTTGCCGACGCTGCACGCGATTAGTCCATCAGTCCGACAGACCAAAAAATAAAAAAATGAACTTGACGCTTGTGCTCACGACTCGTGGCGGCTACTATATTTGGCTAACTTTCAATAGATGCAAGCTGAACACACTCATACATTGAACCAATAATGGTTTGAACCAATACCTCACCTACACATGAAGAGTTTTATTTAAAAACGAACGTCCGATTACCATCAGGCTTACACCGTACGATGCAATTAAGCTTATTGTGTGTATAATCAGATCTCATACGGAGATACCGACCCGTTGATTTGAGATAATAATCTTATTGGATGTTTGTTTACAAGATTAATGCTCGTTCTTATTCATAAACTATTACAGCAGGAAATAATATAGTTGTCCAATATCAAAAGATTACTTGCAGTTTTTTTTAGTACACACATACATTGATAAACTGCTTCGTTAGCCTAGTGGTCCTAAGCACCACTGCTACGCTAGAGGTCTTGGGTTCGATTCCCAAATCGAGCAAAATCTTACTGGGCTTTTTTATGAATTTCTCAGTAGCAGCTGGGAGTTGGATTTGTGCCAAGTTAATGGCAATAGGCTCGCTCCCTATTACATGGATCCTAAACATACCGGCGAACTGTGGGTTATTGGTATACCTTAGCCTAACCCTTCGAGGAATACAGGCGTGATGGTGAATTATGGTATTGA
The DNA here is from genome assembly GCA_947462355.1 of Caradrina kadenii. Taxonomy (NCBI): domain Eukaryota; kingdom Metazoa; phylum Arthropoda; class Insecta; order Lepidoptera; family Noctuidae; genus Caradrina; species Caradrina kadenii. The sequence continues at coordinate 10,603,251 of OX381690.1, read as the reverse complement.
TAAAGTGGTGAAACTTGATTCACCTCTCAAAAAAATTAATATCATTTATTATTGGCAACTCAAATCTGAAATACATGATGTTTTTGGACTTTGTCAAATTAAAAAAGGAAACACAGTTGATGAAGCTGATGGCGGTAGCGGCGACAGTGTTGTGAGTGTAACAGCGCAGTTATGTAACGTTACACCGAATGTGGAGCCATTAAGACAAGAGCAGAGCGATTTGGGAGATACAGATAAAGAAAAAAATAAAAAATAATAATTAGACGAGAACCTCGTGAAAGCTGAGAAAGATAAACAAATTAAGTATCTTGACTTGGCTCGCGAGGTTGTCGACATGTGGGATGTGAGTACAGCAATCATTGTGCCGATAGTCGTGACGGCCAATGGCATAATAGCCAAGAGCCTCAACCAACACCTCAGGAGGCTCTCGTTGGGTAGTTGGATCAAGGGCTTGATTCAGAAAGCGGTACTCCTAGACACGGCGCGTATTGTTAGGAGATTCCTTTCTCAGGAGCCCTGACCACTGGTAGCTTGGACCCTGTTCCCGATACCGGTGGTCTACTATTTTTTATATTTTTAAATGTTTTTTTTGGTGAATTAATATTTAAAAATGTATTTAATATGTATGAGAAATAAATAAATGTAAATAAAAATAATAATTACAAAAATAATTTAATTTATAAAGGAAATAATAAGTACAAAAAGGAAGGAAAAAAAGATGACAAGATCCCGGTTCATCTCAATAAATCTCGTGTATTTCATACTAATGACATAATATTAATATACTAAATCATGGATTTCCAAATACTCATCATTTTTATGCAATGTTTAAAATTGTGACCAATAAAGCAACCAAAGTTTTCGCTATATTTGCGTCTACACGCCACAAACTCAGTCATATTATTTATTGGAAAATTAAGCCACTATGTAAGGACTCTTCTATGAAAAGAATCTTCCAAAAGGAAGTTTCGCATGGACAAAGCTGCAAGCTGTACCAACCCTCTACTACTCCTCTATTCACTTGGAGGGATCAAAATAATGACAGTTCATTTGAAAATCAATCGCTGTTTCCCTGGCCAAATCTCGTTCGCTCGTCTTACATCCCATCGGCTCAGTGCTACTGCATTCTTAAGTGTGGGCCGTGCATTCAGGACGGGTTTGACGCAAAAACCAAGTTCAGTCCGGCATTCATAACAGTTTTTGTCACCTGTCTCCAACCTCCGGGCATTATGTTCATAATAATACCTGCATGCTTTGTGAGACGAGAATTCTACGTGTTTTTCAATTGGAATCATATCTCATGAACGGATTTTTTTTGGTCTAGTTGGTTGGGTTATTGATAAGGAGACTGTGGCAATTGTAACTGGTATTCAGTTATGAGTACCAGGTTTTATTTTGATACAGGTCAAAAAAATTAAAAACGAAGTGAACAAATATCTTCAAAAATCAGTTTAGGTGTTAAGAAGTTATGTTGGAATAAAGAGACACACATACATACTCACATTAAACCTGAGAAGTAACACTCTTTTTTTGGAGCAGTCGTGTAAAAAAGCAGATCTTTTAAGCAGGTCTCACAAAACATGTTTATTTTGTAGCATGAAAATCTATAACTATACTAATAAACAAAGTTGAAGTGTCCATTTGTAATTTCAAAATAACAGCTTTTTACATAACAAATACGGATGTTACTATTACTTTCACGACATAACATATATTTTTTTAGTTTTTGTCTGTATGTCTGTCAATCAACCGGTTTGTTCCATCTTATCTCCGAATCAGCTAGACTGATTTTGTATGACTTTCACTGGCACATAGCATAGCTGATGTTATAAGTTGAGTTGAATTACTAAGGCTACCTATATTTTAGAAGAATAATTAAAATTACGCCGAAAACTGACGCAGACGAAACCGCGGAAATAAGCTAGTAATGATTATTAAACAAAAAATACCAATTAGCAAACATAAAACTTGTTAGTTATCCGCCCATTGACATTAAATGTTGTAGTCGTAGAACACTTAGTACATAATATTTTCTGATTATATTTAATACAATTAGTAATTTTATTACAAAGTTAGTTTGTGCTGTCATGTTTATTAAGGCAATTTACCACACCAAAGCAGACTCAGAATTCTCATCTTACTTTTTTGTACATTAATCTACAAGAAGATAATATCCGTTTATTAACATCTTCAACTTTATTTTTATATCTTCACCACTATTATAATCATGTTCCCTAGATATTTTAAGACGCACTTAAAATGAAAGATCGTAAAAATTAAGTAGGTAGGCTCTATAAACTCAACAGAAATAATAATGACTTGCTACAAGAACAAGATGCAGTAAAAACAAAAGATCATGTACTTCAAGTTGAAGATAATGACTTTATTAAAATTCATAACTCGATTTAATAATAACTAGTACTCAGCAAGCAAGATATTCTTCACCAACCCAATGACCTAATCTAAAAACGTCAAAAGTTTAATTATTCGTAACAACATAATCATTTGAATCGTGAGTGTTCAATGAACATAGGTATTAATGGCAACGACTATTTAATCTTGACCTCTATCTACAAATTCATTGTTCCAACTTCCTTGGCTAATAAGTGCCTTGTTATCTTGGACGTTAATACTAAGATTATTACGTTACCCTCACTACGAGATACTAGTTTACTTGTCGGAACCACCCGCTGCGCTTGATGTGAGGCGTATATCCATCCACACAAGTTCCATCATCATTCATAGAACGTTCTTCATTCGCAACTTTATTGACTGCAAGTTAAGGCTCAAATTCATCGTCTTCAACTTGCGTGGTAAGTTGTACACCTCATGCCGTTTCATTACGATCCTTACCATCGTTTATCATGCTTTACATTGCTATAATTTATTCATAAAAGCGATCTTATTTTATTTCGGCCGAGATTATTTTACATGCTGTTCTCAAATTTCTCAATACGTGACAAGATTCAGTATAAAGTTGTTCTACCCTTTGAATTATTGTAGTATTATTATCGATAACAATATTTTACACGTCGCCAAGTCGTTGTAAGAGGAGACTGTCGTTTATTTATGTGAAGATCGCAGTTGTCTTTATCATGTATGCAGAGTTTTATTAATTTTTTATATCGCCAGGGTCGGATCTTGTATCCAGCACTTAATTTTCATGACGTTCGTACTAGGGTTTCGTTTTATGAACGTGAGTATTGTTTCGCTGATTTCCCTTTAGTATGAGAACAATATAAGGTTTCTCTGTAACAATTTTTAACGTAAAATATGTTAGGCAATTAAAGAGTCTACTTAATGTTGTTTATTATCTTCCTACCCTTATCCCATGTTACTTGGTGTCGGCGCAACACGTTTTCTTCTTCCATGCTGTCCTGTCAACTGTCACGCTATCGCTGACTCTCTTGTCTTTCATATCATTCTTCACGCAATCCATCCATCTTTTCTTTGGCCTACGTTTTCCCCTCCATCCATCCACATTCATATTCATAATTCTCTCGGTCACATGCGTCTCATTCGTCCTCTTCACATGCCCATACCAAGTCTACTCAATGTTGTTGTTGGCCATAAATAATAGGTTTATAATTAACAATACACGTTAGGTGTACAAATGTTTACACTATATTAAAATGTGAGATGCTAAATAGAATTTTTTTGCAATACCCTACGAAAATGAGAACTATTTTTAAGGGTTAAACTAAGGGGAACTCAGAACCCCGCGCTCAGCAGTCGCGGCAGTTAATTATAGTACGGTAGTGCATAACCCTTAGCTGATTTTTAACTTACCTCAGCAATATTGCTTGTTGAATTCCTTCCTGCTCATTAATTCGATTCAAGCATGGTTATCGATGCCAATTGTTTTTTAAGTCGACAAAAATGTGATTTTATAATCAGTAAGTCGAAATACTGAATAAATATTCATCGTCTGTTATCATCGCCATCTTTATTTCTGACTGAAGGCGTATTATAGGGTCATATATTGTACCAGCGAACTGCCCACGATTTCGTCCGCGTGGCTTATTTCACCGTGTTAATTTACGTATTTGGTTACTGCTCCGCTCCGGCAGGTCGCAGCGTGATGTTATATAGCTTATATTACTCAAGAATAATGTAGCTATATATTGGTGACAAAATGGTTAAAATCGGTCCAGTAGTTTCGGAGCCTATTCGGTACAAACAAACAAACAAAACGTCTTTCCTCTTTATAAAATGAGTATCGTATCAGAATTACTTTTTATCGTTGTTCGTTTTCGAAGCTTATTATTTCGTAGTAAATATTGCCTCGCACGACCCTCTTGTGTATTTTAACAATATCATCAGAATCGAGTTTCAAAAGAATAAGCAAATACTAAATGGGGCTCATTATCAAGTCAAGTCAAAACTGAAGTAATACAAAATATATTTTGCATTTATAATATTAGTTAACACTATTATATTAGCAATAATAAATAAACTGTATGTAATATTACACACTTATTATTTTTATTTTATTAACTGCTTACCTTACACGCACTTTTTTAACCCCAGACGCAAAACTACGGGGTGTTATGAGTTTGACGTGTCTCTGTGTGTGTCTGTGGCATCGTAGCTCCCGAACGCATGAACTAATTTTGATTTAGTTTTTTGTGTTTGAAAGGTTAATTAGTCGAGAGTGTTCTTAGTTTTGCTTGATGGAAATCAGTTCAGCGGTATCAAAGATATCTCTTTTGTTTTCTACGGTAGTGCTATTTTTCTTCTGTCGGAGGTTACTTAAAATTTTTAATTTTGTGTTTTTAACTGCCTCGTTAGCCTGGTGGTTCTAAGCGCGCTAGAGGTCTTGGTTTCGATTCCCAGATCGAGCAAGTGTTATTGGATTTTTCTATGAAGTTCTCACAAGCAGCTCGGGGTTAGGATCTGTGCCCAGTTAATGGCAATAGGCTCACCCCCTAACTACATGGGACTTAAAAATACCGGCGAACTGTGGGTGTATGTACATTAGTACTACTCTGCCTAACCCTTCGGGGAATACAGGCGTGGTTATATATATGTGTGCATGTGTACTATTTTTAATTCTAGATTATTTTAAACCAAATATTGCCATCACAGCTCTCATTCTTTCAAGTCAATATTTTTTTATAATCATCAACTCTATAAATAAAAACTAAAAGAAGTCAAAGTAGTAACTAAATATTTGTTAGACGTTTCCGGTTCACCTTTATTAGTTGCTTCCAAGTGATTAATATATATTAATGCATCCACCTCATAAACTGACAAGGTACATTAATGTCGACGTTCTTCTCGTAAATGTTATCTGTTTTAATACTGGTATCTGTTTTATTAGGGCTACGTGTTACTTATTTGACAACTAGTTTTATGCCCGCGGCTTCGTCCGTGTAAATTGGTTACTGGTGGGGTATTTTCTTGCGCGGTGCCCTAATTGTATAGGCTCGCCCCCTATTACATGGGACCTAAAATATATCGGCGAACTGTGGGTGTACACTGGTACACCTCTGCCTAACCCTTAAGGGAATACAGGCGTGATGGTATGTATGTGAAAATCTAGTGTTTTTATCCGTGTTAAGTTACGTCTTTGGTTAATGCTGCGCTCCTGTGTGGTGTAGCGTAATGTTATATCTGCCGTCATAAGAAAAAAGGACATAATTACACGACAAACGATGTAATCGATTTCCGACTGTAAGTTGTTACTTTTTAAGGTCGGAAATTGGTTACATTATGTTGTGTAATTACGTCCTTTTTCCTCATGACGGCAGATATGGCGTATACTGTTCCTCGTGAATCTGGCTATCATTTATATGGAAAGATTTTTTACAATCAGGCCTGTAGTTTAAGAGATTAGCGCGTTTAAACAAACAAAATAAGAAAGAACATTGCTTTAGCTTTATTAAATTAAGTAAAGGTAAGTAGTATTAAGTAGCATAAGTTAGGTACTCCTTATAACATTAGCTATCTGCCAGTAAAAAAGATTAGCTGGAATAAACAGATAGACAGACATAAACTCATGCCTTTTTCCCATGGGGGTAGGCAGAAACCACAGAACGCCACGTACTATGATCCTTACATACTTCTTTCGCCCTTTCCCTTTTGTTAGTCGCCTTTCACTCATCCTCTCAACATGACCGAACCATCTAAGCATCCTCTTTTCAACCTTTGTCACTACATCCTCAAAAAAGCAAAAAAAAAAAATACAAAATTGTTTTTTTTTTCTTATAAATATTCTATTTATTATGTAGGTACTAGCGCACTGCCCGCGACTTCATCTGGGTGGCCTTTGGTTACTACTCTGCTCCCGTGTGTCAAAGCGTGTCAATAATAGCCCATGTTACTCAAGAATAATGTAGCTATCTATTGGTGACAATCGTTAAAATTGGTGCAGCAGTTTCGGAGCCTATTCGGTACAGACAAACAAAAAAATCTTTCCTCTTTATAATATGAGTATCGAAAAAGCAGTTATTGTGACATTACAAACAGACACTTCTAATATATTTATTTGTATAGATATCAGTTTTATTTCAACTAGGTGTTACTAATGATTATGATATCAGCTTCTCATTTTATTTGACAGTTATTGTTCGGCGTGAACGGTAGTATTGTAAGACATTTTTGTGCGATAATGAACCTACTTGGCTGCGTATTAAGATTTGAAAGGTATTTGCTTTGAATTTATGTGAGAAACTGTTGATAAGGGTGATTATGTTTTAATATTTTTTTCTTCTTTTACGAGTTTTTTTCTAGTCGTATCATTAGATATTTTATTAATAATTAATTATTATTTATATTGTTTTGTATCTTATAACTACCGACATCCCTCATGATGTAACTCTTCAGTCACTTGTTGTTGCATTCCACGCGTGCCTCAAAGCGATGACAGCATAGTAGACGGAGCCCGCTAAGGCACGTGCCTGCCAGGGATTTTCAGAAAGAGTGATAGCGGCACTGGAACGTAACGGGCATTAGAAAAAGCACGAATGCGTTTTAGTCAGTAAGAGTCTGACACTCCCTCCCGCCATTCGCATCCCGTCCGTCAAAAAAAAAACATTGACATTACAAGCTTAATTAACAAATACTCGACCATCGATAAAAGCTAAAAGCACAGCTGCGAAACGCTTAAACACGATCGCTAATTGAATTTCATGTACACAGCGTAATTACACATTTTATTAAAGAAACCTTTAATATGCTTGTTGGAATCGCAGCTGCCAAAATTTCGCTGGAATATTTATTTGTTTTTTCGTGATTAATATCGAAATGAACGGTGTTAGGTTCCATTAAATATTATTTGCAAGTTATTGTAATCGAATATTAGTATTCTTTTTTCATTTGTTTATACGTATTATTCTCTAGAACTACCAGTGGGATTGGAAAAAATATTTTTGTCTATGATAGCCAAATTAACGAGCAAAATTTTAGGCTGTATAACATCACGATAAGACACATGTTAGCGGAGCAGTAATCAAAGACGTAAGTTAGGAGAAAAAAAACGCGGTCGAAGACATACATAAAAAGTCAGCCGTATGCTACAGTTGCTGACGTAATAATTTCATGATCGAAAATGAATTCGTTGACGTGGATAGCCTCATTAATTTCTGAATTCAGATTTATCAATGCTTCGATAGATTTGTGTGAAATGATTTTCCATATCTTTTTTATTATGCACAATTACAGGGACAAGGATAGTGGCTACTGCGGTTACTGTTTTTGTAATTTTGTAGTTTTTATTACTTCAATAGTAATACCAACTCATGATAATCCCACTGCTGGGTAAAGGATTTCTTCTCACACAGAGAAGGCATGAGCATTGATCACTATGCTTGCTTAAGACGGATTGGTGATTTTAGACATATATAAATTTTATAAACCCAGATTTTCTCACGATGGTTTCCTAAGCCTATGTCCATGAGAAACTTAGAAAGTACATTATGAATATACGACAAATTTGTAACCATTTAAGAAATACTATTCATTTTTAAACCACACGTACAGTCAATAAACGAGATAAGTAACCATGCAACATATAATAGAAATTTTTTAGACGCTGAATTATTGTTTTGAATAAAATTTGATGTAATTATTAAAAAACAAATAGTTCATTAACTAAAATTAAATTCGCAGACTATGAATTTGAAAAAAAAAAGATGTAATTATAAAAAAACAAATAGTTCATTAACTAAAATTAAATTCGCAGACTATAAATTTGAAAAAAAAAAGATGTAATTATAAAAAAACAAATAGTTCATTAACTAAAATTAAATTCGCAGACTATAAATTTGAACAAAAAAAAGATGTAATTATAAAAAAACAAATAGTTCATTAACTAAAATTAAATTCGCAGACTATAAATTTGAAAAAAAAAGATGTAATTATAAAAAAACAAATAGTTCATTAACTAAAATTAAATCAAATTCGCAGACTATCTCTTTGAAAAAAAAAACACTTATCTCTTTTGTTGACCGTACATACTTTCCTCCACCTACCATGATATGAACAGGTGCGTGTCTCTGATCAAGATTTATGCTAGACCCGACATACCTAGGCATTGCAAGCTATCTATTTCTGTAATAGATACTAATATCCCTTAGTTACCGGTTTGACTTAATTTATTGATCACGCGAATTCTGAGCGGGATAATGTTAATGTTGAATTAAATGAATTAGTTAATTTCTGGAAAAGCCTTTAGTTAGATGAATATTATGTTACGTATAATCGTATTTATTTGGGTATTTATTATAGATACTAGCTGTCACGTCAATCGTCTTAAGGATCTCTATTTTTTTAGAAAATGTTTTTTATTTAACTGCCTCGTTGGCCTAGTGGTCCTAAGCGCGAGTGCTACTGCAGATCGAGCAAAAAGTGTTATTGGGTTTTTCTATGAAATTCTCAGTAGCAGCTCGGAGTTAGGATTTGTGCCCGGTTAATGGCAATTGGCTCGCCCTCTATTACATGGAACCTAAACATACTGGCGAACTGTGGGTGTACATTATTACATTCTGCCTAACACTTCGGGGAATACAGGCGTGATGGTATGTTACGATTTTTCATTTATTTCAAAAAAAAAAAAATATTAAAGGAAGAATTAGGAATAGGCGTTTAGTCTATGTTATTTGCTGATAATGTAGCTCTCCATAAGTGAAAGAGTTTAAAAAATCGGTTAATTAGTTTTTGTTTTATTTTATTAATTTATTTATTAAAGCTTTATGCACAAATGTAAAACAAAATACACCGTACAAAGGCAGACTTAATGCCTTAGGCATTTTCTACCAGCCTACCTTAGGGTCTTACCTTACCAGTTTACCTTTTATACATTCAAAACAAGTTTATACTAAAATTCTGTCTGTGGTTTCGTCCGCGTGGTAGTCAAGTATAGCTTAAAGCATCGTATGGTACTAAGGAAGCTTTCTTTCAGTAAATAAAATTATAATCGGGCCATTACTTCCAGAGATTTCTATTCCCTGAAGGGTTAGGCAGAGGTGTACCAATGAACACCCACAGTGCACTGGTATGTTTAGGTCCTATGTAATAGGCGAGTCTATTTCCATTAACCGGGCACAAGTTCCAACTCCGAGCTGCTACTGAGAATTTCATAGAAAAACCCAATAACTCTTTTTGGTGGACCTGGGAATCGAACCGAAGATCTCTAGCGTAGCAGTCGCTTCTACTACTACGCTAATAAGGCAGTTAAACCATTAAAACTAAATCAATAAAATAAATAATTAAATATGAGGTTTTGTTTAACAATCTCTGAAAGGGGTCTTTAGTTGTGTAGCGTTTGTAATAGTACAGAATATACACGAATAAAGTTCCGAACAAAAGCTACTTGATAATAAAGTTTATTGGCCCGATAAAACCATTAACTAGTCGCGACACCAGTAAACATGTTATTTTTACAACCAAACGGTTGCTTGTACGCAGGATTAAGAATATGTCGAGACATTCATGCGTCAACACGTACAAGACATTGAAACAGTTTTATACCCGCGTGCTTATTGAATACGATACAAAAACATATTGGCAGTTGGTTCATAAAATTCTATTAGACCATCACTTACTGCGTGGAACGGTAATTACTTAAATAAATAATATTTTACAGGCCGATTTTGGTCACGGCGGCCAATCTCAAGGAGAAATTAAAGTGCACTTATGAGTGTGCAAACAGAGTTGCACTCTCTGTATTTTCACTCTCGTAGGACCAACGAGACCGACGGGGCAGTCACACCACCAACTTTTAAATTTCGGACTGCTGCCAAGATATTCGTAATGCAAGAACCTAATATTTATTTTTCTCGAACTCGACCACGAGGCTTACAGGGACAGTCCTGATTAAATAAACAACCAATTATTGTCCGACTGCAAGACAGAAGCCTCTTGTAATACAGAGAAAGCACGAGTATTGATCACCACGCTTTCTCAAGGCGTATACTCAGACTCATAATTTTATTATAAGTCCAAGTTTCCTCGCGATGTTTTCCTTCACAGATGTCAGTAATGTGTAAGGCAAACTTAGAAAGTAAATATGAATGTAGAAAAAAATCGCATTGATTTCTTTCCATCATTTGTTATCAGCCAGGCGACTGGACGACTTGCCACGTTACCAGAGAACTGGCTTTTTCTTGAGCCCACATCTAATAGTTCAAAAGAGTTCTATATAGTATTTGATATTTTTCCATAAAAAGAGTATCAACTATCGTCATTCAGGCTTGAAGTTATTACACCTGGACATCATGAACAATGTTCAGATAAGCATTCGCATATGCACAGTATATGACCTAGCCATATTATTCTGACATTTCAGTAAACAAATACATTCAGTATGGTAACAAGTTCTGGCTACCTAGTTTCGTTCATTCTCCTGAAACTTACTGAGCCAGAAAATTGTGTTTTTCAGCCCAAATCCAAGTAATGGTTGAACGAACCATATGAAATATGACCTCTTTTTGATTGGAGTTTTTCAAGGTTCAGGAGGATTCGCTTTTATTGGATGAGCCTTTGTAAATAAGGATGCCTGAAATCGATAAAGATGTTGAAGAGTACATCTAAAAGTCTTGTTGTTATTGACGTGAGCAGCATAATGTTTGGAAGTATTAGGGTTTGTTTCACTAGCTTCTGATAAGTTACGATTAAATTTACTGGTAGATAATTTTATGCAAATTCAGTTCCATCCTTCTTACTGTTGTAAACGCAAAAGTTTGTGACGATGGATGATTGGATGAATGTTTGTTACTCTTTAACGCTTCAACGGTTGAACGGAATAAGCTGTTTGTCGCTGTTTTTATATTTTGTTTGTATGTATATATTTTTACTGCCTCGGTAGCCTAGTGGTCCTAAGCGACTGCTACACTAAAGGTCTTGGGGCCAATTCCCAGGTCGAGCAAAGTGTTATTGGGTTTTTCTATGAAATTCTCAGTAGCAGCTCGGAGTTATGATTTGTGCCCAGTTAATGGCAATAGGGTCACCCCCTATTATATGGTACCCTAACGTACCGGCGAACTGTGGGTGTAAATTGGTACACTTCTGCCTAACCCTTCGGGGAATACAGGCGTGATGGTATGTATGTTATATATAGACGATGAAGTGGTGGGCAGAAGTTGGTCTCTGAATATGTCTGGTGAATATTGTCTATTTAAGCAGACTCTCAGAATAACGCTCGAAATTTACCAAAATCAGATTCTTCAAGCACTACTCACGTAGATAAAGATACGGATTCTAATAACCATCAGACTGAATTAATAAACACATCACAAGCTAACCCATCCAAAACGAACAGCGCACCAGCCGCACTCCATTTCGCGTTGAAACGAAGCATCAGCGAATAAGACCTTTGAGATTTCACGTCATTAATTGAGCCGTCAGAGTGAAAACAAAAAAGATAGAACTAATTTAGATATAAGGCGAACGAGCAGGACAAATTGTACGAGGCGGTTCGTGGAACCGAGTCCCGTCGGCGGCTTTGTATAGAGTTATTTTGGCTCGGACAACCAAGGACTGGTGTGAACTTAAGGGTTTGGTTATTGTTGAACCAAATAAGTATTTTCACGGTTGGACAATAAGTAAAAATACTGAGGATACGGCGGTTTGGACAACAATCGTTAAAGATGAAAGGAAGAAAAGAAGGATGAAAGAAAGGTCAGAGGAGGGAATTTGCTAACTTTATAAAAACGATGGAAACCATTGTCAGTGTTTCTACATGAGTACTTTCTCTATATAGTATAAAACAAAGTTCTTTCCCGCCGTCTGTACTCTTAGATCTACTTAACTGCCAAGCTGAATTTAATACGGTTTTATCAAACGATAGAGTGCTCGTTAGCCTAGTGGTCCTAGGCGCGACTGCTGCGCTAGAGGTCTTGGGTTCGATTCCCAGGTCGAGCAAAAAGTGTTATTGGGTTTTTCTATGAAATTCTCAGTAGCAGCTCGGAGTTAGGATTTGTGCCCGGTTAATGGCAATAGGCTCGCCCCCTATTACATGGGACCTAAAACATACCGGCGAACTGTGGGTGTACAACTGTACATTGGTACACCTCTGCCTAACCCTCCGGGGAATACAGGCGTGATGGTATGTTATTATTGGGTTTTTCTGTAAAATTCTTAGTAGCAGCTCGGAGTTAGGATTTGTGCCTGGTTAATGACAATAGGGTCGCCCCCTATTACATGGGACCTAAACATACTGGCGAACTGTGGGTGTAGACTAGTTCACCTCTGCTTAACAGGTGTAATAGAGTGATTTAAGAAGAAGGTTTATACTTATAGAAAATCACGCTTAGACCAACGGGAGCGGAGCCAACACGTAACTGAAGATGACACCGCGAGGTATATTGCTACTCGTATAAATAAATGTATATAAGAATTAAATATAATATGATAGTATAGATTGCCGTCCCATCGGACTATGAGAGTGAGAAAAGAGGGAGTGAACCTGTTAGCGAACATACTTATTCACTATAATATCTTCTGCGTACTTAGCTAGTCTCCATTGAGATTGGCCGCCATAATCAAAATCGTGCTATCAAATATTATTTTATTATTAATCCTAAAATCAACTTTCATACTTCTTAAGAACATGACGTGTGCAGCACATTATTAATTAATAAAAGTGTTAATTACTCCAACTAAATTAGCTTGTGTATGAATTGTGAGAAAAATTGTTTAATAAAAATGGTGTATTCAATAGAATTTTCTGAATAGTTCGTTGAGCAACTTCGTTCTTGTACACTGAAGGTGATTGAACTTTAAAAGTGAATGAATGTGAACTTTATTTGGTTTCTGTGTAATGTTAATTCCAAATTTGAATGGTTATTGAGTATCTTAATATTACGAAAAAGAAAACAAAACGCAGAAAAAAAATATATGCCAGTGATATAAATAAATAATGTTTAAATTATGTAGTACTAGCGACCCGCCCCGGCTTCGCACGGGTGCAATGCTGATGTTATAATAAATATAAACTTTCCTCTTCAATCACTCTATCCACTAAAAAAAACCGCATCAAAATCCGTTGCGTAGTTTTAAAGATTTAAGCATACATAGGGATATAGGGACAGAGAAAGCGACTTTGTTTTATACTATGTAGTGATTGGATAGTCTAGCTATGAGATGGTTTCTTTAAAGTTATTTTTAATAACAGCTTCTTGGAGTTCCGTAGGCAAAGGTTGCGAAACGGAATTCTATTACTAAGAATTAACTGTCTGTTCGTCAGTCTGTCTATCACAGGGCTGCATTTTTTAAACCGTAATAGGTAGACGCTTGAAAATTTACAGAGTATTTACTTTGGAACGAGCCACTAGCTTCAACTTTTAAATATAACTTCTTGACAATTCAAAAATGCCTGTAAATGGTGTAATTGAAATAAATGCTTTGACTTTGACTTTATGTATTATTTATTACAGCTGCTACAATCCAAATAAAATAAAATTAGAAATTATAGAGAGTCGCCATATAAGAAACCAATTGCCGACTCGCACTTGACCGGTTTTTTGAAATATTACCTTGTACAGTACTAGAGCTACTACTAATCTGAAAAAAAAAGATTAAGACATGAATATCATTAATCATTGATAGTTAATTATGTACCGATACTTAACAATTACTTACATAAAAAAAAACCCAAGTTAAATATCTACTTAAATAGGTAGATGAACAAAAACTCTAAACTGAATATAACGTCAAAATTATTAATTGAATCAGTCTCAATTTCTAGCTCACTATAAAAACAGTCGGCCATTATGAATCGACTATAATTTACGATCTCAAAACATATTAATATGTTAATGTTACCCACGTACAAGGGTTAATTGATGTAAATAATAAATAACAAAAAGTAATACACGTTAAAGATTATAAAAATATATTTTACACCTTTACTAACGGAATCGAAAATCAATTCAAATCGAATGGATGAAATGTAGTTTCAATCGATTAATAATCGTTCGGAACGACATTTCAAATGAGTTTTTGGTAATTGCGTCGCGATAGTGTGGCGATTTACAACTAATTTTGTGTTGAAACGTGTTCAAACGATAATTTTATGAAAATATACCAGTGACAGTTTCACATCGTTATGTTAATAATCGTGGAAACTTATGGTTTTAGAGATTAATGGAGATTCTTGCATATTAGAGTGGTTTAGGAGAATTATGGATGGCTGTTAAATATCGAATGAGAACTGTATTATACTGTTAGTAATCGATGACTGAATAAATATTACCGTTTCATCACTTTTAATATGACAATACAAGCCTATTATTGTCTCTTCTCATACAGAGAAGGCACGAGTGTTAACCACAATCATAAATCCAGGTTTCTTCACGATGTTTTCTTTCACTTTCGACAGTGAAGTCTAAAATTAACTTAGAAAGCATATATAAATTTAAGAAGTCGCATTAGTACCACAGGACCACAACAACATCTTTAATTCAATTCTATACTTTAACTCAACTATTTCTACCGGAGAAAAGACGCAGAATTTCGACTTGAAAATAGATATTACTAAGCAAACGTCTTAAAAGATGCCAAGACCTTTTCAACAAAGAGACTATGAAACATTTCCCGGTAAACACTCGAAGCAGAGACACAGACAAAACAAAACCACCGTCTACCTGTTTCCGTATTATTTTCTACAGACTGTCTGGACTTCGAAGACACCATCCGCAAATACAAAGGAATAAAATGTTAAGTATACTAATTAAAATTTAAAAAAAATCCACCGACTTTCAGTCTAAAGTAATGCTTTGTCAAAAATAAATGCAAAATAATACAATTTGGCTGAGAGCGTTCGCGAGCGAAGGCACAGATTGTAAAAACCTTTTAGGGGTCTTGCACACTGAGGACAGCTTTTGGGTTAATTGTGTTGGATGGTATTTTGCTCTTAATTATGACCTTTTCATAATAGCCTATTTACTTATTTAATTTTGACATGACAGCCTATATTTTAGCACTGCGTATGCTATCAATTTCTGTAATATTTTTTCAAAAAAAACATTTGAACATCACCATTATTTTTGACAGTACCATGAGTAGAATTTCAACAGGCTTTTCTGCAATTTTTAATGTTATAAACCTCTTTTACATACATGCATGCGAATACAAATTCACGTTGTATATTTGTGCCGGACGGAAAAATAAATACGCGAAAAGGCAACTGTAAAAAGTTGCTCGAATACAGCGAGTGCAGCTGTACTGTAAGCCACTAGTTTATTTAAAACGGCCACTAGGAACGAATGGCAGTCGCTGCGTGAAATCGAGCCCCATAGAGAACGTACTTGTTTATTTAAGTAAAGCATTAGACGCTCATGGAAGCATTCTTGATCACCCTCCTAGGGCAGACCGTGACATACATAAAACGCGGGAAGTCTTTGCGCATTTACCGCGTGAAATCGCGCGACCGTACCGCTCTCGGTGAGTTTAACACCTTACATTGCCTAGCCTCGTTGTATTTATTTTAGAGCCTAATTTGAATAAGACAGGGTTTAAGTTCTTTTGTGACTTCGTCGGCATCCGTAAACGAATTAGCCCACAATGAAAAGGATATTTTTATTTACTACATTATCATGCCTGCATGACTGCCTCGGTAGCCTAGTGGTCCTAAGCGCGACTGCTACGCTAGAGGTCTTATGTTCGATTCCCAGGTCGAGCAAAAAGTGTTATTGGGTTTCTCTATGAAATTCTCAGTAGCAGCTCGGAGTTAGGATTTGTGCCCGGTTAATGGCAATAGGCTCGCCCCCTATTACATGGGATCTAAACATACCGGTGAACTGTGAGTGTATATTGTTACAACTCTGCCTAACCCTTCGAGGAATACAGGCGTTGAGAAATTCCTAATGGAAAAACCCAATAATACTATGCTCGACCTGGGAATCGAACTCAAGACCCCATGCTTATCAGTCGCGCTTGCAACCACGAGACCAACGGGCCAGTTCTAGTAAATAATGACGTTGAAATTTTGTAATAAATGTTTTGAGTAATTATGTCATATTTATTGCTTAATTACTTATTATATTCTCATTTGAACCGTCTTCAAAAAAGGAACTGCTTCGTTAACATAAAGTCTTGGGTTCGATTCCCAGGTTGAGCAAAGTGTTGTTGGGATTTCTATAAAAATTCTTAGTAGCAGCTCGGAATTAGGATTTGTGCCCGGTTAATGACCATAGGCTCGCCCCCTTTTACATGGGACCTAAACATGCCGGCAACTGTGCCTGTACTTTGATACACTTTTGCCTAACCCTTTGGGTAATACAGGCGTGATAGTATGACATTTGTCAAAAAATACATTGTTAAAAAAATACCACCTGAACAGGAAATCAAATAGAAAACGCCAAACATTTCTATTCTCATCCAAACAAAAGTACATAGAAAATTCCTTGCCTAATCGCTTCTAATGTACCCACGTTAATGTACCAAAATCCCTCCAAGCGTTAAAAAGTAGCTGGTGAGAATCTACCCACAAAAACTGGACAATTCATCATAATAGTGCCGGGCAATTACTATGTATGGCGTTAATGACTGACGTACGTTATTAATCTAGTAGGAACCAGTTTGGACAAGACTTAGCGATTCCGATAATAATCTTGTTTTAATAATTACTCGCTCATTCTTCCAGCAATCTTGATAGTCTATTTGTATGTTATTTTTCTTGTCTTGTCTTAATTTTGGTCGACAACTCTTTTAGTAGTGCTTAATTTTGGTTATTTTTCAACGTTGACGTTATCTGGGATCGGGGCGTTTTCTAAGAAATTTTCTTGTTTATTTTTTACAGATTTTTTTTTTTGTTTACTGCCCGATTCGTCTTCGTTGTTTTGACCTGTTTGGTGCGTTTCCAAGGTTTTATTCTTGTTTGGAATGGAAAATTCTGGGGTTGTATTTTTGACGTTTCTATCGTAATATATTTTTAAGTGAAATACCCTGATATTATCTATCTGGTTGATTGTTGTGATAACTACTTACTGAAAATGTGAGAGACTAGTTATGACAGTCAATAACCGAGATCCTGGCCTCTATTTTTGCGGAATTTGTTCGAAAGATTTACCGTGATCCTGGAACGCAAAGAGCATTAAGAGGAACACTGATGGGTTTTAGTCAGTAAGAGTCTGGCACACCCTTCCGCTCCGCCCAGGGCGTAAAAACTCCTTTGATGATTGCTCATCCATAAAAAAGGCCTCTATTTTGGTTAACCAGAAAGTCAATTCTTGTAATAAAAATGTTCTAATTCTAGTCACAAATAGTAATGTCAAAAATGGTATTGACTTTTGATATATTCAGGCAGAGATTAGAATGTAAACGTTCCTAATAGTCACCAGAACTGAGACCCAGATATTTGCATTAAAAAGATGTTATCAATTCAGGTATAAATGATAAGTCTTGCTACGCATAAAACTAATTACCACATAAAATAGGACCTAGGATATAGGTACCAACAATTCTTTCAAAAAATTACAATAATTAACTAACTAACTAGCAGTCATATAACTAACTAGCTGCTGCTCGCGACTTCGTCCGCGTAGTTTTATCACCCGCATTAAGTTACGTTTTTGATTACTGCTCCGCACCTATTAGTCGTACCGTGATGGTATATACCCTATAGCCTTCCACTAAAAATTGACTATTCGTCATAAAAATAATTTTTCAATTCAAACCAGTAGTTCCTGAGATTAGCGCGTTCAACCAAACAAACAAACAGACTCTTCAGCTTTATAATATTAATATAGATTCATAAAAATATATTGATACTTCTATAAAAGCCTGTTTAAGTATGTTATTAAAAAACAAACTGCCTCGGTAGCCTAGTGGTCCTAAGCGCGACTGCTACGCTAGAGGTCTTGGGTTCGATTCCCAGGTCGAGCAAAAAGTGTTATTGGGTTTTTCTATGAAATTCTCAGTAGCAGCTCGGAGTTAGGATTTGTGCCCGGTTAATGGCAATAGGCTCGCCCCCTATTACATGGGACCTAAATATACCGGCGAACTGTGGGTGTACATTGTTACACCTCTGCCTAACCCTTCGGGGAATACAGGCGTGATGGTATATACTATTAAAAAACAAAATCTTTCTATTAAGAAAATAATCATGCACAGAAAAAAGTAATTTTAATTATATTCCGCAGCCATATTGCCCAATTGTTTTTTTTCTTCCAACGACATTGTCCACCTAGCTTCTTTCTTTCAAAATTTATTCACAGAATTTACATTTCTTCGAGCATTCTCCTTACTTATTCTAACGTACTGCGCCTAGTTTACTAATAAATGATAATCACTTACTAACTCATGTTTAAATGTTTCCTGCTACCGTCGAGGGCAAACGAACTTAAAGGTGCTGCTACACTGTGGCGTATGAGCACGCTGCGCACGTTGACTTTATAAAAATATACGTCATAATCGGCATCGAATGCTACGTGATTAGTATCGTCATTGTTACACGTATGGCTTGCTTGGATATATAGCCTACGCATCTCACACACGTTATATGCGGCCCATAGTGTCTGCGTAGGATGTGCACGCAGAGTCTACCTATGTTAGTAGAGTGAATCTATTTTTTTTCTTCCATCATAGTCCACGCGTGTGTCGGTGACGTAATCAAACCACGCAATCGTACGTAGCATGGCTGTATGTAATGGTGCTACAGAGCCGTGGATGACCACGATTATTTGTGCATGCATTCAATGTAATTCAGTAGAAACGTAGACACACCAAATCACAGGAATCTGAAACAATAGTGGTGGTCTTCTAATTGGCAGACTTGCACTTGACTGGTTTAGGTATAATCATGGAATTTTTTCATTCAATTGCCAGAATGAACTTGATAGAAAAAATAATATCTAACATTTGCAACCCTGGCATGTACTTAACGTGTGGACTGCGTGCACCGCAGTGGAACAGCGCCTTAATTGTTTAGCTTCATTATCATATAAGAACCTCGGGGCTTGACTGATTATTTTGGCTGTCTTGTTTGGGATAATTGGGGTATCAAGAGTTTAATCTTTGGGCTTTTATTCATATATTTAGCCTGTGTTAACGGAGGGGTTATCGTGGAGGAAGCTACGTTGGAATTGATTGTAGTGAGAATGGAAACAGAGCTTTTTGATACAAGTCCATATGATTTAGTTTTAAATAAATTGTCTAAAGCTGGGACTTTATTAGAAGCAGTCATGGCATATTAAAGTGGTGACGTTGTCTTGGGTCTAGGCGTGCAGCGACATGAACCAAGTGAATGTGAGTCGAGGTGGGTCGCTTCAATGCTGCTCAAATGCAGTCCCATCTTCATTTTTCAGGCAAAGATATTTAGGTAACCCAAACATTAATTCAATTAGGCCCTAACTAAACAAACAAAATTTCGTAACTACTTCACTTATGCGGCTGGAATTTGGGAAGAAGATATTTTGTAGGTAAGAGACGACGTCTACTAAGAAGAGATTTTACGACAAGGCCTTAATAAGGGGGTCAAAAGCTAGTACAAATATTATTATAAAAGCTAACTGAAGACAAGACCAAACAAAATTAATCTGAAGTTATGGAGATCTTAAATGAAAGAAGAAAGTGTCGAAACGCAAAATATAATGAAATTTTTATTTAATAACAGGCGATCATCAAGCGCCACAAGTTTAAATTAAAAACTCTGTGTAGTTCAAGTAGTGACGGGAAACACACCTATCACGCACGATCACAACCCGTTTCATCTTCCACAAATAACAGCTAAGCGTGAATCCAACACATAATTTCAATATCTGTATCCATCATTCAAACATCAACTTATTAAGCCTACACCTTTAGTATAAAAAAATAAAAATTGGCGGCCATTTTCCTTAAGCTCGTTACATCTCGACGCACGCCACTGGCGCTCGTAATTATGATGTTACGACGCCTGTGTGTAACAGGCCTTAATAACGCGAATAAAGGTTTTCTTAGTGTGTGTAAAAACTCGAATGCGTACGCGCCACACGTTGTGTTCGATTTACATTTGTGTGCGTGAGTTTCTGTAAGTTTGTGTGCGTTATATGTAAATGTGTGCGTTTTTATGTCTGTGTGTGCATGTGTGTTGATTTGTCGGCGTTTTTGAGTGCGATGCTTGTCTAACAATAATTATTATATACGTGCTGAGCCCGCGGCGCGAACGTCCCTTCATATTTAGGGTTCCGCGATAAGATAGGGAACCCCTATACGATTTGTTTGTGTTTGTTTTATGTGAATGTTAGTTATGGTTTCCTTTTTTGTGATGGCGCCTGAAAACGATACGATAAAATCAGGGTGCACAACTTTTAATTTATGCTCAGCCAAAATTAAAGCCAGTTCCTCCTACAAGATGCAAAGATATTGGTAAAGAATTGATATGACTAATAGGTATAAAAAATACCAGCCAATTATAATCCCACTGGGGCAAATTAATGAAGGGCAAAGGCCTCTTCTCAAGTGCAATGTCAATGTCTCATATGGTCTCGTGTGTATGTCATGAGCCAATGCTCATGTCTTCAAATCACCACGCTTGCTCAATGCGGATAGGCGATTCCAAACTTATATTTTTAAATATCCAAGCTTCCTCATGATGTTTTCCTTCACCGATGTCATTGATGTCAAGGATGAACTTAGAAAGTACATTTTGAATTAAAAATGTTACATTGGTACCTACTTACCCAGTGTCAAATCGAGCAGACGCCTTACACATTGTACCATCACGACATTACTATATATAACCTCACGCCTTTTTCCCATGGGGGTAGGCAGAAACCACAGAACGCCACCTGTTATGATTCTTACAAATTAATGTTGCCTCGTCCACGTTCATATAAAAAAAAATAGTAAAAAGGCGTGAGTCTATTGTATGTATGAATATAATTAATTACGCAACTTTGTTTTTTGTAGATTTAGGTTGATGGATATAAAAAACAAATGCACATCTTTTCAAGTAAACAATGCGAGACTGCTATTCACAAATCGCGTGTGGTCCCAGGAAATGAGAATTACATCATTTCGTTAAAAGTAGACATTGCAGCTGTTTTTAAACAAAAAATAAATGGAACCTGCCCAAATTTGGTTACCAAACACACTTGACCGATTATTTTTTTTGCTCCCGATTTAATGAAAACGATATGCGCTAAGCAAAAAGCCGTTTGTTTGTATGGAGGGCTTGGCATACGAGTTCAAAATGCGCAGTGTCTGGGAACTGTGGGTGAGAGTGAATATTGTACATGAATGAAAATAATCGGACTCTGATGTTATCGAATGTAACCTAGGAAATAAATTAATAGTGATTGCTATGCTCTCTTTTCAATAGACAAATATCAACTGTGGTTTCATATAGCGTTAGGGACAAGACTCAAAATTTCCACTGTCCATATATTCCTGTACATAAATATTCATAAAGTTTTTTGCTCGTTCTTCTCCATTGAAACTAGCTACTATTTAGAATGAGTAACTAACTCCAACTTTTACCGACTGATTTCTTGACAATTATTATTTAAAAGTGTACATAAATTATTTATTTAAAATTAGCTACTACTCAAGTTAGCTATGACAAACTAGCAGATAGATACATAATATCACACCTGTATTCCCCGAAGGGTTAGGCAGAGGTGTACCAATGTACACCAACAGTTTGCCGGTATGTTTAGCTTGGGGGTGAGCTTATTACCATTAACCGGGCTCAAATCCTAACTCCGAATTGCTATTGAGAATTTCATAGAAAAACACAACCGAACACTTTGTTCGACTTGGGAATTGAACCTAAGACCTCTAAAAAATACATATTTATCAAACTGTATGGTACAGACCCAAATATAAGCTGTACCTCCCAAAAAACTATTCGATGCGCTCCAAATTTTTATCGTAACATCTAAATCACGAGCACTGCTGGCGCGCACCCAACCACATCGATCTGCTGCAGAATTGTTAATCGCCCTTGTTGTTCGATAACAAGGCTGTTCCGAATATTGTGGACACTTGTTAGGTCAAGTTTTGTTTAACTGTTTTGTAGATCAACATTTTGTTTTAAATTGTTTTTTGTTTTTTATACTTTCTTTGTTTTTTTTTTTCAATGTTGTCTTTTGTGAGTTGGAGTCATTAGATTAATGTTATTAATTGTTATTTTTTGGAATGTATTTTTAAAGGTTAGGATAGCAATTCTAGCGACTTTTAGGAATGACTGCAGTCTAAACTTAGTCCTGACAAAATTACCTCTAGTTTACTTAAATTGTTTGATATTGATTGTCGTTGAGAAGACAGTGGCAATTCTAATAACTTTTACGAACGATCGCAATAAATTCATCACGTCTATATTCCTCAGAGGGTTAGGCAGAGGTGTACTAATGTACACCCACAGTTCGCCTGTATATTTTTTAGGTCCCATGTAATAGGGGGCGAGCCTATTGCCATTAACCGGGCACAAACCCTAACTCCGAGCAGCTACTGAGAAAATCATAGAAAAACCCAATGACACTTTTTGTATCTATAGATTTCTTATATCTAGCCTATTATGTCGTATACAATTCACTTTGACATGTTTGTTTCATAAAAACTTTTACTTGAGAAAGCATTCCCAACATTTTCAGGATGGCAGCAACAACAAATTAACAAGCATTCTCATACAATGTTAAACTTTTAAACCTAAAAAAGGTGGAGTTAAAACAGCCATTATAGTTGAGCACTAAAAGAAATAAAACTTCGGACCCTACAGGTTGCAAGACGGACTAACGTCTCAATTCACATTCATCTGTTTCACATAGGGTTGAACAACTTTATTTTTTACCATAAAAATATTTTTGATAAATATAATAATGATTTTTGTTGAAATAACTGTGTGTTTACGGAATAAAACATAATTAGCTTGTCAAAAGTAATAATTTTAAAAATCGACTATATTCTAATTTGGATAATTTTAAGGTCAACTTCGCCTTTATTTTAACTATAGGCACACCATTTAATATAACATTATGATAGCGTATGAAAAGCTTTGCTTTTACGATAAACTTAGAGCTATTTAGACTATTAGCCAAATATACAAAAAAAAACACACACCATAAATGCAGTAATTTCAACAATTTTACACAGTAATTGCCATTTGGATGGACTGTACTCCGAGATACAGGTTACCACCTAGTTCGGATGCAGTGGTTCCCAAATCCAGTTACGAATTACCATAAATCTTTGAAATAGAGTCACTTATTGTAATAAATATTGTAATTGTGTGTAATTTTATTGAAAATAAATAAATCTATTATTATTTTTTTTATTTTTTTTAATGCTATGATAAATGTATTATTTTTCGAGGACCTCAACATGCCAACCCTACCTTTAAGTTAAAACAAGTTATCCAACTAAGCAAACGAAATGTAAATGTTGTGTAACGAACGCAAATACTATGAAATTGTTAACTTACTAAGATAAATACGAAGGGCTAAGCCGGATTCTTGACGAGTCTTAACTTAAGTGATGACATCACGACTTTTAATCGGGACCAAAGCGTGTAAGGATAAAACTTCGTGGCCAAAGAAATTCCGTTTTAAAAATTAAATTTGAATTTTATAAATATTTTATTTAAATGTAAATTTAGAATGTCATGTAGCTGCATATCCTTTATTGGAGATCTTTTATATAAAAATAAATATATCAACATTTTTAAATTTTTGCTAAATTTTGTCTTTGTGATTTTAATTACTAAATAATTTTTAAATTGACCATTGTTATGTAGGATATATTTTGTTACAATCTATTGATTTTCAATTTCATTATTGTGGGAGTTCATCAAAACTGAGCATTTAAAAAAAAGGGCAGAAAACTACGACAAAACGATAAAACTGCAAAAAAAAACATGTATTGTGTTCAAATAGTCAAGAATAAAAATAAACATTAATTTCTTTTAATTTCTTTTTATTTAATTTTTAAAAGTTTCATGTTATTTTTAGTTTACTCGTTGTAAAATAAATAAAATGTTTATTGACTCTAGAATTTTACTTGTTAAAGTTAACATTTTTAATTTTTGATCGTTCGAGTGTCGCCAATTTAAGCTTTAGCACCTTGGTTTGTTACTCACAACACATTTCTGAGTTTGTAAGTACCTTATAGCAACAAAAACTTAATCACTATTGCTAGCTATCGAAATTAAAAACACGGCTACGAACGAAATAAGCAATTTGCGAGCGAAAATCAACTCGGAATTATTCAATCAGTTTTTTGCTTACATGTAGGTAGGTACATATATCGAGAACTAGCTTCTGCCCGCGACCTCACCTGGTATTTTACACCCGCGTTAAATTACGTCTTCTAATAAAAATATGAAAAAGTATAATTTTTTTCTTTATTTAGTCACTACTCCGCTCCTGTGTGTCGCAGCGTGATAATATACAGCTTATACTATTCGTTATGAATCTGGCTATCATATGCAAAAAGAATTTTCTCAATACGACTGGTGGTTCCAGAGACTAGCGCGTTTAAACAAACAAACAAAAAATATCTTCAACTTTATTAAGTACAAGTATATTACCACAAGTATATTAGGACTGCGTCGGCAGCCTAGTGGTCCCGAGCGCGACTGCTACGCTAGAATTATTCTTGGGTTTGATTCCCAGGTCGAGCAAAGTGTTATTGGGTTTTTCTATGAAATTCTCAGGAGCAGCTCGAAGTTAGCATTTGTGCCCGGTTAATGACAATAGGCTCGCCCCCTATTACATGGTACCTAAACATACCGGCGATCTATGGGTGTATATTGTTACACCTCTGCCTAACCTTTCGGGGAATACAGGCGTGATGGTATGTATGTATGTGTATATTAGTACAGATATGTACAAGACTACAATCTCTAAAAAACGGCTACAAAAAGTGTATGCAAAACTTACACCCATACCAAATGGACGTATGAAATTAAGTCATCAAGTCTCCCTATGAGGGGTCTTCATGCTACTTCTCTTGTATATTTTAAGCTACACCACACTACAAACACCACCAAAGAAAATCCATCTTTAACTCCACAACTTAAAGTCGCTAATCCCGTAAAAAGAGGTTGATATTCGTTATAATGGCGGAAAAAATCGCATCGTCATAGCGACGGCGGTGACGCGTGACGAATCGCGATGGAGACGTCAATTCTTTTACATTCTTAACAAAACCAACAAGTGAAGTACGACAAAAAAGAGGAATAAAGGAAAGCAAAAAAGGGAATGGATGTACCTATAAGCTACTGAGTGACGCCGGTTGTCGTTCAAGCTTTCTTTTAGTGTAAGGGATGGTGAAGTGCTATCGAAAGTGTTGTAAAAGTACCCTGTTTGGAACTTGGTGTTGATTTAGAGATTTCTATTCAAACCATTGTGTTTCGAAGTGCCCTTAGGGGTACAAGAAACAATGGAAAGTGAGATAGATCTAATCTTTGGAGATTAAACTTTGACAAATTTTGGTAAAACTGCTTTTTCGATAACCCTTTATAGACCGATGACCTGGTAAAGGACTCAAGAAATCGCTGGCAGCGCGGGACCGGTTATTGTGGCTATCTTTAGGGGACCTATGTCCAGCTGTGAACGTCTGTCGGCTGAGATGATGATGATGAATGCTTTAGTTGGGGTCAAAATTTGATAGCAATGATTTTGGAAATTTAACGCTGATTTATTTGCATTTTGGGATGTAACTTCAATTGCTGAAGGGTACGTAACGTATTTAATTTCATTAACAAGAGATTGTGGGCACAGTACTTCTAGTCTTTCCACTGAAAAGCAAAGGCCTCGTCTCAAACAGAGAAGGCAAGAGTATTGAACACCACGCTTGCTCAAAGTGGATCGGCGACTTCAGACTTACATACATACCATCACGCCTGTATTCCCCGAAGGTTTATGCACAGGTGTAACAATGTACACCCACAGTTCGCCGGTATGTTAAGGTCCCATGTAATAGGGGGCGCGCCTATTGCCATTAACCGCGCACAAATCCTAATTCCGTGCTGCTACTGAGAATTTCGTGGAAAAACTCAATAACACTTTGATCGACCTGGGAATCGAACCCAAGACCTCTAGCGTAGCAGTCGTACTAAGGACCACTAGGTTAACGAGGCAGTTCAAACTCATATCTATACTAAATGTATAAAGTATATATATACTTTTTTTTTTTTTTTTTTTGGTGGGTGGGAAATCATGAAATAACTTCTCCCGCCCTGGGCGGGGCGGGAGGGAGTGTCAGACTTTTACTGACTAAAACCCACCCATGTTCCTTCTTGTGCCCTTTGCGTTCCGGGGGCGCGGTATCTCTTGCGAACAACCCGCAGCCCCGGCAGCCATCGGCCCTCAGTGGCCCCTTCCTTTTGCTGACATCTCTTTGAGGCGCGCGTGGAACACGAACGCGCCGTCGACACGGCCTGTCGTTATGCAACGTAAGGACGGTGAGCTACCCATTGCTCACCGTCCACAGGCCAGTATATATATACTAATACTATGAAGTGGAAATATTTTTTGTTTGTAACGAATAGGCGCCGAAACTCCTGCGCCGATTTCAAAAACTCTTTCACCATTAGAAAGCTACATTCACCCTGAGTAACATAGGCTATATAACATCACGCTATGACTTACGGGAGCGGAGCAGTAACGAAAGACGTAACTTAACGAGGGTGAAATAAGCAACGCGGACTCAGTCGCGGGCAGCTCGCTAGTTAGTTACAAATTCAGGTTTCCCCACAACTTTTTCCTTCACCGATGTCAGTAATGTCTATGATAAACTGTTGGTCATTTATGAATTAGAAAAAGTCACATTGGTACTTGCCCGTGCCCGGGTGCGAAGTCACAGTCTCGTTCATGAAACCATGCTCCTTAACCACTGGCCATCCTATGTTAAACAATAGAAGTAAATATTACGAAAACAATAATAGTCCCACAGAAACCCACCCAACAAATAAATATGAAAACAAAATGCAATAGCTTAAAAACAAAACGAGGAAAACTCTGATGTTTGCTTAAGTAACATTCCTTGGAATTATCGGGTCAACAACGAAATAACTCAAGAGGAACTGCCTGTACAAAGGATTCTGTAAGATTATATCTAGAGCCAGCCACATAAATAACACTTACTGTGTCTTGTGGAACGGCACACTTATTGTTTTTTTTTCCTCCGAAAATCGCGTCGGTATTAAATGCGAGAATGTCACCCCAAATGAATGTTTTGTTAATGACAATGACATTTAGAATTGCATTCGAATTGTAGATTCGAAATTTGAAAATTCAGTTCGCGCGCTCTATAAATTCTATATGTCAATGATTTCAAAAATATTTGTGTTAGAATCGTAATTTAATATGTACTATAATCCCAATTGTAATGAGATTTAGAAATTTGATACTTTATTTTTAATTGATTCAAAATACTGTGATGATAATTATAATAACATAATGTTATTTCAATTTAATGCTATTGGATAAAATAATATTAATTTAGCAATCCAATTAATTTCATCATATTAAAACAAAAATATCAGATACATTTTAATTAGATACACGCAAAGTTATCGACTTTGCAAATAATAATTATCGTGATTGTGGGAACAATTTACATGAAATTGCCATAATTTATAATAAGACAGGTTTATTGTTCGATGTAGGTAATTACACAGTGGTTCAATAACGTTTTATATTTAATTTTAATTATGATGAATAGGAATTATCTGCAACGCAATTATCAAGATTTATTATGTTAGATTTTCCAGGACTCGATAAACGAAGTATCAAGATTGTACGTCGCAGTATTTCTCCCTTCACCGCTCTAGTTCACATCTAGTACCAAACACTACATCTATATGATATTAATTATGAACGACACCCATTTCCGTCCTCATTATTACAATTTACATTCTAACAAACGCAAATTGCGCAATGTAACACTAACTATTTCGAACGTTAATATTACGCTAAATTAGTATAAATTTTGTGTTCAGATTTGCATATTAAATCATGTTATTTAGGATTTGTGTAACGCTCATTATGATAATTGAAAATGAAATTCGCATAAACAATAATTTTCAATATTCGGTAAATAAAGGATATTCCTGGGATAATTCCGTTCATTTTGTGTAGGCGTTATTGCCGATTCAGTAAACGTTGGCACAAAAATGAATTACTAATTATGGAATAACAGCATCATACTGTTAAGTATTAGGTATCATAAACGCAAAATTTTGTGAGGATTAATAATGTCATTCGCATTTACTGCCGCATTGTGTGTCGTGGGTTCGATTTCCGTGTGGCTCGCTGTCCGATCAGAACCAGGCCCGGGTCGACGGTGCGTTGTGTACCGCGCGCGCCTTGAAGATATTTCAGCATTGTAGACTAAGCCCGCCAGGGAACGGGGCCCTGGAACGCAAAGAGCATTAAGAGGAACACGGGTGGGTTTTAGTCAGTAAGAGTCTGACACTCCCTTCCGCTCCACGCAGGATGGAAGAAGTGATTAGATGATTTCCCATACTCAAAAAAAAACGGTTCGATTTCCCCAGGGAACAAATCTTTGTATAGTTTGCACATTTATGTGTTCATATGTTTGTTCATGCACCTCGATATAGAAGAAATTCCTATGTTTAAAAAAATTATAATATATAATAATATAATTAAATGTTTAAAAAATTATATATTGTATGTTAATCTTTCACGCTTAAACGGATGAACTGAATTAGCTGAAATTTGGCACACTTATAGTTATCTTTTTTTTTTGTTCCGGATGGGAAGTCATCAAATAACTTCGCTCGCCCTGGACGGGGAAGAAGGGAGTGTCTTTTACTGACTAGAACCTACCCATGTTCCTTCTTGTGCCGTTTGCGTTCCGGGGGCGCGGTATACCTTACGAACAACCCGCAGCCCCGGCAGGCCTCGGCCCTGAGGGGCCCCTTCAATAATTGCTGACATCTCTTTGAAGCTCGCGTGGAACACGAACGAGATATATTGATATAGCTTAACATTTAGCATAACTTTCATCCCTTTTTTTTTTCCCCTCCAAGCTCACAAACACCCATCCATCATCATAAAAATTAAAAAAAATATCTTCATTTCCATAAAAGTAAATTAATACACAATACATTAATAAACATAATACAAATGACATGAATATTATTGTATGGACATTTCCGTTTTAAAACACGATCCAGAATTTCAAACCAAAATTATAAATGCCTGTCGCGATTTATTTCAGTTGTAAAAGCTAAAATTGGTTTCAATTAATCAAATTGAAACATTAATTCAATTAAGTGTTGCCGGTTCTATAAATTTACTTAAAGCATGCTATTCTAATTTTGTAACGTTCCTTTTTAACGTAGGAATTCTTGTATTTTGCGTTAATTGAATTTGAACTTTAGTGTTTTTGAGTTACCGTTGGGTATCAATTGTTGAGTTTCTCTTCTAATAATACTGAACACTTACCATTTGAAGTTAGAACTAATGTTTCTAATAGATTTAGACATAAAGTAGTTCGTTTAGAGAAAGGTTTAGGTTAAAAATACTTACGAAGTTATCTGTTAATTGACTTTAAAATTATCCGCCAACATACCTAAAACAATATTTATTCTCCTCATATAATAGCCATTCTCTCATATGTCAGGTCGCGGGTTCAGCACCGGCCTAGAATCAATGCGACTATTTCAATTCGTAGAGATCGGTGAAGGAAAATATCGGAGAACTGTACTTGTAATTAATGTGAGTTTAAAATCGCTAATCTGCATTACGCAAGCGTGGTTATCAATGCTTGTACCTTATCTGTCAGAGAAGAGGCATTTCGCCTGCAGTGGGACAATACTGAAGGTTCTACTGATTTAAAACGTTAAATTTTTTATTACAACCTTATTTCAGCGATAATCAATGTCAAAATACATAGATACCAAATTAGAATTCGATTGTTTCTAAAAGGTAGTAAATTTACACGTTTTTTTGGGTGGGAAATCATCAAATAACTTCTCCCGCCCATAGTGTCAGACTTTCACTGACTAAAACCCACCCATGTTCTTTCTTGTGCCCTTTGCGTTCCGGGGGCGCGGTATGTCTTACGAACAACCCGCAGCCCCAGCAGGCATCGGCCCTCAGTGGCCCCTTCCCTATGCTGACATCTCTTTGAGGCGCGCGTGGAACACGAACGCGCCGTCGACACGGCCTGTCGTTTTGTTAAACGTTAGGACGGTGAGCTACCCATTGCTCACCGTCCACAGGCCCGTATCTACGGTGGCCGGGAGTCGTCTCGCGAAATTTACCCCTTAGACTTATATTAAAAAAGTAAGTTTAAAATTACTAATTCACCTTGAACAAATATGGTGATCAATGCTCGAGCCTTCTCAGTATTCAAAAAGGCCTTTGTCCTGCAGTCGAACAATAATATACCAGTATTATTATTACATAACAGCGTCAAAACCAATATAATATTCAGAAGGGAAGTCTTCAACCCCATCAATCATCGTCTACCCCTTTTTCAACCAGCACTCATCAAATCCCTGCACAATATTAATCAAACGGAGCCAATGTTCATTTCAAAGCGAGCTTAGCGGGAGAAACCAATACACCATTGGCTAATATTACCTGAGCATCAAAATTTGCATATCAAACGATGTCCCATAGGACTATACAGCTCTAATGTATAGAGAGACAGAAATTTGGCCGTATTAGTTCCCCCACGACGTTTAGGAGAAGTTTAGGGGTTATGTTGCTAGCTGTAGCGAACTGCCTCGTTGGCCTAGTGGTCCTAAGCGCGACTGCTACGCTAGAGGTCTTGGGTTCGATTCCCAGGTCGAGCAAAAAGTGTTATCGGGTTTTTCTATTCCCCGAAGGGTTAGGCAGAGGTTTAACAATGTACACCCCACAGTTCACCGGTATGTTTAGATCCCATGTAATAGGGGCCTATAGCCATTAACCGGGCACAAATCCTAACTCCGAGCTGCTACTGAGGATTTCATAGAAAAACCTAATAACAATTTTTGCTCGACCTGGGAATCGAACCCAAGACCTCTAGCGTAGCAGTCGCGCTTAGGACCTCTAGGCTAACGAGGCAGTTACCAATAATAATGTTTCATCTATATACTTAACTTTGAACCAGACGTAGTCGCGAACAGGAGCTAGTCGCTCATAACTTGGAGCTCCCAAACCCGAGCACCGTAGCGCTCAGTGATAATTCATCAAGACATGATAAGGCAGTGTTGTGACTTATGACATGTACGTATTATATTACACGCATACAGCTATGTTTAATGTTACTGACGGTATGATGGGTTTTATTAATAACGTTACTGAGTACTGTTTTAGGGGAAATAGGGTAATGCTATTTTGGTTATTAATTTTCATGTGTGGTGGGCCAAAAATATACATTTTGCTGAGTACCAATTTGTGTACTAACCTTTAGGATTGATTGCAATCAAGTCTCAGTGTTAATCTGCAAAAATGCGGCAAATTTACATTCATTCTTTGACATGTTTATTTCTTGGTCATGTTCTTTGTTTGTAACTGCCTCGGTGGCCTAGTGGTCCTAAGAGCGACTGCTACGCTAGAGGTCTTGGGTTCGATTCCCAGGTCGAGCAAAAAGTGTTAATGGGTTTTTCTATGAAATTCTCAGTAGCAGCTCAGAGTTAGGATTTGTGCCCGGTTAATGGCAATAGGCTCGCCCCCTATTACATGGGACCTAAACATACTGGCGAACTGTGGGTTGACATTGTTACACCTCTGCCTAACCCTTCGGGGAATACAGGCGTGATGGTATGTTCTTTGTTTGTGTATGAGATGAGATTGCGACTATTAATAGAATAATGGACTTTCTGGTGTTGGAAGACAGTTCCAGTATTAAGTAACGAGACTGAAATAGAACATAATAAGAATAGATAAGATTTCAACACTTACAATAAGTAGCAAAACAAAAAATAAAAATCAATTTATTTTGTTAATACATCCATACAATAACTGCCTCGCTAGCCTAGTGGCTTGGGTTCGATTCCTAGGTCGAGCAGTGTTATTGGGATTTCCTATGAAATTCTCAATGGCAGCTCGGAGTTAGGATTTGTGCCCGGTTAATGGCAATAGGCTCGCCCCCTATTACAAGGGCCTTAAAAACATACTGGCAAACTGTGGTTATACATTGGTGATCCTCTGCCTAACCCTTTGGGGAATACAGGCCTGAAGGTATGTATGTATGTATGTCCATAGAATTAAAAAAAAAAAAACACACCATTTTTGTTCTACTGCAGAGTAAGGTCTCTCGACTTCTTATACAGAGAAAACACGAGCAATGATTATCATGCATGCTCAAGGAAAATTCGCGAGTTCAAGTTCTTAGATTTCTCCCGTCCTTAGTCTTTAACAAAACATAGTTTTAGCATTACGCTTCAGGGAATTCGTGGTTTTAAAATCATCCCCAATTTCTTTTTTCAACCAAAGTTCGTAAACTTGGAAGAATAATATTTTATTATTAATGCTTGTATTTCATAAAGCGTATTAAGAGTTCCCGCTTAAACTTGGCATGTACTTGTAATTTCATTCCCACCAATGGTGGTGAATACTGGTGAAACATACATTAACGTTGAAGAAACATTGATAAAATATACGAACGTCATGTTAAATTTTCTAAACTTGGGTAATAAACTTATGTTCCGCGCAACGTAATTTTGCTTGGCAAGTACAACAAGAATTTATGCAACATGTGAATGTATGTAGGTTTATTTGTTTATGTCAAACACAAGTAACTGCCTCGTTGGCTTAGTGGTCCTAAGCGCGACTGCTACGCTAGAGGTCTTGGGTTCGATTCCCAGGTCGAGCAAAAAGTGTTATTGGGTTTTTCTATGAAATTCTCAGTAGCAGCTCGGAGTTTGGATTTGTGCCCGGTTAACGGCAATAGGCTCGCCCCCTATTACATGGGACCTAAACATACTGGCGATCTGTGGGTGTACATTGTTACACCTCTGCCTAACCCTTCGGGGAATATAGGCGTGATGGTATGGATGGTATGATGGTCAAATACAAGTTAATTAATTTTGAAATACAGTTAAAATAATTCTTTAGTAATTTTGATTGTCATTTAAAAAACATAATTAAGTACTGTACAGTCTCTGGCTGGTTTAGCCACATCCAACCTCGTTTTATTAATTAAACAGCTATATCCCGCGGTTTCGCTCACGTTCAGTTACGTCTTTGATAACTGCTCCGCTCCTGTGGGTCGAAGCGTGATGCTATAAAAAAGCCAGCCAAAAGTATTCCGTATGCAAAAAAAAATCATCATTTAAAGAATTTAAAAAATCTTAGTTGTTTGTAACTATAATTGATCAAATATTTAAAAAAATTCTGTATGTGAGTATGTACTTAGACCGCCCACTGTTTAAATGTTTTCTGTACGAGTAACTTAATCGTAATAAATAAAAAAAAATGCATTTCCTGTCCCCACATTCGCTGCAAATCCAATTATTCATTAATTCAAAACACGCACTTTCACCCCACACTCACACAACACACACTTATTTAATTCCAAAACTGAATTCCGAACAATTACAACCCACCGGAAACTCGGCTGGTTGGCGTGATAACAATCTATGATTTTTAATTACACCCAATAGGCTCCGCCTTGTCTTGTAATATATACCAAAACGTCCAATCAAATTAGGCAACGTTGACGTAAAGTGTCATTGGAACAAACCCAGGGAACATTAATCACACCATTTATGATTTAAAATTAGAACCGGCCGTTGGAGTGTTAATATTCTTTTTATTTTGAAATTTCAACTTCGAAAAATTTAAATTTGAATTGACAACGGTTTCGAATGAACGATTGAACGATCGAATGATTGATGAGCGAGAGGATTCTTGATGGTTTTTGATTTTATTTGATGGCTTTGTAAGACACAATGTGTCTATTATCGAATGAAATTTGATATTTCATTTGTTTCGATTTACTTTAAGATTTATCTTGAGAATTTAATTTTAGAGAAAGACTTTCTAGTGAACAGAAAAACATTTCATAATCCTCCATTAAAAGAAGACTCATTTTTATCACAAAGGAGTTGACACATTCTTTGAAGCTGGTCTTCAGCGAGTTGACGGAGTAAAACAGGTCACTAATATACAAGACACAAACTGCTGCTTTAGCGTCAACATAGTAGATACTTATACTGAATAAAAAACTTGCTGCACGTAAATTGGAAGCAACCAACAAACATATAATTTTAAACCTAGCAGGTAAAGAAAAAACTACACGCATTAAAAAACATATATAGACTGCAATTAACTACAAACAAGCATCCTTCGTTAGCACAGAACAGCTTTATCCACAGCGTCCTAACAGCTATATCTTTTTAATATAACCGTCTATCGAATTAAATAATAGATAGAAAAAAATAACGAATATATTACACGTATAGCATATAATTCACAGCTGCTCAAGCGGATGCCTTCACACAAATTATGATACGAAATAACACATTTCTCTCCGACACGACTGAACATAATATGGGGAGCCTCGAAATTAACCATAATTGCTTAATTCAGAAATGGACACACCAAAGTCTTTGTCAGAAGTATAAGTTTGTAAGTGATGCAGCACACATACGCAAGGCTTGTGTTCTATAGAGACTTGTATTGGTGTGCGTTTTGTTGTTAGCGCACCGGCAAGAACGCCAGTAAGCGATGAAGCCTCGTCGCGAGCGGACGTTCGCTCGGTTTTGCGGTTAAGTGTGTTTTGTTGTGCTCCGAGTTCGTGTATTTTAGTTTAGTGACGATTTATGAATGAAAGTTTTTTAATTAAATTTGTGGATTTTATGTTAAGTGATTTGGAATGAATAGTGATTGTTTTGGATTATTAAACGTATTTCGAATTGTAAGTAAGAAACATTTATTTATTTTATTTTTTTTAATTTTCTCTCGTTCGAATTGGACTTTAGGTATAAAATGTTGAAAATTTTATTTTTCCGTCGCCCTTAATACGACCACTCTAACCAGTAGTTATTAAACAAAAAAAATATATAATCAAACGTTTAAGTCATTTTGCTAATACAAAATTTAATTGCACCTGAATTTTAAACCAAATCCTCAGTATTTTTTTAAGAACTAATCTCCTAAATACAGAATGTATAAATGGTATTACTGATTCAAGCTTTCCACACGAACATTGTTAAACCAGATCTTTGCGGTAAAGCCTCACTCAAAGAAGAAGACGAAAATATTATAAATTACGATAAAGAAAGAGATGGGAAACATAGAAATTCACAGGCATCTTCCAGGTAATGGGAATAACGTATAACGTGTGAAGAGAATCCAAGTGGGTGTCATTAGAGGATGTTTTTGTCTACTTCTAATCATGAAAGATGCTGTGTCATTGGTTCCAACTATATTTTTGGTTGGCAGAGAAAATTATCTCTTTGATATTAATATAATTGGCAGAGATGTGAATGCTACTTTGAATGATCAAAGAAATTAAATATTGTAGCAAATAATATTCATCAAGTTGGGTATATTATAGTATGTCCAAATAATCACTTACCTATCAATAATAATAAAGAGCTAAATGACATTCAAGAACATATCGATTTGATGATGGAAGTTTTATAACGTTTAGAACTTACTAGTTTTATAAATGCAAAAATTTGGAGGGATAGACGTTTGTTACTCAAAAACACTAAAACGGTTAAACAGATCTGGATGAAATTTGACACAGAGTTAGATTACTTATAGTCTGTAATAGCACATAGGTTATTAACATTAACACGGGCAGAAGCAAATACAGTAAATTAGTCGAAGCCAGTTCAAGAATAAAACCTAGATTATTTCATCCATTGAAATCCCAATATTCATTCATCCATCAAATAAACGTTATAGAGGTTAAACCGAGAATTGTGGTTAGTTATAGTGAGTGCAATGATGGTCTAGCTATCACCAATAACTTGTACACAATTGTGGTTGGCCTCGATGCTTTGAAATGATGTTATGGGTGATGGTTTGAACTTACAGGATTATTGCGAGGCAAGTAGAATTTTAAGATGAATCAATTCTTCTGCGTAAAATTGGATGTAAAAATTAAGTCAGATTTTGGAAAGGAGAAACCTAAACTATGAGTGAACGATGAACTTGGTTTAAAAAAGCTTAAATTTTAAATTAAAAATTTGAAATTTTTCAGCAAATTTATTTGGTCTCAAAAACTGTTTTAGTTAAAGTGTTTTTGAATACACCTACTTTATTGCTAGTAAATAGTTTTTGGTCTCAAAGTGAGAGTGCATTGTCAGGCGGATTTAACTGAATCTGAATAAAGTGAGAAACTTGTCGGATAGCTAATATTAGTTGATATTGTAATTGACCTTGGTCCACAATCTCTTAATTTGACATATGACATAACTCTTTAGTAATAAAAGTTCAGTGTAAATCCCAAACTTATGCTTAGAATAGATTTTAAATTATTTAGCGTTAAATATTAAAAATCATTACAATTATGTTCTTTGAAAAATGAGAGGAATTGTAATGTGAGTTGGTTTGTTTAGGTAGAACCATGGTAGAACTAATCCCAATTGCTAATAAGATCATAAAATTCATACAAAAACATTTGAGAATAATCCCGGAAAAGGTTTAAATCAAAGAAAACAGATATAACTGTCCCAAAATATACGAGCGTGGAGAACATTGAAATTAATATAGAAGTAATAGTTTCTAATCCATTCTTCTCCATACGAAACTACCTTTCGGAATAGACAACTAGACTCAATATATTTGTATACTTTTTATATGACGTTCAAAAGCGCCTTTTCATGATCTAATTGAAATAAATGATTTGACTTTGACCGTTTCAAGTACATTCGTCTGTCCAAATTCATAATGATGTCTATATAAGGAAAATATTTTAATTGTTTTTCATCCTCTTTTCAGATGCCGTCGCATTTCAAGATACATCGTTAAAAGGTTCGTTGTTCCAAATGAAATTATTTGTTTTATGGCACTTGAGAGCAGTATTAAAAAGTAATAAGCAACTCCATTATATTAAATAAAACAGGCAATTAAAATAATAAGACAATTTGTTTTATATCGTACAATCAACTGGTAATTTGTAAGCCGCTTCCATATTACTTTCCCGTCTAGAAATGTTTAAAGAATCATAAAGATTTTGGATTCGTTTAATTATATGCTAAATAGTTTCCTTGAGTCTTTTGATTCAGTGATGATATTTCTTGTATAACCAATCTAGCTTCTACACGCGATTTCGTCTGCGTTAACTTCAGAAGCTAAAGTTCTAAATTATACAAAATATGGCTAGTCATTATGTGTTACGTATTTATTAAGTTAGATCAATATTTACATTTACATGTGTGCCTTTGATCGAAGCGTGATTGAGTAACAAACTTCCAAACATAAATACTTTTAACGTTTATAATAGGCCTAAGAATCTTCTAATTTTAAATTGTAAAACTTTTCAAGAATTCCGAATTTAAAAACATAGGTAATATATTTTTTCACAGTGTATGCATACTATTTGGCCAGTTATTTGATCATTATTCTAAAATCAAATGTCAAATACTTTTAATTATTCTCTTCTATTCTTCTTGCTTTGTGTCAAATATAATGTCTTCAAATTAAGGCATTTGTTCTTCATCGTATTTTACCAACCGAAGCCCATCCACAAAGTTTACATTATATCGAAAGTGGCCCCTCGTAAGAGAAAAACATTCACCCATAACAGGAGGCCAGACTAACCCAAATTTTTATTAGTAGCCAGCGAAATTATCATAAATCCAATTTTTTCCACCCAGCTTATTTTACAG
Organism: Caradrina kadenii; assembly: GCA_947462355.1. Classification (NCBI taxonomy): domain Eukaryota; kingdom Metazoa; phylum Arthropoda; class Insecta; order Lepidoptera; family Noctuidae; genus Caradrina; species Caradrina kadenii. Next base: position 10,565,078 of record OX381690.1, on the reverse strand, counting down.
ACCATAAAATTTTGTATTCTCATCTAACGTATTTTTATTCATACGTTTTTGAACGTTAAATTTGCGGGTTTTAATGGTCGTCTGTAATACGAGTGGGAGTATTAAAGTGTGTTGTAAAAATTGTTTGTTTTTCACTGCCTAGAAGTTCTTTTATAGAAGTTGCATGATTGTTTTGATCTTTTTCTTTTAAAAGAAAGGTGTTTGCTTCAGGGTTATTTCTTTTTAGTATGTTTATCTTTCTTTGCTATTTTTAACCCCCGACGCAAAAACGACGGGGTGTTATAAGTTTGACGTGCCTATGTGTGTCTGTCTTTGACACCGTAGCTCCCGAACCCATGAACCGATTCTAATTTTGTTGTTTTTGTTTGAAAGGTGAATTAGTCGGGAGTGTTCTTAGCTATGTTTGATGGAAATCGAATCAGTGGTTTCAGAGTTATCAGCTCTTTTGTTAGCTGCGGGAGGGATTTTTATGTCTGTCGGAGGATACTTAAACATTTTAAATTTTGTGTTTTTCGCAACTTTATCTTTCTGGCATGGTTTAATGTCTGCGTCGTCTTAAACTTCATTCCCGATATTATGTTCTGGATTTTAAGCTTAATATTCACTCTTGAATATATTTTTCGACGATTTTTCTAAAACCCTTTAAATTGTTTACATTGTGTGTTATGCTTTAACTTACGCAACTTTATAATGTTTTACCAATATTATACTCAATTTGATGTAGTACATAATTAATAATACATAGTCTTATGTTTTGGGCTCCAGTAACTAATTTGACCACAAAGAGATATTATTGATTACTATTCCCAAGGGTTCCATCGGTTATTTAAACTTGTTAGCTCTCAGTTTCCGTTTATTAAGCTCAGGTTATTAGTACATGCAAATAATATTAATTAAACTTTCTGCCTGTTAGGTACTGCCTCGTTAGCCCAGTGGTAATAAGCGCGACTGCTACGCTAGAGGTCTTGGGTTCAATTCCCAGGTCGAGCAAAAAGTGTTTTTGGTTTTTTCTATGAAATTCTCAGTAGCAGCTCGGTGTTTGGATTGGTGCCCGGTTAATGGCAATAGGCTCGTCCCCTATTATATGAGACCTAAACATAGCGGCGAACTGTGGGTGTACATTTTTACACCTCTGCCTAACCCTTCGAGGAATACAGGCGTTATGGTATGTATGTATTAATGTTTCCAAATTAATGTAGCATTTGGAACCGAAAAGGGTTGTTTTGTGAAACATTGAATTCATTATTTTAATTCTTGCTTAGGTTTCAATCGGTTTTATAAAGTTTAGGCTACATCAGCGAGAATAAAGGGCTGAACTAATAATTATCTGTAAAACGTGTGAACAGAGTCACAGGAAATTGCTAGTTAACCTAAATTACTTCACACCCCAGTGCGCAAAACGTTCGAAATACTTGGCCAAAAACAATTCCTTTTTCCGAAAAAGGAACGCAAAAATTCTTTTTATAATTATTCTCGCTCTAATGTGGGTCGTAAACAAAATATTTTTCGGTGAAAACAAGCTTACAGGATGACGAACAATCGAAGTTTCTAGGGTATATATCATGAGTTTTGGCAGAAGACAGTAAGCAGGCGGAAATTAAGCGTCGTCTGCGCCCTCCATTATACTTTTGTATTAACTTTATGGGTTACTTTAAGATTTTTTATAAAAGATTACGTACATTTTTCTTATCTGACGGTTTCTGGTCATTTTCTGGGATCCAAGTTTGAATAAACTTGTGATTACGATCTAATGAAGCAATTACTGAATTTGTGGTGTGATTGACTGAGTTTTTAATATTTAAACCTATAATGAAAAGCTAAATCATTTGATTATTTTTTCATAATACCGAATAGTTTACCAAAATTTTTTTTTTAATAAAATTGTACCCTTCTCTAAACGCGTCTAAACTCATAAACACAAACAGCCAGACATTTATTTATTTCGCGTGGGAACTCAACCCGCGACACGCAGGACAGCAGCCAACCGCTTAGCCACTGCGCCAAAAAGTTAAATGACTTCATAAATTTTTTGCCTCTTGCAACAGATTAAATCTTATTGCTATAATTTTTTCTAGTTTACGACGAAACGTCACCACTGTGGGCGGATAGTTTAGATATATCAATTATATGGACAAAAAATTTGGTGACAGCTCATCGTAAACCTCTTAAGTTTCTGGGAACTAATTCTTAGGTGAAAAAATGTCCCATGAGTCTTTGCATCCTGCCGACTGCTTTCCAAGCAGAGCAGAGAGTTAGAGACATATGGGTATAATTTAGCACACACAAGCAGAGCATTTTGGATGTTAATTAACTTTGCAACCGGCCACGGGCAATTACCAATGTATTTTTTTCTATTTCATTATTTTCTTTCTAAGTTTATCTTGGACTTCACTGACACCTGAAGGGAAACATTGTGAGGAAACCTGGATTTATAATTAAAGATAAGTCTGAAATTGCCAATCCGCCTTGAGCAAGAGTGGAGCTCTCTCTTATGAGAAGAGGCATTTGCGCTACAGTAAGACAATAATAGGGTTATATTATTATTTTAGAAATTGCAGTTTTATTGTGGACGTCTGGAATTCATATCTACGAACGTATTGCGAAAGAGGGTCCTTTTTACTGCTTTCGTTTTTTATAATACATATTCTAAGGATTCTAAACAGTTTCTGATATACGGTCATTCATTTTCAAAATTCGACTATTATTAAATTAGTACCTACCTAACCTCAAACAAATTCCTTAACTTGCAACACCGCCAAAAATTCTTCTAAAAAAATAAAACGTTCTAAATTCGAACGCGCTTATTACCCGCCAGTCGGACATGTTAAAACAGATGTTTCTTGCTTGACGTAAGGGTCAGGCCGGGTCGCCATCTTGGAAGTTCCCGCCAATCGCGTCCCTGTCAGGGGCGGGAATAATAATCACCGGCTGTGATTGTAAATAGACCACATTATTTTTGTAAAGGGAAGACATTTTTGATATAGGATTAATGCCTTCTTGCACCACTAATCACTAAACTTATTAAGGGCAAAACATATTTGAAACAACATTCTGTCACTATCAACTTGAAACAATTTAATAGAGAGGCTATGATATTCTTAATTATGTTTGCGCTAAATGGTTAATGATTTGTGATGTAAGCAGACTTAAATGTTGAAGAACTAAACCATATCATACTATCTTTTGCCCGTGCCTTCCGCTTAAAAGTCATAGACAAATTTTCAAAATGACACTGGGGAATAGTGTAGCTTACCATCAGTAGAAGGAGTTTCAGAGGTTACCTCTTTACAAACAAAAAATAATAATTTACACTAGTACTGGTGAAAATTTAGGAGTTATTTTAGAAAAATACTATAAACTAAAATATTTACACTATTATGTAAAAAAAGGAAAATTCTATTTCATCCGCATAATTAGGTACCTAAGCCAAAAAGAAAAAAAATATTATTTTTTCTTTCAAATTGTTTTCCTCTTAGCACCTTGTCAAATTAACTCCCAACAGATGTTACTAGGTCCGCATGACGTATAGGTCAGTGCGGTCGCCATCTTGCATCTTTCCTGGCATCCCTGTCAACGGCAGCAAAGTAATTACCGCCGATGGGTTCCGTAGTAATACGAGAACTGTTTTGAAATGAGAGAGCTGGATTAAATTTGTTTATACTCTTCTTAGTGGGATTGATTTTGAGACGGTTACTAGGTAAAGTTTGTGTGCACACTCCCTTGGGAATAACTTAATTCTAGTTTTCAGGTTTAAGTAGATTATTTCACGTAAATTCAGCACCTTTAGTGGGTGAGTTGATTTATGTAAATTTTAATGTATCTTTCGTTAACTCTTAATGTTTGTATTTAGTTTGGGTTTTAGTTAATGTTTATATTTATCTCGGACATTATCATTACCATCGGTAAACGCAAATATCGTGAGGAAACCTGGACTCAAAAAGAATTCAAAAATCGTCAATCTGTTTTTAGCAAGTTTGGTTATTTAGCTAGTACAGTAGTCGCCATGAGTCGTGAGCACAAATGTCAAGTTAATTTTTGGGTTACTTTCTGGGTTTTTTGGGACGCCGACGCTGCACGCGATTGATCCGTCAGTTGGACCGATAGCGTAAAGCGTCCGCGCCCCAAAACACCCCGAAAGTGACCCAAAAACCCAAAATTTAACTTGACATTTGTGCTCACGACTCGTGGCAACTATAAATATACCTTCTTTGTATGAGAAGAGCTTTTTGCCATGTAGGAAGACAATAAAAGGCTGGTTTTTTATTTTCATTTTATTCTAAGTTGCGTTTTTGCTATTTTCAAAGTCTTAAGAGACATAACACATAACATACCATCACGCCTGTATTCCCCTAAGCGTTAGGCAGAGATGTACCAATGTACACCCACAGTTATGTTTGGGTCCCATATAATAGGGGGCGAGTCTATTACCATTAACCGGGCACATATCCTAACTCCAAGCTGCTACTGAGAATTTTACAGAAAAACCCAATAACACTTTTTACTCGACCTGGGAATCGAACCCAACACTTCTAGCGTAGCAGTCGCACTTAGGACGACTACGCCAACGAGGAAGTCTTAAGACACTTGGCTCATTATTTTTCAATGGATTTTATTCATGTTTTAAAGAGCCCTTTTTCCGGCAGTAGGACAATAATAGTCTTATTATTATCCCTAACCTAATAAAGCATCAATAAATTTTAATCAATTCTTCCCCTTTGTGTCCCGCCACTAATTGAAACTTGTTAGTATTTTTGGTTCCATCATTTTCAAAGAATCTTGCAATCATTAAATAAATTAAATTGCTATATAAAATTCACCGTAGAATATTTTCACTAACAGCTCAACTATTTAATTCGTGTATACAAGAAAATGCTAATAATGCACATAAATTATATGGTCCATAATTACTTGCTAATAGTCCATTCGAATTAAAAAAAAAATATGGATTTAACAGCGTATAATTATCTTATATGGCTAAACCAGTATTTAGGCTATCAATCTAATGCCATCAATGAATTGATTTGGTATAAAAAATATAATTAGGGTTCAGTGGTTTTGGCGTGAATTTCATGTCTGTGTATATGAGCATTACAAGCTTATAGTATAACTACGTCGCTAAAGGTCTTGGGTTCGATTCCCAGATCGAGCAAAGAGTGTTATTGGGTTTCTCTATGAAATTCTCAGCAGCAGCTCGGAGTTAGGATTTGTGCCCGGTTAATGGGAATAGGCTCGCCCCCTATTACATGGGACCTAAACATACCGGCGAACTGTGAGTGTACATTGTTACACCTCTGCCTAACCCTTCGGGAAATATAGGCGTGATGGTATATTGTGTTAAGCTTATAGTATTTATAAGAGTGTTACTTATTTGAAAAATAATAATGTACTTTCTTTCTTCTTTCCACATCTGAAATCGCCAATATCCCTCGAGCAAGCATGCGCTCGCTTTCTCTGTATGACATGAGGCCTCTGTCCTGCTCTAGGAAAATTATTAGGATTATATTATTATTACTTTATATAGGTATTTAGGCAAGTCTTCTTACTAATGACGTAAAGGTCATTTTCGCTTAAAAAAGGAGTGTAACATAGTACCAGGACCAAGTCTGCATCTTTTGCATATAAACTAGTAACGAGGAACCCACTACATCGTTTACGATATATTACGTCATCACTTTTCAGATCTGCGTGGATGGCGAATTTGTATCGAACTGTATCTATATGATGTAGCTATATTGACTGTGCAGCATGTAGCCGAAAGGGTATAATACATATCAAAGGCACGGATTCTATAGGTGTTAAATTACATAGTAACATATTAAAAATATGTTACTATGTGGTTTGTCTCAAGAAATTATAAAATTAAGAAACACTTAAGTAAAAAAACAAATGTTTCCAATTGAATTCTACACATCACTACACCAAGTCAGCGGATCAGTGTCAATAAACTACACGCAAAGAAACAACTCCGTAAAAGATTTGTTTTTTGTGGCGCGTTTGCTATGATATAAACTTAATAAACAACCGAAATAAAAAAAAAAAAATGCATTTTCAAAGTTATTGCTTTTAAGCTGAAATTTTGTATTGATATTCACTCTCACTCCTCACCCCGTTTGTATGGATATACCCGTTCTGTAACACGCTGTATATGTGGAGAAAACTTGTCTGAATATTTCTCACAAAGCGCTAGTGTTGTAGAAATGTGTAGGTGCTATCTACACAAATAAATAAAATTAAAATGTTTGTAATGTTGAAATAACAGCAATTTACGGAATGCGTATGATACACCGCGGTAATTATTAAAAAAAAAAATTGTCAGTCTGTTTGCTTAGTTTAATCTCCGAAACGGCTGGACCGAATTTGACAGGGCTTTGACTGAAAGTTAGCTAATAAAGAATAAGTTAACGGTACCTATTTTTATAAAAAAAAGCCAAAAGAAATTAAAACCCATGAAATTACGAATAAATTATAATTAATGGTCTGTTTTAAAAATGTAATTGTAACGGTAAAGAATTTAAACGGATACCAAAAAAAAATTTAAAAATAAAAGCAACCAGTCTTATTATCCGCCAACATTAAAAACAATTAAAATAAATATATATTTTTAAATGTTTTTATTTTTTATATTAATATTTAAAAATGTATCCTATCATAAGTATTTAAAAATAAATATTTATGAACGATATTTTTCTAATGCTATATTTAATGGACATCAGTACCTTTAAAATAAATAAAAAATCCAAAACAATACAGATACATTGGAACGTCGGTCTCAAATCAACAGACGAAGCGGATTTCGGAGCACCAATCATGGCACCTGTTTCACGTCCCCATTTCATTTTTAATGAAGACGTTGTATCCGCAGGTGTTCAATCTTATTATGTTGTTTAATTCATTCTGCCCTTTGTTTTCTTATACAGCCTTTTTTTTTCTCTTATACCGCAAAACTTTTATTCCACTAAAATTTATTACTACACACAAAGTTGGATTATAAATCGCGTTTAAGGTTTAACAGACGTAGATAATTAAGTTGTAAAAGTTCTCAATGTTTATATTGATATCAAGGGACTGCTGATGAGGATGAACTTGATACGTAGTCCTTTTAATTATGAATTAAACAATGGCAACTTTATTGTGGTAATGATGTAGTCGTAAATTTTTGAGTGTTCTATTATGGTTTACTTTTGTTTTTATGGGATTTTTGTTTTGAATTAGCGGCCTTTATTGCTGTATTGTTTTAAAAAATACGTTAAGTTTTTAATGTTTATTTTGTGCCTGTACTAATGGTTTTATGATAGATTTTTTTTAACTATGCTTTTAGTTTTGTAATTTCTATGAGATAATGAGAGATAATGTAGTATCACGGACGCAAACGAACACATTACAAGTCCTTTTTTGGGGTTCAAACTTACCTCGTACCAAATTTTATCAAAATCGATTCAGTGATTTACTCGTAAAAGTGTAACAGACAAACAGACAGACTTACTTTTGCATTTATATATTGGTATGAATAGTTATGGTACCTATTCGATTAACAAAAAAATAATCATTAGCATCAACTAACAGATTTATCGTCACAAATGACCTTTCAATAATAGAATCGGATACAAGACACGAAAATCACTGTTAATTATGACTGAGAACCATTAAAAAATAAAAATAATAAACTACACATATCCGAGCGTACTGCATCTTTTTTTTTAACTGACATCTCTCCGGAGCAGCATCTCGACATCGACATCGCTTTGCGTTTCGAATTTCGAATCCGTGGACGTATTCCACATCCCTTTCAAAATACGAAAGACATTTCAACCCCTACGGCATCAAACTAAAACGAACTTTCCATTGATAGAGATAAATGTCAAATTCGATTGCTTATGTTCTGCAAGCAGTGACACATTGGAAACGGAACGAACTTGAGATAACACTCGGGATTCGATTTGAAGTTTCTGGGAGAAGCTTCAGTGTATTTTAAACTCTACGTAAACGAAGTTACAGTTGAATTTATTTTGTAGCTGTAAGTCTGATCGGCTTGGAATAAAAGTTATTGAATGATCTCTGATTAGATGATTATCAATACAGACGCAATGGCTCTTGCTCCGCGGTTGTAAGAACATTTTATATGGTAATTGAAATGTAATATAAGCATTGGATTTTGAGTTGCTTATCGGGTAGTTTACGATCGTATCTCGCGCGACAAGAGGTAACATTGTTTTCGATAATTACGATAGTAGGTATCGATTTCTCGTATGGTAATGAGCAAATCTGATACGTTGTTTGGCGTAAACACGGAGAGATAATTATGGAGGGAAAATACAAAGTGACTTTGACAGTAATGTAATGAGTTATTGTAATTAAAATCTTGCCGGGATTTTGGCTTACTTTTCATTGAGTTGACGTGAAATGCTCTAATTACATATTTTGTAACGCTATTTATGGGAAATTGACAATACCATTAGCTGGCAAGTAAAGGCCTATTTACATAGATACGATATTATTACAAGACTAGCTATCGGCTTGCCTCGTTAGCCTAGTAGTCCTAAGCGCGACTGCTGCGCTAGAGGTCTTGGGTTCGATTCCCAGCTCAAGCAAAAAGTGTTATTGTGTTTTTCTGTGAAACCCTCACTAGCAGCTCGGAGTTAGGATTTGTGCCGGGTTAATGGCAATAGGCTCGCACCCTATTACATGGGACCTTAACATAGCGGCGAACTGTGAGTGTACACTGGTACACCTCTGCGTAACTCTTCGGGGAATACAGGCGTGATGGCATGTGTGACTAGCTATCGGCTGGGAGTCGAGCGTAATCCTACTAATATTATAAATGCGTAAGTTTGTCAGGATTTATGAATGTTTGTTACGGCTGAACGGACCTGGATGAAATTTGGCACATAGATAGATTATACTCTGGAATAACACAGGCTAATTTTTATCCCAAGAAAATTGTACTCCATCATATACAACAAGATTTTTTCCAATTCGACTAGTACTTCTTGAGTAGGTATAGCGAGTCTAAACAGAAAACAGCTAAATTATATTGGTAAACTGGCACCTCCCCCGACTTCGCCTGCATCGATTCCCGCACGGAACAAATGTTTGTATGACCTACAGATAGTTGCTCCGGGTCTGGCTGTTTGTGTATGTGAGTTTATATGTTTGTAAACGCACCCACGACACAGGAGAAATTCTTAGTGTGGGGCAACGTCTCTTAAAAAGAAAGAAGAAGAAAGAAAAATGTATTATCTAACGGGAACTGTACATTTTTCCGTATTAAAAATCATACAACTATAATCTATTTCTGTGTCAAATTTCATTCAGATTTGTTCAGCCGTTTTGGCGTGATTGAGTTACAGACATCCATCCATGAAACTTTCTCATTTGGAATAGTAGTAACATATAGGTGTTAAGTAAAATATCTATCCGTATAACAATTTATTATAATATCACGCCTGTATTCCTGTACACCCACAGTTCGTCGGTATGTTTAGGTCCCATATAATAGGGGGCGATCCTATTATCATTAACCGGGCACAAATCCTAACTCCGAGCTGCTACTGAGGGTTCCACAGAAAAACACATTAACCCTTTTTGCTTGAGCTGGGAATCAAACCCAAGATCTCTAGCATAGCAGTCGCGCTTAACACCACTAGGCTAACGAGGCAGATCATTTATCACTTATCACACGTGTGTGAAAAAGCCTTAACTCAAAGCAAAAAAGTGATTACAATGGCTAATGAGAAAACGTGTGACTTCCCTCGAAATATAAAACGACTTTCGCAGAATTTCCGACTTTCTTGAAAGGAAACCCGGCTTTTAGACGCGCCTTAGAATGTATTAGTGAAATTGTGCATAAATGTTTACAGCTCTGCCTATAGACTTAGTATTAATATAAAGACCTACTGAGAAAATGTTACTGCTAAAATAAATGTGAAAGTTTGTGAGGACGGATGAATGTTTGTTAGTATTTCACGCTTAAACGGCTGATCAGAACTGGATGAAATTTGGCACAGAGATAGATTATAGTTTGAAAAAGCACATATGCTACTTTTTATTCCGTAAAAATGTACGGTTCTCGTGGTATAATATATTAACTTTGACGTGGACGAAGTCATGGGCAGTAGCTAATTCCACTAATATTATAAATGCGAAAGTTTGTAAGGATGGATGGATGTTTTTTACTCAATCAGGCCAAAACGGTTGAATGGAGCTCGATGAAATTTGGCATATAGATTGATTATAGTCTGGAACTGCCTCGTTAGCCTAGTGGTCCTAAGCTCGACTGCTACGCTAGAGGTATTGGGTTCGACCCCAGGTCCAGCAAAGTGTTATTGAGTTTTTCTTTGAAATTCTCAGAAGCAGCTCGGTGTTAGAATTTGTGCCCGGTTAATGGCAATAGGCTCGCCCCCTATTACGCGTAACCTAAAACATACCGGCGAACTGTTGGTGTACGTTGGTACACCTCTGCCTAACGCTTCGGGGAATACAGGCGTGATGGTATGTTATGTTATGTTCTATATCTGGAATAGCACATAGGCTACGACGAATTCGTGGGCAGAATGTGGTACCTTCTAATCAGCAAAAAGTACACATTCAGACAAGCTTAGAGAAATTGAAAATGTTGATAATCTGTGTGAACCGTGTACTGAGGATCTAACGGGAACTTTGAAAAGCTTTTTGTACGAAAAAGGACGTGTGAATAAAGAATTAGGACACACAGTCAAAGTCAAAGTCAAAGTCAAATCATTTATTTCAATTAGACCATTAATTGCATGTCAAAATTAAAAATATTGAATCTAGTACCAGGATTCCCAGTTCGAGTAATGTGTTATTGGTTTTTCTATGAAATTCTCAGTAGGCGCTTGGAGGTAGGATTTGTGCCTAGTTGGCAATAGGCTCGCCTCCTACTACGTGGCAATCTGAACATCGTTTACAAAAATAATAATTCTAATACGGCCGGTAGTTTCAGAGTATAGCGCGTTAAAACAAACAAAAAAACTATTGTGTGTGTGTGTGTGTCTGTGTGTGGCATCGTAGCTCCCGAACGCATAAACCGATTTTGATTTTATTTTTTGTATTTGAAAGTTGAATTAGTCGGGAGTGTCCTTAGCTTTGTTTGATGGAAAGTTATCAGCTCTCTTGTTAGCTGCGGGAGGGATTTTTATTTTTCTGTCGGGGATTACTTAAATTTTTTAATTTTGTGTTTTATTAAGTATAGATAATAGATAACCTACCCATAAAAATATACGCCAGCTCAAAATACACCGGGAGTGCACGTGGCGAACAAAACGTTCCATACAAAAAAATTATTACACGTCATATCTTAAAAATGGCTTCCTTCCAATAGAGATGTATAAAATTAATTGTGTTTATAACATCTGCCGACCTATTGTCCCTTTTTTTTGGTTGAAACGGTCAGGTTGATTTGGTTGTTAGTCGGGTTGTTTTTGTACGGTTTTGGAGCTACTAGTTTTAGCAAGTTTTTGGGTATATAATTATGTACTGTTTCTTTTTTGGTTGCCTTTGGGACCTAAAACATATGGCACACCTCTGCCTAATCCTTCGGGAAATACAGGCGTGATGGTATGTGTAATATCTTTGGATGGTAAACTATCCGACGGCGACGGCCCACGTGATGTTAAGTGGTCACCCCTGCTTAAAGACACCTGCAATAAGAGAGGCCTTGCAAATGCGTGCCATCCTAGAAACAAAGTTGAAATGTCTCATGTGCCTGTAATTACACCGTCACCAGTCAAACTGACCGACTGACAAATCGACTTTGCTGAAGTCGCGGATATAATTAAGTCTCTGAAGCTACACAACAAAATACTTATTTCTAAAGTATTCCAATATTAATAACTTCGTTGTTAAATAAATATAATTTTAATTCGATTTTACAACCCGTTTTATTATTTAAACATTTTCTTTTTCTTTCTTTTTTTAAAAAAAAAACGTTGCCCCACACTAGGAATTTCTCCTGTGTCGTGGGTGCGTTTACAAACATATAAACTCACATACACAAACAGCCAGACCCGGAACAACTATCTGTAGGTCATACAAATATTTGTTCGGAATCGAACCCGCGACACGCAGCGCAGCAGTCGATCTCTCGGCCACTGCGCCAACCGTGTCGTCAGACAATAAATTCTCAATTTTTATCATCTGTTATCACAATACATTCATTAACAGCCGCATTTTATTCAACACTAAAATGTCATTGAAGTTCATAACTATAAACAAAAATACGACAGATGGTCCAACGTACCCCACGTTAATAATTCCTATTGTATGAAACTTGTCGCTATTCAAATCTTGGGGTCAAATTATCAACCCTATTTTCTAAATGAAATAAGGGTCATATTTCATTGTACCGGTATATGTTTCCCTCACAATTTGCGCATGTATTTGTGCAAAATTATGAAAATCACAATAAAGTGAATATTTTATTGAAGTTGATTTATTTATTTTGGTCATTATACTTATGATGCATTAAATACATTAGGCGTTTTTTAATGTTATGGACTAACATTCATTGTTAATAGTTCTTTATTATTATCCAAACATTCAACAAATAGAAGCGGTCTATTCAAATCTATTATTTGACCATTACAACATACCATCACGCCTGCACAGGTATACCTATACACCCACAGTTCGCCGGTATGTTTAGGTCCAATGTAATAGGGGGCGAGCCTATTGCCATTAACCGGGCACAAAACCCTAACTCCGAGCTGCTACTGAGAAATTCATAGAAAAACCCAATAACCCTTTTTGCTCGACCTGGGAATCGAAAACAAGACCTCTAGCGTAGCAGTCGCGCTTAGAACCACTAGGCTACCGAGGCAGTTAATATACACGCAACAATTAATATAGTATTAATAGAAAATCGGCTATGAATAATAGAGTATCTGATTTAATTTACTTTAAATAATTAATTATGTGAACTCCCTAAAAGCTAAAATACATACGCTTGGTATAATGCAGAGGAAACACAAAAGCAAAATAATATCCTCTCAGTGGAATAGCCAAGCGCAGGAGATATGCGCATAAATGTGAGTGCAAAAACAGGTGCACTCCCTCTTCCCTCACAAGCGCAGGACCAACGGCTTTACGTGCTTCCCGAGATACGGGAGTGCCTATCACATGATCAACAGCCAAATTCCGAATCAAACGACACTTTTTGCCCGACCTAAGAATCGAACACATGACTTCTAAATGTTGAGTACTTCAACACTTCAGTCAAAAATACAATATTATAATCGAACTCTTCGAAAGGATATTTAAAAAATGTCTATATTCTCCGAAATTGAAAATTTACACAAAAACAAAATTGTTTAACCCAAAAAAAATCCGTACTGTACTGTGGCGCTAAGCATTATTATTTTAGGAGCGTGGCGCCTAGCATATGTTGCTAAACAAGCTGGTAACGTTTCTATAGCGCCCTGTTTACGACAGTACTAAAAAAAACTTGGCAAGCACGCCTGGGTGTTTTAGTAAACGGTTCCTTATAAAGAAAGAAAATTAAGCAGCGTGTTGGTTGGAGGGTACTTTGGTCACTTTGAAGATCGGTAGTAAAGTAAATGAGAAAGATAAGGAGGCTGCAGATAGTGGTGTGGTTTGTGGCTAAGAATAAGCTGCACTAGTTTTGGGAGAGACTATTAATGGATTATACGAAGTGAGGGATAAAATAGATGGAGTTGATAGCGATGCAGATACTGTAGGAATCCAGCTTCTGGTCTTATAAAGTTCATGAGAGAACTCTGGCTGTCTCTAAGGTATTACGGCCATTTTAAATTGATTTTATTACATTTTACTTCAGATCTCTTTTAGCGTGCATACATTGTTACATTGTTCTCACATTGTACCCGTAGATTTAACACGAACGTTGTAACCTAAGTTTGTAATGTTTTGACTTTAAAAGATTATTCATGAAGTTTCTTGCCTTCTTCTCTATAGAAACCTACTGTGTGGAAACAGAAACTAGCTTCAACTTTCTGTTTGACTGACCCCTTGCGAATTCTAAAGTGCCAGTATATCGAAAAGAATCATGCATCAATTCTTAATGACAAAACCCATAATATGGATATTGACGTAGAAGATAACATTAAACGTAAACCAGTCGGTAAAGAAGTCCACGGTACCCTAAAAATGAATAGTAAACTTCACCCCTCGGAACCATAAACCCTGTTTACCATCGCCACTTGTCAGGATGACTGTAAGAAAACAGTTTTGCTACCATTTTTATTATCTTTTTTAAGGGCCTCGTTTAAAGGCCTTTAGCTAAGATTAAAAGTATTGTACGTTTTTATTGTAGTCGGAATTGATTCATTAGTCGACATGTGTTAGGGTAGGTCGTGGTAGTTGCTGCTGTTGATATGGTACGACTTTTATTTGGTCATGCAGGAATGTTGGACACCTTTAAATTAATTAAAAAAGAAACGAAAACGTTCGAAAATTGAATTTGACTGATGTATCATCTTCTTGTCATGACTAGTCCTGGAGCTGATTTTGGTAATATCGTTGACTGGTTGTATAGAGCCGAAGTCAAATCATTTATTTCAATAAGACTATTATATGGTACTTTTAAACGTCATTCACAAAGGAAGAAAATCTAGTGGTCCCTTTCCAAATAGTAGTTTCATATGTAGAAGAATGGTCAAGAAAATTATTCTTATTTTACTCCGTACTTACTCTCTACATACATACCATCACGCCTGTATTCCCCGGAGGGTGAGACAGAGATGTACCAATATACACCCACAATTCGCCGGTATGTTTTAGGTCACATGTAATAGGGGGCGAGCGTATTGCCATTAATCGGACATAAATTCTAACTCCGAGCTACTACTGAGAAATTCCTAATGGAAAAACCCAATAACACTTTGCTCGACCTGAGAATCGAAACCAGGACCGAATCAGGATCAAATCAGTCGTGCTTGCGACCACCAGACCAACGGGGCAGTTACATACTGTCTATAGACTGTATAAATGCAGCTAAATATTTCGACCAAACCTTCTTCTGTGCTCCTCTTTCGTTTTAAATTTTGCCTCGTCGCCTTTTGATAGTTTCTCTTCAAAGTAACAAAAGCTCAATTTTCAAAGGAATGTGTTAAAAAACAAACACCTCTGTCACCAAGACAAAGTTTTCCAAATTCATTTACACCTAAAGATATAAAATCTCGGAACTTGAATCTCCACACCCACATTGCTCATAAAATTAACTTTGCTGTTTTAAATGTTAAAACACCTCACATACCTTTCACTTGAACATTTCACTGAAGTCTTAAAACAAAAACCCATTGTTTCGTCAGTAAATGTTTTAAGAGCAGAGCCCTAACTATTTATGATAATTCTAGGCATAATAGTAAAATGGATGAGTAAGTCTAAAACACAATGAATACTTAATATTGAAATGCTAGGTAATGGAAGTCTGGGAGTGTTTAAATTCACACAAGCTAGCCGGTTTAAAGCAGCGCTAAAGCTGCTAATAGTAGAAGTTTTGAAATGAGATAATCGTAAAAGTATAAAATATTTTATCACGTCTGACAATGTATGAATTTAAGTATCCGTGTAGGTAAGGAGTTAGTAAAACTTTTATTAAATATAATCTGCAGTTCTATTCTGTAATAATCCCCGTCGGTGAATTTAAGTTAGGTGAGTTTGAGGTAGCTAGTGAGGTGATTAGTTATTATTTCACCTGTAGTGCTAATCCGGAAAAAGTTTCCCTCGATAAAATCAGGTAAAGTGACCTCGCAGTGAAATGTTAAGCCGATTAAACCTAGCATTAAGTAGCTCGCTAGAAGGAGATTATTACAGAATAACACTGCTGATCTAGTACAAAATTATCTCTTAAAACATCAGTGTACGATCCATGTAATCCAAAATTATTGGCAGTAAAATTTTCTACGGTTATTGCTACCGGTAACTAACAGCCGTCACATTGAATCTAGTATTACAACCATCCGAAGTGCTACTGATCCCATAAAAGGAAAAATCCTAATAAAGGACCCTCAGATGCCTTTCCTACTATATTACGAGCGGACTATAACCGCAGAAATGTTGCCTCGTCTGTACTCGAATCTCCAGTATCGTAAAATACTAACAATGAGAATAAAACCATTTAATTTATCTCCAAAGAGAAGGTTCCCGCTGTCAAGCTTCTTTTGTGTGGATCATTGTCTCTAGTTCAACCGCCATTCGTAAAATTTCTGTGTAGGTACTTTATATTTGGTATCGTAAAACAAGATATTTATCGAAACTTTCTTTTCCTATTCATTTTCAAAATTCAATAAGTATAAACGTCAAAGTAAATGTAATTGTAAAATAATGTATGGCACAATTTGTCTGTTTAACTCACTGTGTTTGCATTATAAAACATAGATGGATGAAATGTTTGTGAGAAAACCTACACCGGATGTGTTTTTAATTAAAAAATCAATCTTATTACTGGTTCCGTCAGTTACATGCTGTGGTTTATATACAGATCCTCTTTATTTAATTCCATATGCAAGATTACTCTATAAACATTTCCTGCAAAATTTTCTACAGCTCATTACTTTCTGCTTCATCTACTAGTAATATCATTATCGATGTAATCATCTGACGTGTATCATATTTAAACGGTTCATCAACACGTCTAAGCCGTTTTTATACAGATGCCATCGATTTACTAATTTGAAACTCCATCAATCATTTTGTAAGAAACTCAATCTTCGCCACATGGCATGGGCGAGATTTTACCTGAACCAAAAAAAAGGTGACAATAACGTGAACGCTAGTAAAATAGTGAGACATCTCAATTTATTGGATACATCCCTCGGTTTTAAAGAAACCGATTTGTAGTTGGAAGTGGACAAAAGTTACTGGAATCGTGTATTTGTGGAATCTTTTGATAGTGCCGGTCGAGCGAAAATTTTGGAATTTCTGCCACATTATATTGGGACATTTGCGATACAATAATATAGCCATGAAATCTGTTTTGGGTGACATGTAAAGAAATACAATATAAGATTAAGAATATCTGTGTCTCCTTTTCAATATCGACGGACAATGAACCAAACATTGAGAATTTGATTTTGATGGAAACCGCTTAACATTTAATGATAAAGCGAAATAATGCCTACCTAAAGTTGTTTTCATTGTAATAATAGAACAGATAATCTTACTACTAGTATGTGTGCGAAAGTTTAAATGGATGGATGTTTATTACTCAATCACAACAGAACAGCTAACCGGATTTGGATGAAATTTAACACAGTAATAGGTGATTGTTTGGAATAGCACTTTATGTCCCAGAAAAATGTACGGTTCATGTGCTATAACATATCAAGTTTAACGCAGACAAAGTCGCGGGCAAACGCTAGTTCAGTATAAATCTTTAACTTTCTCACACAACCAAACTTAACGTAAGCAAAACCAGTAGTTCAAACACACTTCATCAAAATTAAAGTGCTTACACGGCCCATTGGCGTTCGCTCCTCCGTATCTCGAAATTCTTGCATACAAAACTAACTATAATTCACTTTATCAGTAATCTAGAAGCTGTCAAATAGTCTTGACAACTCATTCTAACGACCCGTGGTGTGAACAGTAAAGGATAAATTATTCGTCGGTGACCAAAAATTTCAACGCATCAAAGCCCCCGTGACTTCTTGGAAATAATATATAGATTCGTATCAGTTTTTTCGCTTTGTGTTTCCGTACCGCTAACGAAGGTTGAGGTACCTACCTGTTTATTTTTTTGTGACGTCGAGGAAAACGTTGGGTACCCTTGTGAGGGACAGTTTTATCGATGACCACCGTATGTCGTTACGTTTTGTTACAGTTTTTAATTTTTCAACTGTCAATAATGTTGCTTTGATAAGGGACGAGATTATAGGGGTGAGTATTTTTGTGCGATACGAAATGGACATGTAGAATACAATAAATTTCAACGCAAAGGCTGATGATATTTTGTTGTTACGGAAAAGTAAAAATAGTCAATAAAAATGCAATAGATATGTTTATTTAAATAAGACTGAATTTCAATAGAAGTGAAGCCAAAGGTGACATAAATAAACACTAATTAGACATTTATGCAAATTACCAACAGATAAAAATCTAATTAAGATATCGTGCTCTTAATAACTACCACATTTTTTCTTGACAAATCTTAATTAAAATATAAAGCTTATCCTCTAAATCAAAATAAAACATAATCAGGCAGACACGGTCAAAATAAAATTCTCGAAAAAAACGATGAAATAAATGCTAAGCTCCAACCGTTACAACACATATGTCGCAAGTTAACACTCTTTTGTAGCCCATATCAAAAATTAAGATAATTCGTAATGTCCGTCCTCTACTTTATTCTGAACCTTTCCATCTGTCGTTTTTTTTTCTTCGTAAATGTGGGCAGCGGCCATAGATTGGTCGGTCGGTCCCATAAAAGAGAACAGGTAATGAGGCTCAGAAATTGGTAATGACTAAATAAAGTCGGCCCTGTCTATGCTGGCCCTGTTGTAATTTTGAATTATGACTTCATATCCTTCGTCTGTTTTATGATACGGAACGTGGATAAATGTTTATTTTCGTTGGTTTCGTAAATTATTGGATTTTGATTAACTGTATTGTTTGTGCTTTAGATAACCTAGGTAGGTATTCTTTGTTTCTCTCATTAAAGACTCAGTTTGCAATTGTACTGCGTTTTTTATTTCATTGTTTATTGTTAGAGTTACAATAGGATAGCTCGTTAGCAACTAGGCAATTGATTCCCTGGCGTCATGTTTTAATTGTATAGCAATTTGCATAACCATAACATTGCCTAATTTATACTTAGTTGTTACCAATGACAGACGGTAATTTACATTGTGCCGAAAATAAAATAATAAAAGTGTTAATTCATTGTTTTAATTCATGACCAAAGTTCACACGTCACAAAAAAAAGGAACATGGAAAAATTCCACAAATCCTACTGTATATTCATTCTGTTTTAGAATGAAATGGTTCTATAGAAAACAGTTGGGAATATTTCAACGTTATACATTGTTAATGTGTACCGACACGGTCACAGCTGACACATGTCATATCACCCTCATGTTCAGGCATGTTTGTTTCCTCAACGTGTTTAGAATTAGTGAGTATCCTTGAATTTGTTGAAACTGACTAGTTGGATGTACGGTGAGGAGGTAAAATTGAAATTAATGAAATTTAAAATTGTGTAAGCTGTTTATGCTTCTAATTATGGTCAAAATAAGTTGCTACTAGTTCTTCTTGTTTTCGAATCGATGGTTTAAGTAATTGTTTCGTTTTTTGTTACAGTTCTTGAGGCTATGATTATCACGGCAGCAGTGGCTTTTTAAGGTCCTCTAAAGGTGCAGGTTTAGGGACGTTTTGGGCACTGTAGTAAATAGTGTCTGGTCAGGGGCACCGAACTCGCCCTGGACGTCAATGGAATCCCATTATTTTCCAACTTTTTTCGTGGTGCTAGTTAAAATTATTAGAGTAACTTTGGTTATGGTTTTATCCCTATGTACTATTGAGAAACCGCCAGAATTAAGCTTAACGTTCCTCATATTCATTAGAATAATGAAGTTAGTACAATGGTGTACAAGCCACCAATATCATTACTAATCAATTCTTTGTCTCTAAATCAACATCACTAAAATCCTCCCTCATTACCGCCACTGCTTGTATCGTATGTGCCATTGCTAGTCCCTCATTGAATTTCATTTGTCTAATTGAGCAACCAATATTTGCTGTTCTGTCGTTAGTTTTGTCCTCATTCTGTCAATATGTCACTATAAAGGACACAAAGCTTTATACATGATTCGATTTTGGACTGTATCTCTTCGATTGTAGAGTATATATTAGTGTTCTAGTTTTGGGAATAAAATGGATGTAGGTAAAACACAACTTGAATTGTCGATGATCAATACGGGCTTAATATAGTTTCTAAATTCCGTTGTCACGCTGTTGCTGCTAATTACTGTGTGTTCTGCTAATTGTCGGGGAGCTAAGTTGGGTTTTGCGATTTATTCGAGCGACGAATTGGTTCTTCGGTAATTACCGTAATTTGTTTTTGTGGATACGACTAATTGGAAATTACATAGTTGTATTTTAGGTTCCAGTACAAAAAGGAGAGCTGAAAGTCGACAAAGGTAATAATATTGCAGATAACAAAAGATGTTGATGATGCAGATAACAAAGATTATCTGTGACTGGTATAGCATGCTGATGATGTAAGGTTTTTTTATTAGCTATACTGCACTAGAAACAAAAGAAAAAATATTTATATAATCGTAAAAGATGGAAGGACTGGAACAGAACAGAAAAATAACAAAAAAAAAATCCAAACAAATATATCAAAAAGTACTTTCAGATTATTTAATAGAAGCAACAATATAAATAATCTAAATTAAGAATGACTTTTCAATTATTTATTTCTTTGGTTCTGTCGAAAAAAATTCTAACTGAAAACAAATTTCCCTCCAAGGAATAGTCGAACAGGTAGATAAAATACCGACTGCCTTTTTTCACCAATTTAGTACAAAGTTATATAGGTTTAAATTTGAACATTTGACGTATCTCAACAGAAAGCAATAACAGATTAATCAATTAATCTCCAAATCTAAACTTCACTTGAATTAATGCCAAAAGTATTTCAATCGGAATCCAATTTAATTGTTCCAACAAATACTTTAATGGAATTTGCTTTGGCAAATAAAATTAATCCCTTTTCATGTTTCTGAGTTGTAAAAATTTTATTGTTCCATTTTATGTTTGACATGGTGTCTGAAGCTTTACTGGCCATTTTATGTGATCGTGTTCTAAGCATTGAACATGTCTTTGTGGAGCTATTCCGAAAGAAACTACGATAGTATTAAAAGTGGTTCGCTGTGACACTTGCCCTTCGTAGATGTGTTTCGTAGAAAGCTTTGGTTTTACTCGAAGATGTAAATGTTGATCTCTTAAACGGTCATCACTGTTATAGGTACCTATTTTATATTTATTTACGTATGTGACATAAGAATTTAAGCTAATGCACAGTTATGGACCCTGTTTTGTTGATATTATTTTAATCTATACTAATATAACATACCATCACGCCTGTTTGCCCCGAAGGGTTAGGCAGAGGTGTAAGAATGTACACCCACCGTTCGCCGGTATGTTTAGGTCTCATGTAATAGGGGGCGAGCCTATTGCCATTAGCCAGGCACAAATCCTAACTCCAAGCTGCTACTGAGAATTTCATAAAAAAAACCCAATAACACTTTTTGCTCGACCTGGGAATCGAACCAAAGACTTCTAGCGTAGCAGTCGCACTTAGAACCACTAGGCTACCGAGGCAGTTACTAATACAATTAAGTAATTTTGTTTGTGTGCTCGTTTACATTTCTGAAATAAACAGTCTGATTGTATATATTTTAGTGTATAATAGTCAGATTTATGAGAAATAATATAGGCTGTATAATATCACGCTACGACACACGTAAGCAGAGTAGTAACCAAAGACGTAACTTGACGCGGGCGAAAGAAATTATGCGAACGAAGTCGCGGGCAGAATCTAGTTCTTAATAAGAAACATAGATCTAAAAATTTACAATGATAAATCCTTCTGACAGTTCACCTACAGTAAACAATCCATGATTAAAGAAACACGGTATTTCTACCTTCACTAATATTCCGAATTCTATCCAAATATCTTTCCGGGAACAATTCTCAGTAAAATTCTTCATTTTACTCAAGTAATCACCCTTCTTCTATTTAATAAACATTCCTTTCTTAGACCTTGGCTTTAAGTAACATACTGTTTAATTGATATTGCTTGTCCAGTAATGTTTTATGACATTCCAGATATTAAGTAGCTGGAAACAGTAATAAATGTCTGCTGGCTAAGTTTTATCGACCATCTTTGAAGTCAGACTGGTTTAGTACCAATGTTCGCATCAATAACGCTACTAGTTTTATCATTAACTGCTTTTGATTTTTATTGAGATTGGAATGGTGTTTTTCCTCATTCTTTCGTATTTATAATTTTGATTTCGTCGATAACACAATTAAATCTACCTTTTACCTGTTCTCTATATAAATTATTATGCCTTTTACTGTCTACTTGAACATTTTCAAACAAAAACCATGTTCATGTCCAAAAATCTTTACCATCAGACAAGTAGATTATTCATTCTCTACTTATCTTTTTATACCAGTGTCAAATGGTCTATAGACAAGCTTGACACGCCTAAAGACCTTCCACAGCAGCGTTCGCTGTCATCAACGGCAATCCTCGTCGATATTTATCACCACATTACATGTTGTCCCCAAACTCCACCGTCCCACCTTCAATAAATCCCTCATAGACGAGCAGTATCACAATAAATATCCAATCTAACACCGTCTTCCTGCCCACGCGCATAATTCACGGAGAATTATTCGTATATATTAAATAAACATTTCAAGTGAGACGTGTTACAACGAATGCCTAGGGAACGCGAATTTATAAATATAGAAAATTCTCTAGTGTGATGTTAATTGGACTTATTTGTGGAGAAAACAGGATGATAAATCACTTTTGCATACAACATTTGTGTTTGAACAAGACCGATGCTAACCTAATCTGACGCAGTTTAAATTGCGTTGCTAACAAAAGAAATAAGAGATAAAATAGATATTTCTCTTTTACGGAAACTCGACATACACAATACAGAATTTAACTATCAATTCTTAGTTTGTAATACTTTGATTATACTAATAATGTTATTTTTATGCAAGGTACAGCGCATTTACTTGTAATCCTATTCACGTAACTATTGTAAAAAAAATGATTCTAAAAGAGTAAGTACCTATGCAGTTTCATGCTTATTCTTCTTCACACATAACTACCTTTCGGAACGAGCGACTAGATTCAAATCTATTTTTTTTTGTATTTGACGTTCAAAAGTGCCTTTTAATGGTTATACTGAAATAAATGTTCTGACTTTGACTTTGATAAAGGCAACACTCAGAAAACAGTTAATGTAAGTGCCTACACTCCAGCTAATGTATTATGCCATGTTCGACCACTAATAGAAATAAACAATAAAACAAATCGGAGCCGTAGTCTTTAATGTCATCGATAAACACTCAGATACTAAGATCGTAAATTTCGCAATATCTAAAGCAAATATGCACTTAGTATTTGATTAAGCGTCGTAAAACAATCCAAGTTAACCGAGTGGGTGTAAAATCTATCTCATTCCCTTACGCCTAAATGAACAAGTACTCGATAAAAGAAAGATTTTATGATATGGGGAACCTTTGGTAACATTGTTCATCTTGGGTGGCTATATAACTGGCCCGACGTGATCTTCTGGTCTAATAAACATTTGATGTGTGTTTTGCCAGCCGGTTCTCCTTAATGTTTATTTTCTAATCGTAGAAAGAATAAGATCTACGTGTTCAAAAATTACTCTGGTATCTTTTAATAAATATTGAGGTGCCTACTTGAAAATTTAGTTTTTTGGGGGTAACGACTTTTTTAGCGCCCGAATCTAATTTTTAAATTAATTTTATGGCCCGAAGCGTCACCGATGTCCGTCTATCTTTATCTCCGAGGAAGGGTAACATTGCCTTCTAAAATATTTAAATGAGCATAAAATACTGGGGCAGTAAATTACGTAACGGCTTTACTTAACGCAAAATAAGTTGCTACTTGCAATCCGTCTTGATGTCATTCAGCGTCTACAGACAGCGTTTCGTTTAGCTTGTCACTCGTATACAAATCCAAGATCTCATTATACAAAAAATGTCTACCAGCGAACTCACCTTGCTACGTATTAAAGTAGTTATTTGAATTAAGTCTCTCACAAGTCTCCAACTGTCTCCAGTCATCTTGTCGACACAATATTTCATCTCGCTGACATCTGTCACGACGAACAAGATCAACTTTGTCCCCAGCATTGGTATTAATTTCCCTTTGCCCTTCTTTATTGCTTCTGATTGGATTATTTCCGTAGCAACTTTTCACTTCCCGAGAGCTCTAAAATAAGATTCGTTGCTTGAACGCTTTTATTTTAATCTGGTCCGCTTGTTTTAATATCTCTAAGCTTTTTATTTTTTCGCTGAACATTTTCATCGTGATTTTTATTAAAGATTTCTTTCGTTATGGCTATCTATTTTGTGGTATGTATTGATGCATAAGTTGAAGATAAAAAATCGACATTAGCCATTTGTCCTCTCAACACTTTATTTGTTAGTTCATATATCATTCTTGATGGAGCGTGTTCACTACAATACGATTTGATGTAGCCATTGATTTTGATAAAAACTAATGGTTGTAGACGTTCATTCAATTTCCTTAAGTCATCAATATCACACATACGGTTGATACTCCAGACCAGCGGCTCCCAAACATTTTCGTAGACTACTCTTTAAAAAAATTGACAGATCCTCTAAAAAACCAAAAACTGATTTAATAATAAGATTTTCATCAAATGGGAAGTATTTAATTTAATTTTACTTTTAATCAAGTCATCATCACTCATTATTAATTATTTGATATTAAGCTTGTTAAATGGGAATCTAAGTCAGCTCAGCATGTCAGCTTTTTTCATTATGATCAGTGCTTTACCGGAGCCCCACAAAGGCTTTGCGGAGCCTTAGAGCTCCACGAAGCACACTTTAAGTATCTCGCTCCAGACAATAACTGATATAACTTATGACGAGAAAGTAAGACGTTTTGTATAACATTAAGAATAGGCAAAGAAGAATCAAAACTTTCCCATCAAAAATATAGATAACGAAACAATTAAGCTCGAGGAAAAACTTGAACAAACTCTTCAACTAAATACGACGAAAAACACTTAAGGCCCTTAAGTCCAAGCATTACAATCCCTTCAAAGTTTTTATACTTGTACAAAAACTGGTGAGACGACCGCCGGTTGAGTGTCATACATTTTGATGCCACTGTTTTTGTCCTCCCTTGTTATTGCCGAAACAAAAACCGCTGTTGTTCGCCTGTCTACCGTTTTTGCGCACTTGACAAGTCACCCTTCCCCCGAACTTTAATTTGTCCTGAATAATTACATAATTACACGTCTCGCTGTGATTGTTTTATGTCGACAATGTTTTGCCGAGCGCGATTCACAAGAAAGTTACGACTTTGAGTCGAGAGTTGATCCAATTTGAATTAAAAGTACCTAATTAGACGATGCTTAAGTTAACTAACTCAAAGCGTTTGTCCCCCTCTGACGGAAATTACAACATAAATCTGCCTTGCAAAATTGCGTTACACCTAACTCAGTTTCAAAAAGGAAAAAGTTGGGTGTTTCTATAATTGGCTCTTATCCAAATTAGCAGAGGGAGACTTCTTCTGAAATAATAACTTTTCATAATCTTAACGGTACATGTCAAGGGATGAAACAACGAAATGAACTGTCAACTTCCAACGTCCAAATCCAATTATTGTTCGGCTTACAAACGCGGGGATTCAAATTAACCTACGTTGTCTTTGCTTTTTGCAGGCCATCGTCGGATTTTGCGGCGCTTAGTGGACTTTTATTCCATGATACTTTGTGATTAAGATTCATTTTTACTTGTCCTTTTCGCTGAAGATTATCAAAGCTTGTGATTGCTTTATGGGTATATTTAACAGTCCCTCCATTTTCGTTGACGTTGTTTGAGTTAGGTTAATATTAAAACTAGCTTCTACCCGTGACTTTGTTTGCGCGGTGTTTTTATTAACCGCATTCAGTTGCGTTTTTGGTTATTGCTACGCTCCTGTAGGTCATAGCGTGATGTTATATGCGATTAAACATACAAAATTCCTCTTAAGCTTTACTACAATATTAGTAGAGATTTAACCACAGCGGATTAATTTAAACTACTTCAGAGTATTTGCTCTAAACTGTTGGATGTCGATTATGACTAGGATAGAAGGACTTATATCGTACTCAAACTAGGTATAATAATGGCTTATGAGATAACTTACATCGTACTTTAGCGTATACCTGAAGTAAGTTTCTAAGAAGGTAAGGTACCTAAATAATTGCTGGCAGAGTTCCAACAATTTGTACCTCAGATGTTTTCTCGTAAAAAAAAAAATGTTCTCTTCAAATTGTAGATATTGCGTTGTCCAACTTAATTATATTTCTGGAAAAAAAATCGTAAATAAATTGAAGAAGAAACGGTCAAAGTTCAGCAATCAGTTTGGTCTTTCGTCTAAACTTTGTTTACGAAGAATCTATAACACGCATATCATGTAATAACTAACAAGCTTATGGCTGTGACTTTGTTCGCGTGAACGTCGGTTATCTGCTGTCTCTAATTCTTTTTCTATAATCAAAGTAAGCTAAGTTGCTCCTAATAAAATCAGCCATCCAACCAATAAAAATCCCCTAACAATCGACCCAGCCGCACACAGACAGACAGACTCTTTGGATAAAGCACGATGTAGACAGTCATAATAATAAAAAGCTAGTAAAAATCTATTTTTTTTACATTTAACACAGACAGTTCAATTGTAAACTGCCTCGTTGGCCTAGTGGTCCTAAGCGCGACTGCTACGCTAGAGGTCTTGGGTTCGATTCTCAGGTTGAGCAAAAAGTGCTTTTGGGTTTTTCTATGAAATTCTCTGTAGCAGCTCGGAGTTAGGTTTTGTGCCCGGTTAATGGCAATAGGCTTGCCCCCTATTATATGGGACTTAAACATACCGGCGTACTGTAGGTGTACATTGTTACACCTCTGTCTAACCCTTCGGGGAATATAGGCGTAATGGTACTTCAATTGTATTTACTTGTTCATATAACTAATTATTCTCATTAAATAATTAATTTACCATTACTGTTCGATTCATAATTTGACCTTCAATCTCAAAATTAGACCGCCAATCTTAGATATTACAATCAAAGTTCTATAGTCAAGACGTTAGTAAGCAAAGCGTCAATCTCACTAATTGGACCTACTCCGTTATCAGCTCGGTTCGTAATAGAAATGTTATCACTTTGCTAACTTAAAGTTGTTACAACTTTGCTTTCAATTGAATCTTGCACGTGATTTCAATCTTTTATCTTTATTTTCTTCTTTCTGTTATTAACTTTATTATCTTTTGGATTACGTGTGGTTGCTGCTTTTGTTTTAATTTTGTTTGAATTTGAGTGGTCTAGTTATGTAGCATTCTTTTTTATTTCTCTATATTATCTATATCTTCTTTATATATAAAATTCCAGAGTACATACTATTTCTGTTCGGCAAAACTCGAAAAGTAGTAGATAGATTGATACAATTTTTTTAACAGAAGAGTTTAGAAGAATTTTTGTTTTTACATACATTTTATTCCTATTTAATATCAGCCATAGCGAAACGTTTAAACTAATATGATAAGGAGAAAAATATTTGTATATATATCACATCATCAGGCCTGTATTCCCCGAAGGGTTAGGCAGAAGTGTAACAATGTACACCCACAGTTCGCCGGTATATTTAGGTCCCATGTAATAGGGGGCGAGCCTATTGCCATTAACCGGGCTCAAATCCTAACTCCGAGCTGCTACTGAGAATTTCATAGAAAAACCCAATAACACTTTTTGCTCGACCTGGGAATCGAACCCAAGACCTCTAGCGTAGCAGTCGCGCTTAGGACCACTAGGCTACCGAGGCAGAAAAATATTTGTAATTTTGTTTGTAATGAATAAACTCAAAGACTATTTACCGATTTCAAAATTCTTACACCTAAGGAAAGCTATGTTAACAGGACACAACATAACCTTGTTTTATTTTCAAAAAACACAACATAAAAAATGCTAAGTAACCTCCGACAGAAGAATGTATTTCCCTACAGCAGCTAGCAAAAGAGCTGATAACTTTGAAACCGCTAAACCGATTTCCATCAAACAAAGCTAATAATACTCCCGACTAATTAACCTTTCAAACACAAATCGAAATCGGTCCATGCGTTCGGGAGCTACGATGCCACAGACAGAAACACACACACAGACACGTCAAACTTATAACACCCCATCGTTTTTGAGTCGGGGGTTAAACATTAGGGATCCGCAAGCAAAAGTAAGTCGTACATAATTATAGAGGATTCCTAGCGGAAACGACATAGAATTTGCAAGTATTTCTCAAATACCAAGTGTTAATACACATCGAAGTTTGCCCGCACCTTGAAGGCAATGCTGTGAAGAAATTTTAGCAGTCGTAAAACTGAGCTATTTACACCTAAAGTTATTGCCCATCCCGTTTTTGTTTCTAGTATGTGTTTAAGAGGCTACGTGTTTGTAATTACTTGTCGTGTGCCCCTCTTTACATCTTTAAATAAGAGTTGTGAGTTTATGTGGCCTAACGGCGTTGAGTACTACATGGTTAAAATATTACTGATAAGGTTGAAGGGTGTGGAGAATATTACCTAAATGTTTTTGTTAATATTAACCGCTAAATCACGATCCTAGCTAGGTAGTCAAAAATAACTCTTCTGCAATAGTAAGTAAGACATCGATTTCCATTCCAATTTCCCCAAAATCCTTGCCCACTAAAAGCATCACTAACCTAATCACACCCGTATAATGCTGGTTCATCATTTGTCTCGTTCAGCTCATCAATCGGCATCGCAGTTATTCGAACGAATACAATTTAGAAAAAAAGCCTTTGTCTTTGGCACAAAGCAATTACTGCGTAATTTGTCACTGCTCCTATCCACAGTTTGATTTCTTTAGTAGGGGCTTAAAGATTGATCGATCAGCCATTTAAGCTTCCTCGTTCGTAGGCACTGAACTATCGTAAATGACTTCAAGATTAAGATTGGCTGTGTTCCCAAAGATATCTGGGTCGCGGAGTATACTCCATGACACGCCAAGAAAAAATGAGTAATAAAATCCCGTAGTATAAGAGAATTTTAAACAGAGAAGCATTCAAATTACATTTTTGTTTTTTTTTTTTAATTTTTAATTTTATTAACGCCTCTAATGCATAAGCTTGATGTACAAACACAAGTGCTGTTGTGAGATTTTCAATTAATGAATGCTTTCTAAGTTTATCTTAGGCATCACTGACGGAAAAACGTATTAGGCGTAATTTGCAGCACCCATTAATTCCTGAAGCGTACAGGCATGAAGGTATTAGAAAAAGATCATTTTCCACTGCTTGAAAACAGATCACTTCTGTTCGCGCCTTCCAGGCAAACTGTAGGTCTATTGGTAGATAAAATCTCTGTGGCGTTTAGGAAACTGCATGACATTTATATGGGTGCTAAAAATATTGAAAGCCATAACAGACTGAAAGCTGAAAGTTCAATGAACTTCAACCAACAAAGCTACACGAAACAGCGAATCTTTTTCCTCAAAACCTTTCCTACAACCAATAACTCACGGAAAACTAATAACTTAAAAATTCAAATTTATCCTTAGATTTATAGCTGCGCCATATTTCTTTTGCTAATGCAGATTTCAAGTGGAATTGGGAGTGCACCATTTTACCATTAATTCTGGCTCTAGAGTGCCAGGTGTGACTTCTAACTCCTTGGAGGTCTGCACAATCCTTGTCGACCCTCTCTCAACGAGGAAAAACGGAGATTTACGATCTACGATACTTTGGCTTAGAGTTGGGGGAAATTAGAGAGATGAGTTATCGATAAAGTTAAATTGGAGTACTATTATTACTTTCGAATGTACTGTGTAACAATAACAAGCACTTAAGTCTGTCTGACTTGAAGAGGTGCTTAGTTAGTTACAGTACCTACAATGTTTTCATTATTTATTTACAAAAACACATCTACATTAATATTGAAGTATACTACATGTGACTCTAATAAATTTATGTTTGCGTTATTTTGAACGTATTGTATGTGTATTTATGATCAAACAAATAAACAATTCCAACAACAAATATTTCAATTAGATTATTTGCAGGCTCTTTTGAATTGTCAAGGTCAGATAGTCAGGAAGTTGAAGCTAGTCCCAAAACTCAGGTGGGCTTCCATGGAGAAGAATGAGCAAGAAACTCCAAA
This sequence comes from Caradrina kadenii, assembly GCA_947462355.1. Lineage (NCBI taxonomy): Eukaryota > Metazoa > Arthropoda > Insecta > Lepidoptera > Noctuidae > Caradrina > Caradrina kadenii. The sequence continues at coordinate 10,535,128 of OX381690.1, read as the reverse complement.
GACGTTATTTTCAATTTAGTTTTTACAAAATCCTGGTTACAATATTCTTGTTGCTTTATAGAGATATAAAGATGAAATCTTTAATAAAGATTTCTGTAAATAACTATTATCTTATTTCTTACGAATTCGAAATACAAAATCTCGTATAAAAAGAACCGTCTCATAAACTATCGATAAGTTTAAAGACACTTTACATCCCTACAGACATTTCGGTGGAAAAACTTGCGTTTAACGCCTTCGGATTTTTGAACTGGCTATGAGGAATGTTGATAGGAGCCTTTTCGAGCTCGAAAGTGAGTTCGAAAACTTCGGAATGGTACAACGACTCCAATTTAACTATAAAAAGTAGTTTTTGTGGCAATTTCGAGGTATCTTCCTTTTATTGCCGAGTGACAATGGAAAGTTTGGTGATAGTTCAGTTGTGACTTGTGATCTGTGAGTTATAGTGCCGTTTGTGCAAATTGGTCGTTGAATAAAGCATACTGAGTCCTTATTATGTGATAATGTGGTACTGTGGCAGGAGTTTAGTGAAGTAACATTATATTTCTCAGTCTTCCTTTGTGCTATCTTTCTTAGTGTTATATTCTTTAGACATTTTTATTTTGTTAGCTTTTTCTTACTCACTGCTGGATACAGGGCTTCCTCGACTCCTTCCATCTTTTACACAGTGCCTCATCCCTCCAGTTCAGGAGGTCTCCATCCAGTTCCTCCCGCCATCTTCTTCGTGGCCTTCTGCAACCCCCCCTCACTGTCTCAATGTTGGGCTTTTCTACTGAGGGCCACAGTTTGTCCGGCACTCCGCAAAAATGTCCTCCCCAGTCCTATTTAAGTTGGAAGAACCATGCTGACGGTGGTTAGGGATCCAGGGTGAGGACCCTCCTCACTACGACGACCATCTTCTACTTCTGATGACCCAGCTGTTAAGCGACAGTTTTTCTAGGTGTTAGTCACATAAACTTAATTCTCGCTATCATCTAGTTATTGCAAATTCCAATGGAAAATGTTTTTTGTTACTAAAGCAAATCTTAACCCCATAATATTGCGACATGGAGACAGCGACTGTCGCAACCTCGTGCTGGGCACGCCTTAATAGAGGCGGTAAGTCCCCTCTTTGAGGAGTGGCTGGAGAGGCGCCACGGCGCCCTCACCTACCGCCTGACGCAGGTCCTCACCGGACACGGGTGTTTCGGGAGGTTCCTGCACCTCATCGGGCGGGAGGAAACGTCCGGGTGTCACCATTGTGTGGATCGCCCCGAGGACACGGTGGAGCACACCGTGGCGGTATGCCCCGCTTGGGCGGAGCATCGCCGAGTCCTCGTGGCGGCCATCGGCGGCGGCGAACTCTCGCGTCCGGCCCTGGTGCAAGCCATGGTCCGGAGCGAGAGGGAATGGGATGCAGTCGCCTCCTTCTGCGAGGCAGTAATGCTTGAGAAGGAGGCGGCGGGACGGTTGAGACAGCGGTTCTCCCGTCCCAGCCGCCGCGGTAGACGCTCCGGACGTCGGGAGCCGCGAGACGACTCCCGGCCACCGTAGATACTGGCCTGTGGACGGTGAGCAATGGGTAGCTCACCGTCCTTACGTTGCATAACGACAGGCCGTGTCGACGGCGCGTTCGTGTTCCACGCGCGCCTCAAAGAGATGTCAGCAAAAGGAAGGGGCCACTGAGGGCCGATGCCTGCCGGGGCTGCGGGTTGTTCGCAAGAGATACCGCGCCCCCGGAACGCAAAGGGCACAAGAAGGAACATGGGTGGGTTTTAGTCAGTAAAAGTCTGACACTCCCTCCCGCCCCGCCCAGGGCGGGAGAAGTTATTTGATGATTTCCCACCCACCAAAAAAAAAAAAAAAAAAAAAAACCCCATAATATTACGGACCATGTGTTCTATATTTTCAACGACCAAGTTTTTGTTCTACCCATCCAACCTCATTTCAACCTTTCATTTTTTCCGTGGTCTTGGGAACTGAACCGATATTTCCATCTTAGCAAACTTCATATAAGCTACATCTCATCAAACCATACGACCTTCATCGTCATTCAAGAAACTTGGTAATATTAAGGAAAATCGTGCCCTTTAGAAGGGCTGTCACCCAATGGTAAGATGTATTTTAAAAAATGTTCTACAAACTTTTTCCCGCGACTTCGTCCACGTGCATCATTGGTTTGGTGGTCACTCCTGTTTTTTGCATTCAGCGATTTTCAGCAACCTTTACCAGGTCGTCGGTCCACCTTGTGAGAGGCCTTTTTTCAACGCTCCTGCCGGTGCATGGTCGCTACTCCAGAGCCTTACGACCACAACCACAGTCCGGTCTACGAGTTATGTGCCCTGCCCATTGCTACTTCAGTTTTGCAATTTTGAGCTCTATGACGGTTACCTTAGTTCTTCTGCGGATCTCCTCATTTCTGGGCAGAAGCTAATTTATCTACATCCATGTCATTACAGCTGATTTTGGCTTTCCACCACGATGATCTTTTAAAGCAGGGCATCCTCTCCCCTAAACCTATGTTACTGCGCCTTTTTTTTACCGATGGGAAATCATCAAATGACTTCCACCGCCCTGGGCAGGGCGGGAGGAAGTGTCAGAATTTTACTGACTAAAACCCATCCATGTTCCTTCTTGTGCCCTTGGCGTTCCGGGGGCGCGGTATCTCTTGCGAACAACCCGCAGCCCAGGCAAATGTTGCTGTGATTTACAGGGTTCTGAATGATCTCAATTATAATGTTTACCACCTAAGAATACATATGGAAAAGCAATAAAGATATTGTGTATTGAGTAACGTGACATGCTAACCCGAAAGTAGTTCCCCAAATCCGATGTGCTGACAAATGATAGGTAGTTGTAAATTGTCTGCCTGTCAAACAAGCGGAAAGCGAATATGAACTCAAGGTATTCATCACGACAAAATTAATTAATTTTAATTAATCTCACACATCAAGCGGGGTAATGTTCGCGAGTGAACTAAATTTACTTCAGATTTCATGAGTTGCTTTAACTGGTAAGCTAATGTGGGTATCACCGGAGTATCTGTGTGTTATGTTACAATAACAGTTTTTTACTACATACCAATATAAAAGAATACACATTAAAAAAAACATTTTTTTTAATGTTTGTCTGCTCCTTTGTTAGTTTAGATTAATCTCCAAAACGACTGGGCTGGTATTTTATAAATAGTAGCTTAGGCTTTATGTAAAAAAATAATTTCGGTTCCGCACAAAAAAATCGAAAATCTCAAGGACAAAGTAGCGGGCATAAGCTATATACCATACCATACCATCACGCCTGTATTCCCCGAAGGGATAGGCAGAGGTGTAACAATGTATACCCACAGTTCGCCGGTATGTTTAGGTCCCATGTAATAGGGGGCGAGCCTATTGCCATTAACCGAGCACAATTCCTAACTCCGAGCTGCTACTGAGAATTTCATATAAAAACCCAATAACAGTTTGCTCGACCTGGGAATCGAACCCAAGACCTCTAGCGTAGCAGTCGCGCTTAGGACCACTAGGCTACCGAGGCAGTTAAGCTACTATACATGAAGAATAAACCTATGCCCAGAAGACCAATGTCCATCAGATACGGGATCAAATAAATAATAATTCTTTTGAATAATATAATTACTTAGCTCTCTATATTTATTCTTTTAACAGTTTTCTTCAAGACGTAATTTCAAAAGTAATTTTCTAGAAAAATACGAGAAAAAATATTCAATCTTGTTTAGTTTTGCCTACCATTCCAATACTCCTGACGATTCAATTTGAGTTATCTTGATCCTTTCTTTTTTCAAAAATGGAGCCGATGTAACCACACACCACAGTGATGCCTAAGCCAGGGGTGATAAACCATCCTTAGTGAAGATGCTATTTCTTATAAAAAAATAATATAAAATAATACTTTTTTAAATATTTTTCTATCGATATTTAAAAATGCATTTAATATGTTTAATAAATAAATGAATGTGAACATGATGATCAAAGAATTTTCAACTTGAGTGATACTCTGAAAAAATAACTAGATGATATTAACTTGAACTCTTTATTAGCAACTCGAAAATCGTAGAACAATTTTAATGTTTAAGGTTCTATAGGGGCTTTTTTTTTTTTTTGGGGGTGGGAAGTCGTCAAATAACTTCTCCCGCCCTGGGCGGGGCGGAAGGGAGTGTCAGACTTTTACTGACTAAAACCCACCCATGTTCCTTCTTGTGCCCTTTGCGTAATATCGGTATCTCTTACGAACAATCCGCAGCCCCGGCAAGGTTCTATAGGGGTGCCAACGCAACCCTGTTACTAAGCCTGCGGTGTCCGTCTGTCTGTCATCGGGCTGTATCTTATAAACTGTAATAGGTAGAGAGTTGAAATTTTTACAATGTATGCATTTCTATTGCTTCTGTAACATTTTTTTTATCATGTCAAAAGTTAAATGGGGTCTCCTTTAATTGTTGACTTGCCTTAGAAGTATTTTTTTGTATGACTGTAGTGTTAAATATTGTACAGAACCTTTCAACTTGAACTTGGCTGGTTTTTACTTTTAGTTTATTTAAAAAAAAAGTATTGACTTATGCTGTTGCAAATTATATTTTATCAAATATTGAATCAATAGCTATCATCAACAGTTCCAATCAATATCAATATCTTCTGCCGGCGACTTCGTTCGCGTCTCATATTATCCCACAGAAACCGTAAAGTATTCCGGGATAGAAAGTAAACTATATGTTATTTCAGATCTATCTATGTGCCAATTTCATCCAGATCCGTCCAGCCGTTTAACCGTGAAAGAGTAACAAACATCCAACTATCCATCCATCTCATCCTCACAAACTTTCGCATTCATAATATTAGTAGGATTTACCTTCGCCATCCCTGACCTAGGAACACTAAAAGCACAGTATACCGAGTAATTTGACGCCGTATATGACAAAACAGTGGGTCACAAATCATACATATTTCCGTTCGGCACACGCTTGCAGATTGTCTGAACAAACAATACCTACGGTATTTATGGCTTGAAATCGCACAATATGTGCAGTTACTTAGTAATGTATGTTACAACTGTGAGCTGGAACTGTTAGTTATTGTCTCCATGGAAACATTTAGCACTGAGACAGGTCAGATGTCCACTTTGCCGGGCATTGTATTTCCACGGATTTTTTAAGCCAACGTAGAGATAATTCATGTTCAAGCCTGTCGTTCCATGGGCCTATTAATTATATGAACTGTTTCTTTTATCTGAAAATATAATAATATCAGCCTATTAATTGTCCTACTGCAAGGAAAAGTTTTTTTTCATACAGACAAGGCACAAGCATTGATCACCACGCTAGCTCAAGGCGGATACTCCATTTCAGACAAATAATATTTCGTTTAATTTTTGTGAAAATAGTATTGTCTTAAATGCAATTAATAGAAAGGATGTAGTAGATAAATTTATCAGCATCTTCTCCAAATAATGACAATGTTTTTTTCTATCAGAAAGTAAGATCTTATCCTAAAATATAAATAGAACATCCACACTAACATTAGGATGCTAAACAATTTCTTCTATATTTGTTAGAATGCGCAAATCTTTAAAAGTTTTCATCCGTTTATAAAAATTCTTTCTTTAATTGGAAGCTAAATTATTATTGAACGCTAAAGACAATGTTTCAGTGATAAATGTGGAAATCTGTAAGAAAATTCACGCATGCAAAAGCTAGTAACGTATAGCATAGCTTGAGCTACACTTTAGCCCCAACTGCCCTCAATATCGTTTACCATACTCCAACAGTAAATCCGTTGTTGAAGTTTGAGAAAAAGCCCAAAAGCGCCCCCTACCGAAATTTACGAGCTATTCAAGCGACTTGTTTTTGCCGCATAACCGACCAGCGATTTAAACTGGGAAATCTGTAGGCATGTTTTGGGGTAAAAACTTTACCTCGACGCGAGTGTGGCTCAAGCTTCAAGCTGTTGTAACTTTTATATGGGCCAAGACTTGGCTAAATAAATAGGTACTTTGGCATTTATAAGAAGTTCCCTCTTTTAAAGATCTGCTTTTATTAATTTTTATCATTTACAATTTACTACTAGACATATGTCTATCAAATTGGCGCCGTACATTGTTTACATTGAGTCAGTTTTAATACCAAGTTTTGCAATGTTTACGAAGGCTTTATAATTATCGTCTTCGTCTGTAAATACTACTGTTCTTACAGATTGTAATATCCTTTATTCCAATTGTCATATGGCACCGCATAGAAACATACGCATATAGATAAACGCATGCTTGGCGCTTGACGGCGCTCGACGTATCGCATAGTATTTTTCATATCTCTACAATCTTATAACTTGGACCACACACGCGATCTCTTTTTCAATTTTGTGTCCAAAACTTTTCGCGTTGGTGTGAATTATTACCGCCGTAATGAAGGGACAATCATCTGTTTTTATACCCAAATGTGTATTCAGTAAACGTATTATCTTTTGAAAACGTTTATTTAAAATGTCTTTGTTTGGATTTTGGGCAAAAATTGTTTTTTAATGACTTTTCCCGTGTGGTCTTTATTCGAAAATGTTTGAGTTATTTAGTAAAATCGATACTGAAGATTTTTGTACAGTTATACTTCTACTGAAAACTATAATAAATCTGAAGAGATTTTTTGCTTGTTTAAACGCGCTAATTGTATATAATAGCCAGAATCACGAGGAAATAGTATAGGCTATATAACATCACGCTACGACACACGGCAGCAGAGCAGTAGCCAAAACCGTTACACGCGAATGAAATGAACCATGCGAACTATTGTAATTTAAATAGCAAAATGTTCAACATTGAATAGTGAGAATCGATATATTTACATCAGATTTTTACATCTCGATTTTCTTGTTTGGTATTCAGCTACTTGTCTGCCACACAAATATTGGACTACTGACTAGTAAAAAATACCGTGACGGCTAGTTTTTACCTCGCACGAGGCATAACATGAATGACACACAAAATAAGCCATCTAACACCAACGAAATACAATCGAGCCGTGAAAATCGGAACACAAATAGTGACTACCATTGTTCCTAATCTCACATTTTTTTCCTAACAAATCACGAACTCGATCAGGAACGTACGTGCGTAGAAAATCTGAGACCAAGTTAACAGGCGATGTGCTTGACGACGTAATCGAACGGACTTTGAACTTGAAAATGCTAGTTTTTGTCAATCCCAGAGTCGGATCTATAGGGCCCCATGAATGTAAAGGGCCCCAGAAAAAACTAATTTTTTTTTTTTTTAATACCTCTAAGGCGTTTTATCACTACATTCTCGGCTCTATTACTGCGCTTTAGCCTCAACTGCAATTAACTAAGTTCATTGGTATCATAATTGACGATTATTGTTCTAATTTGTTTCCTAAAGCGACCGTCTGCGTCATTACAGTATACAGTTTTTTGCCAAAATAGAAATTAGGTTGTTAACAATCCCCCTGAACCATAAGAGATTGACTTTCGGATATTGATAAGACAATTAAATTTGAACTTTAAAAGTACAGTTGAGGGGTTATAATATGTGACTCATAAGGCAGAGAAACGGTAATAAGGTAGGCCCCCAAGTAGTGTGGAGCCCTGGGCCCCAAAATTCACAGTACGTCTCTGGTGAATCCTATGTTGATATTTCTCACGAACAAAAACTTTGTTTTCATTTAGATTTTTTAGATAGATTTAGCGCGTGCTTTCGAGTTCCTACCGAATTTGAGATCACGATCCGTTTTTTTGGTAACACTTTATGGCCCAGTGCTTCAACTCGTCGAAATCTAGACAAAAAATAAAGAGCGCTGGATTTACCTAGATCTTAAATCAGCAGTAATGTTTGAATTTGCGTATCCTAAATTTTTTGTTGGATTTCACGTCTCGGTGGATATAATAAAACCTGGGTATGATAAAAACATGATTAAAATGAGGAACGTTACTAGCAACTATTTAATTCTAGTATTGAGAAGTCTTTAAACCAACAAAATAAAAATAAGGAAATTACTTTTAATTTTCGTATATTCTAACTTTATCAAGATCATAATTCTTTGTCATTAGGCTTTAAGGAAATTTTAGGTAATTTCATTCAAAATGCCTGAAGAGTGATCTTTTATACATCTTACGCGTGCCGTGTCTTAACGAGCATTAATTAAAATTTACAAATTAATACGTACACATCACCTGTGTATCTAATTAACCCAATTTCGTGATATAAATTACCATGAGAAATAATTTTACACAAGAACTTTTGTTATGCATGTTATTTTCTTAGAAGTTAAATTTAAATATTGAAATGTAATTACAGTGGCATTCTCTTAATTAACTATTTTAATATTAAATAGAGAAAAGTTGACCACGAATATTATCTATAGGTACTAATAATACTTATAGACGAAGAGTTTTTGTTTGTTTACTTAAACGTGCTAATCTCTGGAACTATGAGTCTGATCGGAAGATTTCATTTTGTATTTGATAGTCAGTTTCATGATCGATATTATAGGCTATATAACATTACGTTACGGCACACGGGAGCGGAGCAGAGACCAAAGAAGTGACATAGCGCGAGCGAAGTCGCAGGCGGTAGCTAGAGTATCTTTAATTATATATATTTTTGTGTAAATGTCACTATTTTATCTCAACTTTTTTATCAAAATCAGAAACAGCACAAACAAAAAAGACATCTTCACAATTGTGTCCATCATTATTGAAAATGACCCCACTATGCAACTATAATTGTCAAACGTATTAATGCAAGCTCTCACAAAAGCGTTCGACACGCTTTTTGTTCATTTGCTAGCATCAAAGGGTTGCTTATTGTCTTTTATTTCATTACAATGTGTCATACTGTCTCGGTTCTGAAATAAACGAGTTGATTTGTCTTGCACTGTGGGCGGGAATATGCTGATCATACTGTGTTTAGAATACTTACGGATAAAATCCATTGGTGGGTGCCATCATTTAGGGCTATTTGGAGACGGTAACGTTTTTAAATCACACATAGCATCACGCCTGTATTCTCCGAAGGGTTAGGCAGAGGTGTAACAATGTACACCCTAGCCTGTAGCCTAGTGGTCCAAAGCGCGACTGCTATGGTAGATGTCTTGGGTTCGAGTCCCAGGTCGAGCAAAAAGTGTTTCTGGGTTTTTCTATGAAATTCACAGTAATAGCTCGGAATTAGGATTTGTGCCCGGTTAATGCCAATAGGCTCGCCCTCTATTACATGAGATCTAAACGTACCAGCAAACTGTGGGGTGGGTGTACATTGGTACACCTCCGTCTAATTCTTCGGGGAATACAGGCGTGGTATGTATGTATGACAGTATATTTGTTACGGGGAAATCTTGGGGCTGAATTTTGAAGCAGATATCTTGAACCGATTGAGCTGATTTTTTTTATAATATGATTGATACCTACTTACTTCAAAATCTGACAAATTCGTTATGATGATGATGGAACAAAAAAAAGGCGAATATTTTAAAAAAGCTCTTACATTAGAAATGTCTAAATTATGCACAGTGAGATTGATCAATGATTTAAAAGCCTAACAAGCTATGAAATATTTTTCTAACAAAGCAATAAAATTCTTTTTAACCCAAAATACCTAAACAATCATTACCCGACCAAAAAACCTTTAAATAAGCGCTTAAAAGCAAAAAAACAATACGTACTAAAATAAATCATTAACTTTTTGTACAGTCGCAAAAAAAAACGATCAATCCAGAACCGCTCATCCGATACCAATTACGGGTATTAAAATGTGCAACCAATTTTACTTACAGGACTGCAAAGTCAACGATAAATTAAAGGGCTGTAGCTAAAATAGGGCTCCGGGCGCCAATTTCATTCTCTATAAATATGAACGCTGGAGTCTTGTTTTTGCATCGTTTGTTTCATACCTTGTTAACATATTCGCAGTTTATTTGTACACCGAATAATAAATTGTGTTGCTATCTGTACAATGGAAATTATGCTAGTGAAAATTGTAGCTTATAGTTTTGTGATTTGTATTTTATAGGTGTGGCTAGTTTTAGTGAAGTGTGTCTATCAACGAATTTTTTCGGACTCGTAGAATTTTTTTTATTATCATAATGCATTTTGGTAATATAACCTAATCAGATTTAGTGTTAACTAGCAGTTGTCTGCGGCTTCTCTCGCGTTAATTTAGAATTTGTCATCATCAATCATTTTAATCACGATTTGAAAGACAAGTGGCGCCATCTATTATCATGAGAACGTTATAGTTGTTTTCCTTGGAACGGTATTTTTTTTGGAATGAAAGGTACCTTATGTCCGTTTCTGTACACCATACAACGTACATGCAGTTCAGGTTGGTTCTGTGATAAAGGCATGAAAAGGTAACAAACAAACAAACTTGATTTTGCATTTATAATATTAGTTAGGAATTAAGCAATATCACCAGAATGTTAATTAATTCCGTTTTATTATGATGGAATAATATGAGCCAAGAGTGTATCCATGTCATCTCAAACATGTTGTATGAGCCCCTCCTCTTTTAATTGAAGAGGATGGGCTGATAGGATAGCTAGACTCGATTGGTTTGCCTGCTATTCTAATAATTACAATACTAGCAATAAACATTTAAATATGACGACAGCAGTCAGCATATGAAATCTTTTTAAATGTTTTTAATATAGGTAACATTTTTTGGTAGTCGAAGGGGCGATTTTTGCGTCATCAGATAAGTGCTGATGGCGAGATAAATTTATTAAGCGGTTTGACCGCTTTTGCATTAACAATATATCTCGTATTATCTCTTTGTACTGGTTATTATTGATCGAAGTATTGTCATATTAATTCATCAAGTAAAAGTTATCTGATTATTGAAAAATCTGCTACAGCTACTACAGTCTGCTCAGAGTAGATTCAATTTACAGATGTGTTAGAAAAAAGAACGAATTTTATATAAGGTATATAATATTATTCTAATCGAAGTAATTTAATTAGAACTAATCAGAAGGTGGTGAAACAAACCCATCTAATTTATATTTAAAAACTAAAGAGTTCAACTTTAACTTTCTGACTAACTGTTCGACTCCTTGACAATTCAATAGTATTTGTAAATAAAAAGTACAAAATAATTTTCAAAAAATTCGATTTCCTTTCCGAGATCAAAAAAATATCCCAAATTCGACCACCTAGACAAAACGCGTTCCATAAACTACTTTACTCGAACTATAGAACCACCGACATAAGTCGTTACACCACTTCAAACTCGCACAGTGCGCCACGCGAGGAACATGCTGGACAAAAACAGCGTTAGACTATTTTCATTCATGTTTATATCTCAGGACTCCCCGGCGACTCGCTGAGTTTTATTGACAACATAAATACTGTTGCCATGGCAACGAATGTGTAGAGCGGGCAATATTTAGATAGGTAAAGTGAATTTGCATGTAGTTATTTCGGCTAGTGGAGTGTGGCATTTTTTGTTATGGAATTTTTTGACAAAAATATTTATGTTGAGTGGAATGTTTTTTTAAAAACTTTGTGGGAATAAAATTAATCCGTATATACTGAATTTGTTTGATTTTAGGACACAAACTATGAGCTCAAAATTATATGTATAGTGTATTTTGCTGAAGCTTGATATCTTAATGAATTTGGATGCTTGGCTTGTGTTTTTGATATTGTACTTGTGTGCCTAATTTGAACTACTAATATGGTTTTAGGTTACTTGAAATAGTAAGATGATGTTTTAATGCACTCCTTTTAAAAATCTAGCCTATAATGTCCTATTGCTGGGCAAAGGCCTCCCCAAGTCCATCCAAATATTCTTCTTTTGCGCCAACTCAAACCGGTGTGAGCCTAGGTCAACTTTTGCCACCGTCTGTGATGCCTGATAACACATTTTTTTGTTACAACAAGTGTGTTAAAAGCTATACATTAGTCAAATGGAAAACAATTAAAACAACAGTAACAACCTACAATAGCTTTCCACGAAAACTAATCAGGAAAATGCGAGCCAATTCCGAAAATGCATTCACGTTCGGAATTTCGGAAACGCCACTCGGATCGAACTCACGTACATGCAATTATGACAACTGGTGTAGAAGTTTCAAAGGCATACTTAACATACGTTGCATGGTAATGCCTTATTTGCATATTACTTAACTTTACTTTGTGTTTCGCAAGGGAATATGTTAATTTTTACTGTCTCAAAACCTTATTACTGTAATTAATGTGTTTATTTTGTTGTTTTAAATTATAGCTTCGCGGCTTGTCAAATAGAAATGGAATTTTTAATGTTCTTGAAGTTTCCTTTCATTGTTACTAAAATGCTTCTTTGGGTTAATTATTTTATTTCAACAGTAAAATAATGTTAATTATGTTACGAGCAGCAAATGTAAAAATATAATTTAAATTTGAACTTTTGAAAAGCTTCATAAATAAAAAATACGCAATGATGGGGATTGCCGACAGAAGTAAAAACTTATCGTCACTCTATCATGTTAGCGACGCGAACCAATAAGTTTTGCCCCTACCAAAATTCGCGCAAAGCGGCTAAAGACTTTTAAATATATCCATATCCATGCTAATATTAAAAAAGCAAAAGTAACTTTATCTGTCTGTTACGTCATTACTAAATCAAAACCACTGAACCGATTTTCATGAAGGCACAGAGTTAGGTTGAACCCCAAGAAAGAACATAGGCTACTTTTTAATCCATGATAACCGAACGAAGTCGCTGGCAAAAGCTAGTTGATATTTAAATTCATCAAAATGCAATTTGTGATGTACATACCTAGAGTATGCTAAGCGTCTCAGATTGAACCAGTAACTGAATCGTATCTTATTAACATTGCGATATCGGATAGGTTCTCTAGTCTGTAGTCACGTGCGGGATTCCTTGTAAATTGGCGACGTTCAGCTCTTTAATTAAGTCACATCACTTTTTAGAGTGGCATTGCACGCACGCCATGACTTAAGAGGTCTATTCATCTACGTATTTGGATGGAGAGTGCCTCGTTAGATGACACTTTGGGTTTGAAACAAATTGGTTATAGCGATTTAAAAAAAGAATTGAATTAAATTTGAAAATAACACTTTAAAATTATTTTCAGAAGTCTATAGTATGTGCCCACTGTGCAAAGTTTTTATATGTATTGTTTTATTTAACTTCCCTGTAAGCCTTCTGTTTATAAATTCCTCATTATTAAAGGTTTTAAAAAAGAAAAGGGTGGTTTCTTATGAAAAAAATAAAAACACTTACCTAGAAATCTTAGTGACATCTTCGAAACATATCCAAGAAATCCTGTTCCATTTAAAGCCGTAACCTCTAAATCACGTACGTCTATTCGTTACGAGTATAAATTGGCGTCCTCGAAGTCTTAATTAAGCCGCTTCAGTTTTTAGACTGTCAGCGACTCCGGTCTAGCGCTGCGCCGCGCCGCCGTGCTAGCGTGTCGACGACTCGTGAGGCCTGTCCTACTACTACGTGACTTCCTTATGTAGGATGATGTAGACCAGCGGCTCTCAATTTGTTGGTGACGGAACCCTTATGGTTAACAAAATATTTCACGGAGCCCTAAAATAATCAAAAATGGATTATATGTATTTTTTAATAATGATCATAATTACTTGACAATTGAATTTATTTTGCAAGTAATGAAGTGTGCAGTTGTTTTTTTTTTTTTAATCATTTGTTTGATATCAGGAGGTAATTGAAGTCACTTTTCGATTTTTTTTATGATGTATAATATTTTCGTGGAGCCCCCACAGAGGCTTGTGAAACCCTAGGGTTCCGCGGAGCACACTTTGAGTATGGCTGATGTAGACTAATTTTAAGTTGGTTTATGAGATTCACTAAAGGCACTTGTATCAGAAATTGTACATTTATAGTACAAGTGACGAAAGTTTGCCATTATGGTCGAGGTTGGGAGGTGAGTGTGTGGTGACAATAAAATGCTCGCGCATGTTATGCGATGTTTTTCAACAATAAAAATGAAATAATTAAAACTTTTTGCTAAAATTTAAAAAAGTGTCCATTACCACACTAGTGCAGAAATGTAATGTAAAGAGCATTGTGACAATATAATTAGTGCATTAAGAGCCACTTTAAAAAAATCAATTAAGTGTTTTTAGACACGGAAAAAATTATAAAGAATGTCCGAATAAGAGGAGGAAAAACAAATTATAAAATACAGTAAATACAAAATCATTTCAAATGGCGAAGCCTATGACAAAAAAGTAAAAAGTAATTTTATTGCTTAATAATTTTTCGAAAAATAAAATCGTAATAAAGTCACTGTGAAATTAATTAAAATATAACCATTGAATTTCCAACCCACACACAATGGCACGCATGGAAAATTACTCTACTTAGATAAATTTACTGCTCCACGTCTTAATAAACAACGTTAATAGAGCAGTATTTATCCACATAAATAGTTTCCTCAGAATCGCCGGGTGGCGTTGAAGTAGAAAATATCGGAAGCTCGGCAAAGATATGCACGAACAGACAGCTTCGTGACGTCAAATAGATTAAGATTTTAGTTCGAAAAGGAAGGAAAAATAAAATGTCTACTGCTCTGGTAATAACTGAGAAAGTGCGGTAGGTATTTTAGTAAGAAACCGCTCAAATTTAGTAACTGGTCATCTATAAAAAATTACAAAAAAAAAAAATAGTTTTTGTTTAGAATTACGCCCACCGTGTGTGTTTTATTGACAGTTAAAAACTACAATAAATTACTTCTAATAGGATAAAAGAATAGTATCACAGAGTTGTATTATCCACATAAAAAAAAAGTTAAAAACTAAAGCCCGACTACTGGAAAATCACAATGTGACTAAAAAGTAAAAAAAAACCATTTACATGAATATACCATAAACCAGCAGACTATCAAGACGCTTCCAACCATACCTCATTTGTCAAATTATGATCAGTAGTTTAGAAGCTATGAGGCACCAGACGAACATGTTTTTTACATCGCCGTAGTGAGGTAAATAAAATTGAAAAAAAGGCTAAAAAGTAAACTCCCAATTATAGTTAGAAAAAAAAAAACAGTAGGTAATTTAAGAAAAAAAGAGGTAACAGATTTGTCTTCTCACTCTAAAAGAGCGTCACTTTGATATGTTCTGGAATGTTTCCGAACGCAATAATGGATAATAATGATGGAAGAAATCTTTCATGAAATACCTTTGTATTTGCTTTGATATTTTAAGTTGGAAATAAGACAGTGAAACTTTTGTAAAGTCAATGTACCAATTACCAACAAGAAACTAAGTTGCTATGTTCCTGTTTGAAGGGTTTGAGTGCCAGAGAAATATAGGCACACACATCAGACATTTCAACTTTGTCTCTGGAATGACCACGCATTTGCAAGGTCTCTGGCATTGCAGATATCTATAGGCAGAGGTAACCACTTAAAATTAGGTGGGTACGTAGTCTTATTTGCCATCCAACGATGTTAAAAAAATAAATAAGAAAAAAGACGTTATGCCAGATAGCGCCCTTTCACGAACCATCTTGAAAGGAAAACTAAAAATTAACTGCAAAGAAATTTCAACTAACAAAAGGTCCACCGCTCAAAATATCAGTTACAAACAAATCAGCGACCATTTCCTTGAAGAAACTCCTCTCACACGAACGAACAATAACTTACATTTAAACACAACATCTTCAAGTCACGAACAACGCTAGCTGCGATAAATAAAACACTTCGCAACGAAATATAAAAACTGGAAAGATACCAATATATTTGGCGAACGCCCTGCCTTCAAACAAAACGGAGAACTCAATATGCGCATCGAATTGTTGCCAACCCCCCTTCATAAGGGGGTACGTTAGGTTCGTAACGAATACCAAACCTTGGCAAGAGTCTCTTGGCAAATGCTTGCCAGTAACAGATACATACTTGGTAGACTGGCTACAATAGGAATGTTCGTCTTATTTGGGGTGACGGAAATTAGGTTACGAGGTTATTCTGCGTTGGTTATGATAAGTAGGGTATTCTGATGGTATATTTGTGTGTTTTGTTTCTGATTCTCTTTGTTTTGTATGGGATGTGGATCAGGGCAATTTTTCGCTTCATTACGTTGTACTGATGATTTTCTTTTGTTGTTTTTTGGGGGTACTTATTGGAATTGAAACGTTTTTGAGATTGCTTATTGGTAATTTTACTGGTGTATTATCCGGTATTGGTTAAGATTTTTGTGGGGTAAAGTTAATATTTTCTTACATTTAGGCCAAAAACTTGAGGGTAAGCATTACAAATTATGTATGACATTTTGTTATTTAACCACGTGTTAACAACTGACCCTATTTTTACTTTTAAGCACGAATCGGAAGTAGGGTCAAATTTACCAACAATTTATACCAAATAAAAGTGACAGATTTTTCATTAAAAAATGTCTTAGACGTCCATTTTTTTAGGTTTTTTTGGAGTTTGATAGACTCTACCCTTAGTCATATATATTTTAAACTTAATTCTGAATCTAAATTCTCAATCCATCTCTGAATACGTTCATATATCATCAAACTCACCAATAAAAGTAGATAGACACTCTCTCCGAAAAATACAAGACATACAGTCTGGCTCCAACGTAAGTGAGCGGCCATAATCCGTCTGAACAACGCAAGCAAAGCAACAAAACCCACTCAACATCAATAACTACTATTAACACAACGTTAACAGACCAAGGAATCACACAAGCCGACGTTTTAGCCTCTTCGTTTATTTCCACTGTTTCAATGACGGATGAGTTTGTGACGTGACCGAACGGGTGAAAGTTTATTTTGCAATACCTATTACTCGAGTCTCGTGTTTTGATTGTAGGCTATCCGAACACAGGACATCGTAAAAAACTAATTTTTTGTCGCATAGTCTAGCGTATTGGTACAAATTACAAGCCTGAAAAAAGTTTAATGTATTGTCAATGGTTCAAAAAAAAAATACCTATAAATATTTCATGAAAGTATAATAGTATCATGGTAAAAAAATAAAAATGGAAAGTATAAAAATATTTTTTCGTCGCATAGATCTCAGAATTTTGAGCGTAAACTATACCATTTTATGTAATAAAATTATAGAGAATTTCATGAACTAAAAACATACCTATAAATTATTCCACGGAGCCGTGTATATTTTTCACAATTTAAAGAAAACCTTCAAATTACTGTTATTTTTATGGTTATCCGATACAACTAACATCAAACATATCGCTATTTTGGACCTTATTTCTTGCCGCGTTGCGTTATTGTCAATTACCTAAACATTTGCTTACGACAGGGCCTTAAGTACGCATACCTACTGCCCATAAAACTAAGTACCATTCAGGAAAAACTATTGCTAATCATTTATTTTCATTTTTGGTTAAGAAATCACTATTTTGAATTTAGTAAACTAAATCATGTACCCGTTACTAAGTATGTATGTAACAGTACAAGGGTCGTGGGCGTATTCGAAACAGTGCGTAGTTCTGGCATTCATCTATATTAATATTATAAAGCTGAAGAGTTTGTTTGGTTGAACGCGTTAATCTCAGGAACTACCGATTCGAATTGAAAAATTATATTTGAGTTGAATAGTCAATTTATCGAGGAAGGCTATAGGCTATATAACATCACGCTACGACCAATAGGTGCGGAGCAGCAACCATAAACCTAACTTAATGCGGGTGAAAAAAAACAGTAATTTATAATTCAAGACGTTATCTCTCATTTCTTTTTAAACTGTGAATTAATTTGCAACTCAGACAAACACCTCACTTACTTTATCATATTTGTTTGAGAAGGAAATAACTATTAACAATATTTAAAACTACGTCTAACTTAACACTTCAATCAAAAATTTATCGATGACTAGCTTTTGCCCACTACTTTGTTCACATCTCGCAAGAGTAGTAAAGGTTCTATCCTTGCTTTGTATTGTATTGGTTTGTAATCTAACCAATACTTCCAGATATCACCTCTTAGAAACCAATAAATATCATACCGTCACGCCTGTATTCCCCGAAGGGTTAGGCAGAGGTGTAACAATGTCCACCCACAGTTCGCCGGTAGCTATTAGAAACAAATTAATAATGAAACATTTTTACTTTAGTACAGATAAACCTAATATTACCGTCAGTTTCAATGGAAACGCACATCAGGGTCATATTTACTAACATGTTTGCAGTGGAGTTAGTCGGGCTAATGGTCGGTCCTGTTCCACCTACCCTCAACTGGCTTAACGCTAGTGCTAACTGCCGGACACGGAGCGGGTTACGCTGAGAATACACAAGCTTTTTTTATAAAAGGGACCACCAAGATGGCGGCCCCTTCATGCTCAAGATTTTTGTGTGATTTGGTGAAAGTTTTTTTTTTTAATTTTTAAGTGTTTTTGGTCTTTTATTTTAAAATGATTGTGGTGTTTGTCTTGTTTTTAATATTATTTACGATTTCTTGCTTTATTATTGATTTATTGTCTTGTCTAAAAGTTGACGTTTTCCTAAGTGGTCATTTTAAAATCACATCATTATTTATCACTAGCGAACTGCCCGCGACTTCGTCCGCGTGGTTTATTTCACCCGCCGTTAGTGACGTCTTTGGTTACTGCTTCGCTCCCGTGGGTCGTAGCGTGATGTTATATAGCCAATGTTACTCATGAATAATGTAACTATGTATTGGTAAAAAATTGTTAAAATCGATCCTGTTGTTTCGGAGCCTACTCATTACAAACTACCTCGTTAGCCTAGTGGTCCTAAGCGCGACTGCTATGCTAGAGGTATTGGGTTCGATTCCCAGGTTGAGCAAAAAGTGTTATTGGATTTTTTTATGAAAATCTCAGTAGCAGCTCGGAGTTAGGATTTGTGCCCGGTTAATGGCAATAGGCTCGCCTCTTATTACATGGGACCTAAACATACCGGCGAACTGTGGGTGTACATCGGTACACCTCTGCCTAACCCATCGGGGAACATAGGTGTGACGGTAAACAAAAAATCATTCCTCTTTACAATATTAGTATATACTAATATGTATGACTGTACATTAATAATACCAGCTTTGTATTATTGTCCAACTGCAGAGCAAATACCTCTCGATCAGCACACTTGTTCAAGGCGGATTGGCAATATCAAATTCATTTAATTTTAAGTTCAGGATGTTCACGATGTTTTCCTTCACCAGCGATCAGTGAGTCGCTGATGTCCAGAATAAACTTAGAGAGGACATAATACGAAAAGACAATGTCACATTGGTAGTTGCAACCGGGCGTATGCAAGCCCATAACCCCGTGCTTGAGATGCTGGCGTCTTAATCGCTTAAAGCGTCTATTGAAGCCTATATTAGATTAATATGTCATCTATTAAATTGCTCAGTATTGCTCAATATTGCTTGCAGACAAAGCCACGATTTAGTTATCTCAGAACACGTCTTAAATCGATGTTCAAGTTCAGTTGTAATACCTATCACATTTGAATAGGACATCACGATGGCCTAGTGGTTAAGGCCTCGTCCTTTCAAACACGAGGCTGTGGGTTCACAACCGGGCACGGGAAAGTACCAATGTGACCTGTGAGTTTAACTAGGACAGAAGGAAAATATCGAGAGAAAATCTGTCTTGAGGAAGTATGGTGATTAATGCTTGTGCCTCGTTTGTATTAGAAGTGAGCTTTGCCTTGCAGTGGCACAGCAGTGGGCTGGTATTATTGTATGCATCCAGACCGAGTCCGGCCACGGCGGCTAATCTTTATTCAGACTACAGGACTACTTAAACACAGGTGCATTACCTCTTCCCTAATTCTCATTGTCCGATGGGACGGCAATCCGACACAACCGGGGAGAGATCAGGCGCAGGACCAAGGACTTTACGTTGCTTTCCGAGGCACGGGGGTGTCACACCACCAACTTCCAAACTCCGGGCTGTTACTGAGAATTTCCTAATGGAAAAATACAATAACCCTTTTTGAAAATGCCCTTACCCTTTTTGGGAATCGAACCCAGGACCCCACGCTTAACAGTCGTGCTCACCACCACGAGACCAACGGGATAGTACATAATAATATTGTTATTATAATATTGAATAGAACATTAATCTTACTATTAGGTGCTTTGTATCCTACAAAATTATCGCTAACAGAAGTATATACCATTATCTGTTATCATTTCAGTTGTTATTCACAAAATTGGATTCGTCAAATATAGCCGCTAAATTTATTTGTTTAAGTTACCACATTAAACATTAACTTCAAACTTAAAACCTCTGCTATAAAGTCCAAAATCGCACGCATAAAATTGTTGAAGTTACAATTTTGAAGCTGGTCGCGGTAATTTACACCATAACAAGAGTGAATAAAGTTGAGATTCGTTTGCATTTGTTTAGTTGGTTTGTTTGGTGTGTCTACATAATGAAAACTACGTAGATACAGACTACAAATCTTCATAAGGAAACTAATTAACCGATCACGAACATACGACGGATAATATTATTACATTCGTATGGTAGGGCAGATGTACCAATTGTTCGCCATGTTAATGGAAAAATATTTTCAGTTCCATTAACATTGAATAATTTAACTGTGTATTGGGATGTGTGCGTTTTTTGCCATTTCATGGAAGTGGGTTAATTAAAAACAATACTTTTTGATTACGGTCAGGCCCAGCTCAAGGCAATTTTACAAACGCGAAATTTCTGGGAGGAAGAATGTTCGTTACTCTTTTACGCTTAAACGTCTGAATAAAATTTACGTTTTGTCGAGTACAATGCTTTAGAACGTCGTATTCAGCTTTGAGCTCTGGGCTATCAGTACCACTGTCATCCCTGAGACTTGCTTATCGATGTCACATAAGATTCTTAACAATCGTTTCCACATGAGTAACTCACTTTTGTTAAATTAATTAATCTTGAAATAATCATTAAATATCATAAACGCGAAATGCAAACTGTGGGTGTACATTGTTACACCTCTGCCTAACCCTTCGGGGAATACAGGCGTGAAGGTATGTTATATAAACACTAGTTGACCACGACTTCTTCCTATTTAAAAAAAAAATATAGCCTATATTACTCACTGATAATAATGCTAATGTAATTTTGCTAATGTAGCTTTTACTAGTGAGAGAAATTTTAAAATCGGTTTTGTAATTACTGAGTTTATCCAGTACAAACAGAAATACAAAAAAATCTTTTCTCTTCATAATATTAGTTTAGATTATTATCCTTTTATCTTGTGAAGCATGCCCTGTCACCTGCACTCGTGAGGACCTAATGACTGCGTCGGCGGATGGTGTTGCCGTGGCCCAATTTTGGGCCAAACATAATATTTAAAACATATTTTATTTATTTATTCATATTCTTTTATTTGCCATCGATACACTAAGAAGAAGAAGTTTAGATTCAGCTTCCCTGTGTTTGTTTCCACAAAACTCGGAAAGTAGTCCATGGATTGAGTTGATTTTTTTAAACAACGTTGCATTTTAACAGATTATTGTTTTCATTTTTTTTTTCAGACTATGCCTCAGCAAATCTAGGGCTGGATGTAGCTCTAGTCTATTTAAATAATCCTGATTCTGTCAGAATTACATTTATTTCTCTCTATGTCATGAAACTAATTCCAAACCTCTTATGTAGAAGTGAAGCGATGGATGTAATTCTCAGACGTTAAGACATCCCTACATACGAGTGGTATTATCGCTAGAGCGATAACATTTCTCATAGATTAGTAACAGTAATTATTTTATGTTTAGACAGATGCAGGATGTAAAAAGACACATCACGTAGCTTTTAATTACGAATATTTCACGTTAATATAAGTAACATTGCGCAATAATGATTGTTAGAAAACAACTTTTATTACTGGTGAGAAAAATCGCTATTTATGTGCAGCGCATAATGTAACGCTCGTCAAATATTATGCTTACGAGTGCATTCAACATTCTAGTGACTTTGGGGATATTTTCGTAATTAAACATTAAAAGAAGTTAAGAAACTTTTGCACCTTCAATATCTCCGTATCCAGAAGGTTCCCAAATAATGTCCAAAACAAAAAAAAAACACGAGTGCTTTAGACCACACGACTGTAGTAAAACTTCAGCCGTTTCACTTGACATGTCACTTGAGGAAGAGAGAAAGAAAATGAGCACGCGCACTGCTCTCGCTACTGCAATAATATACGAAACGCAACTCTCTCTTTTTATCTTCACTAACTTATGTCTCCCTCTCAACTTCCGTTCGCCCGATCACACTCATATCCGTAACGCTCTTGACACGCACTCACCAGCTTACACCCCAAGTCAAGCGTGCGTAAAGAAGTTTTACTTCAAAAAATGACGGAAAGAATATGTAACTTTCGGCTTAGCTAAGTGCCTTTAATGCCTGTTATAATATATCGCCCCGAAGATAATTTCGGTCGTGTATAAAGATACCTTTAACTTACTGAGGGGGCGCGGGGCGTAACAATCGGAATTATTACTATTTCACCGACTACGGACAACAGTACCTTCTACCCTACTTCGCTATAAATAGGACCAATTCCAATTACAATGTTTGTTTCTCAAGGTGGGTTCCACTTCAATAATTACAATTGGAGTTTAACCAGCACGTATTAATGTGTAATTATATTCAGTTAACTTTGAAATTTCATTGATTTTAGAGCCTGAATATGTAAGGGATAAGCGGTTGGTGAATAGGTATGTGAGTTGGAATTTTTAGGAAAAGAATGGGTTCTCGTATCGAGAACTTATAAATAAAGTCGCCTGCTAATGCAATTTGCCAATGGTCGTTTTATGTTAAAGTAAAAAAAAAAAGTTTTCAAAAGATACTTAACGGAGCTTACATTGCGATATTTTGTTTGTACTGAACCATACCTAGCAACTTTTTGATTACAGAAATATTGAAGGTCAAAGTTCCAATTTGCTGTAAGGTATTTTCAAGAATACAATTTTTAAACGTAACCCCATTGCGCAATAGCATAAGCACAATATTTTGTGTGTGTTACATTGCGCGTTACTGTAAATACCATTTCTTTTTTTTGCACACTAAAAATAATAATAATTTATTATTATTTCCTTTTTTAAATATTGCCAACTGTGTCGTCAAAAATTGACAGTATTTTTTTTTTATTTATGGTACCTATTGATGGTCAATACACGTAGTTAAAAATGCTAAAGAATTTTTAAAATTACAAGGCTGAGCGTGTGGCTAAAAATAATCCGTAATTCTAAAATATTTGATGATAATTTGCAACCTAAGAAGAGGTATTCTTTGTGCTATTTCAAAATTGTCTTTCTGAGGAAGAAATGGCTCAAACGACTGCAATACTAAAAGGCCAAACTCATCATTTAGGAATGCCAAAGTGACTCATTTGACGGCGTTTATTTTTTAAATAGTTGTCTACTTGGGTGGTAAAGATAAGCCATCCTTCATACATTTCTTACTTTCTCTATCTTTATCTTTAGGAAACAATATAAAAGGATTTAAATGTAGCATTGTGTTTGTCAGCACGTTTAAAAGTAATTTTTATTATTGTAGTATTTTGTGACTTCTCTTACACTAGGGTTGCCAACAGTTCGGTTTTCCCAGTACATGTCCTAGTTTACAATTCACACGTTACGGGCGGCCATAATTTTATTCAAATAGTTTCATTAAAAAAGTATTATTATTAATTGAATTTTATTTAACCTATTTTCACTACATAATTAATAATTTAACTATTGCAACTCTATTACTGCGTCTTGTATTTGAACTGAATTATCCGAGTGTTTCCAACACAAAATCCTAGATTTTAAATTTGGAATTGGCAACCCTATCTTACACCTGTATGACTACATTTTTATTTGTTGGTCCTTGTTCCAAAGGTTCGTTATTACAAGACTATTTTCCTACTGTTAGTAACAATTTGTTACTACTATTCAAATATATGAAATTGTAGTGTCTGTTTGTAATGTCAAAATACAAAATGTTACTCAATCCGTTGAATGTTTATCTGTCTTTTTGTTCCAAATGATTATCAAAACCGATTTTTACTGGAGTGTCAATGGCAAATAGCTGATGTTACAAAGAGTGACTTAAGTTAATTTCTTTCATTTTAGAACATTAATTAGGAACCCGTGCAAAATAATTAAAATTGGAACAAAATCCGATTCAGTGGTCATTTTTGCTGGTACAGACAGCGTCATCAATTAGTAACCGTTCTTGCATTAAAATTTGTTTGAAAAGAGGGTTTTCAGTTGATGACGCTGTCTGTACCTAAGTATTTGCATTTATGAAATTTAGTACAGATTAAGCTTAAACCCCAGAAAGGACAGGCTACTTTAAATCCGCGACTTAATTGGCATTTTTTTTTTTTTAAAACGTTGCCCCACACTAGGAATTTCTCCTGTATCGTGGGTGCGTTTATAAACATATAAACTCACATACACAAACAGCTAGACCCGGAACAACAATCTGTAGGCCATACAAATATTTGTTCCGTGCGGGAATCGAACCCATTATTTTATTTATTTTTATTTATTCGTGATAACTGACATTCACGCCGACAAATTCTTAGGCATAAGCTAGTTTTATCCCATAATATTTTTTACCTCACGCCTGTATTCCCCGAAGGGTTAGGCAGAGGTGTAACAATGTACACCCACAGTTCGCTGGCATGTTTAGGTCCTATGTAATAGGGGGCGAGCCTATTGCCATTAACCGAGCACAAATCCTAACTCCGAGCTGCTACTGAGAATTTCATAGAAAAACCCAATAGCACTTTTTGATCGACCTGGGAATCTAACCCAAGACCTCTAGCGTAACAGTCGCGCTTATAACCACTAAGCTACCGAGGCAGTTCGATAACATTTTTTGACACTTAAAATTGTATTGTGGGAGTCTACATGGAGTGTTGAAACAAAACCATCTATTGCACCACAAACTTCCCGGATGTTGATACCAAAATCAATTACTTGCATACCACTCCAAATGGAACTTCAATTTGCTTATTTTAACACCATAAAAAACGTCTTAAAATCGGTCTTACAGAAGATTTTTCGTTTACATTATTATTAGGAGTAACGGAAACGGCTATTAGAACGTCCTATGGGTCTTTTGTCGGTCAATAGACACCGATGTTTGGTAAACAGACGAAGTAATACTACAATGAGAGTTAAAAGTAACTATAAATTCAGTCTAAAAGAAAGAGAAGTCCAACTGGTAAACGAAGACCTTTTTTGATACAGAAAAGGTACGAATCATAATTTCAGACTTAAATAAAAGTCGATGTTTCAGCACGATGTTCTCCATCACTGATGTCAAAGTCCCGTCAAAATTGGTCCAGACGTTTCGAAGATATGATGGGATAAACAGACAGATAGTCAAACAAAAAGTTCAAAATATTTTTTTTTTGGTATATCTTATTGTGTAAATTTTCATATTAATAAAAAGCTGTTATTTTGACATTACATACAGAAACTTCAATTTCGTTATTTTTTTTTTAATAGAAGAAATGATTTTGTTTATTATTCAAATTAAAACTTACTTAAATAATAATTAAATTACAAACTATGTACAGTTTAATATAAAAAAAAAAAACAAAAAAGTAAGCATCAAAAACTCATCCGCATCGCTGTCAATGGGACAATTGCCCAAAACGCTGGCAGCATTGCCACGTTGTTTGGCAATGTTGTTTCTTTGGCTCAAGAAAAGGCTAGCCCTTTGGTCACGTCATTTTATTTCTTTGTATAGATTTATTTTTGGTCACAAAGCAAAATAGTACCAGTTTTCAATTTTTACATCATAAATATTTGGACAAAACAGGTTATTTACATCGTCCATAACACTGTAAACAGTTTTAGCTTCCTGTACTATTGTCAGAGCAATACAATGTCACGCATTAAATTCTGACAATGCTTCCACTCAAAAATAACCAAAATCACTTGGTCTCTCACTCTTCCTACACTCATTTATATAACAGCTCCTCTATCAATGGACACTTTGATTTATTTTCTATCGATAACTGTTCTTAAACAGTTAGCTTAAGGCTTTTATCATTCAAACATTGAATAAAAGGAAAAATACGTGGAGTAGTCAACACCGTAATAATTGCGATTGCGTGGAGTCGACCTTGGGACCTAACACGTACTGTTGAACCGTTACTTCTACTGATCCATTGTTGAAAAGAATGAAGCAGCTTCTTATTGGGTCTAAAAAAAATCTAGTATAACTGATTTTTTTATTCAACTTTGGTATATCTCTGCCTAACCCTTCGGAGAATACAGGCGTGATGATACTAGCTACCCCGCTGTATACCCAACTTCGCCCTCGTGTGTCATAGCGTGAAGTTATAGCCTATAATCTTCCGTAAAAACGGGCTATGTAATTCAAATGAATTTTTCTGAATTTCGTCTAGTTCCTGAGATTAGCCGGCTTTATAAAAATTGTATAGTTCAATAAATAAACTTGAGAACTATTGCCATTATGAACTATTTAGTGATTGTAATGTAATAGCCAATTTAATCCTATCCTACTATTATTTCCAAAGCGAAAATTCTTGAGGATGTATAAATGGATATTTATGACTCTATACCATCACGCCTGTATTCCCAGACGGGTTAGGCAGAGATGTAACAATGTACACCTACAGTTCGCCGGTATATTTAGGTCCCACGTAATAAGGGGTTAGCCTATTGCCATTAACCGGGCACAAATCCTAACTCCGAGCTGCTACTGAGAGTTTCATAGAAAAACCCAATAACACTTTTTGCTCGAACCCAAGACCTTTAGCATAGCAGTCGCGCTTAAGACCACTAGGCCAACGAGGCAGACAGAGAGATCCAACATTTCATGTGACGTCACATGTCACTAACGGCCTTAAACTCCGTGTTAAATTTTGTTTTGCTAGAAAGAAATAGAAAAAAAATCTTTGATGACTTATATCTTATTTGATTGCCTGGTTATTCTAATAATAGTTTTACTAAACTGTTTATTACATGAAAGTGGATTGATTTTTTTAATAAAAAAAAAATCATGCATAATATTCCCTATTCTTTAGATAAACTACAAATTTCCGATAACAATAAAACACACAAACTAAATGACCGGTTGAAAGGTAATCCCAATTCTACTTTTCTACCTGCCAAACCAATGCTATCACAAAAGCACTTAGCCAATAGAAGTGACTTAAATTGCTTACCTTATAAAGAAAATCGACCACAAATATAAATAAAAGCAATGAATGCTACTTATCTTGGGGCGAAGCTTGAAATTCGATGGATTTATTATGATGCTCAAGAGTAATAAACAGTCTTGTGTGGGAGTAGACTATTACAACTCTCACGATAAACGACCAACCTTACGAATTACTACTCCAACTTATTGTATTTTCCTGAACTTGATGCATTTTGCTGAATGTCTTTTAAGTGGGAGGATCATTATTGATGTTTTAAGAGAACAGTTTTCTTGTTCTTTCTAATAATTATTAGAAGAAAGGGTTTGAGATGCGGTTTAAGAAGTTTAGAATACGTATTGTCTTCTACAGTTCAAAATGATTGAATCACTGCTTTTATTTGTTAGTACAGTAAATTTAAATCATTCAAATCTTTACTGTAATGAAATCTGTCTAAAATCGCCAATATTCTTTGCAAGCAAGCGTGGTGATCAATGCTTGTACCTTCTCTGTTTAAAAAACGCCCTTCGTTCTGCAGACAGAGTTCTGGGACAATAATAGACTGGTATTATTATTAGTTCAAGTGTTAAAAACTTACAGCCCTCACTTCGCTCCGCTATTTATTTCGCTCATCAACTCAGATGCGATCGATCGGCACACATGCGACCCCTCGCAGACCGTTATTCCGTAATAATTCACGTGAGAAAATCCATAGAGTTCGTTAAGTTCGTTAAGGGCTCTCGTCGAGTATTGTATCGCTGTCAAAGTTTCTCTGACAGCTATCGAGTGGCCACTGAGCGCGCCAAATGTTAATGAGACGTGGAGTATCGGAGATTACGCCTTCAATGCTGTACATTGATAGACTGCAATGAATATGCAAAAAGAAAATGATGTTATAATGTGTAATGGACAGGTTATGTGTGAAGATGACGTTTTTATAATCACTGCTGTAATGATAGTGATTCCTTTTTTGGAAAAAACATTGCCTCACACTAGGAATTTTTCCTGTATCGTGGGTGCGTTTACTAACATTTAAACTCACATACACAAACAACCAGACCCGGAACAAGTATCTGTAGGCCAATAGAAATGGAATAAGAAAAGATATAAAGAAAAAGAGACACAGTCAACTAAGAATAATCCAATTATAGCTACACTAAGAACGAAATTAAAAATAGCTATATGATTTACAATTTATGCTAACTATACGATACAAAGCAAACATCCAACATATCAAATACTCACATAACTATGAAAGAACTATTTTAATTAACGGTACAAGAAAACTTGGGCTTGGGCTTGAAACATGAACTACAATGATAATACTATCGTCAATCAAGAAATCATTAATGAACATACAAAAGAAATAAAAGTACAAAAAGAATCAGTGTCAATCACCAACATCAACCGAAAGAATGGTTATATTATTCGCTTTCTAGATTTCCATTCAAACGGTACTTTAAACATTCATAAATCGTATCTAAAACCCTGTTTTGTATGTCATAACACCTCTCAATATTTTATTCGCTGGTACCTTTGGGTTATCTGACGCTGTTGACCCTACGACCTCGCAATCTTGCGGTACCTCTTCAGAAACGCCTTACGCATGCATAATTGCGCACTCATGGCACAGCTCTATCGAAAAATATTTGAACGAGCGCGGAAATGTTTGTGGAAAAATATTGTTTCTTCCTGTTAAGGGTTACAATGAATGGCTGCTATGTAAATATGATTCCGTAAGTGTTTTTACACTGTAGGTGTCTTTATGTGGTAACCATAAAGTCCCATATTTAATTTAATGAATTGTTTACAGTTGCAATTAATATTAATGTCAACCATTAATTTGTTCCGGAAGCCAAACCCATGTTAGTTATAAATCACATTTAATACTTTCCCTCTGTCTCCTGTAATTGATTCTCAAACTTTTTGTTCAACAAAACAAGAAATCAAAACCCAATTATTCGCCTACACTAAACCGCATTTTGATCAAAATTGAATATCAAAAAACGATGAACTTTAAACTTTCGAATCCGCCTCACTGACGGGTACATCGTGATAGCGGCAGAACCGAGTGCATAGCTAGAAACCCGTCCATCCAATTTGATGCGATAAAAAATAAATTAAAATAACTAGAGAACGGAGCACCCGATGATATCGATACCAGTCCCTCTCCCATTGTGCTCACACCAATGGTAGGTTCTAATTGCGGCTGCTTTGTTAAACAAAATGAGGTGTTAGCTCTTCTATTAAATAATAAGTAGTTTGATACCACTGTAAAATCGATACGTTGTCCGTCAGATAAGAAATTGGTTTAGACCGTAACAGCCTCTCCATCATTATAAATAAATATGTTTTTATTGTTGCAGATAACATCAAAGAAGACTGCGTATGGCCGAAAGATACAACAGGAGTCCAACTAAAGCGTCATCGTACGCTGTTTGGACATATCACAATGTTTTCAATAGAAACGACAAATATAAGCAAGCACGTGACTTGAATGCTGACGGTAAAAAAGAAAACCAAGATGTACTTGGAAGTACAGTTGCAGAAAATAAAAAGTCAGACAACACAGACAGAGTCAGCGATAGTGTTATAGCGCCGCCATACGATTCACTAGAAGATACGCTAGAAAATGAGGAGGTTAGAAAAAACGTATGGAGCGACGTCAACGACGAACTTTACATAGCGAATTTAATCAAAGAGAGGACTTCAAATGAAGTGAAACGCGACAAACGTGATACTAGTAGTTATTTAAGTGATAGTGATATCAGTGAGAAGGTTGTGAGTAGTGTTAAGTTAGATTACGCGATGTGGGAGATAGAACCCACAGATTTGACGGAGTGCGACTGTCTTGGCCCTCCGCCGGAGTTCCTGTTGCCGCCACCTCCTCGACCACCGTTCCTGCAAGCGGAATACTATTGTGGGGACGATCCTATTCCGGATTTGGAGACCTGCGACACGGAACCAGTAAGTGTTTAAATTTTTCCAATAATATTTTAGTATTCATGTCGTCATGGCCCAGTGGTTAAAATGCCCGCCTCTCATACACGAAATTGTGGGTTCGTTGTGACTTTTTCTATTTCATATTATGTACTTTCTATGTTTATCTTGGATATCACTGACACAAAAATATAAGTTTCATTAATGTCATCATTTGATAAATCCGTTTTTGAGGTTGGTGATCAACGATTGTGCCTTTTCCGTATGAGAAGAGCCTTTGTCCTACAGTGGGATAATAGATAGGTACATAGGTCGGTAGGTATTAATAAAATATTTATTTTATAATTATGATTGAGTCAGACAAATAATCTCCTAGGATTGGCAGTTCTAAACATGAATCAGAAAGAGATTTTTTATCACGAAAAAAGATTCGATTATTTCGGAAAAAATCCTATCTACAAATTCAAGCATTTTTAGCTTCAACAAACGTCACTACTTTATTTTATCTTCACACTTTGTTCCACAATTAAATAGTCCAACCTCTTAATACACCATTTTTAATTAATCCTTATCTAGTTGGCCTAATAAAAACTGTCTAAGCGACTCGGATTAACATAGAGGTCTTTAAAAATTCCCTTTTTAATCTTGAATATTTTATACAAATATTCTTAACGTTTGACAGTATATTTTTATCTAATCTGATGCCTCGTTTAGTTTTGTTTTAGTCATGAATAAACAGTTTGCTTCAGTTTATCAAGTTGGTAAATATTTGTCATAATGTGGGTTCTAATGAAATGACTGTATCTTTGGTCGAGTGGCTGTAAGCGCGACTGCTGAGCGTGGGGTCCTGAATTTGATTCTTAGGTTGGACGGGAAAAAGTGTTTTTTGGTTTTCCCATTAGAAATTTCGCAGTAGCAGTCCAGGTCTTGGGTTCGATTCCCCGGTCGAGCAAAAAGTGTTATTGAGGTTTTCTATGAAATTCTCAGTAGCAGCTCGGAGTTAGGATTTGTGCCCGGTTAATGGCAATAGGCTCGCCCCCTATTACATGGGACCTGAAAACATACCGGCGAACTGTGGGTACAGGCGTGTGGTAATACAGGCGTGATGGTATGTGTGTGTGGTATATGCAGTCCAGGTATGGAAGTTTGCGGTCGATGGCCCTTTACGGGGCCCCGGTGTGGGCGCAGGGGTTAAGGCGACTTGCCGCCCACTACCTCATTGCGTCCCAACGGGTGATCGCCATAAGGGCCATCCGAGGATACCGCACGATCTCGGGGGAGGCGGCGAGCCTCCTTGCCGGATTGCCGCCGTGGGATCTGGAGGCGCTGGTCCTCGCGCGCCTGTACGAGTGGCGCGTGGAGGTACTAGGCCGGGGGGAGAGTCCGCCACCGCGGCAAATTGCCGCTCGGCGGGCCGACCTCCGGCTCGATCTCATGGCGACATGGAGACAGCGACTGTCGCAACCTCGTGCTGGGCACGCCTTAATAGAGGCGGTAAGTCCCCTCTTTGAGGAGTGGCTGGAGAGGCGTCACGGCGCCCTCACCTACCGCCTGACGCAGGTCCTCACCGGACACGGGTGTTTCGGGAGGTTCCTGCACCTTATCGGGCGGGAGGAAACGTCCGGGTGTCACCATTGTGTGGATCGCCCCGAGGACACGGTGGAGCACACCGTGGCGGTATGCCCCGCTTGGGCGGAGCATCGCCGAGTCCTCGTGGCGGCGATCGGCGGCGGCGAACTCTCGCGTCCGGCCCTGGTGCAAGCCATGGTCCGGAGCGAGAGGGAATGGGATGCAGTCGCCTCCTTCTGCGAGGCAGTAATGCTTGAGAAGGAGGCGGCGGGACGGTTGAGACAGCGGTTCTCCCGTCCCAGCCGCCGCGGTAGACGCTCCGGACGTCGGGAGCCGCGAAACGACTCCCGGCCACCGTAGATACGGGCCTGTGGACGGTGAGCAATGGGTAGCTCACCGTCCTTACTTTGCATAACGACAGGCCGTGCCGACGGCGCGTTCGTGTTCCACGCGCGCCTCAAAGAGATGTCAGCAAAAGGAAGGGGCCACTGAGGGCCGATGCCTGCCGGGGCTGCGGGTTGTTTGCAAGAGATACCGCGCCCCCGGAACGCAAAGGGCACAAGAAGGAACATGGGTGGGTTTTAGTCAGTAGAAGTCTGACACTCCCTCCCGTCCCGCCCAGGGCGGGAGAAGTTATTTGATGATTTCCCACCCACCAAAAAAAAAAAAAAAAAGGTATGGAAGTTGGTAGTCTAACACCCACGTGTTTTGAAAAGGACGTAAAGCCGTTGGTCCTGCTCCTAATCTCTTCCCTAATCCTCCCCTTTATTAGATAACTTGCCTTTTAATACTAATGACTATGACATTCAATATTGTTGAGAGAATGCCAACGTGGCAATACCTGCGGAATCTTTGATGCCATTTGGTTTTAGCTTCCTCTTTAGAATATTGTATTTTATTTATTGTGGAAATATTGTACTTATTTCTGGATTTAAAAGTAAGTATTGTAACTTACAAATTCAAGTAATTCAAACGTAAATAAACACAAATCTCTTTAAGTTGCTTTTATACAAACTTCCAACGAAAAGTTTCATAATTCCCACAAATCCTCTTTTGACGCTTCCAAGAATCGTAGAAATTAAAATTCTCAGTACACATCTTTGTAAGTTTGTCTGTAAACATTGTTAGAAAACTCCGAATCTGCCGGCAACTTAACTGTATCTATTTCGAAACTCTAACATTCTGAAGGCCTCTTATGAGTGAGCTGTCGTAAAAGTATTCACTTCGAGTCGGGATTTGTACTGGAAGTGCGAGCTCTTTGTGAAGGAGCTTGTCCGGGGAAGTACCACCACCATACCTATTTCTGAAAATATTTTTGTATATGATAGAAATATTCATAAGGAATAGTAAGTAGGTATAGGCCATGTTATAACATCAGGCTACGACACACTGGAGCGGAGCAGTACCCGAAGACGTAACTGAACTCTAACTTACATTACCACTCACTCACACTTATTCCGCATGCTCGAGCTAGGCCTACAAAAAGTCGCATAGTCGCATCTGTCAACACAGTGTTAACTTTCTCTTTACTTGGCATCCCTGTTTTAAATAGCGGTACGGTAATGACTTGAAAATTAGGAGTTGCGTGTGGTTTATTCGTTCTTGTATGCTAATCTTTGTTTACACTTGGATTAACTTTGAATATTAGAGGTTTTGGCTTAATTGAAGATGGTTTAGTCACATTAACTGTCTGACGTAGGTTGTGCTGTTATCTTGCGAATGGATGTCATGTACAGTTCCTTAGCAATCATTTTAACAATGCCTTTTCTAAATAAAAAAATAAATTGAAGGAGAGTTTTAGTTGTTGAGATATTGTTGTTGATGTTGTTGTTGAGTTGTTGTTTTTGGATTTTAATCAAGTACAGTTTTTTAACATACGATTTAATATAGCCTTGTCTAAATACATGATAAATAAAAAATTGAAAAGGAGTAGAGTTGTCGAGTTATTGTTGTTGTTTAGTAGTTGTTGGATTTCTATTACAGTTATACAGGATACATTTTAACAATGCCTTGCCTACATACATAATTAATAACATAAATGACAGTTGAGTTGTTGAGATTTTGTTGTTTGATTACTATAACATTTACTGTTCTTTAGTATACATTTTAACATAGCTTTGTTTAAATACTCTGCTCGTTTATTAAATTATAAGTTGAAAGAGAGTTGTTGAGTTATTGTGACGAGTTGTTGTCACTACAACTACTTAACAACAATAGTAATTAAGCGACAATTGATAGTCAACTGATTATAATTCTCTCAATTGGCATGCAACTTGCAACCTCACCCCTTTTTAAATTTTGCATATTTTGAAGGAGCACTCAGTGCCGATGCCTGCCGGGGCTGCAGGTTGTTCGTAAGAGATACCGCGCCCCCGGAACGCAAAGGGCACAAGAAGGAACATGGATGGGTTTTAGTCATTAAAAGTCTGACTCGGGGGAAGTCACTTGATGATTTCCCATCCCTAAAAAAGCAGCTTCTTAAGCAGCTAGTCTCCAGTTAATAATAATAATGTTATTTCTACTATATCACTAAACTACAATCTGATTAACAAAAGCTACCATATTTTGATCACAAGATCAGCGTAGATTTATGACGTTAATACCAAAATGCCACGGATTTAATATTAATTTATTTTATTGCTTGGATACATCGTTACATCTCGCGTGAGCTACTGAATTATTTTATTAATATTTTTAATAATACGTAGTCGTTATAATAAACATGGTAATAATGAGTGTCATTTTATAAATAACGTGTTATAACGTTTGTATGATTTAGTTTTGACGAATTGCTGCCCCCTTGGTCTCGTGGTCGCAAGCGCGACCGATGAGTGGGGTCCCGGGTTCGAGTCCCAGGTCGGGCAAAAAGTATTATTGAGTTTTTCCATTAGGATTTGCTCAGTAGCAGCCCGGAGTTTGGAAGTTGGTGGTGTGACACACCCGTGCCTCGGAAAGCACGTAAAGCCGTTGGTCCCGGCTGTTATTCGTAGATCTTTGACAGTCGTTACGGATAGTCAGAAGCCAGGAAGTCTGACAACCAGTCTGACCAAGAGGTATCGTGTTGCCTAGTAACTGGGTTGCGGAGGTCAGATAGGCAGTCGCTCCATGTAAAACACTGGTACTCAGCTGCATGTGGCTAGACTAGAAGCCGACCCTAACATAGTTGGGAAAAGTAGATAAGTTTTGACGAATTGCTGTAATTAGTTTTATTTTCTACTGGCTGTATACCCTGCGGAGCCACCCGCGTTCAGTTACGTCTTTGGTTACTGCTACGCTCCCGTTGGTCGTAGCGTTATGTTGTATACGTATAAACCTTTATCTTGAATCACTCGGTTCATTGATGTAAACTGTATTAGAATTTGGTAAGTAGTTTAAAAGATCTAAGCGTACAATGGGATAGACTGCGGGAATCGACATATATTGTGTAGAGATCTCGAAGTATTAATTCTTGTATATTTTAAACCTTAACCCTTAACTTTTAAACCTGTATAATTAGGTAAAGACAGCGTCATCAATTGGTAACCCCTCTTGCATTTAAATTTGTTCGAAAAGAGAGTTATCAGTTGATTAAGCTGTCTGTACCTAAATGTAAGTTATTACGTACATACCATCATGCCTGTATTCCCCGAAGGGTTAGGCAGAGGTGTAACAATGTACACCCACAGTTTGCCGGTATGTTTTTAAGTTCCATGTAATAGGAGGCGAGTCTATTGTCATTAACCGAGCACAAATCCTGACTCCGAGCTGCTACTGAGAATTTCATAGAAAAACCCAATAACACTTTGCTCGACCTGGGAATCGAACCCAAGACCTCTAGCGTAGCAGTCGCGCTTAGGACCACTAGGCTAATGAGGCAGTTAAGTTATTACATCTGATAGATAAATTACTTGTCTTGTCTCTGACTCATACGACTCTGCGTCGCCCTTCACCAGGATCACCTACCGCGTTAACTCCTGCGGTCAGACCCGAACATGATTAAGACATCAACCTGTCCACATAATTAGTTCTCGATAAAGAAGGACACCTCTCACTGGGTGTCCGAATCCGAAGGCAAGAATTTTATCGATACAAATCAAAAAGAAATAAAATCGATGAAACAGCTTAGTCTTACCGCGATTATTTGCGGTCGCACCTACCAGAGGTTCAATAAATATTTTTTAACTAGTTTCTTTTAAGAGGAAGGTTATACAGGATTTTATTATACAAGGTTATAGGTATTATACGAGGTTTTGTTATACAAGGTTATACAGGATACTTATACAGGGTTATTTGTAAAACAATGACAACCTTGCAGGACTGTATTACTATCATCATAAACAACAACTTATGTTCTATTAATGTTTACAGAATCAAGCAACGCATGCGCATCGAAGCGAATGACCGACTGAAGGATTTCCGTAAAATTGTAAATAGGTCAAGTACAAACACCCCCGCCGCCCTAACCCCGCTCCCCTCGCTATTTTACTATCGCTTTCGTTTGCTTCGCATAGACTTCGTAACATTTAGAGCGTTCAATTTAAATGTTTTTATTTTTATATGAAAATCTGATGAACTAAAATATGATACATTTTTAAATGTCATAGAACAAAAGTTGCTGATTATGATGTTAGTAACATAGTCCTGAGAGGTTGTCATTGTTTTACAAATAACCTTCTAGAAAATCACGCTTCGACCCACGGGAGCGGACAAGTAAAAAAAGACGTAACTAAACAAGAGACCGCGGGGTATAAAGCTACTCGTATAAACAAATTTTTATAAGAACTAGCTTCTGCTCGCGACTTCGTCTGCGTAGTTTTTTCACTCGTATTAGGTTACGTTTTTGGTTACTGCTCCACACCGGTTGATTAATGTAATACCATAAGGGTGTGCATTATTTAATATCGAAACCTATTTTACAAGGATAATGAGTATTCGTCACCTTTCACAGAATCATGGAATGGTCTAAGTTTATCGGAAATTATTTAGCAGTGTGGCAGATTTGAACAAATTGGTTATTTAAAAAAAAAATACCTACCTTTATTTGTGAGAATTGGACCTCACCTTTGCTTCCTGTAGGTGTCAAAAGCCGCCTAAGTGGGTCTTAATCAAGTAAGTGAGTGGCAACATCCGTCTCCTAACTAATAACCTACCGTGTGAGTTTTTGATAGTATAGCTGCCTGGTTAGCCCAGTGGACCTAAGCACGACTGCTGTGCTAGAGGTCTTGGGTTCGATTCCCAGGTCGAGCAAAAAGTGTTACTGGGTTTTTCAATGAAATTCTCAGTAGCGGCTCGGAGTTAGGATTTGTGCCCAGTTAATGGCAATAGGCTCGCCCCCTATTACATGGGACCTAAACATACCGACGAACTGTGGGTGTACATTGTTACACCTCTGCCTAACCCTTCGGGGAATACAGGCGTGATGGTATATTATGTTATGTGAGCTGTCCAAACGAGATTCCTGATTAATTTTGTAAAAAAAAAGCAGTCTATGACGTCACTTTTTGTAATTCAATGTAGTAACTTTTTATTGATATCAAAGCAACTGGGATGGTAAACAAACCGCGGGGTCACCCTATGTAAAGCGGACACCGCTGCCGCTGCTGCGACTTTGTACAGGTGATCCTTTTCACCTTAGATTACTGCTCCGCTCCGTTGAGTAGAAGCGTGATCTTAAGTAGCTTATTCTAGGTTTGCGAAATCGGTTAATAAATTATGGAACTCTGAGATAACAAACATAGAAAAAAAATACAACTGAATTGACGAACTCCTTTTTTAACAACAGACGCAAAAACGACGGGGTGTTATAAGTTTCACGTGTCTGTGTGTGTGTCTGACTGTGGCATCGAAGCTCCCGAACGCATGAACCGATTTTGATTTAGTTTGTCCTGTTTGAAAGGTGAATTAGTCTGGAGTGTTTTTAGCTATGTTTGATGGAAATCGGTTCAGCAGTTTCAAAGTTCTCAGCTCTTGTGTTAGCTGCGGTAGGGATTTTCATTCTTCTGTCAGTGATTTTAATTTTTAAAGTCGGTTAAAAGCATTCTATATCTTGATAGTCCCAATATCATCACAGAGACAATCAATGACAAAAAAATTACCCTAAGTATACTATATATAAGCATTTTTGACAGATTCAAGTCAGCAGAATTTCCCCCCAGTAAATATCATTCTCATAGCCAGCATTCACCCGGTTATCTGTACTATTAATTACCGGCAAATAATCTGCTTAATTACACACAAATGTACTGGCTACAATGGCTCCTACACATATTGACATGCCCGGATAGCGTGAGGTAATATTAACTATTAAACTGTATCAATATTTGAATAGTCATATAATATGAAGGGCTATGATTATAGTATATAGATATGCTTATTGGGTACTCGCAATAACGCGCAGTTGAACCTGCCTTCAGTTACGTTTTTGGTTTCTGCTCCGCTCCTGTGAGTCGTAGCTGTCAGATTTTTGGTCCACAGTAAGGCGTATTGGTACATATGGTAATATGTACATATTGTATATCCAGAAAAAAATTAGTGTTTTGTCAAAGTTTCAAAGAATTTCTTTTATTTTGTTAGTCATTCAGTCCCACTAACATCAAACGCATCGTTATTTTTAACCCCCGACTCAAAAACAGGGGTGTTATAAATTTGACGTGCCTGTGTGGCACCATAGCTCTTAAACGGGTGAACCAATTTGAATGCGGTTTCTTTGATTTGAAAGAAAGTTTCTTAGCGATGGTTCTAAGATATGTTTTATCAAAATCGGTTCAGCCGTTTCAAGGTTATCAGCTCTTTTGATAGCTGATGTAGGGATCTTTATTCTTCTGTTGGGGATTACTTAAAATTTTGATTTTATTACTTGCTAACTGTATTTATTGCCACGATTCGCGTTACCCAATTACCTAAACATTTGCTTCTCACAATGCCTTAACCGTGTATGACGATAAACAGTTAGAAAATAAAACAAAGATCCCCACACTAATTGTTCTAGATGAGACAGCATTATTTTGTTAAGTATGCGCATATTGTACGAACTGTGCCTACGTCTCTCTTTAAAAGGCCGTATGTAAATGCAAACAAGTTATTATTTAAATATTTAAGACCTTTTTTCTTTTTTCGTGGGTTTAAAACTTGAAATAATGGGTTAGGTAATTTTTATTTGTGTGTCGTTTGTTCCTTCTTTTAGTATGTGTGGTCTGTGTTTGTAAATTAGAATCTATGTATACCTACATAGCTTCTAATTTAGAAAGTATAATATTTTGGATAGAGTAAGCGCTTTTTGTGATGTAGATCGTCCGGAGAAGTACTAGCACCATAACTATTTCTGCCCTAAAGCAGCGTTGCTGTGATCCGGTTTGCAGGGTATGGGTGCCGGTATAATTACAGGCACTTGAGACATTCCAACTTTGTCTCTGAAATAGCAGCGCATTTGCAAGGCCTCTGGTATTGCATGTTTAAAGGCAACGGTGACTACTTAACATCAGGAGGGACATCGTCACTTGTTTGCCAAATAAACACAAAATATTGAAATGACCATGCAAAAATTTGGCCCCACTTTACATCACTGCATACTGATGATTGGTTATAGATCGGAGAGGCTCGCTATTTACTTAAGCGGGTCGGCCTATTTGGTTTATCATTCTTAATACAACATTTTACGTAAAATAAATAAAAACACAAATGCGCCGACACGTGAAAAAATAATTATTTTCTTATGTGCGCTTGTAGCACACCATCATCATTCCATCACGCCTGTATTCCCTAAAGGGTTAGGCAGCGGTGTACCAATGTGCACCCAGAGTTCGCCAATATGTTTAGGTCCTATGTAATAGGGGGCGAGCCTATTGCCATTAACCGGGCACAAATCCTAACTCCAAGCTGCTACTGAGAATTTCATAGAAAATCTCAATAACACTTCTTGCTCGACCTGGGAATCGAACCCAAGACCTCTAGCGTAGCAGTCGCGCTTAGGACCACTAGGCCAACGAGGCAGTTGTTTGCACCACACGTCACTAACATTTAGCGCTAAACGTATTAAAATCATCATTCTGTCTCTGTCAACTTGAAACAATTGACAGAAACAGAACGATGTTTTAAATACTTTTGGCGCTAAATGTATCAAATAATTTTTGATACAAGTAGACCGTAATCTCACACGAAGTTGCCACAAAAACAGACACTTTTTATTAAGTATAACACACTTCCCCCAATATTTTATCCGACCAGCTTTATTTCAATATCTTTACCAAAAAATACTAGAATACCTTACCATTGCAAATCTTAAGGGGCGACCGATGATCATAATTTACGAAACTTCGGCGGACCCAAATTAATTAAGGTTTTCATTCATTTTTTTTTCCTCTCTTAAAAGAAAGACGCTTTTATTAATTAAAGAAGGGGCATTGACGAATCGGCTACCGTCGCGAGATAGACAAGCCGATAAACAGAACTTGCTTTTTGAATATAATTTTGGAGGTCTTAGGGTCCCGTGTTGATTAAATAAAGCTCTTTTGAAACTCCTTGTTAACAAGTTCTGTAGATTTTTATTATTTTCTGTATGATTGGACGCTCTTAGAAAACTTATAGTTTTATTTTTTACTGATTTGTGGCCATTGTCCTTTTTCGCTGTCACAATAGTCAGTAGGTAACTATACTGAATGACAAAATTAATTTCACATAGCATAGTGCTTATTATTGACCTATAGGTACATATTTTAAAAACTTTATTGCATACTAGCTTTAGCTCGCGACTACGTCCGCGTAGTTTTTTCCCCCGCATTAAGAAAGAAAGAACGAAAGAAAAATATTTGATTTAGATTACGTCTCTGGTTACTGCTTCGCACCTATTGGTCGCAGCGTAATTTTATACAGCATTAAACCTTCCTCTATAAATTGACTATCCAGCACAAAAAAATAATTTAAATTCGAACCAGTAACAAAGAAAGAAACTCTTCAGCTTTATAATCTATACTAATATTATAAAGCTGAAGAGTTTGTTTGGTTGAACGCGCTAATCTCAGGAACTACTGGTTTGAATTGAAAAAATCTGTTTGTATTGGATAGTTCATTTATCTAGGAAGACTATAGGCTATATAACATCACGCTATGATCAATAGGTGCGGAGCAGTAACCAAAGACGTAACCTAATGCGTGTGAAAAAACTACGCGGATGAAGTCGCGAGCAGAAGCTAGTATTAGTATAGATATTGATATCAAATATCGTTATAACGCTATCGTTGTATCAATATATAACAGGCTTCGATATTTTTACGTTATTCGTAATAAGTCCAAATCATTTACTTTACAAAAATGTATTTCGAAAATGGAGCATAGTAATAAATTTCCGTTTGACAACTACAGAGAAAAAGCCATGATTACATCTAACTACAACCCAAAACCCGATAGATCCTCAAAACTCACCTCAGCTCGCACTTGCCAGATTTTTTTACCAAGATATTGTTTGTTAGATTCCGTGAGATATGCCCAATATATTGTCCCGGCCCCGATGACGGATTCCCGTACCGATAGTGCCACATTTTGACAAATGGACGACCCTTTTTCAGACTTAATGCATTCTGGGGACATGCGCTTAGATTGTTATCATTCTTAAATAGGGCTGGCAAACCACCGAAAGTTCAAAAATCTCAAAAAGCCGAAGATTCATAAATGGATGTCACTGACAAT
Source organism: Caradrina kadenii (assembly GCA_947462355.1). Taxonomy (NCBI): domain Eukaryota; kingdom Metazoa; phylum Arthropoda; class Insecta; order Lepidoptera; family Noctuidae; genus Caradrina; species Caradrina kadenii. The sequence continues at coordinate 10,493,894 of OX381690.1, read as the reverse complement.
ATGAAAGGTCCCGAAAATTTAGTGGCACTAAAAATATGGGTAGATGCGTCCTTAGCTGGAAAATTGGGGTCTGATTTGGCTTGACGGATTACCTTTACCTTATACCTGAGATCTTGAGCAATTTTGCTCTATGACAGCCCTAGTCGTAAAGTTTTTATGCCTATGACCGCTGACTCCGGGCCCGTTCATCTTTGCTCGCATTTGATAAGTTTTATCATCTGATATTGTTCCTGTATATTTTTGCCTTCGTTGTTTTTTTTTCAAGTCATGTCCCGATGAAACCGTAATTTTTTTCTAAAGTTTGCATATTTCTGAGATGGTTTTTACTTTTTGGTATTTGATCGCCTAAAATAATTCCATAATTTAAGGGAAAAATTGGCTGATTTTAAATCCACTTCACTTTCTTTTAGCAAATAATTTACACAAGATATAGCACGTCGGAACTCGTATTTTTCTGAAAGGAACTAAATATCATCATCTTTTGCCTAGCCTTCTCCCATCTATGTTGGTATCGGATTCTAGTCTAACCGAAATCAGCGGAATACTAGTATTTTACATGGAGCGACTGCTTATCTGACCTCCACAACCCAGTTACTGGTTTTTGCTAAAAATGATGGTTGTCAGACTTTCGGGCTGCTTAATATCCGTAGCTGTCAAAGATCTACGAATGACAGCCAAGTCCAAACTTTACGTAGTTTCCGAGACACGGATGTGTTACACCACCAACTTTAAGAGCAAATTACACTTTTCTCGACGTAGTAATCGAACACACGCAGCTTGCGACCTTACGTAATAAACTTATCATAGTAATATATTATTTAATTTAGTCCATAAACTTTACATCAGTAGATATTCTATGTAAATTCAATTAAGTATAACAAAATGGTAAACAGTACGTAAGGCGGGGATGTAAAATGAATAATACATACGAGGCCCCGATATGATCTATCCAATTAATACAAATAAATAATCGCCCTCCCTTCCTTTCTCCATAGTCCGACGGTACAATGAGTAATGGTTTGTAAGTAATGACATAAATATTGTGATATTTTGCGGAAGAATATTATTAGACCATGAGTTTTGCATATCAGAACTAGCTTGTGTCTGTGACGTTGTCTGCGTAAACTTGGGTTTAAAAACTAATATCTATATGTGTGCCAAATTTTACCAAATACTGTTCAGCAGTTTTAGCGTGATTGAGTAACAGACATCCTTTCATCCATCCTCACAAACTTTCACGTTTATAATCGTTGTAGGATTTGTCGCATTATCCTCTTTTGAGTAAATTTTGAAAAAGGAAATGATATTAAGACTGAATGTGTAACCCAACAGAAAGATGCCTGGTATTAATTCTAAAATCACCTACTAACAAAAACAACCTTGTTATTTTCTATTATTGAATTGTGTTGAGAATCACTAGCCTAGTCACTTTCTTAAATTTGTCGAGAATGCAAAATCGCACCGTGTTTAACTCCAAAAAACATACATACCATCACGCCTGTAGTCCTCGAAGGATTAGACAGAGGTGTAATAATGTACACCCACAGTTCGCCGGTAATTTTAGGTCGCTTATAATAGGGGGCGAGCCTATTGCCATTAACCGGGCACGAAAAGATCCGTTTGCGTTATAGGTACCTATAGTCCGTTAATCAATAAAGGTTATAGGCTCTATAACTTCACGCTATGTCCGCAAAGACAATGCGGATGAAACCGCGAGGCATAGGCTGCTAAAAAAATAAATTGATACAATAAATCTACAAGATATTTTTCGCTCAATAAAGTCCATTTCCCAATTTCACAGCACTTATTACCAAAACTATTTCATCGAGTCTTTACCGAACCAACATAATAGGCAATTCAACTAACGTCCAAAGCAGTCACTCAGGTTTCGAGTTGTATATTGTGTATCGAAAAATAAATCAGTTCACTACAGAAAAATAACATTACCTGTAGGCCTCGCACGAGGGCGCTACAAAAGTATTCGATTTCAGTCGACTTTAAATCTATATTCTTTCAAAATAAATAAAATTGAATTGTTTGTTTGTTGTGTCAAAATAACAGGATTTTATTGCATTATTAATGTTTATACTGTTATTAGACCAATAGTAATGTACACCAATGTACACCCACAGTTCGCCGGTATGTTTAGGTCCCATATAATAGGGGGCGAGCCTATGGCCATTAAGCGGGTACAAATCCTAACTCCGAGCTGCTACTGAGAATTTCATAGAAAAACCCAATAACACTTTTTGCTCGACCTGGGAATCGAACTCAAGACCTCTAGCGTAGCAGTCGCGCTTAGAACCACTAGGCTAACGAAGCAGTTAATAGGTAATATATTTTATTTATGTATTCTAAATTTAAAAGTCTGTGAATCGTTATGTTTAATTCTTCGCGAGCTCGTGCTAGCCCTTTAGAAGCCGAAAGCGAAGTAACGGAAAAACGTGAGTCTTTTCACCATTTTCTTTGAAGGGAAAATAAAAGTCAAGTTTGAGTTTCGGGAAGTGTGAAGGGCTTTGAGTCCTCAATTCCTTTGATAAGGCATCTTCATGCGTGGTTTCTTGAGAGTTAAGTAAAGAATGTTAATCGACTGTCAGTAAAGTGAATTAGGGTTCTTTGAGTGTCTGTACAATTTTTTTTTTAACATTGTATTTTTTCGAAATATAATTTTCAGGAATATTTTTAATTTTAATTTTTTTCGGAGAATGTCTTTATTTCTTTTTACGTTTTATTTGCCATTTCTAAATCTGTTCTTTTCACTTATTATTTTAAGTTTTTTTTTTCTTGTAATTTATGACATAGTGTGGTAAGGTTCAAATATCTAAACCCTTTATTGACTCAAGAAGATACAAAAATTGCATCTACTTACAATAATATACAAAGACAATAATATTACCACCAACAAAAAAGACTGAGGGTGTTTCGAAACAAAAAAAAGAAAGTCAAAATTGCCTTTTTTTAATCCTAATATTACCATTTGCGTGACGCTTATTGCACCTAAAAATTAATACATAATGCCGCCTACTAGGCGCCCCATACCTAGCGACCCTCGGATAACGCCTAGGGTAATTACGTGAATCAAATTATGCCATATGTTGCAGTTATTGTTTTTTTTTTTTTCAATTTGTCTGTCGTGTATTCAATTTTAATAAGCACCTTTGGTAACGCCTACCAAGCCACATGTGATGGATATTATTCATTTTGAAAGGCTTTAATTTTTAACTAAATGTGTGCATTTTTTAAGTAATGACAAAATGTAATATTCTGTTTTTTTCCTAAACAAAATAGAATATTATATTTGTTGTGTGGAATATTCAGAAATTAAAAAAAAAGTAATATATAGACTGGTAGAAAATACCCAAGATATTAAGTCCGCCACAGTGTATTTATTTTACATAAATAAATAAAATAATTAAATAATAAATTGTTTATTGTTACATAAATATGTGATTTTCGGCTTTGTAGCACAATAGCGCATAAAGAAAATAAAATAAAAACTGGAATAAATATCGTAAAACATACTCTCAGTCACGATATTTCTAATTATGAAAGCAGTTAAATAATAAATTCATCAGTACTGTAATACAAAAGGAATTCTTTATTAAACATTTACAAGATTATAATAAATCTATCTTTTATCTACAAGTCGCATTATCGCATTGTCACATCACTATTCGTAACAATATGGCGCCAACGCTAACGTTAAGTACTGAAAGAAATAAAATCCACATTAAGCCGTAACTCGTAGACAACGTAAAATTAAAACCTAAAGAGCTTTTATATTAAAATGCATATGAAATCACTTTAAAATAAGCTAAAAATTTAATTTCGCTAATGTTGTTTACTGCGGTTCTTCGAGATGTACGCTAAGTATTAGATTTGATTTAAATGAATAATGCGGTTTTATCCTTTTGAAGGAAAAGGGTAGCCGATTGTCAGATGTTTTGGATATTCTAAAAGTTTATTTGAAATTCATAATTTTCATGTCAAACCTGTGTGCCTTATTATTTTTCTATCTTATTATTATTAATGACTACGACTATTTATTTAGCCTCTTCATGCGACTTTGTCCGCGTTATTATTTTTATGCTGCTTTAAGTTACGTCATTGGTTAGCAGAGGTGTATCAATGTACACCCACAGTTCGCCGATATGTTTTAGGTCCCATGTAATGGGGGGCGAGCCTACTGCCATTAACCGGGTACAAATCCTAACACCGAGCTACTGGAAATTCCCAATGGAAAAACCTAATGACACTTTGCTCGACCTGGGAATCGAACCCAGGACCCCATGCTCATCAGTCGCGCTTGCAACCGAGAGACCAACGGGGCAGTATCCCGTGGGATAATATACCAAATTTAACGTGGACGAAGTCGCGAGCAGAAGCTAATACTTTTATAAAAGTACCCCATCGATTTGGTACTTTTATTTTATGCCATGGTATTTCTCTTGTAACATCACGAGACAAAGGATCTCACGTCCCAGCCGCCGCGGTAGACGCTCTGGACGTCGGGAGCCGCGAGACGACTCCCGGCCACCGTAGATACGAGCCTGTGGACGGTGAGCAATGGGTAGCTCACCTTCCTTACGTTGCATAACGACAGGCCGTGTCGACGGCGCGTTCGTGCTCCACGCGCGCTTCAAAGAAATGTCAGCAAAAGGAAGGGGCCACTGAGGGCCGATGCCTGCCGGGGCTGCTGGTTGTTCGTAAGAGATACCGCGCTCCCGGAACGCAAAGGGCACAAGAAGGAACATGGGTGGGTTTTTGTCAGTAAAAGTCTGACACTCCCTCCCGCCCCACCCAGGGCGGGAGAAGTTATTTGATGAATTCCAACCCCCAAAAAAAAAAAAATATCTCGAGAGCTAATCACTGTCGTAGCCAATTTTCCCGTTCCATTTCAGTAAAACGGACAAATTAAAGAAATGATCTGTGAAATTCTTGATATCTTGGAACGCCAAATACATTTGGCAAATATATTTTTTTTTTTTCTTGTAGCACGAATTAACTATGATTCTTTAAGTCTTTTGGAACGGCTCCAGTTCAGTTTGTGAAGCCACTTATTTTCATTAATACACTCTCTCTGATTGATATTTTATGAATAGTATCGGCTGGTACGGAAAAGGCTCTGTTTTTCTTGTAATGCATAACTATTTTATCTAGATTTCTTTCCATGATATTATTTTACTCCCTATTTCTGTAATAATAACAGATCGTTCTAATAACATATTGAGATGAAATCTACCTATATCTATCTATACTCAGTAAATACTAATATATAAGACGTTAGTTCCAACAAGTGACTTACTTGAAGGGAGTGTAGTGCCTATGAAAATAAACCACTTTCACTACGAAATAAAACTTAAAATTGCAAAAAAAAAAACAGCTGTTCCTTACATGTTGTCGAGTCTAGCAAACGTAAATGTATGGAGCGGTTGATTTTTCTTTCGCGATTTTACGTTTCGTACAGTAAATGCTGTTTATTTTCATGAGTACTGCAGTCCTTTAAAGAAAGTCTCTCGTTTACCCTTATACCTTGTATAAACCCGAAAGATTAGATTATTGTTTTTTTTTCTTACTTGTATATGACATTCAAAAGCGCCTTTTATGGTCTGATTGAAATAAATGATTCGACATTGACTGATTTTTGGTTTGAACACTCTAATCTCAGGAATAATCTCAGCTGCCTCGGTAGCCTAGTGGTGCTAGGTGCGACTGTTACGCTAGAGGTCTTGGGTTCGATTCCCAGGTCGAGCAAAAAGTGTTATTGGGTTTTTCTATGAAATTCTCAGTAGCAGCTCGGAGTTAGGATTTGTGCCCGCTTAATGGCATTAGGCTGGCCCCCTATTACATGGGATCTAAAACATACCGGCGAACTGTGGATATACATTGGTACACCTCTGCCTAACCCTTCGGGGAATACAGGCGTGATGGTATGTTATGTGTAATCTCAGGAACTGCTGGTTCGATTTGAAAAATATTTTATAGCTCGTTTGACGAAGAAGGTTCATATGTTGTAAATCATTACGCTACGCACGGGGACGGAGCAGTAATCAAAGACGTAACTTCAAACCGCTGGGTATTGCTAGCATTATATCTTAAAGATAAAAAGTGAAATTTTCTATCTATATTCATAAAGTTTGCAGTAAAATATGTGTTAATTTAAGTTACCTACCCTGACCTTATTGGTGGGGTTCTTCAGAAAGGTCGGGTACGCAGTTCTCGTAACCGGCGTGCTTGTATGACCAGATGTATGAACGTGGACGAGGCGAAAGAAGTATGTAAGGATCGGTGCAGGCGGCGTTCTGTGGTTTCTGCTCCCATGGGAATAAGGCGTGAGTTACGTTAGACGCACTGTAATTTCGTTTTCTAACTTATTATTTTCTTTGATTTTCAGAAAATAGACGCATACAACCACAGCGGGCCTTCCCTTCAGACGTCGGCGGTGATCGCGTTGTGTTCCATAGTCCTGGTCGTTGGGGTTCTCATTGGTGCCATCCTTGTTTGGAAGTAAGTAACTTAGATGATTATTTAGAAACACTCTTAGAAATTTTTGAAAGAAAGAAAGAAAAACCATTTTTTTTGTCTTTAAAAGAGGCTGGTTTTAGGAAATTTTCATCATAATTCCTCCAACTAAAGGATTTTTAGACTAAAGCCCGCAGCTTTATTACGTAAAAAACTCTCATTCCCGAAATTAACCGAGGGATTTTTTTACAGAATAACACAATATTTACAGTATCTAACAAAATAAATATAAATGTTTACATGGCGCTAACACAATAATACTTTTATTTTTTTTCTATCTGCCAAACAGACAGAGAAACAATTAAAAAAACTATTCGTGCTCAGAAACGGCTGGACCAATTTTAACGGGACTTTTTCTGAAAATTGATTGATTTGATTGATTTTTTTTTTGTTTTTTTTTTTTTTTGACAGATATCTAATGTCGTAAGGAGTAACTTAATTAAAGCTTCTTTGATTTCAGAAAAATATTTAGGGATCCGCGTACAAAAAAATATTAATTTAGACAACTAATTACTGCAGCTTACTAGCGTGCAGCACGGGAACTAGACAATTTTTCACATCACATAATTTTTTCATCAGGAACCGGAGCCTTTCGGTTCTCAACCAAAGCCCATTCAAAAACGGAACCCACCTAATCAGCCACCAAATTTATTTTGAATCAACAATAGTAACAGATTTAACTTGAACGTGTCAACAATGTCTGTGACAGTTTAATCGTTTGGGCCGTCGTCACACACGTGGGGAAGCAATGGTTTGAGAAAGTTGATTAGAGTAGCTGTCACCTTTAGATTAAGAAGCCGACTTATTATAGTGTGGAGCGATTGTAAGCGGGTGTGAATGAAATATTGTTACATAACTTTGAAACCGCTGAACTGATTTCTATCAAACATAGCTAAGAACACTGCCGACTAATATACCTTTCAAACAAAAAACTAAATCAAAATCGGTTCATGCGTTCGGGAGCTACGATGCCACAAACACGAAAAAAGGATTTGAATGCAGGTGCTCATTACAAAAAGTAGTTTCATAATTATGGAGAAGAATGGGCAAAAATGTTTTTTTTTTAATAAATAAAATAAATAAAAAGAAATAAATAATTAAATATATAATTACAAGTGAAGGTGATGCGTACCTTGAATAAAATCTTTGTCATTGGACCATAGTGCAATATAATAGTTGGTAGAAAAAACAGGCACAAATGAAAGCTATAGACGGGTAGAGATATCTTTATGATATTGAGATATCTTTAAATTTTAAATGACTGAAGAAATTATCTGTTAGAACGTGGCAATCCCGCCATTTTGAGTTTCAGTTAGCGATTGAAATAAGGTTTGAATTTGTGTTCTATTCGGCAGCCATTTTGTGTCTCAACGGTTTCTTTGTAGTAAATTTGTGGCATAAATAGGTACCTATATCTCATTGGACTTTAATTGGGTAGTAGACTAAACAATAATTTCAAGCCACGACTTGTCTAAAAAAAACTCTTTATTTTACCTCTGAAAACCCGTTACTTTTTTAAATATTTAACTATAAAATTATAGTTTTAGTTGCTTTGAAATCAATAAATAGTTAGTGAATTGATATGTCAAAAAAAATACGTCATAGTTTAGTATGTTCATACAAAATCTGTGGAGGAATCGCGTTTTGACAGCTAATAAAAAGTATGTCAATTGATTAGTGGTGTCATCTACCCAATTATTTAAGTATTAAAATCGCTCCCTCATAAAAAAATAAACTAATCTGAAGGCAACACCCGCCTCATCTCCGAAATTGAAGCGCCCAATTTGATAATAAAATAATTGTTAGTGTCACAATATCCTTGTCAACGCACGCGACTGACGGATGACGGCCGGTTGGATTTAGAAACCCGATGCGTTGAGAAGGTAGCTGTCTCAAGTTATGTTCCGTTAATTAGATGTTGAAGCGATTATAGGGGTCAATGGAGTGCCGTTGATTTTAAATAAATGTTTTAAATATGTGCTATTAGGTACAGGGTTCAGGAACAGGGTCATTTGGATCCAAAGTAGACATAATTTTTATATACTATATTGTTTATTGAATACACAATAAAAGTGTTATTGGGTTTTTCCAGTAAGATTTGCTTGCCCGGAGTTTGAAAATTAGTGGTGTGACACCCCCGTGTCTCGGAAAGCACGTAAAGCCGTTGGTACCGGCTGTCATTCGTCGATCTTTGACAATCGTTACGGATAGTCAGAAGCTTGACAACCAGTATAACCAAGGGGTATCGTGTTGCGCAGTAACTGGGTTGTGGAGGTCAGATAGGCTGTCACTCCATGTAAAACATGGGTATGCAACTGCGTCCGGTTAGACTGGAAGCCGACCCCAACATAGTTGGGAAAAGGCTAAATAGATGATGATAATTGTTTATTGAATACATAATTGTATTTAATTAACCATTAGTTATAATGTCTGTGCCCAAAACCTAATTTTGCGTACCTTAATGGTAGAATAAGGTAAAATATACATACATACATCTAGTAATGTATTCAAATGTATTGTGTTCAGCAATAACGTTTCAAATCATAATTTTGCACTACACTGTTTCAGCAACATATTTAAGTGTTGCGTGCAACAACATGTTGCTAGCAAAATGCAGATAGCATCAGGTTTTTTTTACTTTTATCCTGCCTGTCTGTTCCAAATTATATTGATTGGTACTAATTGGTTTCATAAATACACCAACTACAAATCTAACAGATTTACTTGAGAAATTTGTTCAAGTCAATTTAAGAAGAAAACTATTATTTTAAAATCTAATCTTCACTTCAGACATTTCTCCAAGTGCTTTTACTTCTAAACAAGTCACCTCCACCTTCCCATAAACATTTCAAAATAAATAACACAACAAAGTAGAAACAATAATACACGCCCCACTTTCTGTAACGGCTTAATTGTCCATCTACACCCTCTCTTTCCCTCACTACTTGAAAGACAGGGATAGAAGATTTACGCCCACGTTGAACGAAACACGCAATCTTGAGGAGCGAGCGAAATCTATCAAATAATGACACAACCGGGAAGTCAGCCCGAAATAGATAGTAAAGTTGTGAGTTGAATGTTAGGATTTTGTCCTGTGCGATGAGAAAGCTATACTATGCGAGCGATAATTTTTAAACAAATCTCATACGCCTTAGTAGTCGTGACGACCGTCCTCTCATGCACATAGCAGCGGGTTTGCAACGGGACAAGAGAAAATACCAATGTGACTTTTTCTATTTCACCTTGTAAGTTTCCCTTGGACATCACTGACATAGGTCATGGAAAGCTTTGTGAGGAAACCTGGACTTATAATAAATACAAGCCTAAAATTCTCTTCTACTTGTTGAGAAAACTGTAATTGGGTTTTTCTATGAAATTCATAGTAGCAGCTCGGAGTTAGGATTTGTGCCCGGTTAATGGCAATAGGCTCGCCCCCTATTATATGACACCTAAACATATCGGCGAATTGTGGGTGTTGGTTACTGTACCTACACCTCTACCTAATCCTATGGGGAATACAGGCGTGACGGTATGTGTCAATCTGCCTTGAGCAAGCCTGATGATCAATGCTCAGTCTTGTCTGTATGAGAAGAGGCATTTACCCTGCAGTGAGACAGTAACACCTTTGTCTACCTGGCAAGCGTGACTGCTGAGCGGGGGTTGATGAGCACCCCCAATTCTCTGGCCTGGCACTCGCTGATGAGAACAAGCAAGAATCAAGCTCTCGAAGGTCGGAAAGGACACAACACACACTTTGTGCCCAGTGATCTGGATATATTGGGTTTCAATGAGAAAGTTTTTAGAAACAACCCTTCCACATGATTGCAATAGACTCGTTAGCAATATTACTTAGAGCTTGGTATATAAAAGAATATAGTTAATAATCATACATTTCGGGGAACTAATAGGATCATAGTTGGTACATTTTAGAACAATGTAGAATACAAAACTATAGTATTTAACTATTGTATGCATACTGGATTTACACCCACAAATTTTAGATTTTCACGGATTTAATACGTACGTAACCAAAGCCATCCATCATACCATCACGCCTGTATTCCCCGAAGGGTTAGGCAGAGGTGTACCAGTGTACACCTACAGTTCGCCGGTATGTTTAGGTCCCATGTGATAGGGGGCGACCCTATTGTCATTAACCGGGTACAAATTCTAACTCCGAACTGCTACTGAGAATTTCATAGAGAAACCCAATAATACTTTTTAATCAACCCAGGAATCGAACCCTAGACCTCTAGCATAGCATTGGCGCTTAGGACCACTAGGCTAACGAGGCAGTTAGTAGCCAGAGCCGCCTAATAAATTCAAATTTCTTTAAAAACCGATATATATATGTTTATGAATGAAATTGATTTTTATTAATAGAAAATGAATATTTTATTATCTATACTTATAATAAATCTGTAGAGAGGTCAATTCTGTACATGAAATATATTTCCAAAATAACTATCTGTCTGTATAACCGTTATAGAAACAAAAACTTGGTACAATTATTTTTCATACTCCTGAGTAGGTTATAGTATATACTTATACTTTTCATCACGCTACAATCAATAGGAGCAGAGCAGTGAAGGGAAATGTTGGGAAAACGGGAGAAGTTACTCCATTTTTTAAACTTCCGTTGCGTGTGCAACCTTAATGTTTAAAGCTACACAGAAATCATGTATGACGGAAATGTTCTACTTAAAATTATATAAAAAATATCCCACGACAGCATATGTCTATCTTTTATGGTTGACTCACAATATCACGTGTAACTCCCGATAGCTTAGCAGTTCGAAGCTCTTTGATTATATTTGTCTACTCTTACTACACGCTGACGGAGTCGCGGGCTCAGCTATTAACAATAATATTGTGCGGTTCCGTATTGCGATATTTTTCAACAGTATTGTAGATTGACATATTATATTTCCCTACTAAAATATGAAAGTTAATCTGTCTGTTACATCAAAACCACTGAACCGTGAGGAAGGACATAGGCTACTTTCCTTTGGAATGCGCTTTCTCAGAATATCAGGATGGCTACCAGTCGTTTCATATTCAAAGTAAAAGTTCGTGAACACTTGCTTATGAAGTTGGCAGACTCGTCTCACTATTAGTTTCTTATATTTCTCCACCTATTAATTTTTTGGCTTTCTCTACTCTGTATATTTTGTTTGTATGTATGTATTTATTATATTTTATTCCTGGAAACTTTCTGTTCCTTGCACCTACTATGTTTTGCCTCTGCATCACCCTAAGGTTGACTGGTAGAAAATGCCAAAGGCATTAAGTCTGCCTTTGTACAGTGTATTATTTACATTATGTGCAAAAAGTTTTAATAAATAAATAAATATAGACCAAACAAATTTCCGTCCATCAATTCCATTAACCATCTTTGTTTCTTTCAAAACAATGCCTCGCTACAAGTCAGTAAGCACGACGAAATAAAGCAATCGCACACCGGAACACATCACCACTGTAACACACGTATACCGGCGCAAATAAGAGGGTGGGCAGGCTCACAGCGAATCTGTAATCAAGTCACCGCCTTCTGTAGTTAGCCGAGCAGAACTTACTCGGAAGTACTCGGGGAACTTCGTGACTATTCGCTGAGTAACGTCATGTGATTGTGGGGTTCATATGTGGGATTGGGTTTTCGTGTCTAGGTCTTAGTTTAGACTCTTTCGTATTGTTACTAATAGTAATGGAGAATAAATGATTACGTTGAGAAGGTTGGTCGGAAAACAAGTCTGAAATCGCCGATCCGCCTTGTGTGCTTGGTGATCAATGCTCGTGCCTTAGAAGAAGCCTTTGCCTTGCAGGGGGATAATAATAGCCTGGTTTTCAATTTTTTTTTATGTCTGTGATATATGAGATTAAACCGGACTCGTTGGATTAAAAAATATATAAATTTATGCGACCTTAACATACCGGCGAACTGTGGATGTACATTGGTACTCCTCTACCTAACCCTTCGGGGAATACAGGCGTGATGGTGTGTATGTATGTATAAATGATATTAATAATAAATCTTTTATGTGGATGTCCATGCATTACGTGCATTTAACATCTTTTATCTGCATAAATCTAGATTTCATGGATTACATACCATCACGCCTGTATTCCCCGAAGGGTTAGGCAAAGGTGTATCAATGTACACCCGCAGTTCGCCGGTATGTTTACGTCCCATGTAATATGGGGCAAGCCTATTGCCATTAACCGGGCACCAATCCTAACTCCGAGCTGCTAGTGAGAATACCATAGAAAAACCCAATAACACTTTCTGCTCGACCGGGGAATTGAACCCAAAACCTCTAGCGTAACAGTCGCGCTTAAGACTACTAGGCTACCGAGGCAGTTTAATAAAATAATAATGACAAAATCTCTTAACAAAGATTAACATCATATCTACAAATATAGAAATGAATAGCTAAATGTGTTGCTAAGCGCAAAACTCGAGAACGGCTGGGTCGATTGGCCTGATTCTTATTTTGTTCTATTCATAATTTCCTGAACAAGGTTCGTATGGAAGACTATTTTTGGAAAATCCATCGGAAACGTGGGAATTTGGCACCCATGGGAAGCTCGGGCGCTAGTTATTATAATAAACCAGCTTCTGCCAGCGAGTTTGTTCGCGTGTTTGTTTTCACCCGCATTAACGTTACGTTTTTGGTTGCTGCTCCGCACCTATTGGTCGTAGCGTGATGTTATATAGCCTATAGCCTTCCTCGATAATTTTTTTATTTAACACAAAAATATTTTTTCAATTCGAACCAGTAGTTCCTGAGATTAGCGCGTTCATCAAACAAACAAACTATTTAGCTTTAAAATATTAGTATAGATACTAATTTAATACACGCATACCATCACGCCTGTATTCCCCGAAGGGTTAGGCAAAGATGTACCAATGTACACCCACAGTTGGCCGGTATGTTTAGGTCCCATCTAATAGGGGGCGAGACTGTTGCCATCAACTGAGCACAAATTCTAACTCCGAGCTGCTACTGAGAATTTCATAGAAAAATCCAATAACACTTTTTGCTCGACCTGAGAATCGAACCCAAGACCCTAACGTAGCAGTCGCGCATAGGACCACTAGGCTAATGAGGCATACTGATTAATGTATACAAATAACATTATTTATCACCAGTCAAATTCTAAATTCAAAACTAACAGAACCAATATCGCATCGCTGTCGCCTCGCATGTGGGGCACAAAACTATTTTGGAACAATATGGTTGCCGGTGTCTATTGTTCATAAATCATGTGAAACGTCAATATTATATGGTTAAATCGGTAGCCCCGCGGTTACAGCGCCCTCTGTGTAATCTGAGCGGAAGATAACGTTAGTTCTACAAGTTAACACGAATTATATTGGGTTCTGTATGATTTACTGCTTGCCTATTGATTTTGGTTGTTCTTTTTGATAGCTTGTATGCTTTTGATAGTAGATTTAATTCTTTATAATGTAATTAGCTGAATACTCCGCGATGTTACCCGGCCTCAGTTACATTTTTGGCTACTGCTCCAGTCCCGTTACTCATAGCATAATCTATACTAATATTATCTCAGGAACTACTGGTTGAATTTAAAAAAAAATAAAAAAAAATTGTGTTGGATTGTTTATTTATCGGGGAAGGATATATAACATCACGCTACGACCAATAGGTGCGGAGCAAAGACGTAACTTAATGAAGGTGACAAAACTGCGCGGACGAATTTGTGAGCAGAAGCTGGTATTTTATAAATATGAACCTTCCTTTTAAATTACTCTATCTATTAATGAAACCTGCGTATAAATCCGTTCCGTAGTTAAATAAATCTAAACGTACAAACAGCGGGAACCGATTTTGTTGTACATACCTATATATATATACCATCACGCCTGTAGTTCCCAAAGGGTTAGGCAGAGGTGTACCAATGTACATCCACAGTACCACTTCCCACAGTTACTTAGGACCACTAGGCTTACGAGGCAGTTATTAACTGTAAGTTAACTGATATTTATTCTAAACAATAAATAATTAAAAAAATCTTAATCTTAAAATTAAAAATAGTTCCATAGTACCTCAGCCGTTTTTCTTTAAAAAGTCTTGCAGAAAGCTCGCCTTTTCTCGTATAAGTTAAAAGAGTTGACTCCAGGAAATTATTTACCGCGGGCAACAGACTAGTAAGTTAGAACTTATCACAATCTTCATACAGAATTTTATTATCAAACTTGTCTAGGTAGTTTCGTTTAGTTCTACATGAAAATTAGTAGCTAGGATAACTTTTGCACTAAAATGTAGCATCTTGAACTTTTGGAGTTATATCTGTTCGTTTCATGAATTTTGTTGAGATATGTTGCCTAATTAACGTCATACTTATAAGTACCAATCAATATTCTCGAGACAAAATTAGCCTAGTATATATTGCACAAGTCTGTGCGCAAACACAGGTGTAGGTACTCCCTCTTGTTGCGGAATTTGTTCGAAAGAGTTACCGTGGCCCTGGAACGCAAAGGGCATTAGGAGGAACACGGATTGGTTTTAGACAGTAAGATTCCGATACTCCCTTCCGCTCCACTCAGAGCAAAAAAAGTCATTTGATGATTTCCCATGCTTAAAAAAAAGGTAGGTATTTCCTCTACGTTCACGCTTATAGTCCGACGGGACGGCAATTCGAAATGAGAATGTCAATTGTATTATTTTAAAACGTTCAAAATCTAGTCGCAATCTCCTCCCCGCCTCTATTAATTAATATCAAATACTAGTTTCTGCTCGCGACGTCGTTAGCGTAGATTTTTCACTCGCATTAGGTTACATCTTTGATTACTGCTCCGCACTTATTGGTCGTAGCGTGATGTTAGCCTAAAGCCTTCCTCGATAAATGAAAGATCCAATACAATTTTTTCAATTCAAACCAGTAGTTAATAAGATTAGCGCGTTCAACCAAACAAACAAACAAACTCTTCAGCTTTATAATATTGGTATAGATTGTAGAGACATTTTTGACAGATTGAGACAGAGATTAATTTGAGATCGATCCTGTAACATTGTAGAATTGCCCTCTAGAACTAATGAATTTACATGATTTCCGTATGTAGTGTAAAACTAACCAATGTGTTAGGTATAGGACAGTTCTGTTGTGTTTACGACTCTAATCAAACAAATACTTTTACTTAAACGCGCTCTTACTAGGCCCACACGCTTGACCACAACAGCTTAATGAATCACGTAAAAAAATTGCATGGAAATCTATCCAATCGTAGCAGACACAAAGAAACTCAATCACCAATGACTTCTTAGATATTTCAATGTCTTGAAAACAATATAACAATTACATTAGAAACAATACAACATAAACTAGCGCGGTCTCACACAATGGATCAAGACAAGTAATAAACACACGAGTATTTTTTTGCCATACACACAACCTTCCTACTCCAATGCGTGACTAATTATGCCAAAATTACACGTAGCGTTTCCCGCGCGAACGCGATTGGCCAATTCAAAATTGGCCGGCCAATCGGCGTCGAGGGCGGGCCGACTCTTGCGCACGTTCTAGGCACACTCAAAGCTTTCGGCGTATGAATATTCAAGCTGATTTGTAATTGAAATAAACACGATTGAGACATCAGCCGGTTGTCTTTTTGCAAATTAATTCTGGGAAAGCCTTAATTGTATATTAGTAAGAGGGAATTTAAAATAGGGATGCGGGTTTTTTGCGTGGAAATGTTGAGTGAATTTTGTAGCTCAGCCTTATTTATTCCATTGTTTTAAATTAACCAGAAACGTTTCTTTAGAATGGTTACTAAATTAGAGGGAAATCTCTAAAAGCTTTAGCTAAAAATCTCTTCGTGAACTTCGATAAAACTTGGGGGTATTTTTAGTAACTACACATTAACTATTAGGATTTTTCGCACGATTTGCACATATCTATTTCTGCCACAAAGCAGCGTTGCTGTGGTCTGGTTTAAAGGGTAAGCTTGCCGGTGTAATTACAGGCACATGAGACATTTCAGCTTTGTCTCTGGGATGGCAACGCATCTGCAGGGCCTCTGGTATTGCAGATGTTTACAGGCGACGGTGACTCCTTAAAATTGTTTGAAATTACCTACATTATTGAAAAAATTGTAACTATATCTGCCTCGATAGCCTAGTGGTACTATGCGCGACTGCTACGCTAGAGGTCTTGGTTTCGATTCCCAGGTCGAGCAAAAAGTGTTATTTGGTTTTTCTATGAAATTCTCAGTAGCAGCTCGGAGTTAGGATTTGTGCCCGGTTATTGGCAATAGGCTCGCCCCCTATTACATGGGACCCAAACATACTAGAAAACATGTATATCTTGTTTTTATTGACGAGAATACATTGGTTTCTCACATTCTCTATTTAACGCGAGACGACTCCCGGCCACCGTAGATACGGGCCTGTGGACGGTGAGCAATGGGTAGCTCACCGTCCTTACGTTGCATAACGACAGGCCGTGTCGACGGCGCGTTCGTGTTCCACGCGCGCCTCAAAGAGATGTCAGCAAAAGGAAGGGGCCACTGAGGGCCGATGCCTGCCGGGGCTGCGGGTTGTTCGCAAGAGATACCGCGCCCCCGGAACGCAAAGGGCACAAGAAGGAACATGGGTGGGTTTTAGTCAGTAAAAGTCTGACACTCCCTCCCGCCCCGCCCAGGGCGGGAGAAGTTATTTGATGATTTCCCACCCACGAAAAAAAAAAAAACAAAAAAAAAAAATTCTCTATTTAAAATTACCACGACAGATTGAATATTCACCACTGGTTGAAAGATTCTCACAGTACTTAATTCATACTTTTAGGTCAGCAATCTAACTAGGCAATTCCTGAAATAAAAAAAAAAAACGACTTCAAAAAAAAGTTAAAACAAAAAGCGATTCTATTCAAAAACACCTAAAGCTTACTTTAAAACACTACCCCTTTAAAATTAAAATTGGGATCTTGAAAACCCCACAAACTTGTTAGGGGCCCTCTGGCTGGGGCTCTTAGAACAATGCACTATTTACGGCTCTTTGTTTAGGGCCTCTCCACACGAACCGACCTGGAATATAAAAGCTTAGCACAGTCTAGTGGCTTGAACGTTTATTTTTAAAGTAAAAAATGCTATTCGATCGTTTTGTTTTTAACTAACTAGAGAACGCTGGTAGCTTGCAATTTTGCTGTGGTAATTATTTTTTAAATTCAATTATGTTTCGTACTTTTGTTTTCAAGTTCTTTTTTTAAATATTTTAATGACGTTTTAATTATTAATGCAATTGATTTTTGCTGCAGCTGTTTGCATTGAGTTCATTTTAATTATTAAAATAAAAATATTTAAGTTTTATTATTTGACTAGCTACTGCTCGCGACTTCGTCCATGTGGTTCTTTTTATACGAGTTAAGTTATGTCACTTGTTACTTCTCCACTTTCGTGGGTCATAGCGCTATGTTATACAGAAGTTCCAGATATTAATGTCTTCACGCCTTAATTCCCCGAAGGGTTAGGCAGAGGTGTACCTGTACACCCACAGTTCGCCGGAATGTTTAGGTCCCATGTAATAGAGGGCGAGCCTATTGCCATCAACCGGGTACAAATCCAAACTCCGAGCTGCTACTGAGAATTTCATAGAAAAACCCAATAACACTTTTTGCTCGACCTGGGAATCGAACCCAAGACCTCTAGCGTAGCAGTCGCGCTTAGGACCACTACGTTACCGTAGTGCCGTAGTACCGTTTATTAATCAAACATACAAATAAGCACATCAGCTTTATTATATTAGTACTTAATTATATTCTAAAATACACAAAATATACAGCCAGATTCAAAAACATCGATCTCTTTGTATTGAGTTTTCAAACTTATAACTAAAAGTTGAAGTACATCATAGCAGTTACGCCTCAAATCCTCAAATGATTAACGTTTTGTGTTCTCTACCGCGTACCCAACTTCAACCATGCCGATATTAGGAGCCACGTCATTTTATATGCAGCAAAAACCAAAATAATTACGGAATATCCCATGCAACGTTTACAACACTCACATGATAATGCAAATTATGTACCAAACGTTATAAAAACGATATATCCTTTACCCCTGACCCCAAAAAGCCACTAGACCATATCGTTTTTTGTGAACAATATCTACATGCCATGCAATTTCTAAACCACGCCCACCTCACAAGCCAATTACCGGCACTATCTTGATCAAAACCTTGTACAGTCAACGGGTTTATTAAGCCTATTGTCTCACTCATTATAGAGAATTGAACGTCGATTTCTAAGTGTAGCCTATTATCGGCCATCTGCATACAATCAGGTATTTGCATAATATTTCAATTCTGTTTTTGTGGCTTGCGCTGATTTGAATAGCTTGGGTGCATTTCACGCATCGTAGTTCGGACATACTGCTTGGTAGTTTGAGCAACATTGTTAGATATACAACGTCTAATATATTATACGAGCACCCTGAATGTAGTTCGCTCAGAAGAGGCTACTGAATGGATTTCAGCTATTTTTAAAGTAGCTTATTTTCCGTTTGTTATTTAGTAGTAGTAGAGCTCTTGGTGAACGAGCTCGTCCAGGGAAGTACCACCACCTTACCTATATCTGCAGCAAATCAGCGTTGCTGTGTTCTGGTTTGATGGGTAGCGGTGCCGGTGTAATTACAGGCACATGAGACAATTCAACTTTGTCTTGCAAATGTATTGGACATATTATCTATAAGTAGCGGTGACCACTTAACATCAGGTGGCCCGTGGGCTTGTTTGCCATCCAATGGCAGAAAAAAGGATTACCATCATACCATCACGCCCATGTTCCCCGAAGGTTTAGGCAGAGGTGTAACAATGTACACTCACAGTTCGCCGATATAATTTTAGGTCCCATGTAATAGGGGGCGAGCCTATTGCCATTAACCGGGCACAAATCCTAACTCCGAGCTGCTACTGGGAATTTCATAGGAAAACCCAATAACACTTTTTGCTCGACTTGGGAATCGAACCCAAGACCTCTAGCGCGCTTAGGACCACTAGGCTACCGAGGCAGCTCGGATTATTTTTGAAAATAAACCTTATCTTTTTTAAGACAAGGTTTTATTTACAACTGCGTTTTAAAACGCCTTTTTGTGTCAACTTGAGTTTTAATTTTGTTTGATTGTGTTCAACGGAGAGGTGACTAACCTAATCCACTTATGACATTAGCAAAGTCGTGACACAGACATTGCTTGTCATACATATAAAAAAGATGGTTCCCCGAACTTTTGGCACCTGTGTCTCAGTGCAATGACACGCTATATTCAAAATAGTCCGTTCCTACCACCATTGTTCGAACCTTTGGTTTTAAAAGTAAATATTTTGTTTTGTTTACAACTTATTTTTATGATAATTAACAAACTTGCTATAGTTCTTGCTATCGAAGTTCTGATACGAAATACAAAGATAACGGAAATACAATCATCAATTTAGTACCATTTCTCTAAAATCTTACACGACTCATCACACATAAGCGAAGTGTGGAACCTCAAGAAACTATACTTACTTATAATGTTGGAGCAGAGGCTGAGCGAATGACAGATGCACCGCGTTGAGCGGGTTCAATTTACGCACGAAAGTTGTTCCATGTATGGTTGTCTGTATGATTATAATATGAATAATTATGTGTATTAACGCACCCACGGTACCAAAAAAAAATATAGACTTGGGCGAAGCTTTTTGTTTTTTAAATTAAAGGAAGTAAAAATTGAAAGTCTTCAATTTCCTGACACAAACTAAACAGATAACATCAAAAAATAATACACAGAAAACAACACGGTACATAACAAAAGTTTTTATGAAAATATCAAAAGCAATTTAGAATATTTTCTTAGTTCGTCCAACAGTTGGAACTAACTTCGATTTGGCAATTTCCTCCTTGAAACTTTGCCCACTTGACAAAATGTACACCATAATAGTGTTTGTGGAAATTGTAACCACTGTAGATCTATTATATATATTATAAAAAGGAGACACTTTTTGTTTGTTTGTACCGAATAGGCTCCAAAACTACTGGACCGATTTTGACCATTTTTGTTTGTGGAGAGGACTATATGGACTATGTAAAATTTTTCTTGTCGCCATAACTTTCTTACTTTATCTTTGAGTTCTGCGTATTTATAAGCTATTTTTATAAGTCAAAAACAGAGTATTTTCAAATGTCAACCCTGAACAACTATAAAATACAAACTATTTCATAGTATAGAAGTAAATATATTCCAAGAAGCGCCTACACCAACTGTAAATTAATTGGATCAAAAACTTTCAAGTCAATCATAATATAAACACAAACAGAATAATAAGGCTGCATGTCCATTGAAGTGGAGCGACGCGACGGAGTGGAGAAGCGAAAAAATATTAACCAATAGTATTGCATAATTGGAGTGCTCCAGTTATGCAATATTATCTGATAAAATATTATATTATAAAGCTGAAAAATTTGTTTGTTTGGTTGAACGCGCTAATCTCAGGAACTACTGGATTGAATTAAAAAAAACTTTTTGTGTTGGATAGTCCATTTATCGAGGAAGGCTATAGGCTATATAATATTACGCTACGACACATGGGAGAGGAGCAGTAACCAAAAATGCAAGTTAATGCGGGCGAAAAAAACCACGCGAACGAAGCCCCTGGCAGAAGCTAGTTGGTTAATATTTCTCCGTTTCTCCGCTCCGCAGCTTCGCTCTGTTTCGATGGACGCGCAGCCTAAGGGTACAGACGAAGGACCTTTAATCAATTTAGGAGCTTAGTACATATCTACAAAGCTGTAAGTCTAGGTTTATACCTAGTAACTAGTTAGTTGATTACACTTCTCAGATTGTGAGACCTTGGGTATCCTTGGGATCAACACTGTCTTCTAGTTGACGTGGATAATAACGATGAATAAAGATCTGATAACTCTAAGTTTAAATTTTGGGACTGCCCCGTTGGTCTCGTGGTCGCAAGCACGACTGATAAGCATGGGGGCTCGAGTTCGATTCCCAGGTCGTGCAAAAAGTGTTATTGGGTTTTTCCATTAGGATTTGCTCAGTAACAGCCCGGAGTTTGGAAGTTGGTGGTGCCCCCGTGCCTCGGAAAGCACGTAAAGCCGTTCTTTCGATCTTTGACAGTCGATACGGATAGTCAGAAGCCAGGAAGTCTGACAACCAGTCTAACAAAGAGGTTATCGTGTTGCCCAATAACTGGGTTGTGGAAGTCAGATAGGCAGTCGCTTCACGTAAAACACCGGTACCTAGTTGTATCTGGTTAGATTGGAAGCCGACCCCAACATAGTTGGGAAAAGACTAAGCAGATGATGATGAACTTTAAGCTTGGATTTTGCTTGAATAATAGTGATGTAAAAAGTTGATCAGTTATTTAAGTTAAGTAGCTTTTGCTCGCGACATCGTCCGAGTGGACGATCAAAAGTGCCTTTTAATGGTCTAATTATAATAAATGCTTTGACTTTGACCAAGGTCTAATGTATTACTGTACCAAAGAAGAATGGGTAACGTGGTCTACCTTCTCAACAGTAATGTAGCATACGTCGTTGAAAAAGTTGTTGTGTGTACATAGCAGTTAAAGTGTAGACAATGGGGTTCCAGAGACATTTCCTAAAAACAAGTTAAAGGAAAGTAATTATGCCAAATAGAATAATAATGCAATTCTTCATTTACAATAGCTATATAAGTGAATAGTGACCGTGTTTAGCTGTGGATTTATAAGTTTTGTGTTTTGGTTAATTATGGTGGAAGGGTTTTTTAAATACTAGCTAGTGCCCGTGACTTTGTCTCCGTATAAGATAAGTCGGTTTTTAAAATTGGGAATATGACTATCATAAAAAAAAAACAATTTAAGTATATACGACAAGACAGTACAATATTAGTATCGTCTATTGATCTAAATACAGTCTTAAATAAAATAAATAAGAAATAGATGCGAAAAGAATATTTTCGAATTAAAAAAAATCGATCATTGTTACGTTTATTCCTGCCTATATTTAGCGTTATCGATTTTGGCTGCTCAAAATTCCATAATATTTAAATCGTTTTATGACCTATCTTTATCCTTCTTTATTTTCCTCTCTATATAAAAGAAGTCTCCAAAATCTTCACCAGTCTATTGGCTTTCAAAACATGTGGTTTGCCAATTCTCTCTACAGAATTTAAAAGGAAATCCCACATCGCGTTTACCTACCCCATTGTCTCCATTCCCGGGCACAAAATCCTATTTCCAGTACCTTTAAAAGCGTTATACAGTGTTCGGAATATTCCGTCGCGAAAATTCTCCTTGAAAGCGACATTCAGTGCAAATATTCACCTTTACTAATACACTTAACGAAGTCTCTTTGCTAACCGTGGAACAAGTGATGTTACTCTAAACTCGCACTGGGTACTTCAAACTCGCACTCGGTATTTTAAACTCGCACTCGGCTAAGTGCCTACAGACAACGTTGTCAGCATCACGCAAGGAACTTAACGGTAACTTAATCTTCTTTTGTTTAAGCTGCGACTCAGTTCAACGCTTTCAACCCTCTGTAGAATTTTGACACCTCTTGTTCACCATTATGTGTATGAATTTGATGACGGGTGGTTGTAATTTGATAGGAATTAGTGATGTCAAAAATTTTGACGTTTTGATGCTTCTTGTTTTAAATGTACTGTGTAAGTATCTATATTTTTTCGTGTGGAAATCTTTATGGATGTCCTCCGTCTGGGGAGAACGGAGGGTTATATCGGACTTTTACCTTCTAAGCCGTTAAAAAGTTGAAATTTTGCATGTCAAAACTCAGGCAGAATATCCCGGCTCACTTTATTTGAGCACATCTATATTGTACAATACCTACATTCTACGCGAATAAATTATTTGATTTGATTTAAAACCCCACGGTTCATCCTGCTATCATGATTCGAAAGTACGGTATTCGCTTGACACATTCGCGCCCTCGACTGATTATAAATCTAACCCTAAAAAGTCAGGCGTCGAAAAACTCTTCGTTGATTTGTCTTGCTCCTTCTATTTATAAATAGAAATAATATAGTAACCCCTGTAATGGGAAGTGAAATAAGCGATGCATTAATCTTCCTGATTACTCAAGCAGTTTATTAAAGCAGTCGGCAATAAAAACTGTATATTTACGAGCTACTAAGTCCATTAGTGTGGCTGGAAAAGCTCTACACACCATGCCTTAATGACTGCATTAATTTATTATTCTGAATTTCAGTATTATACTTAACTAACTATATAGATACCCCGCGGTGTCACCCACGTTCAGGTGCGTGTAAAACTTCCTCTTGGATCAATTTATCTATTGCTGAAAACTGCATAAAAATCCGTTGCGGAGTGTCAAAGATACGCGTACATACAGCGGGAGCGATTTTGTTTTATACTTTAAGAAAGATAATATTTTTTTTTTATATTACAGCTTAATAATTACTAGGTATCTACTTTTCTTGTACATTCTAGAATGCAAAAAATGAACTAAAAAAATAATAATAAAAGACAACCATAATATTATTTTACCTCATTACAGGCAACATAATTTAATAATAAATTACCAATTTGCCCAAAAATCCCAACATAAACCCATCTATACCAATGACACATCAAATTCCTATCGCTTCCTATCCGACACGTAATAATGTCCAACTAAAGGCACTCTCACACTTCCCAGGCGCCACCTAACGCGTGTTCAGTGAACTGTTATCAACGGATGTTGCTCTAATTGGACCCCCATCAATGTTGGGATACCTGATGGGATTTTATGGTGTCATAGATAAGATTTTAACATGTAACACTAGTAGATAGATAGTACCTTGAGAAAGACACCTCTGCCTGAATGATAAGGTCATTGATCTTAGAAGCTGATACGCTCGCGGAGACTCAACCTTGACAACTAAAAATAAGTTAGAAAACACCAATTCTTCTAAAAAAATCTCAAATTATTGCAAAAAAAGACATATTGACAAAATATGTACAACAGAGGACAAAATGGTAGTTACTACTTCTCGTCTTATTATTCAAGGTTAAGGTTGATCAATGGTCTATTGCAGTTGTCTGCGATTGTACATCGTTCAGTTACAATGTTACAATCAAGGACAATAAAAGAGATTTTCTTCAAGAAAAATGACATGACTAATAATGAATTAGATAATTCATTTATGTTCACATAACTATAGATAAAATTGTACGATTTTTTTTCCCGAAATTTCTGACTTAGTCACACAAAAAAAGTTGTTCATGATAAGTTCAACGGGTTCACGGGTTTTAGGATTACGGTTATTTCAATTTTGTTACTCCTCGTATATGTTGATTTTCTTGAGTTGAAACTTCACCAGAATTCGATAAATTACTGCTCCGGTCCCGTGAATCGTAGCGTAATGTTATATAAGCCTATGACACTCACATATAACGAGGCTTTTTATGGGTAAAATAATTTTCATAATCGGTTCAGCAGATCTAGAGATCCCCCTACAGCCTCACAAACTCACAAACTTTTACTCTTTAAAATATTAATATAGATAAGATTAGTTTCTGCCTATCCCCGTGGGAAAAAGGCATCAGTTTGTGTTTGTATTTTCCATCATACCATCACACCTGTATTCCTCCTAGGGTTAGGCAGAGGTGTAGCCAATGTACGCCCATAGTTTGCCGGTATGTTTTTAAGTCCCATGTAATAGGGGGCGAGCCTATTGCCATTAACCGGACACAAACCTCAACTCCGAGCTGCAACTGAGAATTTTATAGAAAAGGCCAATAACACTTTTTGCTCGCCCTGAGAACTGAACCCAAGACCTCTAGCGTAGCAGTCGCGTTTAAAACCACTAGGCTACCGAGGCAGTCAAGTATCAGCGTATGTTTTGACCAATATTTTTCTAACTAAAAGATTAGCAAACATCGAACTAGTCGGTATAATTCAAGCTACCAACCACGATTAATGCTTGAAAATACCAGTTAGCAAGTTACCCACTCCTTTGTGCGGTTACTTTGACGTATATCTAATTACATTTACGTGTACTGTAACTCTTGTATGCAAGTACATGTAGAGCGTATATGTACTTGTGTATACATGAGACTAACCACAACTTTACATAGAGACTTATGTACGAGTAGGTGCCCCAAACGAAAACAGTGATATGATGGTGGTAGAGTATTTAAATAAAATGTAACTAAAAATTATCTTTCTTTAAAAAAAAATATCGTACATCCACATAACATAACATATCATCACGCCTGTATTCCCGTTATACAGAGGTGTAACAATGTACACCCACAGTTCGCCGGTATGTTTAGGTCACATGTAATAGGGGGTGAGCCTAACCGGGCACAAATCCTAACTCCGAGCTGCTACTGAGAATTTCATAGAAAAACCCAATAACACTTTTTGCTCGACCTAGGATCGAACCCAAGACCTTTAGCGTAGCAGTCGCTCTTAAGACCACTAGGCCACTGAGGCAGTTGAGTTTTAGTTTTTTGAGGCAATATCGTATACCCATACTAGAAATTTATAATGTATTGTGGGCGCGTCTACAAACATATAAATTCTCATACACTACTAGGTCATACTAATACCTAGTTGGTCCATGCGGGAATCGACCCCGTGAGGCGCAACGCAACAGCCAATCTCTCAGCCACTGCGACAACCGTGTTGCCAACTTAGAAATCAGGGATGAAAATAAATAATAATATAGATGCTTGTGCTTCTGTATAATAATATCATATTTATTTATTTGCATACCATAACGTGTATAAAAGATGTTATACCTAGTAGTCGCCACGAGTCGTGAGCACAAATGTCAAGTGAATTTTCGGGTTTTCAGGTATCCTTTCTGGGTATTTCGCTGCACACGATTGGTCCGTCAGTTGGTCCGATCGCGTGCAGCGTCGTCGCCCCAAAAATCCCCGAAAGGAACCCAAAAACCGAAAAATTAACTTCATTTGCGCTCACGACTCGTTGCTACTAATATTCATATAGGCTTAAAGCTAAAAGTACAGTTATGGACACTGTTAGAGCACAGCAACATAATATTACCTTAAAATCTAGAGAATAAACAATTCGTATCAATTTACCTAATTTCTTATCTTTATGTATATGGATACTTTAAATATAGTGAATCAATAGTCTATGAGGAAATTGCTCTTGAATTTTGCACGTCTGTATTTGTGAAAAAAATACTAAGGTAACTAGGTATCTTTTTTGTTGATCTTGAAAAAAATAATAAAAAAGCACTAGTAAAGGCACCCAGCCAAAAAAACAATTATCCAAAACATTTTACGAAAAAAAATTAAAAAAAAAGTGACAAGCACGTTACGTCATTTCACGCGTCAAGCGTCACGGATCACACCTGTCACGCTATGAACACGTCCTTACGACTTGAGGCATACGTCCATCAACCTCATAACACGTCTATTGGACTTAGTGACGTGTCAGTAAACGGATCGAGTAACGTGACACCTGCGGTTATCGACAAAACGCTAAGTCTACATCGATTTAACTGTGACTTAGTGTTGGGGTGATTGGGCATGTGCAGGCAGCAATGACGTTGGTATTTCTATGTTAGTCGTAAGGTGATGGCAGTGGTAATATATCTGTATTAGACTAGGGTAAAAGTGCGATAGACGCCTCAGGAGTATAGATGCCCCGATTGCAATTACTCTAGTTCCGCGAAAGAATCGCCTGCTATTTCATTTATCTGTCGAAAGACTTTCCAACTACTACTAAGTGGACCGTGTCTCATGTCTTTGTGCGATCGAATGGGGAAGCAAGGAGCGATCAAAGTTTTTTGGGGATAGATGCCTTGTTTCTCAGCGTGGCGACTATCCTAAACGTAATTTATATGGACTAGGCAACTATACCATACATGGTATAGAAGCCCCAAAACCTAGAGGTCCGCAAAAATCGCTAATGCACTGGAAATATCGAAGATAATGTTTTTTACTTTTCATAAATTTGTAAATAAAGAACCAAAGTACTTGCTAGTTTTGCAAATAAAATATTTAGATTTATGTACTGGCAGATATAAAATGATTTCAAAAAGTGTGGCATCTATCCCACTTTTACTATATTACACATCACTTTTACTATAGCACACCACTAAAGTTAGGACTGATTCTAATTTTCACGACCAAAAAAGTCCCCAAACATTTGTACAAATGGATGAAAACGTTCATTTTGCGATATTAAAGAGACGTAAAATTTAATATCGCAAATGGCCGTGTTCGGCCATTTTTTTTTTTGCAGAAAATTTTTTTAGGTAACTTGTATTAAATAATGTTGATGGGACTATTTCCAAAAATCAAATAATATTTTGTAGTCCTCGAAGGCTTGTTTGTCATAGTAAAATATACATTTTATTGTGTATTATTGGTCAATGTTTTGGTAGCCTAGTGGTCCTAAGCGCGACTGCTACACTAGAGGTCTTAGGTTCGATTCCCAGGTCGAGCAAAAAGTGTAGCTGGGTTTTTATATGAAATTCTCAGTAGCAGCTCAGTGTTAGGATTTATGCCCGGTTAATGGCAATAGACTCGCCCCCTATTACATGGCACCTAAACATACCGGCGAACTGTGGGTGTATATTGGTACACATCTGCCTAACCTTTAGGGGAATACAGGCGTGATGGTATATGTTATGTTATGTAATTGTTTACGTAGGTATAATCGTTTTACTTTCAATGACGTAACTAATCAAACTTGTTAAAACGATTAATGACACAGGATTTAGTTGTAAAATCTTATTTATTACATTAATTAAATTAGAAATTACGTACCTACAGTAAATGTTATATAATAAATATCTATTTCGTTCTTATAAGCATCGTTAAGCCATTTCCTGTAACAGCGTTAAACTCAAAAGGTACTTCCTTCATTTTCTTATAAATATTTATAAAAATAACCATTGATTTCACTTGTACCAGACAAAACAGGAACAAAAACGAACATTCCCAATCGATTAAAATCAAATTCGAATAACCTAATCGATTCCCATAAATTGGTATAATTTAAACGGAATTAAACAATCGATTAACCTAGACTATTATTAATTACAGCCTTTTCATCGATATCGATGGAATCGCGACATGATATCAAATTATTTGTATTTACTGGTGACTGTCGGACGGTATTAACTTGATTTATCTTATTGACTTTATCGATGGGCGACACAAAGTTTCGCTTCCCAACACTACTTTGTATAAGTAATATGTCAATGTTAAAGTTCAATGGATTACCCACTTTATCTGGATGATTATAGAGATTAGTTTGGATTAATGTTTTAAGGAAGCTAGAATAGTTTTATATTTAAAAAATGAGATAACAGATAAGGTATGCGACGTGGATTTTGTTGGGTGTATTATAGTCTGCGTGACACGGATTGGACTGTGACTGTCATAGTAAGGAACTGCCTCGTTAGCCTAGTGGTCCTAAGCGCGACAGCTACGCTAGAGGGCTTGGGTTCGATTCCCAGGTCGAGCAAAAAGTGTTATAAGGTTTTTTTATGAAATTATTAGTAGCAGCTCGTAGTTAGGATTTGTGCCCGGTTAATGGCAATAGGCTTGCCCCATTACATGGGACCTAAACATACCGGCGACCTGTGGTACATTGTGCGTACTGTCCATTGTGATGTGGGTGTACATTGATACACCTCTGCCTAACCCTTCGAGGAATACAGGCGTGATGGTATGTGTCCATAGTAAGTAGCTTAAAAACAGGACAACAATAATTGTTCATCAAAATTACATTGATCGGTTAAAACAACTTCTGCGAGTGACAATGAATAATCAGTTTAGTTAACTCGTTCAGCTTATTATCAATATAATTTATGGAAATACCGAAGTCGACTAAAATAAAAAAAAACTTTGAGCAACTCATTTCAACAGCAGCAATATGGAATCAAAAAGTTCTAAGTAAAAGTCGAAAATATAACGTAATATTCTACTTCTACGTTACCTATTGTTTCAAAAAAAATTTTGTTAATTGTGCTGACTTCTACCTTCTTGTATAGATCTATTTATATATAACTAGCCTTTGTCCGTGGCTTCCTCCACATAAATTCGGTAAAAAAGTAGCCTACGTGTAAACTTACCCCGTACCAAATTTCATCAAAATGGGCTTAGAGGTTTATTCGTAGAAGCGTAACAAACAGACAGACAGAATACTTTCGCATTTGTAATATTTAGAAGGTATGGAAGTATGGATTACTATGTGTGAAAACTTTTGATTGGCCCTCGTTTTTTTACTGAAGCAATCATACTTTTAAGTAGCTGTTATTTTTCCGAAAAAAAAATCCGAACAAAACAACCAACCTTAATATTTTTCAAACAACAGGTGCACTCAACCAAAAAATTGTCAACTGTCCCCGGCCACTCCTCTACTTCCCGACTACAATATCCGCGGGTCGCATTCAGTGGGTGGTCGACACGACTTGTCGAGCGGTTGCGTCTTTGTCGCACCGACATGTCGCATGCAAGCGACGCCGTTTGTACTCGAAAAAAAAACGAGTTACAAGGATTACGTAGACTTTATTGTTTGGATTTTAATTTTATGGTTTTTTGAGCGGTTTTTGGTATAAGGGTTTTGAAAGCTTAATGTGAGATAAGCTGGTTTAGTAAAATTGTGTTTGAAGTTAGGATTTCTGTATAAAATCTAGGATAAAGTAACAAACATACTATAAAGTGTGAGTTGAGAGGAATTAGGCTCTGTTTTTTTATTATCAACGTGTAAATAAATGACACGGATGGCACAGTAGCTGAGCAATTGGCTGCTACCCTGTGTGTCGCCGGTTCGATTCTAAAGAACAAATATTTATATGCCCTATAAATAGTTCTTGCGGGTCTGGCTGATTGTGTATGTGAGTCTATGTACACTAATATTATAAAGATGAATTTCTCAATAGCAGCTCAGAGTTAGGATTTGTGCCCGTTTAATGGCAACAGGCTCGCCCCCTATTACATGGGACCTAAAACAGACCGGCGAACTGTGGATGTACATTGGTACCTATATACCTCTGCCTCACCCTTCGGGGAATACGGGCGTGATGGTATGTATGTATAAAGAGGAAACATTTTTTGTTTGTTTGTATCGCATAGGCTCCGAAAGTACTGGATCGATTTTAATCATTTTTGAACAATAGAAAACTACGTTATTTCTGAGTAATATAGGCGCTGCGAACCACTGGAATAACGTAGCTGTCTAAAAACTCTGTCTATAAACGCACGCGCAACACAAGAAAATTTCTTAGCGTGAGAAGAGTTTACCCCAAAATAAAAATGTTTGCTTATATAAACACAAGGTACAAACTAACACATTAAATTCTATTAATCTGAAAAAAAAATTGACAGAAAATTCAATCAATAGTCGAATTAAATACAACACCAAACCATGATATTTATACCAACAATAACCGCACATCCTCCATTCCAAATTTAAAATCTTTTAATATCTTCGAGACTAATTTACCAACTTGAAATCATAAAGCAAATATTGACAAAAAAGGTTAACCACAAAAAAAAGAAGAAAGCATATGCATTTTTTTTCCTTTAACATCTCAATCAGGTGGACCGTACTTTATTCCAATTATACCAATCATAACTACCCTACGATTAGACTCTCGAATAATAAAATCATCCGTACGTAAAAACCGCTACCTGAAATTAGAGATCCGTAATTAAATTTAAAAACTCTGATTTGAACGATGATTTTTTAAATTAAGAATAATTTTTGAATGTATTCTGAATTTAAAATTTTCTGTTTTAAATGACACATGTTTTTACATTGATTATCGCCTTTTTATCTTTTTTTTGTCTTCATATCTTTTTTACTATAAAAATCTGAAACTTAGCAAAGTCATAGGCAGCGGCATAGCTTATTATTTTGTATTTATTGTATTTTTAGCCAGTGCTGTGTGTTGTATCGTAAAGCTTGCAATATTAGAAAAGGAAATTTAAAATAACTGTCAAAACAGCGTGCTTCTCCAAACGCCATTAATGCTGCTATCGTAAAATAAATTCTACAGAACCCATAGAACCCTTAGTCAAGTTTTTTCCAAAAATATTAAAACATCTGCTTTATGAAGTGAAGTTAGCGTAACTAATGTGTTGTTAATAAGTACCTTTTCTATTGTAATTGAAAGCTGTAACAGAACCGTTGTGGAACTAATATTCTGTTGATAATATATTAGTACAATAATGAGAAATAAAGTAATATCCTTTCAACCGAAATCCCAGGGACATCAGAGCAATCAGAGCGGGAGACCTTATTTTGCACCTGAGTGTGTCTGATGGGACGACCATCCAACACAACCGGGGAGAGATCAAGCGCAGGACCAACGGTTTTACGTATGGGAGTGTCACACCACCAACTTCTAAACTCCGGGCTGCTACTGAGACATTCGTGATGGAAAAACCCAATCACCTTTTGCCCTACCTAGGAATCGAACCTAAGACCTCACGTTCAGCAGTCGCTCTTGCGACCATTATCCTTCTGCAGGGCAGCTTGCTTTTTATATAAGCGTCTTTTCTACAGCAAAATCACGCGCATTGATCACTAATTTTCAACTTCAGACTATCATGTATTACTATAGTTCACATTTCCTTACAATGTTTACCTTCACCGATGTAAGTGATGCCCAAGATAAACTTAGAAAGAACTCACCTGCTTAGCCTTTTTCCTAACTATGTTGGGGTCGGTTCCAGTCTAACCGGATGCAGCTAAATACCAGTGTTTTACATGCAGCGAATGCCTATTTGACCTCCACAATCCAGTTAGTGGGCAACACGATATCGCTTGATTAGACTAGTTGTCAGACTTTCTGGCTTCTGACTATCGGTAACGACTGTCAACTGACAGCCGGGACCAACGGTTTTACGTGCTTTCCGAGGCACGGGGGTGTCACACCACCAACTTCCAAACTCCGGGCTACTACTGAGCAAATCAAAAAACCCAATAACACTTTTTGCCCGACCTGGGAATCGAACCCGGGACCCCACGCTTATAAGTTGCGCTTGCGACTACGAGACCAACGGGGCAGTTAGTAGTTAGAAAGACATGTTAGAATTAAATCATAAGTACTCATACATTTAAAATTGAAAACTTTAAACTGAAATTGATTTTAATTTAATTTTATCATCAATTACCTTTGCAATTAATATCAATCACTTCCTTCGTAAGTGGCCTGTAATGAAATCATTTTATATCAATTAGTTTTAAAAGGTATGAAACCTATTCAATTGAACGCCGCAACCTTTAAGATCCACTCTAAAGTTGAATGTAATAAAAGTTGTATTTATTAACTAGCTTATGCTCTCGACCTCGTCCGCGCAAATGTCTGTTGTCGGTTATTTGCGGGGATTTTATTATTTTTGCACGAAACCCTAAGTTTTTTGGGAAATAAAAGTAAGAATTAGTTACTCCTGATAGCATCAGCTAACTGTCAGTGAAAGTCCTTTAGTTGGAACAAACAGATAGACAGACAATCATTTTCAAAAGTGTTTTTATTTATAATCATATTTATTTTTAAAAAAATCTGTTGTTTGATTGCACAAGCAGACACTTTAATTTTATTTATCTGTATAGGTAGGTATATTAATAACTATCTATAGTTCAAATTATTTGTACAGCAAGGTATATTAATAGTACCTACTTGAGACGTATATTCATAGACATCTTTTGTAATACCATACACAATAAAACTGGCGGCCGGTGGTGCCGTATCTTTGTGGATAATCTTATTTGTATAAAATACCTTAGCTTTTTATCCCACTGTAGGTACTCAGGCTGATTTTGCCATAAATTTTGTTCAAATATTATTCAAAGCCTCGCCCTTAACTGCCTTGGTAGCCTAGTGGTCCTAAGCGCGACTGCTACGCTAGAGGTCTTGGGTTCGATTCCCAGGTCGAGCAAAAAGTGTTATTGGGTTTTTCTATGAAATTCTCAGTAGCAGCTCGGAGTTAGGATTTTTGCCCGGTTAATGGCAATAGGCCCGGCAGGTCGGACAAAGTGTTATTGGGTTTTTCCATAAGGATTTGCTCAATAGTAGCCCGGAGTTTGGAAGTTGGTTGTGTGACACCCCCGTGCCTCGGAAAGCACGTAAAGCCGTTGGTCTCGGCTGTTATTCGTAGATCTTTGACAGTAGTTACGGATAGTCAGAAGCCAGGAAGTCTGAAAACCAGTCTAACCAAGAGGTATTGTGTTGCCCAATAACTGGTTTGTGGAGGTCAAATAGGCAGTCGCTCCATGTAAAACACTGGTATTCAGCTGCATCCGGTTAGACTGGAAGCCGACCCCAACATTGTTGGGAAAAGGCTAAGTAGATGACGAATGGAACAACTTATCTTATGTAATAAGAAATAAATACAGAAAAGCTTACATTCTTTGGGAAACTGACCGAATGGTCGAAAAATACGAGAACTTGCTAACAAAAGACTACGACGTGTAATCGACACCAAAATTGTTTACGTGTTGGCATCAAAATGATAATGTTAAAAGGATCGGAAACTACACACAAAAGTGCCTATATTTTTCTATTATGTTACTTGTTTAGAAATAAATAAATATTTAATTATTATTGTGTTCATCGGCAAAGACAAAAAACAACTAAGTGCATAATAAGATTATAAGCTTATTCCAAAAGGGCCACAGCTTTTTATATGATTTTTTTTACATTTTTTTTTATTGTTTTATATTTATCTTCATTGTTTTCACATTTAGAAGCAACAAGAATATTGTAACCAAGATTTTGTAAAAACCAAATTAGAAGAAAAGAGTGTCCATGGAGTTTCTTGCTCGTTCTTCTCCATAGAGGCCTACGCTTTAAAACGAGCAACTAGCTTCAACTTTTAAATGTAACTTCTTGACAATTCAAAAGTGCCTGTAAATGGTCTAATTGAAATAAATGCTTTGACTTTTGAATTGAATATGTTACATTGGTACTTACCCGGTATTGAAACTGCAACCTTACGCATGAGACACGACCGCATTAACCACTGGGTCATCACGAATAAATTAATGACGAAAAAAACAAATAAAATTACTTCACACTAGCTTCTGCCAGCCACTTTTTTCGCGTGGTTTTTTTTACCCGCGTCAAGTTACGTCTTTGGTTACTGCTCCTTGCCCGTGTGTCGTAGCGTGATATTCTAAAGCCTTCCTCGATGAATTAACTATCCAACACAAAAATATTTTTTCAATTATAACCAGCAGTTCCTGAGATTAGCGTGTTCAACCAACCAAACAAACAAACCCTTCAGGTTTATGATATTAGCATAAATTAATCAGAACAGAACAAGAAAATAAAAGGATACCAGCAGTAAAATAATTATTTTATTAAATACAAATCTTATGAAAAATGTTTCTTTCACAGACACAAACGGAAAGTCACCAACCTTCTCCCATCGAAGTCATCAGCCCCCACGCAAGGCAGCGGCTCTCAACGCAGAGCTCCGCCCCCAGCACCTTTATACGAAGACTTACAGGATCTGCCCAGAAGGCCGCCCCTACCACACAGACCTGAACTGGAACCACAGTTGGAGGTAAGATATCAATCCCACTTGAATTTGCTGCAGGAATTTTTGACTTTGAAACAATGTAATTCCGAACTGGCAAGACAGTCTCGAGACATCCTTATATTATGGTCTTAAATCCACTTGGACTTCCTCCACCGTGGGGGTGCTGGAGACAGGCTCTACCCGGCTAAAATCACTGCGGTGTTCCACCTCTGCCTATAGGGTTGCGGGATCCGCAGTCTCGAGGCAGCCAGGACGTTCATGTGAAGTTTCCACTTTTATTAAAAAGAAACTGATTTTAAAGATGATAAGACCAGTAAAAATCTTGATGACAGCTTATTTTTTTTTTTTTGGGGGCTGGGAAATCATCATATAACTTCTCCCGCCCTGGTCGGGGCGGGAGGGAGTGTCAGACTTTTACTGACTAAAACCCACCCATATTCGTTCTTGTGCCCTTTGCGTTCCGGGGGCGCGGTATCTCTTACGAATAACCCGCAGCCCCGGCAGGCATCGGCCCTCAGTGGCCCCTTCCCTTTGCTGACATCTCTTTGAGGCGCGCGTGGAACACGAACGCGCCGTCGACACGTCCTGTCGTTATGTTAAACGTAAGGACGGTGAGCTACCCATTGCTCACCGTCCACAGGCCCGTATGACAGCTTAGAGTGACTGACAGACAACGTTCAGTAGATAAGACCATCTAAAGATAAAACCTAGGGAAACTTGAAATATTCGTTATTCTTCTATATCGTTCTCTCATTGTTAAGAATTACTTTAAAAATCAATGCCACTCCAAGTTAAATGGTATTTTATTTATTTATTTATTTATTAAAACTTTTTGCACATAATGTAAATAATACATTGTACAAAGGCGGACTTAATGCCTTTGGCATTTTCTACCAGTCAACCTTAGGGTGATGCAGAGACAAAACATAGTAGGTGCAAGAAACAGAAAGTTTCCAGGAATAAAATATAATAAATACATATATACATACATACAAACAAAATATACAGAGTAGAGAAAGCCAAAAAAAAATACATAGGTGAAGAAATATAAGAAACTAATTGTGAGACGAGTCTGCCAACTTCATAAGCAAGTGTTCACGAGCTTTTACTTTGAATATGAAACGACTGGTAGCCATCCTGATATTCATTTTTATTATTATTTTTATTTTTATTGATATTTTGTAGTGTGGCATTACAATTCTCCTTCCAAAAGTATTCTGCACCGGTATTCTGGAGTGATTTTTGAAATTACAACCCACGAGCAAGACTTATAGAGATCAAAATACGTTTGTATGAATAATAGGAGTTAAGTCTAACATCAATATATCCTGATCTATCTAAAATTCCTGTTATTCCTTAACCAGACGAGTACACCCAAAAGGCTGGCATTTAGTTAAGAAATAGTGTTCGGAAGTAAGTGATTGCAAGTCAATCACTTCAGCAGGAACAGATTTATAAATAAAATATCTCGGGTCGAGTAAACAGCTCCAACGTCGAAACATTCTTGTTCCAGTGAGTTGTTTGGTTACTAGACAAGGCATCTATTTTTATTTTGGTAGTAGATACTGACAGCGAAGAATCCTATCTTAAGGTGATAACAATAGTGACACTTTTATAATGACTGTAAATATAAATGGTACACAATAGCGAAATTTAGAAGTGATAGACTTATAAGGCTATTTTTATACAAATCGCCGAAAAAAGCCGATAGTAAGCAGTAGCGTATTAGCTCGTGATACTGTGGTGTCACTTTTTTTACCACCTCGTATCGTTGAATACGGCCTCATGTTAAATGCAATCCATTCCAAGAATTTTTTAACATTTCTGCCGCATTCACATCAAGCGTATGATCAGCATAAATGTAATGCAATGTCAGTCGGTGGCTGACAGCTGACTGTCAGACGTTACGTTTAGTGTAAACGTGGCCTTATTAAGAAAACTTTGATGACCAGAAAAGTCTTTTAAAACTAATCTTACAAGAGCAAATCAAGTGTACCAACCAAAACCTAAAAAATTGTCTCATTATCAAACCAACGCACGATTTTCTTAGAAGCAGTACTTTTAGGGTCCTCGATATTGGTAGAGCCGAAACTAAGAATATCCAGACTGTAAATGTATGCCTTCCAGACACTGAAGACGAGGGTCTAAGGGCCTTCAAAATTAATCTAGTTGATAACCTGACATATCTTTGAGGGAGAAGTAATGAAATGGTTCATGTCACTCCGTGTTACTTACTCCATTTGTCCCTTCCACATTCATCGGAGTCATTATTTGGTTAAGTGTACCCTTTTCAGTTAGTTGACATTGATGATAGGTGATTGAATATACGAGGTGTAAAAAAACACATTGCATAGTCGTTAACTAATATGCAAAATGTACCAAACCAAAAACCAGAAACATTGAACAAAAGTCATTGTTGGAAAACGACTTTTCTTAAAAACCATCACGCCTGTATTCTCCGAAGGATTAGGCAGAGATGTAAAAATAAACACCCACAGTTCGCCGGTATGTTTAGGTCCCATGTAATAGGGGGCGAGCCTATTGCCATTAACCGGGCACAAATCCTAACTCCGAGCTGCTACTGAGAATTTAAAATTTCAATATCACTTTTGCTCGACCTGGGAATCGAACTCAAGACCTCTTGCGTAGCAGTCGCGCTTAGAACCACTAGGCTAACGGCAGTTAACAAAACTCAGTGCTGGAAAACGACTTATCTTTTTGGAGTGAAAAATCACTATTTATAGGCACACAATGCAACACACGCGAAATATTGTACTTATGGGTGCATTTAATAGTACAGTGGTGCTGTAAATGAGTTTCAAATTTAATAAGGACATTTAAAATGTATTTTGGCAAAAAATAATGTCTCTAGTAACCTGAAGGTTCTCAAGTGTGGTCCAGAACAAAAAAATAATAAATAATCGCAGTGATGAGAAGAACATGCTATTTACGGCGGCGTTTTTCAGGTGGAGGTGTTGAAGCTAAAACATTTGATTATAGAATCAAAGTCAAATTTAAATCATATACTTCAATCAGACCATAAAAAGGCACTATAGAAAGTGAAAAGAAAAAACAAAATTGATTGAAACTAGGACAAAGTCTAATCACAAAAGTGGAGCAGTGCCTTTCTCAAGAGGACAACACTTAGGATCGCGAGTGTACAATGAAACGTGAACATTCCCAAAAACCTAAACTTAAAGCCATTAGTAGTGTCAAAGTTCTCCGCTATATTTCCACACCAACGAAAGCTGTCTACATTAATTTGCCACGGCTAACACTGCTGGGACGTAGTAGTTTTACCTAACATCTGTCAAACAACAAACTTAATTTCGTCTAAACATCCGAACGACCTGTTAACTTATTGCATGTTAGCTATAAAATTTTGAGAATTAACCCGAACTTTTGAGCTTAGTTAAAATGTCAGAAGTTTCACGTTTCGCCTCTACAAGTCTAGATATTTAACTTGAGATGTTCATAATTGACTTTGAAATGAATGAATGTAAGGGCTTTTCGTTATAATCCACTTTCAAAAGATTTGTATTCAAAGAAATTATGATTGCTTTGAATATTACTTTTTTGATAAGCTTGTTTATAAATGTCTGACTTATGAAATAACCCGTTGTAGTGTCTAGAGGTTACTTTGTAATGTAAAAACGAATAAGCAAGCGTTATTGTAATGTCTAGAGCAAGCCAATTTATAATGCTTTATTTCAAGTTAGGTAAATCAATTTCAGAATTATTCTCGAAAATACACTGGAATCAAAATGTTTTCGCTTAATGTCGCTACAAATCAATCCCAATTCCATGAATTTTCTATTACGAAAACATAAATTAAACTTTATTTACTTTTTGCAGATGGTGGAAACGAAAAGACCAAACTGCCCGAGCCGGGTCTTTGTCTGCGGCTCCGGTGGTACCTGGCGAGGCGGGAACAGCTGTGGTGGTGATACCTGCGGGGCCCCACTTTATGAGGAGCTGCCCCACAGATCAGACGACTCCCTCCACAGCGACGACCATTTCGCCGAAGACGAACTCAGCCTCGTCGGAGAAGCAGCGCCGTGTCGAACCTGTTCGAGACCACCAGCTCCTCAGTCACTCCCCCATCGGCCAAGACAACAGCGAATGGACAGAAGACCAAAGTCTCTGGAGAGACGACGGGCACAACATAGAATGCAGCGGCATATCCATCCACCAGGACCGCCAGATCCTACGGAATTTCACGAAGGAGTGCTTTTGGATGCTCTCTTGAGATTATATCCTCAAGTTGGGACAGTTGGTGCGAGGCCTCAAGGTCCTCTGCCCATGAGTGCGGGAGGTGCCTGGCCTGGCGGTGAGCTGCCAGGAATCGCTTGTTGGAGAGGACCCCGGGCTTCACCGAAGCCTCCAAGTGGGGACTCTTCATTCGGTTCCGATTCCGGATATAGTAATAATACGTGTGGGACATGTGGTACAAGAGCATCGTCCAGACACCGATTGTCTGCAGAAATACCGATGTCATGAACAGAAATGTCGAGTTCGCGGCTACTGATGTGACAGTCGTGCCATAACAGTTCCAGTGATGAAGTGAACGGTGAAGAGTCACGGTTAATGTAATCAAGTTTGCATTTAGTAGTTTTACTTTGTCTTTCACGGCCTAACTTATTCAGCGGCCTCAATTCTCTCATGCCTTCCGAGACGGTGAACTTAATCGTTGAATATTAGTTACTGTCGAATATTTATGAACCTTAAATGCTTAGGGACTACTTTTCTACACAATTGTACAAAATTTATTGCTTGGTAGAAGGTCTGTCCCTCTAGATTTTAGCGATACGATATTTTGATGAAATCGTTATTTTTATTAGCTGGTATTATAGAGATGGTTTTGTACAAAATTCATGTGACCATATTTTTAGGTAGCAATTAGCGGTTTCGTCCTAGTAAGTTTCGAACTAGTCCTTAAATTATCACAATAATTGTGAAACCTATCAAGTTAATGATTGAACAAGTGTAAAAACTATGGCAGGATGATGTAAATGAATTTCTGAATTTGTAGATAATGTACAAAATTGTAGTTAAATGAATTATTTAAGGATAGTAAGTTGAATTTTATAATCATATCATATTAAAGGTACCACACTTTTCATTCGAATATATACTATCACACAGAATTTCTTTTATCGGATTGTATCGTCTAATTTTGTCATTTGGTGCTAAAGTTAATATCGAATTCCTGTCCGTCGATTTGTTTTTACTACTCTTAAAAGTATTCAAACTTAGCTGCTTTTGTTTAGCATCAATTTTATTTACTCTTCCATTCTGCTTTTATATTTATACTTTAACGTTTCTGTCCTATCGTAAAAGCAAGCATTTCATTTGTATTGTAAATGGAAAATATTATTTGGTCGTCAAAAATGTTGGGTTTGTTTTTATTTCTGTTTTCTTATTAAGTGATAACTATTTATTTTTTATTAAATTTTATTGTTTCATTTTGTATAGTATCGAGATTTGCAACACTTATGTAATTAAAATTCATGGACAGAGTGTCCGTTTAATAAATATTGAAGAGCACAATAAAATGAAAAATAAATACATTTTTAAGAAAATGAATTGTTTCATTGAATATTTTCTTTTCCTAATAAATCTTTTAACAGAACTGTCTCGGTAGCCTAGTGGCCCTAAGCGTGACTGCTACGCTAGAGGTCTTGGGTTCGATTCCCAAGTCGAGCTAAGTGTTATTGGGTTTTTCCATGAAATTCTCAATGGCAGTTCCGAGTTAGGATTTGTGCCCGGTTAATGGCAATAGGCTAGCCCCCTATTTCATGGGACTTAAAAACATACCGGCGAACTGTAGGTGTGCATTGGTGCACCTCTGCCTAACCCTTAAGGGAATATAGGCTTGATATGTAATGTATGTCTTTTAACAGAGTGCTGATAAATGGAATAATGATTCTATATTTAAGAGGGCAATTCTGCTAACTCTCAAATACCTACGAATGACAGCCAGGACCAACGGATTTACGTTCTTTTCCGATGAGTTTCACACCACCAACTTCCTAACTCCGGGCTGCTACTGAGAAATTCCCTATGAAAAATACCCAATAGCAGTTTTTGCCCGAACTAAGAATCGAAACCAGAACCGTCACTCATGAATCGCGCTTACAACCACAAGGGCAATGGGATAGTTTCATTTAATTATTCAGGGATTGATTACGGGTTGGCTCATTTTTACAGAATTAAGATCATTCGGCAAATTTAATCGATAATCTGCTTTTTGACCTTGGCTCGTTTCTGGTAGACTTTTAGTAACATTATCAAACGTACACGATCCTACTTATGTATTTCAATCCCTTTCAGGCCTCCTTCAATATTAATTTGTAGAAACCGAGCCGTGTATCTTCAACCAACAGCCACAGTAGATGGTACACAAATAATATTCTTACTACGTACCTAATATGTATTACATTCAAGTATCTACTTACCCATACAAGCCTCACTCAAACCATCTGTTTTGAATCCATTCTCCTGTTGTTCGTCATTCAATTGTGTCTAAACTATCCTTTTCCTAAGACTCCAAGATCCCGGAGTCAACAGACCTACGTTATTTCAGCATGGTTCATATTTTTAGTAAAGATAGCAGTTCTTTTTTTAAATTTCCCCCCTCTTAGAATTTCTCCTATATCGTGCAAATATTTGTTGAGTGCGGGAATCAAATCCACACCCAACGCATCAGGCAATCGCTCAGTTACTGAGCAAACCGTGTTGTCAATGTGTAGTTACGAAGAAATGTATTTAAAAAAATGAATGGCTAAATGTGATGCTAAGCGCAAAACTCGAGAACGGCTGGACCGATTTGGCTGAATCTATTTTTGTTGTGTTTGTAATTTCCAGGACCAGACTTAGATAAAAGTATTTTTTTTCTAGGTCCATCTGAATTATCGGAAACTTGCACCCTCGCAAAGCTGGTGCGGTTCGCAAGTAAATTTGTACATAGTATAAAACCAAATCGCTTTTCACCGTGTCCCTCTGTACGCTTAGATCTTTTAAACCACGCAACAGATTTTAATGCGGTTTTCATCAATAGATAGAGTGATTCAAGAGAAAGGTTTAAACGTGACGCTATGACCAACATTACCTACCAAAGAGGTAACTGAGCGCGGGTGAAACCGCGGGGTATATAGCTAGTAAATAAATTAATCTTTTAAAATGTCAACAGAACACCAACCACAGCGCCATAAACTCAAAATTTCAGCCAAACTAAATGACATAAGTCTAGCGACTCCTAGCTATTGGACTACGAGTAATTTCTTACGGAAAACCCTTTAAATTTTATCTTTATTGCGTTTACACAAAGGAAAGCCTTTGTGACCAAATAATATAATAGTTTGGAGAAGTATTATCAAGCCGTGAAAATAAATTGCCAGATCTTTTTGATAGTGGGCAATATATTGGAGTATATTGCTGGTATTTTCAGCTTTATTGAGAAGGCTGGCAAGGGCTTATGTAATGAAAATCCTTTGCATCTTTTCTTTCTTTTTTTGCCATACAATGCGACAATGCTAGCCTTCTGGGCCATTTTCCTATTGATGGTGAATGTCATTTATTTATTGATGCCCTATAAGCTGCCTCCTTATTACCCGACTGCCAAGGAGTGGTTATACTTTCCGCGAGTATCTTGTATGTATGTTTTTAAACACACATATAAGACACACATATCTTCCAATCGGAATATTGTAACCAAGATTTTGTAAAAACCAAATTGGAAGAAAAGAGTGTCCATGGAGTTTCTTGCTCGTTCTTCTCCATAGAGACCTACGCTTTGGAACGAGCAACTAGCTTCAACTTTTAAATATAACTTCTTGACAATTCAAAAGTGCCTGTAAATGGTCTAATTGAAATAAATGCTTTGACTTTGACTTCGGCTGGATGGATTTCGACAATTTATGTATTGTTAAATTCGTCTTAAAAACCCAAGTGTACTTCGAAAGATTCTATATAAAAAAAAATGGCGGATTTTGGCGCCAAAATGTATATCCTGTACATATACTGCCTACTGCCTCGGTGCCTTCTGCCTCGTTAGCCTACTGATCCTAAGCGCGGCTGCTACGCTAGAGGTCTTGGGTTCGATTCCCAAGTCAGGCAAAAAGTGTAATTGGGTTTTTTATGAAATTCTCAGTAGGAGCTCGGAGTTAGGATTTGTGCCTGGGTATTGGCAATAAACTTACCCCCTATTACTTAGGACCTAAACCTACCGGTGAACTGAGGGTGTACATTGGTACCCCTCTGCCTAACCCTTCGGGGAATATAGGTGTGATGGTATATAAATAAGTTATTAGCATCTAAATATCTGCATAATTACGTTATTTGGTTAAAAAAAAATCCACGAGCGATTATTTATTATGTTGAATCAAACTGAACTGAATTACTATAACAAGAAAAACGTACAACCCTAGCCTAAAGTGTACTGAATCTAATGATACCAAAATTGTCTCATGTCGCAAAGATTTAGGGGAATATAAACGTTATCGCCCAAAACAAAATTTCGAAAGGGAAACGTAGGTATTTTCAATTTTTTTTTTAACCTTGCTCCACACTACCAATTTTTCATGTATCGAGGATGCGATTACAAATATAATTATAAACTCATATGAGTATATACAAACAGCCAGACGCGGAACGACTATCTGTAGACCATACAAATATTGGTTCCGTATGGGAATCAAACCTGCGACACGCAGCGTCAATCGCTCAATCACTACGCCTACGGTGCCATCCAAGACCTAATTTCACAATCCTCTTAAGGCAAAAAACAAACAACTCTAAATAAACAAGCACAAAATGGAAGCCAAAGTACCGTCTTCCTATTTTGGTCACAATTCATAACATTTTGCACAAAACCAGTTTTTAATAATGCTGTCTACCATCTGTGCGAGTCGGATATAAATAGAGCTGTACTCTGTACAGTCGGTGAGAAAGAGATTAAGTTTATTCGAGTTGTTTTAGAAAATTAGCCATTTAAAAAAAAAAAAATTAAAAAAAAAAGAAGAAATCATCAAATGACTTCTCCCGCCCTTGGCGGAGCGGGAGGGAGTGTCAGACTTTTACTGACTAAAACCCATACATGTTTCTTCTTGTGCCCTTCGCGTTGCGGGGGCGCGGTATCTCATACGAACACCCGAAACCCCGGCAGGAGACAACTGGGCTTAATAGTTAATAATACTTACTTAGTCACTTGTTTTACTGACTGTACGATTCTGATATTTGAAATGGGTAGTAGACACCATAAGGGCCTCCGCCCATGTCCGACTTTTTGTAGGACGTGTTGGTATATTAGGATTCATATGGTCTATTCTCTCCGACAAAAAATCGGTCACCGATTGTCTGACGTGGGCGGATAGCCCGAATCAATAATATCAAGATGTTACTTACGTAACTTGTCAAAAAAAATGTTTTTATTTTTCTTGAAACTCCGATGTATTTTCAATTAACCGTGAAAGATTTTTTGTTGCTTTGAAATAAATAAATAATTTGTCTATTAAGTGACGTTACAGTTTACTATTGCCATACAAAAATGGCGAATTCGCGTTT
Source organism: Caradrina kadenii (assembly GCA_947462355.1). NCBI lineage: Eukaryota > Metazoa > Arthropoda > Insecta > Lepidoptera > Noctuidae > Caradrina > Caradrina kadenii. The sequence continues at coordinate 10,449,318 of OX381690.1, read as the reverse complement.
TGACAACTCATAAAAAGTATGTCAATTGATTATTCTTCTAAAATTAGGCTATTTTAGTAACATTTGTACCTCAGTCTTCAAACTGTCAAAAATGTTATTTTACCTGCAATTTTGTCAACATTTTGACATTTATTTTTTCTTTTTTTTTTAAACGTAACTCCACACTAGAAACTTCTCTTGTATCGTGTGTGCGTTAACAAACATATAAGCTCACACATACACAAAAAGCCAGACCCGGAACAACTATCTGCAGGCCATACAAATATTTGTTCCAAACGGGAATCGAACCCGCACCACGCAGCCAATCACTCACCCACTACTCCAACTTTGCCAACAAATTTTCAATTGTAACTGAAATAAGAAAAGGAGATATTCAAAGTTCCTAAACGCCTGTATAATATTAATTTAACAGATTTTCATATCTCGCTGGGATACTCGTTGTAGTATGTACCCTAATCTTTTACAATTTTCATTTTTGTTTGAGATTGATTGATGAGTTCTATCAAGCGAAGCAATTACTTTTACTTACCATAGTTATGAACATCTGGGATTCCTAGAGGAAACTCCTCTTAAATGGAAAGCAGGCATACAAGTATGGATAAAACATCATAACAATATTGGTAAATAAATAAATTAATGTGACGTCACGTAACCTATTATTATAACCAACCGACGATCAGAACGCTTCGAACGAAACCTCATTTTCCAAATTATGATGAGGAGTTTAGAAGTTAAGAGGGAATAGATGAACACACAAACGTACCCACACATACCCACATACGTACATATAGGTACCGGTTAAAATCATAACCCTCTTTTTTTTTGCCGTAGTTGGGTAATTAAAAAGTCTTTATTCTACAATTTTACTTGTAAAATTTTAGGTACTGACACTAAGTTATTACATTTTATAATTAAATTACTTTTACACACAAAACTGTGCATAAATTATATAGAGTGTAAAAAAACACATCATGTACGTGTACATCGCCCATAAAACTAAATAACATAAGCCTTCGCCCAAGTCCGATTTTTTGAAGGACCGATCATTAATCGGACCATTCGGATAGTTTTGGGACCGACTTTTTGTAGGACGTGTGTGTTGGTATATGAGAATTCATATGTTCCATTCTCTCCGACAAAATAATCTGTCACCGTTTGTCTGACGTGAGCAGACAGCCTTAGCAAAAATAATTCCTGGGAAACGGCTTTTATTTTTGGTGTGAAGGCAAGGCAAGATTCAACTCGTGATAGTGACAAATTCACGCCGAGTCTGCTTGAAATCTCTCAGGAAGATGCAACTTGCTCAGAGAACAAGCCCCAACATTCGCACCTTAGATACGATCTTATATTATAACCATCACTATTCATATAGTTACTGGATACGATTCTTTCATTTTTATAATAATAAATATTAATAACTTCCTCGTTAGCCTAGTAGTTCTAAGCGCAACTGTTACGCTAAAGGTCTCTTCTTCGATTCACAGGTCGAGCAAAAAGTGTTATTGGGTTTTTCTTTGTTTGAGCCCGGTTAATGGTAATATGCTTGCCCCCTATTACATGGGATCTTAACATACCGGCGAACTGTGGGTGTACACTGGTACACCTCTGGAACCCTTCGGGGAATACAGGCGTGATGGTATGATAAATATTAGGCGCACCAGTTAGTATGTTTTGTAAAAATTAGGTGAAGTGAGCTTGAGATTTCATCCCACTTAATGCTATGGATTGATAAAGCTTACAGATTTTTCGTAATTGCACCGTTGATGTGATTGCTTGAAAATATCAAAAAAAAAGAAAGAAGAAGAATATTGGGCAACACGACTGACACATCTCATGGATCCATTTGAGAGAATCTTCGATTTTTTTATCACTCCATAACAAAAAAAAAAAACACTTAACCGAATTTCGATTAGGGCGACCAATTTCAATCGAGACTAGCCAAGTACGCCGAAGACGTTATTGTGCACAAGTGGGCACACTTCCCTCACTCTCATATTTTGATGGCACGGCAATCAGACATGACCGTTTCCAAACTCTGAGAAACTCCTCGATAGATAATCCCAATAATACTTTGCCAGAAATGGGAACCCAATCCAGGATCCCATGTTCATACTATCGAACACTATACTAATCAAACAAAGAGGACAGGCACACAAAGAGGTATTCTCAACATATTTTTTTTAGCTTTTCCAGCATAATTTACCTAGAAGAGCTAAAACGTAAACGCATTTCCTTGCCACATCCAGCACCACCAACATCATAAAATTAATAAGCCGCTAGGCAGTGTTGATTTATGTGCAAGCCGGAGTGCAAGAACTCATATATTTTAACAACACAGACAAACAAACAAAGTAAGAGATATGACGCATGTCCTGTCACCGGCAGAATTGTCGCTGCTTCTAAATGAAGGTATTAATTGTCTACTGTTTGTTTTGAAGAGCTCGGGTATTTGTGGTGGAATAATATTGATTACTTTTGGTATGTGTAAAATGACAACTAGATTAACAATTATTTTATTCTTGTAATTGACGTTCAAATGTACCTTTTATTGGTCTAATTTTAATAAATAATTATTTGACTAAGGGCCGATTTTTCAATCGCCAGATGAGTTTTATCTGAAGAATATGTTTGACGTTTTGACAGCTTTTGTATAGAAAAATAATTATGTCAAACCGCCATATTGATTCCTCAGATAGGAGTTAACTGGTGATTGAAAAATCGGCCGTGAGTCCAAGTGTTTTCATTTTCGATTTGAAAGGATTAATTTTAGTTTACCCTTTTATTTCTTCTGTGCGAGTTCTGAACCGATTTTATAAATTTTTTTTTGGTTGCCTAGACGGTTTTTTCCTTGTTCCGGATGGGAAATCATCAAATGTGTTCCCCTGCTCGGGGCGGGGCGGGAGGGAGTGTCAGATTTTTGCTGACTAAAACCCACACATGTTCCTTCTTGTGCCCTCCTTTGCGTTACGTGGGCGCGGTATCTCTAACGAACAACCCGCAGCCCCGGCATGCATCGGCCCTGAGTGGACCCTTCAATAATTGCTAAAATCTTTTCGAGGCGCGCGTGGAACATGAATGCGCCGTCGACACGGCCTGTCGCTGTGCAACGTACGGACGGTGAGCTACCCATTGTTCACTGTCCACAGGCCCGGTCTACGGTGGCCGGGAGTCGTCTTGCGGCGACTCTCTGCCTCAACCGTCCCGCCGCCTCCTTTTCAAAAATAACTGCTTCGCAGAAGGAGGCAACTGATTCCCATTCCCCCTCGCTCCGGACCATGGCTTGCACCATGGCCGGACGCGAGAGTGCGAAAATCCACCTTAAGGGTTGACAATTTTTATGGTATTGTGGTCCTTCTCTTTTATATAATTAGTACTGTACATCTGCGTGAAGCCGGGGCCGGTCACAAGTTTAATACAATTTCGGGTTTAGTTTATCTTTTTTTACAACCATTCCTTTCCTGTAGTCTACAAGGAATTACTTTTAGTGATAAGACCGCTATTTGTACTGTTCAAATGTTTGCATGTACCTGGTATTTCCCCGTCCTCATATCTATTAAATATCACTTAGCTATTTGCTTGAATAAGGTTTACACAGCTGGTAAGGTACAGAACTTATTTCAAATTTATTTATACTTGAAGTGACGTCAGCTTAAATTTTTGCATGCATGTCAAATGTGGCTGAAAATAAATATTTACAAAACATCAAACATTTTAAAAAGAAAACTCTTTCTATGATCATGTACAAGTCGGAAATGTTGAATTTCCCAAATTATTGTTGTTCAAACATATTCTGTATTCACATTTTTTTTTTTTTTTGGGTGCATTATATTCCAAGTTACCTTGATTAAAGTTGGGTTAATTTTTTTGTTGAGCATTGTATCCAAAATGCTTTCGAATGTACAACTTTCGTTAAAAAGAATGTTGAATTCTTGGCTTTTTTAACCGATTTCAAAAATAATAAGGTTATGAATATTCGACTGTATGTTTTTTTTTGGTATGTGTGTTACGCTATAACTCCGCCAATTATGATACTTTTATGTGGTGTCTTGTTAATTTACGTAGTATAACTGTTCCTTTATTGATTTGGATGATAGGTAATTGATACTAAAAAGCGAGAAATAAAGGCATTTTTACAAAACACACAACCTCCTTCAAAAGCTAAAAAGTGAAAAATAACTTTAGCTTTGGAAGACAACGAGCTCATGGGAGAAGTCATTTGATGATTTCCCAAGATAAAGCTTTGGAAGTCGGTGGCAATACAAAACAACAAACAGAACCAAAGCCGCCGACTTCCAAAGTTTTTTTTAGCTAAAATTATTTTTTCACTTTTTAGTCTTTGAAGGAGATATTCTTTTTGTAAGAAAGTTTTTAAAGTCGACACTTTATTATATAATTTTAAAACACAAATAACTAATTGCCTTTTTTTACTAGACTTCTCGAAATTCTAACCAAAAGAACGGATTTGTTTGGCAAGATTATTGTTGCCTACCACCTACTACTATACTGTACTGTACTGTAGGTACTTAAATTCTGAAAGAAACTGAATTCCGAAAAAGTAAATCACTATTTTCTTTTATTTTCTTTTCAAGGACTTTTCAGTTAGTCGTTGATGACTTTTACCGGTTCACTGGACAATCGGTAGATTACTCTCAATCTTAATTAAAAACTAACTAGGTGTAGCTTAGTGCGCTTTCGAGAAGCTTCGGATATCTTCGGGAATCTTCGGGATTCATTTCAAGATGGCTGACAACTTCTGATAAAATAGAGTTTTTCTGTGATTTTGTGGTTTGTAAAATCACTAGGTCTTGAGTCAAATTATTCAGTTAATTAATGATTGGTATAAATTATTAGTTTTTCAGGAAGTTTAACTATTCTTAATAATAATATTTTAAAGCAGGTAACAAAGGCCCATAAGATATTAAAAAAAATATATTAAAAAAAAACGAAATCTCCTGCACCGGAAGAGACCAAATTAGACCGAAGCCAGGATTCAAATTTAAATCCTGGTATTAGTATTTATAATATGAATACAAGCTTGTAGACATAATATTAGATAGTGGTGAAGAAAAAACGTAGCGTACGTTTTCCTAATGAAACATGTCTAGGACAATAAAATTAATGTAAAATTAATAAATCATTATTAATAATTATTATTCTCATTTATTAGTTACCATATACATATAAATAACATTTTTAAATATCAATATAAAAATAAAAACATTTAAAAATATAAATATTATTACACACATACTATCACGCCTATATTCCCCGAAGGGTTAGGCAGAGGTGTAACAATGTACACCCACAGTTCGCCGGTATGTTTAGGTCCCATGTAATAGGGGGCGAGCCTATTGCCATTACCCGGACACAAATCCAAACTCCGAGCTGCTACTGAGAATTTCATAGAAAAACCCAATGACACTTTTTGCTCGACCTGGGAATCGAACCCAAGACCTCTAGCGTAGCAGTCGCGCTTAGGACCACTAAGCCAACGAGGCAGTTAATAAATAAAAAGTAAATATTATTAATTGTAAAATTTGTTAATTATTGCAAATGTACCTGCTATTTTATCTCTTCACCACTTTCGGTTGATTGTTAGAGGATGCTTAAGGCAATAAGTCCGCCTTTGTGATTTTTGATGTATAAAGTTAAAATTAATAAATCAATTAATTAACACCAATGACTTTGTCCGAACAAGAAGTTGAACCCAGAACTTCACACTTTACAGTCGCGCTAGCACCCACGACAACAACGTGCTTATCAGATACCTAAAAATAAAATAAAATTGCGGTAGACATTTTCTAGTTTTATTGGTAAATTTGTTTAGAGAAAACAAGAAATCGAGTCAGTTAGTTAACATTAATTCTACACATTGCGACACCCTCCGCTCTCCATTCCACACCAGATATTTCAAATCCGTACAAAATATTTGTTTTGCATACTGCTGTATCTGTTGTATATTCACGCTTTCCATTTGCTTTTCTAAAATAATATAACAACTCATCTCGCTGTTTAATTTATTAGTACACGTGTTAATAATTCCATTAATTATGAAGTTTAAATCTTGTACGCCTGAGAATACGATTCAAATTTGTTTGTAGATGCTGTCGGTGTTAACTTCGCGATTTGTCGCCCAAGTTTGCAAGACCCGCTAATAGTGTTACCAAACGTTTGGGTTTCGGGAATATGATCTTTCTTCAATTAAACATACCTTAATGAAATTATATACAATTATAAATAAATATATAAATAAATAAAAAAAAAAAAAAATAATAATAAAAAATAAATAAATACATAAATAATATATGTATGTTGAAGGATATTTTTGGTCAAGGCCTGCTTAAATTATTCCAAGCTGTACTTAGAGATTATACAGCGTGTAACGGAAAGGGCGGAAAGGGTATCAAAGGCACGGATCCTTTTGGTGTTAACAAACCATATAGCAACTTTTTTCTAATACTTCTACTCACAAAATTATACAGTTAAGAAACATTTAACTAACAACCAAATGTTTCCAATTGAATTCTACACATCACTACACCAAGTCAGCTGATTGGTGTCAATAAACTACACGCAAAGAAACAACTCCGTAAAAGATTTGTTTCTCCTGACACGTTTGTTATCATTTAAACTTAAAAAACTGCCGAAAAATATGATGCATTTTCAAAGATTGCTTTTGAGTTGAAATTTTGGATAGACATTCAGTACCGGATACACTCTTCACCCCGTTTGTATGAATATACCTTTTCCGTAACACGTTGTATAGTTATATATTCTAATTTTATTTTATTTTTTAATCTTTTTTTTGTTATACCTAGAGTAGTTATAATACATTACATTTTGCTTTGGTTTTTTCTGTCAAGGTGTTGGTAATAACTGCCTCATTGGCCTAGTGGTCTTAAGCGCGACTGCTACGCTAGAGGTCTTGGGTTCGATTCCCAGGTCGAGCAAAAAGTGTTATTGGGTTTTTCTATGAAATTTTCAGTAACAGCTCGGAGTTAGGATTTGTGCCCGGTTAATGGCAATAGGCTCGCCCCCTATTACATGGGACCTAAACATACCGGCGAACTGTGGGTGTACATTGTTACACCTCTGCCTAACCCTTCGGGGAATATAGGCGTGATGGTATGTGTGTGGTGTTGGTAATGTGTGTGTCAATAAATATTTTTTACATTCAAATTGTCAAGCATGCGTAAGCTGCTTGAAACAGTGTGTGATTGGGTGACAAAATAATCTAACAACCATAGTCGGTAAATAAAACGTATTTTTTATTTTTTTCCTAACGTACACAGCTGTCTAGACATAAGAATACTTTAAATAAAACAAAATAAAAAATAACATACCAACACGGATGTATTCCCCGAAGGTTTAGGGAGAGGTGTAACAACGTACACCCACAATTCGCCGTTATGTTTAGGTCCCATGTAAAAGGGGGCGAGCCTATTGCCATTGACAGGGCACAAATCCTAACTCCAAGATGCTACTGAGAATTTCAAAGAAAAACCCAATAACACTTTTTGGTCGACCTGGGAATCGAACCCAAGACCTCCAGGGTAGCAGTCGCGCATAGGACCACTAGGCCAACGAGGCAGTTAAAAACAAATAACCACCTACATTAATAGGACTGTCTATATTTCCCCAATTACCTGGTCCCCCTACTCACAAAGTATAACACGTCTTATACTAAAGTAGAGTTGACGGTAAACATAAGTGCGACGATGGGTCATCATAAACTGGATGGTGCTTCTTATGCCTGAATTCATCAAATAGGACGTTAAGCCATAATTCTTGTTCCACGTACAGGCCACAAGGAATGTCATTTATATGAGACAAGTTTGTCTCAAAATTCAGTGTAAGACGGTGAGTCTTTAACTGAACGATTATAAATAGCTGGTCGTCTGGTCGTGGTCGTAATCTCGAGAATTTTTAAGCGGTGATATAGTGTTGAAGTTGTTGGTATGGTATAAAAGCTAAAGGTTTGAATGGAACACATACCATCACGCCTGTACTTCCTGAAGGGTTAGGCAGAGATGTAACCAATGTACACCCACAGTACGCCGGTATGTTTTAAGTCCCACGTAATAGCCGCCATTAAACGGGCACAAATCCTAACGCCGAGCTGCTACTGCGAAATTCCTAATGGAAAAACACAATAAAACTTTGCTCGACCTGGGAATCGAACCCAGGACCCGGTTCGAATATTGTTATAGAAAGTGGCACTACTTAGATACTATTTCCAGGTTGGGCAGTGTTATTGGGTTTTTTTGTTAGGAATATCTCAGTGGCAGCCCTTAGTTTGAAAGTTGGCGTGTGTTACCTGCTTATCTCGGAAAGCATGTTATGTCGTTGGTCCTGCGCCTGATCTCTCCCCGGTCGTGTCAGATTGCCATCCCATTGAAATATGAGAATGATGGAAGAACAGCACCTATATTTGCACACATATACATATATATCTGTGCACTTTTACTACAATACCACTGACAACTTTAATAATCTTTTTTTTTTTTTTTGTTTTTTTTTTTTTTTTTGGTGGGTGGGAAATCAAAACCCACCCATGTTCCTTCTTGTGCCCTTTGCGTTCCGGGGGCGCGGTATCTCTTGCGAACAACCCGCAGCCCCGGCAGGCATCGGCCCTCAGTGGCCCCTTCCTTTTGCTGACATCTCTTTGAGGCGCGCGTGGAACACGAACGCGCCGTCGACAGTTAATCTTTACATTCAGAATAAAATAACTGAAATCACATTATGTAATATTTTTCAATGATTAGATGATTTGGAGAAACCAACTGTATACCCCGCGGTATCATTACTGCTCAGCTCTCGTTGGCCGTAGCATGATGTTCTATACATATAAACCTCTACTTGAATCACTCTATAACATACCATCACGCCTGTATTTCCCGAAGGGTTAGGCAGAGGTGAAACAATGTTTTTAAGCCCCATAGAAAAACCCAATAACACTTTTTGCTCGACCTGGGAATCGAACCCAAGACCTCTAGCGTAGCAGTCGCGCTTAGGACCACTAGGCTAATGAGGCAGTAGCGTAGTAGTAGCGTACGGAGAGACAGGCGGCACGTAGCGACTTTTAACAGATACAACCTATACTTATAATAACATTGGCTGACAGTAGTACCATTTCGGTTCCAAAACTCACAAAAAAGTCATTAGACAGAATCTTTTAATAAACTAAAAACTTGGTTTTATGCTGAGTAGAAATTATAACTCGAAATTTACTTATTGACCAAAACGTAAGAAGACTACTTTTTATGGACCGCGCCATCAGTTAAATCGTTCCCTCCGTCCTTCAATCAGTTCACCAGTAAATTGTCACATAATTTGCCCGACAATAGGCTCATCACTTGACTAAGGAGCTCCCCATTTAATTTTAGTACTAAGACGTTTACGATCTCTGTCGAGTCTTCTTTGTGACGACAGAGTAAGCGGTGTGGTACCGTTCCATTGTGGAAGAAAGATTCAGAAGAATAATAGTAAAATGGTTTAAAAAAAATAAAATTACACAAAAGGCAACCTTGTTCAAAAATTGAAAAGTAAAAAAAAAATACTTTAGCTTTGGAAATCGGTGGCTTTGGTTCGGTTTGTTGTTTTGTATTGCCATTCGCTTTTAGTATCAATTTTCTGTCATCCAAATCTTTGAAGGAACAGTAATACACACACGTCACAAGAAAGCAAAATACGCTAATTCGTTTAAGTGGATGACATATTTTATTCAGTTATTTTTTTTTTTACCAAGCTACTGAACCAATTTCGGTATAATTTACATAGGTCCACCTTTGAAGTATGATGACCTATCAAACAAAAAAAAAATCATCAGAATCAATTCATAATTGACGGAGGATAACCTGCTCCTTTTTTGAAATCGGATATAAACACAACACATAGCCGTTGTATAAGCATGCTGCTCATCAAAAAAGAAAAAAATATTATTCGGAAGCGACTTTTATTTTAGAGGTGAAAAATCGCATTCTATGATAATGCGCAATATAACTTACGCTAAACATTGCTATGGCAATCTCTAGAGGACGCCTATCTTCTATATAGTGGACGTCATTTGGCTGATAATTATGATGATGATAATGAAACAATTACACTTTGTATGCGTACAGAAGATTAGGGGTTGTGGGAGTATTTAAAGTGATAAAAGTCGCAATATTTTTTTACTCTGACCTTCATTTCTTCAGAGTACCCCGGTACAGCCCAGAATAATAAAATGATCAAAATGTTTTGGATAAATAAACCAAATTTGATGAATTTTGGAATACATATAGATTTGTTGTTGCAGAAGATCTTAGGCTACGTTTTGTTGCAAATATTAATCTTGAAAGGGGTGAAATAGAAGATGATTGAAATGATAGAAAAAACGTGTAACTTTTGGCTTCATTTAAATTATTTTTCCTCCGTTATCTTTAACTTAACTGCCTCGTTGGTCTAGTGGTCTGCTACGCTAGAGGTCCTGGGTTCGTTTTCTAGGTCAAGCAAAAAGTGCTGTTGAGTTTTTCTATGAAAATCTCAGTAGCCGCTCGGAGTTAGGATTTGTGCCCGGTTAATGGCAATAGGCTCGTTTATTACAATTACATGGGACCAAAACATACAGGCGGACTGTGTGGATACATTGGTTACACCTCTGCCTAACCCCTCGGGGAATACAGGCGTGATGGTATGTGTGTATCTTAAACTTCTGGTTTTATTATCTATTGTCTTCAAAGTCCCCTTTGATACGTTTTTATTTTTAGTCGATTTTCATGACACGCTGAGTTGCCAGGTGCCGCCTCTGTTTTATTCCCAAAATAATGCCGCAGACACACTGTTTATTTTTCCACTACATTTGTTGAAAGTGTTTGTTAGTATTATTGCAGCCAAACGCAATGGAGCGATTGGAAATTACTCAACATTTATTAATGGGTTAGTATACTTTTGTAGTCAAAACTGACTGCCCTGTTTTTCTCGTGGGCGTAAGTGCAGTTGTTGAGTGTTGGGTCCTGAGATCGATTCCCATTTCTTAGTAGTTAGCTTAGTAGCTTTTTGGAAGTTGGTGGTGTGACACCCCGGGTCTCGGAAAGCACGTAAAGCCGTTGGTCCCGGCCGTCATCCGTAGATCTTTGACAGTCGGGTAGTTAGAATCCAGGAAGTCTGACAACCAGTCTTACCAAGAGGTATCGTGTTGCCTAATAACTGGGTTGTGGAGGTCAAATAAGCAGTTGCTCCAAATAAAAACACTGCCAGTGTTTTTTTCAGCTGCATTCGGTTAGGCTAGAAGCTGACCGTAACATAATTGGGCGAAGGCTGATGATTTTTCTGAGCGTGCACAAAACAGTATCGAATTCTTTTAGCAGAAATATATCTATATAATCTATCTATCTATCAGTGTTTGTTACCAAACTCCTCCGAAACGGCTGGACCGATTTTAATGAAATTTTGTGGGCATATCGGGTAGGTCTGAGAATCGGCAATACCCCATTTTCACACCCTTTAAAAAAATTATGGCAAAACAACTTTAGCTGGGTCAGCTAATCTGAGTATAGAAATAGAAAAATAGATACTTTCTCTGCAGGACTAATTCAGAAATCAAAATTAAATCTTGACCTTTCTCAAGACTTTGTATACCTTTCCCCCCGTCACTTAAAGTTGTCTCTGCTTCCAGTAACTAATTATAAAATCTTCGAATTTTATTTTTATTTTTGCACCCACCGCTTCCGTGTGGGTGTATTAAAAAGTTCGCTAAATGTCAAGAGAGTAGCAAAGTTTATTAAATTCTTTTTTTCTTTAAAAAAGAATGTTGCCCCCGCACAAGGAAATACTCTTGTATCGTGGGTGCGTCAGTAAACATTATATACTTCGATCAGACAAAAAATTATAAGTTCAAGTTTCTTCAAGATCAACTGCCTCGTTAGCCTAGTGGTACTAAGCGTGCCTGCTACGCTAGAGGTATTAAGCTCGATTCCCAGTTCGAGCAAAGTGTTATTGGGTTTCCTATGAAATTCTCAGTAGCAGTTTGGAGTTACGATTTGTGCCCGGTTAATGGCAATAGGCTCACCCCCTAAAACATGGGACCTAAAACATACCGGCGGACTGTGGGTGTGCAATAGTACACCTCTGTCTAACCATTCGAGGAATACAGGCGTGATGGTATGTTTTCTCAAGATGTTTTTCTTCACCGAAGTCAGTGATGTACAAGATAAACTTAGAAAGTAAATAGAATAGTAGAGTAGTAGAATTGAAAAAGTCGCATTGAACCCGCCACCTTATACATGAGAGGCGGCCTTCACGACATTGTACCTCACAAGCGACTAGAAGTCTGCTTGATTTTTTCACTCTCGTTACGTTACTTCTACTATGGTTACTGTACCGCTCCCGTGAGTCGTAGCGTGATGTAATATTTGCCTATAGTATTCTGCATGAATCTGACTACCATATACTAAAAGATTTTTTCCAATCCGCCTGACAGTTCTAGAGATACGCGCGGTAAAACAAACAAACAAAAAAGCTTTATTATTTTAGTATTGATTACACTAGCAAATATTAGTAGCTACTATATATCAATCACAAACCAAACAAAAACAATAATTTACATAGGTACACAAAAAGATATTCCTTCCAAATCAATATGACTGCGAATTCAAGCCCTAATTAATATTCCCAAATACCTAACCAACGCAAAAACAACACACCAATTAACAAAACAATTAAAATCCAAAACAACAATAATTAAATTATTTTATAGGAAACTAAAATAGCGTATCGTACACGCGCCGCGTTCACCGCATTTTAATCAATATAATTGAAGATAATTGCGCCAAAATTATATACTGGCATGACAGCGTTTGTATCAACCAATCAGAGGGCCGGAGAAAAATGGCCGACATGCAACCTCAATTTACAGTGAATTGTTTAATTATTATATCGTGTTCATTGTAATTTGAGTTGTTGAGTGTTTGAGGCAGTTGATTTATTAATTATGGAGTGTCGTAGGCCTTTATAGATTTTCGACGCTGCACGCGATTGGTCCGTCAGTCGGACCGAAACTCCGAAAGGAACCCAAAAATCGAAAGAATAACTTGACATTAATGCTCACGACTCTTAGCGACTAATATACTAGCAATACCAAGCGGTTTTACCCGCGTACAGTTACGTCTTTGCTCTGGTCGTGTGGTTAGTAGCGTGATGTTACATAGCGTTTAATTTTCCTATATAAACGGCCTATTTAACACACATAAGATTTTTTAAATCGGTTCAGTAGTTTCTGAGATTATTGCGCTCAAAAACAAGCTATTCATCTTTATAATATTAGAGTAGGTAGATGAAGACTGCTTTTCCTTAAGGCGTTTGTTGATTACTTCCTTCCGAAATCTTGTCTTGTAGTTAAGGGACTATCCGAACACATGACAACATAAAACACACATTTTTTGTCTGATAGTCTGGCGATTTGGTACATATTACAAGCCTGGAAAAAATTGAGTGTATTGTCAAGGGTTCAAAGAAAAGACTTACCTATAAACATTTTATGAAAAATTAAAAATTAAGTAATAGTGTTATTGTAAAAAAATCGTAAAGGAGAGCATAACAAATTTTTTTCGTCGTATTCATCTCAGAATCTTCGGCGTAAACTATATACATACATACATAAACTCAAGCCTTTTTCCCATGGGGGTAGGCTGAAACCACAGAACGTCACCTGCTACGATCCTTACATACTTCCTTCGCCTCCTCCACGTTCATACATCTGTTCATACAAACACGCCGGTTACGAGTACTGCGCACCCTACCTTTCTGTAGAACCGCACCAATTAGGTCATGGTAGGTCTTTCTAGGGCGTCCTCTCCCGGCGTTGCCACTCACATCTGCCATATAAATTCCTTTTGTTAGTCGCCTTTCACTCATTCTCTCAACATGACCGAACCATTTAAGCATACTCTTTTCTACTTTTGTCACTACATCCTCTTTTAATCCGCAACGTTCTCGTATAATTTCATTCCTCACTCTATCGTTCAAAGTTACACCACACATACTTCGCAAGAGACGTATCTTCCCAGCATTAATTCATGCCTCGTTTATAATTTTTATTTCATTTTAAAAATAATTTTATGTAATGACATTATAGGGAATTTCATGAACTAAAGACATACCTATATATAGGTATGTCTATATATAGGTATGTAAAAAAGATACACGGCTCAGTGAAATTATATATAATTTCACTGAGCCGTGTATTCTTTTTACAATTTGAAGAAAACTTCAAAATTACTGTTATTTTTGTGGCTATCCGATTCAACTAACATCAAACGTATCGCCATTTTGAACCTTATTTGTTGCCGCGATGCGTTACTGTCATTTACTTAAACATTTGCTTACGACAGGGCCTTAATATAAGTCTAGAATTGCCAATCCGACTTGAGAAAGCCCGGTGATTAATCCTTGTGCCTTCTCAGTATGAGAAGAGGCCTTTACCCTGCCGTGGGAATAATAAGCTAGTATTATTATTTGTTATTATTAGACCATTAACATTTAGAACATCATTTACAAAAGAATAAATAATGAATTAAATCTAGTTGCCCCTTTCAAAGATAGTTCAGTTTCTATTACCTCAAAATCGGTCTTAGAACCAAAATTCACAAAGAATGGTAAAGGAAATATTACGGAATCCGATATCTTCTTATCTAATATAATCTTTGTGTTCTTGAAAATAAAAGTAGCGCCTTACATTCATGAAAGGAAAATTCCCGGAAACCTGACAAGATTTAATATAATACCTTCTTGTATGAAAGATTCACAAAAGCGTAGATACGTTGTAACAAAGACATCGCGTCAGTCAAGAGTTATTTTAAGAAGATTTTTATATTATTTAACATACCATCACGCCTGTATTCCCCGAAGAGTTAGGTAGAGGTGTATCAATGTAGACCTCTGCCTACAGTTCGTTAGTATGTTTTAAGTCCCATGTAATAGGGGGCGAGCCTATTGCCATTAACCGTGCACAAATCCTAACTCCGAGCTGCTACTGAGTATTTCACAGAAAAACCCAACAACACTTTTTGCTCGACCTGGAAATCGAACCCAAGACCTCTAGCGTAGCAGTCGCGCTTGGGACCACTAGGCTAACGAGGAAGTTTTTTATATTATTTAGGTTTAAAGATATTTATTCTCAAAAAAGACACATAGTCACTTACATGAGAACAGAGGACCTTACGCTAATATTAATAATAAGTTCGTCACTACATAACACATTGTTCATGGTACACCCATCCAGTACATTCAGTTTTTGGAAAAGGTATTATTTGCTGTTAGATATTTAGATAATTTTGTTAGTTATTTAGTAGAATAATATTATGAAATTTTGGTTAATGTTTCTTTATACTGAAAATACCATGTTTAGCATATACATAAATGTTAAAAAAAGTGAGCATATATATACTAATATTATCAAGAGGTTCAGTATGTGAAGCTGTGGGGGTAATCTCTGGATCTAGGAAACCGATTTAAAAAATTATTTTACTCATAAAAAGCCACGTTATTGTGAGTGTCATAGGCTATATAACATTACGCTACGACACACGGGAGCGGAGCAGTAACCGATGACGTAACTTAACGCGGGTGAAATAAGCCACGCGGACGTAGTCGCGGGAGGTTTGCTAATCCTAACAACAAAAGTGATTTTTGTGCCCGTTTTTAAAGATACGTACGGAACCCTTAGTGCGTGAGCCCGACTCGCAACTGGGCGGTTTTTTTTACACGCAACATTAGTGAAGATGAATAATAAATTATCTGTAGTTACCATGCATTTTGATCCTAGGCTATACAGCGGTTAATTGTTCGCGTCAGTAGTAATTACATCAAACTGATAATTATTCGCGTCGCCGGTATATTTCCATTGATAAACGATGCCACTACTATCTCTGGTTCGTTTTGTAATTAAATTAATTTTGGGGTCTGCCGGAAAATTATGTAATCACTAGCTTCTGCTCGCGACTTCGTCCGCGTAGTTTTTTCACCCACATTAGGTTACGTTTTTGGTTACTGCTTCGCACCTATTGGTCGTAGCGTGATATTATGTAGCCTTCCTCGATAAATGACTATCTAACACAAAAAAAAATCCAATTCAAACTAGTAGTTTCTGAGATCAGCGCGTTCAACCAAACAAACAAACAAACTCTTTAGCTTTACGTAATTAGTATAGAAAATAAACTAGCTCGCATGACCAGAACCTCGTAAAAAATAAACAAATTAAGTATCTTGACCTGACTTGCGAGATTGTCAACATTTATGATTACAGCAATCATTGTGCCGATAGTTGTTACAGCTAATTGTATAACAGCCAAGAGCCTTGATCAACACCTAAGGAGGCTCTCGTGGGGCGATTGGATCAAGGGCTTGTTTCAAAAAACATTTCTCCTGGACACGGCGCGTATTGTGAGGAGATTTTCAGAAATCCTAACCACCGGTAGTTTGGACCCTGTTCCCGATGCCAGTGGGCTACAATTTTTGATATTTTGATACTACTGCAAAAAGCCCTAGTTACGCGTTGACTAACAGCTTACCAACCACCCATAAAACAACGAATATAAATGAAACTATTTCATAATTTTATTGCAAATCTAATTTTAATTTAGAACCACACCGTGGTGATTTAACGAGCTCCATAAATATAAAAGATTTAATTGAGTTATTATTATGGGGATGTTATAATCCCCAGTTTAATGTCTCTATGTCATTCGTGATCATTGTGTAGTGATGTGCAAAGTTTATCGATACTTTTATTTCACGTTGTGTTTGTAAATGGTCTGGGTCTGAACATCCCGTGCCTAGCTACTTCGGCTTTATTTTGAATTGTTTTTATTGTTACTAGATCTGTTTTAATGTTTACGACTCTTTACATCCTTCATTAACTGCCTCGGTGGCCTAGTGGTGCTAAGCGCGACTGCTACGCTATCGGTCTTGGGTTCGATTCCTAGGTCGAGCAAAAAGTGTTATTGGGTTTTTCTATGACATTTTCAGTAGCAGCTCGGAGTTAGGATTTGAGCCCGGTTAATGGCAATAGGCTCGCTCCCTATTACATGGGACCTAAACATACCGGAGAACTGTGGGTGTACATTGTTACACCTCCGCCTAACCCTTAGGGGAATACAGGCGTGATGGTATGTGACTCTTTACATTGTTCTCACATCGTACCCGTAGATTGAAGGAAAGTGTAACCTAAAAAAAATGATTTAAAAAAAGTGTTCATGGACTTTCTCGCTTGTGAACAATAATCACCATAGAAACTCACTATCGGGAACGAGTTACCAGCTTCAACTTTCTGACTGAGAATTGACTATGCAATAATTCCTGTAAATGATTTAATTGAAATTACATTTGATGTTGAAAAACAGGCAAAAGGCAAGAAAATAAGGATCCAGGTATATTATTATAATTACTTTTATGAGATATATATCTTTATTTTTACGTTTTTCCAGACATTTTCGTTCGACTTACCTAATATTAAGCTACAAAAGACTAATTTCTAAGAATTTAAGTTCATGTTGTCTGATAGCTGAAGGCAAACTCAGAAACATGAATTATGTATTTAAAAGCAAAAATTCAAGATAAATAAAAGTACAGATAAATAAAGTAACAACTATGTTTGAAATCATCATCTGCTTAGCCTTTTCCCAACTGTGTTGGGGTCGGCGTCCAGTCTAACGTTTGAAAAAAACTAATTAAAATATTACAACTGCCTCGGTAGCCTAGTGGTCCTAAGCGCGACTGCTACGCATGAGGTCTTGGGTTCGATTCCCAAGTCGAGCAAAAAGTGTTATTGGGTTTTTCTATGAATTAATTCTCAGTAGCTGCTCGGAGTTAGGATTTGTGCCCGAATAATGGCAATAGGCTCGCTCCCTATTACATGGGACCTAAACATACCGGCGAACTGTGCGTGTACACTAGTACACCTCTGCTTAACCCTTCGGGGAATACAGGCGTGATGGTATGTTATGTTTATGTAAAATATTTCCGAACCTTTCCATGATTTCTCGGAAAGCGGGTGTTGATTTTACGTATGTAGACAAGTGAAGATCAAGCGTAGTAGAGTAGTTGTTGATTTATTTAATTTATCTATGTAACCAATAGTAACCATAGATCTCTTTAATAATGTATAAGAAAAAATATTTTCAGATTTCTAATGAGTAGACCCCTTTAATAAGTACTTAAGTAAAATTATGACCAAAAGCATTGAAAATATTGTTTCTCTATCATCCAATATTGTTTTAAAAATATAAGATAACAAAGTCAAAATCCACAAGACCATTAAGAGGCACCTTAGAACGTCATTTACAAGAAAAAATAATTGAATCTAATTGACCCTTTCAAAAGGTAGTTTTGTATGGAGAATAATGGGTATAAACTCCATTCCTACTTACTCTTCAAAAATATTATTTTTACGTTATTTTGTATACCTACAGAATTTATATACGACGTTAATACGACCTTATAGTACCTTCACTCACATTATAAAAGATCATTCCCAAATCTATCGACAATAACAAACATCGATGCACCCTCCTCCCTATGCATCGTATTTCGGTCGACGGCGCAGCTGTTACAATTTGTCCGTACTGACATCACGACGCGTGTCGTGGGCGCCGGCCAGAGATGTTAACAACCTTGTTTTGACGTCGCCTCTGTTTTGAGAATAGAGCTTGTAGAAAACACCGAGGATTTAAATTGGAAGTATTATTTTCCTGAAATACAGAGAAAGACTTTGTGACATCTGCCTGTTGAAGATTTGTTAGGAGATTGAAATGTTTTACACCTCTTACAATATTGTCGTGGAGAGTAATAGCTTTTATAGTCCGGTCAGTTTGGACACCCGAGGTTACAATAATTCGCTGCCCCGTTGGTCTCGTGGTCGCAAACGCGACTGATGAGCGTGAGGTCCCTTGTTCGATTCCCGGGTCGGGCAAAGTGTTTTTAGGTTTTTCAATGCATTTATTTGTGATTACAGTCTTAGCCTATTTAATTACCCCGTTTTTTTTTTGGGTGGTGGGAAATCATCAAATAACTTCTCCCGCCCTGGGCGGGGCGGGAGGGAGTGTCAGACTTTTACTGACTAAAACCCACCCATGTTCCTTCTTGTGCCCTTTGCGTTCCGGGGGCGCGGTATCTCTTACGAACAACCCGCAGCCCCGGCACCCGTTGGTCTCATGGTCGCAAGCACAACAATTGTATGTGGGGTTCTGGGTTTGATTCACAGGTCGGGCAGTCTCATTGAGTTTTTCATTAGGAATTTCTCATTAGGGTAGACGTTTGAAAGTTAATGGTTTGACATCCTCAGTAACTCTCGTAGTGTGATAAACCGGGGTGCGGTTTATCACACTACGTTGTAGTATGGGAACTGAGAGTACATCATAATTTGCGCACAAATTTGTGCACTATAAATTTATTTAGATAATTTAGTGAGTACTTTACAATGAGTTTACAAGTAACAAGCTAGATAAAAACATACGAAAAAAACCTCTATTGGGTTTGACAAACCAATTTCGTCCTGTAATAGACATTTGAAAGAAGGCTATTATTAAATTCATTATAAATATCGCACACTGAAACTGCACAGGAACCAAAATCAGAATTGAATACCAATACTTATCTCCCTTACCAAATTAACTGTACTAAGCGCCCTAATTTAGAGGTTCGACGAAATAAAGGCAAATGAGGAAAACGCCAGAATTTTCCATTGTTACCGGGAAAAATCTTCATTGTCCGAATTACGTGAGGAGAATCTCTGTTCGAGATGGCTCCCTGAAATTATTATTTCTCTAGATTTCTTTATTCAGCACATTACTGTGACGATAAATTGTTTGAACGGTTCAATGGAAGTGGCTTTGGGATTTTTTTTTATGTCCGTAAGTGTGTTTTCGAAAAAAGAATAAGGAAGAATTAGGCTTTTTTTTGTTTATGTTGTAAAATCCGGCTAGGGGATTATCTTAAGCGAATGATAATGGATTATTGGCAAGATAATTTTATGACTTTTTTTTTTGGGGGGTGGTAAATCATCATATAACTTCTCCCGCCCTAGGCGCGGCGGGAGGGAGTGTCAGACTTTTACTGACTAAAACCTACCCATGTTCCTTCTTGTGCCCTTTGCGTTCCGGGGGCGCGGTATTTCTTACGAACAACCCGCAGCACCGGCAGGCATCGGCCCTCAGTGGCTCCTTCTTTTGCTGACATCTCTTTGAGGCGCGCGTGGAACACGAACGCGCCGTCGACACGGTCTGTCGTTATGCAACGTAAGGACGGTGAGCTACCCATTGCTCACCGTCCACAGGCCCGTATCTACGGTGGCCGGGAGTCGTCTCGCGATAATTCTATGATAAGAATATAGTCCACAAAATATAAATGTTTAAAACTTATTTTACGAAACTGATTTTTTATTTTACAAATTGCTACTGCCATCCTATTATACTGTTTTTGTACTCAAAAAAAATAATTTACTGGTAATTTTCTTGTATCCTGTGTGCGTTTACAAACATTTAAAATCACATACACAAACGACCAGACTAGAAACAACTTCCTGCGGGCTATACAAATATTTGTTCCACGCGAGAATTGAACCTGGATCACGCAGCGCAGCAGCCAATCACTGCGCCACTTCGCTTGATCTTACTTTTCATCATTTACTTAGCCTTTTACCAACTATGTTGGGGTCGGCTTCAGTCTAACCGGATGCAGATGAGTACCAGTGTTTTACATGGATGCAACACAATACCTCTCAGTAAGACCGGTTGTCAGACTACCTGGCTTCTGACTATCCGTAACGACTGCCAAAGATCTACGAATGACAGCCGGTGCCAACGGCTTTACGTGCTTTCCGAGGCACGGGGGTGTCACACCACCAACTTCCAAACTCCGGGTTGCTACTAGAGAAATTCGCACTAAACCGCGCTTAATCTTACTTTTATTGAATCCCTCCAATTTTACTTTCAATGTCTCTTCTAGAACTCTCAACCTCAATGTCCAATACCCTCATTAGTACCTACCACCATTATCATTTATTTGTGTGGAAATCATCATTTTTTATCAAAGAAATAACCTTGTACGTAAGTCACCGGGTCTAACTACTTTATTTCAAAAGTTATCATCATAATATTAGAGCTGTTTTAATATGTAATGCCGCCATAAAATCTAAGTGGTCTTCATAAGTCAATGAGGAAATTGATGTCGTAATTTCAGAAGTTTTTTTTACGTAAGTTAAAAAATATGAGGAGATATGACATCTTTGGGGAATTCTCACAAGCTTTTTGAGGTTATTTTACGTTATTAAATTTTAATTAGACTAGTTTAGCCTTAAGAAAATTCTTCTTAAAATTAATGTGATGTTCGCATTGCAAGGGATTCACATTGACGTGTAATAATCCGCAGGGCAGCTTGTGGCGAGCTGTTGGGCAGTAGCGACCTCACGGACCTGATCTCCCGGGAGAAGGCTTGTTCCTCATCTCTCGCTTGCCTTTATTGGCCGGCCAGAGTGAACACTGACGAGGAACTGAGCTCCCACCTTTTTCTTGCCTTCATTGGCTGGTTTGAGCGGAGATTCGCAAGAGCAAACGTGCTCGGGGGAAGGAAGTATTTCAGTAAGGTGCTGGTAGGGATCTTGACCGTACTTTCGGGATTGTCTTGATAGCCGTGAAATACCTCTCCACTCCTCAGGCACCTCAGTATATATTGCCCCCTTGTCGCTACGTCACTAAGTGCTAGCGGCCGTTTTCGGGGGCCCATTCATTGAGCGTGCAAGTCACCCCCTGCCATTTTATTGTGTCTTATAAACATTGTCAGGCAGGGGCCATAGTCTTTCCATAGTACAAGGTAACCAGTCCATATAAGCCACCCAAACCTATAGTCCAGATCTTTATTTCCATATCCTGCAATAGTCCTGCGCCAACCGGGTGTTGTCCTTGGTTGCATTTATAGTTCATACCTACAGGGATAATTGTCGGTTGGTGTTCCATTTCATCATAAAGCTATCTAAGGGGCCTCTGCGTGTTGGTTTCGGCTACTCGTACGCCTTTCAAAGGTCTGGGGCCCTAGGGTCCCGAGTTACATAGGGTAAAAAAAGAGAATAATAATAATCGTTTATTTGTAAAACATAGGTAATCATTACATGCAATATCTTATAAATTAGGTAGTGCGCTATGTTTTGCCGATTGGCATACAAATTATATAATAAAGCGAAATTATAGTATGAGTTTATTACAATATAATTATTATCTTATTTAGTATCTAGTATTATTCATAATCAGTCTCATTACATGTTAAAATTGAATGTCAATGCAATTGAAAAGATCAAAATATTGAATGTAAAATAAAAAAATAAAATTGTCGGCGTTGTCCAGTTACAGAGATTTGTCATTAAGAAATTCAATTTAAATTTTTGTGCACACACATTTACTTTGCAATAATTATTTATTGCAAAAATGCCTCAAACTGCCTCGGTGGTCTAGTGGTCCTAAGAGCAACTGCTACGCTAGAGGTCTTGGGTTCGATTCCCAGGTCGAGCAAAAAGTGTTATTGGGTTTTTCTATGAAATTCTCAGTAGCAGCTCGGAGTTAGGATTTGTGCCCGGTTAATGGCAATAGTCTCGCCCCCTATTACATGGGATCTAAACATGCCGGCGAACTGTGGGTGTACATTGTTACATCTCTGCCTAACCTTTCGGGGAATATAGGCGTGATGGTATGTTATGTTATGTGTGTGCAAAGATGATGAAGATGTACTTATGTACATCGCATTATAATTTTATGTAAAACAAGTATACATCCGCACGTCACTCCCAAGGTCCAGCTGATAACCAGCGCCAGGCCCAAGTGGTCTGGCATTATTGCTGAACTGGGCCTGTTTGGCGCAGCAGTGGAGCACACATCTATATTACCTATTTCTTTTGTTATTTTTGATAAGCTGTTTTTGATATTCCTTTTTTTATGTGTCTCGAGTTGTGCCAATAAATGGATTTTCTTTCTTTCATTTTCTTAGGAGATTGCCCATAAATCATTCACTCTCCGCAGTCGGTTCAATGTATTGTGATACTTAGTATTATTAGACAGTCGCCAGCAACTGAAAATACAATAAACAGGTTTGTAGGCCGCGGACGCAAACGAAGTCCCTGAATAAAAAGTAGCTTATGTCCATTCTTGAGATTCAAACTTACCCCGTACCAAATTTCATTAAAATTGGTTCAGTAGTTTAGTCATGAAAGCATTTTAGAGAAACCGAATTACTTTCGCATTTATAATAATATCAAAAGTATTGATTACTTGCTTCTTTCGTCACGTCTTTGATCACTGCTCCTCTCCCGTGTGTCATACCGTGATGTTATAAAGCCTGAAGTCTTCTTCGATAAATGAACTCTCCAACACAAAAATATTTTTTCAATTCAAACCAGTAGTTTTTGAGATTAGCGCGTTCAACCAAACAAAACTCTTCAGCTTTATAATATTAGTATAGATTATATTATTTATTTACGTATTTATATCATGTTATTTTCAAACAACAACTTGCTTAAAACACAGGTATTTTCCGCAACTCTCAACTATTGCTCACTGTGCTTTATATTCAACACAATAGCCCGTCATACACAATAATACACTAACGCATATAATACATATTTACATAATACACTATCTACGTGTCTCTAGTGCGCTTAATTAAGCCCGACACACGCAACATCAAAGCTAAAACAATGTACTATTATGGGTGTAATGTTTGATAACTAAATTAGCTTCCAGTTTAATATTGTTGCGGAAAACTTTGAGGATTTGAAATTTATTATTTACTGGTTGTGCTGGAACTGTGCTGTGTGCTATGAGGTGGAATGCCGTATTACTTCGTTTTTTTAAAGCAGGAACCTAAGCGGTCTTGCTTAGAACAACCCGCTCAATTATAATGAAACATTTTCATTATAATTGGATGAATAGTTTAGGAAAGCATAAAGGACAAACATACTAAGAAATATTTATTTTTATTTATAATTTAGTTACTGCCAGCTGCTACTTCGTTACCGGAATTTTGTTCCGCACCAGCAATGTACGCGGGCGTGCGAAAACCAACTCTTTAAAGTTACATTACACACATGCATACCATCACGCCTGTATTCCCCGAAGAGCAGAAGTGTAACAATGTACACGCACAGTTCGCCGGTATGTTTAGGTCCCATGTAATAGGGGGCGAGCCTATTGCCATTAACGGGGCACGAATCCTAGCTCCGAGCTGCTACTGAGAATTTCATAGCAAAAACCCAATAATACTTTTTGCTCGACCTGGGAATCGAACCCAAGACCTCTAGCGTTGCAGTTCGCTAACGAATCAGTTACATTACAATCCGATTTATAGGTTAGGAAGTTATATACACGTCATTATTGTATGAGAATAAATAAATATGAGCATTGAAAAATAGAGTGAGAAATTAAATTATACGAGATTGTTGCGGATTAAAAGAGGAGGAGGAGGGTATGCTTCAGTCATGTTGAGAGGATGAGTGAAAGGCGACTAACAAAAAGGATTTATATGATAGATGTGAGTGGCAACGCCGGGAGGGGACGCCCCAGAAAGATCTACACTGACCTTATTGGTGCGGTTCTTTAGTAAGGTAGGGTGCGCAGTACTCGTAACCGGTGTGCTTGTATGACTACATGTATGAACGTGGGCGAGGCGAAAGATGTATGTAAGGATCGTAGCAGGTGACGTTCTGCGGTTTCTGCCTACCCCCATGGGAAAAAGGCGTGAGTTTATGTATGTATGTATAAATTCATAGAGTACAAAGATACAAAGAAACATTATTTTTATTGTTGGAAACACTCGAAAGCACAATGTTTCAGGTGCGCTATAGTGTGCGCTTCCATACACAGTAAATCTTCTATTTTTTGTTCATACCAAAAATTTAAGCCGTTTTCCAGCAATATTTTTTGCTCTATAGCTATGTAATATGTATTTTTCCAACCCGAAATTAAAATTGCTATTAAAAAATCTACAGGTTGCCTATTGCACCCATTTTCTACTTACGAACTTACACATCAAGTTCTTGAGATGTTCGAACTTGACCAACTAATACGTAGAACTTCCGTTAAACTGGTGAACTTTCAGGAAATAATATTTCAAATTTTGACTACAACCCTAAGTATACACTTAGGCAGTACTGTGAGCTTAGCACAACCGTGCGGAATAAACGCAACATAAATTCGATCGATTTTTAACTCGAAATAGTCGTAGTCGTTTATTTATTCGGTGGTATTTTATTGTGCGTGTCATTGAAAATAAAACCATAAGGATAAGTATGGAATAGCCGAATTTTCAATTCGAACATCGACTCAAATCGAATACTTTTATTAAAGCTAGCTTACGTACACAGAAGCATTTTTTTTAACAAGTCAGCCACACTTTTTATTACTACTGGAACCACTAAAAGCCGAAATCAACATTAGCAATAGCCAGAAATGCGGAGGCAATGATGCCCAATTTATCCCAGATAGAACTGTCTTGGAAAACACTATTCTGACAACGAAAACTATTTTGACGGGTGTTTCACTGGTAGGTAACTGATGCTATATCTAAGGAGGTATTTATTGATTAAAAAAATTGGATTTTTATTATGTGCATAACACCTAATAAAAATCGCCTTGACAACATAATATAACACTAACTTCTGCGTGGATATTTTCACCCATTTTAAGTAACGGCTTTGGTTACTGCTCCGCTTCCGTGAGTCGTAGCGTGATATTATACCACCTATGATACTCACAAATAACGTGGCTTTCTATGAATAAAAGAATTTTCAAAATCGGTTTAGTAGATCTAGAGATAGCCCCCTACAACCTCACAAACTTTACCTTTTTAAAATATTAGTATACATTATCGAGAAAGGAGTCCCGGGAATAAGTTGGTCTAACATAATATTTCCCACAAAATACACTCCCTTAAGACGTGATACATAGAAGCATGCAAATATTCTCGGATATTCACCCGAGAACTAGTTACAACACTATTATGAAAGCACTATATAGCACTAAAACAGTTAAGCGTGTACCTGAAGTTCGGAGCGATTTAAAGTTCGGAAGTTTTTGATTGGAGTATCATGTTTTATTAAGAACTTTGAGATGAACTGGCGAACTTTAATTTACACTGGATTGCAGCTGAAATACCGTTTTAGTTGCTGTATTTTCATGGGTTGTATGAACAAATGCATGATAGAATTGGAATTCTAGAGTTTTTAAAGTCAAACTCACTTTTGAACGTCATTTACAAGAAAAATGAATATGAATCTAGTTGCCTATTGCAAAGTCAAAACATTTATTTCAATTATACCATATACAGGCACTTTTGAAGAAAAAGTTGAAGCTAGCCAACGAGCAAGAAACTCCATGGACACTCTTTTCAAATTGGTTTAAAAAAAATCTTGGTTACAATATTATTGTTGCTTCTATATGTGTAAACAATGAAAGTGAATAATAATAAAAAAACATGGCAGTAAAGAGATGACCAATCCCAACGGACAGCGCCCGTTCACGAACATGACAGGAGGATCAGCACTACTTAGCTCAACCATCATGAAGGGAACCAAATGATTCAACACACGCGCCACCATCAGCGAGACATTTAAGTAAGCATGACAAAGCCCTCAACCACCATGCTCGTTGTGTCCAACACATACTAATTGAATGAATAAATGGCTCCATGATACTCACATTTACAAAATTGAAATAAATAATGATAGATTATATAAAACTATGGTTTTCAGTGAACCTATTCGACAGATGACCTGTAGTATGTAAGAAAAAAGAAATAATAATAACAGTCGTCAATGAGAATACAAATAAAAAGGTGGCAAGAAACAGCCCCCTGTATTAATATATATATATCGGCGCAAGAGCGTTATTCGAAGCACCTCGTCAATGTGATGTAATCCATAAGACGCAGTTACATCAGCGAATAATTAGATTAATAGTTGATTAACACGAAGTAATTGTTTAAAAACACAAATTACGTTAATGTTATTTATTTTTGATTATTTTTATAATTGCATGGTTTATTTAATTATTTTTTTTAAGTATTCTAAAAGATTATAAAACAAATTATTTATAAAGTTTAAATCCTAACCTATAAACTCAAACATGTGCGCCGATCACGTGGTTGGTCTGTATAAGAACAGGCGATTGCCTCAGAACAGTTTAGTTGCGCACGAGTCGTCGGACGGAACACATCTCTTTGAGTCATAACTATACTGTTGTAATCATACTGATTGTTACGTCACTGATTAAAAGTTATTTAAAGTATACCAGGTGTTTACATTTGAAAAAGATTGAAAATGACGTCACTCTTTTTAAAAAGTAAATAAATAATTAATTAAAGTAAGTAGGACAAATAAATAGAATTAGTAGATAATAATTAATAAAACAATATTGATATATTATTATTATTTATTTTATTTTTATTTCTTGAAACTTTCTGTTCCCTGCACCTACTGTTTTGTCTCTGCATCACCCTAAGGTTGACTGGTAGAAAATGCCAAAGGCATTAAGTCCGCCTTGGTACAGTGTATTATTTACATTATATTAGACTGCCCCGTTGGTCTCGTGGTCGCAAGCGCGACTGATGAGCATGGAGTCCTCGGTACGATTCCCAGGTCGAGCAAAAAGTATTATTGGGTTTTTCCATTTGGAATTTCTTAGTAGCAGCTCGGAGTTAGGATTTGTGCCAGGTTAATGGCAATAGGCTCGCCCCCTATTACATGGGACCTAAACATACCGGCGAACTGTGGGTGTAAATTGGTATACCTCTGCCTAACCCTTCGGGGAATACAGGCGTGATGGTATGTTGTTGTGTTGTTGTATTATTTACATTATGTGCAAAAAGTTTTACAACATACCATCACGCCTATATTCCCCGAAGGGTTAGGCAGAGGTGTAACAATGTACACCCACAGTTCGCCGGTATGTTTAGGTCCCATGTAATAGGGGGCGAGCCTATTGCCATTAACCGGGCACAAATCCTAACTCCGAGCTGTTACTGAGAATTTCATAGAAAAACCCAATAACACTTTTTGCTCGACCTGGGAATCGAACCCAAGACCTCTAGCGTAGCAGTCGCGCTTAAAAAAAATAAAAATAAAAATAGTTATCAGAAATATATCATTATCAACATAAAAGGATATTCAATAGATACACAAAAAAGGATAAAATCCGCAAATAATTGATAACCATACTTAGATATTCAATCGCATCTAAACATTCAACGCTTTTCCTCCTCTCTCCTACTTAATCTATGCTGTGCCCGACAGGGTCCATAATTGTGAATAATCTAATCATTCCAACTTGTAATACATTATGGTATGCAATAAAGATATTGAGTATTGACTAAAAACGACCATGGCGCCGATCATCCGTCATATATGTAAGTATTCATTTGTGAATCCGAGTGACTATGCAAAAGGTAGTTTCCCATGGCGAAGTATTTAAATGATGCGACTATTTCGTGACGTCCTGGTGGTCAGCAGTCTTCAATGCATCAAATTGTGGGTTTGATTACCATCAACGTAACTTTTATATAGGTCCTTTCGAAGTTTATCTTAGACATCACTGATATCGGTGAAGAAAAATATCGTAAGGAAACAAGGATTTGTCTGATGCAAATCCATGCTTGTGACAATAATCTGCCGAATTCCTTTGATAGTTTTTCAACTTTATTACAAAAGAATAAGGTTCATGTTGAATTGGGAAAATTTGACAGTTCAGGGTACCTTGAAATGCTGGCGTCTGTACATAATAATATGAATTAAACCGCGACAGGCGGGCGCTGTAGCCATTAGTCTAGAAAGAGAGACTATTTTTAGTCTAATCGTAAATATCCCGTTAACAAACTCAAACATCGCCTCCAAAAACAAAACACGGTCCTAATGAGAATGTAATTTTTGTTTATTTGTTCAATCTTAAAATGTTTATCGACAGTAAGTATTTAAGTAAGAAGCTTTTAAAGGATTTGCGTTCGAATCACAATTACTTATTCTGTTTCCCTAACATCCATTAATAAGGTAATGTTGTTTATATTTTGACTTTCCTGTTTCCTCAGGGTTGACAATACAATGGTCCGTTCACATAGGGTATTACAAAGTTGGTCAAAGTTTTTGGGGAGTTCCATGGGTATTCTGGCGTATATGTAAATTTTACTGCCTCGCTAGCCTAGTGGTCCTAAGCGCTACTGCTACGTTAGAGGTCTTGGCTTCGATTCCAGGGTTGAGCAAAGTGTTATTGGGGTTTCTATGAAATTCTCAGTAGCAGCTCGGAGTTAGAATCCGTGCCTGGTTAATGGCAATAGGCTCCCACTATTATATGGAACTTAAATATATCGGCGAGCTGTGGGTGTACATTGGTACACTTCTGCCTAACCCTTCGGGGAAAACAGGCGTGATGGTATGTTATGTAAATTTTACGTGAACGTCTGTAGGATGCTTAATGTTTAGGTTACTAGCTTCTACCCTCGACTTCGCCGCGGCTTTTCTCACTTTCATAAAGTTACGTCTCTTGTAACTGCTCCGCTACTATGGATTGTAGCGTGATGTTATATAGCCAATACTATTCGTCATGAACCTGGTTATGATATTGTATAAGATTTCTTTCTATCCGACTGGGAGTTCCAGAGATAACAAACAAAGAAACATTTCAGCTGTATAATATTAGAACAGATAAGCGATATTTTATGGGGTTGTATAGGTGACCTGAAGGGACATAATGGAAATGGCATCTAGTTATAAAGTGACCTCAAGGGAAGGCAACTAAAATTTACATAACCAGACACATAACAATAATACCAACTCTTTATTGTCCCACTGTAGGATACAAGCCTTTTTGCATACAGAGAAAGTACGAGCCTTGATCACCAGCTTGAGGCTTGCTTGCGGTGGATAAGCGATTTCAGTCTTATAATAATTGTAAGTTTAACTGCCCCGTTGGTCTCGTAGTCGCAAGCGCGACTGATAAGCGTGGGGTCCCGGGTTCGATTCCTAGGTCGGGCAAAAAGTGTTATTGGGTTTTTCTATTAGGATTTACTCAGAGCAACCCGGACTTTTGAAGTTGGTGGTGCGACGCCCCCGTGAGTCGGAAAGCACGTAAAGCCGTTGGTCCCAGTTGTCATTCGTATATAGATCATTGACAGGCGTTACGGATAGTCAGAAGCCAGGAAGTGTGACAATCAGTCTTACCAAGAGGTATCGTGTTGGCCACTAACTGGGTTGTGAAGGTTAGATAGGTAGTCACTCCATGTAAACACTGGTATTCAGCTGCATCCGGCTGGACTGGAAGCCGACCCCAACACAGTTGGAATAAGACTAAGCAGATGATGATTAATTATAAGTCTAGATTTCGTAACGATGTTTTCCTTCTCCGATGTCACGATCCCATCATTTTGTAAAACCGAAAAAATGAATTTATTTAAAGAAGAAAATAACAAACAAATTTTGCATAAATGCAATTAGAAAATAACAAAAACACAAATATATTTTTCAACATTTTAAAAATATTATACGGTAAATATAATAAATTGAGCTTATTATTTTGCAAAAGTCAGCACTAAAAACTAAGGAATTGTAAGTCAAGAAACTCATTCCCCAAAATATGTGGAAATGGAATAAACGCTGCCGAATCTTTTTCTTGTTCATTTAAAACTCTCTTAGTAAAAGAAAATAAAGGAACAATTAGAGAGAAATAATTGTAGTTTGAAAGAATCCAATACTAAAATAGATCAAGCAAAAAAAGTAAACATCTGAAAGTGTATTTTTGTAATGGCTTCGATCTTTAAAACACTTTTTTTGTTTTTCTTTAGATTTCTCGTTTATTTTATAATTTATCCAACATAGGATGTACTAATACATTTAATAGTGCAAATCTTTGTGTTGAAATGAACTAGTTTTACATATTAACATAACATAACATCACGCCTGTATTCCCCAGAGGGTTAGGCAGACGTGTAACAATGTACACCCACAGTTCGCCGGTATGTTTTTAGGTCCCATGTAATAGGGGGCGAGCCTATTGCCATTAACCGGGCACAAATCCTAACTCCGAGTTGGTACAGACAATTTCATAGAAAAACCCAGTAACACTTTTTGCTCGACCTAGGAATCGAACCCAAGACCTCTAGCATAGCAGTCGCGCTTATGACCACTAGGCCAACGAGGCAGTTATATATATATATATATATATATAATTTTTCCAACATGTTTCTGGAATATAGTAGGTACTAAAAACATTTAACAGTGCAACTCTCTGTTCTTAAATGAATTAGTTTTACTCAAGTAAAAATTCGTTCATTAATAACGCACACGGTTTTCACTACTAGGTTAATAAAAATTACCTACGAAAAATACCATTTTAGGGTTCCGTACCTCAAAGGGAAAAAACGGAACCCTTATAAGATCACTTTGTTGTCCGTCCGTCTGTCTGTCTGTCAAGACCCTTAATTTGGGGAATGCGTGGAGGTATTAACTTGAAATTAAACCCGTATACTCAGGTCGATGGTTGAAGTTGTAAAAAAATTAAACTTCTAAGTGTACGTAAAACAAGGATACGGCCGTTTATTCAGCAAAAAATGCATATTTCGACACTATCAAGGGAATAAAAACTCATAGAGGAGATCCCGTTAACTTAGAACTATGGGCTTTGACAAGTAACATTGTTATAGACCATAAGTACAAGACGAAATCTCAAACCTATACATTTTTAATTAAATCTTCAAAAATACGGGGTCTATATATTTTTTGGGGTCGAAAATTCAAATTCAAGCTACTAGTACAAAAGGGGTAACATTAAAAGGGCTCGATATTGTATAAATTTTTTTTCAACGCAAAATATCTTTTTTATAATGAAAAATATAAAAAAAAAACCGTTCCCCTCTGTCTTCGAAGTCTGTGAAACAAACAGTTTTATTTACTTTTCCATTGATTTATTTTAACAAACTATTTATTTAATTCTGTAAATTATAATGATCTTATGTACGGAAACCTCGGTGGGCGAGTCCGACTCGCACTTGGCCGGTATTTTTTAACTTGGTAAACAGGCTGGCCTACCTAATGATATGTGGTCACCGCTGCCTATAGGCATCTGTCATCCCAAAGTTAAAATGTCTCATGTGCCTGTAATAAAACCAGTACCAAATGTTTCTGATGATCTGGAGTACGTTTGTAACCATATAAACTTACAAACACAAACAACAAGACCCTGAACAACAGCTTGTAAGCCATACACATATTTGATCCATGCGGGACTCGACCATGCGACACGCAGCACAGCAGCCAATCCCTTGCCTTTAATCTTTAAAAACCAATAACTTTCCCTTACCCAGACCACGAATACACATTCACCAATAAATATCATCCAATCGCTAAACACCTTCCTGCCCACACGAAACCTGCCAGATCTCCCCTACAAATATCATTAGGCTCCCTGATTGGGCATGAATAAATAACGAGGATCGATGGCTACCGGCCAATGGCCATCACTTGGAGATTAGTGTCCAAATCACTAATGATATGGAGGTGCAAATTGTTGGATTCCGGATGCGAAGTTTTTGGGTGTGTGGTGTGTGGATGGAGCGGGCAGCGTAATCTATACTTAATACGATGAAGCTTAAGCATTATATTTGTTTAAACGCGTTCAAAGTCAAAGCATTTATTTCAATTAGACCATTTATAGGCACTTTTGAATTGTCAAGAAGTTACATTTAAAAGTTGAAGCTACTTGCTCGTTCCAAAGCGTAGGTCTCTATGGAGAAGAACGAGCAAGAAACTCCATGGACACTCTTTTCTTTTGTTAATCTCTGGAACCAAAGATGTAAAGTAACAAGCTGGTGTACTTATAATTACAATCCGAAAGATTTTAAAGGTAATGCATAAGTCATTCCATGGTTGGAAAATAAGTCAGTTTAATATTTTTTTTTTTTTTTTTTTTTTTTTTTTTTGGTGGGTGGGAAATCATCAAATAACTTCTCCCGCCCTGGGCGGGGCGGGAGGGAGTGTCAGACTTTTACTGACTAAAACCCACCCATGTTCCTTCTTGTGCCCTTTGCGTTCCGGGGGCGCGGTATCTCTTGCGAACAACCCGCAGCCCCGGCAGGCATCGGCCCTCAGTGGCCCCTTCCTTTTGCTGACATCTCTTTGAGGCGCGCGTGAAACACGAACGCGTCGTCGACACGGCATGTCGTTATGCAACGTAAGGACGGTGAGCTACCCATTGCTCACCGTCCACAGGCCAGTATCTACGGTGGCCGGGAGTCGTCTCGCGGCTCCCGACGTCCGGAGCGTCTACCGCGGCGGCTGGGACGGGAGAACCGCTGTCTCAACCGTCCCGCCGCCTCCTTCTCAAGCATTACTGCCTCGCAGAAGAAGGCGACTGCATCCCATTCCCTCTCGCTCCGAACCATGGCTCGCACCAGGGCCGGACGCGAGAGTTCGCCGCCGCCGATGGCCGCCACGAGGACTCGGCGATGCTCCGCCCAAGCGGGGCATACCGCCACGGTGTGCTCCACCGTGTCCTCGGGGCGATCCACACAATGGTGACACCCGGACGTTTCCTCCCGCCCGATGAGGTGCAGGAACCTCCCGAAACACCCGTGTCCGGTGAGGACCTGCGTCAGGCGGTAGGTGACGGCGCCGTGGCGCCTCTCCAGCCACTCCTCAAAGAGGGGACTTACCGCCTCTATTAAGGCGTGCCCAATCAGTTTAATAATACCCCAATGAATATTTTTTTTAGAGTGATGAAATTGTAGCTTTCCTACAATTAAGTACACTAACAGTTCATGCAGCCGCTATCGCTTTGAATAATGAAAATAATAGTTATACCAGCCTATTATTGGACCACTGCAAGGCAAAGGCCTCTTCTCATACAGAGAAGCCACACGACTATAAGCACCACCTTTCCTCAAGGCGGATTTGCGAATTCAGAGTTATATTCATTGTAAATGACTGCCTCGGTAGCCTAGTGGTCTTTAGCGCGTCTTTTCGTCTTGGGTTCGATTCCTGGGTCGAGCAAAAAGTGTTATTGGGTTTTTCTACGAAATTCTCAGTAGCAGCTCGGAGTTAGGATTTGTGCCCGGTTAATGGCAATAGGCTCGCCCCCTATTACATGGGACCTAAACATACCGGCGAACTGTAGGTGTACATTGGTACACCTCTGCCTAACCCTTCGAGGAATACAGGCGTGATGGTATGTTTTTAATTGTAAGTCCAGGATCGCTTTAAACTTAAGCCAAATCCAACGTCGTTATGAGAGTGCGTGTCCAGAATTTTATGAAAGGACAAAATGAACAGCGACTCTTATTCCGTGGAACATCTGTTTAATTAGATATTCTGAAAGACCTTAGATATTGCTTTTACATGGAAATTGTTTTCCGTTCTCTCGGTATATGTAGAGGTTTTTATAGAATATTTTTTTCAACATTATCTTCTCATAGCTTATCTGACAGGTAAACGATAAGACACTGTTCTGTCAATGCTTCGAAATCTTTTTATGAAATGTGGAGATAAACTGGTTAAAATGTTATTTCGACAATTTTGTTCTCTACAGTACATATATATCTCGTTTTTTTTTTATTTCTTTTTTATGGCTCTACCGAAGAAGTACATCCACCCTACCTATTTCTGCCGCAAAGCAGCGTTGCTGCCTCCGATTTGAAGAGTATGGGATGCTGGTGTAATTACAGGCACATGGTTCAATTCAACTTTGTGTCTAATAGCAACGCATCTGCAAGGCCTCTGGTATTGCAGATGTATATAGGCAGCGGTGACCAGCTAACCCGTCGGCCGTCGGCGGGTTGGTTGGCCGTCGGTCGGCATGTTTGTCAACCATATAAAACAAAAAACACAGTAAACAAAATATACTATCAAAACAAAACAATTCCATTTCAACACTAATCCAGACTTCAGTATTTCATCAACGAATTACGTAGCGCAGTATAACATCCAGCTAAGTTTTAATTAGTCCTTCATTAAGGCTAGGTTTCAAGTCTGTTTTATTTGCAAATGGTTTTTGTAACGTCTGCATTTTACGTCTTAGAAGCTGAGTTGTATGCTCATAAGATTACGTCGGGTGAAGTGAAGATTTTATGAACGAGATGAGAGCATGTTTTTTTTTTTAATTAGGACACTTTTTGTTTTATTTATTTGTTTCTTTTTGTTTGTGGATCTTTTAGATAAGCCTTCGTCCATTTATGTAATTTTTAACAAGAATCACTAGGTAGTTAAAAAGACAATTTCAGAAATCCACGTAGGCTCTCAAAGTTCTTTGAGGAGTGGCTAGAGCGGCGCTACGGCGCCCTCAACTACCGCCTGACGCAAGTCCTCACCGGACACGGATGTTTCGGGAGGTTCCTGCACTTAATCGGGCGGGAGGAAACGCCCGGGTGTCACCACTGCGAGGACCGCCCTGAGGACACGGTGGAGCACACCGTGGCGGTTTGCCCCGCCTGGGCGGAGCACCGCGGGGTCCTCGTGGCGGCAATCGGCGGCGGCGAACTCTCGAGTCCGGTTCTGGTTCAAGCCATAGTCCGGAGCGAGAGGGAATGGGATGCAGTCACCTCCTTCTGCGAAGCAGTAATGCTAGAGAAGGAGGTGGCGGGACGGGAGAGGCAGACTCTCTCGTCCCAGCCGCCGCGGTAGACGCTCCGGGCGTCGGGACCCGCGAGACGACTCCTGGCCACCGTAGACGCGGATCTGTGGACGGCGAGCAATCAGTAGCTCAATGTCCTTACGTCACCTTTTGACGACAGACCGTGTCGACGGCGCGTTCGTGTTCAACGCGCGCCTCAAAGAGATGTCAGCAAACATAAGAAGGGGCCACTCAGGGCCATGCCTGCCGGGGCTGTGGGTTATTTGAAAGAGATACCGCGCCCCCGGAACGCAAAGGGCACAGGAAGGAACATGGATGGGTTTTAGTCAGTAAAAGTCTGACACTACCTCCCGCCCCGCCCAGAGCGGGAGAAGTCATTGGATGATTTCCCATTGGTAAAAAAAAAAGAAAAGGCTCTCAAAGTAAGTCGTATTTTATAAGAAAGTGAAAGAACTGCAAGGAAAAACAGAATCTATGCACAAACTTAAACTTCTTTACGTTTTAGAACTGTCAAGTTTAAGCCAGTTTAAGTCAACAGAGTTCATGTCAGAATACAGACAAACTTGTGCGATAATAAAAATATCTGTAATTTTGATAAATAAGAATCTGCTATTGAAAAGTAGAGAATACACAAATCTAAGGCCTTGAAATCAACTCTTCGTCGTTCGTAAAAAAACACTTAAAATAACAGAAAATCCTAATAAACGGTGCCTATAAAAACTATACTGTTTCACGAGTTCTTTTTATCGCAACAAACATCAACCTCAAACGTAGGTAACTCTTGGCCTTCATTTCACAAACCACTACCTAAAGAATAAATATATTTACTTCTTCAGAAAGTGCTGGAACCATAAATAATTCAATATTCCGCAATGGATTGATACAATACAAGTCAAGCCTATATGAGTATCATTGCTTACTTTTTAGAGTTCCGCGCCTGAATGGTGCTAACGGGACTCTATTGCCTCCGATGTCCATCTGTCCGTCAGTCAGAGGGATTTATCTCAGGAACCATTATAGGTGGAGAGTTGCGATTTTCACAGAGTGACCGAATATATATACCACGATAGGCTTAGAAACTTTATGATTCCACACTGTATGTCAACTATTCTTTAATTTCTTTTTGTAATTCGTAGACAATGGTGTGTGTTACATGTATAGTAAGATAAATATTGAATAAATTACGTATAACTGCCTCGGTAGCCTAGTGGTCCTAAGCGCGACTGCTACGCTAGAGGTCTTGGGTTCGATTCCCAGGTCGAGCAGAAAGAATTATTGGGTTTTTCTATGAAATTCTCAGTAGCAGCTCGGAGTTAGGATTTGTGCCCGGTTAATGGCAATAGGCTCGCCCCTTATTACATGGGACCTAAATATACCGGCGAACTGTGGGTGTACATCGTTACACCTCTGCCTAACCCTTCGGGGAATACAGGCGTGATGGTATATAAATTACGTATAACTGTATTTCTAAGTAATGTGCTGGTATAAGAATGTTTGGTTAAGCTTGGTATGTAACTGTTTTTTTTTGTCCCTAACAAATAAATTAAAACAGGAATCGTCGATGTGAGCCATCAATCTGAAAGACTGAAATGGGATTGGGCAGGCCATGTGTGCAGAATGCATAAAACGAAATAGGCCAGAGTCGTCACGCAGTTGCTGGAAAACGGGCGGCGTCGCCGGGGGAGGCCTAAGAAATCCTGGCGTGATGACCTGGAGTTTATAGGCGATTGGGCAGAGAAGAAGGGAGACCTTTGCTCCGAATCAGACTCAGAATATTTATTTGTAAAACATAGGTATTTACAATTACTAATTTTATTATGTTAATTTCTACACATACCATCACGCTTGTATTTCCCTAAGGGTTAGGTAGAAGTGTAACAATGAACACTCACAGTTCGCCGGTATCTTTAGGTCCCATATAATAGGTGGCGAGCCATTAACCGGGCACAAATCCTAACTCCGAGCTGCTACTGAGAATTTCATAGAAAAATCCAATAACACTTTTTGACCTGGGAATCGAACCCAAGACCTCTTGCGTAGCAGTCGCGCTTTGGACCACTAGGCCAATGAGGCAGTTAAACAACAAACACAATACAAACAAACACAAACATCAATACAAACAATACAAACGACAATACAAGTTGAAAAAAAATAAATATGTGTACCTACAGAGGTACGGGACCCTTAGTGTACGACTCGTATCACTTGGCCGCTTTTTCTTATATTTCACGTATTTTGCCTCTGAATAGATTGTAACGAACTCAAATAAAAGCTCACAGGGCGGTGATACATATTACGTCATTGCTTTCTCTTTCAAACGTCTACTTACTTAATGGAAATGTATGAAATAATAAAAGTCTTAACATTAAAAACCTTTACAGTATCCCTTCAAAATAATAATAATAATAATATGGCAACACCGGGAGAGGACGCCCTAGAAAGACCTACCCTGACCTTATTGGTGGGGTTCTTCAGAAAGGTCGTGTGCGCAGTACTCGTAACCGGCGTGCTTGTATGAACGTGGTCGAGGCGAAAGAAGTATGTAAGGATCGTAGCAGGTGGCGTTCTGTAGTTTCTGCCTGCCCCCATGGGAAAAAGGCGTGAGTTTATGTATGTATGTATAATAATACTAGCCTATTATCGTCTCACTGCAGGGCAAAGGCCTCGCCTCATACAGAAAAGGCACGAGCATTAGTCACCACGCTTGCAGAACGCGGATTGGCGATTATAACTTAAATTAGATTTTCTTCTTAGATTAGGTTCCCTTCAATGATACGTCGAAGATAAGTACATAGTTAAGAATTAAAAGAATACATAAAAGGTGGGCGCCTTAATCACTGAGCCATCACGATATTCAGTATCCATATATAATTGATAATTTAATTCTATTGTTAATTTTCTAAATATTTGCATGCCGAATGGTAAAATATGGCTGAACTGATTTTGATTTATAACAACTATTGTGTACCCATATTTGCAAATAAACGTTTGTTCTATTATATTCTATTCTATCCATTTATCGATTCTAAAAGCGCCTGGCAAATAAGTTATTGTGAGACGGGGAAAAGAAAATTGAATATAATATTGTAGGCGACGACGTATAGTTTGTTTGTTTAAACACGGTAATCTCTGGAACTACCAATCAGATTGGATGAAGTATTTTTGCAAATGATAGCCGGATTCATGAGAATAGCATAAGTTATGTAACATTACGCTATGATCTACGGAAGCAGAGCAGTATTCAAAAAAGTAAGATAAGGATGCAAAAAACCCCGGTAAAAGAAGTCAAGGGGACTTTACTACAATGTGTGAGGAAAAATTGTAAATGGTTTATAGACGAAAAAAACCGGCTAAGTGCGAGTCGGACTCGCACACGAAGAGTTCCGCGCCATTATCTATAAAATCTAGCAAAAATAAAGAAACGTTTGTTGTATGGAAAAACAGAATAAAATAAATATTTACGGGGCTTTTTAGTATTTGTTGTTATAGCGGCAACAGAAATACATCATTTGTAAAAATTTCAACTGTCTAACTATCATGGTGCATGATATACAGCCTCGTGACAGACGAAAAGACGTACGGACGGACATCAGAGTCTTGGTAATAGGGCCTCGTTTTAACCTTTGAGAACCCTAAAAAATTCATGCAATCTTGTAACCAAATAAATCAATTACCGAATAAGTATTACATATATTTTGGCCAACTAATCAATCATTCTGCCTAATGAGCATGCGGGGAAATCAAATAAGGGTAAATATTGCTTCGGCAAACATTATTTCATCGAATCGTTTTCGGCATAATGTATTTCGATTTAAAAAACTTTTTATGAACGGCGGGCACTTTATTTTGGTACCTTTAATTAAATTTATATAACTGCCCCGTTGGTCTCGTGGTCGCAAACGCGACTGATGAGCACGGGGACCTGGGTTCGATTCCCGGATCGAGCAAAAAGTGTTATTGGGTTTTTCCATTACGAATTTCTAGTAGCAGCCCGGAGTTTGGAAGTTGGTGGTGTGACACCCCCGTGCTTCGAAAAGCACGTAAAGCCGTTGGTCCCGGCTGTCGTTCGTAGATCTTTGACAGTCGTTACGGATAGTCAGAAGCCAGAAAGCCTGCAACCAGTCTTACCAAGAGGTATCGTGTTGCCCAGTAACTGGGTTGTGGAGGGCAGATAAGCATTCCATGTAAAACATTGATTTTCAGCTGCATCCGGTTTGATTGGAAGCCGACCCCAACATAGTTGGGAAAAGGCTAAGTAGATGATGATGATGATGATAATTAAACTCATATATATACAAACTACATTATGTAAAACACTAACTTCGTCCGCGTCAATGTTGATACATTACACCGCGGAAACCGTACACCTTTCTTTAGTAAAAATTGTTTATATCCTATTCCAGACCATCATCTGTCTTTGTACCAATTTCATCCAGATTCGTTCAGCCAAAATTTCGCATTAATTATATCATAACACAACATACCATCATACCAACCTGTATTAACCGAAGGGTTAGGCAGAGGTATACCAATGTACATCCATAGTTCGCCAGTAAGTTTAGGTCCCATGTAATAGAGGGCGAGCCTATTGCCATTAACCGGGCACAATTCCTCACTCCGAGCTGCTAATGAGAATTTTACGGAAAAACCTAATAACACTTTTTGCTCGACCTGGGAGTCGAACCCAAGACCTCTGGCGTAGCAGTTGCACTTAAGACCACTAGGTTAACGAGGCAGTTCCAATAACATTGCATTAATTAAAGTAAGTAAGTTAAACCTAATAATATTAGCCACAAACAAATAAAACAAATTGAGTTAACGTGATTACGTTCATTTCTCTCCAAAATGAATGCAACATTAAACCTAACTAACGAGCCAATCATAAAATAAAAATAAAACATGCATAAGCATGTACTTAATTGCATCCCCAAAAATTTACAACTCCCGCAATGTTACATAAAAAATTCAAAAACATACTGAAATTAAGCGTAACACACAGTCGAACAATTACATTTTGCCTAACCATACCGAAATTAAGTCTTCTAACGATTTAGCTTACACTGTGGTAGCAAAATTTACACCAATTTTGTACACCGCAACAGGCTAATGGGTCATTCTGGCCTGTTAATCTGTATGAAATAACTAAAGCTTCTGCCCGCGACTTCGTCCGCGTAATTTTTTTAATGCTTTATGTTACACCTTTGGTTACCGCTCCGTCCCCGTGTGTATTTTTTTTTCTTTTTACCGTCGGGAAATCATCAAATGACTTCTCCTGCCCATAGTGTCAGACTTTTACTGAATAAAACCCATTCATGTTCCTTCTTGTGCCCTTTGTGTTCCGGGGGCGCGGTATTTCTTACGAACAAGCCGCAGCCCCGGCAGTGCAAGTGTGTAGTACGATGATGTTATATAGCCTATACTGCTCCTCATTAATCTAGTTATTTTATACAAAAAAAAATATTTCCAATCGTACGTGCAGTTTTAGAGATTAGCGTATTTAAACAGACAACCAAACACTCTTTAGCTTATTAGCATCATTTAGCATTATTAGTATGGATTACCGAACTAATAGAATTTTTTCTACTAAGACTCAAAAATATTTTTTTCAATCCGACTGGTAGATCCAGAGAATAGCGCGTGTAAACAAACAAACAAGCCTCTTTCGCTTTTAATATTAGTAAAGATATTACCATTATTTTTTTATTTTGAGTATAAATGGAAAAGATAGTGGCATTAAAATGTCTCTGAACGATTTACGAACGCCTGACATAAAAATTAGAGCAATAGTATTAGATGGGTATTGCATTTTTTTTTTGTGGGAATTGTTTAATCCGACTTAGGTAAGCAAGGCGATCAATGCTCGTGCCTTCTTTGTATAGAAAGAAGCCATTGCCCAGCAGTGGGGCAATAATAGGCTGACATTATATTTTTCATTTACGGAACATTATTTTAGTGTTAGTGGCACATAATGTGATTGTGTCCCAAACAACCGTTTGTGGTTTTAAAATCTAACCGCGTTGTTTAGTTAAGCGATAGTTAGTTTAACTAATGCATTTTGTGGCACTAGTGTAATATCCTGGCAAGCACCTAGTTTTACTATATTTTTTTTTACTTTTTATCTTGTAAACATGTTAAAAGTTTTATGCTTCAGGAAAATTTTTAAATATGTTAAATTAGTATTTAAAATCTTTGGAATCCTACTTTTAACTTTGCTTTTTTTATCGTCTAACACAGTCAATATGATATTCTAAAACTGCACGGTCTATTTAGAAGTGTCATATTTCAACTGAACTGTTTGTATTTTTATTTATACTATATTTAATAATATTTATACATATTAATATTTTAAAGCTAAAGAATTTGTATGTATTTTGTTGAACTGCCTCGTTAGCCTATTGTTCCTAAACGCGACTGCTACGCTAGAGGTCTTAGGTTCGATTCCAAGGCCGAGCAAAAGTGTTATTGAGATTTTCTATGAAATTCTCAGCAGCAGCTCGAAATAAGGATTTGTGGTCGGTAAATCGCCCCCTATTACATGGGGCCTAAACATACCAGCGAACTGTGGGTGTACATTGGTACACTTCTGCTTAACTCACCGGGGGATACAGGCGTGATGGTAACTTATGTTTAACGTAACGGGTTGTTTCCTACCAATTTATTTTATCACCTCAGTATTTTGGACACCAAACCCTTCAAATTAGTTTTCAGATAAATTTTGTTCTTATTTTCTTTCTTTCATAAACGTTTTTTATTCAAAACGCCTTGAAGTTAACGCACATGACACAGGGCAGGCCTCTTGCTGTCAGTTTTACGGTTTTACCCAAGCATTATTTTATTCATAAGATTGAACTCTGCCATACAAAATTCGTAGCGTTATTATGTCGTAGGAAAGTGGGAAAAAATGTATTTTTGCGAATATCCCAGGACGATTGCAAGACACCGTGTATTTATATTCTAAGCATTTTCGTAATCACATGGCCCAATTATCAGGAATATTGCAAAAATCTCTGTTTGTTTAAAACGTTTGGAAACTTGAGAGTCGATTGGCTAATTTATAAGTAGGTACCAAATTTTATTGCATCGTTAGTCAGGAAATGTAGCTGTAAGCCAATAAACACATTCATCAGTGCATTATGAGTACATTCATATCAGCCAATCAGCAGCTATAACAAAAGAATTTTCGAATTTTAACAATAAACCCTAGCAATCCGAAACATTTCTACCATCCCTAAATCTGGTCCTTTGTAATAGACCTAGTATTTTTACGAAGGACCAATTTTTTCGATTATCCTACGACATAAAATAGGCACAATATACAAATATTCCATATTCTGACACAGGGTTGGTATCCGAATTTTCTTTTTACACACACAAATACGGGTTTTACGCCTAAGTTCTATAAATATTTGAGTTTTGTATTTACGTACACGCGGTTTCGGTTGTTGCATCGTCCCTGGAGTAGAGTCAGCAGAAAAAGTTTTACTTTCGCGTGAAAAATTTAAATGTCACGGAAATTGAGTGCGTGGGTAATGGAACTTCAAGAAGTCTAAGTTTGCAGATAGTAGTAGTAAGTTAAAAAAACGTTATTTGTTGTGAAAACAAATGTGTAAAAAAGTTTTTGTGCGAATTGTAACATTCTATTATCATATATAAACGCGAAAGTGAGTTTTTTTTTATTACTAATTTGTTAAGTTAATTTGTTTGTTGTTTGTCCCTATTACATGGGACTTAGACATACCGGCGAACTGTGGGTGTACATTGTTACACCTCTGCCTAACCCTTCAGGGAATACAGGCGTGATGGTATGATGGTGGTAATTTGTTAAGCTTTCACAGTTAAAACACTGAACCGATTTTGATGAAATTTGGTACGTGCTTACATACATATACTCACACCTTTTTCCCATGGGGGTAGGAAAAAACCAGAACGCCACCTGCTACGATCCTTACGTACTCCTTTCGCCTCGTCCACGTTCATACAAGCACGCGATTTAGGAGTACTGCGCACCCGACCTTTCTGAAGAACCTCACCAATAAGGTCAGGGTAGGTTTTTCTAGGGCGTTCCATCCCCGGCCTTGCCACTCACATCTGCCATATAAATCCCATTTGCCAGTTGCGTTTCATTCATC
Source organism: Caradrina kadenii (assembly GCA_947462355.1). Lineage (NCBI taxonomy): Eukaryota > Metazoa > Arthropoda > Insecta > Lepidoptera > Noctuidae > Caradrina > Caradrina kadenii. The sequence goes on along the minus strand of OX381690.1, from coordinate 10,405,571 downwards.
CTCTCAACATGACCGAACCATCTAAGCATACTCTTTTCAAGCTTTGTCACAGACTAAGCTTAAACTCCAAAAAAGGACATCGTCTACTTTTTAATCCCCGACTTCATTTTCAGGTTTCTAGTCTAGTTATTTGCGTACGTACTCACAACTCAGGAGAAATGGATTCGATGCAGCTTTTGTAAATTTAAATACCTACATCGGTAAAACTCGACTTAATTGCTGACCGTACATATTCTTGTTATAGCAGACATGAGACATTCGGTATAAAACATTTATCTTCGTCTAATACGAATTACCTGCGAGGCTTCTTAATAGTATTTCGTAAAAAATATTGAAGTAATGATAGGTAGAGAAAATTATTTGAACCTGATAAGGTTCCTTCGTGAATTATAAATGCTTACACATGTCGGTGACGCGGCCACATTAGCATGATGGTGACGCGACTCAGTAGTAAGTTTTGTCTCAACAAAAAATCGCTCAACAAGGCTGAAACAGTTTTGGAAAATAATTAAATACCCGCCTACTTACAGATATGGTATAGCAGCCGCCATGAGTCGTGAGCACAAAGGTCTAGTTAATTTTTGTCCGTGATTGGTCCGATTGACGGACAAATCGCGTGCAGCGTCGGCGACCCAAAAAACCCAGAAAGGAACCCAAAAATGAACTTGACGGTTGTGCTCACGACTAGTGGCGATTACTATAACACTTTACGTTCTCTTATTTTATTAATAAATTTTACAAAAAAAAAAAAATCAAACCACAAAAATACTTTTCAATCTTATTACAAATTTCATCCCCACACAAAACCCCATACCATTTGATTAACAAAATCATCCCCTACCCTATCTCATCTTTGAACCCATAAAAATCCCACGCCAAACATGGCTCCCCAATTTCAACCCCTTGTAGGCAAGCGGGAGCAAATGCAAGCGATTTAAATGCATGCATCTCGCCTACGACTCGTAATTAGGCGAACCTGAAATTCAACGAGCAACCGTTAGTAAAATGTTATTGTCTCGAATTGTCGTTTTTAGAGTGTTGGTATTACTGTGATTGCATTTGAATGGTAATTGAATAGGTTATTTTCATGGGAAGCCATTATGTGAAATATATGTGGTGTAAAAGGATACATCACACATAGTCGTTAACCACGCGTACTAGCCATTAAAGTAAATAATATTGAGCAAAAATTATTGATCAGAAATATCATATCATCACGCTTGTATTCCCCGAAGAGTTAGGCAGAGGTGTAATGATGTACACCCACAGTTCGCGGGTATGTTTAGATCCCATGTAATAGGGGGCGAGCCTATTGCCATTAACCGGGCACAAATCCTAACTCCGAGCTGCTACTGAGAATTTCATAGAAAAACCCAATAACACTTTTTGCTCGACCTGGGAATCGAACCCAAGACCTCTAGCGTAGCAGTCGCGCTTAGGACCACTAGGCTAACGAGGCAGGTGATTAGAAATGAGTTTGGTTTTTGGTACTAAAAATTACTGCATTATGAAATCGCCAATCCCGCCAAATATTCGGGGTATATGGTCGCGCCTTCTCGTCAATTACAAATTATAGGCTGGTTTGTGTAATTCCACTGCAGGGCAAAGACTTCATCTCCTACTTATTACTATTAATTCTAAGTCCAAGTTTACTCATGATGTTTCCTTCACCGATGTCAGTAATATCCAAGATAAACTTGAACATTACTTTTTGAGCCGTTTGGAGTGAAACACTAGGGCCATGACGTTCGAGCGCTAATCAAATTTTTCGGGACATCGCCCAGGGACTGGTCGACTCTTAATGTAACCAGAGAGCTAGCCTTTTCTTAGGCCAAAGAATCAGCATTGCCATATAACGTGGCAATGCTGCCAGCCGTTTGGGCACTTGTCTCATTGACAGCGATGCGCATGAGTTTGTGATGCCAGCTCCCTTTTTTACATTATATAAAGTGTACATAGTTTGTTAGTTTGTTTGTTGATTAAATAATGAATTAGCTTTTACTAACCTTAAAAATAAAATCCCCATTACAATAATGTTTAACTAAGACAAACTTAAAAAGTACATTTGAAAAAGTCACATTGGTACTTGCCCGTACCTTGACCACTCCGCCATTACGACTATTAATAAGAATAATGGGCTAATTATTTATGACTGGCTTCTGCTCGCGACTTCCCATGCGTAAATTTAAGAATTAAGCCAAAATCCTAAAATATCTCTCGGGAACACCAAAGCGGGATTAGTCTATGTCCTATTTCAGACTACAATCTATCTCTGTGCAAAATTTCATAAAAAGTAGCATAAAAAGCGATTAGGAGTGTTCATGTTGACAGGACAGCAACTGTGTCTTATATCAGTGAACTATGATCAACTGACAGACTATCTGTCACATCCATTCCCATTTTCCAAAAATCCCTTAGGAATCTTCCAGAATCCAAAATGGCGCTACCTCTATTTACCGCCAAAACAAAACAGTGAAAAAGTCAACAAACAAATCATCACTAGGTCACAAGTTAAAAGCTAAAAAAAGACACGGAAATGCTTTTGCGAGCATCGACAAACATTGACACACGACTAGAACGCTCTCCCGGCGTTTCACATAAAAATGCAACATTTTATCGAATCGAAAAACTCGAACACGTCGATCGATCTTTGAGCCTAGCACGAGCGACTGAAAGTATTCGATTAAATTCTCGATTTGGAAATACGATTATCATAAAGCATTCTAGTTTTTTAATTAGTATCACTCATTGGTATGGTCAACCATTGGTTTAGCTACATAAAAAATGATGTTGATCCATGCGTCATGTTCGTGAACAGGCGTTGTCAGTTGGGATTGGTCATCTCTTAACTGCCATGGCTTACATTTTTATTACTTGTTTTAACTATTTTAAATAGCTGTTCAGCTACATTGTTTTTACATATAAATAGAAGCCACAAGAATAATATAACCAGGATTTTGTACAAACTTAATGGAAAGAGTAAGTTTCCGTGGAGTTTCTTGCTGTACTACTAACTGACCGACTCCTTGACAATTTAAAAGTGACTGTAAATTGTTTAATTAAAATGAATGACTTTAACTTTGGCTATAAAGCCTTAAAACTAAATAAAAACTAGGTATTTTTCCCTTACTATAGCTGATCGGTGGACGTGTATGTCGTATCCTAGATTTATAACCTTATCTTTTAAATTTACTTTGATCAAAATGTTACCTCCAAAGTATCACCAAATCGTAGAAATATATTTTATATTTTGCATGCGACCTAGACTCGCACTAAGAGGACTGGTTCAAGGTGGCACAAGAAAACAATATTTGAAAGAACTTGGGGGAGGCCTTTGCCCAAGAATGTGATAAAAGATAAAGGATGGCATAAAAGGCAAGATAAAAAAAAGCTAATTTCTCGCCCCCAGTTATCGCTCGTGTATAGGTACGCCATTACTCCGCGCGCCCGTACTAGGCCCTCTTATCCACTTCAACAGGCAGTTGCAAGTATGTTTGCTCTCTACCTACCCCCAGTTGGGGGTCAAAAATGTGTGTGTTGGAATAGTTTGCGGAGCTGAGCTAAGGAAACTGATTAAGTCGAAGACTGTTTCTGAAGTCGGATTGGAAAAGTAGAAGGGTTTAGTTGAAAAGTCACTTGTTCTATAATAGTCTAATGTCTTTTTTGGGTTCCGTACCCATAAAGTGCTAAACGGACCCTAATAACGGGACTATAATAAGACTACAGTCTGTCTGTCTGTCACAGGGCTATATCTTATAAACCTCAATAGGTATAAATTTGAAATTTACACAGTGTCCATTACCATGACCGCTATGTTCGTAAGAAATACCGTGCCCCGGAACGCAAAGGGCACAATAAGGAACATGGATGGGTTTTAGTGAGTAAAACTCTGACACTCCCTCCAGTCATTTGATGATTTCCCATAAAAATAACCGCTATAACAGCAAATAAGAATAAAATACACTTACAAATTAAAGTAGGTCTCCATACATGAAAAGTGATTTTTTTTTATTGAACCATATAATTATATTGAAAATAATACAGGTAGTATTAACTTGTAAGGTTGCACGGAGCCCCTCGCTATACTTAACTGTATGTCGATTGTGTTTTGTTAATTATTAAATTATATTATTACGAGATATGAAGTAAAGACATGAACAGAATTTTCTTAAAATTGTTTTCTTCAAAAATCTTTGACCTACTCTAAGAATTTCTCCTGTATCGCAGGTGCGTTTACAAACATAAAAACTCGCATACACAAACAGCCAGACCCGAAACAACTATTTGTAGGCCAAACAAATATTAGTTCCGTGCGGGAATCGAACTCAAACCTTGTCGTCATTTATCGTGGCAACATGAGGTAGAAGATGTTTTGTAAGATGTATAATATTTGAAAGCAATCGTTTCCATTCAATGGTATTTTTCCATTTCCTCTTCATTGATAACGAAAATAGAATTCGTGTAGATATTTTTCATATCTTCGACAAACAAACGATGTTCTCAAGTTTTATAATATAAATTAGTAGCAAAGTGCCCGCGACTTCGTCTGCGAGGCTTATTTCACCCGCGTTTAGTTACGTCTTTGGTTACTGCTCCGCTCCTGTATGTAGCAGCTTGATGTTATATAGCCTATGTTATTCAGGTATAATATAGCTATATATTGGTAAAAAATGGTTAAAATCGATCCAGTAGTTTTGGAGCCAATTCGATACAAACAAAAAAATCTTTCTTCTATAGACGTTAAGTTCCTAAGCGACTTTTAATAAAACAGCACTAACTTCAGCCAATTAGACATTTATGTACTTTAGTGGCAGAACCCCTGAAGTACATAAATGTCAGGGTAGCGGAGTTCGTTCGAAAGAGTCAGTTTACCCTGTAGTGGGACACTAATAGGCTGGTATCAATATCATCATCATCTGCTTAGCCTATTCCCAGCTATGTTGGGGTAGTCTTTCAGTCTACCCCACCGAATGTGTGTTCACGTTGTCGTCGTGGTGGGGCTTGCGTGTCTCGATGATCTTTGGGGATATGCCGGACATGTCCAAAGGGAGAGACCAGACCAAGAGAGATACAAGAAAGGGTCGCTCCTGATCGCTTGACGACAGTCTCCCGATAGATAGGATGCGACCGATCTGGTCTGATACAAACCACCGGTCGGTTTAACGCAGTTGCGATGAAACATTTATTGTCTCCATTCAAAAAAAAAGGATGCAGCTGTATACCAATGTTTTACATGGAGCGACTGCCTATCTGACCTCCACAACCCAGTTACTGGGCAACACGATACCTCTTGGTTAGACTGGTTGTCACACTTCCTGGCTTCTGAGTATCCGTAACGATGGTCAAAGATCAATATTCGTATTTAAAAAACGGCTATTCCATATATTTTAACTGAGTAACTATTTCATTTTTTTATGAAACGGTTGATATTTTTGCCAAAAGTCTTCCGTCTACCAAATAATAAGCTTCTGTTATCATCTTGACAGAAATAGTCTTTGAATAGTTAGGTCAAGGTTAGGCGTTCTCATAAGTAAGCTAAATATTGGCCCGTGTACGCGCAGCCACTCAAATGTAATCTGTTCAAAGGCTTTCTTGACATACTTTTCTGATAAGACACTAGCTTCTGTTCACGACTTTGTCCGCGTTCAAGTCAAGTATACAGTCTTCTTAGCGACTTCATGGCAAATATAAGTAAATCACCTCGTTAAATAGCATTAAGTAAATGGAATAATTTGTAATAACTGCCTCGATAGCCTAGTGGTCCTAAGTGCGACTGCTACGCTATAGGTCTTGGGTTCGATTCTCGGGTCGAGCAAAAAGTGTTATTGGGTTTTTCTATGAAATTCCCAGTAGCAGCTCGGAGTTAGGATTTGTGCCCGGTTAATGGCAATAAGCTCGCCCCCTATTACATGGGACCTAAACATACCGGCGAACTGTGGGTTACACCTCTGCCTTGCCCTTCGGGGAATACAGGCGTGATGGTATGTTATGTAATAAATTGTAATATTAATTCTGATTAATATCAAATCTATTTTGCGCGTGCCATAATGCTTGCTACCATAAACAGTGAGTTTTCAAGTTGTTGTTTCAAATGGAGACTAGCGCAGTATAAGACGTCGATCCACAAGGTGGACAGATGCCCTGATTAAGACTGCAGATAGACGCTAGATGTAACCCGCACCCAACCGGTCCTTTTGGAAATCTATAGGCCTATGTCTAGTAGTGGACGTCCTGCGGTTAATATGATGATGATAATGATGCGTAGAACGGCTATGTAACGTGTCTTTTTATATTCCGTAAAAATGTCTTCAATTAAACTCAACAGTGCACCATTTAATATCTAGTAAATCATTACAAAATTAAAGTTCTAAACGAACAGAACAGCGGCGATGTCATTGAGCTATACCTAGTTGTCAATTTCTTCAAGGAAATTTGATTTCCTCTCACATCTACCGATTGTTTCTAGAATGTTCCGAGGGCTCTTGCATAAGCGCGCTGACGTAAAAGGCTATTCAATTAGACTCGGTTTTCGGAATCGAAATATGACTATCCTATTGCAGGAACCAGTAATGGAAGCAAATAATTTGCCATTGAAGTTTGGGCTTTAAATTGTGTGCCTTGATTTTTTTTATAAGTGCAACTCAAAAAGGTGAAGTCTTGCGGGTAGCACGTTGACAGGTAGGGCTTGGAATTTTCAAGGCGATATGAGTGAGACCATGAGTGTTCCTTTTTTATTATTTTGAATAAAGCCTTTAAAAAAATGTTTCATACGAGTGTGTATCTGCTAGGGAAAGCACTTATGACGCCGAGAAAATGATAGATTTCATTTTCTGTTCTCTGAATGAGTTCACAAAAATCACATAACATGAAAATAATAAATGGTTTTAATATTTTTTTAAGTTAACTGCCTCGTTAGCCAAGTGGTTCTAAGCGCGGCTTCTATGCTAGAGGTCTTGGGTTCGATTCCCAGGTCGAGCAAAAAGTGGTTTTGGGTTTTTCTATGAAATTCTCAGTAGTAACTCGCAGTTAGGATTTGTGCCCGGTTAATGGCAACAGGCTCGCCCCCTATTACATGGGACCTAAAACATACCGGCGAATTGAGGGTGTACATTGTTACACCTCTGCCTCACCCTTCGGGGAATACAGGCGTGACGGTATTTTATTCTTTTTAAGTTAATTGACACATTGTAAGAGACCACACTACCGATTTACAATGGTAACCTGTTATGGTGGTCATGTTGTGGGTAATAAATAAATAATTAAATGTTCAGTTTTAAAATGATCAAATTTACGTTGCGTTTGTTCCGTGCGTTCGTGCCAGGCTTTCCGATCTTTCGTGTTCACTCGTTCATTCATTAATTCTTCATTCGTTTCGTTTTCCTTTAGATATTAAGCTGAGATTGGAGGAATTCATAATTTTAAACATTGAAATATCATTTCATATTGGTTATCGGGAAATTCAAAGGTTCGGATGATTTTGATTTATTGTGGTGGAAAAATATATTCATTAAAAAATGTATGAATAGAAAAATTAAAATATTGAAATATTTAAAAATCAATAAAAAAAACAAAAAATAATAACCAACCAAGAAGTCGGTGGCAATTCAAAAAAAAAAACAGCACCAAAACCGCCGTCTCCCAAAGCTTTTTGTTACTTTCTTTCGGATGGGAAATCATCAAATGACTTCTCCCCTGAGCACGTTGACTTCCAAAGCTACAATTATTTTTCACTTTTTAGTTTTTGAAGGAAGTTCTGTTTTTTTGTAAAAACGTTTTTTAATTAGTAAAATAGACCTTTGGATAAACTTTTGCTTGCCTATAACAAATAAAATATTTTGTAGGTCACGTCCACTTTTCCGCCTAGCAAAAAGCCTTCATTATTACATACAAGCTTCTGCCCACGATTTCGTCAGCGCAGACTTTTAAATTTTTCCAAAGTCTTGAATTATCCTAACGGGAGCACAGAAGATCAGGGTTAAACGTGAATGAGTGACAAACATCCATCTAGCTATAATAATATTATACAGCTGAAGAGTTTCTTCGTCTTTTGTTTTAACCTGCTGATCTCCAGAACGACTGTCCTGATTCTGAAAATTCTTACACTAATAAGAAGCTTTATTATCTGTGGAATTATTATCATAGGCCACATATTTTACTTTATTTTAGTAAATAAATCAGGGATCTCTTTAAAAAATCAAAAGGTAAAAGCAAGTTGATTAGGTCGACTCTTCACGTGACCAGAGGGCTGACCTTTTCTTGGGCCAAAGCGTGGCAATGCTGCCAGCCTTTCGGGCACTTGTCCTATTAACAGCGATGCTGATGAATTTTTGGAGTTTCTTTTTTTTTCTTTTTATAAACTGTTGCTACATAGTTTGTATTTTAATTATTATTGATACACATTAAGGTTAATATTAGAATGAGAACATATTTAATTAATTAGATAAAATTCTGAATTAAGTACAAGACACACAAACAAATCTTAACTCACATAACAAAACTTACATCTCAACCTTTATATAAATGAACCCACCCATTACTGTTTTATGAATTTAGCGCAACCCAGAGCAGATGGCGCCACTGGTTCGCCTTATTAAATTCAACCGTTGTTATTTTAAGTCAGGCCTGTATTTAATAGGCCATATTTTCCTATGTAATTTCATAGTGACTTTTGTATTAGTTCGCTTTCAAATGACTTCGGTTAAGGGTCAAGTCAGGGAGGCAATATAAGCGTATAATAGTGTTTCAGTTTTCGAAGCCAGTGGTTCCAAAAGTTGTCTGGACCGCGATTCGCAAACAAAAAGTTCCGAATTCGCAACTCACCTTTTGGCTTGTATGAAGGAAAAACGGGCATGCACACTCATTACATGAATGAAGTGTGCCGTTCAGGGTCCACCAAATATTAGTTCGTGAATCACTAGTGGATCGCGACCCATACTTTGAGAACTACTGTCGTAAGTCATTATAGAAATGTCCAAAACGGGGATAATAGGCGTAAGGGTACGGGATTGGGTGGGTCACGTCATGATCGCTGGGCAAAGGTTCCGAATGAACGGGTGCCTTCTTTTTGTGGGAAAATCCTATTGGACACTGTGCATCTAGGGGAAATCAGATTCTTACTGACCAAAACCTCACAATGTCTTCTGTCACCATAATTCGGGAGCTCGGTATATTCCCCGCAGGATTAGGCAGAGGTGTAACAATATACACCCACAGTTCGCCGGTATGTTTAGGTCCCATGTAATGGGGGCGAGCCTATTGCCATTAACCGGGCACAAATCCAAACTCCAATCTGCTACTGAGAATTTCGCAGAAAAAATCCAATAACACTTTTTGCTCGACCTGGGAATCGAACCAAGACCAGCATAGCAGTCGCAGCTAGCATAGCAGTCGCGCCTAGGACCACAAGGCTAACGAGGCATATCAAAAAAAAAAAAAATGTAAATACATTCACCAAAAACTGACGCGCGCATGTTAACGTATTGAGATTGGCCTCTCCGTGTATCGTAAGCTTTATGCCATAACCATTGCCTTGCAAACAAGAGGCATGCAAAAAAACCACAATATATTTTTACGGTGCACTCATAAAAATATATACGGACATTCAACCAACATAACCCTTTGGGTTTTTCGTAAAGATACGAAGACCAAGATATTATTAAGCATAAGTGGATTGCTTCGGCCTTTTAATCAGGCGGTTCCTGTGTTAGGAAAATTTAACGTTGTAGGCACGCCACTACTTGCACCTTAGTATAAAAAGTAATTGCTAATTCATGTTTAGTGCATAGAAGCTGGCTATTATAATGGGCGATGGACAAAGAAGTTCTTTTACGTTATGTAAAGTAGCTGAAAAGTGGTAGTGGAAGGTTTCAGATTACTTTAGTTATGTGAAGTCAGAATCACGTGACCTTTGACCAAAAAGGTTTTGTCGATTAAAAACGATTATCAATAACATGATATTTTTTTCAGTAGTAACGGACAACTGAAAAAGTTATAAAGCTTAGCACTTTTGAAGAACGTAATTATTTATTTATTTATTAAAGCTTAATGCACAAATGTAAAACAAAATACATCGTACAGAGGCGGCTTAATGCCTTAAGCATTTTCTACCAGTCTACCTAAGGGTGATGCAGAGACAAAACATAGTAGGTGCAAGGAAGACGAACTGAAAATTTCCAAGAATAAAATATAATAATAAATACATATGTACATACATACAAACAATATATACAAAGCAGATAGAGATCAAAATACATAGGTGGAGAAATATAACAAACTAATTGTGAGACGAGTCTGCTAACTTTTTATGGAAGTATTCGCGAGCTTTTATCTTGAATGTGAACCGTCTGGTGGCCATCCTGATATTCTGAGGAAGCGCATTCCAAAGAAAAACCGCCTGGACAAGAAATGAAGATTTAAGAAAACCAGTTAATCATCAAATTTAAGGAGCAAAATTTTAAAAATAGAATAATAATTTACGTCAAATTATTTTTTAGATTTTATTTTTGAACCCTGTCTTACTACAGTCCTTAAACTCAATTCATTTTATCAAAAATCATATTACACATAGGCATTTCATAATTGCCCTCCCATCTGAATAAAGAAACCCGATATGATATATTACATTTCAGCTACGACGCACCTGATCTATAGAACACAAAATAATAATAGGTATCTACTAGATACGTATTATATTAATACTATCCATCGATTTACTGACCACAATCAATTCAGATAATGGATAAATGGTGAAATGGAACCGCGTTTTTAAAACTAGCTTTTGCTCGCGGCTTTGTCCGAGACTTTGTTTGAGCTACCGACTCATAGTGGCAGAAGAGATGAGGTTTTGGTCAGTAAGAGTCCGACTTACCCCAGATGGAGGCTGCCCAATAGGATTTTCCCACGTTAAAAGAAGGCCTGGGAACCTTTGCCATTAGTCTATGACAATATTTCAGAGTTTATTGCAGAAAATGAAACTGTATTTGTTTGATTATTATGATTGAAATGTAAATAGGAACCTTATAATAATGAAAACGATTAATTTGTTTCTGCCTACCCCCATGGGAAAAAGGCGTGAGTTTATGTATTAATTTGTTTAATAATTATGATTATGTAATCATTCTGTTGGTTGCTGGTCTTCTACCTTTCAATGGTAAATGTTGGTGGCACTATACAGGTGTTAGGGTAAACGAGAGACATTCTTTAAGGGAGAGTAGATACGGGCCTGTGTATGGTGAGCAATGGGTAGCTCACCGTCCTTACGTTTCATAACGACAGGCCGTGTCGACGGCGCGTTCGTGTTCCACGCGCGCCTCAAAGAGATGTCAGCACATGGAAGGGGCCACTGAGGGCCGATGCCTGCCGGGGCTGCAGGTTGTTCGTAAGAGATACCGCGCCCCCGGAACGCAAAGGGCACAAGAAGGAACATGGGTGGGTTTTAGTCAGTAAAAGGCTGACACTCCCTCCCGCCCCGCCCAGGGCGGGAGAAGTTATTCGATAATTTCCCAGCCCCCAAAAAAAAAAAAAGGGAGAGCAGTACTCATGAAAATGAATAAACTTTACTGTAGTCCAAACGGTTAAATCAAAAAAAATTAACTGCTGCCCATATTTATAATCGCATGTAAGGAAAAGCTGTTTTCTTTGCAATCTTAAGTTTAATTTCATAGTTAAAGCGATTTTATTTTTCAGAAGCACTGCACCCCCTAAAGTACGTCCATTTTTTAAACTAACTACTTGTATAATTGTATTTGATATCATGTGCTGTACCCCCGCCCCCTATTACATGGGACCTAAACATACCGGCGAACTGTGGGTGTACACTGTTACACCTCTGCCTAACCCTTCGGGGAATACAGGCGTAAGTGTGTGTGTGTGCTGTACCCAGATTTGCTAAATAAATTATGTAATCTTAGTGAATTTTAAATGTCAGTTATCATGGATGCAGAGGCAAATGGAGTTGCGGATTGGAAAGTCTAGTAGATAAAAACAGTGCTATACTATAAAAATCTTAATTAATTAATTTAGTTGCTGTGAATTTGAGGTAAACTGTTATCCAGACATATTCTTAGGGTATAACTGCCTCGTTGGCCTAGTGGTCTTAAGCGCGACTCTACGCTAGAGGTTTTGGGTTTGAATACCAGGTCGAGCAAAAAGTGTTAATGGGTTTTTCTATGAATTTCTCAGTAGCAGCTCGGAGTTAGGATTTGTGCCCGGTTAATGGCAATAGGCTCGCCCCCTATTACATGGGACCTAAAAACATACCGGCGAACTGTGGGTGTACATTGGTACACCTCTGCCTAACCCTCTGGGGAATACAGGCGTATGGTAATGGTATGTGTATTCTTAGGGTATGACAACTCACCTCAACCACATTTCACGTAAATTCAACTTCGAATCAGACTGCAGTTTCAAAACTATCTCTTTGTCTTTCATTACGATCGGTTTAGTGGTTTTCCCGTGATGAACAGACGGACAGACGGACAGACGGAGATATTAGTGTGGATTGAATTAAAAGCGTTGTGTCGAATTATGTAGAGAAATAAATGTGAAATGAAACGTCAGAGAATTAATAATAATGAGCTCCAAATGCCATTCACGTCAATGTCGAAAGCTGGTAATGCATATGGCAGTTCACTTGAGCCTTGAAATGTCCGCCGCTGAACATGGGACTTACATATTATAAGTAATTTTCTAGATTCTGTTTTTTTAACTGCCTCGTTAGCCTAGTGTTCCTAAGCGCGACTGCTAAGCTAGAGGTATTGGGTTCGATTCCCAGGTCGAGCGAAAAGTGTTATTGGGTTTTTCTATGAAATTCTCAGTAGCAGCTCGGAGTTAGAATTTGTGCCCGGTTAATGGCAATAGGCTCGCCTCCTATCACATGGGACCTAAACATTCCGGCGAACAGTGGGTGTACATTGGTACACCTTTGCCTATCCCTTCGGAGAATGCAGGCGTGATGGTATGTGTAAAAATAATTCGGAAGAAGTTGCGAGGAACATCTAGTATACAAAGGAAAAGTTTGTTTGCTGCTTTTATTTGTAAGAGAAAATCTATGAAAGGACTGGTCCGATTACAAAAATCACAAAATTAAAAATTTTAAGTAACCTCCAACAGAAGAAAAAAATCACTACCGTAGCTAACAAAAGAGCTGATAACTTTGAAACCGCTGAACCGATTTCAATCAAACAAAGCCAAAAACACTCCCGACTAATTATCCTTTCAAACACAAAAAACAAAATCAAATTCGGTTTATGCGTTTGAGAGCTACGACGCCACAGACACATACACACACACACACAGGCACGTCAAACTTATAACACCCCGTCGTTTTTACGTCGGGGGTTTAAAATATTTCACTATTAGAAAAAAAATTACTCTATTGCCGAGTGTGATTTTGTTTTTTATGGATTGCTAAAGTAGCATGAAGAAGCTAGTATTACTTACTAGCTAACCTGGCGAACATTGTACCGCCAATATTTTTTTTAGTATTAAAATGGATATAGTATGTTATCCTTAAGAGTTAGACAAATGCCATCGCAGACTTTTCTGTAGACCTATAGAAGATACACAATTCTACAATACATCATTTTGTTATATCTCAAAGGGTTTAGGCAGCGTTTTCGTTTAAAACTCCCAGACGGACTTATTTTATCCGGACACCCCCAACAAACGTCATTATATTTTAACAAATGTATACAAAAACTTGATAAGTTATATACTACAACCTTCCTCGAGAACCACTCTATCCATTGGTAAAAACAGCATGAAAATAGGTGCAAAAGCTTTTGAGTTTATCGCGAACAGACCGACAGACAGATGCGGTGGACAAAATTATTTTTACTTTTTTTCCCTACGTACCACGTATAGTTTCAAAAAATTTTCCGACATAAGAAGTATTCTAAGAGCCCTTTTCCTAACCAAACTTTAACCACAAAACGTACCAAACAGATGCGTTTTCTAATTAAATAAATAAATGAGAATCCTTAACTAATGAAACAAAACATACCTACTTAAAATACCTAATTTTATTCAACACCCGAAAGCTAATATTATTGATCTTTCCCAACCCTTATCACACCACTCACCGATGGCACGATAGGGTTGACTTTATGAGTACACATCCCGACTCCCGTTACCAAAGCGGGTCCAATAGGCCCCGATGCTAATTGTGAGGGTTGACTGAAATTAGAACCGGCAGTCGGCGGGTTAAATTGACTATTTCTATCGATGTTGCTTGTTTGTGTTTGTACCCATTGTTTATTCTTAAGCGGAGTGTAGACTGCTGTCTGTTGTACCTACTGTGTAGATGCTGGTTAAAATTAGATACAAGATTCGAACCAAAAGTGTGCTATATTACGATTAACGACGACTTGAGGGTAGGAAATTAATTATTTTAAAATAGAACAACTAATGTTGTGATAGCTTAGGGTTAAGACGCCGAACTCTCATACGTGAAGTTGCAGGTTCGATACCGTACCAATGTGACTTTTAAAATTCATAATTGACTTTCTGAGTCAGTGTCTGTGGTGTCTATATAAACTGAAAATTGATTCAAAAAGTCATATTCGTACTTGCCCGCTAACAAACCCACAACCTCATGCATAAGAGGCAGGCGACTTAACCACTGAACCATCGCGACTTGTCTTGTATATAAAAATCTCGTGTCACAATGTAAGTTGATATATCTTTGAACGGCTTGACCGATTTTTATGAAATTTGATATGTATATTTGGAAGGTGTCAGAATCGGTCCAACAAAAAAAAAACATCGTTTGCCGGGTCAGCTCGTATAGATAGATAAATATGTTTCATCATCATCATCATCATCTTCCTGCCCTTATCCCATGTTACTTGGGGTCGGCGCAACACGTTTTCTTCTTCCATGCCGACCTGTCAACGGTCATGCTATCACTGACTCCCTTCTCTTTCATATCATTCTTTTCTTTGGCCTCCTTCTTCCTCTCCGTCCATCCATATAATATGTTTATAGTAAGATAAATAAAAATGTTTATAGTATATTTTAAAAATAGTTTTTTAATAACTGCCTGGGTAGCCTAGTGGTCCTAAGCGCGACTGCTACGCTAGAGGTCTTGGGTTCGATTCCCAGGTCGAGCCAAAAGTGTTATTAGGTTTTTCTATGAAATTCTCAGTAGCAGCTCGGAGTTTGGATTTGTGCCCGGTATGGCAATAGGCTTGCCCCCGATTACATAGGACTTAAACATTCCGGCGAACTGTGGGTGTACATTGTTACACCTCTGCCTAACCCTTCGGGGAATATAGGCGTGATGGTATGTTAGTTTTTTAAATAGGTATACTATAAATATTTTATATTTTTTTTACATACATTTATTATTATTTTATTTATTTATTTTATTTGTTTACTTTATAACAACAAAATATATTGTCTTAAACATTGTATATTTAAAAAAAGTTTTTTTTTAAATATACTATAAACATTATTACTGTGACAAATTATTGCCAGACACTTTTCTTGGACCATAACTTCAGCCAGACATTTTAAAATTTCCGTCTTTCGAAACTCGATCAACGGTGACAGCTTGAAATCGAATCGTATGTAACATGAGTCCTAGCGATTACACAACCAATATGACTACATAACTTTGGCTCGTGTTTGCTTGGCTTTGTTGCGACGCAGCACATAAAGGCATCCCCATACACGAGTGATATTATCGCTGAAGCGATATCTTTAGAATTATTTTTATTTTGCCACATCCCGTTCAGATACGTATTTGGTAACAGCGCCGCTCCCATTGATCATAGCGTATTGTTCTATACGTATAAACCTTCTTCTTGAATCACTGTATCTACTGATGAAAACCTCATTAAAATCCGTTCTTGGGTCTTGAGGTCTTGGGTTCGATTCCCAAGCGAGCAAATAGTGATATTAGGTTTTTCTATGAAATTGTCAGTAGCAGCTCGTAGTTAGGATTTGTGCCCGGGTAATGGCAATAGGCTCGCCCTCTATTACATGGGACCTAAACATACTGACGAACTGTAAGTGTATATTAGTACACTTCTGCCTAACCCTTCGAGGAATACAGTCGTGATGGTTTGTATGTACAAACTCATCAAAATGCCTTCCATTTTTAAATAAATAAGAGCACAGATCGTGGCGATAACCAATTAAAGTTTCAAGTAACAACTAACTAATTGATACCGTTTTCGAGAAAATAAAACGTTTCCAATCAATTTATTCTTGTGAAAAACTAGACGTTTTTCAATGGACTAATTGATACGAATATTTTTCCAGTTATTGCAATGGTTAGTTGTATTTTATGATGCTTAATATACCATCACGCCTGTATTCCCCGAAGGGTTAGGCAGAGGTGTACCAGTGTACACCCACAGTTCGTCGGTATGTTTTTGTTTAGGTCCCATGTAATAGGGGGCGAGCCTATTGCCATTAACCGTGCGCAAATTCTTACTCCGAGCAGCTACCGAGAATTTCATATAAAAACCCAATAACGCTTTGCTCGACCTAGGAATCAAACCCAAGACCTCTAGCGTAGCAGTCGCTCTTAGGACAACTAGGCTAACAAGGCAGTCAAAAATCTAAATCTGAATGATTGACCACAGTATTATAGGAATAAAGATATTAATATTAAACCAAGATACAAAAAACGCTTAGCTATTACCTAAAATACTGAAAAGCATAGTTACGTATAAATCCATATCTACTAACACGGTATGTAAAAAATACAATGTCAATCGACTTTTCTCACTGAATGTACTAGAACACATACACACACACCATCACGCCTGTATTCCCTGAAGGGTTAGGCAGAGGTGTAACAATGTACACCCACAGTTCGCCGGTATGTCTAAGTCCCATGTAATAGGGGGCGAGCCTATTGCCATTAACCGGGCACAAATCCTAACTCCGAGGTGCTACTGAGAATTTCATAGAAAAACCCAATAACACTTTTTGCTCGACCTGGGAATCGAACCCAAGACCTCTAGCGTAGCAGTCGCCCTTAAGACCACTAGGCCACTGAGGCAGTTACTAAAACCAAATGTCAAATTACAAAAAATCGCATGTTCGTGTGGCAATAAAATCTTTGGAACTCTAATTCCTCCGTCTGAGCTCTCATGTCGCCGCCAAATTGAGATGACGGAGGATCTTTGACGGCAACTACAGTTTATGTAAAAGAATTAGACTCTCATTTTTCTCATGCTATTTTGTTTTAATGGAGACATTGGCAGAATAGTCGACATTACATAAACTTACACCTTCTTCCCATGGGGATAGGCAGAAACCACAGAACGCAACCTGCTACGATCCTTTCACACTCCTTTCGCTACGTCCACGTTCCTACATCTGATCATTTATGCACGCCACTATACTTACTGTAATTTTAATTATATGAAATTTAATTAATGATTGGACTCCCACACGCCTGATCATCGTCCACTGTTACCTATTGATGTGTTTGAAATTAACAATTTAATATGTTTTAAGTCAATTTGAAATCAAAAGTTAAATCATTGACCCATATCACCCCAGTGTTCCATTTTTGAAACGGTTCTTTTTTATTTTTTTATTGTAATTTTTGAACGCATTTTTAAATTAGTGTTTTTCAAAAATGGAACACTTTGATGATATGGATTAAATCCAATTAGACATGAAGAGATATATCGATGAAAAATGAAAGAAATAAAATACGAAACAATGATACTTGTATGCCTGCCAGTGTGGGGTGGGTTTGGGAGTTCAATCCCCGAAACATTAAAATTGTAGCAATAATATTACCTCGAGAAGATTAATTCTCCTTTTTCACATGAATATTAATATCATTTCAAGAATATTGTTGCTTTATTTTCTTGAACCCCCACTGATGCTCAAACTTGCCTACGCCCGTTGGAGAAGTGGATATCGAATCACATTATATTACCGCGACTCCCACTTTCTATCCAGCCCGCATGCGCATATCGTATTTTTTTCATACTATTTTCGGATAAAAACTAATTTTGTGCTTTGTTGATTTTAGTTATGTTATATTTTCATTCCGATCCGCGACCGTCTGTGGCCGTCCGATAAGGCCCTATTCGAACGAAATTCATTTTACGATTTTTTTTTTATTTTGGTTTCTGTCTGGAACTCGGAAGGGCTGGTTGGGTTTCGTAGTTTATTTTTTATTTCTTTGAGTTGTGTAAAATTGTAGTGTGTAATTTAGTCTTAGGGAGGATGGTGAAGAAGTTAATAGGAACATTAATGAGGGAAGGTAGATTAGTAAAATGTGCATAGTTTAAAAAAAAAAAAAAAAACTACATACATTTCTCTATTCCCCAGAGGGTTAGGCAGAGTTGTACCAATGAACACCCACAGTTCACCGGTATGATTTTAGGTCCCATATAATAGGGGGTGAGCCTATTGCCATTAACCGGGCACAAATCGTAACTCCG
Organism: Caradrina kadenii; assembly: GCA_947462355.1. Taxonomy (NCBI): domain Eukaryota; kingdom Metazoa; phylum Arthropoda; class Insecta; order Lepidoptera; family Noctuidae; genus Caradrina; species Caradrina kadenii. Next base: position 10,387,152 of record OX381690.1, on the reverse strand, counting down.
AGCTGCTACTGAAAATTTCTTAGAAAAATCCAATCACACTTTTTGCTCGACCTGGGAATCGAACCTAAGACCTCTAGCGTAGCAGTCGCGCTTAGGACCACTAGGCCAACGAGGCAATAAAAACTATATTTTGTAAAATGTTGCCTCTGTCTTAGATGTATGTAATATTCGAAGTTTCTCAGGATCTTGCATAAAATACTAAATCTATAATATTTTTTACCGAACTGGCTTTTCCCCCTAAATAATAACATCGAGATAACGCAACACTAGTTCAGGGTTTAAATTTTACTTGAATTTTTACTTCGCGTAAGGTATTAGTCTAAAAATATATAATTTTTTGATTTTTGTCAAATAACCTTTTTATAATTATTTTTGCGTGTATATATAACGGTCTCTGTGTCTGTAAAATATGCGAAAAAGAAAGAAAAAATTTAAAAAAAAAATGATTAGATACTTGTCTTAAAAAAAAATTCACAACTTTTTAACCGACTTCAAAAAAGGAGTTGGTTATGTATTCTCAGTATAGAATATTAAGAGTATCGTGTGAGTCCGGGCTTCAAAGTTTTTTTAACCGTCCTCTATTTACTTTATCTTTTAAGGTCAGACTTGTGACGTCATAGCCCCGAACATATTGGAGGTCTTCTTCACTGTTTCTTTGATCATAAATCATAACATCGCGCCTGAAGGAGTGGACCGAGAAATAGATATCAACAAGCTAGTCATATTAGTAATAGATCGATTAGAGCAAGCCGGGCCAACTGATTTTCTAAGTTGGTCAAAAATTTTAGAGTCTAACGGCGCCGAATCCCTCGTACAGTGGTAACTACTAAAATAATTATACATAAGAAAAGATAATTTATACACTCACGCCTGTATTCCCCGAAGGGTTAGGCAGAGGTGTAACAATGTACACCCACAGTTCGCCGGTATATTTAGGTCCCATGTAATAAGGGGCGAGCCTATTGCCATTAACCGGGCACAAATCCTAACTCCGAGCTGCTACTGAGAACTTCATAGAAAAACCCAATAACACTTTTTGCTCGACCTGGGAATCGAACCCAAGACCTCTAGCGTAGCAGTCGCGCTTAGGACCACTAGGCTACCGAGGCAGTTAATTAAATTAAATTATTAATTAAATTATTAGTTAATTAAAGATAATTTGTAAATTGTAAAACCATTAAATATCATTATCAGATTTTAAGTCAATGGCGGGCAAGTGCAAGTGCCTTGGCGGACTAGCTCGAGGTCTGCGGGCTGAGTTAGGGCTAGCCCTGGATTAAAGAGACTCGCAATGATGATTGATATAGCGGTTCCGCATAACGATAACCTCGTGAAAGCTGGTAAAGATAAGCAAATTAAGTATCTTGACTCACGAGGTTGCCGACATGTTGGATGTGAGTGCAGCGGTTATTGTGCCCATACTTGTATTTAGGAGATCCTAAGTATCTATACTAATATTATAAAGCTGAAGAGTTTGTTTGGATAGTCTACTTATCAGGGAGGCTATATGCTGTATAACATCACGCTACGACACACGAGTGTGGAGCAGTAACCAAAAACGTAATGCGGGTGAAAAAACTACGCGGAAGAAATCGCAAGCAGAAGCTAGTAATATATAAGTGCGTTCGCAAATATAGCTACACTCTCTTTTTCCATATTCTCGTAGTCCGATGGAACGGCAATTCAACACGATCGCAAAGAAATCCGGCGCAGGACATACGGGTTTAGGTACTCTCCGAGATATGACGATGTCACTACTTCCAAACTCCTACTACTGAACAATTCCTAATGCACATGACACACCATCACGCCTGTATGGCTCGGAGAGTTAGGCAGACGTGTACCAAGGACACCCACAGTCCGCCGGTATGTTTTAAGTCCCATGTAATAGGTGGCGAGCCTATTGCCATTAACCGGGCACAAATCCTAACTCCGAGCTGCTACTGAGAAATTCCTAATGGAAAAACCAACTAACACTTTGCTCGACCTGGGAATCGAACCCCATGGTTATCAGTCGCGCTTGCGACCACGAGACCAACGGGGCAATTCCTAATGGAAAACCCCAATAACACTGCTCATCGGTACTGTTGTTGAAAAATGAGAATTGTTTGCCTGTAAACCAAATAGTTTGTCCGCCTGTACCTACTTATCAACTCGTAACACCAAAAATATCTTAAATTATAAAAAAATACAAACTTGCCTGAACATCTACCTGTCAAACAAGCAAAATAGGGATAAGTTGTAAATCGCTCGCCGTGAATATATATTAGCGGGGGCAAAACGGCATAAGTCTTAAGTTCCTATACCGACGCTGACTTATGAACGCTAGGGTTTTCGCTAACTTTTCTTGAGAGTTAACCCGTAACTGGGTTCCGTGGAGTGATGAAGCTTGTAAGGTAATGGAGGTACCTAATTATTGGTTTAACTTTATCGTTTTTTTCTTTCCACAACTTAATTTAGTTTAGAATTACAATATTGTATTTAATTTTGTGGAAGAACCGCCCCGTTGGTTTCGTGGTTGCAAGCGCGACTGATGAGCGTGGGGAGGGTTCGATTTAACCCAGGTCGGGCAAAAAAGTGTTGTTGGGTTTTTCCATTAGGATTTGCTCAGTAGTAGCCCGGAGTTTGGAAGTTGGTGGTGGACACCCCCGTGTCTCGGAAAGCACATAAAGCCGTTGGTCCCGGCTGTCATTCGTAGATCTTTGACAGTCGTTACGGATAGTCAGAAGGCAGGAAGTCTGACCACCAGTCTAACCAAGAGGTATTGTGTTGCCCAGTAACTGGGTTGTGGGGGTCAGATAGGCAGTCGCTCCATGTAAAACACTGGTATTCAGCTGCATCCGGTTGATCTGGAAGCCGACCCCAACATATTTGGGAAAAGGCTAAGCAGATGATGATTTAATTTTGTAGAAGACTGGTGCCGGAAGTAAGTTTTATTTTTCAAAACCTGTTTGTCCCTCTGAACATTATTTAATCTAAACTGTAGGTATAATATTTCAAATAGAAAAGATTTATATTTTTGTTTGTGGATAGGTAAACTTAAAAACTTCTACACTAATAGAACGCTACATTATCAGTTAGTAACACGGGCTAAATAAAATTTAAAAATATATATATTATCGTAAGAAAATGTACACTGACTCAAAAGCTAGCATTCCATAGTATTACAGTAATAGGATAAGCTTTGTTTAAACGAAATTACTTTATTAGCACCTTTTTGAAGTCAAAAAAATATCACGAAAATTAGTCAACGTATCCAAAATATTCGCGCTCCTTCGCCACCGGGAGCTGGAACAGCAGTGACGTGCAAGATTTATGTGGAAATTCACTTAATGTACCGACTCCAATTTTATTAGTTTATGCTTTTCAATCTCACTTCGCGAAATTAAACCTGCCTCCTTCTCATAGCGAGTTGCATTCGTAGAATATTCTGCTTATTGTAATAATAATCATTTGTCATCATCTTCTTAGCCTTTTCCCAACTGTGTTGGGGTTGCCTTCCAGTCTAACCAGATGCAGCTGATTACCAATGTTTTACATGGAGCGACTGTCTATCTGACCTCCACAACCCAGTTACTAGGCAACACGATACCTCTTAGTTAGACTGGTTGTCAGACTTCCTGGCTTCTGACTATCCGTTGCGACTGTCAAAGATCTACGAATGACAGCCGGGACCAACGGCTTTACGTGCTTTCCGAGGTACGGGGGTGTCACACCACCAACTTCCAAACTCCGGGCTGCTACTGAGCAAATCCTAATGGAAAAACCCAATAACACTTTTTGCCCGACCTGGGAATCGAACCCGGGACCCCACACTCATCAGTCGCGCTTGCGACCACGAGACCAACGGGGCAGTTAATAATAATCATTTGTATTTATTTTTGTTTTTTTTTTTTTACTTACTAATGCTTTAATGGAACAAAAGGCCGCGACTGCCAGTATAAAAGCTAAAAATTTATCTGCACATACATACATATGTACATAAATAAATAAGCTCACGCCTCTTTCCCATGGGGATAGGCAGAAACCACAGAACGCCACCTGCTACCATCCTTACATACTCCTTTCGCCTCGTCCACCTTCATACATCCGGTCATACAAACACACCGGTTACGATTACTGCGCCTGACCAACAAGATCTGTGTAAGTGTGTTGCCACTCACACCTGCCTTATAAATTCCTTTTTGTTATTCGTCTTTCATTATTTTCCCAACATTTTGTGCAAAATATCCCCCATAGGCGGTACAGGCTATTGGCTACCATGAAGTTCGGATTATCTTGGCTTAATCGATTACTCAGAATATAATTAACTACCTCGGTAGCCTAGTGGTTCTAAGCGTGACTGCTACGCTAGAGATCTTGGATTCTATTCCCAGGTCGAGCAAAAAGTGTTATAGGGTTTTTCTATAAAAATCTCAGTAGCAGCTCGGAGTTAGGATTTGTGCCCGGTTAATGGCAAAAGGCTCGCCCCCTATTACATGGGACCTAAACATACCGGCGAACTGTGGGTGCACATTGTTACACCTCTGCCTAACCCTTCAGGAAATACAGGTATGTTATGTTATAATTATAAGCACTTCTACACATTAAGTTAACTTTTATAACAGCTTAATATCAATTATTATCAATACAAACTATTATGAGATGAAGCCATATGTTATTGATAAAAGGTGCAACACACGTACTCCAATATATCGATAGAAATTATGAGTATTACTATTACGTACGTGACCATTATTGCAATGCCTAAGAGAAAGATTGGTACCTACGTATATTTTTATTTATCAAAGGGAGCAATGTAGACATTTAGTTGGTTAAACTATACAAATAAATAAAATTAGTGTTTGTTTGTTATGGTAAAATAACGTTTTTTTTTTCTTAATGCATAATTAATAGTTTCCTTCACGGTAAATGCCAAAAACTCAAAATTAAATTTTTTAAGTAAACCCCGACAGAAGAAAAAAATCTCTACCATAGCTAACAAAAGAGCCGATAACTTTAAAACCGCTTAACCGATTTCAACCAATCAAAGCTAATAACGCTCCCAACTAATTAACCTTTCAAATAAAATTAAAATTGGTCCATGCGTTCGGGAGCTACGATGCCACAGACAGAAATACACACGCACAGACACGTAAAACTTATAACACCCCGTCGTTTTTGCGTCGTGGGTTAAAAATAATGAAACACAAAAATTCTTTCTATCCAAAACTATGGCGAATAAAGAAACACGTAATCTCTACAGGTTTGCAAGGACAAAACAGTTACAAGCTAACACAAATAAAGCAAGTTTATTCGGCACATAAAAATAGCTAGTAGGAAGCCGGGATTTCCTTTGACGAAAATGTTTCTCTTGAAACTACCGGGGCCATGTACCTCCGGTTTAATCAAACCGACAACTTACGTTAACTTTGTGACATTGATGGTAGGAGCTACTGGAAGGATACTGTTTTAACATACCATCACGCCTGTATTCCTCGAAGTGTTAGGAAGAGATAACCAATAAACACCCACAGTTCGCCGGTATGTTTTTAAGACCCATGTAATAGGGGGCGAGCCTATTGCCATTAACCGGGCACAAATCCTAACTCCGAGCTGTTACTGAGAATTTAATGGAAAACCTCAATAACACTTTGCTGGACCTGGGAATCGAACCCAAGACCCCTAGCGTAGCAGCCCACTTGGGTAACGAGCCACGATAACGAGGCGAGATACTGTGCTACTATAAAATAATAATAATGCCAGCCTATTATTGTTCTGCTGCAGGGTCTTTTTCCGTACATAGAAGGCACGAGGATTGATCACCACGCTTGCCCAAAGTGGATTGACGATTTCAGACTTTTATTAAATACTTCGTCTGCGTAAATTTCAGCTATTGCTGAGTAGACAAAGTCACGACGGGCAAAAACCAATGTGCGTATTCTATTCATAAATGCTTTCTTAGTTTATTTTGGACATAACTGACACCGGTGAAGGAAAACATCGTGAGGAAACCTGGACTTATTGAAATTACATACATACATACTATCACGCCCTTATTCCCCGGAGGGTTAAGCAGAGGTGTACCAATGTACACCCACAGTTCGCCAGTATGTTATAGGTCCCATGTAATAGGGGGCGAGCCTATTGCCATTAACTGGGCACAAATTCTAACTCCGAGCTGCTACTGAGAATTTTATAGAAAAACCCAGCAACACTTTTTGCTCGACCTGGGAATCGAACCCTAGACCTCTGGCGAAGCAGTCGCATTCAGGACCACTAATCCAACGAGGCAGTTATTATAATATTTACTTAGTTATTAATTATTGAAATTAAAATAAGTCTGAAATGGTCATCCACCTCGAGAGAATTCACGAGCATTGACTTCACTTAGTCAATGCTCGTGGCTTTTTATATGAGAAGAGGCATTTGCCTTGCAGTAGAATAATAATAGGCTGGTATGATTTTTATATTAAAGGATCATTTTAGGAAGCAGAAAATCGAATTCCCATTTCAAATTCACACAAGATGTCACTTCCAGTCACTCTAACCCCACGGTAGTGGATCTTGTCTGAACGTTAATACCTCTTATCTAGAGATAAGCTCAATTACACTGGTTATAAGCGGTTTGTTACCGGTTCAAACCGGTTTTGGTGCAATCTGTTTATGCTAACTAACACTAGAATTTGTAATTCGTAACTTAATTTATCGGCTTAGTGTTTACGCGATGTAGAGATTTATTTGGAAGATAATTTGAAATAGGAATTCGTAATTCGAAGTTAGATAAGTCTAATGTCGTCAATCTATATCTTTATGACAGATCTCCTCTATACGAAACTACTTTTTGGAATAGCCGACTAGGTTCTATCCTTTTTTTTATAGTGAGTGACGTTCCTTTGTGCCTATTTGCCACGAATTGTGCCTTTTTTATCTTTTGTTGGATCTTATTGAAATAAATGATTTGACTTTTATTTAAGAGAATATTATGTCGCATCTCTTTCTTCCTTTATCTATTGTATACTCCTTTAATTTATCTTCAAAGTAATATGTAATCAATAAAAAAATAAAAAATATACACTCACGCCTGTATTCCCCGAAGGGTTAGGCAGAGGTGTAACAATGTACACCCACAGTTCACCGGTATATTTAGGTCCCATGTAATAAGGGGCGAGCCTATTGCCATTAACCGGGCACAAATCCTAACTCCGAGCTGCTACTGAGAATTTCATAGAAAAACCCAATAACACTTTTTGCTCGACCTGGGAATCGAACCCAAGACCTCTAGCGTAGCAGTCGCGCTTAGGACCACTAGGCTACCGAGGCAGTTAATCAATTTAATTAAAAAATTGTGTATTATCCACTGTTCCAATTCTCAAGCTACCTTTTTGTCAAATTTTACCACAATGGGTTAAGTTATTTTAGCAGTTAAATTATTATTTTAGATTTCTATCGTAAAATATGAAACAAAACCAAACAATTTAATAAACCTAGCAACTTATCCAAATTCTTTTAACTGAAACTCCAACAGAAAGAGACGTTTATTTATCTTAAGTGCTAAGAAATCAATTCCATATTATTATAAAAAAAAAAACAGAAAATCGATGGGTCACTTAAATAGTTACTTTTCAGTTTATCAAATAAATTGGCAAATCAATTATTATTGTAACTTAAAGAACATGCTGTACATTTCTCTTTAGAAATAAAAGTGTGTCAAAAATTTTTATATGAAAGGATTTTTAATGTAATGGTCTAAGAGACAAGAGCTCCCAGACCAACCTTATTTTTACCCCACTGCGCGACGCAAAGGGTAATTGTTTATCAGCATATGTACGTATGTATGTGTGTTCCTTTGTGGCGCTCTATAGACAAAACGCATGAGTCGATTTGATGATTCCTACATTAATCGATTTGTCTTCATCTTGCGGGTGTCACTAAAGACATGACAAAAATCAAAATTCAAAATGGCGACAACCAGACGCCATATTACAAAAGAAAAAAAAATAAAGTAGAAGGACTATGTCAAGCCAAGCATCATTGAATAAGTATTAAAAAAATTGTCTAGGTTTCTCATATCAGTTTTCATTTGAAATGCCCATTTTAAATCTATGACGATTAAAAGTCGGCTAGCAACTATTCTCACTGAAAAGTATAAGTGAAGTGTATATTATTTAAAAACATAAGCCTAGGTATAATTGTCGGTTCTCCCGTCCCAGCCGCCGCGGTAGACGCTCCGGACGTCGGGAGCCGCGAGACGACTCCCGGCCACCGTAGATACTGGCCTGTGGACGGTGAGCAATGGGTAGCTCACCGTCCTTACGTTGCATAACGACAGGCCGTGTCGACGGCGCGTTCGTGTTCCACGCGCGCCTCAAAGAGATGTCAGCAAAAGGAAGGGGCCACAGAGGGCAGATGCCTGCCGGGGCTGCGGGTTGTTCGCAAGAGATACCGCGCCCCCGGAACGCAAAGGGCACAAGAAGGAACATGGGTGGGCTTTAGTCAGTAAAAGTCTGACACTCCCTCCCGCCCCGCCTAGGGCGGGAGAAGTTATTTGATGATTTCCCACCCACCAAAAAAAAACAAAAAAAATAAAAAAAGGTATAATTGTCGCCACAAGTCGTGAGCACAAATGTCAATTTAATTCTTGGGATTTTGAGCTCCTCTCGGGGTTTTTTGGGGCGCGTACGCTGCACGCGATCGGTCCAACTGACAGATTAATCGCGTGCAGCGTCGGCGGCCCAAATAAATCAGAAATGAACCTAAAAACCCAAACAAAAAACTTGACATCTGTGCTCACGACTCGTGGCGACTAATATACATAGACATTATGAGTTAAGGAATTATTAATGATACGAAACCAAATCCCATAAAATTTAATGCGAGCTGAACGTCGACCTTCTAATGACCTCTATTAATAGTGAAGTATTTAAACGAAAGGGTTAGCCCCGACTAAGTAGCAATATGCTTGAGCAGATTACATCTATATAAAATCTACATATATAGCTAATTGAAACTGCCTCGTTAGCCTAGTGGTCCTAAGCTCGACTGCTACGCTAGAGGTCTTGGGTGCAATTTTAAGGTCGAGCAGTGTTATTGGGGTTTTCTATGAAATTCTCAGTAGTAGCTCGGAGTTAGGATTTGTGCCCGGTTAGTGGCAATAGACTCACCTCCTATTACATGGGGCCTAAACATACCGGCGAACTGTGGGTGTACATTGGTACTCCTCCAAATGTATGTAATTAATAATGAAATTGAAAAAATTTTATTTATTGAACTTCAGTAAAATTTTGGTTTACTACAAAACAGTTAAGCTTTATCTCATACCACCTAAAATATCACTTCCTTTATGAAAATTAACTTCAGAACTGAACAGTCCAAAATCCGGTAGTACAGCGGCCAAAAAGTACAATCGTCAACAAAAGTGTTACAGAAATAATTAATTTCTCTTACCCACTAGGTCCGGGGAACTGGGTCAGTTTTGGCCGTTATTTAATGCTAAAACTGTCACCGTCACTCGCACTGGCAATTTGCACCAATTAAAATTCTGTACGTGTCGCCTGCCATACATTTTGTTTGAACATCCGCTGAGAAATACAGCGCCAGTATTGTCCTGTGTACTTAAACGGACGTGTTTAACGTTTACACACGCGTTACGGGTTAAGTTACAGGCGAGTTAAAAAAAAAAACTATGATTTTTACATGACATTTTTCATTGCGATGCTTGTCTAATTGTTAAAACAGGCTTGCAAGTGAAATATGATTATTTCAATTTATAGCTTTTTTCTAAGTTAATCTTGCACACAACTGTCATCGGTGAAAAAATATCGTGAGGAAACCTTGACTCTTAATAATATTTGTCTGAAGTCAGCAATACGCTTTGAGCAAGTTCAGTGATCAATCCTCGCGCTTTTCTCTGTATGAAAAGAGGCATTTGCCCAGTAGGACAATAATATTCCAGTATTTTTATTTCATATTTACATGTAACTAATCCAAGTTTCCTCACGAAATTTTCTTTTACCAATGTCAGTAATGTCTAAGATCAATTTAAGAGAGAACATTATCATTATCTTCCTGCCCTCATCCGATGTTACTCCGGGTTGGCGCAACACGTTTTCTTCTGCTGTCAACCGTCATGATATCACTTATACTCTCTTCTCTTACATTTATTATTCCCACAATCTATCCATCTTTTCTTGGGAAAGTACAAAAGGTATTAAGAAAGTCATATCGGTATTTGCCCGGTATCAAACCCGTGCGCCTTACCTACTGCCCGAGGTACTTTCACTTTTAATAAAAAAAAAAAAATCAGCTCTATCCTATAATTTGGACCAAAAACAAAAGAGCAGAACAGCCAACATAATTAAAGGATATTTTGTGTAGACAATAGGTAAGTGCCGCGCACACAGAATTTTAATTCTAAGCTTATGCCCATTTAGATTTGTCGCCGGGACTGTACCTACGTGGTTAGAATAAACCTCTGAATGCCGTTATACCCACTTTTTGAATGAATTTTGTGTAATTTCTTCAGATGAATATTTTGTAGGATTATTGTCTCCTGGATTTAGGTGAGTGTTTAGATATCTGACGGTTATATTTAAAACGCAACTTAATTTTGAGTCTTTTTAAAAAATTGGGTAAGTAATCATATTTGTTTTGAGCGTAATGTAAAAAATATTATTAAACAAAGTCAAAGCATATTTCAATTAGACCATTTACAGCTACGCCTATGCTACAGCTACGTGCTACGAGATACGTGCTACGCAGCTACGGCGTAGCACACCGATATCAACGGAACTCAACTCCAACAGACTGTGAACCGCAGACTGTTCTAGATAGTCTTGATTATTAGATCTTTTTTTTTTTTTTTTTTTTTTTTTTTTTTTTTTTTTGGTGGGTGGGAAATCATCAAATAACTTCTCCCGCCCTGGGCGGGGCGGGAGGGAGTGTCAGACTTTTACTGACTAAAACCCACCCATGTTCCTTCTTGTGCCCTTTGCGTTCCGGGGGCGCGGTATCTCTTGCGAACAACCCGCAGCCCCGGCAGGCATCGGCCCTCAGTGGCCCCTTCCTTTTGCTGACATCTCTTTGAGGCGCGCGTGGAACACGAACGCGCCGTCGACACGGCCTGTCGTTATGCAACGTAAGGACGGTGAGCTACCCATTGCTCACCGTCCACAGGCCAGTATCTACGGTGGCCGGGAGTCGTCTCGCGGCTCCCGACGCCCGGAGCGTCTACCGCGGCGGCTGGGACGGGAGAACCGCTGTCTCAACCGTCCCGCCGCCTCCTTCTCAAGCATTACTGCCTCGCAGAAGGAGGCGACTGCATCCCATTCCCTCTCGCTCCGAACCATGGCTCGCACCAGGGCCGGACGCGAGAGTTCGCCGCCGCCGATGGCCGCCACGAGGACTCGGCGATGCTCCGCCCAAGCGGGGCATACCGCCACGGTATGCTCCACCGTGTCCTCGGGGCGATCCACACAATGGTGACACCCGGACGTTTCCTCCCGCCCGATGAGGTGCAGGAACCTCCCGAAACACCCGTGTCCGGTGAGGACCTGCGTCAGGCGGTAGGTGAGGGCGCCGTGGCGCCTCTCCAGCCACTCCTCAAAGAGGGGACTTACCGCCTCTATTAAGGCGTGCCCAGCACGAGGTTGCGACAGTCGCTGTCTCCATGTCGCCATGAGATCGAGCCGGAGGTCGGCCCGCCGAGCGGCAATTTGCCGCGGTGGCGGACTCTCCCCCCGGCCTAGTACCTCCACGCGCCACTCATACAGGCGCGCGAGGACCAGCGCCTCCAGATCCCACGGCGGCAATCCGGCAAGGAGGCTCGCCGCCTCCCCCGAGATCGTGCGGTAGATTATTAGATCTTGGAACTAATATTAGGCACAAAATTTAAGGCTTAGTCTAAGTTTTAGGCTTAGTGTTTGTATAGATATAATTTTGGTTGAAACTATTGTTTGTGCAGCAGTTCTGTTCAGGGTGCTAAGTGTGACTTGTTTAACTCACGTTCGATTGCGAGCGCGTTAGAATTTTATATGGGAAAAAGTTATACCTCTACCCGGTAGTCACTAGGAGCCTAATTTCTCATACAAAATTCGCAACCGAACGTAAGTCGAAAAAACTCACACTTAGCACTCAGTTCAGAAACTGCTGAGGATGTTGGTGTCATTGGTTCCCTTACAGTCAAAGTCAAATCATTTATTTCAATTAGACCATTAAAAGGCACTTTTGAACGTCAATTACATGTTAAATTAAAAATAATGAATCTAGTTGCCCATTCCAAAAGGTAGTTTCGTATGGAGAAGAACGGGCAAGAAACTCCATACATACTCTTTTAAAAAAAAAAATGTATTACAAGAAGTTGTACAATTCCATAAAATTATACTGATGTCAAAACTATCTATTAAAAAAGTCACTCAAAGTACTGCAATACGTACTCAGTGCCACAAATTAGAAATGAAAGCTAAGTTTATTGTAATATTAAATACATTTATACATTTCAAACACAAAGAATCAGTGTAAGGCATACTCAAATGTAGAATTAATGTCGAAGAGAAAAATAATTAATCAAAATTAATTTATTTGTTTATTCATATTCATATTTATTTATTCACAGACCTTGATGTGTATAAAGATGTTACAAAAGGCTTGAAGCTAAAGTACAGTTATGGACCCTGGTAGGGAATAGCAATATAGTGATTTTTTTTTTTAGTGATCGGAAATCATCAATTGGCTTCTCCCGCCCTGGGCGGGGCAGAAGGGAGTGTCAGACTTTTACTGACTAACACCCATCCATGTTCCTTCCTGTGCCCTTTGCGTTCCGGGGGCGCAGTGTCTCTTACGGACAACCCGCAGCAATGGTAAGCATTATAGTGTTAACTTAAAACTAAAATTTAACAATAAAATTTAGAGAATAAACAATTTTTATTAATTAGGTTCTAAATTATGTAAGCATTAACAGTTTTACTTTTGAGATTGATTGTACCTTTATATTTTAATTTATTAATATAATTGATAATAATGTAATAAACATATATGTCGGAACGTCAGTAGTATTGGAACTATCATCAGCCATCGTGCGGGCGTATAGCGGGAGACAGAGAAACAGTGGTTACACTTTAATCACGTTTTTTATTTAGCTACACAGTCAAATTTAAAAAGTAAAGGACACTGGGCGAAACCAGTGACAGTTCCTAGGGTGGACGTAGTGATCTTCACGACGGCAGAAAGATAACTGAGTATTCGTCCCAGCGCTCCACTACCAACTAGGCTCCGACATCGCACGAAGTTACCCGAGTATGCGACGTCATCGCGACGGTGCTGCCACCTCTCGGAACTAGCGGGCGATGCGTTTCGTGTCCATACTATTGACCGTCTCCGACATATACAGGGTTATTTGTAAAACATAGACAACCTCTCAGGACTATGTTACTAACATCATAATCAACAACTTTTGTTCTATGACATTTAAAAAATTATCATATTTTAGTTCATCAGATTTTTATACAAAAATAAAAACATTTAAATTAAACGCTCTAAATGTTACGAAGTCTATGCGAAGCAAACGAAAGCGATAGTAAAATAGCGAGGGGAGCGGGGTTAGGGCGGCGGGGGTGTTTGTACTTGACCTATTTACAATTTTACGAAAATCCTTCAGTCGGTCATTCGCTTCGATGCGCTTGCGTTGCTTGATTCTGTAAAAATGTATAGAACAAAAGTTGTTGTTTATGATGATAGTAATACAGTCCTGCAAGGTTGCCATTGTTTTACAAATAACCCTGTATTTAATTGTTTTAATTATTTATTGATTGTTTTGTCCGCCTTTGTGCAATGTATTTATTACATTACGTGCAAAAAGTTTTAATAAATAAATGAACACATATTTTACTCAAATTGCTTATGTAGTGAATGTTACGTTATTATTTCTAATTATCCGTTACATTTAATGGAACTAATTAGTAAAAACTCTTCAGGGAAGTACTTTGAACAAAATATAAAAAAAAAATATTTTCTATTTTTATTTGGTTTTCTCTTATCACATACACATGCCATCACGCCTGTATTCCCCTGAGGGTTAGGCAGAGGTGTACCAATGTACACCCACAGTTCGCCTATTGCCATTAACCGGGCACAAATCCTAACTCCGAGCTGCTACTGAGAAATTCATAGAAAAACCGAATAACACTTTTTGCTCGACCTGGGAATCGAACCCAAGACCTCTAGCGTAGCAGTCGCGCTTAGGACCACTAGGCCAACGAGGCAGTTTTTCTCTTATCAAAGCGTTCAAAATCGCTTTTTAAGCCAGTTAGAAATAAATAATTTGGATGGGTTTCAGTCAGTAAAACTCTGACATTCAAGGGCGAGGGAAGTCATTTGATGAATTCTGACCACAAAAAAATCCCTAACCAAACATATCAAAGGACAGAATCATTAAAATAAACAGAGCACACATTCCAAAAAACATTTATACACTATTATGACACTAACAGTCGGTTAAGGGATAACAGCTGAACCGTTTAAAGAGCAATTATAACTATTAATTAAACGTTTACGTGTAGGGATTACGTAGAATTGCGGCTAATGTTGCCATTACTATTATCTTTTAAGACTAATCATTTTAATAGGCATTTTATTAGTCTTATTGCAGCTATTAAGTGAATATGTTGGCTTTGGATGTATTGTTACAACTTTAGGTTTAAATTTATGAAATGTTTTATTTATATAAATTAGTAAAATTGTGGTGTCTGTTTGTGATGTCGAAATTACAGCTTTTAACTAAATGTTTACACAGTAATTATATGAATAATTTTTTTTTTTAATTTTTGGCTTATCTCCTAAACGACTGTACCGATTTTGATGGAATTTTCACTGGCAGATAGATAATATAACAAGAAATAATAATACAAAAGAATTAGGGATCCTCGCAAAAGCAAAAGGAAAAAAAACACGATCAAAGTGAATGGACAGCTGGTTTTGTTTTCATATTTCAGACTTAGTCCTGTTATAAAAGTTGTTCAAATGCATGAGTTCTTTCACCCTCTAAAAGATAGATATATTGAATAATTAAAAGTCGCATCTAATGTACTTTCTCTTGTAATGTGGTTTTTAGTCAGAAAGAGTCTGACAAACACCTCCCCTCCCCCCACGGTAGTGGACATCCATGAAGATTTTCCACACCGAAACAAACAAAAAGGAAGTACGCGGCTTTAATAGTAGTAACAAAATTAAGAAGCCTTCTCATTTTTATCCTACCAAAATAAGGAAAGAAGTACAAGATAATCCTATTTGGTACAATAACAGTCTTTATCTTAAACAAAATACGGGTTTTAGACAAAAATAATATAATTTAGGGCAACCGTTTGGCTACAAAGGGCCAGCCCTCTTCAGGGCTAATTTAGGCCGCTTCGGGCAAACCGTAGTTAGTTATTAATTTACGACAAATCGTATAAACTTTGTATGGAGGAAGGAGCTGTGTTTGCAAGCGGTATTACGTTATGGATATTGGGGACTAGGTTCTGCTCATTACTTCGTCTGTGTAGCTCCACCTTCGTTAATTTACGTCTTTGGTTACTGCTCTGCGCCGGTGGGTCGTAGCGTGATGTTATATTGCCTATGTTACTCAGGAATAATAATAAATAAAAGAAACTATCACGCCTTTATTCCCCGAAGGGTTAGGCAGAGGTGTACTAATGTACACCCACAGTTCGCCGGTATGTTTAGGTCCCATGTAATAGGGGGCGAGCCTATTGCCCTTAACCGGGCACAATTCCTAACTCCGAGCTGTTACTGAGAATTTCAAAGAAAAACCAAATAACACTGTGCTCGACCTGGGAACCAAATCCAAGAACTCTAGCGTAGCAGTCGCGCTTAGGACCACTAGGTCAACGAGGCAGTTAACCAATAATAACTCAACCCCGATGCATGACGAACTAGATTTTGCACGCGACCTCCCTCGCATAAATGTCGGTAAACATGAATGCAAACCAAGTCGCAAAATAAAAAGTAGCCTATGTCCTTTCTTGGGGGTCAAACTTACCCAGTACGTTTCATTTAAATCGATTTAGTGGTTTAGTCGTGAAAACTCAACTGACAGATAGACAGACAAATAGATAAACATACTTTCACGTTCATAATATTGGTATGGAGTCAGGATTCATAGTGTGGGGTAATTTATAAAATATTAATAAAATCGGTCTCTCTTTTTTTGCAGACAATTTCGCAACATTAAAAATGTAAGGACATTTACGATTGTCAAGCAATTTGTTTGATTTATTCATAATAATGGACACGGTCTCTTGGGTTTGTCCATTTTTCACCATCCACTTCCGTGAAGGGCCCTTTCCGATATCATTATATCAAATACGATGATTTTTATAATTCAAAACGTTAAAATAAATAATGGACTGTTCAAGAGGTTTTTATTTTTGGAATAATTGAAGTGTTGCCTTCTGTTTTGTTTTGACTCCGACATGCTCCTTAATGACAATTTTAATAAAAATAACACCAACTAGATTCAATATTTTTAATTTAACATGTGATTGACGTTCAAAAGTGCCTTTTAATGGTCTAATTGAAATAAATGATTTGACTTTGACTTTGACTTTGACACCAGCCTATTTTTGTCCCACTACAGGGCAAAGTGCTATTCTCATTTAATGAAGGCTGGAGGATTGATCACCACACTCGCTCAGATTGGCGATTTCAGACTTATATTAATAACTAGCTGCATACCCCGCGGTGTCACCCGTCTAGTTACGTCTTCTGTTAGTGCTTCGCTCCCGTTGCTCGTAGCGTGATGTTCTATACGTATAAACCTTCCTCCTGAATCATTTTATCTATTGAATCCAAAATTAGGCAAATCGGTTTAGCCGTTCTCGAGTTTTAGCGAGACTAACGAACAGCAATTGATTTTTATATATATAGATTTATAAGTATATTGGTATATTGTATAGTATGTATTGGATTTTTCCATTACGAATTTCTCAATAGCAGCCCGGAGTTTGTGAGTTGGTGGTGTGACACCCCCGTGCCTCGGAAAGCACGTAAAGCCGTTGGTCCCGGCTGTCATTCGTAGATCTTCGACAGTCGTTACGGATAGTCAGAAGCCAGAAAGTCTGACAACCAGTCTTACCAAGAGGTATCTGGTATATGTTGCCCAGTAACTGCGTTGTGGAGGTCAGATAAGCAGTCGCTCCATGTAAAACACTGGTATTTAGCTGCGTCCAGATTAGACTGGTAGCCGACTCCAACATAGTTGTGAAAAGGCTAAGAAGATGATGATTAATTTATAAGTCCAGGATTCCTCACAATGTTTCCTATACCGATGACATTGATGTGTAACATTTAAAAGAATTCTAACGTAACTATATTTTTAACAGTAAATACGTACATTGCAAATATTATCCAAAATTGTGTCTAATCATTTACGTCCTTCGATTCTGCGTACATAGACAATATTATAAATATACAAAACAACATAAATAATCGAGAAATGAGTACAGACACGCACGTTTGCCAAATAAGTATTTGGGCTGCTGATAAGTGAATAGGAGGTAGCGGGCAACAGTTCCTCCTTCTTACTATGAACTAGATTTTACACACCACGCTATGTTTCGTGGTACACCACCAAACATAGCCATTTATGGCATACTAGCTTCTGCCCGCAACTTCGTCCGCTTCAAAGTTGAACTATATACCACGGGAACCGTACATTTTTCCAGGATAAAAAGTATATAAATATATATGTTATACCACACTACTATCTATCTCAGTGCAAAATTTCATCCGGATCCGTTCAGCCGTTTAAGCCTAAAGAGTTACAAACATCCATCCACCCTCACAAACTTTCGCATTTATAATATTAGTAAGTAGGATTACTTACGAAGTTAGGATGAAAACCGCCGCCTCTTGTACACCAAGTCACCACCCTTATCCGCAGTTCCATTCATTATTTAAACGCCCTCGATATCTTAAATTTAGTTTTGTTTATGTTGCCTCAGTAAGGAGCACGTGAGGTGTTGCCACGATAAAAATGTCAGGAGTCTGTTTTTTTCGATACGCATACCCCGAAATAATGTCTTGTACGTTCTTTATTTTTTGGAGAAAAACGTGTGTTCGTACGGAAGAATGTTTTGTGTTATGAGAGGTATTGTAACGAATGTTAACATTATTGAATTTGCTGATCAATCAGTATAGAGGGTTCATGCAATTCAAACCTTTTGATTAGAACACCAACTGCCGCGAAATATTCAGAAAATATAATTTATAGCCTAAATTAGTTAGTTTTAGTTTTGATAAAACGACCCAAACTATTTCAATATTATACCTATTTTAAGCATTTTTGGATAATGCGTTTAACTGTTATTGCTGGATAATAATGTAACACATTTGACATAATAAATTAGTTTTACGTACTTTATTTAATTATTCCAATTCCTTCCTAATTTTGCCTGACCTGAGAATCAAACCTAGGACCCCACGTTCAGCAGTCGCGGGATAATTAATTGATTACTATACCGTATAAGTCTTCTCTACATACTATAAAAGTCATTTCCCGCCGTCTGTCCATCTGTAGATACGCGTAGGTCTTTATACGTATAGAACATCACGCTTTGACCAACGGGAGCAGAGCTGTAACCAAATACGTAATTGAGCGCAGGTGTGTAATAGCTAGTTTTCTTCTAAAAAGCTTTATATAAATTCCATCGTCACACGTCACAGCACAAATACATACATATATATGTAAAAAATCGTCCTACATAATTGCATTGATGAAAACCCCAAATGGGGACTAAGTGGACTTAAATAAAAGCCCATAATAAAGGTCGTAACTACATACATGTATACAGCGTTTGATCGATGCGTGACCCGTATTTAGGAGGGCGTGGGTCACACCGAATTGTAATTGTGCGTCAAGTTTGGCTATGTATCATCGCGGACAGTCGCCTCGAACTTTTCACTTTTACGCTCAGTAGCAGTAAGGTTTCAAAGTGGTCGATCGTCTTTGACTTCGATTGTACCTAAGGTTTATAAAGAATAGAGGATGAAAAAAGCAGCTCTTTGTTGTACGGTGATAATAATGTAGCGTTTTCAATTTTTTTTTTATAACGACATCATAAAGAAGTTGCGGTCTGCAGGCGGTTTGCTGGTAGTTAACGCTTTGATTTCTCGGGCGAATCCAGGCAGGTCGTTGTTGCGTTGGCTTCCTTTATAATAAGCGATGACCATTATGAGTAACCCTAGTAGTTCCTTTGGTATGAGTGTTCAAGGTCAGTAATAAAAACGTATATTAGAAATAAATTACACTAGCATCTGATCGCGACTTCGTCCGCGTAGTTTTTTCACCTGCATTAGGTTACGTCTTTGGTTACTGCTTCGCACCTATTGGTCGTAGATTGATGTTATATAGCCTAAAGCCGTCCTCGATAAATTAACTATCCTACACAAAAATATTTTTTATTTCAAACCAGTAGGTCCTGAGATTAGCGCGTTCAACCAAACATACATATATTAAAATAGATTAGCAAAATGATAAAAAACATTTGTCTCTCAGTCCACAGTAACTTCCAGTAACTTCGCACACGACCTGTATGGGTTATCAACATAATTAATTACTAGAACAGTCCCCAAAACACTAAATTCACATTATTTTCTCTACGTATATGAATTTTCAAGTAACGTAAGGAACAAAATCGCATACGTTGGTTGAATATGGAATCAAAATGCTTTGCAGTCCGTTCTGTTCCCATGAATTGGTTTACCATGTGTAATAATGGTTAGGTTTTGTAGCTGTTTGCATAAAAGTTACTGGCTCGCTGTGTCTTGTTGCCTTTGATGTTCGTTAAAAAGACAAATAAACCACTAAACTGAAAAAAACTGCCTCAGTAACCTAGTGGTCTTAAGCGCAACTGCTACGCTAGAGGTCTTGGGTTCGATTCCCCGTTCGAGCAAAAAGTGTTATTGGGTTTTTCTATGGAATTCTCACTAGCAGCTCGGAGTTAGGATTTGTGCCCGGTATGGCAATAGGCTTGCCCCCGATTACATAGGACTTAAACATACCGGTGAACTGTGGATGTACATTGGTACACCCCTGCCTAACCCTTCGGGGAAAACAGGCGTGATGGTATGATAAGCCACTGAAGCCTCTCATCTTCACATACCAAGACAAACGGTTCACTTTTAACTTTTCTGACACTGGCATTACTCCCAAACTTAGGGAAGTACTACCACTACATATATACTTATTTCTGGCGCAAAGCCAAGTTGCTTTGTTTGAAGTGTTTGGGTGCCGGTGTAATTACAGGCACATGAGACATTTCAACTTTGTCTCGGGGACAGCAAAGGATTTGCAAGGCCTCTGGTATTGCAGATGTCTATAGGCAGCGGTGAACTAATAATAATTGCATTAATAGGTGCTTGGCAATCTGGGCTTCTCCCAGTTGTGCCTATTGGCCTAGTTCTGTTCTGTCTCCTGCTTGTTTAGAGGGAAGTGGAAATTATATTTTTTCCTACTCCTCCCCTACTCTTTTCTGATTAATTTCGTGGCGGGATCCAAGACAGTTATATCGTTTCTCCGGGACTCGTCGAGCTTCATTGTCTCGGCGCTCTTCTGGCGGTCTCCACTGTTGGTTCTGGCTTACAGAAGTTGCAGTGGTTGGGAATAGTGTCGCTTGTCCTAAAAAAAAAAGGCAGCGGTGAACACTTAACATCCGGTGGTCCGTCGGCGTATTTGCCATCCAGTGTTATTAAAAAAAAACAAGTGCGTGTTAAAAGAGGTCTATCGTATGTTACAGGAAAAGATTTTTCCAATGTTACGCGTCGGTGTAAATGCACCCCGGATTTGGGCATTTGCCTACGGAAAATAGACTTTATTATGTGACCGTATTTATGCCTAATAGAATCACAATTTAATGTAAAACACGCACGCCCTCTATGAAAATACATTTTACTTTTGTGAAAAACCATTATGGTGGGCGTCCATTTTTCTTCATTTTAACCTTTTTGGGGCGTTTTGCTGTCTGTTGTGCGTTATTAAATATATTATGACAGCGTTGTGATTTTTATGTATGGAGAGGCTACCGTTGTACTGAGTTGCCGAAAAAAAATGTGAAAAATTATGCATTTTCTCAAGAAAATAAAAGAAAACTGTTCTGTTGAAAAAAAAACTTTGCACTTACAGATCCTTTCAAAGTCAAATCATTTATTTCAATTAGACCATTAAAATGCATATTTGAACATCGGTTGCGCAGTACTCGTAACCGACGTGCTTGTATAACCAGATGTATGAACGTGGACGGGGCAAAAGAAGTATGTAAGGATCGTACCAGGTGGCGTTTTCAAATTTTCTAATTTCACCCAGGTTCTTTCAACCGTTCTAGCTTGATTGACTTACAAACATCCATCCATCCTCACAAACTTTGGCATTTATAATATTAATAGGACAGTAGGATCGAAGAGGGTTCTAGCCTATGTCCAGCAAAAGCCAAAGCAAGTAGAACATTTTGATGAAAGATGACCGCCTCATTATCGCAGCCTAGCCCTACGGGTGTCCTGCGTTTAGGCCGCTATTTCGGCAAGCACCAAAACACGTTATCAAAAATTCAAAAAGAGAATCCCTAACGAGATCCCGGATGGACGCGGTCGGCTAAATCTTTCATAAACTACCCTACTTTAGAACAAAAACTTCACTCGTACGGTTACCAACAAAAGTCTTTTTACATGACATTATTAATTACAATATTTCATGAAATACATAGGTGTAAAATCCAGAAAATAAAATCTGACCTATTAGGTACAATGCTGAGAAGCAGTGTTATGTATAATTCCGTCTTTATTAACGTGATATGAAATAGTGAAAATTTTAATCGACGTTTGTTGCTGACTGTACTAAAGTCGAGATTAAAGCCAGTAATTTCTAACTACCCGCAATCTAATTGCCCCATGTCTAGTTGTCAGTTGGTGGTACGCCTTTTGCTCATTCTGCCTTAAGTGCCTGAAGACTGTGACGGGGCTTAATTAACTGCGGCACAAGAATGTCGCGGCGACAAATGCGACAAACACGACACGACTGGTGCGACAAATTATGCGTTACCTGTGCGCGACGAGAATTGAGTAGGTACCAATCTATTGTGGCGGTCTTGATACTGTGACTTCATCTATACAAATTATTTGAAATTGTCTTGTGTTTAAATTAAAGTGTCTGTTTGTGATTTAAAAATATGTATGTCTGTTTGTCTCGACTAATCTCCAAAACTGCTAGAACAAAATAAAAAACTAGATCGGTCACTTGGTTTTTTTTTCTTTATCGTGCGGCGTTTACAAACGTCATATAAACTTACAAACACAAACAGCCAGATCTAAATCTGCTTGTTCCAATTGGAATCGTTTAATTATATGGGCTTTTTTTTCTTGAAAAACTAAAAAAAAAAAACAAAAATTTTTTTTTTTAAATATTAAAATATTTTAATATTAATAATAAACATAACATACCATCACGCCTGTATTTTCCGAAGGGATAGGCAGAGGTGTACCAATGTACACCCACAGTTCGCCTCTATGTTCAGGTCCCATGTAATGGATGAGCCTATTGCTATTAACAAAAATCCTAACTCCGAGCTGCAACTGAGAATTTCATAGAAAAACTCAATAACAATTCTTGCTCGACCTAGGAATCGAACACAAGACCCCTAGCTTAGCAGTGGCGCTTAGGACCACTAGCCTAACGAGACAGTCAGACATATAAACACAAATATATGAAACATTAATACTGCTAATACTTGGACAGTTTTATTTAGGCAGTCTACTTTGTGATAAATTGGGCCTTAGAAGTATATCTGCGGTTCGACTCACGTTCATATATTTTACCATACGGATTAAAACTTAAAGGAGCATTGATCTACGCTGAGAGGACTTTGTGAAAGATTTACTGAGACCCCTCGGCTTGCATTTAGCTTTTTGACCAGCATCAAGCTATGTCTTTGGTTACTGCTCCGCTCTCGCGTGTCGTAGCGTGATACACTACGTTATAAATCCAGTATACTATTCCTGGTAAATCTGGCTATCATTGTTATACAAAAATATTTTTACTACTCCCAACTGCCTCTATAGCCTAGTGGTCTTAAGCACGACTGCTACGCTAATAAAGGTCTTGGGTTCGATTCCCAGATCGAGCAAAAAGTGATATTGGGTTTTACTATGAAATTTTCAGTAGCAGCTCGCTAGTTTGGATTTGTGCCCGGTTAATGGCAATAGGCTCGCCCCTTATTACATGGGACTTAAACATACCGGCGAACTGTGGGTGTACATTGTTACATTTTTGCCTAACCCTTCGGGGAATACAGTAGACATGGGCTAAATAGCTCACTGAAAAGAATAAGAGCGATTAGCTCTTTTACTTAAAAGAGCTACATCACTCTTTTGGCTCACTACCTCCTCTATACCTCAATCACTCAGACGCAGACTGTTAGCTCATTTGGCTCACACCGCACGGCCGCACACGCGTCGAATGAGACGGTTCGGCTCGCTCAATGATCAGTAGCTCTTTGGAAGTATGAACTCTTTGCTTTAGTACAAAAACAAACAGCGTTAAGCGAATTAATCACCGATCGGTGAACGGCTCGGTGGCTTCGTAGTTCGTATTTGTACGTGTGCCGAGTGCTACTGAGCTACTGAGCTATTCAGCGACCGAGTGAGTGAGCTTGGACGACATCAATCGAAAAGAGTCACTCTTTTCACATCTCTTTTCTATCACTAGCTCACGAGCTACCCAAGTCTAGAATACAGGCGTGATGGTATGTGATGTGTGAATATTTTTACCAACCCATCTGTTACTACCAGAGATTAGCGCGTTAAAACTAACAAACAAAAACTTTTCAGCTTATTATATTAGTAAATATGTATGTTAGTGATTATATAATTATATGGAACAAAAAGTACAAAAATGGACTTAACCCTTCAGGGAATACAGGCGTGATGGTATGTTATTATTTTATGATTATTTACTTTATTCCTGCTCAACGTAACTCACTTTTTTTTTCGCGGTGATATCCTTATGGTCTGCCTGACTGTATGATTCGGTCCCAAGTAATAGGGGACGACCCTATTGCCATTAACCAGGCACAAATCGTAACTCCGAGCTGCTACTGAGAATGTCATAGAAAAACCCAATAACAGTTTTTGCTCGACCTGGGAATCGAACGCAAGACTTCTAGCATAGCAGTCGCGCTTAGGACCACTAGGCAAACGCATTACTATTTTATCAAGTAGGTAGCGTAAACAAAGAAGCTTTATTTAGCTCTAAAAAAAACAATATATTAAAGTATGCAGTTGAACACAAAGCAATTTAATTAAAATATTAAGCAAGCTTAGAAAAAAAGCGCTTTTCATTAAGCGGTTAACTGGAAATCCCACCTTGCATGCGCCAGATGTTTAGAAAACAGAGTTTTAAGATCAAAATGAGTTAATGAGTAATAAATAGCCGCTTTAAATCAAAAGCTTTAAGGGCTTAATATGGCGCGCTTAAGCTGCTGAGTTGTGGCCTATTTAAAAATGGGGTAAACATTTTCTTAGCGCTTTATTTTGTTTAGATGAAATTAGTAGCACCAATGTTTTTTTTACTGCCTCGTTGGCCTAGTGGTCCTACGCGCGACTGCTACGCTAGAGGTATAGGGTTCAATTCCCAGGTCGAGCAAAAAGTGTTATTGGGTTTTTCTATCAAATTCTCAGTAGCAGGTCGGAGTTAGGATTTGTGCCCGGTTAATGGCAATAGGCTCGCCCCCTATTACATGGGACCTAAACATACCGGCGAACTGTGGGTGTACATTGTTACACCTCTGCCTAACCCTTCGGGGAATACAGGCGTGATGGTATATTATGTGTTAAATTTCATCCAGATCCGTTAGGCCATTCTGTCGTGATTGATGACTCCGAGCTGCTACTGAGAATTTCATAGAAAAACCCAATAACAATTTTTGCTCGACCTGGGAATCAAACCCACTATCTCTAGCGTAGCAGTCGCGCTTAGGACCACTAGGCCAACAAGGCAGTTGTTGTTGTTGTTGTTGTTATAGAGTATAATGTGTGATAGCACATTATAGGCTACTTTTTATTCTGGAGCAATATACGGATCCTGTGGAATAGTATTATTATCAACACTGACGTGATCAAAGTCGTAGAAGCTAGCAGTCTATACACTTAGGTACACGTGAGCGAAGATGGCGCGCACTGGTAACTACTTACCTTAATACCACCATATCTATGTGCAAAGCAATTTCTCAGATTACATTCCTACAGAAATTAACGCTATCTATCCCTATCGATCTAAGTGTCATTTCCATTACAAGATAGGCCAATCATCCCTGCACATACTACCGTTACCTGATAGGGTTGTGTAAGCAACAATTTAGCATATAGCAATCCATCTATTTGGGTGTAATATGTACCTACGAGTTCATTGTTCGCTTATTATAATTGTGATTGAATGTATTCTATTTCCAATTATACAACCTTATTTTATTTTTGCGAAACCCTAATAGGGGTCATTGGACTCGTTAATATGAACAACTTTTACTACAGCACCAACCCCAAAATCGAGAAAAAAAAAAAACTTCTGATCCATACATTATATCGAGTTTCGCGAAAAAATAAGGTTGTATAAAATTCAAAA
This sequence comes from Caradrina kadenii, assembly GCA_947462355.1. Classification (NCBI taxonomy): domain Eukaryota; kingdom Metazoa; phylum Arthropoda; class Insecta; order Lepidoptera; family Noctuidae; genus Caradrina; species Caradrina kadenii. The sequence continues at coordinate 10,361,513 of OX381690.1, read as the reverse complement.
TCATATGACAGTTAAATTCGCATTTCGGCGCAGTTAGTCTTGAAGACTCAAGCGCGACTGCTGTCCGTCGGGCCAGGGTTCGATTTCCACGTCGAGCAAAGTGATATTAAGTTTTACGACTCAGAAGTTCTCAGTAGCAGCCCGAAATTTGGAAGTTGGTGGTCTAACAGCCCCATGCCTCGCAAAGCACGTAAAGCCGTTAGTCCTACGCCTGATTGTTATAATTATAGATGAAATTCAAGTTAAATATACGAGAAAGAAGTCGCAGGCGACAGCTAGATTATCATATTGGTCAGTGTATTCTCCAGACCGATTCTAGCCAAGGCGGCTAATCTTAATGCAGACTAGCCAAGTACGTAGGAGATATTATAGTGCACAAGTGTGTGCGCAAACACAGGTGCATTCCCTCTTCCCTAACTCAGCCTTGGGGCGGTTGGGCACGCCTTAATAGAGGCGGTAAGTCCCCTCTTTGAGGAGTGGCTGGAGAGGCGTCACGGCGCCCTCACCTACCGCCTGACGCAGGTCCTCACCGGACACGGGTGTTTCGGGAGGTTCCTGCACCTTATCGGGCGGGAGGAAACGTCCGGGTGTCACCATTGTGTGGATCGCCCCGAGGACACGGTGGAGCACACCGTGGCGGTATGCCCCGCTTGGGCGGAGCATCGCCGAGTCCTCGTGGCGGCCATCGGCGGGGGCGAACTCTCGCGTCCGGCCCTGGTGCAAGCCATGGTCCGGAGCGAGAGGGAATGGGATGCAGTCGCCTCCTTCTGCGAGGCAGTAATGCTTGAGAAGGAGGCGGCGGGACGGTTGAGACAGCGGTTCTCCCGTCCCAGCCGCCGCGGTAGACGCTCCGGACGTCGGGAGCCGCGAGACGACTCCCGGCCACCGTAGATACGGGCCTGTGGACGGTGAGCAATGGGTAGCTCACCGTCCTTACGTTGCATAACGACAGGCCGTGTCGACGGCGCGTTCGTGTTCCACGCGCGCCTCAAAGAGATGTCAGCAAAAGGAAGGGGCCACTGAGGGCCGATGCCTGCCGGGGCTGCGGGTTGTTCGCAAGAGATACCGTGCCCCCGGAACGCAAAGGGCACAAGAAGGAACATGGGTGGGTTTTAGTCAGTAAAAGTCTGACACTCCCTCCCGTCCCGCCCAGGGCGGGAGAAGTTATTTGATGATTTCCCACCCACCAAAAAAAAAAAAAAAAAAAGCCTTGGGGCGGCAATCCGACCCAACCCTCCGGTTGGGTCGGATTGCTGTGCCATCGGGCTATGCTTTCCGAGACACGGGGGTGCGACACCACCAACTTCCAAACTCCGGGCTGTTACCGAGACATTCTTAATGGAAAAACCCAATAACACTTTTTGCCCGACCTGGAAATCGAATATAGGACCCCACGCTTATCGGTCGTGCTTGCCACCATGACACCAACGGGGAACAAAGAACGAGAGAGCATTATTTTCTACAATCCCAATAACTTTTAGGAAAGTCCTATAATACGGATTTTCTCAATCTAAATCTGTCAAAAATGGCTTCTTTTTCCTACATTATTGACAAGATGTCGACATTGATAGTCGCTATGATGAGATTGCGACTACATTTTGCATGATTTTAATTACGAAAATTGGCCCTTTGTCTACCACACAACAGTCGAACAGGTAGCATTGAACACGTCTCCCGTGAGATATTCCGTGTACATCGCTTAGCAGTCGCCCCGTGTCTCCTCGTTACAACTATCGTTCTGTGTAATTACTGAATCGTACTATGTTACCCCCCGTTGTGTTTTCCTATGTCTTGGGTTAACTTTGGGCACGTGTCACACCGTCATCTGTCTATTATGACAGGATTTCGTACATACTTATCATATTTTGGAAATGTCGGATAAAAATATCTGATCGACTTATAGATAGATACAAATTATACCTTTATCTAGTATTGCTTGATTTTTGTATACGGAACCCCGTATACGGAACAGAAAGTAGAACGAACCGTTTTTTTTGTGGAACGATACTTCTAGGGTCAAATGCGGAACAAATCATAAATAATTGTAAGATAATTTAAACCGACGCCATTGTTCCGTTCTATCGAACGTCAAAAACATGGGCTAGTAAGTATATATACCCGCCGATTCATCCAAAAATGCTGCACTAGTTTTGGTGTTGTTTCCAGAATATAAACACACTACCTCATAAATGTTCGAATTTCTTAATAGATTTTAATGATTAAAAATGAAAAACTGCCTCGGCTAACTGCATTGTTAGCCTAGTGGTCAGCGCGACATCTATGCGCGCATAGAGGTATTGGGTTCGATTCTTAAGTCGAGCAAAGTATTGTTGGAGTTTTCTAAAAAATTCTCAATAGCAGTTCCCCCTTTTACATGGGACCTAAACATACCGGCGAACTGTAGGTGTACATTGGTACACCTGTACCTAGCCCTTCGGGGAATACAGGCGTGATGGTATGTTATGTAAAAGAAATACATAAAAATAAATTTCAAGTCTTTTTTGTCCGCGAATTTATTCTTCACAGACATTTACTACTAGCTAAGCTCTGCGCTGGCCACGAATTGGATCTACCGATGACAATGGCTACGCGGCAAGAGGTAAGATATTGCTACGGTTGCTTCGGATTCGTAGCAGATCATTGGCTACGGCTTAGCTAAGCTACGCTAAGCTACTATAGCCGCACCGCGCAAGTACTGCAGTCTTAAGAGTTTTATAAAAGGTCCGGTAAGGTAAGGGCCACGTTTACACGAACACAATTAATTGTTCGCCGCTCTTTCCTCAGATATTTTGGAATTCATAATTTATGTCTCTAAACAAAACATACATAATAAGATTTCAATTGATTTTTAACAAAAACCGTAGCGCACGCGTCGTGAGTGCTTGATTATTTAGAATTTGTACGCTATGACTAAATGCACATCACACAAGTATAAATTCCAAAGTCTCCGCAGAGGGAGCAGCGCGAACATGAAACGCGATTGATTCGCGTCGAAAAAAAAACGCACTTGATTGAACACGCTTTTACACGTGTTCGTAATCACCATTTGGTTTTATAAACATACTAGTTTTCGCCCGTGTCTTCGTCCGCGTGGCTTATTTCATGTCTTTAGTTCTGCTCCGTCCCCGTAGGCCGCAGCGTGATTTGTGTTTATATATCCTATATTACTCAAGAATAATGTAGGTAATCTATTGGTGAAAAATAGTTGAAATCGGTCCAGTAGTTTTCGAGCTTATTCGGTACAAACAAAAAAAACTTTCCTCTTTAAAATATACTAGACGACTTTGCGACTTCGTCCGCGTGGCTAATTTCACCCGCGTTACGTCTTTCATTACTGCTCCGCTACCGTGTGTCGTAGCGTGATGTTATATAGCCTATGTTACTCAGCGTGAATGTAGCTTTTTAATGGTGAAAGAATTTTTGAAATCGGCGCAGCAGTTTTTGCGTTTATTCATTACAAACATACACACATAAAAATACAATTCTTTCCTTTTTTTAATATTAGTGTAGAAGTAAAGATGTGTGCATGTATTCTTGAAGATTGGTATTTTTTTTACAGAAGAGATAGCCTGACATTATCTTACACTTAACAAAAAATTAAAACTAATTACGCATAGCTCACAAAACATACTCATAAAAGCTCGAAATATAAAAGCCACCATACGAAATTCTAAAAGATAATCGCCTGAAGTTACTTAAAGCCGAACCATTAAACTAATGAATACTCATATTTTCTATACAGAAACGTTATTCTGTTTAAGCACTAACTAAGTACTTAGCAAAAGCTAAATCCTAGCATTTAAGCAGCCAACTTTGTACTCCGTAATCCTTATTTTAATAATATAAATCTGAAAGTATGTTTGTGCCGTTTTTATGGCTCAAGTATTCGGGTGAACTTTGTGGAAAAGGAACATACTGTGTAAAGTGTTTGCTGCATCTATTTGACTCTTTAATTTTGAAACATAAAACTTGTTTAATTATTAATTACATTACAAACAGTCTTATAATTAGAAATCCTTAATAAAAACAAAAAGATACTGAAACTAAATGGCATCAAAAAACTAATTCGCATCGCCGTCAACCGGAAAAGTGCCCAAAAGACTGGCGGCATTGCCACGTTGGATGGCAATGCTTAACCTCTGGCCAAGGTAAAAGCCAGCCTTTGGGTCGCGGGAAGTGTCAACCAACTGTTTAGATAAATCCCTAAATATATATATGATATATATATAATATATATAGATATTTATATTCCTTGCTGCATCTTAATATATTTTTTTTTAACCCCATCAAGCCTGTATTTTCCGAAGGGTTAAGGTGTACCAATGTACACTCACAGTTCGCTATGTTTAGGTCCCGTGTTATTACACGGGACCTAAACATAGCGAACTGAATACTGAATAGCGAACCTCTATTGAGGGCGAGCCTATTACCATTAACCGGGCACAAATCCTAACTCCGACTTGCTACTGAAAATTTCATAGAAAAATCCATTAACACTTTGCTAGACCTGGGAATCGAACCTAAAACCTCTAGCGTAGCAGTCGCGCTTAGGACCACTAGGCTAACGAGGCAGTTTTTTACATTTAAAAGAACTGCCGCATCGTTCATCGTTTTAGTTCAAAAATAACCCTTATTTTTATAAAAACACAAAACATTAGAAACAATAATTGTGTGACCCGTCAAACAGACAGATACGTCAAATATAAAATAATTTAATAGGAATGCCAGACCACTTGTGTCGAATACTCGCGCTAATGCACGAAGATTCTACTTCAGTTCGAAACAATTTGGATAATTTAGAAACAAAAGATACGCGAAAATACATAGGTTATTTATTCGCGTATTTTTTACCTAATAACTACCCCGTTGGTCTCGTGGTTGCAAGCGCGACGGATGAGCATGGGGTTCTGGGTTCGATTCCCAGATCGAGCAAAAAGTATTATTGGGTTTTTCCATTTTGGAATTTCTCAGTAGCAGCTCGGAGTTAGGATTTGTGCCCGGTTAATGGCAATAGGCTCGCCCCCTATTACATGGGACCTAAACATACCGGCGAACTGTGGATGTAAATTGGTACACCTCTGCCTAACCCTTCGGGGAATACAGGCGTGATGGTATGTTGTTGTTGTTTTTTACCTAATTATACCCACACCTTAGTTTAAGAATATTTATCGGTTGTAAAGATAATTTTGATACCTGTCATGTCATTCCAAGAACAAAGTAAAGTATCAGGCCTATCGGGCCAGGACCTCAGGCCGGATAGTTAGAGACTTAAGGATTCACTTGTTTAGTTCAAGAGATTTGCAAAATGTGTTATTCAGTGTCAATAAAGTTTATATTATATTAAACACGTGATACAAACGGCTAACACTTGACACCTCCATAAAAAATATACCTCGAGCTTAGAATAAAATAAATGATGCCGATCATTGATTAGCCGTTACGCGTCGGTGTGACAGCAACCCACTAATGTTCAAGCCATTGTTGTTAATGTCAGTAACAGAGTTCGGTTTGGGCCGCTACATTCATTCTAATTGGCACTCTGCTACCCTTGTTTAATGCACGCTCGGACATCGGGAGTGATAAAAAGGGTGTCTATTGTCTACCTGCCTGTCTGCTTAGGGTCAGGGCAGCAATTTGCTTGAACATTTTCATTGATTAATCGATTATGGACTAAAATGTGAAAGAAATAAAGTTGATTGGTGTTTTGCCGCATTCGAACCGTCAACCTCATGCAGCTTAGCTAATAGGCCATTACGACATATAACATTTTGACGACACGGTTGGCGCAGTGGCCGTGTGATCGACTGCTGCGCCGCGGTTCGATTCCCGCACGGAACAAATATTTGTATGACCTATAGATAGTTGTTCCGGGTCTGGCTGTTTGTGTATGTGAGTTTATATGTTTGTAAACGCACCCACGATACAGGAGATATTCCTAGTGTGGGGCAACGTTTATTAAAAAAAAAAAACCATCAGGCTAGGACACACAGGAGCAGAGCAGTAACTAAACACGTAACTTAATGCGGGTTTTGTTTCTTTGTCTGTTTGTACCAAATAGGCACCAAAACTAATGGACAGATTGTAACAATTTTCCACCACTAAATTAGCTATATTCTTCCTGAATAACAGGCTATATAACATCACGCTACGACATACAGGAGCGGAGCAGTAACCAAAGAAGTAACTTAATGGGGGGGGGGGGGAATAGGCGACGCGGACGACGTCGGGGTAGTTCGCTAGTACAAAATAAAATCATGAAAAATTATCCCCATGACTGAAACTTGACCTAAAATAATTCAGGCACGTAAAAAAATTACCGACAAATTAATTGCGAATCACCCATTGGTAGCAAAACATGAGGAATGTTCATTTCCATCTGATTTCTATCATGTGGGTCCATTCTGTATTTTTTTTTTTAAATATTCATCCTTTGATCATTAATATTACGGCTGAGCGAATACAGGATTACGTTCCGTTTTTCAGTATTGATGTTATTAATTCAACACGGATAGGTTTGTTTGTAATAAATAGGTAGATTGCATTTGAAGGCGACTACTTTTTTTTTTTATGTCCTTGATGGCAAGCAAGCCGACGGCCATACGCTTAGTTTTTTATGTGCGCTGCGGAAATCCTCATGAACTAGCTTCGTCGTGTAATAGGTGACGGAGGGGCATGCCGACTCAACATAACATAACATACCATCACGTCTGTATTCCCCGGAGGGTTACGCAGAGGTGTACCGATGTACACCCACAGTTCGCCGGTATGTTTTAGGTCACATGTAATAGGGGCGAGCCTATTGCCATTAACCAGGCCCAAATTCTAACTCCGAGCTGCTGTTGAGAATTTCATAGAAAAACCCAATAACACTTTTTTCTCCACCTGGGAATCGAACCCAAGACCACTAGTAACAGTCGCACTTAGCACCATTGGGCTACCGAGGCAGTTACTAGGCTACCGAGGCATGCCGACTCTTACCGGCTAAAACCGCAGGGCTGTTCACCTCTGCTGTTAAGTCTAAACAGCTAAGAGGACCCACTGCGCTTAATTCTTAAAAATTACTGAATGTAGTTTGATGCGGCATTAAGATTATTCCCTCTAGAAGGTTTATGTATTTATATATATATACCATCACGCCTGTATCCCCCAAAAGGTTAGGCAGAGGTGTAACAATGTACACCCACAGTTCGCCGGTATATTTAGGTCCCATGTAATAAGGGGCGAGCCTATTGCCATTAACCGGGCACGAATCCTAACTCCGAGCTGCTACTGAGAATTTCATAGAAAAACCCAATAACACTTTTTGCTCGACCTGGGAATCGAACCCAAGACCTCTAGCGTAGCAGTCGCGCTTAGGACCACTAGGCTACCGAGGCAGTTATAACAATTATTATTATATTTAACTTAATTATAGTATATAAATCTCGATGTTTTGACGTTCCGTCACATCGGTAAAAAAGGGGTTACCGCTGCCTATAGACATCTGCAATGTCAGAGTCTTTGCAGGTGCGCTACTATCCCAGAGACAAAGTTGAGATGTCTCATGATTGTGTCTGTAATTACATAGCGACTTAGTCCGCTTGGAAGTCAATGACCCTGTTCCTGACCCTGTTCCTACCTGAAAACGCAATGAAAATGCATTGAACTGCTGTTTCTTTTTTCATATTTAGAGTTAATATCATAATTAAAGTTACAATTAACTCTTAAATTATTTTACTTATATTTAGAGCTTATATTGTACTAGCTGTCACCCGTGGCTTCGTCCGCGTAAGTTTAGGTTATCGCGTGAATGTAAATTAGCCTTAAATTAACCTATTTTCCTTTCTAGGGGTTCAAACTTACCCCTTACGAAATGTTATCGAAATCGGTTCAGTGATTTAGTCGCGTAACAGACAGACAGATTGACATACGGATTTACTTTCGCATTTATAACATTAATATGCAGTATGGATTTACCCGTAGAACAAAGTCTATTCCTATTTCCCCTACGACATTAAGGCCCCGGTGATAATATCATTCGTGTATGAAGATGCTTCAAAGAAATTCTACACCATAAAGTCAAACATGACAGCTGTCAAAACGACAAACCATCCATAAACAAATGGAAAACCGTTACAAATATTAAAATAAAACGTTTTAAAACAATAAAAATGTCAGAGATAACAATAACGAAATCGTTTTCCATTAAAGTTGCGCCATTTTCAATTTGGTAACAGTACAGAAACGAATGATTGGAAAAGATTACGTGTACAGGGTGTGATTTATTTGTTTAACTGGATTTTGAATAGGTGGGAATTTGTTGATAACGATTTTAGTAATTTTTGATTTTATTTTCACCACTGACTTCATGTGTCTCGTAGTCGCAATCGCGACTGATGAGCGCGGGGTCCCGGGTTCGATTCCCAGGTCGGGCAAAAAGTGGTATTGGGTTTTTCCATAAGGATTTGCTCAGTTGCAGTCTGGAGTTTGGAAGTTGGTGGTGTGACACACCCGTGTCTCGGAAAGCACTTAAACCCGTTGGTCCCGGCTGTCATTCGTAGATCTTTGATAGTCGTTACGGATAGTCGGAATCCAGGAAGTCTGACAACCATTGTAACCAAGAGGTAACGAGTTGCCTAGTAACTGGGTCGTGGAGGTCAGATAGGCAGTCGCTTCTTGTAAAACACTGGTACTCAGCTGAATCCGGTTAGACTGGAAGCCAACCCCAACATAGTTGGGAAAAGGCTAAGTAGATGATGATGGTAGGTATACGAATTAGTTCGAAACAGCATTTGATTTTTGTTTATTACTTTTTGTTTCTATTTGTGTTAGCGGCCCTTTTTTTACAAACATAAATAATTTTATAAATTTTCCAATACACAGATCTATGTATGTAGACCTTATGAACTGAAGTTAAAAAAATAACATTAACTGTGTCAAAAGTAATTTTCTCCTTCGATCAATTTACAATATCTCAGAACGCAGCAGTAAGCCTGGCAGTACTGATGTGCCGTGATTGGCTTAGCACATTCCAGGCAAAGATTATTACACAGTCGAAGAAGGTGTGTGAACAGGTTGGTGCCCTTGAAGCCTATTAAAATATACTATTACTTGTAATTTTAAAATTAATTTAAGCTTTCTGCACTTCTCCTCCCTAAAAACTCTAACTATGCCAAATCGTCTTGGTACGCGTAATATTCATAAAAAGGGGCACAATTTTCTGTTTACAAATTAATAAAAATATTATGAGGAGTTTCAAGAATGTCTCACTAACTAATAAATCTCTTTAGGGGTTTCTTACTACCCCGCAATTAATTAAATTTAAATGTCTAAAAAAAAATAAAGCAATAACTCTCAGAGCTCCCTGTGTTAACTCGCATAGATTGTAATAATATCTTTATCTTAAGTAAATACGTATCAAAGTCCTTTGTTGGCGGCGTCTCGTTACCAACTTAGATTGATTAAGTTTGTTCTGTACTTGATAATCACTTTCGATTTTGTGAGGCCCAGTGAGGATGCTGTTGTCTTGGGAAGTTCACTTGGTTTTAGTATCTGTAGGCTATGAGTGGACCATCACGCCTGTATTCCCCGAAGGGTTAGGCAGATGTGTAACAATGTGGCGAACTGTGGGTGTACAGTTCGCCGGTATGTTTAGGTCCCATGTAATAGGGGGCGAGCCTATTGCCATTAACCGGGCACAAATCCTAACTCCGAGCTGCTACTGAGAATTTCATAGAAAAACCCGATAACACTTTTTGCTCGACCTGGGAATCGAACCCAAGACCTCTAGCGTAGCAGTCGCGCTTAGGACCACTAGGCTACCGGGGCAGTTTTTTAAAATATCTGAATAAGTCCAGAATGGAACAGGACAGGGTCTAGTACGAGCACGGAAATAGTAGAGAGAGGAGGTAATGTAAAGATGCCTAAGGCATTAAGTCCGCCTTTGTACTTTTTTGTTGCATGGAGTTTAAATAAATAAAGATCGATTTTTTAATTAGAAATATTTGTTTCTCTTATTTGTTTAGTTTGAAAGCTTTTTTCATATCAATGCGTGACTGTATGGATGGATTTAAACCAAAATGCGACTTATAGGATATTCACAAAACGACTCAAATCGAATACTTCCCGTTTGAGCGCTTATTTCAGGCTTTATATAAATAAATTCGGCCAAAATAAAAATAACAATTTGTCACGCCAGACGTATTTTATAAATAAACCGCTATAGAACAATATTTTAAAAACTATTAAGTAAAAATCGAAGCGTAGCGTTAAAAACGAATCCTTCATTCTTGAAAGTCTTTATGATGTAAGTCAAATTACTTTGTGGTTAAAAATAGGTTTAAATTACAGATATAGTCCAAGATCCTAGTCGCTTAATTTAAATAATAATTGTAATTTTGGCGTCGCTAAAATTTATCATAGTTTTAGCAATGACGTAGGTTTGACGACCACAATCTATATATATCAAATATGTAGGGCTAGGCTTCCGGACCCCACGCTCATCAGTCGTGCTTGGAAATACGAGCCCAAGGGGGGCTGTTGTCCTGACCTGATAGTTCACTGTATCAGTCAATTACTTTATAGTTTAAATACTTCAATATTATGCGTATAGTCCAAAATCCCAGGGTCATTCTATTTACATCATTTTAATATGGTTTATTTTTGTTATTTTATTAATGGACACACATAACATACTATCCCGCCTGTATTCCCCGAAGGAATAGGCAGAGGTGTACCAATGCACACCCATAGTTCGCCGATATGTTTTAAGTCCCATGCAAAAAGGGGCGAGCCTATTGCCATTAACCGGGCACAAATCCTAATCCGAGCTGCTACCGGGAATTTCATAGAAAACCTCAATATCACTTTGCTCGGAAATCGAACCCAAGACCTCTAACGTAGCAGTCGCGCTTAGAACCACTAAGGTAACGAGGCAGTTAAATAACAATGGAATTTTCGTTTTATAAGCTTGTCTCTGTCAACATATATATACCTACTTATACTTACACCCATTCAACAACGCCATTCATCCACCTTGATCGCTGGAGACAATCCCACCAATTCCTCTTTCGCTTAAAGTAAAAAAAAACCCTCAAAAAGCTGTTCTGAAGAAGCCATTTTTCTTGTCCTCCACTATTCATTGTCGTCAATTCCTAATGCTGCTATTTAATAGCTAATATTGGTTTAACACCCCTATATGTCACTTGTAGGGTTGGCGATCTCTTTTTGAAGTGGAAGAAATTTTAAATATTTTGAATTACACATGCAATACCCCACGGTTTTACTTGAATTACGTTATGTTTTTGAATACTGCTCCGCTTTTATAGACGGTGCTGTAATATTGTATAGCCTAAAAGCTTCCTCGATAGACTGATTATGTAACGCAAAATATGCAGGCATAATAGCCGTCTCCTAGGCCACACCTATTATGATGTGTATTTAACGAAGGCGTGGCAAATGCCCTATTTCCAAACTCCATTAAAATGATTTCATTTGAAAGATTCACACTTTGATTTTTATTATATTTTGGGGTTCAAACTTACCTCGTACCAAATTTCATCCGAATTGGTTCAGTGGTTTATTCGTGAAAGCGTAATAGACAAACAGAACCATTTTCGCATTTATAATACTAGCTTCCGCCCGCAAATTCGTCCGCGTCAAAGTTTATGTATTAAACAAGGAACATTATTTTTTTCCGGGATAAAAAGTAGCCTATGTGCTATTCCAGACTATAATTTATCTTTGTGCAAAATTTCAGCCAGATCCGTTTAGCCGTTTAAGCGTGAAAGAGTAACAAACATCCATCCATGCATCTATCCATCCTCACAAACTTTCGCATTTATAATCAGTAGGATTAAAAGTTTGGATATTTTTACCCAACTCTGAAAGGAAATAATGCTGTATATTTTCATGGTATCTTTTAAACAAACAGTTTGCCAACCCTACACTAGGGACCCTCGAAAGATAAAGAAAGCCTCCATAACGCGATATCGACATTGGCTATTTGTATTATCGAGCAAGTAATGGCCCATTGCCTTCAGTTTATCAATCAATTTAGTTGATTATTTACAATTTAGAGGTTGATAAAAGAAAGTGTACTTTTTAGTGGAAGATCATAATGGATACACGCTATACAAACGTAAATCTATTTGTTTTTGGTTTTAGAATAAATCTTGCCTATTTTAGTTCCCATGCAGTGTAAAGGTCTCTTCGAATACTGTGAAGGCATTGATCACCACGCTTGCTTAATCCCGTTTGGTGATTTTAAAGTTGGTGTACCAACGTGGACCCACAGTTCCTCGGTATGTTTTAGGTCCCATGTAATAGTGGGCGAGCCTATTGCCATTAACTAGGCACAAATCCTAAGTCCGAGCTGCTACTGAGAATTTCATAGAAAAACTCAATAACACTGCTCGACCTGTTAATCGAACTCAAGATCTCTAGCGTAGCAGTCGCACTTAGGACCACTAGGCTAACGAGGCAGTTAGTGATGTCCAAGGTAAAGTTAGAAAATAGATATGATATGAAAAAGTCACAATCTCGAACCGTGGTTAGGATTTGTGCCCGTGTAATAATAATAGGCTCGCTCCCTATTACATGGGACCTAAACATACCGGCGAACTGTGGGTGTACTTTGGTACACCTCTGCCTAACCCTTGGGGGAATGTTTAAAGCGTGATGATATGTTGTGTTATGTATGAAAGACGGGCGCCTAACCACTGGGCTATTACGACATCCGACGATTCCGGTGCAAATAAAGGAACGCTTTTCTTTGGTAAAGTTGTTTGTTATCATCAATAAATCATGTGTATAAGTATGACAAATAGATTTACTCTCTCTTCATCATCATCATCATCATCTACTTAGCCTTTTCCCAACTATGTTGGGGTCGGCTTCCAGTCTAACCGAATACAGCTGAGTACCAGTGTTTTACATGAAGCGACTGCCTATATGACCTCCACAACCCAGTTACTAGGCAACACGATACCTCTTGCCTAGACTGGTTGTCAGACTTCCTGGCTTCTGACTATCCGTAACGACTGTCAAAGATCACTCTCTCTTCAAAAAGATAAAAATAAAATTCAAACACATACCATCACGCCTGTATTCCCCGAAGGGTTAGGCAGAGGTGTACTAATGTACACCCACAGTTCGCCCGTATGTTTAGGTCCCATGTAATAGGGGGCGAGCCTATTGCCATTAACCGGGCACAAATCCTAACTCCGAGCTGCTACTGAGAATTTCATAAAAAAACCCAATAACCCTTGTTGGTCGACCCGGCAATCGAACCCAAGACCTCTAGCGTAGCAGTCACGCTTCAGACCACTAAGCTACCGAGGCAGTTAAAATAAAATTCAAATCCTAATTAACCCTTATCATCGACACCACATAAATTAGACAATACAAAGAGGTGGAAATCAGTAAAAATACCCACAAATGAAACGTTACACGACGACTTTCAAGTACTGAGAACAAAATAAGAAAGTTTTCTATTTGTACCAACCGGAGCGAATTCAGTTTCAGTTAGGGTTACCATTTTCTTTGAAATGTCTGGGCAAAAAGCCGTACATTTGAAGAAAATAATCAAACTATTTTCATTTTTCTTTTAAATGTTAATTGCCCCGTTAGCCTAGTGGTCCCAAGCGAGACTGCTACGCTAGAGGTCTTGGGTTCCAGGTCGAACATTTTTTTGGGTTTTTCTATGAAATTTTCAGTAGCAGCTCGGAGTTAGGATTTGTGCCTGGTTAATGGCAATAGGCTCGCCCTCTATTACATGGAACCTATACATACCGGCGAACTGTGGGTGTACATTGGTACACCTCTGCCTAACCCTTCGGGGAATACAGACGTGATGGTATTAAAAAAAATATATATTAAGAGACAGCAAACACTTTATACAGTATGTTCCTTTTCCACAAAGTTCTCTCGAATCCCTTGAGCCATAAAAACGGCACAAACATACTTTCAGATTTATAATATTCAATTCAAGTCTGTTGTTAAGTACACATATCATCATCATCACGCCCGTATTCCCCGAAGGGTTAGGCAGAGGTGTACCAATGTACATCCACAGTTCGCCGGTATGTTTAGGTCCCATGTAATAGGGGACGAGCCTATTACCATACCGGGCATAAATACTAACTCCGAGCTGCTACTGAGAATTTCATAGAAAACCCCAATAATACTTTGCTCGAACTGATAATAGAACCCAAGATCTCTAGCGTAGCAGTCACGCTTAGGACCACTAGGCTAACGAGGCAATCGAGGTAGCGAGATGTTAAGTAAAGACGGTGTATTAGTAAGTTAGTATTTGTTTTTGTAACAGAGCAAGGGAGCACGCTCGTGGTCACTAGTGTAGCTGTCTGATTACATCCACACATACATAAACTCACGCCTTTTCCCCATGGGGGTAGGCAGAAACCACAGAACGCTACCTGTTACGATCCTTACATACCTTATCTTTCCGTTCGTCCACTTTCATACATCTGGTCATATAAGTACGCCGGTTGCGAATCCTGCGCACACGACCTTTCTGTATGATTACGCGCTAGTTAAATTATAATTGTATTTTGTAAAATATAATAATGTGTTTGCTATCAACTAAATGGTTTACGGTTCGCCGTACATTACATACTCGTTTCTGCAAGTGACCCCCAATTGACCGAAATAAAAAACGTTTTCGAAAATGGAACATGTCCGGATATATCCGGACGGTTGGTGACCCTAGTTTCAGACGTTTTGTTTCAATGGCTTTACCGACTCTTGTTTACACTCAAACCTAAATTAGTTCGTGGAAAAACAACTGCTTTATTTTGCTTCGATTGTAATATTTTGATGCTTTTAATTAGCAGTAGGTAAAGGTTTACTTAGTTTATTTATAGGTACCTTATCATTTATTTGTTGGTTATAAATACATCATATTTTATCGCTTTTAAACCATAACTAAGCGATATCAATGTCAAAGGTTTTTTTTAATTCTAACTGATCCCTATGAACAGTGGGATAACAGCTCACTTCACCAAAGTCAAAGTCAAATCATTTATTTCAATTAGACCATTAAAAGGCACTTTTGAACGTCAATTACATGTTAAAATTAATAATATTGAATCTAGTTGTTGCCACCGGACCAAGATTTCACCCAAATAGGGGACCACAGTATCCAACTGCCTGCGCCGTCGGTCTGTGAGATTCTTTATACAGAACTTCTTCCCTGTAGGCTATTTGTGTCTTGGCAAACGAGGACAGCTAACATAGCCACTAAGACCTAATAATTCGAAAGAGATTTCAGGACCCCGGTTTTCTCAAAATATTTCGATATTTCAAAGAATTTTGAAAATCAGTCCATAATTGGCGGAGAAAGAAGAGATTACTTCTTTTTTTGCAGTCGGATAAAAAGTAAGTACATATCATAATCATTTAACAATTAAAATTCTACCATCATACCATCACGCCTGTATTCCGCGAAAGGTTAGGCAGAGATGTATCAATATACACCCACAGTTCGCCAGTATGTTTAGGTCCCATGTAGTAGGCAAGCCTATTGCCATTAACCGGGCACAATTCCTAATTTCAAGTTGCTACTGAGAATTTCATAGAAAAAGCCAAAGACACTTTGCTCGACCTGGGAATCGAATATAAGACGTCTAGCGTAGCAGTCACGCTTATGACCACTAGGCTACCTACGCAGTTTCTAAATTCTATACCATCCATTTAGAATACACTATAACTAAAAGAGCATCGGCAAATAATCAAAAACGAAACGAAAACTGAAAACGTCCCAAACTTTGTTGCAACAACACTAAAAAGTTTACCTCACTAATTTTAGTCCAAACAATTAAACAATTTCCCAGCTAAAACCAATTGGCGAAATTCGATTTTATCCATTGAAACATGGAAATAAAGTTAGTTTTTAATTGGTTAAAAAAATACAGTACAATAAAGATATGTATGTATTCTCCTGACCGACTTCGGTCACGGCGCCTAATACTAATGGAGACTAGCCAAGTACGCAGGAGATATTATAGTGCACAAGTGTGTGCGCAAACACAGGTGCACTCCTTCCCAAACTGTCATAGCCTGATTGGACGGCAATCCGACACAGCCAGGAAGAGATCAAGCGTAGGACCAGCGGTTTTCCAAAGCACGGGGGTGTCACACCACCAACTTCCAAAGTCGTGGCTGTTACTGAGAAATTCCTAATGGAAAAACCCAATTGCACTTTTTGCCCGACCTAGGGGTCGAACCCAGGAGAGAAAAC
Source organism: Caradrina kadenii (assembly GCA_947462355.1). Classification (NCBI taxonomy): domain Eukaryota; kingdom Metazoa; phylum Arthropoda; class Insecta; order Lepidoptera; family Noctuidae; genus Caradrina; species Caradrina kadenii. The sequence continues at coordinate 10,345,276 of OX381690.1, read as the reverse complement.
GTCAAATTCTTTTTTGGGTTCCTATCTGGGTTTTTTGGGTCACCGACACTGTACGCGATTGGTCCATCAGTCCGTCCGACCAAAAAGCCCAGAAAGGAAACCAAACACCCAAAAAGAACTTGACATATGTGCTCACGTCTCGTGGCGGCTACTATGCAACAATACGTAAAACAAGGTGTATGAAAATTTAGCGCGGAGCTAGACTACGTGGCGTAATAAATAATTTAGGCAAAAAAGTTCTGCGCTGTACATTTTAGTTCTAGCGCTGCCCTCAGTACGGACGGGGAAGTTTCTTTATATAGAGGATTAACTCAAAATGAGTTTTTTCACGAATACACTGCGTATAAAACCTTAAATGAAGTTTTTTCGAAAGGATCGCTTCGAGTATGTTTTCGTGTTGGTATTTTTTTCGCTGCATTTATTTCGGAGTGAGTTTTACTATTCCGGTCTGGATAAGTTTGTTTGGACTTTAGCGCATTGGGTACTTGAAAAAAGGCTTTGGTTTTAAAATAATCACGACTTGATTACTCGCTCTATTTCTTAACCCTGCACTGACAAAAAATCACGTGGGTGGTCGTGCGGATTACATATAAATGTAGACCAATTTGATTTGTCGTTTTTTTTTAAATGAAACTCAATCGTTTTATTATTTATTTGTTAAAATGATGACAAAATATCTCTTTCAAAATGAAATTTAAAAAAAAAACAAACTTAAATCGTCTACGGTCTTATTTAATGAATCAGCTATTAGAAAAACTACCTATAACGTCAGCGTTTTGGTTATCTTCATGAAGTTAGTTTTTAATTGGGGTTCGCTTTCTCAAATATATATTTTTTTTTTACAATAACAGTAAAAATACGTATCCTAAATACGGTAAACACCAAAAAACTGTTAGTATTTAGGTTACACTTAAAGTACATAGAGTCCCTGCGAACATATTTCAATAGTTTATGAGAAATTTCAGTTTAAACAACCATGGATTACATATGTAATCCGCGCGACCACTGCAGGATTAATCGACTTCAAAAAAAGAGGTTCTGCTTATTTTCAACTGTATTTCATAACATACCGTACATATTACTAATAATAATGTGTTTGAAACATGCCATACCATCAACACACCTGTATTCCCCGAAGGGTTAGGCAGAGGTGTACCAATGTACTTCCACAGTTCGGTGGTATATTTAGGTCCCATGTAATAGGGGGCGAGCCTATTGCCATTAACCGGGCACAAATCCTAACTCCGAGCTGCTACTGAGAATTTCATAGAAAAACCCAATAACATGTTTTTGCTCGACCTGGGAATCGAACCCAAGGCCTCTAGCGTAGCAGTCGCTCTTAGGACCACTAGACCACCGAGGCAGTTTTCATATTATTATATTATAATGTATGTATGTAAATACAAACAGTTTATATACTACGACGAGCCGGTAAACTAGGAGAATATTAAATATTTGATAGTAAGTTTATACTACGGGAATTATGACGCTGTCATCCTAAACTACGATTTACTACCACTAAAGAGCAAGACACGTGACGTCAGAACTGGTGACCATACTAATTAAAAACATGGGACATATTTTAGAACAAGTATAAAATAATTAAATACAATAGAAAATTATTTATTTAATTAAAGGCCAAAAAAGGACGTCTTAAGGCTGCCTGTCCACTCGCGAAGCGCAGCGAGGCTGTGGAACGGAGGATTATTAACCAATAGGATTAAATAACTGACGCGAAGCGAAGATTTATGCATTATTTTGGTTCATATTTCTCAGTTTCTTCGCTCCGTTTGAATAGACAGGCAGCCTAAGGGTTTTATAGTTTTTTATGATAGACTATCAGTCTTATTCTGTAAAAATCATCAGTGAATTTAAGTAAAGTAAGCTTATCTTGCCTGATACTTGAGATCGATAGTTTAAAAAAAAAAACGTTGCGTGTACAAACACATACACAAACAGCCAGACCCGAAACAACTACCTGTAGGTTATACAAATATTTGACCGTGCGGGAATCGAACCCGCGACACGCAGCACAGCAGTCGATCGCTCGGCCACTGCGCTAACCGTGTTGTCAAAACCAAGCCACCAAGTTTACCTCAAGCTCACTTCAACTTAATTCACCGAGGGAGATTATTGCAGAATAGACAGGTAGAACTTGCAATGCACAACAAGCTTTCTTGCAATGAACTTAATACCTACAAAGCAGATCACATTACTTAGTAATTAATTCTAGACTTCACCTAAAATTCTTCTAAAAAAAAGGATGTACATGTAAGTATAGAAGCCGCCACGAGTCGTGAGCACAAAGGTCAATTTCATTTTTGGCTTCGTTTAATAACTTTCAATGCGGTCTTTCAAGTAAGCCTAAGTACTAATTATTTAATAGCAAAAAAAAAATCCGCAAGTGAGCTTACTACCACACAACATAGGTAGGTATTATTCGAACTGCCTCGTTGGCCTAGTGGTACTAAGCGCGACTGCTACGCTAGAGGTCTTGGGTTCGATTCCCAGGTCGTGCAAAGTGTTATTGGGTTTTTCTATGAATTATCATTAGCAGCTCGGAGTTAGGATTTGTGCCCGGTTAATGGCAATAGGCTCGCCCCCTATTACATGGGGCCTAAACATACCGGCGAACTGTGGGTGTACATTGTTACATCTCTGCCTAACCTTTCGGGGAATATAGGCGTGATGGTATGTTATGTGTATTATTCCAAATTTTCTCTAGTCAACAAACCATAATTTTAACTAAATCCACCATTTTCACGTCTCGTGGTCCCTCCATTTATATCACTAATATAATTTTATGGGTCATACTTCACCTGTTACGCTGTAAGGTGGGCGGGGGTCCAATTTGGCGGTTTATTAAGCATTTCCTTCGTTACATAGCGGTTAACTTGGACGGTATTCGTTCTGATTGGATCAATGGACTTCGCATCAGCTATTACGGGAAGGGACTTACGATGGGATATTATTTTTAGATAGACAGATTATGAGAAAACATTTTGGGAGTTATTAAGTAACCGTAGTAAATATGAAATGTTGTTATTATTTACGGGTTTAATAGGATATAAATAGATGTTTTTGGTCACAGTTGTCAATCTCAAGAAGAGAGTAGTCAAGTATGAAGTAGATTTTATAGTGTGCAAATGTGTATGCAAACTCAGGTGCACTCCCTCTTCCCTCGCTCTCACAGGCCCTAAAGACGTAGGCGTAAGGCGTAGGGCTCACGGCTTTACGTCGTTACCGAGGCACAAGGATGTCACTCCACCAATTTCTAGACTCTGGGCTATTGCTCAAAAATTCTACATGGAAAAGCCCAATAACACTGCCCGATCTGGGCATCCAACCCAAGAACCAACGCTTACTAGTAGCGCTTGCAACCACGACACCACAATCAAGTTCAATTATCACATTTTATGGAAACACTACCTCACGTGTTGTTAGCTTAGGCGCCATTTTGTTTGCTGTTTCATTGCGGCCGTGTCTGATAAGGGATATCGTACATTGTACCTTAAACAGCATAATCGTTTAAGGCTAATTTAATGAGGTGATTAAAGAAACATATTACTAAGAATAATGTGTTTGAAACATACCATACCATCAACACGCCTGTATTCCCCGAAGGGTTAGACAGAGGTGTAACAATGTACACCCACAGTTCGCCGGTATGTTTAGGTCCCATGTAATAAGGGGCGAGCCTATTGCCATTAACCGGGCACAAATCCTAACCCCGAGCTGCTACTGAGAATTTCATAGAAAAACCCAATAGCACTTTTTGCTGGACCTGGGAATCGAACCCAAGACCTCTAGCGTAGCAGTCGCGCTTAGGACCACTAGGCTACCGAGACAGCTACTAATGTGTAATTATTAATGTGTTAGATAGAATTTAAATTGGGGTGATGACACGATTTAATAATAATTCCAAAACACAACATCACAAAAAGAACAGTTTATTTTACCCCGAAAACCTGATGAATTTTTAAATAACTATTAAATTAGATTTTTATTGCTTTGGAATCATTAAATTGTTAGTGAATTGAGATGTCAAAAATGTGACGTCATCATGATGTATTGCCGTACAAAATCTATGGGGGAAACGCGTTTTGATACCTCATAAAAAGTACGTCATCTACCCAATTATACCTAAACTCATTTTCGGTTTCTCGAATGACAAATTAAATTATTTTGGTTTATAAAATTATGAACAACCGTTCACGGCAGCTTTTGACAATTATTATCACATTAATTTATGGCAGAAGAAAGGGCTTTTAGTGCTGCATTTCATCATCATTTTTATCATATTAACCGTACGGCGTCCACTGCTGGACATACGCCTGCCCCATATATTTCCAAAAGGACCGGTTGGAAGCAGCCTGCTGCGTTTATTCTTACTTAACTTTTAGGAAAATTTTTAGACACAGGGCCTAAATATTGGAGTTTATTGGAGTTCAAGAATCGAGTTTCATATTTATGTCCGGGGTATGAAAATTAACGGGAGTAAAATCAAATGTTACGTGTTTTGCATTACAAGCTACATTTCGACCATTTTGCCCCACAGAGTTAGCACGACTGCAAAGACTAAATATATATACTAAGGAGCGTGGGTGGGTTCGATTCCCAGGTCGGGCATAAAGTGTTATTGGATTTTTCCATTAGGAATTTCACAGTAACAGCCCGGAGTTTGGAAGTTGGTGGTGTGACACCCCCGTGGCTCGGAAAACACGTAAAGCCGTTGGTCCTGAGCCTGATCTCTTCCCGGTTGTGTCAGATTGCCGTCCCATCGGACTATGAGGGTTAGGGAAAAGGGAGTGCACCTGTGTTTGCGCACACACATATGCACTACAATATCTCCTGCGTACTTGGCTAGTCTGAATAAAGATGAGCCGCCGTGGCCCAGAATACTTACATACCTACTAACAAGTAAACTCCAGCCGTCCGTGCTGACACACACATTTTTTTTAAATTATTTTTTAATCACAGATATTTGTATCATAATTATCTGACATCCATTTTGTAATAGCAATTATTCCCCAAAATCAACATTTTCGCATGTATAAAGATAAACTATTTTTACGAGGCTTTGTAGAGCTCTTTTGTATCTAGTTCTAGGGACGCGTACCTATTGTAAATGTACCAATACACACAGGGAAGTTGATAGATGTGATGTGGCCGTGACGTACTCAGCTTACTTCAAGTAATTCGTAGAACGAATCTTTGTTGTAGGGTGACCATACATTGAGCTGGGATTTCTTTTGGGTAAAAACATTTCAAACTACAGTATTTACTTAAAAATTTAGACATTATTATGTTTGAATAATTACTATAAAATGTGTTTTTTTTAAACATGAACTGTTTTATTTCATGTCCTCTAGATATTTTCTGAACAGTGCGATGGAGTCTCAGTTTCTACTTACATACTATCGACGTAAAGGCACTCCTTTTACAAGCGTATTAAAACAGTAAAAATAAATAATAAACATTGTTGTCTACACGAGTAGTCTGCCCCGTTGGTCTAGTGGTCGCAAGCGCGACTGATGAGCTTTAGGTCCCGGGTTCGATTCCAAGGTCGGGCAAAAAGTGTTATTGGGTTTTTCCATCAGGATTTGCTCAGTAGCAGCCCGGAGTTAGGAAGTTGGTGGTGTGACACCCCCGTGCCTCGGAAAGGACGTAAAGCCGTTGGTCGCGGCTGTCATTCGTAGATCTTTGACAGTCGTTACGGATAGTCAGAAGCCAGGAAGTCTGACAACCAGTCTAACCAAGAGGTATCGTGTTGCCTAGTCACTGGGTTGTGAAGGTCAGGTTGTGGTCTCCATGTAAAACACTGTTACTAAGCTGTGTCCGGTTGGACTGGAAGCCGACCCCAACACAGTTGGGAACAGGCTAAGCTGATGATGTACGTACGTACTATACGTCACGTACTACACGACATGTACGTACTATACGTCCCGCTTTGAAATTACTAAAAAAATCTCATAACAAGACTATCTTCTTTAAACAGTAAAATACAGTCACAGTACTCCAAACACATCCATATCGCGGGACGTTGAGTAACTCATGCAATGTACCACTCGCTCGAAGCCACCTTCATAACGTGTGTACGTGACCGTCCCGATGTACCTACCTCACGACCATGGACGCTATTACACGATATTTTTGTCACCCTAGTGTTAGTAGCTGTCCCCATTTGCGTTACATTTTCAAAGTCATTCGGGGATTTTGGTCCCGGAATTTTTGCATGAATTGTGGTGAGCCTTTTATATTTGTCGTTTTTAGAATTTGTGGCTTCAAATGTGTTTGCGGTTTAATTGATCCCGAAGAAGGAATATTATAATTTATTCTTATCTGAATTTTTATTTCGTCTGATGATTAATTTTGTCGGCACGGTTGGTGCAGTAACTGAGCGATTGGATGCTGTACTGCGTTATGCGGTTTCAATGCCCGCACAAAACAATTATTTATATAACCATTCTTTTCCTGGGGAAATCGTTATGGCTGCCCTCCCTCAGGCGTGGAAGGTTGTGGTGGACTGGTACCGATAAAAACCCCACGGTCCCTCCTGTTGCCATGTAGCCCGGTATTTGCTTGACGCATGGTCTATGCCCCAATAATTGTTACGGGTCTGACTGTTTTTGTATTTTTTTTTTATTTTTTTTTATAATGGGACAAGCCCGCCACACTATTCCCAACCACTGCAACTTCTGTAAGCCAGAATCAACAGTGGAGACCAAACTGTCTTGGATCCCGCAACGAAATTAATCAGAAAAGATTAGCGGAGGAGTAGGTAAAAATATTGTTTCCACTTCCCTCCAAACAAGCAGGAGACAGAACAGAACTAGGCCAATAGGCACAAGGGGATATTTACAACTGGGAGAAGCCCAGATTGCCAAGCACCACGGTTTGCAATTGTTACTAACTTAATGGGTCCTAATGTGAGCTGTTACATTTGATTCCAGTAATAGGTATGGCAAAAACGCCTGAACGCACGGAAATTAGTTCTAGTTTCTACGAGGTCCGCGTAATAAACTACACCGGATGTAACCAGTATACTGTCTAACATAATATTTCGTTCATTCTGCCAAAGATTACACTCCCATAAAATGTGATGAGCAGACTGTTCATATTCACAGTCAGATGTAGAACATTGACACAAGGGAGAAGCAACAAGCTTGAAAGAAAACAATTTACTCTTAAAGTTGCCGTGACCTGTGAGAAATTGGGCAACACAGTGGTCCACCTCCAGCCATGTTCTGGCCAGCCGTTCACGAACTGAGGGAAAGAACTGATGGAGGTGCCCTTAATGGAATTATCCCACCTACATTGCCATTCGGATAAAAGTTCCTCCCAGACGTCAGTCTGCGGTTTAAATAATCTAGAGATCTTAGCACGGTCCCGTTGTGTTAGAAAGCTTGCGTCCATGGTCTCTCGCGCAGAATAGTACATTGCAGCACGTCGCTGCACCTCAAGATCTACTGAAAGTACATCTGCAAGTACTTGTAGGGCCTCAGTACTAACGGTCCTATACGCTTTGCATAAAAATATTAAAGCTAACCGTTGACTTTGTAGCAATTTACGTCGTACCGCCCCTATGGTGGCCCTATCGGCCCAAACAGGTGCACCGTAGCACTGTTTTTGTATGTAAGTTTATGTGTTTGTAAAAGCACAGGAGAAATTAGACCTTTTCCCAATTATCTTGGGGTCGGCTTTCAGTGTAATCAGATGCACCTGAATACCAGTGTTTTACATGGAGCGACTGCCTATCTGACCTCTACAACCCAGTTACTGGGCATCACGATACATCTTGGTAAGACTGATTGTCGAATGTCTAATGACAGCCGGAACCAACGGTTTACGTGCTTGCCAAGGCAGAGGAAATTTGTAGTGTGGAGCAAAAAAGGGTTACTTTACGAAGGTGAATATAATATCATCAAAGACGTTAAACACGTACTTTTCAGTAAGTTTTCACAACGTAATACATAAAATTAACTCAACAAATGGTTCCAAATACCCTCTTCACAAAGTTTGTTAAGAAAAAAATCCCTAAAATCCTTGATTACGTAAAGGGACGATACATTTTGTAAATCTATTCACGCATTAAAAAGTTTCTTACCGTTTTTTCCCTTCAACAATTCACTAACAAAGGACGTGATGGCCTGTTGCTGTTGACATACAGACAAACAAAATGACGAGCTAGTAACAATTCAAATTATAAAGTCAAAGTCGAGATCGAATCATTTATTTCAATTAAACCAATAAAAGGCACTTTTAAAAGGCATTTACAAGAAAAAAAAAGTTGAATCTAGTTGCCCATTTCAAAGGGTAGTTTAGTATGGAAAAGAATAGGCAAGAAACTCCATACCTACTCTTTTGAAAAATGCTAAAATATACAGAATGGAAAAGACACTTTTACAGTGGATTCAGTAAATAAAACCGAACAACATGACATGGTATTTAAATTAAATGACTTTTGACAACATACCATCACGCCTGTATTCCCCGAAAAATTAACGTTCCAAATCGGTTTATAAACGACAGAGTTCTGAGATAACTAACATAAAAAAATGCAAACCTAGAAACCAAGAACCTCCTTTTTAGCCCCCGACGCAAAAACGACGGGGTGTTATAAGTTTGACGTGTCTGTGTGTGTGAGTGTGTCTGTCTGTGGCATCGTAGCTCCTGAACGCATGAACCGATTTTGATTTTGTTTTTGAAAGGTTAATTAGTCGAGAGTATTTTTAGCATTGTTTGATAGAAATCGGTTCAGCGGTTTCAAAGTTATCAACTCTTTTGTTACCTACGGTACTTATTTTTTTCTTCTGTCGGGGGTTACTTAAAATTTTTAATTTTGTGTTTTTGAAGTCAGTTAAAATGTGTCTGTTAATGGTTAAAAAAAAGTAGCAAGAACTCTTTGACTCTCACCCTGAAAGAAAGAGTTCTTTCTACTAATTGTTTGTATGTCTCAACTGTTTTTGATCGCCCACAAACAACAGGCAAGTTTACCGGAAGGTTGGCATTCTATCGACGAACGAAAGTTAATACGAGTCTAGGCCGCGGTTACTCCTAGTAACAAATAAGTTCTTAGTGGGGATCAACTTTCTCTAAACTTAGACTTGGCCTAAGTTACCACTCGTTTTGTAAAGAGAGGAACTGAGTTCCTGCCAATCCTTCTTACTACGATCATAAAAGAGAAAGTTTGTGGGAACGGATGGATGGATGTTTTTTTGCTCCTTCACGCTTAAATGGCTGAATGAAATTAGCTGAAATTTGGCACACATAATAAATAATGGTCAGACTTAACACACAGGATAATTTGTATTAAAAAATATATATTTTTATGTTCCCGGGATAGTTTAGTATACCATCACGCCTGTATTCCCCGAAGGGTTAGGCAGAGGTGTAACAAATGTACACCCACAGTTCGCCGGTATATTTAGGTCCCATGTAATAAGGGGCGAGCCTATTGCCATTAACAGGGCACAAATCCTAACTCCGAGCTGCTACTGAGAATTTCATAGAAAAATCCAATAACACTTTGCTCGACCTGGGAATCGAACCCAAGACCTCTAGCGTAGCAGTCGCGTTTAAGACCACTAGGCTACCGAGGCAGTAAAAAGTAGTTTGGCTAAAAAGGCTAGCTGATACTACCAATCAAATTGACATGTTTCTTACTAGCGCGTCTGACCGTTTCAACATGATTTTTGTGTCGTTTAGTACAATATTTAATTCTGAATTTTTTTTTCCGATTTTGCAACCGTTTTCATTAATGCTTCGCACCAGCTATAGATCGTTACGTGGTGTTATATAGCCTATTATATTCTTCCTCGTTAAAAAGACTATCCGACTTTTTAAGATTTTTTTTATTCGATATTTTTTTTCAAATTGAAATTAGCAAGTTCAGCCAACCAGATAAACAAACTCTTCAGCTTTATATGAGGATATAAGCTGTCAAGACTTGATTCCCCCGTAGATTTTGTACTGCAATACCAAACTGTGACGTCATCATTTATTTGCCAAGACAATTGACAAATTCTTTATTAATTTCAAACGAAGTTGAAACCTAATTTTACAGTTAATTAAAAATAAAATAATAACTGCCTCGGTAGCCTAATGGTCCTAAGCGCGACTGCTACGCTAGAGGTCTTGGGTTCGATTCCCAGGTCGAACAAAAAGTGTTATTGGGTTTTTCTATGATATTCTCAGTAGCAGCTCGGAGTTAGGATTTGTGCTCAGTTAATGGCAATAGGCTCGCCCCCTATTACATGGGACCAAAACATACCGGCGAACTGTGGGTGTATTTTAGTACACCTCTGCCTAACCCTTCGGGGAATACAGGCGTGATGGTATATGTTAAAAATAAACTAAAATAAAGTGATTAGTCTTGTAATCAATGGTTAGTGATGTTTCTGAAGCTAGCAAGTAATCAATAATTCAAAACAGGAAACAACTGGGGAATGAATGAAATGTATTTTTCTTTCTTTGGCCTCATTTTACTTGAAGTATAATAATTGATTATTCGTAATCCTAAAGTTAATGACGTTAACAACGATAATGTAGTACGATAAACAAACATGATTGATTTAATAAAAACTCTGATATCATTAATCCCGCGACTTCGTTCGCTCAAAATCAAGTCGAATATACCATAAAACAAATCCAATGACAATAACAGTGTCGCTTTCTATCAGTAAACCATTTTTTGTAATCCGACCAGAAATTTCGGAGATAACCTCACGTACAGAAAAACATAAAAAAGGAAACAAACATTTCACGAAGCATTTTATTAATTATATAGATTCAATATTTACAGCCTTAAAATAGTTAAAAAAAAAACCTTAATAATAACAAAAAAGAAACTAAAACTAAATGGCACCAAAAAAGAAAAAGTGCCCAAAATACTGGCGGCATTGCCACGTTGGATGGCAATGCTTAACCTCTGACCAAGGTAAAAGCAAGACTTTACCTTTTTTATAATATTAGTATAGATTATAATCTATTTAGTTAGCCTAATAATTATTAAGCTAATGCCTATGATAATGAAATTCGTAGAACAGTATTCCTCATTATTCATTTGTCACCAACAGCGAAAGACGTATAACACTTGTCATGCGTACTTTAAATCGTCCACTTGACTTATCACCCAGTGACAAATTAGATAAAGAAGTTCAACGAATGGTTCAACCTTTCAACATTATGCTCTCTGCAGTATTCTCTTCTAAATTCAAAATTAGAGATGGTTACATCACTCCGTGTGAAAAGAAATATGCCATAATGCTGTTTGGCTTAGTTCTAATTTCCAATGGGCTTAGTGTTTATAACGTAATAAAGAAAATAAAATCCGGTGATAGTATGTCAGTATTTTATACTAACAATACCATGATTGTCATGTTCTGGTGTTCTTTATCTATGGTTTTCTTTATGTATACGCTATTGATCTTTTGCAACATCATGTTCAGTCGTATTCACATTTCCCTCATTTTTAAGCTCCAAGATATTCATAGAAGCATCGACATCAGTTCTAGTGTCCCACGTTACATTATTGTTAACTGGATTTCATTTTTATGTACCCTCTTTGGGTCTATTCCTGTGATTATCATTTTTTCCACATTATGCGTGGACTATTATTTTGTTGACTTTTGCGGTCATTTCTTTGGTATTGCTTACGATTTTAATTTAATACATTGTGTACGTGTTATGGTATTGTTGACGAAATATTTAGAAGAATGGGTTAAGAAGACACAGATGGTAAAAAATAAAGAAGAAAATGATGAATATTGTAACAAGTTGTTCGCGACGTATGAAAATATTTTAGAAGCTTACAGATTGTATGGAACTTGTTTCCGAGTATTGGTAAGTTGGGATATGGGCCGAGATCCCGAAGTCACCAGACCAAAATTCAGATAATAGATAGAGAAATGCGTATTAATGAGTTATGCGATGGGTAGCTTTGATAGCTAAGCCTTTTTTCTGCTATCCAGTACAAAAGTACCTTACTCATCTACACTCAAGTCTGGTAGCTGGTTGCCACCAGATTTGAGTGTATGTAGTTTTGGTGACTCTGGGTCGGGGTGCGGCAGGCTTGGGGAAGTCTGTCCCTCCCCCCCCCCCCCCCATTTAAGCTCCCCAAGGTGGCGGCCCGTAATGTTCCACGCGTGCCCCTCATGACGTCGCGGGCTAGTCAAACACCTCAATCTCCGCCCCTTTGGTATCAGAAGACCCGCAGACGCAGGTCACCATACGGGAATCGCGGAAAACGCTCACTTTTCTGGGATCCCTGGCGTAAGTGAAAGAAGTGAATACCGGTGTGGGTTATAAGAAAAAAAGAGACTAACAGACGCTTCCGCAACCCAGGGTGGTGGACATCCACAAGAATTTTCTGAGATCTTGGACTTACTGGATTAATTGTCAGGTGTTACCATTAATTTATTATTAAGAGTTTTTATTGCCCTTTCGGTTACAGATATTATGCAGAACAATAGAGTCATTTATTCGCGGTTTAAGTGAAATGGAGCTACACTTGATCAGTTCGCAAAATGAAGTAAGTACTTCGACCAATGATTGTAATATTATATATTCCTCAGGCCGATTACGGTCACGGCGGTTTATTTCAATGGAGACTAACCAAGAACGCGGGAGATATCATAGATAGAAAAGAAGAAGAAGAGGAAGTATGTGCGCGATCACAGGCGCTCTCACTCTTCCCTAGCTCTCATAGTCCGATAGGACGGCAATCCGACACCATCGAGAAGAAATGGCTTTACGTGCTTTCCAAAGCACAGGAGTGTCACACCACCAACTTCCAAACTTCGGATTGTTCCGAGAACGGGGCAGTCAAAAACTTGGCCAATGGTTATGGAAATATGGTAGTACGAGTTGCGAGCACTCCGTCCGACTGACGGACCAATCGCGTGCAGCATCGGCGCCCCCAAAAACCCAGATAGAAATCCAAAAACCCAAAAATTAACTTGACGTTGGTGCTTACTACTTGTCGCGGCTATTATATTGGCTAGTGACCGTAGATTTGCCTGCGTGGAATTAGTACTTCCTTGACTCTCAGATGGAGGCATTATTCCGAATCACTTGACGATTTGTTTGTTTTCAGACTGATTTATTCACTTCCGTAATGAACGTAGGAGTAATCGCATTTATTATAAGGGATTTGTTACTAATTATTAAAGTCAGTATGCAATGTGAACAATTCTATATAACCATGGAAGAAGCTAGGTCGACGTGTATACAACTTGTAATGAACACAAATTGTCCGGGTAAGAAATAATCTTTCTTTTTTCGGATTTACCTAAAACATTTATGGATTCTGGAAAAAAAATGTAGTTCATCATTATCTGCTTAGTCTTTTCCCAACTATGTTGCGATCGGCTTCCAGTCTAATCGGATGCAGCTGAATACGAGTGCGACTGCCTATTTAACCTCCACAACACGGTTACTGGGCAACAATACCTCTTGGTATGACTTGTTGTCAGACTTTCTGGCTTCTGACTATCCATAAAAACTGTCAAAGGACAAAGATCTACGAATGACAGCCAGGACAACAAACATAACCGGCGAGAGATCAGGCGTAGGACCAACGGCTTTACGTGCTTTACGAGACACGGGGGTGTCACACCACAAACTTCCAAACTCCGGGCTGCTACAGCTGGAACTTCCTATTGAAAAAACCCAATAACAATTTTCCCCGCCTTGCGAACCCAGGACCGCATGCTCATCAGTCGCTAGGAAAAAAAGAATGCAGTAAAAGATTTATTTACTATAACCCTGGATTGTATCCTTCCAGCGAGTCACAAACGCTTGTGCAAGCGCGTGCTTCAAGTTAACCGCACCTTCAGTAAGATGACTGCGTGTGGACTGTTCACTGTAGACGCCACTCTACCGATGCCATTGGCGGGACTCTTCACTCATTATGTTATCGTACTACTGCAGTTTGCTTGCCTGTAAAAATGTTTCAAACAAAATTAAAGAATATCTGTGTTTTAGAGCTTTTTTTTTTGGGGGTGGGAAATCATCAAATAACTTCTCCCGCCCTGGGCGGGGCGGGAGGGAGTGTCAGACTTTTACTGACTAAAACCCACCCATGTTCCTTCTTGTGCCCTTTGCGTTCCGGGGGCGCGGTATCTCTTATGAACAACCCGCAGGTGTTTTAGTGGAGGCTTAAAAAAATATATATATATGTCGTCGCAAGCGATTTCAAGACGACAACATTATCCCAATATTACTACCGTTCATTTCATAATGTTGGTCAGACTGTAACTTAATTCTTATTGGTTGATCGGCGAGTACAGTGAACGCCGTGAGGTGGCGCTAAAATTTCCCGCCAAAACACGTGGACAGAGTCGATTTAGAATGCTAGAATTCGAATTGCTGTAGCGGACACCATATAGTCCAGATCATACGATCGAAACTGTCACGTTCACCGTACAAGCCTTTGTTCTGTTCTACTTATTGTGTTGTTCTACTTAATCACGGAATAAACGTGACTCTGCTTTTCAAAATCTACGTTTTACTGGTTTGCCCGAGTACCCACCTACTTCATGGAACCTGTATCAAGAAACGTCGACGATGAGCCTGTCATCGCTACGCCCACGCTTACGCCGTCATATATATTTCTCTTTTTTCTTTATTTCATCTTATTTTTACACTATATATAATTTTTAACCGACTTCAAAAAGAAGGAGGTTATCAATTCGTCTGTATGTTTTCTTTTTTGGGAACTTTGGAAGTCTGTGGCAATACAAAACAACAAACAGAACCAAAGCCGACTTCAAAATCTTTTTTTTTTGTTTCGGATGGGATTTCATCACATGACTTCTCCCTGAGCTCGTTGACTTCCAAAGCTAAAGTTATTTTTCACATTTTAGTTTTCGAAGGAGGTTATCATTTTTGTAAAAAAGTCTCGACGCAAAAACGACGGGGCGTTATAAGTTTGACGTGTCAGTATGTTTGTGTGTGTAATAGTGTATGTGTGGCATCGTAGCTCCCGAACGCATGAACCGATTTTGATTTTGTTTTTTGTTTTTGATAGGTTAATTAGTCGGGAGTGTTCTTAGGTTTGTTTGTTGTTTGCTGGAAATCGGTTTAGCGGTTTCAAAGTTATCAGCTCTTTTGCTAGTTATGGTAGTGATTTTTTTCTTCTGTTGTTTTCATAGTGCATTGCAGTTACCGAAAAGATAAAACAGTTTTTGTTTTACAAAACCTTTTCGTAATAATAACAGTTGTGTAACAAACTATTTAACCTGGTTTATTATGTGGCTAATAGCTATGTGGTGTATGTGTGTTCAACCCTGCGTGTAGTTAAAACTGTAGACCTAATTTAGGTATAAATGGCATGCAAAATCTAAATAAAAGTAATTAAATTCAGACTTTGATTGAGGCATTACATCAAATTAATTTTTATATTCATTAAGGACATCCACTCCGATACGATCAATGATTGATTGAAAATATTAATTTAGGTACCTTTACACTGGATTGGTCATTTGTCATAGGACAGTGAAACTCATCACTACTTCAAATAGAAATCATGCGGACTACATCCAGTGAACCACCTCAGAATTTACCAAATAATAGACTGGACAAAGACGTTCAGAGAATAGTTCAACCATTCAACATTATTCTCACTGCCGTCTTCTGTTCGAAGTTCAAAATCAGAGATAGTTATATCACTCAGTGTGATAAGAAATATCACATCTTGTTATTTGTCATAGTTTTAATTTACAATGTGTGTAGCATCTATAGTTTGTTTGCCGAAATGGGCAATACTTTTATGCAATTGTTTTTTTATGACGTCACTACAATATTTCTTTTAGGGTTTTTATTTGTTACATTCTGCATTAACTATACGATAATGGTTATTTGTAACATTGTGCATAGCTGTACCAACATTTCGCTCATTCTAAAGATTCAAGAAATCCACCGAAGTATCGTCATTGTAAAAAGTGTTCGCAGTTATGTTATTTGGAATTGGGTATTATTTTTAACCATTACATCTATATCAATATCTACAATAATTACTTTTTATGCATTGTTCCGTTTATTTTATTTTGTAGTTTTCTGCTGTCAATTTATATATGTAACTTACGATTTTAATTTAATTTATTGTATTCGTCTAATGGCATTATTGACGAAATATCTGAAAGACTGGGCTAAGAATACACTGATGGTAAATAATGAAGAAGAGAATGATGAGTATTGCAACAAGTTGTTCGAGACCTATCAAGATATTTTAGAGGCTTACAAATTGTATAAAACTTGTTTCCGAGTATTGGTAAGTTAATGTTTTATAACGATAAGAGATTTTGCTGTAGTTACTCGATATTATTATTATTATTTTTTTACAAGCTTTCATTTACTTTCACCTGACGTGCCATCTGCCGCTGATCAAATCTTACAACTCAAATTTGAGCCACTTCCCGATGTTCGGTTAAGGCTGTGAGCCCACGTCAGACAATCGGTGACCGATTTTTTGGTCGGAGAGAATGGAACACATGAATTCTAATATTATACCAACGCACACGTCCCACAAAAAATCGGTCCAACGAAACTACGGATCTAATGAATCGGTCCGATAATCGGTCCTACAAAAAGTCGGACGTGTGAGGAGGCCGTAAGTTAAAATTTTGGGTAAATATGCAATTTTCATGACAATCCGATATAATGATCCCACAGAGCTAGTCTGATGATAGAGAATGAAAGTGGCCATGGGAACTTAATCAAATCTTACAAGTTAAATTTGACCCACTTCCCGATTTTCGATTGAGCTAGAATTTTGAATAACGTAAAATGCACATTTCATTAAATGCAATGAAAAAGTTTACGTATTTAAAAATATAATTATAGGACTTTTTTTTCTTTTTACAGTTGGCATGCCGAACTGTAGACTTATTTATTCGAGGTTTATCTATTTTGGGATCACACTTATTAGGTTTTAAATACAAAGTAAGTAATATTTATTACCATTATGTCCACATTAAGTTGTTTGTTATTGTACTAGTTCGTTCAGGGGGAAGCCAAAATTTACAACATCGTTGGATGGCAAACATGTCGACGCTGACAGCCCACCCGATGTTAAGTAGTCACCTCTGTCTATAGACATCAGCAAAACAAATGCCTTGCAAATGCGATGCCTTCCCAGATTAGAAGTTGAAATGTCTCATGTGCCTGTAACTTCACCGACAACCAAACCCTTCAAAGCGGAACACAGTACCGCTGCTTTGCGGCAGAAATAGGTATGGTGATAGTACTTCCCCGGACGAACATCTTTACAAAGAGCTCTACTACTACTAACAAAATAAATAATATTTTAAATAGGTACTTGAGTGTTGCGGAATTCTGATTTCAGTATGAAAACCTGATTTCATTCAACACCATTGGAATAATCATACTTATTTTGAAGGATATTTCACTAATAATTATAACTTGTTGGCAATGTGAGAAGTTCTACATATCTGTGGAGGAAGCCGAGTCGGCGTGTATACAGCGTGTCATGGACACCAACTGTACAAGTAAGAAGAAAAGTGTTAATGTCGATATCTTAGAAAATATTTGCGTTATAACCAAAAATTATTTTGCATTTATCCTTCCAGAGAGTCACAAACGCCTGTGCAAGCGCGTGCTACAAGTTAACCGCACCTTCACTAAAATGACTGCGTGTGGACTGTTCACTGTAGACGCCACTCTACCGATACCACTGATGGGACTCTTCACTCATTATTTTATTGTACTGCTGCAGTTTGTTTTTCTGTAAAGATACAGCCTGGTGACAGACGGATAAACAGACACCGTTGTCTTAGTAACAGGATTAATAGATTAGTAGTAGTAGAGCTCCTTGTGAAGGGGCTCTTCCGGGTAAGTACTACCACCATACCTATTTCTGCCGCAAAGCAGCGTTGCTGTGTTCCGATTAAAAGGGTATGATGCAGAATGCCGGTGAATTGTTGTCTCTGAGATGTCAACGTATTTGCAAGGCCTCTGGTATTGTAAACATCTGTAGGCAGAAGTAACCACTTAATATTAGGTGGGCCGTAAGCCTGTTTGTCACCCAAAGATAAAAAATAAAGGGTCTTGGCAGATACAGACAGCCAGACAATTTTTTTCCTTTTGAGGTACGGAACCCTAATAAAGTCACCTGCCAAATTTTGTACACGGAACCACAAAAATAAAATAAAAACAATAGAAAATCGTTTTTAGAAAGATGACACCGCCTTTGACGATAGTGGTGGGAGATGATACCATGATCTTCATACAAGGCTTCAACAAAGCAGTACGACGCGTGTCTGTGTCCGACACACGCGCCGATTTACACACGCGACTTTTAACATGGACGACTATGGCGCTAGTATAAATTATACCAGAGTAATTAACTACAGCAGAGTCCATACTCCACATAAATTTGCATCCCTCATTGATCACACAACCTTGGTTATAATTCAATGGATCTTGTTCGGGCTGTCGCTGGCTGCGTTCTTGTACGGACTGACATCATGGTGCCTACTCAAGAAGTTTCGCCATTTTAGAAACTATGTGTTTCTCAGTGCAAACGCTGCAAATGTTTTACGATTTCTAGTGTTTCATATATTTTTAACTATTGTTACTGAAATATTGCAATTTAATATACTAGTGCGTTCTATTCCTTTATGTATTTATGTGTATTTCTCTATATCGTTCCATTGTTGGTTACTTGTGTTGTGCTATATATTTTATGTCGATTTTGTTAAAGTTTTTCGTCTTGACATCCATAGGAGGTACCTTAAGAGTTCCCTGTTTGCTTGGGGTGTACCTTTTATAATAGTGTTCTTGTACTACGTGGTTGGATTGTCATTTTATCTATATGATTCGAGAAATACAATTACGATTCCCGTGGCTATGTTTCTGTTATTGATACCTGTGACAATTAGTTTGGTTATTTACGTTTTGGTTGTATATTCTCTGTTTCGTGGTAGTGAAGCTGGCGCGAGTACAACAACGAACAAATGGCGTCGTTTCTACATTTCAACATTGATATTTGTACTCAGTAATATTATAGTATTAACAGCTTTCCTAGAAATATTACACATACAGTTCTTGGCGATTGATGTCATCGGCGAATTAGGAGAGTACTTGAATACAATAGCATTGGCTGTGTACATAATTATAGTTAAGAGTAATCGGAATTTATGGGGAGAATATTTAAATAAAAGTTTCAAACGAAAGTCTTTCGAAATGAAGCCATAGCTCACCTTTTATGGACATATAATTAACCAGTTAGACTGCTTAGGAAATCCGTTATATCAAAAGCTTTAAAGAACAAAACGAGTGACGTCTATAACCGGTTCTGTTAGACGACTGACCTCGATCGACGAATAACCACGCTACACGAGATCCCACAAAAAACAGAACGGTAAAAAGCCAAGTACTTTGAAGGTCCATTCAGAAATAATTTGGACTACTAATATAAATGCGAGAGTTTGGCACTGAGGTGATCATAGACTAGAAAAGCACATATTAATAAGCTACTTTTTATTCCTGAGAGATAATAATAATGTATTAACTTAGATGCGGACGAATTTGCCGGTAGAAGCTAGTAATAATTGAGTAGCATGGTCGTCATCTTTCTGTCCTTAATAATATTACTAAATAGCTACCATTGTCTAATCTCTTCCCGAAAGTTTCTGATATTCTCTGCTCTTTTGAAAATATGTATGAGAGTCGTTTAATCTCTATTAAGAGAAGAAAAAAAAAGAATTAATAATACCAGACTGTAGATGTCCCACTGCCAGGCAAAGGCCTCTTCTCATACAGACAAGATGAGCGTTGATCACCACGCTTGCTCGAGGCGGAAGGCAATTTCAAAGTTACAATAAATTATAAGCCCCGGTTTCCTTCACCGATGTCAGTGAAGTCCAAGAGAAACTTAGAAAGTACATTTGAAATAAGAAAGTCACATTGGTACTTGTTTGATATTGAACCCAAAACCTCACGCGTGAGAGCCGAACTACGCGGTAGCTTGGCGTAGCAAATTGTTCACACAGCAAATTGTATTGTACACTATTTGAAATTTGTTTCTGTTGTATTACACAAATGGAAGGCTTAATAAAGATTGTATTATTGTTTATGATTTTTTATTTAACAACACACACACAATTACAATATTTAAAATTTAAAGCCATGCTACAAGTAAAGCATCAAAAGTATTTATAATCTGAAATATTATAACAAGTAAAAAAATATAACACCTTTTCGTATCGATGATACATTCATAAAATATTTTATACAATTAGGGTCTAGTAGACGGCCACATTTATTTCCGCGTCAGAGACGCTATTCAGATCGTGAAGGGTGCCGGTGATCCTACAATACGGATATTCCAGTATATAGGACATGATCAGGTGCTCCTCAATCGCACTGGGTGCCAGACGGGTCTATGATGCCTCATTTCGCCAAATTACATTTGCTGCGGCCAGCTTGGGTGCATGAAAAGAGCCTCACCGATCGGCGTTTTATATCGTAAAGCTATTCCAGATGTTTGACGCACCGTGTACAGTTAGCACTCGGTAACGCAGACTCTAGCTTACCAACCCCTTCACCACAATGGTATATCCAAATACCTCCTTAACGTACTATAATCTCTCTAAAATTAACTGAACATCTGCTTAGCATTTTTCACAACTATGTTGGGGTCGGCTTCAGTCTAACCGGATGCAGCTGAATACCAGTATCTTACATGGAGCGACTGCCTATCTGACCTCCACAACCCAGTTAGTGGGCAACACGATACCTCTGGGTTAGACTGGTTGTCAGACTTCCTGGCTTCTGACTAACCGTAACTACTGTCAAAGATCTGCGAATGACAGTCAGGACCAACGGCGTTACGTGCTTTTTCCGAGACACGGGGGTGTCACACCTCCAACTTCCAAACTCCAGGCTGATACTGAGCAAATCCTAATGCAAAAACCCAATAACACTTTTTGCCCGAGCTGGGAATTAAATCCGGCTCGGCAGGGGCTAAAATTAACTGATAATAAAAATAATAAAGTTTATTGGCCGTTGTGGCAATGATTTCTTATAATTACGTATAGGTTAACATATTATTTATAACACCGGGAGAGGATGCCCTAGAAAGACCTACCCTGACCTTATTGGTGAGGTTCTTCAGAAAGGTCGGGTGCGCAGTACTCGTAACCGGCGTGCTTGTATGACCAGATGTATGAACGTGGACGAGGCGAAAGGAGTATGTAAGGATCGTAGCAGGTGGCGTTCTGTGGTTTCTGCCTACCCCCATGGGAAAAAGCCTTTTTCCCATGGGGGTAGGCAGAAACCACAGAACGCCACCTACTTACATATCATATAAGCACGACGGTTACGAGTACTGAGATTCCGACCTTTTTGAGGAACCACACCAATAAGGTCAGGATAGGTCCTCTAGGTGTCGCCTCTTACTTCTGCCATATAAATTCCTTTTGATAGTGGCCTTTCACTCATCCTCGTTTTTGTATGTATGTATAATATCTTATAATAATTACTTTAGTAACACTTACCGGTCCGCATTTTTAGTATAACAGTGGTCCCCAAAATAGGCGGTGCTTGTATCTTAGGGACCAAGGTTGTGATATATGGCGACACCTACATGACATTAAGATAATTAAATTTTAAATCTATGTGTGTCATTAACAGATCACAATTTAAATAAATTATACAGATTGAAATAATTTCGACGGGTTTTTTTCTACAAAATATTTTTTACATATCATACATACCATCACGTCTGTATTCCCCGAAGAGTTAGGCAGAGGTGTACCAATGTACACCTACAGTTCGCCGGTATGTTTCTAAGTCTCATGTAATAGGGGGTGAGCCTTTTGCCATTAACCGGGCACAAATCCTAACTCTGAGCTATTACTGAGAAATTCAGAGAAACACCCAATAACACTTTTAGCTCTACCTGGAAATCGAACCCAAGACCTCTAGCTTAGCAGTCGCGCTTAGGACTACTAGGCTAACGAGGCTGTTACACAAATTCCTAACACACAACATAACATCGACATAAGTACCTAATTTATTAATAAGTCGTGTGACTCGTGACATAGAGGTAAATTAATGATCGAAATCATTAATACTTGTAATTTCATCAAACATTAATACACATAGAATACTCTTCCGGGCTCCTAAATTATAACCGTACGTAAAAACTAACATAAATAATTTATATACTGGCCATCGTTTTGGATAACCTTTATTCCAATTTCAAAACTATTAAAATTCAACAGAATTTTATGCAACAACAACACAACATACCATCACGCCTGTATTTCCCTAAGGGCTAGGCAGTGGTGTACCAATGTACACCTACAGCTCGCCGGTATGTTAAGATCCCATGTAATAGGGGGCTAGCCTATGGCAATTAACCGGGCACAAATCCAAACTCCGAGCTGCTATTGCGAATTTCATATAAAACCTAATAACACTTTTTGCTCGACCTGGAAATCGAACCCAAGACCTCTAACGTAGCAGTCGCGCTTAGGACCACTAGGCTAACGTGGCAGTTCATTTTATACAAAAATATCCAAAAAATAAGGAAGCCTGACTCGATTTAAGAAGTCCGGGAGTGTACTCAAGACAAACCTACGTGTAATTATAGAAAAGTAAACTGCAGTAAAAATATAACATATTCACTTAAAAGTCCCATAAATGGTATCGGCAGAGAGGCGTCTACAGTGAACAGGCCACACGCAGACATCTTACTGAAGGTGCGGGTAACTTGTAGCACGCGCTTGCACAGGCGTTTGTGACTCTCTGAAATGATAAATGAAAAAAAAAAAAGTTTATAGCAAGATACATAATATCTACTAGCTTCTGCATGCGACTTCGCCCGAGTGGATATATCACCAGTGTCATGTTACACCTTTGGTTGTTGCTCTGCTCCCGTGTGTCGGAGCGTGATGTTATATACACTCACAAATAATGTGCCTTTCTATGGGTAAAAGAGTTTTCAAAATCGGTTCAGAAGATCCAGAGATTACCCCCTACAACCTCACAAACTTTACCTTTTTATAATTTTAGTATAGATAATACAAGGCTACTTTTCATTCAGCTGCCATATTTCAGGAGATGAAAGTACTTATGAATACGTACAGCTTTTGCTAATGGTTCGCAAAAATCCGCTGTTTCGTACATTTTGATCGTGTTGTAGTGCTTGTTTGTAGAAAAGCAGATTGTTTTTTTTATATATTTCAGAGCTGATTCCCCCACAATCCTAACCCCGAGCTGCCACTGAGAATTTTATAGAAAAACCCCATTAAATCTTTTCCTCGACCTGGGAATCGAACCCAAGACCTCTTTTTTTTTGGATGTGAAATCATCAAATTACTTACCCCGTTCGTCAGACTTTTATTGACTAAAACCCATTCATGTTCCTTCTTGTGCCCTTTGAAAGTTTACTGAAATCGACGTTAATACTTATGTTCTTACTTGTGCAGTTGGTATCCATGACACGCTGTATACACGCCGACTCAGCTTCCTCCACAGATATGTAGAATTTCTCGCATTGCCAACAAGTTAAAACTATGAATGTAATTTCTTTTATAACACATCCGATTACTAAAACGGAGAGATATGTAAAAATGCTGCTAGTCTGAAATTATACAACTTTTATTAAAATCTATCTTCTGAGTGGAGCTGGGAAAAATGGTACCTATAATTTTGTGATGGTACTATGACTGTTGACATGAACTTAAAATTCACGTACTTATTATCAAGTAGGGCTACTGCCCGCGATTTCGTCCGCGTCAAATTTGATCACGGGAACCGTAATTTTTTCCGGGGTAAAAAGTATTCTATGTGTTCCACGCTATATTCTATCCCCATGACAAATTTCATTGAGATCCGTTCAACCGTTTAAGCGTGATATATTACTTAGAAAATTCTAATCCTACTGTCCTATTAGTAGGATTAGGAATAATATAATAAAGTAAGTATACGTAATACTAGCTTCTGCCAGCGACTCCGTTCACGTAGTTTTTTCACTCGCATTAGGTTACGTTTTTGGTAACTGCTCCTTGCCTATTGGTAGTAGCGTGATGTTATATAGCCTTCGTCGATAAATGAACTATCCAACACAAAATGAATATTTCAATTCAAACCAGTAATTCCTGAG
Organism: Caradrina kadenii; assembly: GCA_947462355.1. NCBI lineage: Eukaryota > Metazoa > Arthropoda > Insecta > Lepidoptera > Noctuidae > Caradrina > Caradrina kadenii. Next base: position 10,321,140 of record OX381690.1, on the reverse strand, counting down.
ATTAGCGCGTTCAACCAAATAAATAAACAAACTCTTCAGCTTTATATGTTAGTATAGATATAGATTACAAATGCGATAGTAAGTTTGTTTGTTTGTTACCTATTCACGCCTAAACCACTGAACTGATCATCCTGAAATTTTGCATATATTATTTTGCATTACAGGTGTACTGAAACGGACACAGGGTACCTACCTGTCATCCCAAAAAAAAGTACTGTTCCCGAGAAAAACAACAATAACGATCACGTGATGGCGCTATGTTTCTTTCGATTCATGATAGAATTTTAAATATAACCGATATTAACGCCGTCGAAACCGCGGGAAAGTGCTAGTTAAAAATAAAATCAATTGATATTACATTGACATAATTATTATCATCACGCCAGTATTCCCCGAAGTTCGAAGGGGAAAAAATCCGCTGTTCCTGTACATTTTGATCGTGTTGTAGTGCATTTTTGTAGGGAACAGCTGGGTTTTTTTTTTCATATTTCAGATATTATTTTCACATATTTTTTTTTTAATTCTTTAGTACTTTAACCCCCTGAAAGATAGTATATGATAAACATATCATCAAGCTTATCTTCCCCGAAGGGTTAAGTAAAGGATACCTATGGACACCCACAGTCCGTCAGTATGTTTTAGGTCTCATGTAATAGTGGGCGAGCCTATTGCAATCAATCGATAATGACAATAAATTATACTTACTTTGTTATTTAAACATAATAATAGTGCCCCCAAAATAGATAAACATCGAAAGAATGAGTCTATTGTTCGGCATAACATCTGTAAAAAGAGTAAGAAAGTATAAAAAAACAAAACCATAATTTGGTTAAACATACCTTAAGATGGACTCCCGCCAGTGTTCCCCGAAGGGTTAGGCGGAGATGTACCAATATACACCCACAGTTCGCCGGAATGTTTAGGTCTCATGTAATAGGGGGCGAGCCTATTGCCATTAACCGGGCACAAACCCTAACTCCGAGCTGCTACTGAGAATTTCATAAAAAAACCCAATAACGCTTTGCTCGACCTGGGAATCGTACCCAAGGCCTCAAAGTCAAAGTCAAATCATTTATTGCAATTAGACCATTAAAAGGCGCTTTTGAACGTCAATTAAAAGGTAAAAATATTGAATCTAGTGGCCCATTCCAAAAAAAAACTCCATAATACTCCTCCTAACTCCATCATATTCCTCCTAACTCTATAATACTCCGCCTAACTCTAGCATGGGACCGCGAAGCAGGAATAATGAACTAGGTACATTTTTAGAATAATTTAGGATTAGGTGAATTTGGTTTCGTCATAGATAACGTAACAAATAACAAATGTCATGATAATATGTCCAATACCAACTCACCAACACTCGGAAACAAGTTTCATACAATTTGTAAGCCTTGATAATATTTTTATATGTCTTAAACAATTTGTTACAATATTCATCATTTTGTTCTTCATTATTTACCGTCAGTGTATTCTTAATCCATTCTTCCAGATAATTTGTCAACAATGCCATAAGACGAAGATAATATATTAAATTAAAATCATTTGCAATAATTAAAGTTTGAAAGCAGAAATCTACAAAATAAAATGAGCAGTACAGTACATTTACAGCTATAGTCACCGATACTGTAGCACACAATGGAATTGATAATAAGATCCAATTCCAAATAATATAACTCCGAACACTTTTGACACCGCCGATACTTCGATGAATTTCTTGGATTTTCATAATAAACGAAATATTGCTTTGGCTGTGCACAATGTTACAAATAACCAACAGTGTATAGTTGACACAGAACAAGGCGTAAAAATACCCGAAAATAATTACCGAAAAAACGTCATAATTATACAACTCTTTAAAATCACTACCTGATTGATTGAACAAACCATACACACTTAATGCACTAAAAATGAATACTACAACATACAGAAATATGTAATACATTTTTTTACACGGAGTGATATAACCGTTTCTAATTTTGAACTTCGAAAAGGAAATTGTGGAAAGCATGATGTTGAAGGGTTGAATCATTCTTTGAACGTCTTTGTCCAGTTTATTATTTCGTAACTGCTGAGGTAGTTCACTTGAAGTATTCCGCATGATTTATATTTCAAGATGTGACAAGTTGCACTGAGAGACGGCAAATGAGCAATGAACAATCTAGTGTACACCTAACGGTAATTTGTTTTTTTTCAATCAATCATTGATCGTATCGGAGTTATCATTACTTTCGACCAAAAAACATACAAGAAATACCTTTTTTACCATACATATGCCATTTTTTTATCAACTTTATGCTTTGACTATCTCTCAAGTATATTTGGGTGGTGTTGGTGAAAATACGCCTTGTTTAATTACTGATCTAAAAACAGGATTAAGAGTCGTCCCAACGCAATTCAAGTATTAATTAAAGCGCGACTGCTACGCTAGAGGTCTTGGGTTCGATTCCCAGGTCGAGCAAAAAGTGTTATTGGGTTTTTCTATGAAATTCTCAGTAGCAGCTCGGAGTTTGGATTTGTGCCCGGTTGATGGCAATAGGCTCGCCCCCTATTACATGGGACCTTAAACATACCGGCGAACTGTGGGTGTACAGGTACACCTCTGCCTAACCCTTCGGGGAATACAGGCGTGATGGTATGATGGTACGTTATTTGACAATTATTATGATTAATTTCTACGCCGATACCATCGATGATTGATTGAAAATAAAAATAATGTATGACACTGGATTGCTCATTTGTCGTTTGATAGTGGAACTTATCACAACTTGAAACAGAAATCATGCAGAATACCTCTAGCCAAACAACTCAGCAGTTACCAAATAATAGACTGGACAAAGACGTTCAAAGAATGGTTCAACCTTTGAACGTTATGCTTTCTGCAGTGTTCTGTTCGAAATTCAAAATCAGAGATAGTTACATCACTCCGTGTGAAAAGAAATATCACATCTTGATACACGTCACAATTTTATTTTTCAACGCGTTGGATATCTGTAGTGTGTTTTCTGAAAAAGGCAAAAATAATTTAATGCAAATATATTATTATGATGTTACTACAATAACTGTAATTGGATTATTTTACGTTATGTTCCACATTCACTATGCGTTGTTGGTTATTTGTAACATTTTTCACAGCCACAGCCATGTATCGTTCATTTTAAAGATTCAAGAACTTCACCGAAGCATCGACGCGTTCAAAAGTGTCCGAAGTTACATTATTTGGAATTGTCTTTCATTTTTGACTGCACTTTGTTTTACTTTGTCCGTGATTATTACTTTTGTGGCATTGTTCAGGCCATTTTGTTTTGTAGATTTCTGTTTCCAAGGTTTAACAATTGCATATGATTTTAATTTAATTTTTTACGTACGTCTTATGGTATTGCTGAGAAAATATCTGGAGGAATGGGTTAGGAACACAATGATGGTAAATGGTGAAGAACAAAATGACGAATATTGTAACAAGTTGTTCGAGATGTATCAAAACATTCTAGAAGCTTATAAATTATATAAAGCTTGTTATCGAGTATTGGTTAGTTAGTGTTTGCTTACGTTATGATTAAACGTGATTCTGATTTCGCTTTTTGATTGTTTTTCTTTTTACAGCTGCTATGCCGAACTATGGACTCATTCTTTCGAGGTTTATATGTCTTGGGGGGAAACTTATTAGGCTTAAAATACAAAGTACGTATAAATTTATTGTAAATATCTATAAAACCCACCCATGTACCTTCTTGTGCCCTTTGCGTTCCGGGGGCGCGGTATCTCTTGCGAACAACACGCAGCCCCGGCAGGCAACGGCCCTCAATGGCCCCTTCTATATGCTGACATCTCTTTGAGGCGCGCGTGGAACACGAACGCGCCGTCGACACGGCACACATATGCGGTTGTGACCAATGCTGTGCACAATGGTGTGTTGGTGCCTACACTTATGTATGGAAGTGAATGTTGGGTATGGCAAACGAGCCATGAAAGTAGGATTAATGCTGTGGAGATGCTTTCCTTGCGAAGTATGTGTGGTGTAACTTTGAACGACAGAGTGAGAAACGAAATTATATGAGAACGTTGCAGATTAAAAGAGGATGTAGTGACAAAGGTTGAAAATAGTATGCTTAGATGATTCGGTCATTTTGAGAGGATGAGTGAAAGCCGACTAACAAAAGGGATTTATTTGGCAGATGTGAGTTACAACACCGAGAGGGGCACTCTAGAAAGACCTACCCTGACCTTATTGGTGAGGTTCTTCAGAAAGGTCGGGTGCGCAGTACTCGTAACCGGCATGCTTTACATGACCAGATGTATGATTGTGGACGAGGCTAAAAAAGTATGTAAGGCTCGTAGCAGGTGGCGTTCTGTAGTTTCTGCCTACCCGCATGGGAAAAAGGTGTGTTTATGTTATGTTACATACATACATACAATCATGGCTTTTTTCCATAGGATTAATAAAAGTTGTGTTTTTTTTAGACTGACAACCTTTCTCCGTATCTAACCGTTATAATAATCGTGTGTATTTTAAAGGAAATAACACTAATAATTATAACTTGTTGGCAATGTGAGAAGTTCTACATATCTGTGGAGGAAGCCGAGTCGGCGTGTATACAGCGTGTCATGGACACCAACTGCACAAGTAAGAACAAAAGTATCTTAAAAAATTGTTGTACAGTGAAGTCGTTTATCCGAACTACTGGAATTAATGTAACTGTACAACTTATTGTGATACATTTTTTAAAAGAGTTTGTATGGAGTTCCTTGTCCGTTCTTCTCCATACGAAACTACCTTTTGGAATGGGTAACTAGGTTAATTTTTTTTTACACCATTTAATTGACGTTTAAAAGTGCCTTTTAAAGGTCTTATTAAAATACTGACTTTGACTTTGACTCTGACTTTGACCAGAGTCAAAGTCAAATCATTAATTTCGGCAGACAAAGATTGGAGATTTTTAAAGCGTTTATTGTACTTGCACCTACATAGGCTACATATTTTATGCAGGACTGTCAGCACTTTTGTCTTTAATTCATATTTGTCATTAAGGATTATTATATCTAAATATGTATGGCCGAATCAATAGAGTTCGGTTATCCCAAAAAAAAAACTGTTTTCCGAACACTCATGTCCCCGAATTAGTTCGGATAATCCACGCTCTACTGTATTTAATTTCAAAAGATATTTTCCATTTATCGTTACAGAGAGTCACAAACATCTGTGCAAACGCGTGCTACAAGTTAACCGCACCTTCAGTAAGATGACTGCGTGTGGACTGTTCACTGTAGACGCCACTCTGCCGATGCCATTGGCGGGACTGTTTACTCATTATGTTTTAGTACTGCTGCAGTTTGCTTGCCCGTAAAGAAATCTACAAACAATTTGTTACGAGTACTTTTTCTTTTGAAACTGTTTGTAATTTTTTAAACAAATTCTGTTCCAATTTTTTTTAATTTAAATAAATAAAAAGTATTTGAACACCAGAGTGAAATAAGAAAATTAAAAGTTATTTTTTTCTTGTGAAATACTGATTTACTACATCTGGCGAGAACGGAGGGCTATGTCAGACTCTTACTGACTACAACTCCACAATTACTCCTTCTACTATGATATAATAAAAAACACATCGTCTCCTGACTCGATTCCATCCACCTCTAAACATCGATTGTCTAAGAATTTCTAGTGGCCACTCGATCGGTCTGGCTTCAACCGCCCATAACCGGTTCAGATCGTTTTACAGCGGTCCATCGTATCAATTATTACCTGAAAACTCTAAAAGTTTAGCTTGGGGTAAATTTTATAGGTTTCCTTGTGAAATTTTAGCGGCATCTGGGTTCAAAGTTATTCAATTATTAAAGGTTTGAACGAACGAATAAAATTGTACTTCGATACCGGCTTAAATCTATTGTTTTCTAAAAAAGGCCGTAAACAGAAAAGGGTTACGTTTGTGTATGCAAATTTTGCTCTTATTTGTTTGTCTTTTAAGTTGAATTTAGTTTACACAATTATTGGCAAAGGGCTGTCATTTGTGCGTTTGATTGTAGATCTTATATAATAAGATTTAAAGATAAAAATGGCTTGTACAGATAGATAGGTTAATGAATGCTGTAAATTCTTTGTCGAATTCTGATTAAAATATGGCCGTTAGGTTTAAATGACTGATTCTTTTTTTAAATTATTTCCGTTTAAAAAACCTGCCTTTGTCGTTCTCTTATAAGGTTCCTTTTAAATAAAAAAGAACATTATATTTTTCTTAAAAAAAAGGCGACTCTCTTATACATAATGAGGGTCAAGTGAGAACAGGCCCGATTAAAAAAAAAACTGCATGTACGGTACGACGGTAAACAAACAAAATATTGATTATTTGAAAAGATAATTGGGTTTCTATCTGCCAAAATGAACCAATCCACATCCAAATGTTTTCCATGTTCGGAAGTAATTTTAAATCTATGACACGGATAAGTTTAAGAGTACTTTGTACTATTATTGCTGAATGTGTTACATTCACCCCGTTTGACTGCCCCGTTGGTCTCGTGGTCGCAAGCGCGACTGATGAGCATGGGGTCCTGGGTTCGATTCCCAGGTCGAGCAAAAAGTATTATTGGGTTTTTCCATTTGGGATTTCTCAGTAGCAGCTCGGAGTTAGGATTTGTGCCCGGTTAATGGCAATAGGCTCGCCCCCTATTACATGGGACCTAAAACATACCGGCGAACTGTGGGTGTAAATTGGTACACCTCTGCCTAACCCTTCGGGGAATACTGGCGTGATGGTGTGTTGTTGTGTTACATTTAGTACGCTGAATCAGTTTGATGTAAAAAATGAGTTTTTGAGATATTGTGGGTTGAGTTGTTTTGACGGAGCTAAGATATGATTAACAACATTAGAATTTCAAGACAGACAGACCAGCGGTATGCTTGATCAGTTTTCATTAATTGATAATTAACTATAAATATAAGATAAATAAGGTAGAAAAGACGTAGGTGGTAACTGCCGCGGTAGCCTAGTGGTCCTAAGCGCGACTGCTACGCCAGAGGTCTTGGGTTCGATACCCAGGTCGAGCAAAAAGTGTTATTGGGTTTTTCTATGAAATTCTCAGTAACAGCTCGGAGTTAGGATTTGTGCCCGGTTAATGGCAATAGGCTCGCCCCCTATTACATGGGACCTAAACATGCCGGCGAACTGTGGGTGTACATTGTTACACCTCTGCCTAACCCTTCGGGGAATATAGGCGTGATGGTAAGGTAGAAAAGAGTTACACTGCACGCTGCCATGAACAGTGATTTTTCACAAAAAAACAAAAGTCGTTATTTTGGGTGTTTAAGCAATTGTTTCTTCTTAATATTCCTTAGGTCGTTTTTGTGTAGATGACGCCTTGATGACGGGTTTTCTCTCAGCCCTTAAAATATTTTGTTATAATTATAAACCTTTTTTTAATTGAAACGTCAAAAAAAAACTTCCTTCCTCATAATTTTTCCAACCCTTCACATAAAATGTCCCCAAAAAAGTTTCCTTCCGCGTCCAGATATTAAATTATTAACTAAAAATTCACTAAAGCAACCATGGCATAACTTTTTCCACCTAATTCACCGCGGCTCTCAACAAAATGAAAAGGAGACTTCATTAAAATCCCATGTGCACTATCAAAGGCTTGACAATCCCTGAGTGCAGCGCACCCGGCCGAACACTGGGTAAACAGCTGGTACGATAATGTAATCCGTCATACATAATTCAGGGAACCATAGGAATTAATTCGAAAGCTTTTTATTTTATCCATGTTGTTTGTAGTTGAAGAATTAAGACTTTTTGCCAATTGACTGGTATCTTAGATGCGTCTAAAATGTCCTTTTTTGTATAAAAATTAATTAATTATTATCGTTTTTTTTTTGGAGCTGACCTTGTACCAGCCTGTAATATTATTGTCCCATTGCAGGGCAAAAGCCTCTTCTCATACCAGGAAGGCACAAGAATTGGCAATTTTTTAACAGTTATTAAGTCTGTAGGTCGATACCTACAGACATAATAACTGTTAAAAAATTGCCAATTCTTGTACGCTTAAATCGTGGCGATCCACGATGTTATCCTTCACCAATATTAGAGATGTCTAAAATGAACTTAAGTAGAAAGTCCATAATTGATTTGAATAAGTCACATTTAGATTTGCCCGGTATCGAATCCACAAACGACTTCATACAAGAATAGCGACCGTCTTAACTATAGGGCCATTGCAACATTCAATGATAGAGTATCATCATTAACAAAATTGTTAACTTAAAAGCTTAGGTAGAAAGTTGATTAGGGTATGTCGTATCAATCATCATTAAAGAAAGAGTAAGGACTCTGTTTCTGAAAATACATCACAGTCTTAATATTCTACCAAACACTGTTTTATTTATTACTAGCATCTACCCCCGACTTCGTTCGCTTGGATTTTTACCCGCGGAATTTTTTGTCTTTGGTTACTGCTCCGCTCTTGTGGGTTCATGTTAAATAGCCATTACTATTCCTCATGAACCTGGCTATCATATATGAATTGTTTATTTTTTTGTACTCCAACCGTTAGTTCTAAAGATTAGTACGTTTAAACTGCTGTAAGTTTGTGTATGTGAGTTTATATGTTTGTAAACACACCCACGATACAGGAGCAACTCCTAGTGCGGGGCAACGTTCTTTTAATAAAAAAAACACACACACAAAGAAAAAAACTCTTCATCTTTATTATCTACACTAATACTATTAAGATCAAAGATTTTTTGTTTGCTTTTATGTTTGTAACGAATAGGCTCCGAAACTACTGGACCCATTTTAATTTTTTTTTCACTAATAAAAGCTACATCATTCCTGAGTAACATAGGCTATATACCATCACGCTACCGCCCACGGGAGCGCAGCAGTAGTGAAAGTCATAACTTAACGCAAGTGAAATAAGCCACGCGGGCGAAGTCGCGGGCAGGTCGCTAGTATTAGTATAAATGTAGTTATAATTAAGAGCTAACTAAAACTGGCAGCTACATCTAATTCTCATTTCAGCATCACCACGAGTCCTATTATTGCGAAGTAAGTCGCACTAATTCAGCATTAATAAAATGGCTTACTATAGAATATTAACATTAGTACCTAACAGAGAAAGAATTAAAATATGTGAGGGTGGTTTTAAAAGAAAATGTTAAATATAAGACTGTAATCGTCGCATTATGTTAAGTAGGTAATATAAGGTTATACAACGGAGAATTAAGTCAAGTCAAGTCAAATCATTTATTTCAATTAGACCATTAAAAGGCATTATTGAACGTCAATTACATGTTAAAATTAAAACTATTGAATCTAGTTGCCCATTCCAATAGGTAGTTTTGTATGGAGAAGAACGGGCAAGAAACTCTATACATACTCTTTTAAAAAAAAATGTATTACAATAAGTTGTACAATTCCATAAAATTATACTGATGTCAAAACGATCTATTAAAAAAAGTCACTCAAAGTACTGCAATACGTACTCAGTGCCACAAATTAGGAATGAAAGCTAAAATAATTGTAATATTAAATACATTTATACATTTCACAGACAAGGAATCAGTGTGTGAGGCATACTCAAATTATTTACATACTTAAGTTATTTGACGTTCAAAATGTGTTTGTTGTTCAGGCTGTAAAAACTTTTGTATTAGTCTAAATCCTTTTTAACCGACTTCAAAAAGGAGGACGTTATCAAATCGAATGTTTATATATATATATATATATATATATATATATATATATATATATATATATATATATATTTATGCATGTTCATGTATAACTCCGTCGTATGTGAACAGATTTGCACAATTCTTTTTTTGTTTGAAAGGGGTTTATTCCGAAATGTCTCATTTAAATTTCATATAGATCTGATGGTTGATTACGGAGGCAGACAGCGGAACTCTTCAAATGCATTGGGATCATACTTCAGAAGTGGTCCCATATAAATTTTCTCGAAATTGGTTTATTATTTAACATAACATACCATCATCACGCATGTATTCCCTGGAAAGTTAGGCAGACGTGTCCCAATTTACACCAACAGTTCGCCAGTATTTTTGAGTCTTTCAATAAAATTCTCAGTAGGAGCTCGAAGTTAGAATTTGTGCCCGTTTAATGGCAATAGGCTCGCCCCCTATTACATGGGACCTAAGCATACCGGCGAAGTGTGGGTGTACATTGTTACACCTCTGCATAACCCTTCGGGGAATACAGGCGTGATTGTATGTTATTGTATTGAACCCCACTCTTGCTCAAGGTGGTTAAAATACAAAGAACGCAACAAAAAGACAAAAAAGTTCCCAATTTTATACCATAAATATACACCACAACATACACAACATTTAGACGTAACGAAAAGTTGTCAATTATGTAAAACACACCACAACACAAACTATTTAGAGATTACAGATATTTCCCATACTCCAACTTGCACCGCAACACGCAGCCTGGATACGTACGCTTTTATAGAGCAGTGTATGCATCTGCATTAACAAAATGGCTGACGGTAATAGCATTACATTCTTTTCTCGGATGCGCCTTTCCGTGTCCGCTTTGTCCGGATATAATAACGCACATAAGTACAACATTTATTGCATGAATAAAAAATAAAGGCTATTCGACGGCGTCGCTAGCTTCACTATAATATTGTAATGATATCTTCAATTGAACGTTTTGCCTGATAATAGGAGGAAATATGCATGTGATTCAAATGAGAGTCCAATATTTTTTTTATAAACTTTATTACTTCAGAATAACAGATAACTGCTTCGATAGCCTGGTGGTCCTAAGCGCGAGTGCTATGCTAGAGGTCTTGGGTTCGATTCCTAGGTCGAGCGAAAAGTGTTATTAAATTTTTGTATGAAATTCTCAGTAGCTGATCGGAGTTTGGATTCGTGCCCGGTTAATGGCAATAGGCTCGCCCCCTATTACGTGGGACCTAAACATACCGGCGAACTGTGGGTATACATTGGTACGCCTTGGCCTAACCCTTCGGGGAATACAGGCGTGATGGTATGTATGTATGTGCTTCAGAAAAATGCTTCCATCAATATTCTTCACCATAATTTCTTTCTTAGCAATTATTTTGAAAACATATGTAGAAATATTGTGGAACATTGAAATATTTGAAAAGCGTAGCCATTGATCAGAGCGAATGTGACGTAAAAATGTGAATTCTTACGTCACATTCAAATGTGAAATGTCAATTCCGAGTGCAAAGTTAGGTTTAGGTGTTCTCTCGCCTTTTTTATTCGTTGTCATAAACTATGACGTCACACCAAGAGCGCCAAAATGGCGAGCTGTGGGTTGGTTATTTTTTAATTATTTTTAAATATCATTTACTATTGTATTTTAATTAACCATGTCATCATAATGTACAATTAATAAAAAAAAACAGCAATCAAATCACGGTGTCACCCGCGGTCAGTTACGTCTTTAGTTGCTGCTCCACTCCCGTTACGACTAACGGGAGTGGAGCAGCAACTAAAGACGTAGACATCACGCTACGACTAGCGTGATGTTCTATATGTATAAATCTTCCTCGTAAATCACTCTATCTATTGATGAAAATTGCATTCAAATCTAAGCCTTAGCTTAAAAGATTTAAGCGTACAAAAGGACAGACGGTGGAAAGCGACTTTGTTTTATACTATATAGAGATAATATGGAGAATATGAATATGGATAATATAGAGGTCATACATCAAAAAGACTCTGAATTACCTAGAACTCAGCATTGCTACGTTGTATAGCAATACTGATTCCTATACTCAAGAAAAAGCCAATCCTCTGTCGACCCTTTGGCTATCATAATATTTCAATATATGAACATCATCACACCTGTATTCCCTGAAGGGTTAGGTAAAGGTGTACCGATGTACACCCGCAGTCCACCGGTATGTTTTAGGTCCCATGTAATAGGGGGCGAGCCTATTGCCATTAACCGGGCACAAATCCTAACTCCGAGCTACCACTGATAATTTTATAAAAAATACCCAATAACACTGCTGGACCTGGCAATCGAACCCAAGACTTCTAGAGTAACAGTCGCGCTCAAGACCACTAAGCTAAAGAGGCAATTTATTTTATTATACCTCATGTATTTAATCCTGGTGGTGGGATTGGGAACATTGGGAACATTGCCAGCCAGGGGTCCTCAAATGGTGATCCAAATGCACCGGCAGTGTAGACGACGCTTTACAAAACCAGGACTTGCACAAAACACAGCACCGGAATAAATCCCATTCATTGCGCCCAAATAATATATAGGTAGTTAACAAACGCTCCCAACCACAGAGGACACCCGGAAAAGCTTAAACGGAACTCGCAGATATCCGGATTTATTTGGAAATAACCGGTTCAAACCTGTTTTCGGTACTAATGGGTTCCTAATACCGATCTAATATGCGTTTGGGTGTGTTGATTGTAGTGGTTTATTGTCTAGTGATTTAGTTGTTTTCCCATTGGTTAGCAGCTGTAGTATTAATGAGAATATTTCTGAATTAGGTAGATATATTGACTTCTGCCTTGAAACTGCCTCGGTAGCCTAGTGGTCCTAAGCGCGACTGCTACGCTAGAGGTCATGGGTTCGATTCCCAGGTCGAGCAAAAAGTGTTATTGGGTTTTTCTATGAAATTCTCAGTAGCAGCTCGGAGTTTGGATTTAAGCCCGGTTAATGGCAATAGGCTCGCCCCCTATTACATGGGACCTAAACATATCGGCGAACTGTGGGTGTACATTGTTACACCTCTGCCTAACCCTTCGGGGAATACAGGCGTGATGGTATGCTTATGCTTATATTGACTTCTGCGTTGCCTGCAACCAGCGATTTCTCGCGACCTTTAGCATCGGACAGGTCATTGAGGTCTTTTTCTTTTTTTTCTTATAGGAAATCAGCAAATGACTTCCCCCGCCCTAGGCGGGTCGGGGGGGAGTGTCGGACTTTTACTGACTAAAAAGCCATCCATATTCCTTCTTGTGCCCTTTGCGTTCTGCGGGCGTGGTATTTCTTTCGAACAATCCGCGGCCCCGGCGAGCATCGGCCCTGAGTGGTCCCTTCAAAAATTGCTGACATCTGTTTGAGGCGCGCGTGGAACACTAACGCGCCGTCGACACGATCTGTCATTATGCAAGTACGGGCGGTGAGCTACCCATTGCTCACCGTCCACAGGCCCGCATCTACGGTGGCCGGGAGTCGTCTCGCGCCTCCCGACGCCCGAGGCGTCTACCGCGGCGGCTGGGTCGGGAGACTTTCAGCCTCAAGGGCCCCGCGGTTCCTTCATTCTGCCATATTAGACTAAGATCCTAAAATAGAATATTTATTAAGACAAGACTTAACCTAATTCACAAAGCAAACAAACAAATGAGGATGTTATTCTAAAGTTGGCAAGGTACTACAGAAAGTGCAACTGGGCTTATCTAGGAAAAATTCCTGAGCAGCAGTTTTATACATAACTCGTCTCGATGGCCATTTTGCGGTTGAACATAATGGTAATAGCAATATTACTAAAGCATAACACACATACATACACACACACATACATATATTCTCTTAAAAATCAGGTAAGAGAATTTATTTACCCACAGATTACCTAAATATAAAAAGTTTCCAACTGTCAGAGAATGAGATTCAGTAGACGTTCCTATTATGAAGTCTATTTTATTGTTTCAAACAAACAACATAAAAATTAACAAAGAATCAATTTACCGCGAAAATTCTGCACCTAACACACATTAGGTAGGTTCTTTTTTGCTGTTTTGCGGAACTTTTATAGGACTCTGTACGGCCATAAAAATATACATCATATTGTTTACCTATTTCTGTATGGAGAATGTTTTGTCGATTACATAAAGACTTAATCTTATTTTCATGGTTTTTATTAATATTTTTTTTTGGGTTTGGGAAATCATCAAATAACTTCTCCCGCCCGGGCGGGAGGGAGTGTCAGACTTTTACTGACTAAAACCCACCCATATTCCTTCTTGTGCCCTTTGCGTTAAGGGGGCGCGGTATCTCTTACGAACAACCCGCAGCTCCGGCAGGCATCGGCCCTCAGTGGCCCCTTCCTTTTGCTGACATCTCTTTGAGGCGCGCGTGGAACACGAAGGCGCCGTCGACACGGCATACTGATTACCCTAGCGATCTTTTCAAATCTGCCTGCGACATAATCGCTTCGGTAATAATATCACAAGAGTGTGCTACAATTTGTGATGACTTCCGATTTCATAATTAGATTGTCTGAGGTAGTTTTATATTATCTGAGTCTAAGTCACTTTTTTTTGTACTCTAAATAATGCAGTACAATCATTTTTTAAAGTTGATAGTAAAACATTTTTGTTTAGGGTTCCGTGATGGCTTTTTTCGCCGTTTTTATAGATAATGGTACAGAATTCTTAAACTGGTCGCAAGCGCGACTAATGAGCGTGGGGTCCCGGGTTCGATTCCCAGATGGGGCAAAAAGTGTTTTGGGTTTGTCCATTGCTCAGTAGCGGCCCGGAGTTTGGATGTTGGTGGTGTGGCACCCCAGTGTCTTGGAAAGCACGTAATGCCGTTGGTCCCGGCTGACATTCGTAGATCTTTGACAGTCGTTACGGATAGTCAGAAGCCTGGAAGTCTGACGGCCAGTCTAACCAAGGGATATTGTGTTGCCCAGTAACTGGGTTGTGGAGGTCAGATAGGCAGTCGCTCCATGTATAACATTGGTATTCAGCTGCGTCCGGTTAGACTGAAAGCCGACTCCAACATAGTTGGGAAAAAGCTAAGCAGATCAGAATCAGAATCCGTCATGCGCGAGTCCGACTCACACTTGGCCGGTTTTTCAGAGTATTATTTGTTTATTTTTTATTTAAAGATCGATAATCAACATGCCTTATGATAAAACATACATAAATTCCTACATTGTACCCCAGCCTATATAGGTATCTACCATTTTTTTATTTAGTTGGAACAACTTGCCGCTTTGTTTTTTCTACCGAGTGGTCAAAGTGCTCAGTCAACTGAAAAAATACCTGTGCGTTTGATTTTTTCGTAATATTGTTTTACTTTTTTCTGGTTTTCGCCTCACTGTGTATCGGCCATTGGTTAACAGTTATGGTAAACAATTATTCTGATTCGAAAAAAATTTATTAGAAATACCATCACGCCTGTATTCCCCGAAGGGTTAGGCAGAGGTGTAACAATGTACACCCACAGTTCGCCGGTATATTTAGGTCCCATGTAATAAGGGGCGAGCCTATTGCCATTAACCGGGCACAAATCCTAACTCCGAGCTGCTACTGAGATTTTCATAGAAAAACCCAATAACACTTTTTGCTCGACCTGGGAATCGAACTCAAGACCTCTAGCGTAGCAGTCGCGCTTAGGACCACTAGGCTACCGAGGCAGTTAAAATTTAAAAAAAAATCTTACTGCCCTGTTAGCCTGGCCCTCGACCCAGTCCCAGTCCCAGTCGAGCAAAAAGTGTTATTGGGCTTTTCTATAAAATTCTCAGTAGCAGCTCGGAGTTAGGATTTGTGTCCGGTTAATGGCAATAGGCTCGCCCCCTATTACATGGGACCTAAACATATCGGGGAAATGTGGGTGTACATGAAACACCACTGCCTAACTCTTCGGGGAATACAGGCGTGATGGTATATCTTTGTGTTTGTATTTTTTTTTCTGTAAAGTTTAATGTTTTGGAATGTTTTATGTTAGGTTTTATATCTGTACTAATATTATAAAGCTGAAGAGTTTGTTTGTTTGTTTGGTTGGTTGAACGCGCTAATCTCAAGAATTACTGGTTTGAATTGTCCATTTATCGAGGAAGGCTATAGGCTATATAACGTCACGCTACGACATACGGGAGTGAAGCAGTAACCAAAGACGTAACTTAATGCGGGTGAAAAAAACCACGCGAACGAAATCGATGGCAGAAGGTAGTTCAAATATACAGATACATTTTCTGTTTCTACTTGAAGGAACGTTTTGTTTGAATCGTCCGTCCCAAGAAACGTTGTGTTTTATTTTAATAAAATCTTCTGACAAACCGTTTTTTACAACTAACGACCCCTTTCACTACCTTCTAGTAAGTTCCGATTAAACTAATTTAACCGGAACTTACTAGAAGGTAGTGAAAGGGGTCGTTAAAATGGAACAGAATCAATATAATAAAATGATCCGTAATCTAAATTACGGATCATTTTATATTAATTCTGTTCCATTTTTGAGAATATTTAGTAAAAACTAAAGCCTAATTCAATAAATCTAAAAACTTTTATACAAAAAAGACCACCTCCTTCAAAAACTAAAATAAAATAAAGCTATGGAAGTCGGCGGCTTCGGTTCTGTTTGTTGTTTTGGATTGCCACCGACTTCCAAAGCTTTTTTTTGTTCTGGATCACATCCAAATCCATAAGGGAACAGTTATACTACGTTAATTAACAAGATACCTCTTAAAAATCACAATAATGCAGAATACGCTAATCAGAGTTTTTAGCAGAAAAAGAAAATGCATTTGTTTAATTGTTTCGTTATGACTATGCCTATCTATGTTGGAATGAAGAAAAATGTTTAATTTAATGTGTGTGCCTGTAATCTTTCTGTTTGTCGTTGGTCTTGACCTTTCGCATGCCTAGTGGTAAAATGTGGCTGAACCCGTTTAATTATATATTTTTTTTACACCATGTACTGTACCCATATTTGCGAAATAAAATATCTTATCTTATCTTCGTTTACTTGGATAACATATTTTATCCAGTAACATTTTTTTTTCTAATTTACTTTTACCTTTGAAGTATGCCCTATCAAACAAAAAATAATCATCAAAATCGATGCATAATTGGCGGAGAGACCGCGTAACACACATACAAAAAAAAAACATACAGACGAATTGATAACCTCCTTATTTTTGTAGTCGATTTACAATGTTAAAAATCAAGCTGCAATCTCTTCTCAACCGCAATCAGTGTCAAAAAATATAAATACATTTCAGACACATTAAAACTGAGTTCAAATTGCAATTGATACTAACAGTTTGTAGAACAAGTTGGAGCAACTAGCTTCAACTTTTTGTATGAGTAACTTCTTGACAATTCAAAAGTGCCTGTAAGTGGTCTAATTGAAATAAATGTTTTGACTTTGACTTTGAATATTACCCCTGGTTGAGTGCCAGTAAACCCATCTTTAAAAGTCACCACTAAAACTCCAACTTCACCCTCCATTACTTAAAATACTCATGCCCAAAACCCTTTCAACGTCCACAATAGAAAATGCCATACATTGTAAAGAGATACATATAATATTGGACCCTTTATTTCTAATGGCACAAAAGATTATCTGGCGACCATTAATTAATTTAAGGGCTATCTAGTTTACAGTCCAGTGGCGTCTTTTGTCCTTGCCGCCTATCGCACCACCGACACTGTTGCGCCATAGATTATAAAGTAAATAGGGGTAGATGGAACAGTTATCTGATTTGTGGCAGACATTAACTTATTTCTATACAGGGGGACTTTTCATTCACCTGCCATCTTTCAGGGGTGAAAGTACTCATGAATACGAAATATTACAAACAAAAAACAGGTCACATGAAGAGTCGACCAGTCGCTTGGCAATGTCCCGAAAAACAAGGTGAGCAAATAAATATAAGTTACGTGTCCACGAGACGGCCAAGTCCACTTGACAAGTCTACGTGATTGAACGAATATTGATCGTTTACCGCGTACACATGGCGTGAAGCCATTTACCCCTCGGTGTCACCAACGTTCAGTTACATCTTCGGTTACTGCTCCACACACGTTGGTTGTAGCGTGATGACACATATAAACTTCTCTCTTGAATCACTAACTTTTGAGGAAAAAATCGCATTCAAATCCATTGCGCAGTTTAAAACATCTAAGCGTACAGAGCGGCGGCAAGACTATCCAACACAAAAAGAATTTTTCAATTCAAACGAGTACCTCCTGAGATTAGCGCGTTTAACCAAACAAACAAACTCTTCAGCTTTATATATTATTATAGATATAGATGATTATGTAAAGAAGAACTATCGTAACACTGTTTTAAAACAGAACAATAGGGACTTCACCGTTGGAAAGGTCTGACAGGCAGATTGTCTTATATTCAAGATTTGGCCTACTTCCAAAGTGTCCTATCTACATAATATATTTAATCTACAATTGAGCGACCGCTCCAATATAATAGTGTCGTACACATATAACTGCACGGCGTATAGGTCAGTCTGCTTCAATGAGCCTATTATACTAAGTAATCAAGTACGTATTTGCTAACTTAGATTAGAAATTCTATTAAGAGCCGATTTGTATGTGAATAAATGTTTAGTTTGTATCTTGATAACGAAGTATTGCGTTAAGTTATATTAATTATAACACACAAATCATCACGCCTGTATTCCCCGAAGGAGTAGGCAGATGTGTACCAATGTGCACCCACAGTTTGCCGGAATGTTTAGGTCCCATGTAATTGGGAGCGAGCCTATTGCCATTAGCCAGGCAGAAATCCTAACTCCGAGCTGCTACTGAGAATTTCTAGAATAAATCAATAACACTGCTCGACCTCGGAATCCAACCAATTCTTCTGCTATGGGTGAAGCGGAAGGGAGTGTCAAACTCTTACTGACTAAAACCCATCCGAGTTCCTCCTAATGCTCTTTCCTTTCTAGAGCCGCTACGACTATTTCGAACAAATTCCGCAGCACTGGGGGGCACTGGCCCTAGCGGGCCCCGTCTATAGTGCTGCCCTCTCAACACTGGAACACAACGCGCCGCCGACTCTGGTTGCGAACCCACAACCTCTTGCACGAGAGGTGGGTGGCTTAACCACTGGACCACACACCCCACTACATAATACACACTACTACATATTTTTATTGCGTAAAAATTTACTGATCGTATTAAAGTGAGATATTATTAATCTCCAAAAAAATAAGATATATTATTATCTTCTTCGGAGATGTATACTTTGCAGTATCAGAAACTCGCCTAAATTAACATTAATTTATATAAATTTAAATTGCAAACGGAAACTCCAGTACCAAATGCGAGGGAGGGGGGGGTGAGGGGGGACGTTATAATTTATTCAAAAAAATCTCTTTCCCAGATAATAAATATGGACGAAAAAATTAGTTATCATAAATTTACGTAAACAGGGATAAGCTCTCGGATATGAATAAGTTATCAAAAATCTGTGATTTGAATATTTTGTTGATATTTTTGTTTTTAATTTTGTGATTAATTAACATAGCTGTGGTTTGAGTAATGACTACGCATTAAGCAATCAATTGATATACTTTTTACGAGCTGTCAAAACACGATTCTCCCTAAGAAATATTAATCTGTGACGTCGCTTTTTGTTGACTCAATTGCCTATCATTTTATCCATTTTAAAGCCATTGAAAATTAAAATTCCCAACTATGTTCAATCGGATACAGTTAAATACCAGTGTTTAACATGGAGCAACTGCCTATCTAACCTCCACAACACAGTTACTGGGCACCACGATACCTCTTGGTTAAACTGGTTTTCAGACATTCTGGCTTCTGACTATCCGTAAAGACTGTCAAAGAATAAGATCTACGAATGACAGCCGGGACAACAGCTTTACGTGCTTTCCGAGACACGGGGGTGTCACATCGCAAACTTCCAAACTCCGGGCTGCTACTGAGAACTTCCTATTGAAAAAACTTAATAACACTTTTTGCCCGACTGGGGAATCGAACCCAAGACCTCTAGCGTAGCAGTCGCGCTTAGGACCACTAGGCTATCGAAGCAGGTAATGCTTATATTTGTAAATTTTGGAAAATAATTGGTAAGCTGCCCCGTTGGTTTCGTGGTTGCAAGCGCGAGTAATAAGAATGGGGACCTGGATTCGATTCCCAGGTCAACCAAAGTGTCATTAGGTTTTTCCATTAGGAATTTCTCAGTAGCAGCTCGGAGTTAGGATTTGTGCCCGGTTAATCGCAATAGGCTCGCCCCCTATTACATGGGACCTAAACTTGCCGGTGAACTGTGGGTGTACATTGATACACCTCTGCCTAACCCTTCGGGGATACAGGCGTGATGGAATGTTTATGTTATGTAATTGGTACAACTGTAAGCCAAAATATTGACTTTGGCTTACAGTTGTTTTTGTATGATATAATTATTATTTTGAATTAAACCAATCTATTAACAGGAAACAACATTTTAATCAAATTATACACACGAATTTAGATAAGAAAACCTAATTTTCTTTATTTTTTTTTTGTTTTTCATAATCGTTATTTTATAGAAAAGCAAACTGCAGCAGTATAATAATGTATTTAGTAACGAGTTCCATCAATGGTATCGGCAGAGAGGCGTCTACAGTGAACAGGCCACACGCAGTCATCTTACTGAAGTTGCGGTTAACTTGTAGCACGCGCTTGCACAGGCGTTTGTGACTCTCTGTAAAAATAAAAATAATAATCATAAGGTTTCCCACAGCATTTTGAAGTTCTAATAGAATTAAATGTAGATACACGGTAGTGTGTCAGCCAAGTTCGGAACAAAATGAAACGTATATGACGTGCACCATTACAAGATACTTTCGTTACACGACCCAATAAGTTAGTTTTGAACATCATATTACTCAAAAACGATTAGATATGTATGCTTGTAATTTTGTATGCCATATAAAGTCCTCTTAAGCACTAAAAGTCATGTAAAAGTCGGTACATTTTAAATGAATTGAAGAACGTTGTACATTCGCTACAGCTATGACTGAAGAAACTGCTATAGCACCCGTTAGATCTCAACTCTCTAATCGGTGACACCGACTACTTCGAAACTTTTTATTTGTGAACTTGGCTCCTTTTTTTAAATTTAAGTTTTTGTTAGGATTATTCTTACTTGGACAGTTCCGACTCATGACACGCTGTATACACGCTGACTCAGCTTCCTTCACAGACACGTAGAACTTCTCACATTGCAAACATGCCAACGTTATTAGTGTAATATTCCTAATGATCCATCCTGATAAAATTGTGCATACAGACCACATGACAATCTGAAATCATTAAAATATATAGCATAAATTCATATAAATAATATTTAAATCATGAATATAACGATGCCGAAAATCACATTGCTCCCATCATTCTGTGGGAGACATCAAAGCTTAAATTTTTAATTATTTGTTAAGTTTTAAAACTGGGACTTCCCCGTTGGTATCGCGGTCGTAAGCGCGACTGAAGAACGTGGGGTCCCGGGTTTGACTCCCAGGTCGGGCAAAAAAGTGTTATTGGGTTTTTCATTAGGATTTGGTCAGCAGCAGCCCGGAGTTTGGAAGTTGGTAGTGTTTTACCTCCTTACTGGCTGTCATTCGCAGATCTTTAACAGTCGTTGCGGATAGTCAGAAGCCAGGAAGTCTGACAACCAGTCTAACCAAGAGGTATCGTGTTGCCCAGTAACTGGGTTGTGTAGGTCAGATAGGCAGTTGCTCCATGTAAAACACTGGCACTCAGCTGTATCCGGTTAGACTGGAAGCCGTTGGGAAAAGGCTAAGAAAATGATGATGTTAAGTATAAAAAAAAAAAAAGTTACGTTAGGATGAAACTGCTCTCACAGGCATTATATTGTTGCATAGGTCCGAATGTACAATGCTTACATTACGTGCGTTACATTACACATTACGCACTTTCATATAGAGCGATTTTTCACATCAAAAAAGTGTTTTCCGGCAATAATTGGTCACCTACTGGGCCCAAAAATTACATTAGATTATATAATAATAATCAATTGTAATGTAATGTATGTTCTTTTGAAAATCTGTGGGGGAGGCCTATGTCCAGCAGTGAACGTCCCGCTGCTGATATGATCATGATGACGATGACATAATAATCAATCAATTAATTAGTAATTATATTAGATTTAATTACTCTGCCTCGTTGGCCTAGAGGTCTTGGGTTCGATTCCCAGGTCGAGCAAAAAGTGTTATTAGGTTTTTCTTTGAAATACTCAGTAGCAGCTCGGAGTTAGGATTTGTGCTCAGTTAATGGCAATAGGCTCGCCCCCTACATGGGATCTAAAGCATACCGTCGAACTGTGGGTGTACATTGGCACACCTCTGCCTAACCCTTCGGGGAATACAGGCGTGATGGTATGTGGTATGTTATGAGATTTAATTAGGTTAGATTATCATCGACTCGAATAGAAGAAGAAGAAGCCTTTCATTTTTAAAAAACATTGTTTTTATTTTGAAACATTTAATCTTATTGTAAAAGTTGTAATAACATTTAACTTACTTTATTGCTCAATAATGATGGTTTTTCCAAAAGTAGTAAGTTTGCCTGGACGTAAAATAAACTACGAACAAATGAGTCTATTGTTCGCCATAATATCTAAAAAAAAACATTTAATTAGAAAAAAATTACATAACTACTAACAAAATATATAATAATACTAGCTTTGTCTGAATGTCGGTCACCACGGTTACAGACAAAGTCTCAAATTTAAAACAGGCGTGTGTCCTGTCCTTTTTTGTACCGATATGAAATCAGCAAATGACTTCCCCCGCCTAAGACTGGGCGGGAAGGAACGTGGATGGGTTCTAGTCAATAAAAGTCTAACTCAGGGAGAGTTAGACTATTATTGACTAGAACGTGGATGGGTCCACGTTCCTTCTTGTGCCCTTTGCGTTCCGGGGGCGCGGTATTTCTTATAAGACAAGCCGTGCATGGTGTAACAAATCAAATTAAAGTAAGGGTTTTGTTTTCAAATTTGCATCGTTAAACCCTTTATTCGGCTAACCGAAATTGTTCCATAATAATGTAACTATTTGCAAACATAAAAGACTTACCAACACCCGAAAACATTTTTTATACAATTTGTAAGCTACCAAAATAGTTTGATACATCACAAACAATTTCCTACAATATTCTTCGTTTTCTTCATCGCCATTTTGTATGAGTACTTTTTTAACCCATTCTTCGAGGTATTTCGTTAACAATCCCATAAGACGGATATAATAAATAATATTAATATCACAAGCAATAACTATTACAACTTCACTTATTTGTGTAAAGCTCCTAACTCTGACTAATAAGAAATACCAGAAACTGTTAAATAATATAATGAAAAATAAGATAAATATAGAAATCCAATTCCAGATAATATGGTTACGAACATGCTTATTAATATCTATACCCCTATTCAGATCTTGGATTTTTAAAACGAGAGAAATGTTGTTATGGCTATGGAAAATGGTACAAATAACTAACACTAAGTGACTAACACACGAGAAGATGAAACAAATCCCAGAAATTATCATAAAAGTGACAGTATTATAATGCATATTAGAAGCAAAATACAAATTGGATACAAAAATAATAAAAAACAATAATATGGGATACTGCTTGTTACACGTTGTCAAATAATTATCCCTTAGTTTGTACTGGGAAATGAAAAATGCAGAGAGCATAATGTTGAATGTTTGAACCAATTTTTGAACGTCTTTGTCCAGTCTAGTATTGAGTAGTAATTTAACTGAACGACTTGAGTTGGTCTTCATGGTTGTCCTTAACACTGGAAGATTTAAATGGTTCCACATGATTGCTTTTAACGTTGTAATAAGTTCAACTGTTAAGAGACAAATAAGCTATATTTCTGTCAAATTACTTCAAATTGATTCATGATCATAGATCAATGATTGTATCAACCCTAACATTAATCAAGTTTGCTGTCAAATTATGTAAAAGGATTGAGTACTATTTTTTTTTTTAGAATAAAAGCCAGACAATTGCTAGGTCGTTTCTACTTAGCAACACTTCTAAAAATAATCTATTATTATTATGTCATAATAGCAATTTTAAAGCAAAATAAACTGCAGCAATACAATAATATAATTAGTCATAAATGCCGTCAAAGTTATCAGAAAGAAAGCATCTACAGTGAATAGTCCACACGCAGTCATCTTACTGAAGGTGCGGTTAACTTGTAGCACGCGCTTGCACAGATGTTTGATACTTTCTGTAACGGTAAGAGATTAGGTGTTTATGAGAATCCAGACAAAGCGAATTGTTCTTCCGGAGTATAATGGTCGCCACGACTCGTGAGCACATGCGTCAAGTTAATATTTGGGTTCCTTTCTAGGTCTTTTGGGGCGCCGACGCTGCACCCGATTAGTTTATCAGTCAAATATAACCTAGAAACGAACCCAAATATTAACTTGACTCATGTGCTCACGACTCGTGACGGCTACTATATCTTAAGCATTGGTAAAAATAAATCATTCTTACTTGTACAGTTCCTATCCATGACACGCTGTATACACGCTGACTTTGCTTCTTCCACAGATATGTAGAACATCTCGCATTGCCAACAAGTTAACATTACTAATGAAACAATCTTGATGATATATACTGATACTATTGCGGGCACACCCCAGCTGAAGGACTGAAAAGATGTTTGTTGTCAATGGAAAATTGCTTAGTACAATTTTTTTTATACAATTATGTATTTACAAGCTGCCGAATTATTTTAACTTAGTAAACATGGTCTCAGTTCTTTTAGAAATTTATGGGTGAGACCTATGGCCAGCAGTGGACGTTACGCGGCTGATATGATGATGAGTAAACATGTGCACTAGGAGAGCATTAAAAACCTATGTTTCGAGGATTTGGACCCCGAGTGTAAGTTTCGCCATTTGCAGATCACCTGACAGGAAAGCCTGCCCGACACTCTTAAAAGATATGATGCAACAATTGAACCAACACACGTTACATTCAAAAACAGAAGCTAATCCATTTTCCAGGGCAGAGACGTTCAAAAACAATTGAATTACGAAAGCACTTTCTTTTCTTTTTTCTTGCCTACCCTATGACGTCACACCGCTGGGTAAAGACTTCCCCCAAATCCTTCCGGGAACTGTGTTCCTGCGTCACGTTGAACCAGCCCTCGTGGTATGCGTTCAGAACATCCCGCAACCCCTTACTGGGCCGTCCACCTTCAGGCACTCATTGCAAGAAACAAAAGCATTTGCTGCTATAAAATAAAGGCATTATCTACGCAAAACTGTTCTGGTCACGTTGGCAACACTGATGAAGATGTGTATACACCTTAGATGGCCGTATTTTGTTTTTATCATTCAATGTTCTTTTAAGAGTTTATGTACTAAAAAACACAAAATTAAAAATATTAAGTATCCCCCGACAGAAGAAAAAAATCACTACCATAGCTAACAAAAGAGCTGATAACTTTGAAACCGCTGAACCGATTTCCAACAAACAAGAACACTGCTAAGAACACTGCCGGCAAATTAACCTTTGAAACACAAAAAACAAAATCAAAATCGGTTAATGCGTTCGGGAGCTACGATACCACAGACAGATACACACACACACACAGACACGTCAAACTTATAAAACCCCGTCGTTTTTGGTTTGCGGGTTAAAAATAATAAACTTACTTCCTTTCCTAATGTCGTTCGCATTTGCAGAACTATTAAGTGTGACTCTATTAAAACTAAACTACGAAGAAATGAATCAATTGTTCGCCATAATACCTAAAACAAGATACCCATGCAATTAGAAGAACGAAGTTTTTAAAGTATTAAAATGGATATAGTATGTTATCCTTAAGAGATAGACATATGACATTGCGGACTTTTCTGTAGATGTATATAAGATACACAATTCAACAATACATTATTTTGTTTTATCTCAAAGGGTTTAGGCAGCGTTTTCGTTGAAAGCTCCCAAACGGCTTATTTTTTTCCGATACCTCCAACAAATATTATATTTTAGTCCATGTAAACATAAACTTGACACTCTATACATTGGTGAAAACAGCATGTAAATCGGTGCAGTAGTTTTTGAGTTTATCGCGAACAGAACGACAGACAGATGCTGCGGAGGACTTTGTTTTATAATGTGTAGTGATGATAAACCTTTTACAGACACTTTAGAATTGTCAGTCAGTCAGAAAGTTGAAACTAGTTGGTCGATCCAAACAGTAGGAACAGTAGGTGGTAGAAGAATGAGCAAGAACATCCTGGAACCCACTTTTATAAATTATTATATTATGTCCAGGGACCGTACTTACAACCCCGTTGGAGCTACATTGTGCAAAGGGTTAGCCATTTAAATGAACGGCTAACCCTTTAAAACTCTTTAATATCCTAAATATCTTCATGAATTATAAACATTGCATTTAAGAATCTTGCAATACTGTTTTGAACGCTGGTCAAACGGTAAACTGTTAATGCCGTATATGGTTCAACCCTTTCTTTACCCAGTGATAACTCAAAAACAACGATACATTTTTCAATGCGTTAACCGTATCAATCTGGTAAGATTAACCGGTCACAGTGTATACCCATATAGCAAGGTTGTTTTTAAGTCTCTGGATAACCCTTTACTCAACTATCCAGAATGTACCCTAATTGTGTACATTGTGTACAATTAGGGTACATTCTGGATAGTTGAGTAAAGGGTTGAGTAAAGGGTAAGGGAATGGCTAATCGTGAATAAACCTTTTTATTAACGGACAGTGATGACATGTAATCTTTTTAAGAAAAATAATGACGTTTGAAAGAGGTAGAGAAAAAAATATGACGTAAGACGTAAGACAAGGATATTTTTCGGTGTAAAATAAAATTAAGATAAACCGCTATTTTTTCGATTGTTCAATCCCACATATATGTATATAATATAAGCACAAACTTACCAATACTTGAAAACATTTCTTAAACAGGTTGTAAGCTTCCAAAATATTGAGATACAAGTCAAATAATTTCCTACAATATTCTTTATTTTCTTCATCATTGCTTATTATCAGTAGACTGTGACGCCATTCTTCGAGATATTTTGTCAACAATGCCATGAGGCGAATGCAATAAACTAAATTAATATCAAACGCAAAAACAATCAAAAGTTGACCTATTTCTACAAAAGTCACAAGATCAACTAATAGGGAATAAATAATGGGCCCCAATATTAATATAGAAAACACAATTGAAAGTGAAACATAATTCCAAATAATAAAACTTTGAAAGTACTTGCCAATGTCGATGCGCTTATGAATCTCTTGGATTTTTAATATAAGAGTAATGTTGAAATGGCAGTGGACAATATTACAAACGATCAAAAGGATGTGACTATAAAAAGATAAGAATAAACAAAACCAAAACGTTATAATTAGGGTAACCATGTTATAATATCCATCTTGCTGCCCTTGGGACACGTTACTTGTGGTCGGCTTAACGTCATCAAGGGCTTCAGGATCGTCGATTTTACTAAACAAAAACAAACGGTAGACAGAGAACGTAGTAAATACCAAATTAATAAAAAACATTAATATAGGATATTTCTTTTCAAACGGAGTGATGTAACTATTTCTTATTTTGTATTTTGAAGACAGGAATGCAGAGAGCATAACGTTGAATGGTCGAATTATTTTTCGAATGTCTTTGTCGAGTCTATTATTGCGTTGCAATTGAACTGGACGATTTGAGTTGTCCCACATGGTTCTTTTAACGATGCTGTTAGTTCAGATGTTAGGCAACCAATAAAATAAAATTCTCGTCAACTCAACAACAAATTCGTCAACAACAAATTTATATTTGATTAGTTTAGTTTTATTGATTAATGATTATGTCAGTGGTTGAACATTAATCAGGTTTGCTGTCAAATCACATAACAGGATTACCTATTATGCTAAATGGCGCGATACTACCCTTGTCAACCAAAAAACGTAAGGTATTTGATTTTTTTTTTATTAATTATTCTTATTTTTTCTTACACTTTATTTAATTTCTCATAAATACAATTTCACAGTAAAGTAAACTGCAGCAGTACTATAATGTAATTAGTCATGAGTCCCGCCAATGGCATCGGTAGAGTGGCGTCTACAGTGAACAGTCCACACGCAGTCATCTTACTGAAGGTGCGGTTAACTTGAAGCACGCGCTTGCACAGGCGTTTGTGACTTTCTGGAAGGATAACAAAATTATGTGTTTAGAGGGATCCCAAATAAAGTTGACAATAAATTTTTACCCTTATAAATCACTCACGGACTCCCTGAAAATACCCTCAAACCTGTACATAGCACTCTACATACACATACACCCACCTTTTTGGGTTTAGTATTTTAAAATTAAGGTAAGGTGTGTAGGAAAAACTATACTAATATGATAAAGCTGAAGAATCTTTTTGGTTTTTTTTTAAACGCGCTAATCACTAGAACTACCAGTCAGATTGTAAAAAATATTTTTGTATATGTTAGCCAGATTAATGAGAAATAGCATAGGCTATATAACATCACGCTATGACCCACAGGAGCGGAGCAGTAACCATAGACGTAACTTCTAAGTGGGGACTTCTAAGTGTCGATACTAATAAATAATTCTTACCTGAACAGTTTCTATTCATGATACGCTGTATACACGCCGAATTAGCTTCTTCCACAGACGTGTAGAACTTTTCACCCTGCCTACAACTTAGCATTACTAACGATACATTCTTTACGATATATGCTACAATTATAGCGGTCACAACCCAATCTATTGCCTGAAAGACAATCGTAAAGGAAAATTTAAAAAAAGCCAAAACTCAAATAATTTATTTCTACATAATAACACATACCATCACGCCTGCATTCCCTGAAGGGTTAGTCAAAGTCAAAGTCAAAGTCAAAGTCAAAACATTTATTTCAATTAGACCATTTACAGGCACTTTTGAATTGTCAAGAAGTTACTCATACAAAAAGTTGAAGCTAGTTGCTCGTTCCAAAACGTAGGTCTCTATGGAGAAGAACGAGCAAGAAACTCCATGGACACTCTTTTCAAATTGGTTTTTACAGAATCTTGGTTACAATATTCTTGTTGCTTCTACATGTGAAAACAATGAAGTTAAATATAAAACAATTAAAAAAAAAATATATGATAATAATAGTACTAAAGATGTAAGCCATGGCAGTTAAGAGATGACCAATCCCACTGACAGCGCCCGTTCACGAACATGACGCGAGGATCAGCACCACTTAGCTCAACCATCATGAAGGGAACCAAATGATCCGACCCACGCGCCACCATCAGCGAGACATTTAAGTGAGCATGACAAAGCCCTCAACCACCATGCTCGTAGTGTCCAACACATAATAATAAAATAAATAATAATAATAATAATAATCCTAATAATGACATTGCTACACGACCTAAACCAGCTGTACCAGTCTGGCAGTGCAGGATTGAGCGGCGCATTAGTGAGACCAGAGTGCTCATCGGCAAATTAATCTGCTTCAGGGAGGGCAATACTCGTCCAAGAGTGATGCGCTTTGTGAGACGGGCATTCTCGGGGACTGATATCAATCCTCGAGACTATATGTCCCAGGTCACAGAGCGCATCGATTTCCTGAAGCAGAAGGTGTATGCATGGGCAAACCGTATTCGTAGGTATAAGCGGCGAGTGGAACGATATACCCAGAATCGCAGATTCCAAAGTGATGAAAGGTGGGTTTATAGGGCTTGGGAGCGACCGGATCAAGGTGTATCTGATACGCGCCTGCCAGATGATGATGCCATGTGTTCGTTCTGGCGTAGCATCTGGTCGGTGCCTGTCAGCCACGCTGAAGGTGATTGGACTCGGGATGTTGAGCGAGCGTGCGAGTCAATACCAGAAATGGGGGCAATTACAATTAGCCCCCAAGATGTAGCTCGTGCGGTCCGTCCATTGCCTAATTGGAAATCTCCTGGACCGGACGGGCTGCATAACTTCTGGATAAAATGGTTCAGAGGATCACACGTTTGCTTGGCATCCCGATTCCAGACAGCCTTGGAATCTGGTTCGCTACCCCAGTTCCTAACGACAGGAATAACCCACCTGCTCCACAAATCGGGTAGTACTGCGGAACCTAAAAATTATAGACCGATCACATGTCTTCCGACGGTCTATAAGGTTCTTACATCCATTTTGAGAGAAAAAATTAACAAACATATAGAAAATAATGCCATCATGTCTCCCTCTCAGAATGGATGTAGGATTGGGTCCCGTGGTACTAAGGAGCTGCTCCTAATTGACATTGCTATTAGCCAACAAGTTCGCCGATCCCGAAAGGATTTGTCGACATGTTGGATAGACTACAAGAAGGCCTATGACTCTGTACCACATACATGGCTAATGAGGGTGCTAGAGTTGTATAAGATTGATGCAACTCTACGCGCCTTCCTGATGTCGTGTATGGGGCAGTGGAGAACGGTCCTTCGCTATCCGGGATGTAGACAAATCCAGAGGATAAGCGAACCGATAAGGATTGAGCGAGGTATATTCCAGGGCGATAGTTTGAGTCCGCTTTGGTTCTGCTTAGCCTTGAATCCTCTAAGCACACTGCTGGAGGATTCAGGTCTGGGCTATCGGTTGAAAAGAGGAGGTCAGGTAATATCTCACCTTCTTTACATGGATGACCTGAAACTCTTTGCCCCTAACCGGTTGCGACTGATGGAGTTACTGAAGGTAACAGAAACTTTCAGTAGCGCCATCAGGATGGAATTTGGTGTGGACAAGTGTGCGGTCATGCATGTCAAGCGAGGGGAGATTGTGGAGTCTGAGGGAGTTCAGCTCTCGGACACCATAAACCTTAGATCCCTTTCTTCAACTGAGACCTATAAGTATTTGGGTATGTCGGAAGCGTTGGGCATCAATACTGTTGACGTGAAACAATCGTTGAGGGAGCGCTTCTTTGGCCGCCTGAAAAAAGTATTTAATAGTCTTTTATCAGGTGGAAATAGGGTGCGCGCCTTCAACGGGTGGGTCATGCCGGTTTTGATGTACTCTTTCGGCATACTGAAATGGACTCAAACGGAACTTGACGCCCTGGATAGAAGGGTCCGTTCATTGTTGACGGCATATCGGATGCATCACCCACGGTCATCGGTGATGAGATTGTATATTCCGCGGAAGTGTGGAGGTCGTGGCTTCCTAAATGCTAAGACTCTCCACAACCGCGAGATATGCAATCTCAGGGAATTTTTCCTCGAAGCCGACGTGGGGATGCACCGAGATGTGGTGGCAGTGGATAAGGGCCTCACCCCGCTCTCCTTGGCTAAAGAGAACTGGCGCAAACCAGTAGTACTTGAGGCTAAAGATCGTGAGGAGGTATGGCAGAGTAAGGAGCTTCACGGACGCTTTTTCCGGGCCTTGCATGGGCCCGATGTAGATCTCTTAGCGTCCGTATCCTGGCTTCGCTTCGGTGACCTATTTGGGGAAACCGAGGGTTTTGTCTGTGCAATTATGGATGAAGTTATTATGACGAATAACTACCGGAGATTTATTGTGAAGGATGGCACGGTTGACATTTGTCGGGCATGCCACCGGCCGGGCGAAT
The DNA here is from genome assembly GCA_947462355.1 of Caradrina kadenii. Lineage (NCBI taxonomy): Eukaryota > Metazoa > Arthropoda > Insecta > Lepidoptera > Noctuidae > Caradrina > Caradrina kadenii. The sequence continues at coordinate 10,289,815 of OX381690.1, read as the reverse complement.
CAATCCGTCACATCATCTCTGGATGTTCTCGTCTAGCTAACGAAGAGTACTTGCATAGGCACAACCTTGTGGCCAGGATTATCCATCAGCAACTTGCTCTAAAATACCGCCTTGTGGAATCGGAGGTACCATACTATAGGTATGTGCCCGACCCAGTTCTCGAAAATAGCAATGTCACATTGTACTGGGACCGATCCATCATCACTGATAGGACTATTGTAGCCAATAAACCTGATATAGTGGTGGTGGATCGCTTGGAGAAGCGCGCAATGATCGTTGACATAGCAGTCCCACATGACGTGAACCTCGTGAAGGCCGAGAATGACAAGAAAATCAAGTATCTAGACTTGGCTCGCGAGGTTGTCGACATGTGGGATGTGGACTCAGCGATCATTGTGCCGATTGTTGTTACAGCCAATGGCTTAATTGCCAAGAGCCTCGACCAACATCTAAGGAGGCTCACGTTAGGCAGCTGGATCAAGGGCTTGATTCAGAAAGCGGTACTCCTAGACACGGCGCGTATTGTTAGGAGATTCCTTTCTCAGGAGCCCTGACCGCCGGTGGCTTGGACCCTGTTCCCGTCGCCGGTGGGCTACTATTTTTTATATTTTTAAATGTTTTTACTTTTATAACAATATTTAAAAATGTAATTTATATGTATATAGTAATGAATAAATGAAAATAAATAAAAGGCTCCATGGTACTCACATTTACAAAATTGAAATAAATGATGATAGATTATATAAAACTAAGGTTTTAAGTAATTCTATTCGACAGATGAGCTGTAGTATGTAAAAAAAAATAGAAATAATAATAACGGTACACGTTATTAAGGTCAATGAGAATACAAATAAAAAGGTGGCAAGAAACATCCCCCTGTATTAATATACATATGTAAGTATTAATTTGTGAACCCGAGTGACTATGGAGCAGGACCAGCATTAAGCCAAGCATTCATTTTCGTTAGGCAGAGGTGTACCAATGTACACCTACAGTTCACCGGTATGTTTAGGTCCCATGTCATAGGGGGCGAGCCTATTGCCATTAACCGGGCACAAATCTTAAATCTGAGCTGTTACTGCGAATTTCATAGAAAAACCCAAGACCTTTAGCGTAACAGTCGCGCCTAAGGCCACTGGGCTTTTCTAGTAGACCGTTAAAAGGTAGTTTTGAACTTAATTTACTAGGGAAAGAAAATACTGAATCTAGATAATAATAACGAGTAAAACTAGTCAGATTTTGTAGGTGTGAGCTCTTTCAATTTATAAGTTTGGTGTCGGACTGACAAGACAACAGACGTCACGTGTCAACTATATGATAAAATCCCGACTGCTCTAGAACCCTTACAAAGTTAAAGAGAACAGAAGAGAAGAGAAGAGAGTTATTAGTTAAGTTTAAGAATATTGCATCTCCGTTACAAGGGAAAACTATCAAAGGAAACGCGAATTTAATACCTATAGCTCGAGTGTTTAGACCTAAAATATTATTTGACTATCATTGTATTTTTTTTTTGTATTGTTTTTTTTTGTGTTATTTTTTTGTTTTTTTTTTCGTGTCCGGTTAATGGCAATAGGCTCGCCCCCTATTACATGGGACCTAAACATACCGGCGAACTGTGGGTGTACATTGTTACACCTCTGCCTAACCTTTCGGGGAAAATAGGCGTGATGGTATGTGTGTGTTGTATTTATTATTCTCAAAAATAAAATAGTTAGTTGAAGCCATGATTATACACACAATAATACGTACTTACTTTATTTCTCGTCGCTGCTAATTTTTGCAAAACTAATAAGTGTGCTTCTACGTAAAGTAAACTTCTAAAGAATACATCGATGGTTCGCCATAATATCTAAAAATACAAAATTATTTTTTTTAGTAAACCCCCGACAGAAGAATAAAAATCCGTACCACAGCTAACAAAAGAGCTGATAACTTTGAAACTGCTTAACCAAATTCCATCAAACATAGCTAAGAACACTGCCAACTAAATCACCTTTCAAACAAAAAAAACTAAATCAAATTCGGTTCATGCTTTCGGCAGCTACAATGCCTCAGACAGACACACACAGACAGGTCTAACTTACAACACCTCGTAGTTTTTGCGTCGGGAGTTAAAAAAGAAAAACAAATATTTAAGAAACAATGCATGATTATTGCCCCACTGTGGGGCATAGGCCTCTTGTCATACAGAGAATCCACAAGCGTTGCTCAATATAGATGGGCCCCACTGTGGGGCATAGGCCTCTTGTCATACAGAGAATCCACAAGCGTTGCTCAATATAGATGGGCCCCACTGTGGGGCATAGGCCTCTTGTCATACAGAGAATCCACAAGCGTTGCTCAATATAGATGGGCCATTCAAGACTTATAATAATTGTAAGTTTAGGTCTCCTATTTCGTCCAAACGCGTTCTCTCAAGGGAAAAGATTTTCGACAGGATTTAACAGCTTAAAAGACAAGGGTTACCTTTTAATTATAACTGTTTTATTTGAAGGTGGTTTACTGAAACGATCACATTTTTTGATTAGCCTTATATTTAAGGTCGTTAATTAAACGGCTAACCCCTTTGAATCTCTTTGAAACCCTTTATACGAGTAATAGAAATGATCGCTAATTATCAACTACTAGCTTATGCCAACGACTTCGTTCGCTTGGTTTTATTCACCCGCGTTAAGTTATGTCTTTGGTTACTGCTTCTCTCCCGTTTGTCGTTGCGTGATGTTATATAGCCTTCCTTAATAAATGTACTATCCAGCACAAAAATAATTTTCCAGTTGGCAATTGGCATTTGGTAATTCCTGAGATTAGCGCGTTCGACCAAACAAACAAACTCTTCTTCTTCAGCTTTATAACATTAGTATCGATAAGAAAGTAGCAACTTACCAAAACTTGAAAACATGTTTTATACAACTTGTAAGCTTCCAAAATGTTTTGGTACAGCACAAATAATTTCCGACAATATTCTTCATTTTCTTCATTATCATTTAGTATCATTACGTAGTGGACCCATTCATCGAGATATTTTCTCAACAATTCAATTAGACGTATACCATAAACTAAATTAAAATCAAAGGCAACCACTAACAGAAGTTCGCTTACTTCAGTTAAATTTACCATTTTTACATATGAATAATAAGTGGAGCAATCAAATATAAATATAAAAATTATGCTTGAAACTGAGATCCAATTACAAATGACATAACTCCGTAATTTTTCATTAAAGTCAATGCTTCTGTTAATCTCTTGAATGTTTATAATAAGAGAAATGTGGCTTTGGCTATGGACGATGTTAGAAATGACCAGCACTACGTGGCTGATGCAAGAAAACATATAGCATATCCAAAAGATAACCATATAGGCGGAAGTATGAATGTCTCTACAAGAAATATCGTAGATCCAAAACATATTGAATATTGAAACAAGGAGGAACAACACTATAGGGTAATTCTTATCACACGGAGTGACGTAACCGTCTCTAATTTTGAATTTGGAAGAGAAGAATACAGAGAGCATAATGTTGAACGGTTGAACTATTCTTTGAACGTCTTTGTCCAGTCTATGATGGAGCAACAGTCTAAATGGACGAATTGAGTTGTTCCACATGATTAAAAAAAAACAAGTTGTTCAAAGCTACGCCGTTAGCGGACAACTAATTTCTTTCTTTATTAATTTGTGGACCATATTACCAATCTATACGTACTTACTAATATAAAGAGGTTAACAGATATTTTGGATGCTTGTTTGTTTGATCGAAATAATATTTGGACAGAAGTATTTAAGAATCGTAGCGGGTAGCGCTTTGTGGTTTCTGCCTACCCCCATGGGAAAAACGTGAGTTTATGAGTTTATGTATTTTTGAACAAACAAACTTGGTTGGAAAATCCTTTTTTTTTGTAGGTATTTGATCTGCATTGAATTCCAAGTTCAAGAGAAATTGTATTTATTTATTAAAACCTTTTGCACATAATGTAAATAATACATCGTACAAAGGCGGACTTAATGCCTTTGGAATTTTCTACCAGTCAACCTTAGGTTAGGTAGGTTTATTTGTAACATCACGCTACAACACACGGGAGCGGAGCAGTAAACAAAGACGTAACTTAACGTGGCTGAAAGAAACGAGCAAACGAATTTGCGGGCAGACACTAGTTCGGGGAAAAAAATACGTTTGTTTCCTTATTGATTGTATTAAGGTTGAATCACAATCAATCATGTTCCTTATCACTGTGACTGATATGATTATAAAATTATTTTCATATACAAGGTGTGACAAGCAATAAAATTAAAAATTGTAAGTAACCCCCGACAGAGGAATAAAGATCCCTGCTGTAGCTAACAAAAGAGCTGAACCTTGAAACGGCTGAACCGATTTTGATAAAACATGTCTAAGAACCACCGCTAGAAAACCCGTTTTCAAATAAAAAAAAACCGTGGCACAGACAGACACAGAGACAAGTCAAACTTATAACACCCCTCTTTTTGAGTCGGGGGTTAAAAAGGTACACCTTAAAGGTGTTAACTAACACACTAAGTAACTTTGAGCAAAAAAAGTTACTGAAAAACGACTTTTATTTTTCGTGTTACCGTTACCGTTTATAGGTACACACACATACCATCACGCCTGTATTCCCCGAAAAGTTAAGCAGATGTGTGCCAATGTATACCCACAGTTCGCCGGTATGTTTAGGTCCCATGTAATAGGGGGCAAGCCATTTGTCATTAACCGGGCACAAATAGTAACTCCGAGCTGTTACTGAGAATTTCATAGAAAAACCTAATAACACTTTTTGCTCGACCTGGGAATCGAACCCAAGATCGCTACCGTAGCAGTCGCGCTTAGGACCACTAGGCTATCCAGGCAGTTAATATATATGTCTACAGATAAACGGCAAAAGAGGGTTATGAATCATAATCATAGCCTGTCAATCTTGACAGGCTATGTATGTATGTGTGTGTGTGTATGGTATATCTGTTCCCTCATAGTTCCTAAACTACTTTTTGGAACTCGACAAGTGAGGTATGGTTAGAACCGTTTTAATGGTCCGCTGAACATAGGCTAAGTGACGTGTCAAAAAAAAACTCAATGTGGCGCCCTTCAGCGGACAAAAAGACTTGAGTAAAAAAAAAGTTAGAAAAATACGCCGTACTTGATAGTGGTCAAAAAATTCAACACAACACCAAATAATTTTAAATTTAAAAAGTAAAAATAACTAAAACCCGACTACGACAAAAAAAAGACGACGCTGAAAAAGTATGAAACAAGATTTTTAGGATGCTATAATAAACAAGGTTACTAAAGAAACAAGAACAGGACCAAAAGAAAAGCCGTAGACACGCGTTATATAGGTACCAACCGTAACACTTTAATAACGTGTGACATTTTTTTTTTTTTTGGGGATGGAAATCCTCAAATATCTTCTTCCGCCCTGAGCGGGGCGGGAGGGACTGTCAGACTTTTACTGACTAAAACCCACCCATGTTCCTTCTTGTGCCCTTTGCGTTCCGGGGGCGCGGTATCTCTTGCGAACAACCCGCAGCCCCGGCAGGCATCGGCTCTCAGTGGCCCCTTCACTATGCTGACATCTCTTTGAGGCGCGCGTGGAATACGAGCGCGCCGTCGACACGGCCTGTCGTTATTTAAACGTAAGGACGGTAAGCTACCCATTGCTCACCGTCCACTGGCCCGTATCTACGGTGGCCGGGAGTCGTCTCGCGATAACGTGTGACTGCGGCTTTTCTTTTTGTTCAGTTATTTATTTCAGCATCCTGAAAATCTTGTTTCATACTTTTTCAGCGTCGTTTTATTTTTAGAAACGGAATTAATAGGGTTCCGTGCCAAAAAAAGCCGCAAATAGTCGATATTCAACGCAGCATAAGCCATATTAATCTAATAATTGCAATCCTACTTCAAACAGTAACCTATCAATCTAGATATACATTGGCAAAACTCGGTAACTGCCACGAAGGTAACTCATTACGTCAAACTTGTTAGTTACCAAGTTTTGTCGCTTACCCGCTGGAATTAAACTGTTCACGCGAACTAACTGCAGGAGACTTTGTTGCGTGAAAACGGTGAAATATGTTCACGACTACTGCCTTAAGGGTTTAGCAGTTTAGGTAAAGTTTTTGTTTAGAATTGGTAAGAGCAGCTTGACAATATGGTACTCGTAATAAGGCTCCCAAAATGACGATTAGTACTCGTACTAACTTAGGTAGGTGCAATAAGTTCATCTTCCTGCAATGGACAGTTTTTGCTTATCTTTTATTTGGATTACGTGGTCATATCAGGGCGACGGGACTCTGTTACTAAGGGTCCTCACCCACGACCGATTTTTTAACCGATTTTTGACAAATTTCGCCAACAAAGAAATCGGTGAAAAATCGGTCGTGGGCGCAAACCCCAAGGCTCCGCTGTCTGTCCGGTCGTCTGTCACAGGACTGTGACACGTTCCGTTCCGTTTCTTGTCTTTTAAGGCGTCGACGCTGTACGTGATCGTTCCGACTGACGGCGACTAGCGTGGAGCGTCGGCGACCAAAAAAACCCAGAAACGAACTTAAAAACTCAAAAATTAACTTGACGTTTTACGACGATTATAACTTAAATTTTAACCCCCCACGCAAAAACGACGGGGTGTTATAAGTTTGACGTGTCTATGTGTATGGATGTTTGTAGCACCGTAGCTCCCGAACGCATGAACCGATTTTTGAGCTCTTTTGTTAACTACGTTAGTGATTTTTTTCTTCTTTCGGGGGTTACTTAAAATTTTTATTTTTGTGTTTTTATTAATGGTAAATAACCGTTAATGTGCGAATTCTACTCGTAATTAGCTATTTTTTTTACAGTAACATGAACTATGTACAGTCAGAACCTACATTACCGTACCCCTCTTACCCTATTTTTATTTCTAAGAAGGGTGTAAGTAATGCAAAGCAATGACTGTACATAAAAGTTGTTGTGAATACATAATTTACCATTTAATAAAAGAAAAAGCAATGAGTAATGTTTAATGTAAGGTTAGGTATTAAACTTTTTAATAATCAATCTGAAATCTACAGCCCTATTAGGTCTACCTCTAAAACCTAACTATAAATTCAGTTTTCCAAAAGTTGCCATGGTTACCAACAAACAACTAGGTACTCTCTGATTCTGTTAGTTACAGACGACCCTGAAGAACCCTCGTATGAATATTTGATTCAATAAACACACAAACAAACCGATAGATCGTCATGCATAATTACAAGTACATGTTGGTACCTACGTAGTTGTAGTTATCAAGGCGATAAATCAAAAAGCATTAGAAACTCAGTCTATTACACAGTGCTATAGTGGGATAGGTTCTACCATAGACTGTTGAAATTTATAGAACTGTCATCGGTTTGCTTCGTTGTAATTTGATTGGTTGATGTCTCTATAACTACATAGTATGAATCAAAGTCGCTTCCTACCATCCGCCCCTCTGTACACTTAGACTTCGCAAAGGCTTTTAATGTGGTTTTCATCAATAGATCGAGTTATTCAAGAAGAAGATTTAACGAATAGAACATCACGCTACAACCAAAGGGAGCGGAGCAGTAATCAAAGACGGTAACGCGGGTGACACTGCAGAGTATAAAGCTAGTTCATATGCAGAATATGTAATCTTGTCTAGTGATATTTTTTAATGTACAGGGGTTATTTTTAGGGTTGGAAATCATCAAATGACTTCTTCTGCTCTGGGTGGAGCGGAAGGGAATATCAGACTCCTTATTGCGTCAAACTTCACATTCACAACATCATTTTACATTCGTCATTTCACAAAAAGGGTTTTTTTAAGCAATAAGGTATCTTATGTGGGTACCTCTAATACAAACAACGATAATTTATGGAAGATCACGTGCCCAGATAAATATTTTTTTAAATTTTCTCTAACAGAATTAATTATACCTTGAAAATAATAACTATTGTAACCAGCACGAGGCATGAGCACAAACTTCAAGTTCATTTTTGGGTTTTTTGGCCGGTACAAAAAACCCAAAAATTAACCCAAAAATTGTCTTGAAGTTTGTGCGTACGACTCGTGCCGGTTACTAAACACGTTTCCAAACACTCGAGCATTCACCATAGCAATGTTGACACCTCTACCATTTCAATGGTCTGTGACCAACGTACCGCACCGTGTCCACCTATGATTTACAGTATCGCCACTGAAAATAACGCGCACGTGTTTTATTTATGGGCTGCACCTACTCGTATATGGGGCAGGTTTTAACGGAGCTACGTGTAAACTTCATGCACAAACATAGCAGGTAAGCCTTCGCAAATGGATGAGCGCTTTTGCTTTTTGTATGAAAGGTGCTTGTGTTCTAGAAAAATAAAAAAAAAATGTGTTCTATACTTTTGATATTGTTCTTATTTTAAAAATATGACAGCAATGGTTTTATATGAATAACTGACTATCGAAAAAACACAAAATTAAAATTTTTAAGTAACCCCCAATAGAAGAATCTCTACCGCAGCTAACAAAAGAGCTGATAACTTTGAAACCGGTGAACCGATTTTCATCAAACATAGCTAAGAACACTCCTGACTAATACACCTTTCAAACAAAAAAGTCTAAATCTGTTTTTTTTAAATACTAAGAATTTCTCCTGTATCGTGGGTGCGTTTACAAACACTTATAAACTCACATACAAAAACAGCCAGACCCCGAACAACTATCTGTAGGCCATGCAAATATTTGTTCCGTGCGGAAATCGAACCCGGGACACGCAGCGCAGCAGCCAATCGCTCAGCCACTGCGCCAACCGTGCCGTCAAATTGACGTTAACAAATTTATTTTAAGGCTGATACATTGAGTAACTTTTAGCAGAAATTTTGCAATTTCGTCAATTGAGAATTGATTGAGAACGCAACCATAATATTTTGTTTGTTCATCATCTTGTTTATAGAACAGATATTAATAAATAAATATTTAATTCCAAAAAACCAATTACATAATGGTTCATGAATAAAAAGATGCTATGTCATACAATTACTAATGAACTAAACATATCTTGCCCAACTAGGTAGAAGCCTGTTTTTCAGCTATCAGCGCCAATCCCCTCAAATATTTTAATGCAAATATCCAACTGTGTGCGTGTCTGTTTACAGTACTGTAAATACGATTTGTCGATTTATGTGATTTTAATCTGACTCGTTGGCCTAGTGGTCCTAAGCGCGACTGCTACGCTAGAGGTCTTAGGTTCGGTTCCCAGGTCGAGCAAAAAGTGTTATTGGGTTTTTCTATGAAATTCTCAGTAGCAGCTTGGAGTTAGGATTCGTGCCCGGTTGATGGCAATAGGCTCGCACTCTATTACATGGAACCTAAACATACCGGTGAACTGTGGGTGTACATTAGTACACCTCTGCCTAACCCTTCGGGAAATACAGGCGTGATGGTATGTATGTGATTTAGTTTACTGAAATCAACCCAGAATAACTACACATAGGTTACAACAATGAGCGAGACTGTTACACTAATTGTACGGAGTCTCTAAGCTTTGCTATATGACGTACAAATATTAATTATCAATAGGATCTTTTGCCAAATTACATTTCATAATTTTATTTTATTTTCAATCCCTGACTCAAAAATAGATGTGTTATAAGTTTGATGTGTCCGTGTGTCTGAGACACTGTAGTTCTTAAACGGGTGAACCGATTTGAATGCGTTTTTTTTATTTGAAAGCAGGTTTCCCAGGGTTGGTTCTTAGATATGCGACTGTGGGGTCCCGGGTTCGATTCCCAGATCGGGCAAAAAATGTTATTGGGTTTTTCAATTAGGACCTACTCAGTTGCAACCCAGAGTTTGGAAGTTGGTGGTGTGACAGCCCCGTGCCTCGGAAAATACGTAAAGCCGTTGGTCCTTACTGTCATTCGAAGATCTTTGAAAGTCGTTACGGAGAGTCAGAAGCCAGGAAGTCTCACTAATCTAACGAAGAGGTATCGTGTTGCCTAGTAACTGGGTTGTGGAGGTCAAATAGGCAGTCGCTCCATGTAAAACACTGGTATACAGCTGCATCCAGTTAGACCGGAAGCCGACCTTAACATAGTTGGGAAAAGGCTAAGTAGATGATGATGAAATATTTAATTAACATGTAGTAATCTTAAAGTTACCGCACGGCAAACTCACACCTTAGCTTCGTTCGAGTTTTAAACTGAAGACATCCACTACCTACCTACTGATTTGAAACATGCAAAACATTTATACCTACACTAGTTTCTAGCTGCGACCATTTTTTTTTCACTCGCGTTAAGTTACGTCTTTGGTGACTGCTCCGCTCCTATTGTTCGTGACTTGATGTTATATAACCTATAGCCTTCCTCGATAAATGGACCAACACAAAATACAAATTCGAACCAGTAAATTCTGAGATTAGCGCGTTTAACCAAACAAACAAAATATTCAGTTTTATAATATTACATAAATAATAATTTTATTTATTTCCTTTATTTTATAATATATTATATTTATTTATATATTTTATATATTTTATTTATTTTATAATATTAAATAAATAATAATTTTATTTATTTCCAGCAATAATATTACAAGGTTTATCGTAATTACTAGCTAGCAGATAACTACGACTCAGATATATATAATGGCATCCGCTGCCGAACTAGGCTAGAACCTGAATTTCAGCATACGGCGCCACACCCCGAAGTATTAAAAATATATATATGTATTAATTATTATATTAGAATAGATATGCATTCCAAAACTATTTTTATCCTCCAAATTAATCCGCTATCCACAAACTTGGAAGCTACACGTTTAATAATTATTCCTAACTGTTATTATTTGGCCCACTTAAACTGGCACGAACTATCTCAAGCTCCGTTTATTGGCACTATATTAATATCAACTGTCGCTCTGCGTTGCCAACTTTGCCAATCATAGTGTTATATTAAGCTAGAAATACCTAATAAGTAATATGAAAAGCTAGAGGATTGGTCAACCGGTGAAGTTAAGTTGGGCTTGATGAGTCAGTCCGCGAATACAAAATAAGACAATTTCGTGTCTTGAAAGGGTTCTGAAGTACAAATAAGATCTATAAGTTGGATTTTAATAATTATAAAATATCAAGCCTAAGCCTAAGCGCAACTGCTACGCTAGAGGTCTTGGGTTCGATTCCCAGGTCGAGCAAAAAGTGTTATTTGGTTTTTCTATGAAATTCTCAGTATCAGCTCGGAGTTAGAATTTGTGCCCGGTTAATAGCAATAGGCTCGCCCCCTATTACATGGGACCTAAACATACCGGCGAACTGTGGGTGTACATTGTTACACCTCTCAACCCTTCGGGAAATATAGGCGTGGTGGTAAGTAAGTAAATACCCATATCATAAGAAAAATAAGTTCAATAATTTTGTTCCTTGATTACGTGCTTTGTGTCCGCTGTACGCCACTATATTGACATTTATATGAGCCTATCATCAGCGGCCATTAAAGACGTTTCTATCGATACTTCATTCGTCAACTTAAGATAAGTAGTTAAGAAGTTATGAGACAACAGATGAACACACATACATGCATGCATAACCTTCCTTTTTTGCTTCGCTGTAGTCGGATAATAAACTAAAAAAATGACTGCACACAAAGCGACTGCGACGTCGTGTCACGCTGCTACGTGTCACGTCTGGACATAGTCTTCCGTGAAATCGTCGATACATGACACCCTTCCGCCAAAACCCGTCTTTGAGGAAATTCTTCATACGATGAGTCGGATTCCGAACCACCAACGACTTGAAATTTATTCATAGACTAAAGCAAAAACCAAAATTAAAAATTTTAAGTAATACCCTAACAGAAGAAGAAAGCTCTGACACTGTTGAACCGATTTCCATGAAACATAGATAAAGATACTCCCGTCTAATTCACCTTTCAAACAAAAAGAAACAAAATCAGTTCATGCGTTCGGGAGCTACGATGCCACAGACAGACACACATACACACACAGAGAGGTACGTTAAACTTATAACACCACTTCATTAAAAAAAATAATAACGTATATAGTACATGACTTCTCCACATGTCGTAACGCTGCCGTATCCTTCCTAACATACCATCACGCCTATATTCCCCGAAAGGTTAGGTAAAGACGTACCAATGTCTGCACATTCGTACACACACCCACAGTTCGCCGGTATGTTTAGGTCCCATGTAATAGGCGGCAAGCCTATTAGCCGTTTAGCCGTTTAAGCGTGAAAGGGTAACAAAAATTCATTCATCTATCTATCCATACGTTAATTTTTACAAACTTTCGCGTTTGTAATAGTGGAAGGAACTGCCTCGTTAGCCTACGCTAGAGGTCTTGGGTTCGATTCCTAGGTCGAGGAAAAAGTGTTACTGGGTTTTTCTATGAAATTCTCAGTAGCAGCTTGGAGTTAGGATTTGTGCGCGGTTAATGGCAATAGGCTCGCCCCCTATTACATGGGACCTAAACATACCGACATACTGTGGTTGTACATTGGTACACCTCTGCGTAACCCTTCGGGGAATACAGGCGTGATGGTATGCTACTGTAGACGATAAGAGACACTATTGCACTTAATAATAGTGCACAATTTGGAACGCTCCAAATAGTTTCTCTTCACCCACAATAATAACCAACAATCCTAACAAACTTTAATAACTAACTTAGTGTACAACGGACTACATTTTTTTTAAAGAAAAATAATATTCTCCGTATCGCCCTTTGAGAGATTTCTTTTGAAGTGGATGGTACTCGGAATATTCCGGATAGCCCCGACTTCCCCCGACCTCCCCCGACCGCCTCCGACTACCGGGTTAAGGCTTCCTTTTGACCGGATAGTTATGACTTAAAAATAGATTAAACCCAAACGCGCTAAGCGGTATCGGTTGTGAAATTGCTTTAAGAATACCCTCTTTGTGGCTGTTTGTGTTGTAACCAGCTTTTCTGATATTGTTTTTTAGGTTTGGTAGCAGATTAGTTATGCAGGAAAACAATATTCTTCAGGTATTTTATACAGAATACAACCGGTATTACGGTCTAAAAATTACTTTAAAATTCGATCAATTATTATTGACCATTTATTACCCGACTGAACCAGAAGTAGGGCTATTTATTTTTAATTACTAGCTGTATTTCAGTGTATTTTTAACCCCCGACGCAAAAACGACGAGGTGTTATAAGTTTGACATGTCTGTGTGTTCGTGTGTCTGTGTCTGTCTGGGGCATCGTAGTTCCCAAACGCATGAACCTATTTTAGTTTTGTTTTTTTTGTTCGATAGGTGAATTAGCCGGGAGTGTTCTTGACTATGTTTGATGATAATCGGTTTCAAGTTATCAGCTCTTTTGTTAGCTGCGGTAGGTATTTCTATTCTTCTGTCGGGAGTTGCTTAAAATTTTTAATTTTGTGTTTATTTGCCTGCGAGTGTATCGATTATCGGCGATGGGTTTTTCACTGAACTTAATTTTTCTCCTCAATTACTCCACATACTATCAGATAACTGTGACTCCAATCTAGACGATTACAGATTTTAACCCACATCCTCATGTATTAGAAGCGGGCGCCCTAAACCTTATATTCTCAAAATTGTAGTCATGCTAGAATTAACTAAGTTTAACGATTAAGGGATCTTAGACCGTGAAGATACGATTCAGGCGAACATAGACAGACATAACTCAAAGCCGGAGCACTCGACCGAACCGATACGTTGTAACTCGATTAGTCGGCACATCTGAAGGCAATCGATACGATACTATATATTCTGGTTATGATGTCTTGGTTGTTCGCATACCTGTGGTGAGTTTACTAGGACATTTTACTAAACTAAGAAATAGGGCTGGATTTATAACATGTCACTGAAAAAAATCACTACCGCAGCTAACAAAAGAGCTGATAACTTTGAAACCGCTGAACCGATTTCCATCAAACAAAGCTAAGAACGCTCCCGACTAATTACTCTTACAAACATAAAAAACAAAATCAAAATCGGTTCATATGTTCGGGAGCTACGATGCCACAGACAGGCACAGACACGTCGTTTTTGCGTCGAGGGTTGAAAATTAAGTTACAATCATAAATACAAGCACTGAAATTTTACTTTTATGTATTTAAATATTGTTTATATATAAAGTTCTAATATTAGGCGATAATAATAATATAAGCAAAGACGCAGTATTTTATTATTTATTAATTAATCGATTTATTTCCGCGACTGCTGCTCTAGAGGTCTTGAGTTCGATTCCCAGATCGAACAAAAAGTGTTATTTATTGGAAATGAAAATTGTTTTGTAAATTGGCGGTGTGACACACCCGTGACTCGAAAAGCATGTAAAGCCGTTGGTCCTGCGCCCGATCTCTTCCCGATTGTATCGGCTTGCCGTTCGCTCGAACTATGTGGGCTAGAGAAAAGAGAGTGCACCTGTGTTTGTGTACACACTTGTGCACTATAATATCTCCTGTGTACTTGGCTAGAATCCATTGAGGGACCATGAAGCGCAAGAAGTCTGAAATTTGGAATGGTTAACTGAATACTTCATAAAGTTAATATGAGAAACTTCAAAAACACACTTTTCATAATTTTTCGACAGACGCATAAGTAAAAGATTCGGTCCATCCCACTCTCTAATATCTTAGTAATATTATGACCTGGCCAGTGATCTTTACTGCTCCCGAAAGCCGGGCCAAAGCCAAACTTCCCCTAGGCGTTAGGTCAGTCTAGGTCATTAGGCCAGCTCTAAGATTACAACCTCCGAAAACTGAATAGAAGAGGGAATTGTAATAAAGTTTATTAAATAGCTTTTAAGAGGATTTGATTGATGAAAGCTTTGATTTTAGAGGTTCGTTTTAAAGGTCAGCAGGGTTTATTATAGACTAGCTTTTACTCGCGACTTCACATACCATCACGCCTGTATTCCTCGAAGGGTTAGGTAGAGGTGTAACAATGTACACCCACAGTTCGCCGGTATGTTTAGGTCCCATGTATAGCGAGCCTATTGCCATTAACCGGGCATGGGAATTAAAACATATCGGCGAACTGTGCATACATTGATACTTCTCTGCCTAATCCTACGGGGAAAACAGGCGTGATGGTATGTTATAATGTTAAGTACGGATACCTATTGCCTTTGACGACATTATTTGCTAACAGACGATATACCTACTGTTCCCCTAATACGAACATCTTGTCAACCATATAAAAAATTTGAACTATTTACACGAAGTAAACAGGAAATGCACCTCATATCATAAAAATGTGCCATATTTTTGATACGCGCCAACGTACAGCCATCCGCGCAAGTTCAAATTTGATTTGTAGGTACATATTTACTATTGAGAGTCAATATTGAGTTCCAAACTCAATAAGACAAAGCAGATGTTACTTGTTCATGTCATAAACTTGAACAGCGAGACTTTTGCCCCATGTTGTACACTGCAAGCGGTGCGCACGCGATGCTAATGTGTTTCTAGAAATATTTTTTATATTGGAAAATGACATCTAACAAAAGAAGAGAATTTTCTAATAACGGAGATATTTAAAGTCGATATACATACATACCATCACGCCTGTATTCCCCGAAGGGTTAGGCAGAGGTGTACCAATGTACACCCACAGTTCGCAGGTATGTTTAGGTACCATGTAATATCGGGCGAGCCCATTGCCATTAACCGGGCACAAATCCTAACTCCGAAGCTGCTACTGTGAATTTCATGGAAAAAGCCAATAACACTTTTTGCTCGACCTGGGAATCCAACCTAAGACCTCCAGCGTAGCAGTCGAGCTTAGGACCACTATAGCTTAGTGGCAAAAGTCAAAATTCAAAATTTCAACTTTTTATACGTTTTTATAGAAAAGTAAGTTTGAAATATTGTAACTGAACTTGAAAATTAAATACCCTCATGACCCGTGTATTGTTAGATTCACGCGGAACTTCTATTTATTGCGTGTGTTACATTGCGAACTACAAAAGAAAAGTGATATTTTACACCAATACTAAAAATGCTTTCCCAGCTGTAAAATAAATACTCAACGTTGCTTAGTTTGATGGGTAGTATGCGAGTTAATGGGTCACCGGTTAACGGGGAATTGAAACGAAACCGTTTGTCTTGGTATGGGCATGTAAAGAGGAGGGATGAGACGCATGTGAACAAAAGAGTTATGAATATAAATGTGGATGGAGAGGAAGAGGGAGGCCAAAGAAAAGATGGATGGATTGTATAAAGAATGATATGAAAGAGAAGGGAGTCAGTGATAGCATGACGGTTGACATGACGGCATGGAAGAGGAAAACATGTTGCGCCGACCCCAAGTAACATGGGATAAGGGCTGGAAGATGATGATGAGAGTTAAAGGGTATTATTATTATTATTATTTTTATTAAAACTTTTTGCACATAATGTAAATAATACACTGTACAAAGGCGGACTTAATGCCTTTGGCATTTTCTACCAGTCAACCTTAGGGTGATGCAGAGACAAAACATAGTAGGTGCAAGAAACAGAAAGTTTCCAGGAATAAAATATAATAAATACATGTATACATACATACAAACAAAATATACAGAGTAGAGAAAGCCAAAAAATACATAGGTGGAGAAATATAAGAAACTAATCTCATGGGTATCTTATGTGTCTAAGTACACCTCATACAATACAAGCTTCTAGAACCTCCCGACATCACAAACTGCCAAACTCCTGGCTGTTACAAAGTAATTCCTAATGAAAAACCCACTATCACTTTGCCCGAGCTAGCGATTGAATTCAGACCACCACGTTAGGTAGGGACACTTGCGATCAAAGCGGCAGTAAATTTTTTTTACCACTTATATTTATAGCTTATCTATAGCTTATCATGAACTCTCCCACAGGCCTAAATCCCAATATTTCACATAAACGCTACAGCATTATTCAAATGGATGTTCAGTGCAGTGCACGGCGTAGCGTTGGGCTTAGCGCAAATTATATTCCAATGCTATGCAGTTGTTCAGTCGTAGCCATCGGGGAATGGCAGCGTGGCAGCTGATTATCTGCTAGTTATCTGGTAGTTAGATAATGTGGGTGCGAACGAAGCGAGTAGGACAGATTTTGCAAATTAGAAACGATGATTTTGGTGGAATATTTGGATTAGAAATGAAATAGGTGTAGTTTATGATCACTGTTTTTGTTGGGGCGAAATGAATCGACCTTTTTAAGGATAAATACTAACAGGTTTAATATTAAAAAACAAAAAAAGAAAATAATAATAATACTGGCATAAAACAAAATACAAGCATTCGTTTTTCAAATAGTTCTTAACTGCCTCGTTAGCCTAGTGGTCCTAAGCGCAACTGCTACGCTAGAGGTCTTGGTTTCGATTCCCAGTTCGGGCAAAGTGTTATTGGGTTTTTCTATGAAATTCTCAGTAGCAGCTCAGAGTTAGGATTTGTGTTCGGTTATTGGTAATAGGCTCGTCCCTATTACATGGGACCTAAACATAGCAGCGAACTGTGGGTATACATTAGCACACGTCTGCCTATCCCTTCGGGAATACAGTCGTAATTGTATACAATATAACAACCGTATTAGATGCACTCTCGAAATCAGCTTTTGTTTGGTTTATGAACTTACTTGCTTCTGCCCGCGACTTCGTTCGCGTCAAAGTTAATATATTAATCCCACGGGAACTGCACATTTTTTGGGATAAAAAGTATCCTATTTATTATTTCTAATCACAGATCTAGAGACCAATTTTATTTATTACAAAATTTTAAATTCCAGTCGTAATCTCAGCTCTGATCCCGGCCACCGTAGATACTGGCTTGTGGACGGTGAGCAATGGGTAGCTCACCGTCCTTACGTTGCATAACGACAGGCCGTGTCGACGGCGCGTTCGTGTTCCACGCGCGCCTCAAAGAGATGTCAGCAAAAGGAAGGGGCCACTGAGGGCCGATGCCTGCCGGGGCTGCGGGTTGTTCGCAAGAGATACCGCGCCCCCGGAACGCAAAGGGCATAAGAAGGAACATGGGTGGGTTTTAGTCAGTAAAAGTCTGACACTCCCTCCCGCCCCGCCCAGGGCGGGAGGAGTTATTTGATGATTTCCCACCCACCAAAAAAAAAAAAATCTCAGCTCTGTAAATCAATGTCAAAAAATGTTGACACTGAAATTAGATTGCTATCGCAAAAAAGAAAACACCTCTTAATAAAAAACATCAATGTCGAATTTAGTGTTGTAATATTCATTCTTTTTCAGAGAAGCCCAAAAGATCATTTTTTTTTTGCTTTCAGTCACCAGATGGCATTATCAAAGCTTACAGACTGACAGGCCACCCTTATTCTTTTGAATAATACAATAAGCTAAAGATTACCTCAAAAAAATCCTTAAAGATTCGTGGCTGAGAAGATTAACATCCATCTAAGCCTCTCAAAATGGCTACTGTTTAAAAAACTGCCATTACAGAGATAGGAACGCACAAACGGACGAAATCAAGATGTCTGCCTAATTACGTCATTTTTCTCTCCCCTCCTCTCTTGCTTTTCCATTTGCTGTAATACGCACTAATTTTAAGAAAAAATCATTATGCAAAATAGGGGTGGAAGGCAATTGGTTATGTTTAAGTACCTAGAGCTTTATGTCCGTGTAGGGGATGAAAGACAGACGCACCCCTATTTATTGCTTTGTAACAAAAAAAAAGAAAAAAGGCATAAAAAAGAATAATGATAATTTTAATAACGTTGTTGTCGCTCAGAGGAGCAATTTCAGTATTCTCTCAATCTTACTCAATCAGTCACAAATGCATCTTTGACAAGTTTTTGACATCAACAGTCGCATATTATAAAGAGTTTTGACGATAAGAATTGGTAACTTACAGTTATTAAAAAAAAAAAAATATACCATCACGCCTGTATTCCCCGAAGGGTTAGGCAGAGGCGTAACAATGTACACCCACAGTTCGCCGGTATATTTAGGTCCCATGTAATAAAGGGCGAGCCTATTGCCATTAACCGGGCACAAATCCTAACTCCGAGCTGCTACTGAGAATTTCATAGAAAAATCCAATAACACTTTTTGCTCGACCTGGGAATTGAACCCAAGACCTCTAGCGTAGCAGTCGCGCTTAGGACCACTACAACACACAATCCTACAATTACAATTACAATTCCTACTACTGCAATTTACATGTTTGGTTCCAAGCATAAGAACGGCCCAAAGTACAAAATGCTTCTTTTTATCAGGTAATCATTTTATTTTAAACATCACGCCTGTATTCCCCGAAGGGTTCGACAGAGGTGTACCATTGTACACCCACAATTCGCCGGTATGTTTAAATCTCATTACCGTTACCATTAACCTGGCACAAATCTAAACTCCGAGCTGCTACTGAGAATTTCATAGAAAAACCCAATAACACTTTTGCTCGACCTGGGAATCGAACCCAAGACCTGTAGCGTAGCAGTCTCGCTTAGGACCACTAGACTAACGAGGCAGTTAGTTAAAACATTTCTAAAAATATTGTTAATAATAGTCACAGTCGATTACGCAAATTCCCTACAATCTTATAGTAACAGACATAACTTTTTAACTTTTTTTAACTTTTTGTAACTTTTAATTTTACGTTACCACAACAAAGAAACAAAGTTCATATCGACAATGCATTTCCATGTTGCTTGGAAGTTTACCACTCGTAAAACCAAAGACTGATTTAGTTTAAAAGAGACTTATCTACAAAAACAAACTTGTACAAAAAGAAGAACCAATTACTTATGTACCTAAATAAAAGTCAACGTCAGCAGTAAAATGATACAGCCCAACATATAACAGAAAAGCGCAGAAGACTCACGGTATGCCCCAGTTTATAAAGTACGGTCTACATACATAAACTCACGCCTTTTTCCCATGGGGGTAGGCAGAAACCACAGATCGCCACCTGCTACGATCCTTACATACTTCTTTCGCCTCGTCCACGTTTATACAGCTGTTCATACAAGCACGCCGGTTACGAGTACTGCGCACACGACCTTTCTGAAGAACACCACCAATAAGGCAACATGGCTCATTATGACAGTAAAAATGATTTTTACATTGTTCTATAAAATTGCGTGTTGTGTAAAAACGTCAAGTACATCCATTTACTATCTATCGAGTTCTTGCTATTTTCGGAAGCAGAAATAAAAAAAAAATAAAAATTGTAAGTAACCCCAGACGGAAAAATAAACATCCCTACCGCAGCTAACAAAAGGGCTGATAACTTTGAAACCGCTAAACCAATTTCCATCAAACATAGCTTAGAACACTTCCGACTAACATACCTTTCAAACGAAAACAAAACCAAATCAAAATCGGTTCATGCGTTCGGGAGCTACGATGCCACAGACAGACACACAGACACGTCAAACTTATAACACCCCGTCGTTTTTGCGTCAGGGGTTAAAAAAGGTACCCATAGTAAATTATTAGCAGTGCAACCACCAAAGTTATTCAATCCTTCTAAGCTCACCCCTCGAAGCAACCCTTTTACTTTTTGTAACGGGCTGCTAAAAAGTCTTGAAGCTGTGCACTTCTTACGCTCACACTCGACCTTCTAGATGTTCCTTTTCCATGCCTAATACGAATAAAGGTGGCTATCCCAGTGCAATAGCCATAGATTACAGTAACAACCAGCGTACAGATTGCACGGGTCATAACAGATAAACGTTGGTTGTATATCAAGTTCCCTTCTCCTCAAAAGTATACGAGGATGTCCCTTGTGTAATGGGCAAAGAGTATTTTGGGTATAGACAGGTAAGATATAGCCTGGCTTTAGAAGTTTGTACCTACTTCTTTTAATAATAGAAGGGTAAAAAATAACATACCATCACGCCTGTATTCCCCAAAGGTTTAGGGAGAGGTGTACCAATGTACACCCACAGTTCGCCGGTATGTTTAGGTCCCATGTAATAGGAGGCGAGCCTATTGCCATTAACCGGGCACGAATCCTAACTCCGAGCTGCTACTGAGAATTTCATAGAAAAACTAGTAGCAGTCGCGCTTAGGACCTACCTACCTGGGCTAACGAGGCAGTTAAAAAATATCTTTGCAATTTAGGAAAAATATTAAAAATAAATTTAAATACATCATCGTGTTTCGTTAGAAGACGGTTTAATGTACTGTAGTATCAGGATTATTAATATGCGTGTAAGAAAGAGTTTTTATTTATTATTATTGTTCACACTAAATTATTAAATATTATATTTTCATCTCGCTAAATACAACTTGTAAGCCCTCGTGTCAGACTCAAGTCTTTTTTATTATAACAAAAAGATAAACGCTTTATCTTATACAAATTTCCACATAACTTCCAACTGCCTCGTTAGCCTAGTGGTCCTAAGCTGCGCTGAGGTCTTGGGTTCGTTTCCCAGGTCGAGCAAAAAGTGTTATTGGGTTTTTCTATAAAATTCTCAGTGGCAGCTCGGAGTTAGGATTTGGGCCCGGTTAATGGCAAAAGGCTCGCTCCCTATTACATAGAACCTTCACGTACCGGCAAACTGTGGGTGTACACTGCCTTTAGGGAATACAGGCGTGATGGTATGTTAAGTTGTTATAAATTTGCACATAAAATAAGGTTGTATATGGCTCAACTAGCCAGAGTGTTTACAGTACCTACTCCCAGAGAAATATGTCGCAACTGCCTATTTCTAATCTGTGTCATGTTAGGGTGGGTCCCAGTAGTGGAACTACGGATATCGTATACCTATCTGTTATGGATTCCGGCCTATACATCGCGATATCGCGTTACTTCGGGAAACCGCTTTCATGTATCCTGTTTCATATTTCGATAGGAAAAAATTCTGGTTAGGTTTAAATTTTAGAAATGATTCTGAATCTTCTTGAAGTATATAATCAGCTGAAAGCCAATTGCACTAATTAAAAACATTCAAAATATTGTTGCAATCTTGGCAATCAATTTTAATAAAAAATAAGCGTTTTTGAAAGATTTATTCCTGCTGAGGTTAGATTGCGATCATTCCTAAAATTAGTACAACCCCTGATTCTCCGGTTTTTAAAAACTCTGTAATTGTAATTGCCATTAATCGGGCACAAATCCTAACTCCGAGCTGCTACTGAGAATTTCATAGTAAAACCCGAAAACAATTGGCTCGACCAGGGAATCGAACCCGTGACCTCTAGCGTAGCAGTCGCGCTTAGGACGATTAGGTTAACGAGGCAGTCCTGCTTAAAAATATATAGGTATATACAAAAGTTTGTGAGCATGGATGGATGGATGTTTGTTACTCTTTCACGCTTAAACGGCTGAACGGATCTGGATGAAATTTGTCACTGAGATAGATTGTAGTGTGAAATAACATATAGGATACTTTTTATCCCGGTAAAAGGTACTGTTTAGTATTTTGTGCGATAGTATATCAAATTTGACGCGGGCGAAACCAGGGCATAAGCTAGTGTTACATGAAATTAGGTAACGTTTAAAAAGGAAACTCTGGCGTGATGTTTTAGAACTATGAATAGGAGGTTCAGAACTATTTCTGACCTCTTCTCATACAAAAAACACAAAATTAAAAATATAAGTAACCGTCGACAGAAAAATAAACATCCCTACCGCAGCTAACAAAAAAGCTGATAACTTTGAAACCGCTGAACCGATTTCCATCAAACATAGCTAAGAATACTCCCGACTTATTAGTCGGGAGTATTCTTAGCTATGTTTGATGCCCTACCCTACCCTCCCTACCCTACCCTACCTACTTGTTTGTTGTACCTTTCAAACAAAAAAAAAAAAATTAAAATCGGTTCATGCGTTCAGGAGCTACGATACCACAGAGAGACACACACAGAAACAGACACGTCAAACTTATAACACCTCGTCGCGAAAGATTTTTATTAGAATTGCAAAACCCTTTTTGATCAGTGTGCCCATGGCTAAAGTCTCGCTGTAAACTGGCCAAAAGCTCAATGGATTTGCATTGAAAATGAGTCTAGAGGTAAAATGCTTTATAAAATGCGCTAAACCTTTCTCCCCTGATCGGATTAACACTTTAAAATCGTTAAAAGTGAACGTTGCTTTAAGTTTATAAGTTGGGTTGGTAGAGGATAAATATATTGTGTTAAAAAGGGTTTGTTTAGAGCTTATAATTATAGTCATAACTAGCTTCTGAGAGCGACTTCGTTTATGTGGAAGTCAAGTATAAGTACCATAAAACGTAGCCAATTTTCGGCAGTACCTAGTGCAATCTGTATTCCAGTGGATCTATTCCCCGAAGGGTTAGGCAGAGGTGTACCAATGTACACCCACAGTTCGTCGGTTTGTTTAGGTCCCATGTAATAGGCGGCGAGCCTATTGCCATTAACCTGGCACAAATCCTAACTCCGAGCTGCTACTGAGAATTTCCCAGAAAAACCCAATAACACTTTTTGCTCGATCCGAGAATCGAACCCAAGACCTCTAGCATAGCAGTCAACTACTAGGCTAGCGAGGAAGTTAAAAAAAAGTAAATAAGAGCTTGTGTTATAGATAAAATTCGTTTGCTCTATTCCTTCATTCATCTAGAAATCAATTTAGAATGAAATGTCCAAATCCAATTCCACTCCGTCGATCTCGCGCCACATTTGAGCTGAGCGGACTCTTGGGCAATGAGCATACTCCTCATAAGTGAAAAGTTACCTGTCATTACTTACGATCGTACATATTGTTGCACGTGACTTCACTCGCAAGCAGCTCACTTCAATTTGTACAGCTTGTTCAATACCTGAGGTAACAGTAGTATTGGTCATGTTTCAATTTATACATACCATCACACCTGTATTCCCCGAAGAGTTAGGTAGAGGTGTACCAATGTACACTCACACTTCGCCGGTATATTTAGGTCCCATGTAATAGGGAGCAAGTCTATTGCCATTAACCGGGCACAAATACTGCCTCGGAAGCCTAGTGGTCCTAAGCGCGACTGCTACACTAAAGGTCTTGGGTTCGATACCCAGGTTAAGCAAAAAGTGTTATTAGGTTTTTCTATGAAATTCTTAGTAGCAACTCGGAGTTAGGATTTGTTTCAATTCATATGTGCGAATAACGTAGATAGTACAAGGGACAAAAATATTGTGTACAACTTTCTACCTAATTTCCAAACTAATCAATTAAATATAATATACTAGCTTTTGCTTGCGATTTGGTTCATATTGGGTAGTTACTTTGGGTACCCTTTTTATCAAGATACCAAATTTTTCAAAATACTCGACCATAATGTTTTTTACGATATCATTATGCACAATAATCCCACCAAACTTCGACCAGAAAAACTTCCAATCCTTCAAAAATCAACCCCTGTTTTCCGTCATAAACTACCGTATCACCGTAACACATCACTGTAACCTACATCCCCTAGTAAACTCAATTTACCAGTCAAAATTTATCTCAACATCTAAAATATTACACATGGAGGGCGAAAGCGCCCCCTAGCTAAAATCTGAGTTAAAAGGGACCCTCTAACTAAAGCCCCCGTAACCTTTAACATTTCCCTGTATGTCTAATAAAAAGGCAAGTACAGATTTGAATACGCATTAACGTTATTTTGTTTGCACCCCTCCGGAGATACGTCCCTAAGGCAGGGCTGTCCCACCTAAGTTTTGCATATTTTATTCTTATGTGGATCAGTTGAGATTTGAAATTGGAAACGGAAATGTTCTGTGAATTTTTATTTAAAATATTTGTTTTTTTTTAGATTAAGATTTAAATCAAATAATTTTTAGATTGATTGAGTCATTACTTTGTGCTTTTAATAAATGCTTGGATATTTAGTTTATATAAATATTGAAAATAACTTTTGTTCGCGATTTCGTCCGCTTATAAAATAATACAATCATTTTTTTACATAAAACATAGTCTATACCACTAAGCAATAAACCAGTAGTAGTCAAAGTTTTTTATAATAAGACTCGTAGTTTCACAGATCACCTGTAACAAACAACGAAGTTTTGATTAAACTTTACTAACTAAATTTAGGCGTTAAACAAACCTATGTATATTCGACAAAGCTCCAATAAAACTTCAAACCAAAATGCTCAGTTCCGCAATAATAAGAGCAAAATGTTCATATAATTAGTTCCAATTTTAATATTTTTAATTCGCACGACAACCCTACTAAAAAGGCCCATTAGGTGGAGTGTTATTTTAACGCCTACAAGTTCTGAAAGTGAAGTTTTGTACTTGGCCGTGTCATTAAGTGGCTCGAGACGTTAATTATTACTGTTTTTAGATGTTCCCCCTTTCAGGCTAAGAGTTTACGAACATCGTATGTTTGTATTGTGAAGGCTGTTCTCCTTTATGGAAGGATAAGGTTGCGGTTTTCCTGTATATCTCCTCGATTATATTTTTTGTAGGTTTACTCTGAAGGGATTTTGCAGAATGATTTTTTTCTAATATTGGGAAGTTAAGTTAGTAAATCAGGAACTGTTCGCTAGAAGTGAACACACATTTTATGTGTAATTGATAATTTTGATAATTATTTACTTACACATACAGACATAAACTCACGCCTTTTTCCCATGGGGATAATTATTTTTACATATACAAGTTTATCCTTGATACAATTTTTAAAAATACAGTGTAGAGAAGGATTTCTTTACTTCAGTAGGGAAATTGAATCGTGGTAAGTTCTCAACAAACTGCAACATCTCACAAGGAAACCTTCAATGAAGGTACATATTTCTCCTATTTTCACTTAAAATAGGTATGAAATATTTCAGTAAAAATTACAACAAAAAATTGTCACCGGTTGGTATCGGAACATTGTCTTAACTACCACCGGTAGTCCACGTTTCAAACAAAATATATAATTGAATAAAAAATCAAAACACCTTTCTGATTTACATGATAACTGAAAAGAAAAAACAAGTCCAGCAGTTTAGAATTCTGTGAAGTAATAGTCGGGACCCATTTAAAATCTAGGCTAGCTTAACTCTTTCCAATAATCCATCCTTGTGGCGCAGTCGGCTAAGAAACGGTAATTTGTGAAAAAGTAGATTTTTCAATATCATTTTCGAAAAATGTATGTCTTCTTTTATTTTTAATTATGAAATATATTGTAATTTCGTTTTCAGACTCTTCCGTCATCATTATTAGCAGCATCTAACCACATAATACACTGCTAATGTAAAGTCACGCTCTCTAAACAGTCCGATCATTAAGCCGACATATGCTCAAGATATTGCAGTAAAAACTGGAACGAAATTTAACTGCTGTTACCGTTTTGTTGAACGACCGTTCCGAAGCACTCAAAGCGCTGTGGAAGACATTATCCACACGTTCGTAGCGTAATGACCCTTCAAGGATGGGGATGGTACCGGGGATGGAATGAATTGCATTTTTTTTTAAATTATCTTTTTAAACGGCCTGTTACACTGATTTTATTATTACCACGCTTTTGTTGAAGGATTTTTATGGGCTGGCAACTTTGGTTGGCGTGTCTATGTGGACATGTAACGGAACTTTTTGGTTTTTTTTATGTTTCCTATTTTTGTAAAATGGTTTTTGCTGTGGCCAAGTTTTAGATCTTTGTAATGTCATTCTTTTTAAATAATGTAGAAATGCTGTAGTTAATTTCTTTGTGAAGAAGAAGGTCTGGAGAAGTACAAACGCCACTATTTCTGCCGCAAAACAGCGATGCTGTGTATCGGGTTTAAAGGGTAAGGGTGCCGGTGTAATTGACATTTTAACTTTGTCTTTGAGATGGCAACCTATTTGCAAGGCCTCTAGTATTGCAAACGCCTATATACATCAGATGGACAGTCAGATTGTTTGCCATCCAATGATATAAAAAAGTCATTGGTACATATTTTTACTGCCTCAAATATTGTTCAATATTGTAATGTTTATATTAAATAATTAACCTTCTCATCGACAATTTATCATAATTAATTACTTACAAAATCTGACTACTTTATAATTATTAGCGTCCCAACAAATAACCCCTACATTAATAAATCACTGAAAAGTATTTAATTGCAATCAATTTCGAAAACATAAATTCAATTTAACAACCGCGTTTCCGAACTTTGCCGCGAAATGTCAAATAGGAACATGTCAGTGTCAGCGCGGGAATTAATTTTAAATATTCAAACATGGAATGCGATCATTAATCATTTAAATAAGTCGAAAACATTCAATATCATTAATTGAATCGCCATTTATGTGATTAATATGTGTATTGGTTTTGTGCAACTTTTGAGTTGATATAGTGATCTGTTGGTTGGACAACATTTTACTAAAATGTATGTAAATGTATTTTACTTATGTGTAGGTATATCAGATGACGTTTATTTATTTTTTACTTTACATAATTATTATTATTATATCGGCAACTTTTTTCGCATTAATAAAATTAATTTTGAACAAACACAAAAGCACGGCTTCAGTTTAGTTGCCAATCAAATTCGAGGTTTAAATTGTGTGTTCAAATCATTATTAAAATAATAAGATATAAAAGGTGACGGATCGCTTGTTAGGTATTCTGAGAGAAACATTGAACAATAAAACCGTTTAAACACAAAATTTTATTTTTTTAATAACCCCCGACTGAAGAATAAAAATCCCTGCCGTATCTATCAAAAGAGCTGATAACTTTGAAACCGCTGAACCGATTTCCATCAAAAATAGCTAAGAATACTCCCGACAAATTTACTTTTTACTCATCATCATCTGCTCTTATCCCATGTTACTTGGTGTCGGCGCAACACGTTTTCTTCTTCCATGCTGTCCTGTCAAGCGTCATGCTATAGCTGACTCCTTTCTCTTTCATATCATTCTTCACGCAATCCATCCATCTTTTCTTTAGCCTCCCTCTTCCCGTCCATCCATCCACATTCATATTCATAACTCTTTTGGTCACATGCGTCTCATCCCTCCTCTTCACATGCCCATATCAAGACAAACGGTTCCCTTTCAACTTTTCTGTCACTGGCGCTACTTTCAATTTAAACAAAAAAACTAAATGAAAATCAGTTCATACGTTCGGGAGCTCCCGAACGTATGAACTGATTTTCATTTAGTTTTTTTACGATGCCACAGACAGACACACAGACACGTCAAACTTATAACACCCCGTCGTTTTTGCGTCGGGGGTTAAAAATAAATTAAAACAAATGAACCATTCTGATAATCTAAAAATCCGTTTTCTACTAAAATATGCATAGAAGAAAATAAAAATCCCCATTCACACCGAACAGGGAATGGAATTTCTGATAATGAGAACAAAATGTCGGTGACTGAAAGTGCACTTAGCTGCATTACGCATGCAAATCGGAATCGTTCGGCGTCATCTGCGAGCTGGTAATCTGATTATGCGGGACCTGTCAGGTATTGGGATCGGTGGCAGAAGTTCCACTTTGATCCCAACATTGGGAAACTTACAAAAGGTATGTGTACTTAGTATACTAATAGTACTTCTCAGTTTCACCCGCGTCAAGTTACGCCTTTTGATTACTGCTCGTCTTCCCATGTCGTAGCGTAATATTATATATGTTTTTAGCAGTAGTAGAGCTCTTTGGGCTACAAAGCATCGGTGCTGTATTCCGGTTTGGAGGGCGCGGATGAAGCTGTTCTTACAGACATATGGTCCCCAAGATACGGGCTCCGCCTCGTTTGGGGACCATTGTTTTTACTAGAAATGCATACTGCTAATTGTTACCGATTTATATGCTGTATGTTAACCTATGGATGATAAACTTTTACTTTACTTTACTTTTCATGAGACATTTCAACTTTGTCTCGGGGATGGCAAAGCATTTGCAAGGTATTGCTCTAATATTGCAGATGTCTATATAGGCAGCGGTGACCACTCAACATCAGGTGGGCTTCTTGAGGCTTGATTGCAATCCAATGATAGAAAAAAAAATTTTTGAAGTAGTAAAGATATTTTACATACCAAATACATACCATGTTTATTTACATACCATCACACCTGTATTTCACGAAGGGCTAGGCAGAGGTGTACCAATGTACACCTATAGTTCGCCGGTATGTTTAGGTCCCATGTAATAGGGGGCGATCCTATTGCCACTAACCGGGACAAATCCTAACTCCGAGCTGCTACTGAGAATTCCATAGAAAAACCCAATAACACTTTTTGCTCGACCTGGGAATCGAACCCAAGACCTCAAGCGTAGGAGTTGCGCTTTAGACCACTGGGCTACCGCGATATTTTAATATAGAAAAATTATTATTTAGTCAAAATATGTAACGAACCTGACTGTTTTGACATTCGTTGCGATGTCTTACTTGAATACCCAAATTGACTTACCTGATGTTAGAACGTCAGCTACACTATGCAATTATTTTCGTATTAGTGAGGAAAATCAAACCTTCTGTCTATTTACCTGCATAGAAAGCATACAATATCCAATGCTTTATGTAGTACATAGATACCTACATATCACAGAACAGAGCATTATCTGATTATGTTAATGAGGATGATTTTAAACTTAATTGTTCCAGTTTGTGTTTTACGCGTTGATCAACCGTGCGGTGACAACCGGCAATTTAAAGCGTTTTCAATTTATTTGTGTGATTTTTAATTACAGAGTTGTGAGTTAATAATAGTGTAACAATACCAGCCTATTACTGTACCAATGAGAACGGTATTGGAAATACCGGTATATTAGTCTCCACGAGTCGTGGGCACAATTAATGTCAAGTTAATTTTTCGGTTTTTGGGTTCCATTCGGGGTTTTTGGGGCGCCGACGCTGCATGCGACCAGTCCGACTGACGGACCAGTCGCGTGCAGCGTCGCCCAAAATACCTAAAATCCCGAAAACTTGACACTTGTGCTCACGACTCGTGGCGACTACTATACTTGTTAGCAAATAATGTTTATTTAATATTAGCTTTGACTTCGATTTCGTACGCATGGTTTTAATCACCCGTGTTAAGTTACGTACTTTGGTTACTGCCCTTGCCCGTTTGTCGTAGCGCGATGTTGTGTATGCCTATACTATTTCTCATGAATCTGGCATATATGAAAGTAATTTTTCCAATCCGGCTGGTACTTTTAGAGATAATTGCGTTAAAAAACTTCTTAGCTTAATTATAATTAGTACACATATCTACATTCTGGTCTACATTATACACCACAAATTTTTAATTAGTACAAATACTTAAAGGGCTTATTATAGAAGGTCTTGTTATCATATATGTAAAGTGTCAATAAATAATATTCATAAACAGCAAAGTTATTAGCGTTTGTTTATATCCCAAAATGTCACTCAATTTACGGAAGTATTTTTTTAAAAAGCGTGCGCGCACTTCCTCTTATAAATTAGCACTGCGCGTAGTATTTTGTAGTAGCAATGGTTATGAATAATTGATTCAATTATGAATTTATCAATTATGGCAAAATTCCGTGGGCAATTTTGAGATTTAGTTTTTTTTTACTTTTGACTACACAAATATGATCAGTAATGGGTACAGATAGAGCCCCATTTTTTTTGTACTAATTAAAAAATTATGGTTTATAGGCAGACTTCATATTACAGTTTTTATTCCATAAAACAAGTTGTACACGTAAAAGTAATTAGTCACCCTTGGAAATTGGTCAATTAATTAAAAGTCACTTTGTTTACATAGAGTAGGGATAAGACGTACTAGCAAGTACTTAGGACTTGACAAAAAAACACATAAAAACAAAAATGAATAAATATATTATTATATAAATAAACAAAAAAAAATAATGAATAGAGGTAAATGAATATATATATTTTTTTATTGTTAAGAATGATATTGATAAAAAGAATATTAAGCATTTAGAGTGAATCATGGACAGGAAAAAGTTGTTCCAGCTATAGATACTACACCCTAAACAAATGGTTAAAAAATATACAAAAATAAAAACGAAAATGTTGTAAGATATCAAATACACACAGCCACAGGTACGCGGAGCACGTTTATATTAACACACACAGACATACATAAAGTAGTAAGGTAAAGTCATCACAAATTGGATATGTGCCCGAATAAAATCAGTCTTCAAGTGAATTCAAAATTCGAATCACGATCGGGCACGTTCGTCCCCTGCCCTCGTCAGCCGAAGCCTCCCGAACGCACTCGGGACGCATTCGGGCAGTACTTTATTGGATCACTTGACAGTTGACAGCTCACACCCTTGTTAAATACGAAAGATGTTGTGTTCAAAAATCGATTCTACCCTGAATATTTTACGTATCGTTTTTAAAAACGTTTGTAGAGTGACGTCAAAAAATACCAAGGAAATAAATATAAAAACGGTTTTAATAACAAGAGATGTAAGAAGACAAATCACATACCCGTTGACTACGTATACTGTCCATCAAACCAAGTAAGTTTAAGCAAAATTGTTGCTAGGAAATGACTTTTATTTTGGTGCAAAACATTACAATGGTAGTGCGCAATGTAACGCACGGAACACATTGTGTTCACAAGTGCGTCCAACGGTACAGGATCATGGGGGTATTTAAAGTACGGCGGGCGTACGGCGCGTTCGTGTTCCACGCGCGTCTCAAAGAGTTGTCAGCAATTTTTGAAGGAGCCACTCAGGGCCCACGGCACACGGCCCACGAATTACTGCGCCCACGGAACGCAAAGGGCACAAGAAGGAACATGGATGGCTTTTAGACAGTAAAAGTCTGACCCTCCATCCCCACCCCAGGGCGGGGAAAGTCATAAAAATGATAATATGATATGATATGATGAGGATCGCAATGATAGCAAGAACATATCACTTTCGACTTCGCTTACCATCTTTATACACCCTGTATACAAAAGCAGTACTTACTTACCCTTTTATGTAATTTGACAGCCCACAAGATTAATGTTTAACTTCAATACGATCAAGACTTACTTATAATTACACTTTTAGATTGGCGATCATAAAAATAACATAAAATGATTCAGTCCACATCGAACGCTGCAGTTGAATAGTAGTCATGTTCCACAATTCAAATCGCCCGGTTGAATGTTTACTCAATAATAGACTAGACAAAGATGTTCAAAGAATGGTTCAACCTTTCAACATTACGCTCTCTGCGTTCTTTACTTCGAAATTCAAAATCAGAGACTGTTACATCACTCCGTGTGAAAAGAAATATCCCGTATTGCTCTTTTTTATTATTTTATTTTTTAGTTTTTTTAGTGTTGGTCGCCTGTTCTATGACATGGTTAATGATTTTAAGGACTGGAGTAAAACCACTTTACCTTTTACCATTTACTGGTTTTCTTTCTTTATGTATTGTATCAGTTATATATTACTGGTTATTTGCAACATTTTTCATAGCCACAGCAATGTCTCTCTCATTTTACGTATCCAAGAAATTCACAGGTGTGTCGATATTAGTAAGAGTATCCGAAGATATATTATTTGCAATTATTTGATCATATTTCTTATTATTTTAAATAATACTTTTCTGTTTACAATTTATTATGTAATGAAGGGTTCAATTTATTTTATTGAAGCCAGTAATGACCTCCAAGTTATTCAATACGATTTAAATTTGATTTATGGTATTCGCCTTGTGGCATTGTTGACAAAGTATCTTAAAGAATGGGCTAAAAATATACTTGTATTAAATAATGAAGGAGAAAATGATGAAAATTGTATAAAACTCTTTAAAACTTATAAAAATATTTTAGAAACTTATAAATTATATGTGAAATGTTTCCGAATATTGGTAAGTGAGATTAAAGTCTAAGATCACACAGCCGTCAGACCGACGTCATTTTATCTAAATTTTGAGAATAGCTTGACAGCTAAATTTGGGCCTTTTTTCAGGTATTAAGATAAAAACTTACCGTTTTAATCTTGATACTTAACAACGAATTCCTTTATCAATCTTCAAAATTTTAGCCACGCTTAAACTTCGTAGATCTGGTAACTCTGGGATCTTCGACTATACAAAAACATTTTACTAATAAATTATCAGCTAATCTATTTACTTGCATTAGAAAGTATAAAGTGAATATTGTTGATAATTATTTATTACAGATATTGTACCGAACATACGACACGTTTCTTCATGGTTTGTGTCACATGCTCATACATTTAACGCGTTTGGTAAATCTACAATCATCGGCACATAACACTGTAAGTACTTGTATTGCTGATGTTTATGAAGGTAACTCGCACTTAGATATTTTTTGTTGGTATGGTAACCGGCACGGGTCGTGAGCACAAACTTCAAGTTAATTTTTGGGTCTCTTTGGCGGAATGAAGGAGACGGGGGGCGCCGACGCTGCACGCGATCGCATGCAGGGTCGGCGTCCAAAAAATAATTTATTTTAAAAAGCGACTAAGTGCAACTCCTTTAATACATTTTATTTACTTTTGTAAAATTTAAAAAGTACGATTCTTCTGCCTTTAATCCCACGGCATTTGTTGTGGGATTATAAGCAGAAGAATCGTATTTTTAATATTATCCGATTACCAGAATTACTTTTCTTTTAACTTGGCCAAAGGCTAAACAGTGCCATCTAACGTGGCAATTCCGCCAATCTTTTGGGCACATTCCCCGTTGACAGGAACTTTTAATGCCAAATACTTTTAAGTTTCCATTTTTATGTAAAATTACCAGAACCACATTCTAACAGGAAAGTTTTTAGAAGGGAAATAAAAAGGCAATGTTGTTATTTAAAATATTGGGGAACATATTGTTCCCAGTGTTAATATAGCTTAATATTACACAACCTTCTTTCTCTGTCCCACTCCTCGGCAAGAGCCTCGCCTCCACTAGCTAACAGCAGTAATGAATAATTTTGGACTATTTACTGTTTTCAGTTCTCTCTGGTTCTCAGCATCTTGGTATGCATATGGATAGTAAAGTTTATGTCATTAATAATGATCACTTGTTGGCAATGTGAGCAGTTCTACATATCTGTGGAGGAAGCTGAGTCGGCGTGTATACAGCGTGTCATGGATACCAAATGTACAAGTAAGAACATAAGTACAGGAGTTGTATTACAAGGTGTCAAAAATACTGCACTTTTGAACGAGCAGAGACAAAGACCAAGCTTGGAGGCGGATGTGCTCCTCGAGTGCAACGGCGTCGCTCAGACCCGCGCGGAAACCACTGATGCACCAATTTCCCTTACGGATGCCCTGAGAAGACTGGGAAAACTAATCTGCTTCAGGAGGGAGGCCCCCCACCACGCCACTGCTCACGTACAATAGTCCGTATTAGGACTGAGTGCGGAAACCAAAACCCAAACATAGAACATAATGCAATTTTCCAGTGCAAAAGAGAGACGAGGCTATGCATGCTCTATATCTCTATCCTTGTTTGGAGACGTAAATAATTATGATGGTATTTACACTTCTTAATAGGGCCTGACTATATAATATAAAACGAGCATACTAACCATATTCTGGACAAAGA
Organism: Caradrina kadenii; assembly: GCA_947462355.1. Classification (NCBI taxonomy): domain Eukaryota; kingdom Metazoa; phylum Arthropoda; class Insecta; order Lepidoptera; family Noctuidae; genus Caradrina; species Caradrina kadenii. The sequence continues at coordinate 10,255,463 of OX381690.1, read as the reverse complement.
CCTGTTTTCCTGCAGAGTAAGCAGAGGCAAACTTGCCCCAGGAAAATTGGTGAATCCAGACTAATATTTAATAGGTATAAGTCCAGATTGAATTACTGCCTCGTTAGCATAGTGTTAGTGTTATTCTATGAAATTCTCAGTATCAGCTGGGAGTAAGGTGTGTGCCTAGTTAATGGCAATAGGCTCGCCTCCTATTACATGGGACCGAAACATATTGGCAAACTGTGGGTGTACATTGATGTACCTCTGCCTAACCCTGCGGGGATTGATCTAATTTGGTTTTAACGTGTGATGTCTATTATTTAATGTTTGGCAATGAGTGTTATTACCCTGAAATAAATGAGTTTATTATCATTATTATTAAACAGTGGGCCACAACTAAGAATTTCTAACCAAATTAAAATATTACGATTTTTTATTCATCCATTCATGGATTTCCAGAATTTACTTTTTGCTTAACTGCCTCGTTAGCCTAGTGGTCTTAAGCGCGACTGCTACGCTAGAGGTCTTGGGTTCAATTCCCAGGTCGAGCAAAAAGTGTTATTGGGTTTTTCTATGAAATTCTCAGTAGCAGCTCGGAGTTAGGATTTGTGCCCGGTTAATGGCAATAGGCTCGCCCCTTATTACATGGGACCTAAATATACCGGCGATCTGTGGGTGTACATTGTTACACCTCTGCCTAACCCTTCGGGGAATACAGGCGTGATGGTTACTTTTTGCTTAATTTCTTACAGAGAGTCACAAACATCTGTGCAAACGCGTGCTACAAGTTAACCGCACCTTCAGTAAGATGACTGCGTGTGGACTGTTCACTGTAGATGCCACTCTCCCGATGCCATTGGCGGAACTCTTGACCAACTACATTATTGTAATGTTGCAGTTTATTTTTCTGTAAATATGTATAAGTATTTTGGTGTAAATAGACTTTTTAAACAAGTTGAAATAATAAATTCAAACTGTTCGTTGTCAAGTGTACCTATTATTGTATTTTATTGGTTACTTTATAGGCAGTTGGTCCCGGCTGTCAATCGAAGATCTTTGACAGTCGGATAGTCAAAAGCCGGGAAATCTGATATAGTCTCACCGAGAGCTATCGTGTTACCCAGTAGTTACAATCCAGTTGGGTTGTGGATGTCGGTTAGGCATTCACTAAGTTTATATATCATATTGATGCGAACGAAGTCGCGGGCATAGCGTAATATTAGATAGGTAGACATAAACGAACAGAAAGGAAACAAACATTGATTATAAAACAATTTTCTAATAATGTAATTTGACAGCAAACTAGATTAATGTCCAACTGCAAACTCATCAATATTTTTATTGAAATTACTAAATTGATTGTCATAAACACAATATATGGTTTATTTGACATCGAACAGCATAGTGAAATAGAAATCATGTGGAACGACTCAAATCGTCCAGTTAAACTGGTACTCAATAATAAACTGGACAAAGACGTCCAAAGAATAGTTCAACCTTTCAACATTATGCTCTCTGTGTTCTTATCATCAAAGTTCAAAATAAGAGACAGTTACATCACTGTGTGTGATAAAAAGTGTCCAATATTACTGTTCTTTGGTATTTCATTTATTAATTTGTTGTGTTGTTATCGTATAGTAGCTGATAAGGATGGTGATTTTGCGAAACACCATCTCAGAAACGCTTTCCTAGTTGCACTATTTTTCTTGTTTACCGCTCTCTATTTCAATAGTTACATCCTTCTGATCATTAATAACATAACTCGCAGTTATACCCATGTTTCTCTTATTTTAAGAATCCAAGATATTCAAAGGAATATCGACTTAAGTTCGAGTGTCCGAAGTTACATTATCTGGAATTGGATCTCACTTTTTACTGTTTCGTTTACACATATTTTTATGTCCATAACTTTTAATGTATTAAAAGGGTTTATACATTTCACTGAAGCTAGTAGCGATTTAATGATTGTTCAATATGAATTAAGTTTGATTTATGGTATTCGCCTTGTGGCATTGTTGACAAAGTATCTTAAAGAATGGACTAAAAATATACTTGTATTAAATAATGAAGAACAAAATGATAAATATTGTAAAAAACTGTTTGAAACATATCAAAATATTTTGGAAGCTTACAAATTGTATGTGAAATGTTTCCGAATATTGGTAAGTCTGTGTTAGCTTCCATTTTTTTACATGATGTTTTTAAGGGGATTGTGTAGTTCGCGCTATACCAAACCATTTTAGCCAATAAGTAATTAAGTATTAAACTTGATGTGTGTAACAGCCCCGTTGGTCTCGTGGTCGCAAGCGCGACTGATGAGCGTGGGGTCTCGGGTTCAATTCCCAGGTCGGGCAAAAAGTGTTGTTGGGTTTTTCCATTAGAATTTGCTCAGTTGCAGCCCGGAGTTTAGAAGTTAGTGGTGTGACACCCCCGTGCCTCGGAAAGCACGTAAAGCTGTTAGTCCCGGCTGTCATTCGTAGATCTTTGACCGTCGTTACGGATAGTCAGAAGCCTGAAAGTCTGACAACCAGTCTAACCAAGAGGCATCGTGTTGCCCAGTAGCTGGGTTGTGGAGGTCAGATAGGCAGTCGTTCCATGTGAAATACTGGTATTCAGCTGCATCCGGGTGGGCTGGAAGCCGACCCCAACACAGTTGGAATGTATGATGATTATGAATTAATTTTCTCTGCGCCATTAATTTTAAATTTGAGTATGCCTCACACGCTGATTCCTTGTCTTTGAAATGTATATTGGTATTAAATATTACAATAATTTTAGCTTTCATTTCTAATTTGTAGCATTGAGTACGTATTGCAGTACCTTGAGTGGCTTTTTTTTTTCGTAGATCGTTTTGACATTTTTATTGAATTGTCACTGTACAACTTATTGTAATATTTTTTTTTAAAAGAGTGTGTATGGAGTTTCTTGTCCGTTCTTCTCTATACAAAGCTACCCTTTGGAATGGGCAACTAGATTCAATATTCTTAATTTTGACATGTAATTGACGTTCAAGGGGCCTTTTATGGTCTAATAGAAATAAATGATTTGACTTTGGCTTTGGCAAGGACTACATACAACTCTTTCTAAAGATCGGGACAACTGCTTTACTGTTTCCATTGAAAACTAGCATAGTCTAGTACCTACATGCTGTTGTCAAACAGTACAGTCATACAGCATATGAAATACAAATATTATAAAACCAGTGTTCAATTTTGCTGTCTATTGGTTTGATTTTAGATGGTACGCATAAGCCTAATGGAATTACCTGAGCAATTTTCGCTTTGGCTTCCTGTTACGAAATTTGCCCCTTTGCTATGTCACTGGTACCTAAATATTAGTAAAACCAATTATTAAAACCAATATATTTATAAAAAAAATAAAAAAAATCTTAATTAATAAAGCCTATTACACAATAGACGAATATCTAATGGATAAATTCATTAATTATTAAATACAACTGTTTTACATAATCAATAAAATAAACAAATAAATGCAATTACGACATGTAATAAACACATTTTGTATAATACAAAATAAACATATTAATTATAATAATGTTAAAAACATAAATTGCAATATAAAATACTCAATTGAAAAAAATAAATAGATAAACACTTATATATATAAATATATAGTCTTAATAATTAGTCATATTATGACAATAATTCTGTTAAAGTAAGTAAGTAATTGATAAAAATATTTACCTATTATTAAATATTACCCTATAACTAAAGTATGATAGCGCTCTTCCTCTCCTTACTTATTATTGTTGCTGTGCCCGACAGGATCCATAATTGTTTCTATTTATTAACACCCACCACCTGTATGCTCACATTATGGATTGCAATAAAGATTTTGAGATTTGAGATTTAGTCTATTATGAGATTTTTTTGTAATTATTCAAATTAAGTTAATTGACAGAACACTTACTTACTGTAAACTAAGATGTAGTGCTCCGTTCCTATCTAAAAAAACATCAATTTTAAGTGCTTGTAGTGTTGAGGTATGAGAAACAGGGTGTAAAGTCTCTCATCCTCCATTGAAAAGGGAGGTTCCTTCGACCAAACGAGTGTTGTGTCTAGTGGGCTACTGCCCGACGGTTTTCGTTGGGATTTTGTATATACGCTAACGTCGTCGCGGCGAACTTTGATAGCGCGATCTAGGCAACGTCAGTTTGTCGTAGTAGTTCGCATGTTGAACGATAGATGTCGCTACATGCTTATTGACCACTTTTGTATAGAGATTGGTGCCTTAAGTCTCTCTAAGTCATGTAAAATATTTTTATATATTCACAGATTTTATACCGAACATGCGACTCGTTTATTCGCAGCCTATGTTTTATACAAGTACACATAATACAATTGCAGCAAATAGATACGTCACAAAACGAGGTGAGTGTAATCTTACATTACGATTGTGTTACATTCCTTTTCGTTCGAGAAGCGGAGTCGGGATCCCGGTATTCTTGAGATCCCGTCACCATATGCGACCTATTTTCCGACCGCACATTCAAAAAGAGGTGTTACTTATCCTCGGTGTCTCAAACAAGACATAGTTAAAGACAGAAATTGACATACACGCGTACGCATATATGACTGGTTGTCAATAATTTTGTACAAGACACCATCAAACACGGTTCTTCAATTTCGTCACCTTTTGCTACAGCCAGACAAAATCTTTGTATGCTATATAAAACAGTGACGTCATTAATTTACCAACTAAATTGGCCAACTATTTATTGATTTCTAAGCAACTAAAAATGTGATTTTGCTGTTTATTCACTATTAACTACTACTATAGGGGGGTCCCGGGTTCGATTCCCAAGTCGGGCAAAAAGTGTTATTTCGTTTTTCCATTAGGATTTGCTCAGTAGCAGCCCGGAGTTAGGAACTTGATGGTGTGACACCCCCGTGCCTCGGAAAGCACCTAAAGCCGTTGGTCCCGGCTGTCCTTCGTAGACCGTCGTTATGGATAATCAGAAGCCAGTCTGACAACCAGTCTAACCAAGAGGTATCGTGTTGCCCAGTAACTGGGTTGGGAAGGTCAGATACGCAGTCGCTTCATGTAAAACACTGGTATTCAGCTGCATCCAGTTAGACTGGAAGCCGACACCAACATAATTCAGAAAAAGCTAAGCAGATGATGATGATGAATCAGGTTTTCAGGGATAAGAAAAAGTTGTTTTGTAACGAACTTGTGTCTTGGAAATATTGATTAATAGTGTCAATTACCCTCTTCATGGTCACAGCTGGCTCTTAATATATTTGTGTTATATTCTGTTTTCAGTTCTCTCTGGTTCTATTTGTCCTTGTATTTGTATGGATTGTTAAATTTTTGTCGATAATAATAATCACGTGTTGGCAATGTGAGAAGTTCTATTTGTCTATGGAGGAAGCTAAGTCGGCGTGTATACAACGTGTCATGGATAGGAACTGTCCCGGTAAGATCCCTTTGGTTTACGAATACATGCTTACCTACCTTTCGGTAGCGAAGTTGACATTTCGAAAATTCTGAATAATAAAAAAATGCATACATACATAAACTCATGCCCTTTTCCCATGGGGGTAGGCAGAAGCCACAGAACATCACCTGCTACGATCCTTACACACGTTTTTAGCCTCGTCCATGTTTATACATCTGGTCATACAAGTACGCCGTTTACAAGTACCCGACCTTTCTGAAGAACCTTACCAATAAGGTCAGGGTAGGTCTTTTTGGGGCGTCCCCTTCCGTCATTGCTAATCATATCTGCCATATAAATCCCTTTTGTTAGACGCCTGACACTCATCCTCTCAACATGACTGAACCACCTAAGCACAGTTTTTTCAAACTTTGTCACTACATTCTCTTTTAATCCGCAACGTTCTCGTGTAATTTTCGTTTCGATATTGTTTTTTTTATATAAAAAATACACCTAAAATACTCACTATAAATAAATAGTTGCCCAAACTCATCTTCTTGTCCCATGGTATATTGGGTCTATCACATTCTGTCAACAGTCATGCTAATACTGATTACATAATAATATCATTCTTCACTCAATCCGTCCATCTTTTCTTTGCCTTCCTTTCCATCTCCATATATATTCATAACTCTGGTAGTCTCATTCTATTTATCATTCCTCTTGACTTGCCCATACCAAGATAAAAGATTCCCTTTTTACTTTCCTATCACTGGCGACAATTTCAAACTTCATCATCATCATATCAGCCTATAGTAGTCCACTGCTGTATGTAGGTCTCTCTCAAAGAGCGACCACCATCGCAGTCCTGGGCAGGCCGCATCCATTCGCTGCCCGCCACCTTCTTTAAATCGTCGGTCCACCGCGCAGCAGGGCGGAACACTGCGTTATCAAACTCCATCTAATATACAAATTTCTCACCTTATCCATTCTGATTACCCCACACATCCGTCAAACATTCTCGTCTCCGCTACATGCAATCATTTGTCATCCAACTTCGTCCCGGCTCTGCATTCTGTCATGAATAGTTGCCAAAACACTTCGTTTATCGTTACAGAGAGTGTCAAACGCCTGTGCAAGCGCGTGCTACAAGTTAACCGCACTTACAGTAAGATGACTGCGTGTGGACTGTTCACTGTAGACGCCACTCTACCGATACCATTGATGGAACTCGTTACTACATACATTATTATACTGCTGCAGTTTGCTTTTCTGTAAAACACATAAAAGTGTTATAATCAACATTTTAATCATAAAAACATGGGTATAATTATATTATTGAATATATTTTTGGAAGGGTATCTTTACCGTTTCTTACTCATTCCTTTCCAATTAGTTTCATGTTTTTTTTTATAGTAAATGATGTTAAGGTGCCTGTTAATGGTCTCATTAAAATAAATGAGTATACTTTGAGTTTGAATTTGAAGAACAAATTCTTCAATATAGAATGTAAAGCTGTTAACTCCCTTTGAGTTAGGTTAATCCAGAGAGACCTTAGTGAAGAAATTCTTCAAAATTAATATTGTCGATAATGCCTTGGGAGGTTCAAAAGGTTATCAAAAAGTTCGTTAAAATGTTTATTTGAATTTAATTATAACTTTGCATTCGATTCTTTTTAATCTCTTTATAAACTAGTTTTTTCATTTTTGACAAGATTTCATTTCTCTGTACATTTTTTTATGCCTTACACATACCATCACGCCTGTATTCCCCAAAGGGTTAGACAGGGGTGTAACAATGTACACCCACAGTTCGCCGGTATGTTTAGGTCCCATGTAATAGGGGGCGAGCCTATTGCCATTAACCGGGCACAAATCCTAACTCCGAGCTGCCACTGAGAATTTCATAGAAAAACCCGGTAACACTTTTTGCTCGACCTGGGAATCGAACCCAAGACCTCTAGCGTAGCAGTCGCGCAGAGGACCACTAGGCCACCGAGGCAGTTACTAAGCCACCGATGCAGTAACTTACCTTGCCTTACTAAGGCATTTTTTATCTGTAAAATATTACTGATATCATAACTAATATTATAAATGCGAAAGTAAGTTTGTTTGGTTCGTTCCTTTTTCACGCCTAAACTATTTAATTGATCATTCTGAAATTTTGCATATACGTTGCTAGGGTTCGCCTGAAAATATATAAGTATATATATAAATATAAAAATAGAAACGGACATAGGGTACCTTTCATTCCGAAAAAAAAAGTACTATTCCCGAAGAAAACAACAATAACGATCTTTTGATAATAAATGGCGCTACGTGTATTTAATCTATAATAATTATATAAAGCTGAAGAGTTTGTTTGTTTGGTTGAACGCGCTAATCTCAGGAACTACTGGTTTGAATTGAATAAATATTTTTGTGGTGAATAGTCAATTTATCGAGGAAGGCTAAAGGCTATGTAACATCACGCTACGTATGCTAACAACAGGAGCGGAGCAGTAACATAAGACGGAACTTAATGCGGGTGTTAAAACTAAGCGGTCGAAGTTGCGAGCAGAAGCTAGTTTTCAATATTACCGACATTTACGCGGGCAAAGTCGCTTGCAGAACCTAGTCAGAAGCCGGTGACACCGCGGGCTATATAGCTACTATGAAAATATAATTAGATCAATACGCGAAATAGTTATTTCAAATGACGACACGCTTGGCGCAGTAGCCGAGCGATCGACTGCTGCGCTGCGTGTCGCGGGTTCGATTCCCGCACGGAATAAATATTTGTATGACCTACAGATAGTGGTTCCGGGTCTGGCTGTTTGTGTATGTGAGTTTATATGTTTGTAAACGCACCCACGATACAGGAGAAATTACTAGTATGGGGCAACGTTTTTAAAAAGAAACAAAGAAACATGTTTTAACAATGTTTCAGTCGGCATGAACCTGGTATATAACAGTAAACAAATCGAACAACACAGAATACATCAATACTCACTTTACTAACAAACAATCGAACACAAAAACCAATAGCCCATCGGAACTTTTACACACAATCCGAACTTTCGGGACGGAATGTAAATTCGGGAGATTTTTCCCGAAAAAAATATAGCAAAGTGACCCATACATCCGCGATACGAAGGTATCGTACGTGGGTACCTACGTCTGGGGTGCTAAGCAGTAAATTGACCAATGGGAAGCCCGCTACGTGTTTGCGATTCCCTGGCTAAAACGGATTATGCTCGGAATAAAAATGGAGATTATATATGACATGTGTTTAACTCAGATTATTATGTAATTAGCGACAATTTTTCGCTTTGAATAACAAAATTTGTAAAAGGGTAGAGGATGGTAATGTTTTTTGTTTTACACATGTTTTGCCTTGGCGGGTTGTAAATATATGGTCGTGTATAAGTTGGTAAACGAGACAGGTTGTAATACACGTTTTGTATTAAGGTTAAGGGATGAATTCATTTATAATTTTGAATTATTTACATACATACATAAACTCACGCCTTATTCCCATCAGAGCAGGCAGAAACCACAGAACGCCACCTGCTACGATCCTTACATACTTCTTCTGCCTTGGCCACGTTCATACATCTGTTCATGCAAGCACGCCGATTACCTTTCTGAAGAACCTCACCAATAAGGTCAGGGTAGGTCTATCTAGGGCGTCCTTTCCCGGCGTTGCCACTCACATGTGCCATATAAATCCCTTTTGTTAGTCGCCTTTCACTCATCCTCTCAACATGACCAAACCAATTATTTATTAATAGATTTTCCCCGAGACGCCGTGCACGTGAATATTCTTACGAAACCTTACTATATTATCTTGATAAATTATAGCTTATAGCACTCAGGGATATCGTAGTTTCCTATTAATGAAAGAATTTACTAAATAAATGAGTATTTAAAACCTAAAGACAGGAGTGTTGCCGCGGGTTGCTCGAAATAAACACCGCGCCCCCGGAGCGCAAAGGGCACAAAAAGGAACATGGATAGGTTTTAGTCAGTAAAAGTCTGACACCGCCGCCCGCCTCGCAAAGGGCGGGGGAAGTCACTTGATGATTTACCATCCGAAAAAAAAGACAGGAGTGTTCCGTCTCTTATCTCATGTTGCTTTGGGTCGGCGCAATACATTTTCTTCCTTCATTCCGTCTTATCAATTATCATGCCATCACTCTCCTTTCTTATATTTATAATCTTTCACACACATCCACATTTATATTCATAACTCTTTTCACAGAATCCATCCAAAAAATTTTAGACAAAAAAAAGATATATTGTTCAAGTTTACAATAAAACCTTTGATACAGAAAAGTTCATACACCTTTTCCCCGCACTGATAAAGTTAAACCCGCTCCATATTAGAGCTAAGAAGCTCAAAGTCGTCTGCGCTCGACAGCTACTAACTACACTATAACTACTTTTAATTGTTCGCGAAAATAGCTATCACCGGATATTGTCTTCGCGTTCCACACACACTTAGTAAACTTATGAGGACTTGGCTTCAAGTGCAGGCTTGAAGAAAACTGAAAACTGTAGTTTATTCTGTGAAAAACCTCTCCCTCTAAAATTTAAGAGTACTTAGCTTGAGGTTATTGGTCAATCAAAGTCAAAGCATTTATTTCAATTAGACCATTTACAGGCACTTTTGAATCGTCTACGCAAGAGGTTTTGGGTTCGATTCCCAGGTTGAGCAAAGAGTTATTGGGTGTTTCTATGAATGTCTCAGTAGTAGCTCGAAGTTAGGGTTTGTGCCCGGTTAATGTCAATAGGCTCGCCCCCTATTACATAGGACCTAAACGTACCGGCGAACTGTGGGTGTAGATTGGTTACACCTCTTCGTAACCCTTAGGGGTATATACAGAAGTGATGGTATGTTTTGAATTGTCAGCAAGAGGCACAAAGGTGAAGCTTTAGCAGTAGGCGGGTTCTGTATAAATCTGCCTCGGTGAGTTCAGCTGACAAGCTAGAGGTGAGCTATCCCGTCTGATGTTAGGTATTAGCAGCTCTACTCGCTTACTACACCTAAATATACTGAGGGAGATTTTAACAGAATAGTGTACTTCAAGTGTGTAAAGCTTTGTACAATTTCATACACAAGATTTTTGTTGTTATGTACTTACACGTGTAGGTCAACGAAATTATGTTATGTATTTCAGCCAAAATTAGAATATAATTGACAGAACCTGGGTTAACCGAAAATGTTTTTCACAAAAAATTCTAAAACAGCTACGCGTCTTGTGAACAGCGACGATTTGTTATCATTTTCATATAATCTTTACTAATATTATAAAGCTGAAGAGTTTGTTTGTTTATCTCAGGAACTACTGGTTTGAAATGAAAAAATATTTTTGTATTGAACATTCAATATATCGAGGAAGGCTATATTTAGGCTATATATAGCTGCTCCGCACCTATTGGTCTTAGCATGATAATATATTTTCATCGGGTATCAATTCGGGTTAAAAAACTACGCGGTCAAAGTCGAGAGCAGAAGCTAGTTTAACTAATAAAATATGACTTAATTGTCACATAGTACATTCACGTCAAACAGCCAATTGACTACTAACTAAGTAAAAAAGCTCCCGCCTTGACACACAAAGTGGCTGCCAAATAGTACGCGCTTCGACGCGTTTCCACGCATCTGAACTTTATTTTAATCGTTAACTGACACTCAAAATGGCGAACACGCCACGTTGTGACAATGATTTTTTTTACAGATTTAAAAGTTAAGGATTTCTATAGTATATTTATATAGCCTCAGTTCAGTTTCCCCATCAGCACAACTAAACTTATTTACGTTAAACTATTGAGAGCTAAAAGCTAAGCGTGAAATAGAAATATGAAACTAGTTCAGAAATCTGTATTGAGTTTGAAATTGAATCGCTAGTGAACCATTACCAGCGTTGGAACGTCGCCTGGCGTCTGAGAGTATTTGTTTTAGGGTTCCGTACAAAAGGTGCCACCGGAACCCTATTATTAAGATTTTACAGTCAAACTGTCCATCCGTCTGTCACAGGTTTTCTTGAACCGTATTTAGTAGACATATGAATTTTTTTTTTGTAGCAAGAAATAATGATGAAATTAAACAAAGGAGCACGCGCAGCCGCGCAGTCTCCGTACAAGAATGGTTGTTTTGTATGTTTGTATGTAGGGTTAAAATTAAATAACGTACAGCGTTAAGAAACCTTTCGTGGCACAGTCCGATTTGCATTTGGCCGATTTCTTTTCTTTTATTTTTTGACAGCTATTGTATAAAAAATAAATCAGACAGGTACATAAAGTATATTTACTCTTTTGTTAAAAATAATATAACTGTTGAAAAACCGACTCTTAGGCTGCCATTCCACTGAAGCGGAGCTAGGCTGCGTAGCGGACTAACGAAGAAACATTAACCAATAGGATTGCTTAACTGGAGCGGAGCGAAGACTTTGTGCAATCCTATTGGGTAATATTTCTACGTTTCTTCGATCCGTAGCCTCGCTCCGCTTTAGTCGACGCGCAGCCTTAGTCTTTGAGCAACTATCTAAAAGGCATACAATTTATTCATTTGGAAATCAAACCCAGAGCGACAGATTTACCGTCCAGGTAAGTCAAAAAATATATGCGCCCGCATTGACGCAATATCAATGGAGCCTAAGCAAAAAATCTTCGATTCTGTCACCATCATCCCTGAACGGTTAACAACGGTGACGATACCCTATTTGATATTCCACTATTATCAACCAAAAACTAAACAAATAAAAAGAAAGTCCGGTAAACAATAAGCCAGTGTGTCACTTTCCGAACCATTCTTCAGTTAGTTTAGAAGTCGGCGGCTTTAGCGAACAATCCGCGGCACAAACTTTGTTTCTTAGATGCTCAGTTTTACACTTCTTTGTGTGTACATGTTTAAATTCACGTATTTATATACAACCTATTTCGTAGGTTGTTACAGCTGGCTGGTTAAAATATGTTTACTTTCTTTGTTGTGAGCGTCATTTGTATTTTTGTCAATAACGCTGCCCGCCCACGACTTTTTGTCGGAGAGAATGGGACATATGAATTCTGATATACCAACGCACACGTCCTACAAAAAGTCGGTTACACGAAACTGTGGAGCTATTGAATTGGTCCTATAAAAAGTCGGACGTGTGCAGGCAGCGTAACGCTATCAGTATCAGTTAGACTCTAACCGGCGCGGCGTTTTCTTATATACTACAGTAATAAGCAGCCAATAAACTGTAATGTTCCAAAGTGTTTTAACCGACTTAGAAAAAGAAGGAGGGTCTCAATTCGGTTGTATTTTTCAAAATTTTTGCTGCCTTAGAACTCCGTCATTTATCAATTCCAAAAATTTTAAACAAACATATTTGAACGGGTATTTTTATACTTTTCTAAAAACCAAAATCAATTCATAATGCAAGCCAAAGTTTTGAGAAAAAAAGACTGAAAGAAAGTTTGAAAATGTTAGTCTAGAAGTCGGACAAGAAACATACGGAGCGTTGTACTGATTACCTAAGCTCGCTACTGCTGCGAACACTACTTAGCTTTGGGAAATAAAAGCGTAATGTTACGTTATACCAGCAGATTATTAGATCCAAAGCAAAGTACGAGCGGTAAAAAAAAATTGGGACTAGAAAAAGTCTTTCAATCCTGACTCAAAAAAAAAAATAACCGAGCGTCCATGTCCATGGCAGCTCGTTGCACAGCGGCGACATTTCCAGACTACAGAATTCGTGTTTATCCACAATATACCCTATATCATGGCCCAATGGAGTCCAAGATTCAATCTCAGTACATTTTATGCCAAAATAATAATAAGACTAGCCTATTATTATCTCACTCTGGACAAAAGCGTTTACTTCTAAAGAGACCAATCACCATGCTTGCTTAAGGTGGATTGGCGATTTCAGACTATTAATAATAAGTCCAGGCTTCCCTACGGATTTTCCTACACTGATGTCAGTGATGTCCAAGATCAAGTTAGATGAAATGGCAAAATGAAATTGATACTTGCCCGTTTTTTTTTCTTAATTGTATGTATACAGTTTTTCCCCATTCTTTTCGATACGAAACTATCTTTTGGAATAGGCAATTAGATTCAATATATATTTTCTTTTTCATTCTTGTAAATGACGTTCAAAAGTGCCTTTTAATGCTCTAATTGAAATAAATAATTTGACTTTGATTGAACTCACAACTAGTAAAGTTCTTCAGAAAGGTCGAGTGCGCAGTACTCGTAACCGACGTGCTTGTATGGCTAGATGTATGAACGTGGACGAGGCGAAAGGATTATACAAGGATCGTAGCAGGTGGCGTTCTATCGTTTCTGTCTACCCCCATCGGAAAAGGGCGTGAGTTTATGTATTTGTGAATCCGTAACCTCCTATACGAGTGGCGAACGAAATTCATTTGTTTTTTTGAATAAGCTAAAACAGACACTGTAACCCGATAGAGACTAACATTTATAAGCAGTTATCGCTCTCCCAGCTATATAGCAAGTTTACGTGGTAAACTAGGTTACCCGTTCTTCCCGGTTTGCCCGGTTTATCACAGAAAACTTGTCATTACCTCGGCCCGGAGCGACGCGTGGGGAATACAAGTTTTAATAACTTGTCCCGGAAAAACCTAGTGTATTGGAAGTATAGAACGACATTTTGTTGGACAACGTGCAAACTGGTCGATAGCAAAATGACAAGAGTATCGTATTTGAAACAGAGGGATACAAGATTTGGTCTTTGTGTTTAGGGTTTGAAATTTTTAAGTCTAGGGTCAATTATTTGTTTCAGTACTTCTTTCATGTGCGCCAGTATTTGAAGAGCACTTTTCAGATAGTACGCTCCATAGAAAAATAACTTTTAAATACTGTGGAATTGACTGCATTTTTGTAATAATTATAATATTTTTTTTTTTTAACTTTCCAATAGTCTACATTCTTTTCAATTTATCGTAAAATAACGGAGCGTGATGAGCTCACATTGACATTCTTCCTAATGTCATAGTGAATGGAAGTCAATTAATAATAAAAAGAAACGTTTTTACAAAAATAAAAGTTTTTACCAAACAATTTTTTTTTACAAAAAAGACAACAGTCAAAAACTAAAAAGTGAAAAATAACTTAAGCTTTGGAAGTCGGCGGCTTTAGTTCTGTTTATAGTTTTGTATAGCCACCGACTCCCAAAGCTGAAGTTTTAACAAGTTTTTATTTCATAATATTTTGGGCTATACCTACTCTTCTAATTACTACATACTTCTAATTATTACACTATTCTTAATTACTACTTATAAGTATTACTACATACTTAATTTTTAATTACTTTTATATTGTAATACACAACCCAACATTGAAATCTGTGAGTATACAATAAATCACTCCTATTTTCCCACCCTTAGGTTAGGATTTTTTTTCCCAATTGATATGGGATAAACTTCAAGATACAACCTATTCAATATAAATAATTATCAAAATCGAACTACCTTGTAAAAAGTTAAGCATGTACACACAAAAATATATACATATATATATATATATATATATATGTATACGCGTTGAGTTAAAAATTGTGAGACGTCACGAGACGCCTGGCTTTTTTTTTTTTTTGGTGGGTGGGAAATCATCAAATAACTTCTCCCGCCCTGGGCGGGGCGGGAGGGAGTGTCAGACTTTTACTGACTAAAACCCACCCATGTTCCTTCTTGTGCCCTTTGCGTTCCGGGGGAACAACCCGCAGCCCCGGCAGGCATCGGCCCTCTGTGGCCCCTTATTTTTGCTGACATCTCTTTGAGGCGCGCGTGGAACACGAACGCGCCGTCGACACGGCCTGTCGTTATGCAACGCTAGGACGGTGAGCTACCCATTGCTCACCGTCCACAAGCCCGTATCTACAGTGGCCGGGAGTCGTCTCGCGGCTCCCGACATCCGGAGCGTCTACCGCGGCGGCTGGCACGGGAGAACCGCTGTCTCGACCGTCCCGCCGCCTCCTTCTCAAGCATTACTGCCTCGCAGAAGGAGGCGACTGCCTCCCATTCCCGAGACGCCTGGCTGATGTGAAACATCAAAATTATTTTGTACAAGTAATTAATATACATAAAAGAACAGATTACGACAGGACCTAAATATAGCATAGTGTAAAAATAAAATACATACAGGTTAGGAGGTTAGGCAGACGTATACCAATGTACACCTACAGTTCGCCGGTATGTTTTAGGTCCCATGTAATAGGAGGCGAGCCTATTGCCATTAACCGGGCACAGGTCCTACCTCCGACTTGCTATTGAGAATTGAAAAATAAAATATTACGATTTTTTTCTCGATATTGATGACTGTTTATTTAATACACATTTATTTTTATTAATTACTAGTTACAGACCCCGCGGTGTCACCCGCGTTCAGTTACGCCTTTGGTTACTGCCCCACTCCCATTGCTCGTAGAGTTATGTTCTATTCGTATAAACCTTCCTTGGACTTCTATAAATATTTCAAAACCAAAATTAGGCAAATCAGTTCAGCCGTTCTCGAGTTTTAGCGAGACTAACGAACAGCAATTGATTTTTATATATATAGATAGAAATTCAAAAAAAATATTTCAAATTGTGACACTCAATTCTTTTAATTACCATCATAATAAACTCGACTCGTCGCTACGGTATGCGTCAATCGGTTTCACGTGCGGCAATAGATGTCTCACATTAATCAATAAAACTTCACAACATTTTGTTGATAGGATCATGCTTTTGGTTATTCAGTTTCCTGGCCCGTAAATTTTGAGTGACGTGCCATTAAGAAATCAAGTTACTTGTCGAAAAACTGTCCAACTACCAATATTAGCTGTATGTCAACTATGCGTATCTACAGAACAAATTCCACACGCCAAACTATAACCATAAAAACCATTCCTACATACATTTCAGATGTCGAATTCCGCACCAATTGGAACTTGTTCACATCGCTCCACAAAAAAAAACAGGTCTTCAAACAAAAGGATTTTTACCAAAAAAATGGATGCTTTTATTTTTTTCACATAGATTGTGTGTGGTCACCGGTCCGTTGCACTTCGTTTCAAAGCGTGCACAGCATCAGTATGGATTTATGGAATCACTCACGTGTATGGGGACACAGATGGAAGTAGGACCGTGGAAAATTATGGTGTGGTGTAAGGTTTTGGGTTCGATTCCTAGGTCGAGCAAAAAGTGATATTGGGTTTTTTTATTAAATTCTCAGTAGTAGCTCGGAGTTAAGATTTGTGCCCGGCTGATGGAAATAAGCTCGCTCCCTTTTACATGGAACTTTAAAACATGCCGGTGAACTGTGGGTGTACATTGGCACACCTCTGCCAGTTCTGCCCTTCGGGGAATACAGGCGTGATAATATGTGTGTATAAGAAACCTGTGATTGTAGAAGCAATTTCTGCTGCAATTTCTCATGAAAATTAACAACTTTTTATGTGAGCAACAGTACCACTCCTCCGCTGTTCTTTTCTAATTTATTCCGTTGATTCTGGCTTTCAGGAACTTCTGTGGACGGGCTAGTGAGGCGGGCTTGTCCCATGAAAAAATTTGACCAATATTAAAATCACCAAAAAATCCCTATAGCTTGTCGAGTATACGAACATAAAATATAAAGCAGTTAATTTTTTAGGATTCCGTATCCAAAGGGTGAAACGGGACACTATTACTAAGACTCCGCGGTCCGTCCGTCTTTCACCAAGCTTTTTATGAACCGTGATAGTTAGACAGTTGAAATTTTCACAGATAACGTATTTCTGTTGCCGCTATAACAACAAACACTAAAAAACATAATAAAATAAATATTTAAGGGGGCTCTCATTATTTTTTAAGGGGGTTTTTATTTTGTATGCGTTACTAAGAAGTTAAAATACCTCTGTTCATCTATTTGCTTATGCAACCTATTCAGTTTATTCTAAATTCAACCATAACACCATCGATTCAAACCACAAAAATGAACAATCAAAATGAACAAATTAAATTGCAAAAACAGCCGCCTCACCGCGTCAAAAATTTACCATTTCGAAAAATCCGCATCAAACAAAGTATCGGGCGGAATTGGATCGATTTAATCCTTTTTCAGTGCATCTAGTGTTTGTCTAGTGTTTTGTGTTTGTAACTGCCTCGGTAGCCTAGTGGTCCTAAGCGCAACTGCTACACTAGAGGTCTTGGGTTCGATTCCCAGGTCGAGCAAAAATTGTTATTGGATTTTTCTATGAAATTCTCAGTAGCAGCTCGGAGTTACGATTTGTGCCCGGTTAATGGCAATAGGCTCGCCCCCTATTACATGGGAACCAAACATACCGGCGAATTGTGGGTGTACATTGTTACACCTCTGCCTAACTTTTCGGGAAATACAGGCATGATGGTGTGTGGTGCTAGTGTTTGTTTTAAGAGCTGGAACATGGCGACACAATGTACATACAAAAGCTATTGCTGATTTTCATTAATATTGTGACTTTGAAAGTTTAATGTTTAAACGTGAAGAGATGGTAATGACAGAAGTTCTCTTCCGTTTTTACTGATTGCCTTGCTTATGTCCTTAACGAAATACGAAAATATATAATTTTAACTTTCTAACTAATATTATAAATTTGAATGTTAGTTTATTTGTTACCTAACAAATAATCGAATGCCCCATTGGTCTCGTGGTCGCAAGCGCGACTGGTGAGTGTGGGGTCCCGGGTTCGATTCCCAGGCCGGGCAAAAAGTGTTATTGGGTTTTTCCATTAGGATTTGCTCGGTAGCAGCCCGGAGTTTGGAAGTTGATGGTGTGACACCCCCGTGCCTCGGAAAGCACGTATACCAATTGGTCGCGGCTGTCATTCGTAGATCTTTGACAGTCGTTACGGATAGTCAGAAGCCAGGGAGTCTGACAACCAGTCTAACCAAGAGATATCGTGTTGCCCAGTAACTGGATTGTGGAGGTCAGATAGGCAGTCGCTCCATGTAAAACACTGGTACTTAACTGTATCCGGTTGGACTGGAAGCCGACCCCAACATAGTTGGGAAAAGGCTAAGTAGGGAATGAGTTTATTTGTTACGGAAAACAACAATAACGTTCTTATGATAATAGATGGCGCCACGTGTCTTTCAAATCATGATTGAATTTTAAATCCGACTAGTAGTTCTAGAGATGATTTTAAACAACAAACAAACAATCAATATAATTATTAAGTATAGATAAATAGCCCGTTTAATGAGGAAGGTTATAAGCTATGTAACATCACGCGACGACCTACGATAGCGGAGCAGTAATCAAAGACATAACTTAACGTGGGGGAAATTACAGCGGATTGCTAGTTTTGGTATAAATACCTCATTTCTTTCACTACATTTAACTGAACGCTCGATTAGTATTGATTGAGCAACAGATTGATCGATGCTCAAAACGTAAGGACCTCGATCACTCTATTGAATGATCGCTAGCCAATTTACCGGCACGACAGTTCCCCATTTCGTTTAATTCAATCTACCAACAAAATAACTGAAACATGTTTCTATTTTCTTGCGACATAAAATATGTAGTCCATTTTTAGGGTTACTAAAGCGTGCCAACGGGACCCTATTACCAAGCCTCAGCTGTCCGTCCGTCTATATGTCAGTGGTATCTCATGAACCGTAATAGATCGATATTTGATTTTTTTCATCATCATCATATCATCCTGTCTCGTTAGCCTAGTGGTCTCGGGTACGATTCCCAGGTCGAGCAAATATTGTTATTGGGTGTTTCTATAAAATTCTCAGTAGCGGCTCGGAGTTAGGATTTGTGCCCGATTAATGGCAATGGGCTCGCCCCCTATTATATGGATCCTAAACATACCGGCGAACTATGGGTGGTACATTGGTACACCTCTGCCTAACCCTTTCGGGGAATACAGGCGTGATGATATGTATGTATGTATCATATCATCCGCAGGACGTCCACTACTAGACATAGGCTTCCCCCATCGATTTCCAAATAGACCGGTTGAATTTTGAATTTTTTACAGTGTGATTAGTGTGGCCGCTATAACAACAAATTTTAATAATAAAAATAAGGTTTTTTTTTTAGGATTAATACCATGTCGCTGTGCCCTAACAGGGTCCATTACTGTACTTTAGCTTTAAACCTTATGTAACAACTTTTTCACATTATAGTACGCAAATGAAAAAAAATAGTTAACCCCCGACAGTAGAAGAAAAATCCGTATCGCAGCTAACAAAAGAGCTGATAATTTTGAAACCGCTGCACAGATTTCCATCAAATATAGCTAACACTCCCGACTAACTGAACTTTAAACAAGAAACTCGTACGGAACCCTTCGAGTGCGAATCAGAGGTCTTTACTAAAAAATATAAATCGAGGCAAGTATAAAACCACTTTAACTTTCAAAGTAAGTCCTAAAAATATTCCTTTCAAACGATACAAACTAGGAGTACAGACTAAATAACTTGAAATGATGTCTGCTAAAGAATTCCGTAGCACAATAGCTTAAATGCCTTTTTTGGCCTCGCTAGGCCTCCATTACATAACAATGGTCACCATTTTTCTTTCAAGACAAAGAAAAATCTTGACAATGAGTCAGAATAATAGAATTATCGGCCTCACTCATTTGGGGGAGGAAATTAGGTAATATTTAGTTCTTTAGGGGGAATTATTTTATCAGTGAAATGTAAGTGTACGAGGTTTTTAGAAAAAAAAAACTTTGATAAGTCGATGGCGATGGTAGCCTAATTTTGGGAAGAAAATTAATGTCACCAGTTGTCAAGTGACAAGTCAAAATAATGTGGGTGTAGAATGATTTTTGAACACAATCATACCATTACGCCTGTATTCCCCTAAGAGTTAGGCAGAGGTGTTTCAATGACACCCACAGTTCACCAATATGTTTAGGTCGCATGTAAAAGGGGGCGAGCCTATTACCATTAACCGGGCACAAATCCTCACACCGAGCTGCTACTGAGAATTTCATAAAAAAAGCCGATACCACTTTTTTGCTCGATCTTGGAAACCCAAGACCTCTAACGTAGCAGTCGCGCTTAGGACCACTAGGCTAACGAGGCAGTTCCAAGCACTCATTTTTGCCGACTTCATAAAAGGGGGAGGTTCTTAATTTGACATGTAGAAGCAACAAGAATATTGTAACCAAGATTTTTGTAAAACCAATTTGAAAAGAGTGTCCATGGAGTTTCTTGCTCGTTCTTCTCCATAGAGACCTACGTTTTGGAACGAGCAACTAGCTTCAACTTTTTGTGTGAGTAACTTCTTGACAATTCAAAAGTGCCTGTAAATGGTCTAATTGAAATAAATGTGTTGACTTTGACTTTGACAATATTTATTTTTTGTTTTTGACCTCAGCACTACATCATTTATCAACCGATCTGGAACGTTCTTTCAGATCGGTCCCATACAAATTTCATCCAAATCGGTTTAGTACTGTGGTTTTCAAATCAAAATAAAAAAAAAATATACCGACTTCCAAAACTAAACTTATTCTTCAGTTACGTCTTTGGTTACTGGTCCACTCCCGTTAGTCGTAACGTGATGTAATGCGTCATGCTATACGTAAAAACCTTCCTCTTGAATCACTCTATCTATTGATGATAACCACATTAAAATCTGTTGAGCAATTTAATAGATATAAGCGTACAGAGGGACAGACGGCGGGAAGCAACTTTGTTTTATACAAAGAAGGGACAAGATTTCCGTATGAAAAATTAAGAGTACAAGCACACTAGCTACTACACCAGTGTTATCGATTGGCGAATTTAATTTCAGCAACACAGCACGTTCAGCCGATAGGAGTTCCCTAGGGGGCGATTTGGACCCCGGAACATGCTCATCGTAATCGATGCCCGAGTTATGGGTTCCTTGCTCTTTTATTATGATTTGTAGGTAACGTACTCGTACTACTGATGCTGGAATGTGTGAAATAAGATTTTTTGCTGGATAAGTTTTATACAATATGTAAGACTTATGTGGCTTACGTGTCTGTAGGGCTAGCACAAGTGCGCTGACGTTTTCGAGTTAGAAAAACCACTATTCGACTTTTCGTTTAATTCTATACGACTACCATAATAATGCGACTGTTACGCTAGAGGTCTTAGGTCCGATTCCCAGGTCGAGCAAAGTGTTATTGGGTTTTTCTATAAAATTCTCAGTACCAACTCGGAGTTAAGATTTCTGCCTGGTTAATGGCAATGGGCTCGCCTCCTATTACATGGGACCTAAAACATACCGGCGAACTGTGGGTGTACGTTGGTACACCTCTGCCTAACCCTTCGGGGAATACAGGCGTGATATAATATTACGGTAGCCAATCTCAATATAAACTAGCCAAGGACGCAGGAGATATTATAATACTATATATTATATATTATTATAGATATACACATGTTTACACGCGAACACCGGTGCACACCCTCTTCCATCAGCTTCCCGAGGCATAGGGGTGTAACACCACCAACTTCCAATCTCCGGGCTGCTATTGGGAAATTCCTAATGGAAAAGCTTAATAACACTTTTTTTCCGATCTAAAAACCAAACACAGGGGGTACACGCTCAACAATCGCGCTAGCAACCACGAACTAACAGGGCAGTAAACAATATACGAAAAATATATCATACATACACACCATCACGCCTGTATTCCTCGAAGGGTTAGGCAGAGGTATACCAATGTACACAATCAGTTCGCCGGTATATTTAGGTCCCATGTAATAGAGGGCGAGCCTATTGCCATTAACCGGGCAAGAATCCTAACTCCGAGCTGCTACTGAGAATTTCATAGAAAAACCCAATAACAATTTTTGCTCGACCTGGGAGTTGAACCCAAGGCCTCTAGCGTAGCAGTCGCGTTTAGGACCCGTAGGCTAACGAGGCATGTAAAAATATAAATAAAACAAATAAATATTGTGATAATGTCACTTCAGGACCATACAAATTCTATTCTTTTTTATTCTTAAAAAAACGTTGCCCTATCCCCTAACTATGCCCTAACTATCTGTAGGTCATACAAATATTTGTTCCGTGCGGGAACCGAACCCGCGACACGCAGCGCAGCAGCCGATCGCTCAGCCACTGCGCCAACCGTGCCGAAAACAAAAAATGTATAGTATGACAACTTACCAACGAGAAGCATGACATATCCAACATCCCACTACCATATACACATGACATTCTGCCAATTCGGTTGGCACTAAACACTGAATATTTATCCGTTAGGTGGCCGAACTTTGACGCTGTTATTATTCGGCCACTGCACTGCAAAGTTTTTAATTTAAATGTATGTGGTTTTATGAATAAAGAGTATCGTATGGGAATTATGTAAGTTTTACTGTTAACTCGTTTATGCTCGCGTGAATGTCATTTATGTGTGGGTTTTATTACTTTAGCACGGATCCCTAATTGTTTATCCAAAATAAAACTAGCCAAAATTACTCTTTATAACATCAGCTATCTGCCAGTGAAAGTTCATGAAAATCGGTCCAGCTGTTTTGGAGTTTAGCCGGCACAAACAGACATACAAAAATTTATTGTAAGTACTATGTAAACATTTATATTCATTTTGTAAAAAAACTATTATTTGGACATTACATACAGAAACTTAAATAACGGATAATTATGCCTCGTTATAACTGCGTCGTTAGCCTAGTGGTCCTAAGCGCGAGTGCTACGCTAGAGGTCTTGGGGTCAATTCCCAGGTCGAGCAAAAAGGTGCTTTTGGGTTTTTCTATGAAGTTCTCAGTAGCAGCTCGGAATTAGAATTTGTTGTTAATGGCAATAGGCTCGCCCCCTATTACATGGGACCTAAACATACCGGCGAACTGTGGGTGTAGGTGGGAACTGGTACACCTCTGCCTAACCCTTCGGGGAATACAGGCGTGATGGTATGTTATGTGATGTCTTTTTAAACCCCGTATTTATCCGAATCGTATGTTGTATGCGGCATTTACAGAGTAAATAACCACAATAGAAAACACCAGCCTATTATTGTATCACTGCAGGGTAAAATGAACTTAAAACCAACCAGGCATAGAGAACAGGGTCGGGTTTTTAGCCTTTATTTGATCAGAAATATGAATAACACGTCACACCCAACAAACCTATACGTACCTACGGGTACAAGCTTCCGTTTCAGAGGTATACCATTCATAAATTCGAGCTATATACCAGATATAGACGTGTACTGTCAACAAAACAAATAAGTAAGCAGGCTGACTTTTTTTTTGTTAGGTTCTTAATTTATCTTTGACATTGTGTGTGTCAATTAAAAAAAAAACAATGAAAATAGTAATTATTATTTTGTCTTTATAATGAACTAGGTTTCACCCGCGATTACTTACACCTTCATCGTTCTTTTATTACTACGCCGCTCCTGTGAGTCGTAGCGTGGTGTAATATAGCCTATACCATTCCTCATGAATCTGGATATCATATATAAAAAGATTGTTTCTCAATCCTTTTTTTTTTTTTTTGGTGGGTGGGAAATCATCAAATAACTTCTCCCGCCCTGGGCAGGGCGGGAGGGAGTGTCAGACTTTTACTGACTAAAACCCACCCATGTTCCTTCTTGTGCCCTTTGCGTTCCGGGGGCGCGGTATCTCTTGCGAACAACCCGCAGCCCCGGCAGGCTTCGGCCCTCAGTGGCCCCTTCCTTTTGCTGACATCTCTTTGAGGCGCGCGTGGAGTCACGAACGCGCCGTCGACACGGCCTGTCGTTATGCAACGTAAGAACGGTGAGCTACCCATTGCTCACCGTCCACAGGCCCGGTTTCTCAATCCTACTGGCAGAATTCCAGAGAGCAATCACACAAAAAAATCTCTTCAGCTTTATTACATCACTATCCTAACTAATATTATAAATGCGAAAGTAAGTTTGTATGTATGTTTGTTACCTTTTCAAGCCTAAACCACTGAACCGATCATCCTGAAATTTTCCATAGACGTTGCCAGGTGTACAGAAACGGACATAGGGTACCTTTCATCTCCAAATAAAGTACTGTTCCAGAGGAAAACAACAATAACGTTGCAATTATAATAGATGGCGCCACGTTTTTTTTTACTCATTAGATAAACTTTAAACTTTAAAACTAAGAAACTAGTAGACAATAGATGTAAATTTCCTTGCTTAAATTTTTGTTCGATTCCCAGGTCAAGCAAAAGTGTTACTAGCTTTTTCTATGAAATTCTCATCAGCAGCTCGGAGTTAGGATTTGTGCCCGGTTAATGGCAATCGGCTGGCTTCCTATTACATGGGACTTGAACATACCGGCGAACTGTGGGTGTACATTGGTACTCCTCTGCCTAACCGTTTGGGGAATACAGGCGTGATGGTACGTTATTTCCTTGCTGACAACCAATGTCTTTTGTGGACAGTACACAAGCTACAGTCGTGAAAATTAAATAAAAACACAATACTGGTATACGCACGCCATGCCTGAATTTTTGATGCATTTTGTATTGTTTTGTATTTCATTTTTTGATGCAGGATTTTTTGTATTGGATTTTTAAAACAAACCAGACAAACTGTAGAATAGACTGTTTTTAGGGTTCCGTACTCAAAGGGTTAAAAACGAGACCCTATTACTAAGACTTCGCTGTCTGTCACCAGGCTGTATCTCAAGAACCGTGATAATTTTTTACAAATTATGTATTTCTGTTGCCCAACAACAAATACTAAAAACAAAATGAAATAAATATTTAAGGGGGGCTCCCACACAACAAACGCGATTTTTTTTCCCCATTTTTTGCTCAATATCAATAATGGCAACAGGTAGGCACTTAAAATATTCACAAAATACTCAGTTGTATTTTTACTTTAATAATAAAATTAAAATGATATAAATATTTAAAGGGGGGGCTCCCATACAACAAACGTATTTTTTTAGCTATTTTATAGATAATGTGGTACGGAACCTCTCGTGCGCGAGTCTGACTTGCACTTGGCAGGTTTTTATTAGATTTCGTTATCATTTCATGCTGTTTAATTTTGAGGTTTAAACAATCCAGACGGAAAACATTTTGATCTTTACTTTTTATTCGCATAACTCGACAGAATGTATGGATAAGCTGTTTTTTTTGCTATTTAGGCTGCCTGTCTACTGAAGCGGAGCAAGCCTGCGGAGCGGGCAAACGGAGAAATATTAACCAATAGGATTGTAAAACTAAAGCGGACCGAAGATTTTATGCAAACTTATTGGTTAATATTTCTCCGTTTCCCTGCTTCGCGGCCTCGCTCCGCGATCAGTGGACAGGTAGCCTTAAGGGTAGGTTAGTTTAGCGTTCGGCTAATGTGATGATGATGAGGGTTGGACCTATAGCAAAAGTTGTTCATAATGATAAGTACAATGACCCCTATTCGGGTTTATGGTAAACAAAAAGTAAGCTTGTTTAAAAACCTTATAATGTACAGACTGCGTCGTTAGCTTAGTGATCCAAAGCGCGACCGCTACGCTAGAAGTCTTGGGTTCGATTCCCAGGTCTAGTAAAGTGTTGGTTTTTGTCTATAAAATTCTCAGTAGCAACTTAGAGTTAGAATTTGTGCCCTAAAAATCCTATTAGAAATATTTTGCTATGTTGGTTAATATTTCCTAAAGATTAAAAATCATATCGTCATTGACTGAATAACAATTTTCCTTCAACTTAAATGATAAGAAAAGCCACATAATCGCAGAAAACGGCACTAAAATGACACCCACTTAAGTTCCCCGCCACTAGAAGTAGGTACCAGTTCACTGAAGAAAGAAAGAATACCAATCCTTAACATTTTACCTTCTTACCTCCAGGCATTACGGTAATCAACTCTGGAACACGATACAATACAAATGGAAATCTGACTTACTTCTAAAATAGACCTTAACGTGTTGTGTTAAGAGTGTTAGTATATAAGCTTGGGTTTCAAAACTACGTGTAAAAGTTGGTTGTCAATTTGTAAAGGTGTATACTATACATACTACATACTTATGTTAGGTGATGTTCGATTTGTAAAAAGAGATTATTTGATATTGGTACGTAAGCCGTAGAAATCTTTTTTTTTTTTTACTGTTAATTAAATTAATGTCCTGATGGCCCAGTGGTTCAAGCGGTCATAAATATTGTTGCGGGTCATAATGATGTACTTTGTAAGTTTGTCCTGGACTTACCATTGATATAAATCAGAAATCCATCTTGAGCAAACGTGCTAATCAGTGCCTTATCTGGATGAGAAGAGGACTTTGCCCTGCTGTGGGACAATAGGTAAAAGGTTGGTATTATTACATCATATTAATAATCAGCTAGTCTATTCTGTCTTAATCTTCCTTAGTTAATTACTTTTTTCTTAGTAAGTCTAAATTGCCTAAGGTAAAAAAATAATTATATAAAATGAAGCTGAATAATTTTAAATATTTGATCATAACTGATACACTGCCTCGTTGGCCTAGTGGTCCTAAGCGCGACTGCTACGCTAGAGGTCTTGGGTTCGATTCCCAGGTCGAGCAAAAAGTGTTATTGGGTTTTTCTATGAAATTCTCAGTAGCAGCTCGGAGTTAGGATTTGTGCCCGGTTAATGGCAATAGGCTCGCCCCCTATTATATGGGACCTAAAACATACCGGCTAACTGTGGGTGTACATTGGTACACCTCTGCCTAACCCTCCAGGGAATACAGGCGTGATGGTATGTAGATGAACTTATAGATATACATTGACGGGTTTTTACTGGATAATAACACATTTGGCACAATTAATCAGTTTGACGTAAACATTATAAAGGCACCGTGGTTTGGTTCTTTCTAGCAGCACGAAGCTCAATTTACAAAACACTTTCAAAATTGTTCGCAAACCTCGTTCACTTTTACTATTGACTCAAATCCAGTAGCTCCACGATAATGCCCACACAACCCACTTCAAAAGAGTTCAGAGATAAGAAATTTACATATCGACAAACCAAATCGTATCTGCAGGCTCCCTAACGGATCGCGTCTGTGGTTGTGTAAAAACTGCTATAAAAACCAACGAGGCTCTAAGTCCTAAACTTAGAGAGCAATAAAGTTCAACCAGAAAACGTTTGAAGCCAAGAATTTACTTAGATTATGTTCTTATGAAGATTTTTAATCGGAAGATTGTGTTTGGGAAAATGAGGTTGAAATATGTATATTATTTTGTGTGTATTTCGGCCAAATGTAGTTTAGAATTTTCAAGAATTGTCCTATGTGCCCTAGTTCTCTAATTAGTCTACACCAAAAAGGGCCACCAAGATTGATTGATTGATTGGTGGGCTTCTATAAGTTTTTTTAAAAATGTATAAAAATAAAAATATACCATCACGCCTGTATTCCCCGAAGGGTTAAGCAGAGGTGTAACAATGTACACCCACAGTACGCCGGTATATTTAGGTCTCATGTAATAGGGGGCGAAAATGTATAAATACCTTTTAATACTTTGTTACACTCTGAAATACTGTCACAAATAATCTATACTTCACTACGTAGTATAAAACAAAGTCGCTTTCTCTGTCCCTATATCCCTATGTATGCTTAAATCTTTAAAACTACGCAACAGATTTTGATGCGTTTTTTTTAATAGATAGAGTGATGGAAGAGGAAGTTTTATATGTATAATAACATCAGCATTGCACCCGGGCGAAGCCGGGGCGGGTCGCTAGTATATTATAAAGCTGAAGAGTTAGTTTGGTTGAACGCGCTAATCTCAGGAACTACTAGTTCGAATTAAAAAAATCTTCTTGTGTTTGATATTCAATTTGAAGAGGAAGGCTATAGGCTATATAACATCACGTGGGGACCGATAGGTGCGGAGCAGTAACCAAATACGTAACGTCATGCGGGTGAAAAAACTACGCGGACGAAGTCGCGAGCAGAAGCTAGTTGATAATAATTCTATTATTTTGCGATCATTAATAAAATTTGTTATTACCTTTGACTACAATGCCATCTATGTAGCCCTACTTGAACTAAAAATCCAACTACACACTCCAAAGAAACGCTTAGTAGGCACTACTAAAGGTTAGCCATTTAGGCACTGTCAGTGTAGTGTCAATAACTTCTGTGAGATGGCAGCACAAGTATAATAAATAATACGCCACGATAAACCACAAAATGCAAATCATTTTCAATATTGTATACCCAGCTTAAGTGACTGTAGCTAGATCCGAGTCTTCTTGCCCGTGGTAAAAATAACATATCAACACATCTGTTTTTCCCGAAGGGTTAGGCAGAGGTGTGCCAATGTACCTACACCCACAATTCGCCGGTATGTTTAGGTCCCATGCAATAGTGGGCGAGCCTATTGCCATGAACCGGGCACGAATCCTAACTCCTATTAATAATCCTAACTACTACTGAGAATATCATAGAAAAACCCAATAACACTTTTTGCTTGACCTGGGGACCGAACCCAAGACCTCTAGCGTAGCAGTTGCCCTTAGGACCACGAGGCACAACAAGGCAGCTAGCGTAGTAAAAATAAAATTAAAAAATGTTGGAACTTTAACTTCTAAATATATCCATAACCTTTAGCACCCATAAGTATGTCTTTTTATACTCATTAGATAATAAAAACAAGCTTCCAACAAAATATTTTAATTCTTACACTTAAAATAAATTAATACCTTAACATTTTATTTAAGATTTAAGTACATAAATAATTAACACACACGTAATTTCAATAAACATCAGAAAGAATTTGTAAGGAAATTGTTGACAGAATATTGTAATATAGTAAGAAGTGGACGAGGCGAAAGGAATGTGTAAGGATCGTGTCAGGTGGCGTCCTGTGGTTTCTGCTTATCCACATGGGAAAAAGGCGTGAGTTTATGTAAGTATCTATGTTTACATTAAAAAGGCGTTCACGGAACTAATTACAACACTGATATAAATCGAAAAACTAAAACCATGTAAGTACCAACCTAAAGATAAGATACAAGCCGATACACGCATACCTAAAAATCAATTCTTTCGATGTCACGAAATTATCAGACTTATCAACACATTCCAAATTCAAAATCACTCATAACTACGTCATATCAATAAAATCTTCTGAACAACGCAAGGGCTGCTGCCGACGTCATCACGAGGGTTGAAGTGTCCAGCTGATGGCCACTGTTAACCCTGCAAGTGTCTTCAGTATTGTTGAAAGTGAAGAATTCTGTATTTTGGAGACTGTAGTTGGCGATGGCCTGATCGAGTTTGGCAGCGTCTGTGTCTTTCAGATGCGGTGTACGGGTTAACTTCCATAATTCATCTGAAAAGATTAAAAAGATTTACTGAGCACTACTTTCCATTTTGCTACCTTACTACTTTCTCAATTAGGTTCAGTTTTGCCAAAACAAATTAACTTATGTTATAATTTCTGCCATTTTTCGGAGTAATTGTAATGATTTTGGATATTTGACTCTGATTTATATACACAAATAAATAAAGTTGAAGTGTCGAAATAACAGGTTTTTTCTAAATGCGTAATACAAATGTTTACACGGTATTTATACCAATATTTAAAAAAAATATCGGTCTGTCTATCTGTCTGTCTGCTAATCTACGAAACAGCTGCACCGGTTTTGACAGGCGCATCACTGGCAGATATTAAAAGGAATACCTTTAACTATTTGCCTAAGGTGTACCTTAGGCTCCTTTTATTTTAGAAAAAGCATTAGTATTTCGAGCAAAAATCATACGCCGTGAAATAGTAGATTTGTTTTGTACATGTACAAACAGATGTATGAACGTGGACGAGGCGAAGGAAGTATGTAAGGATCGTAGCAGGTGGCGTTTTGTGTGGTGTTGTGTTTTTTTACTCTTGTCAATAATTGCTTAACGTGACTAAAGAAGTGAAAAACTTCAAAAATAATACTAGCCTATTATTGTCTAGCCTATTACTGCAGGGCAAAGGCCTTTTTTCAAACAGAGAAGGCACGAGGACTGAAAATACCGAAAGTTAATTGAAGTCAGGTAACAGCAGCCATACATTCAATTAAAATAATGAATAGTCGAAATAAAAGCAATTTATTTAGATAAAGAGGTCTGTTGGCAAAAAAGTTTAGATTAAAAGCCAGTCACGTGTCAATATTAAGGGTCCAGTAGCTCTTTTTTAAAACGTTTAAGTACACGTTTTAGATGTCGTGATGACCCAGTGGTTAAGGCGACCTCTCATGCACGAGGCTGTGGGTTCGCAACCCGGCACGGGCAAGTAGTGTTATACCAATGTGTCTTATTTTGTTTTAAGTGTACTTTCGAAGGTTATCTTGGACATTACTGACATCGGTGAAAGAAAACATTGAGGGGAAACCAGGACTTATAAAATCGATATATAATTATTATATTTATTATTGATTATATATCGATAGTTTGAAATCGCCAATCCGCTTTGAGCAATCGTGGTGATCAATGCTCGTGGCTTCTCTGTATGGGAAGAGGCCTTTGTCCTGCAGTGAGACAGTAAAAGGCTGGTAATATTATTTAAATAGGCCATTGATTAATCATAAAGATAACGAAAAAGAAGATAGTTAGAAACTGTTTTGAATTACTAACCTTTTGATTAACTCAGGTAATAATCTATGAGGGAGGCCTATGTTCAGCAGTGGACGTCTTGCAGCTCATATGATGCTGATGATGATGACGTTAACAATATTTTAACTAATATAAATAAATAATATCGGCCTATTATTGTCCCACTGCAGGGCAAAAGCCTCTTCTCATACAAAGTCAAAATCAAAACATTTATTTCAATTAGACCATTTACAGGCCCTTTTGAATTGTCAAGAAGTTACTCATACAAAAACTTGAAGCTAGTTGCTCGTTCCAAAACGTAGGTCTCTATGGAGAAGAACGAGCAAGAAACTCCATGGACACTCTTTTCAAATTGGTTTTTACAAAATCTTGGTTACAATATTCTTGTTGCTTCTATATGTGAAAACAATGAAGTTGAATATAAAACGAAAAAAAAAATTATGATAATCATAGTACTAAAGATGTAAGCCATGGCAGTTAACAGATGACCAATCCCAACTGACAGCGCATGTTCACGAACATGATGCGAGGATCAGCACCACTTAGCGCAACCATCATGAAGGGAACCAAATGATCCAACCCACGCGCCACCATCAGCGAGACATTTAAGTGAGCATGACAAAGAAAGCAGATATACTTTTCATATTTTTATTTAGGTACTCTTTATAATGTAAGCATAAAAATGTGTCACCAATTTGTATTCTGTGAATGGCTGTGAATAATACGGTGAATTACATAATTATTAGGTTTTTGCTTCGCTTTTTGTACATAAACGATTATTATTTAATTATTAGTCATACATACATAGTTACTATCTACGGAACCTCTATCACCATTCTCCTAAATGTGCTAGTAATTGAATGGTATTCCAATCGGTCAGGGTTCCGTGTGACCGCACGCGGCCTCCATTTGACCGGCAAATTACCATCACTACCGTTTGCTACAAAAACTTAATGTAGGTAATTGCCATTTCTAACTTTTGACTCTTTAACTAGATTTTACTGCGGTTTTCGACATTGCCATGCTTATTTGACCTTAAATACCTTTGACCTTTAAAAGTATGAATATAAAATACCTAACTAAAGAAACCGGACATGTCCGCAAGCAATATTATAGTGCACAAGTGTGTGTGCAAAAACAGATGCATTCCCTCTTCCCCAACTCTCATAGTCCGAACTGATTAAGCTTTCTTCGTTCCATATTTGTAAAATTATATTTATCTATCTGCCTAACCTTTTTCCAACTATGTTGCGGTCGGCTTCCAGTCTAACCGAATGCAGCTAAATATCAGTGTTTCATGGAGCGACTGTCTATCTGACCTCCACAACCCAGTTACTGGGCAACACGATACCTCTTGGTAGAACTGGTAACTGGTTGCCAGGTTGATCTACGAATGATAGCCGGGACCACTTTACGTGCTTTCCGAGACACGGGGTACTACACCATCAACTTCCGAACTCCGGGCTACTACTGAGAAATTCCTAATGGCAAACCTAATAACATTTTTTTTGCCCGACCTGGAAATCGAATCCAGGACCCCATGCCCATCAGTCGCACTTGCGACTACAAATCCAACGGGGAAGTGAAATAAATAAAACTATCACACATACCATCACGCCTGTATTCCCCGAAGGGTTACGCAGAGGTGTACCAATGTACACCCAGAGTTCGCCGGTATGTTTAGGTCCCATGTAATAGGGGGCGAGCCTATTGCCATACGCCGGGCACAAATCCTAACTCCGAGCTGCTACTTAGAATTTCCTAGAAAAACCTTATAATACTTTTTGCTCGACCTGGGAATCGAACCCAAGCCCTCTAACGTAGCAGTCGCGAAATTGAATAGAAACACTATCAATACTTTTCAAAATATATCCTTTTAACAGAACATGCTGATACAATTTACACTGAAGTGATGGTCACCTTAAGTAAGTGTTAACTAGAATCACGTGTAATTTATGCGTGCCAGCAAACCGCGTACTATCCATGCATGTAATCCAATTTTATCACGAGTCTCGCGACGACAAATCATGGCAGACTATATCGAGCATTGTCTTTTAGAAAATCCATACTAAGTTATTTATTTATTTATATTTTTGTTTATTTATTTATTTATTTATTTATTTATTTATTTATTTATTTATTTATTTATTTATTTATTTATTTATTTATTTATTTATTTATTTATTTATTTATTTATTTATTTATTTATTTATTTATTTATTTATTTATTTATTTATTTATTTATTTATTTATTTATTTATTTATTTATTTATTTATTTATTTATTTATTTATTTATTTATTTATTTATTTATTTATTTATTTATTTATTTATTTATTTATTTATTTATTTATTTATTTATTTATTTATTTATTTATTTCATTATTTATTTCTTTATTTATTTATCCTTTATCTGTTAACATTACAGGTTATTAAGACCCAATGCGATAATAGGGTATTTTAGTACATTACATAATAATATCTACTTATATCTAGAGAAACCATACACCATAATAAACTTTATACCTTAATACTAATTTACTTATTTAAACCAAACAAAAAATAAAATTCGCTAATCTCTAAAACAAACAGTCAGATTGAAATGTTATTTTTTGTATAAGATAACCATATTCATAAGGTATAGTTCAGGCTATATAACATCACGCTACGACCCACGGGAGCGGAGCAGTAACCAAAACCTTAACGCTGCTAGTGAAAAAAACCATGCAGACGACATCACGCGCTGGTTACATAAATAATTAAAATGTACACAATGAGTTGGTTAATTTGAAATCAAGTTAGTTTAAACTCAAATACTCACAAGTACTGCTGTTCCCGTCCTCATTATTGTAGCAAGCGAACACGACCGCGTAATGGTCATAGTTCACGTCCAGGAAGGAGTACGTTTCAGTCTTTGCATCTGTGAAAGGAAAACATAATCTATATCAAAATCGTTAAGGTTCAAAATTGTTTGTTTGCAAAAGGTAATTTCTGAAAGAATTGCCCCGTGGCCAAGTAGGCCCAGTTCCGCAAAAATGCCCGACCTGTGCCTCAGCCTGATGTTCAACTGGATTTTTTCCGGTTTATCAATTAGGGAACCTAAGTATAAAGTTTAGTAGTAGTGTATGTGTGTGTGTGTGTGCGCGTGTGTGTGTTGTGTGTGGTGTTTTAAAGGTCCCACAAGGATAGTTAACCATGAGCTCTAAAACCACTTTGTTATAACATTGATACAATTGTTAAATCTAGGAAATACTAGTCCTGGTAATAGTAGTCCTAGTTAACGTAACTAAAATCAAGGTCAATATTGACGTGTGACCAAATTAATCTAATTTGATGGATCCAATTAGCAAATTACACGTGTTTCAGATTTAAACAGCGACTTTACACATTTTTTAAAGTAAGGCAAATATATGAACAACCCTAGGTACCATATATATTTAAAACATAAAAAACTATAAGGCAATTATACACAAACGTTTTGGAACGATTGATTTAATATTATATGGCTTAATCAGTCAAAAACATCGCTTTCTTTTCCTACTGCATGACATTGATTGTCACTTTTTTTCAGTATTGGAAATCATTAGATAATTTCACACGTCCTGTGCGGGGCGGAAAGGAGTGTCAGACTTTTAATGACTAAAATCCACCAATGTTCCTTCTTGTGCCCTTTGCGTTCCGGGGGTGCGGTATCTCAACAGACAACCCGCAGCCCCGACACAGCCCGTATTTATGCAACGTACGAATGGTGAGCTACCCATTGCTCATCGTCCACAGGCCCACGTCGAGATTTTGTTTTTTTTTTTAATTAATAGGAGGGTTACAAGCATAAAATTATAAACTCACATACACAAACAACAAGACCCGAAACAACTATTTATAGGCAATACAAATATTTCCGTGCGGGAATGGAACCCGTGATACATAGCGCAACAGCCAATCGCTCAACCACTATGCCAATAATGTCGTCTTTAATAAAACATAATCTAATTAAAATAACCGAATCTAATTAACTGCCTCGGTAGCCTAGTGGTCCTAAGCGCGACTGCTACGCTAGAGGTCTTGGGTTCGAATCCCAGGTCGAGCAAATAGTGTTATTGGGTTTTTCTATGAAATTCTATGTAGCAGCTCCGAGTTAGGATTTGTGCCCGGTTAATGGCAATAGGCTCGCCTCCTATTACATAGGACCTTAACATACCGGTAAACTGTGGGTGTACATTGGTACACCTCTGCCTAACCCTTCGGGGAATACAGGTGTGATGGTATGTAAAGAATAATCTAATTAAAATACAGTCGTTAATTAACTTAGTAATAAGTTGATGAAGTTAGCGATACCGTGTTTATAAAAATCGTCGTGTGTAGATTTTTTGTTTAAGTAGATTTTTTTATAATAAAAGACGACGTTTATAAATTATTTGCCATGTAGATCGGTACTATTACTGAACGGTGCTGCATAGCAATCATTATTGCAAATGTATCATCAACAATCAGTCATTTGTTATAGTGGAAAAGACATGATCATGGACTCGTTGGATGAAGTTATTAAAAAAAAAAAGTGCCAAAATGTATGGAACAGTTGATGTTATTTTAAAAAGCGACAAAAAGAAATCAAAATCATATTCTAAATGAACATTCATATTATAAGAGGGGGGCAATTCTAATAAAACTATTAATACAGTAGCCGCCATGAGTCGTGAGCACAATGTCAAGTTAATTATTGGGTTTTTGGGTTCGGTTCTGCGTATTCTGGGGCGCCGACGCTGCACGCGATCGGTTCGCCAGATGGACCAATCGCGTGCAGCATTGGTGAGCCAAAAAATCCAGAAAGGAACCCAGGCACCCAAAAATAAACTTGACATTTGTGCTCACGACTTGTGGCGGCTATTATAATGATCGCAATCTAATCTATCAATAATGCCTCTAATTTACCTACACTTTTTTGACATTTTAGATTTAGTTTTTTTTTGGTTTTTGTAATTTTTTTATGACATATGTACAAATGTTTTTTCGATATCGTAATCGACCCCGCAACATGAAACGCAGCAGTCCCAGCAGCAGTGATTTAGTTACGGCTAAAATTCCTTACCATCATAAGTGACCAGTAGCAGGTCTCCCGTGCTATTACTCTTCGGATCCGGAATGAGAGCGACGGACCCATTATAAAACGACACCGTGTTATTGGTGATCCAGCTGATGGACACGTCTGTCGTGTTCTGGTGGTCGAAGAGGACCGTGGCGCAGTCACCTTGCACCACCATATCTTCAGTCGCTACCGCTGTTAGGTACCAGATGCCGTCCAGCTGAGAAGTTAAGAGGATTAAATTTAGATTGCTTAGGAAAAACACAAAATTTTAAATTTTAAATAACCCCCGTCAGAAGAAAAAAATCACTACCGAAGCTAATAAAAGAGCTGATAACTTTGAAACCGCTGAACCGATTTCCATCAAACAAAGCTAAGCTAATACTCCCGACTAATTTACCCTTTCAAACACAAAAACGAAATCAAAATCAGTTCATGCATTCGAGAGCTACGGTGCCACAGACAGACACACACATTCACACACACAGACATGTCAAACTTATAACTCCCGTCGTTTTTGCGTCGGGGGTTAAAAACAGATCTTAATGTATTTGTGTTACTGTTTGTTTTTCAGTAATTGCGCTTTAAACTTAGTAACTGTTCATGCGATTCAGATTGGTATGCGATTTATTATACATCATTGTTATCATTTCTCTGGCTAAGTTTTTCAAAATATCTGTCTGTCTGTAAGTGCACATATAACACGGTAATAGCTTATCCAATTACGAACGTGTTTTATTAAACGTCATTGTTATCATTGTCAACTGCCTCGTTAGCCTAGTGGTCCTAAGTGCGGCTGCTACGTTATAGGTCTTGGGTTCAATTCCCAGGTCGAGCAAAAAGTGTAATTGGGTTTTTCTATGAAATTCTCAGTAGCAGCTCGGAGTTAGGATTTGTGCCCGGTTAATGGCAATAGGCTCGCTCCCTGTTACATAGGACCTAAACATACCCGCGAACTGTGGGTGTACATTGATACACCTCTCCCTAACCCTTCGGGGAATACAGGCGTGATGGTATGATGATTATTATCATTCCTCTGGTTAGGTTTTCCAAATATTTGGTCTACGCTAGAAGACCAGAACTAGTACCAATGGCGCGATTTCTAAACGATTCGATTCTTACCGGCTTCCCTTTGGAAGTTTGTAAAAACAGCTACTTTGCTGCCATTGATAAATGACACGGTTAGGAGTTTGTCTGCCGTCTTCTATTACCAAACAATATACCTAGTTACACTGAAAGTATTTAAATACTAAACTAAAAACAATGTAAAAACCGCTGCATGCTATGCTTATATTTATAACTAGCTAATCCCCGAGACTTCGTCTGCATGGTTTTCAGAATTAACCCAAAGTCCTAAATCATCCCTCCAGAACACAAAAACGGGATAAAATGTAGCTTATGTGCCATTCCAGACTAATGTATCTCTGTGCAAAAATGTATCCAGATCCGTTCAGCCGTCTTGGCGTAAATGAGTCATAATCATCCATCCATACAAACTCGCGAGACGACTTCCGGCCACCGTAGATACGGGCCTGTGGACGGTGAGCAATGGGTAGCTCACCGTCCTTACGTTTAACAAAACGACAGGCTGTGTCGACGGCGCGTTCGTGTTCCACGCGCGCCTCAAAAAGATGTCAGCAAAGGGAAGGGGCCACTGTCGGCCGATGCCTGCCGGGGCTGCGGGTTGTTCTTAAGAGATACCGCGCCCCCGGAACGCAAAGGGCACAAGAAGGAACATGGGTGGGTTTTAGTCAGTAAAAGTCTTACACTCCCTCCCGACCCACCCAGGGCGGGAGAAGTTATTTGATGATTTCCCACCCACAAAAAAAAAACCATCCAAATATTTGCATTTATTACATTTGTAAGATAAAATAACATATATGACTTATTTTTGGGGTTCCGTAAAACTTTCGACCATTGACGCCACTGAACAGTAGGTACCAATTTACCAGTTACTGGGTTGTAAAAGTCAAGGGTCCTACACAAGCGCGCTGACGTAAAAGTATTCGCTTCGACATTCAAATTGGAAATACAATCACAATAAATTAGCATCATCATAAACAGAGCCTTCAAACTAAATGAATAGTAAGTATATGTGAAATGGGTTTTTCCAAAAAAGTCGTATCGAAATTACAATACGTTTAAGTCCTAGTAGATCGCTAGGCAGTTGTTTTGTGAAAAATTCCGGCATGCAATTAATGCAATCACATGAAGTTAGCATGGAAGCCGAAGGAAATCGCTAGAAAGATGATATTTTACCCCCGACTCAAAAAGAAAGAGGGGAACCGATTAGAATTCGGTTCTTTTGTTTTTTTAAGCAATTTTCTTAGCGATGGTTCTTACATAATGTTTAATTAAAATCGGTTCAGAGAACTGCCTCGTTGGCCTAGTGGTCCTAAGCGCGACTGCTACGCTAGAGGTCTTGGGTTCGATTCCCAGGTCGAGCAAAAAGTGTTATAGGGTTTTTCTATGAAATTCTCAGTAACAGCTCGGAGTTAGGATTTGTGCCCGATTAATGGCAATAGGCTCGCCCCCTATTACATGGGACCTAAACACACCGGCGAACTGTGGGTGTACATTGTTACACCTCTGCCTAACCCTTCGGGGAATACAGGCGTGATGGTATGTGGTTCAGACGTTTCAAGGTTATCAGCTCTTATATTAGCTGCTGTAGGGATCTTTTTTCTTCGGTCAGAGGTTACTTATTAAAACAAATAATTTTGTGTTTTGTACTGTAATGAACAAATGCTGAAGTGTAAAAATGACCTGCTAATTTTGCGCTCTAACAGTTACAGACGATCCAACGGTTGTTTCAAACTAGAACAGATACCGGAAACAAACAGATAAAACCAATAAAGAGTAGTTTTTTAACGTTGTCCCACTTTAGGAAATTCTTCTGTATCGTGGGCACGTTTATATACCTATAAACTCACATTTAAAACAGCCAGACCCAGAATAACAACCCTATCCTATCAAAAATCAAACCATTGCTCTATCTAGCCAGAGTATTAAATATTTACAGCCTTAAACTTAAAATTAGATAAAAAAAAACTTTGGAAATAACAAAAAAAAAACTAGAACTAAATGGCATTAAAGAATTCCTCCACATCGCCGTCAAACGGAAAAGTGTCTAAAAGACTGGCGGCATTGCCACGTTGGATGGCAATGCTTAACCTCGGGCCAAGGTAAAAGCGAGCCTTTGGGTCACGGGAAGCGTCAACCAACTGTTTAGACAAAATCCCTAAAACGACACTATCTATAATAGTCGCCACGAGTCGTGAGCAGTAATGTCAAGTTCGTTTTTGGGTTTACGTGTTTCTTTCTTGGTTTTTTGGGGCGCCGACGCTGCACGTCTCACGTTTATGCTCACGACTCGTGGCGACTACCGTAACTAGTTGTATCTGGTTATATCTCGACATTTCAATGTGAAAAAATATTCCAAAAATATCCACTTACAGCTTTCCAATCCAGTTCCCGTGGAGTCACCACAGGACAGCTCGCATTCATCATAGCGCCTTCCACATTATATACTAGGACAGCCAACACAAAATATTGGACCAACATTGTGACAAACATAGGCTGCCGATGCTGGCATGCAACTGAAACCTGACGCAAAAAGTTACGTCTTATAATGAGAATAGTTTTTGTTGGCTTCAGTTTTAGAGTTCCGGGGAGGTTCGCGGTGTGGACTCGTGGGTTTTACGTTAAGGTGTAGTTATATTATTACTATTGTAATTATTGGAAAGAAGATTATATCAGTCTATTGATTAATTATAAACCTTATAAATACATTGTTTTGTAAATAAAGCCCTTTAACCTGAATCTTAGAGGAGACTACCCATCGTCACAGGAGAGTGCACAAATGTGTGTGCAAAAGGTGCACTCTGTCTTCCTTCACACTCATAGTCCGATGGAACTCCAATCCGACACGACCAAGAAGGATCACGCGCAGGACCAATGGCTTATAAATAAACCTAGTTTCTTTAAATCAAATTACTAAGTATTATAAAATAACTAGTCAGTTTTTTTGTATTGGGGAGGCCGTCTTTGAGTACCAACCAACTTACTTGTTCTTGAAACTGCTGGGAAAGATCCACGTTTGCCTAATAGCACCTTATTATGGATTATTTATCTAATCTTTTTATAGGGTAGCCTACCAAGCTACCTTACAAAATCATTATGCGATGTCGATTCATATACTAAGGATTTCTAATTTTAAGGATGTAAAGACATCTGGATACATAGTATCACACATAACATACTATCACGCCTGTATTCCCCAGAGGGTTAGGCAGAGGTGTACCTATGTACACCCACAGTTCGCCGGTTTGTTTTTTTTAGGTCCCATGTAATAGGGGGCGAGCCTATTGCCATTAACCGGGCACTCCGAGTTGCTACTGAGAAAATCATAGAATAACCCAATAACACTTTTTGCTCGACCTGGGAATCGAACCCAAGATCTCTAGCGTAGCAGTTGCGCTTAGAGCCACTAGGCCAACGAGGCAGTATAAATAGTATCGTATGTGTTATTCAATACTACAATCTATCTCAGTTCCAAATTTCATCCAGATCCGTACAGCCATGTTGGCATGATTGACAAACATCCATCCATCCATCCAAACTCTCCCATTCATAATATTAAAGTAAATCCTACTTTGCTACTAATCCATCCATTAATCAACTCCTCGCCATAACGCCAATTAATTGTCTCCTCAAAAAGATAACGATTTCAGTTAAAAACTCTAATAAATTAAGATCGCGCGATAAATTAAAACGAGTCGGTTAACTTGGTCACTGAGTGTGATAGCGTCATGATCACGTAGCGCTCACGTAGCAATCACGTAGCGATCACGCAGCGCAACTATATATATATAGTATTTGGCTTATGTCCGGCATTCGACGTCTAACAGCTGATGTGATGATGATAATAATGATTCATATAAAAATTTACATCACATTGTAGAAAAATAATATTTAAAATAGCTACGGAACATCAATCTCATTTCCACGCTCCGCTACGATTGTCCGATGTACAGCGCTTCGGCGACCTACCTAGGTATATGGTAATACGTTTTGCAGGTTTGATATTTTCCCGGTGAAAATATGTAGGCATAGCAGCTGCCACGAGTTGTGAGCACAAATGTCAAGTAAATTTTTGGGATATTGGGTTCCTTTCTGGGTTTTTTGGGTCGCCGACGCTACACGCAATTTAATCGAACTGATAGAATAATCGCGCGTGGCAACAGTACCCTTTTTTTCGGATGGTAAATCATCAAACGACTTTCCCCGTACTGGGTGGAGCGGGAGGGAGTGTCAGACTTTTACTGACTAAAACCTATCCATGGTCCTTGTTGTGCCCTTTGCGTTCCGGGGCCTTCGTATCTCTTACGAACAACCCGCGCGCCCCGGCAGACATCGGCCCTGACTGGCCTCTCCGAGTACCCTAGGTGACCTACTTATACTTCATTTTGACATATTATTGAAATAGGAATAGTTAGGTATAATACGTATATATTTTTTTTAATTATGTATGACGGGTGGAAGGGACATAACCCATTGTTACAATGGATTCAGTGCATGATTTCAGATCCCCAACTATGAGATGCACTCATCATCTGCTTAGCCTTTTCCCAACTATGTTGAGGGCGGCTTTACGTGCTTTCCAAGACACGGGGGTGTCACACAACCAACTTCCAAACTCCGGACTGCTACTGAGCAAATCCTAATGTAAAAACCCAATAACAAATTTTGCCTGACCTGGGAATTGAACTCGGGACCTCACGCTCATCAGACGCGCTTGCGACCACGAGACCAACGGGGCAGTTCACCATTTTTTATCGGGCATAAGAAAAATCAGTATACTCCATGACCACCATACTTAATATTATAAATGCGAAAGTAATCTGTCTGTCTGTCTGCTTATTACGCTGTTACGCCTAAACCGCTGAACCAATTTTTATGAAATTTGGTACAGAGATAGATTAGACGTTGGAAAAGGATATAGGTTACTTTTTGTAGACGAACTCGTGGGCAAAAGCTTGTCTCTCAAATCTCAGGTGAGTTAAGCTTGATGTGAGCTGTCCGGGCAGTGTAATTCTGCACAATAATCCTTAGGTGAAGCATCTGTGGATGAATGCTCACCCCAAGCTCACAACAAGGGAGATTTTAACAAAATAACAGAAGAATAAACTATGTACAGTTTATAAAATAAAAGGGAGCCAATAGGGCATCAAAAATCTCATCCGCATCGCTGTCAATGGGACAAGTGCCCAAAAAGCTGGCAGCAATGCCACGTTGTATAGCAATGCTTATTTTTTGGCCCAAGAAAAGGCCATAAGAGTCGACCAGTCGCTTGGAGATGTCAAGAAGTTTTTTTTTTATGTCATTGGATGGCAAACTAGCCACTATAGACATCTGCAATACCAGAGACCTTGCAAATGAGTTGCCTTCACAGAGATAAAGTTGAAATGTCTCATGTGCCTGTAATCACACCGGCACCCATAGCCTTCAAACCGGAACAAAGCGGTTGATCAATTTCAGTTCCCGAATAGACTTCTCAAGGCATCGTTAATTCTGTTCTATAAAAAGGCAACAATTGGTTTGTAAAAGTGTCTATTAAAAGTAAAATATAGGAAGTCTACTTCCTTCTGTCTGAATGGATCAGTTTTTGTTGCCAAGAGATAATAAATTGTCAAAAAAATCTATAGAGGTCTTCTATTGTTATGTATTCGACTATATTTACTTTAACTTTTTTTCTTTGATGAAAATAGAGGCCGGTATTATTGGGTCTGTTAATAAATGAATGTTACATAACATACCATCACGCCTGTATTCCCCGAAGGGTTAGGCAGAGGTGTACCAGTGTACACCCACAGTTCGCCGGTATGTTCAGGTCGCATGTAATAGGGGGCGAGCCTATTGCCATTAACCGAGCACAAATCGTAACTCCGAACTGCTACTGAGAATTTCATAGACAAATCTAATAACACTTTTTGCTCGACCTGGGAATCGAACACATAACATAACATTACGCCAGTATTTCCCCGAAGGGTCAGCCAGAGGTGTAACAATGTACACCCACAGTTTGTATGTTGTTAGGTCCCATGTAAGAGGGGGCGAGAATCAAACAGAATAAATAAATAATAAATGAATATTGTTATATTATTTTATTTTTCCGAATCTTCTGACGTTAAAGATGTGATCATTTACGAGGCTTTCCAATTTCCTTAGACGTACGGAATCTGATCTAATATAGGTAATAAAGCAAAATAGTTTTTTTGTTTGTCTAAATACGCTAATCTCCGGAACTAGGAGTTGGATTGGAATTATTATTTTGTTATTGTGTACATTTCAATTTATTTATATAATTGCTTTGAGTTCTTTTTAACCTCCGACGTAAAAGGACGGAGTGTTATAAGTTTGACGTGTCTGTGTGTTTGTGTGAGTGTGTGTCTATGGCATCGTAGCTTCCGAAAGCATTAACCAATTTTGAATTCGTTTTCTTTGTTTGAAAGGTGTATTAGTCGGGAGTGTTCTTAGCTATGTTTGATGGAAATCGGTTTAGCGATTTCAAAGTTATTAGCTCTTTTGTCAGCTGCTTGTAGGGATTTTTATTCTTCTGTTGGGGGTTACTTAAAATTGTTAATTTTGTGTTTTTATCTCTCCTTTTGTTCTTTTACTCTCGTACAATAATTTGCACTTGCATCGTCACTTCTTCATCACCTTTGGTTGATTGGTAGAAAATTCCTACAGCATTTAATCCGCCGTTGCATAAATAAGTAATTTTTAGATTCCATTCTACAAAACAGACCAG
Organism: Caradrina kadenii; assembly: GCA_947462355.1. Lineage (NCBI taxonomy): Eukaryota > Metazoa > Arthropoda > Insecta > Lepidoptera > Noctuidae > Caradrina > Caradrina kadenii. The sequence continues at coordinate 10,211,716 of OX381690.1, read as the reverse complement.
TCAAAACTTTAAAAAGATAACAGTCCAGCCACCATCTTCGATATCAGCGTCCCAGCGAGATAATGTTGCAGTACAATCTAATCTGACCCAGTGAGAAGAGATCACTACCACAAAGTCAGACGGCTAAGTAAACATGTGTAGGCAATTATTTTTAGTTATTTTTTTAGTGGTACTTTGTGGTGCGCTGTGTGGTGGTCAGGTGTTGCAATTTGGGACATGCGCTGATGTTAAGACTATGCGGTTTTTTGATCTGGAAGAGGTGAGGATTTTGTGTTGTAAGTTTATGGAGATAAACGTTTTTGGGCACACGTTTCTTCGTACGTTTAGGGGAGTTGTACACCACGTAGAGGTTATGAATAATAGGGGGTGCGATGAATTAAATTTGATGAATTTTATTTGTAATTACACCGGCACCCTTAAAACCGGAACACAGCACCGCTAGTTTACGGCAGAAATAGTAGTCCTTCCCCGGACGACCTCCTTCACAAAGAGCAATAGTACTAGTAAATGTATTTTGGTATTGACCTGAGTTTTAGGGGGTCTAAAATGCCTCTAACGGTGTAGCCATCACTTGCATTAACCGATCTGTTCCAGTTTCTAGGTCAATGGTACGAGATCGAACGCTTCCCGATTTGGTATGAGCAGTTTGGAGATTGTGCGTACAAACGAATCCAGTACTGTGGGCGGCGAGTGGAGATCGAACATGTATATGTGAGGGATGGCATACAGTTTGTGTTACATCTTAATACTACGTACGTGCCGGGGGACGAAGCTGTGTTTGTCATACAAGAAAGCAATATTGGTGAGTTTTGTTGTAAGCCTTGCCTATTCCAGTGACTTTGATCACGTGAATGTCAGATGTTCTTTCTTATACCACATCAAAATCGGTTCAGTGTAAAATGTATTCTTCAGCGACTAATCTTTATTCAGACCAGCCAAGAATGCAGGAGATATTATAATGTAGAAGTGTGTGCACAAACACAGGTGCACTCCCTCTTCCCTAACTCTCATAGTCGGAAGGGACGGCAATCTGACACAACCGGGGAGAAATCAGGCGCAGGACCAACGGCTTGACATGCTTTCCGAAGCACGGGGGTGTCACATCACCACCTTCCGAACTCCGGGCTGTTACCGAGAAATTCTTAATGGAAAAAACCAACCTGGGAATCCAACCCACGACCCCACGTTCAACAGTGATCGTGCTCGCCATCACGAGACTAACGGGGCAGTTCAGTACTTTAGTTGTGAAAGCGTAAGTAAAACAGACAGACAGAGTTACAACATACCATTACGCCTGTATTTCCCGAAGGGTTAGGCAGAGGTGTACCAAAGTACACCCACAGTTCGCCGGTATGATTTAGGTCCCATGTAACAGGGGGCGAGCCTATTGCCATTAACCGGGCACAAATCCTAACTCCGAGCTGCTACTGAGATATTCCTAATGGAAAAACCCAATAACACTTCGCTCAACCTGGGAATCGCACCCAGGACCCCATGCTCATCAGTCTTGCTTGCGACCACGAGACCAACGGGCAGTTCACAGAGTTACTTTCGCATTATTAATACTACTAGCTTATTTTTCCATCTATGTATTTTTATCTTTCTCTGCTCTGTATATTTTGTTTGTATGTACATACATACCATCACGCCTGTATTCCCCGAACGGTTAGGCAGACGTGTAATAATGTACACCCACAGTTCGCCGGTATGTTTAGGTCCCATGTAATAGGGGGCGAGCCTATTTCCATTAACCGGGCACTAATCCTAACTCCGAGCTGCAACTGAGAATTTCATAGAAAAACCCAATAACACTTTTTGCTCGACCTGGGAATCGAACCCAGGACCTCTAGCGTAGCAGTCGCGCTTAACACCACTAGGCCAACGAGGCAGTTTATATGTTTGTTTGTATGTATGTATTTGTAATACGTAATTACTATTATATTTTATTCCTGGAAACTTTCTGTTCCTTGCACCTACTATGTTTTGTCTCTGCATCACCCTAAGGTAGACTGGTAGAAAATGCCAAAGGCATTAAGTCCGCCTTTGTACAGTGTATTATTTACATTATGTGCAAAAAGTTTCTTTTTTAAATAATAAATAAATAAACAAAAATTCTTAATAACATTACCTACTTACGTTCCTTAGGTAAAGTTTAACAATTATAAAGATTATTATCAGTGTTTTATCAAAAATTGTGCATATTTTTATCATCAATGTCTTTATCACAAAAAGAAATCTGAAACCACCGATGTACCTACACGCTTAATGCAAGTATGTAAATTAACGGATAAATTATTACCTTTTTTTAGGGTTCCATCGTTTTTACAAGGAACCCTTATAGTTTTGACATGTCTGTCTCTCTGTCCGAGGTTTTGGTTTTTTATTATTATTATATTAATTACGCCGACAAATTGGAAAAATAACATTTTGGAAAATATTTTTTTTAGGGTAGCTTCCCTAAATGTGAAGTGGGGATGAATATTTTTTTCGCGGTCTACCCCATCGTGTAGGGTATCGTTAAATAGGTCTTCTAAAATGACTTGTCGGTTGCTAAAATTATTTTTCTATGTAATGCTCTATTTACGAAATATTAAACTTTAAAGGGCAAATTTTGGTTTTAGTAGGGCGTCGCCCCCCTCTAAAAGCTAAAGAGCTGGCTTGAAAAATTCACGATGATAGTGCATTTCATGAACTTTGAAGAAAAATAATAGCGGTTAAGATAACTATATTAGTTTAGCAATAATAGTCGTTGAACTTAGGCGTTGGATAATTTTGTACGAAATACAAAATCCTTAGCTTAGTAATTCTTGAAAGTGACTAAGATAAAGTAGTTGCATTTTTATAACGGGTAAAGACTTGCATTGAAAAACAAAATATGAAATAAAAAATCCATAATATCATATTCTCAGAAGTTTCACAATACTGCCGCTAGATGGCGCTGTACCAACGACTTACGTTTTCATTCGAGTATCTATAGAAGTCACAAACGAACGATGTTTAATTTTCGAATTACTATTTTGTGAATTGAAATAAAAACTTGGCAGCAATCGTACTCTTATTTTTCAAATTTAAAGTCGATTTTGATATTGTATTTCGAATTTTGCTGTTACCTATTATAACCATTAACTCCTAATATCTTTACCATTACTTATATTCAGAATAAAGAAAAACAGAATCGTACTGTGATAACGGGCTACTACGGAACCCTACACTGTGCGTGGCCTGACACACACTTGGCCGGTCTTTATCAGTTTTATTTTGTTTACAAATTGATAGGAAACTGAAAATGTGGGAAAAACAAGAATACTTATGTTATACTGAGATAATTATGAAGACATTAGTGATTAATGTTATCCTTCAATACCAGGTTTTGGATTCGATTGGACGTATTTCTTGGCCGATTTCAATTTTACACACATACCATCACGCCTGCATTCCCTAAAGGGTTAGGCAGGAGTGTACCAATGTACCAAAGGTCCCATGTAATAGGGGGCGAGCCTATTGCCATTAACCGGGAACAAATCCTAGCTCCGAGCTGCTACTAAGAATTTCATAGAAAAACCTAATAACACTTTTTGCTCAACCTGGGAATCGAACCCAAGACCTCTAGGTAGTCGATATTTTCATATTTTGTTAATAAATGCTATTAAAAAATTCATGCATATTCCCTATTCAAAAGTTCTTATACCCAAATGGTCTTGAAATAAATACTTTGACTCTTGAAATAATTTTATTTTTATCATGTTTTTCAGATCCGGTCGGTATCCCGCTGAAAGTGATATCAACTGATTACAGGAACTATGCAATCGTGTATGGTTGTAAAACTAGCGATTCACTGGGACTGCAATATAGTGAGTAATATATAATTACTTTGTTATCACTGTTATCAAATCAGTGTTGGGCCATAAACTGATATTGCTACTGCTTAGATTTAGATATGTACAGACAGCGTCATCAACTGGTTATCCCCCCTTTTCATACTAATTTTTATCTAAGAGGGGTAAACAATTGATGACGCTGTCTGTACCTGTGTTCTTCAAAAATACGACTTGTAACTGGAATAATGCACACCCTCGAACACACCAATTAGAAAAACACAAAGTCAAAAATGTTAAGTAACCCGCGAAATAAAAATAAACTTCACTACCGCAGCTAACAAAAGAGCTGATAACTTTGAAACCGCTGAACCGATTTCCATGAAACATAGCTGAGAACACTTCCGACGAATACACCTTTCAAACAAAAAAAAACTAAATCAAAATCGGATCATGCGTTCGGGAGCTACGATGCCACAGACAAACACACACACACGTTGATTAACGGAGAGGAGACTGTAATTTACATAGCTTTAATAATTTATCATCATCTGCTTAGCCTTTTCCCAACTATGTTGGGGTCGGCTTCCAGTCTAACCGGATGCAGCTGAATACCAATGTTTTACATGGAGCGACTGCCTATCTGACCTCCACAACCCAGTTACTGGGCGACACAATACCTCTTAGTTAGACTGGTTGTCAGACTTTCAGGCTTCTGACTATTCCTAACGACTGTCAAAGATCCACGAATGACAGCCTGGACCAACGGCTTTACGTGCTTTCCGAGACATCGGGGTGTCACACCACCAACTTCCAAAATCCGGGCTGCTACTGAGCAAATTCTAATGGAACAACCCAATATCACTTTTTGCCCGACCTGGGATCGAAACCGGGACCCCACGCCTATCAGTCTAAGCTCATCAGTCGCGCATGCGACCACGAGACCAACGGGGCAGTTACGTAGTTTTAATCATTTTGATAAACACTGTGTCACTCTCTCAATTAAGACGAATCTAATGGCACCTCTCAAGCTAAAATCTATCAAGCCTTTCAGGCTACAGTGCGTGCCAAAGAAATATACATACAAACATACATACAGTCGAAAACCCAAACCCTCCTACTAGCGCAGTCGGGTAATAATACTTACATGCTCATTCAGACGCCCTTACATACGCATTTGAAATAATGAAATTGGCAATGTCACTGTTTGAAGCAAATTACATTAGCATGAGTAATAGTGAGTAGAGGTACCTACCTACGCTTCGTACAAGTTCTGGAGGTAAACTTATCAGTCGATGCGTAATACCAGCGTATTCACACATATTTTTTTCTTTATTAATTTAGGAACTTTTAATCCTTTGGATATTTTGTCAGTTCCGTATCAACATGTAACAAATTACACACAATTCATACATTTCTAAAAATTAACCTAAAACTCATTTTATTTTGTATGTTACTTTATTTTGTTTTTGTCTGTACAACCAATAGCAATATAAAAGGGCAATATAAAATTTAAACTCTCAACCAAGTACGATTCATGAGATACAGCTCGCTGACAGATAGACGGACATCGGACGCTTAGTATCGTTTGGCTTCAACTTTAACCTTTATGTATTTAGGGTTTTTAGGTCCAAATTACTATAAAATATCTCAATTCTAGTTTCAGCGTGGATACTATCACGGCAGCCTACGTTACCTGACGAGCTTCTAAGCAGAGCATATGACGAGCTCAACACCGTACCTTCAGCGAGCACCATATATCTGGAGAAGGTGGATCAAAGACCTTCCCGGTGCCAAGCGCACTGGACGGCGCATGTTCAAGCTGTGAACTTCAACGAGGATGAACAGGAATAAATGTTGGGAAATAAATTATATTTTTTATTATTACTTTGACTGAACAAGCGAAAATTAGACTCTTTTAATTCATAATTATGTACTTTCTAATTTTATCTTGGACATCACTAAATAAATTTTAGGGAGAAAACTTGAACTTATAATTAGTAAAGTCTGGAATCGTCAATCCCTTTTGGGAAAGCGTGTAGAAACCGGCACGAGTCGTGAGCACAAACTGCCGTCAGTCGGGCCAGTCGCGTGCAGAGTCGGCGCCCCCCACCTCCTTCATTCCTCCAAAGAGACCCAAAAATGAACTTGAACTTTGTGCTCACAGCTCGTGCCGGTTACTATAACAAATTGTAGACCGATGACTTGGTCTTGGACAAGGTCACAGGACCAGATAATGTAGCCACACTTAAGGAAGGCCTATGTCCACTTGTCCAGCTGTAGAAATGTAGACTTCATTTGGCTAAAATGATGATGTGGAGAAGCATGAAGCCACAAGGACAGATGTTCAGATTTGTTAGAGTATGTTCTAAATATTGTTAATTTATTACTTTTTGCTTACAAATTGCAACTTCGTCTGCTTGGATGTCAGTCATCGCTGAAGCAGACCAGGTAACAGATTCATAGAATCCTCTTCTCGTCTTTATCCAGATCATAAACTGCCTTTTCAACAAGTTTCTTTACAATTGGTTTTATAATACAATACTCTTATTAGTGTAAATATGAACAAGGAAGTATGATAAATAAAACAGATTTTCACAAAATGTTTATGATAATTTTCTTATGTCTTTTTTTTACATGAATTAATTCGTTTATCAATCTACTTATTAGATCGATAAGAAATTGGATGTTACGAGATTTTTCATATTAAATTTCAATTAATCTAATTTATACCTTATAACCACTACATAAGAATCACAAGTCATGACCTCGTGAATTGTAAGGACCCTGCAAAGTTCATTGGCTTTAGCGAAAAGTAAGTGATTAGCGTATGTTTATATTGTTGTAATCGAGGTTGCTAAGAGCTAAATTTTGTTAATTCCTGGTACGAATGAAGTAGAAAACTATGTAATTTTGTTTGTCGCAACTAAACTAATTTCCTTGTGGTTTTTTTTATTCCATTGCATGGCAAACAAGCCCAGCTCATCTGATGTTAAGTGGTCACCTATTGATAATTGCAATACCTGAGGCATTGCAAATGCGTTGCCATCCAAGAAACAAAGTTCAAATGTCTTATGTACCTGTAATTACACCGGTAGCCATACACATACACTTTACATACACATACACTTCTAACTGGAACACAGCAACGCTCCTTTTTGTTTTTTTTTTTTGGGGGGGAGGGAAATCATCAAATAACTTCTCCCGCCCTGGGCGGGGCGGGAGGGAGTGTCAGACTTTTACTGACTAAAACCCACCCATGTCCCTTCTTGTGCCCTTTGCGTTCCGGGGGAGCGGTATCTCTTGCGAACAACCCGCAGCCCCGGCAGGCATCGGCCCTCAGTGGCCCCTTCCATATGCTGACATCTCTTTGAGGCGCGCGTGGAACACGAATGCGCCGTCGACACGGCAGCAACGCTCCTTGGCGTCAGAAATAGGTATGGTGGTAGTACTTACCCGAACGAGATCCTTCACAAAGAGGTCTACCACTACAGAAATTATTAAGGGAATCACCCTTAGGTTGTAAATAAATGTGCAGAAGAATGCTCAAAACGACACCCGGTTAATTGTAGTTTGAGGAACACCGTGGGGTTTTAGTCGGTAGGAGTCCGACACATCACTCCGCCTGTCCCGAGGCAGTCCATGAAGATTTCTCCTCGGAAAAACGGTTGTATGTAAACAGATGCATTCTACTTTTTCTTACTCCTCCACTAATCTATTCTAATGAATAAATTTTTTTGCGGGATCCAAGACAGTTGTATTGTTTCTCCGGGACTCGTCGAGCTTCAACGCCTCGACGCTTTTCTGGCGATCTCCACTGTTGATTCTGGCTTTCGGGAGGTGCAGTGGTTGGGAATAACGTGGCGGGCTTGTCCCATAAAAAGATGCTTTTTTGCAAATGACGACGCGCTTTAAAAACCTAGTATCTTAACAACTGCCCCGTTGGTCATGTGGTCACAAGCGCGACTGCAGAGCGTGGGGTCCTGGGTTCGATTCCCAGGTCGGGCAAAAGGTGTTATTGGTTTTTTCCGTTAGGATTTTTTTAGTAATAGCCCGGGGTTTTAAAGTTGATTGCGTGACACCCCCGTGTCTCGGAAAGCACGTAAAGACGTCGGTCCTGCGCTTGATCTTTCCCCGGTTGTATCGGATTGCTGTCCCATCGGATTATAAGAGTGAGGGAAGAGGAAGTGCACCTGTGTTTGCGCACACACTTGTGCACTATAATATCTCTGTATTCTCCAGACCGATTCCGGTTACGGGGGCTAATCTTTATTCAGACTAGCCAAGTACGCAGGAAATATTATAGGACACAAGTGTGTGCGCAAACACTCCTCTTCGCTAACTCTCATAGTCCGATGGGGCGGCAATCCGTCACAACCGGGGAGAGATCAGGCGCAGGACCAACGGCTTTACGTGCTTTCCGAGGCACAGGGGTGTCACACCACCAACTTCCAAACTCCAAACGTTGTTATAGTAGGCCGTGTCGACGGCGCGTTCGTGTTCCACGCGCGCCTCAAAGAGATGTCAGCAAAAGGAAGGGGCCACTGAGGGCCGATGCCTGCCGGGGCTGCGGGTTGTTCGCAAGAGATACCGCGCCCCCGGAACGCAAAGGGCACAAGAAGGAACATGGGTGGGTTTTAGTCAGTAAAAGTCTGACACTCCCTCCCGCCCCGCCCAGGGCGGGAGGAGTTATTTGATGATTTCCCACCCACCAAAAAAAAAAAAAAACGTTGTTATAGTGGCAATAGAAATACACACTATGTGAAATTTCCACTCTCTACCTATTTACATACGGTTCATGAGATACAGCCCGCTGACAGACAAGCGGACGGACAACGAAGGCTTAGTATTAGAGTCCCGTTGGCCCGCTTTAAGTATGGAACTCTAAAAAGAAAAAAAAACAGCGCATGATTTCCCAATATTTCCATTTAATAACAGACCTTCTTGGGTCGACCATAATCTTATAAAATTGAAGCCCTGTAGGTGGCCACCTTTATCGCGGCATCTGTAGAGTTAATAATGTCTTGTAAAGTGCAGGTATAAGGACATTTAGGAATCCTAATGCAAAAACACAGCTTGCCTAAACGTCACAGGCTCAGCCTGGCGATCTTCAAAGTACTTAGGGGAACATTTGGACCAATCATCTTTGACCAACTTCTTGGGATCCACTCCTATTCGTGACAAGGATCTTATGGCCAGTTCCTTGGATACGTCGTTCAGGATCACGTTTCTTGATAAGAGCCACACGTATACTGCAAATAAAGGTTTTAAAATAAATATTATGAGAATAATAATACCAGCCTATTATTGTCCCACTTCAGGGAGAAGGCCTCTTCTCATACAAAGAAGGCACGAGCATTTATGCTGCTCAAGGTGGACTGGATGATTTCCTTCACCGACGTCAGTGATATCCAAGATATACTTAAACCGTACGGATGCATTGAAAAACTTACTTTAGTACTTATTTGGTATTGAACCCGCAACCCTATGCATGAGAGGTGGGTGCCACAACCACTGCGCTAATATTTAAAATTAGGTACTTACTAAAATGTTTGTTGATTCGCTCGCTGTACTCGCATGTATATACAGTTGCATAATAGTTATAGTTCGTGGCTAGCACATGGAATGGATACTTCCTGTTCATCACTGGAATAAAATACATAATTATAAGAATGTAACATACCATCACGCCGGTATTCCCCGAAGGGTTAGGCAGAGGTGTAACAATGCACAGTTCGCCGGTATGTTTCAGGTCCCATGTAATAGGGGGCGAGCCTATTGCCATTAACCGGGCACAAATCCTAACTCCGAGCTGCTACTGAGAAATTCATAGAAAAACCCAATAACACTTTTTGCTCGATCTGAGAATCGAACCCAAGACCTCTAGCGTAGCAGTCGCACTTAGGACCACTAGGCTACCGAGGCAGTTATAAGAATGTACAGTCAGCAAAAGAGATAAGTAACCAGGGTCGCCTAATAAATTCAAAAGTTTTTTTAAACCGATAAATGTTTATAAATGAAGTATTATTAGAAAATTAATAGTTTAGTAAATTGAATTAAATATCATTTAAAAATGACTACGGGTTTAAAAGAAAACTGCAGCATTAAACGATCTGGTTACTTATCTCTTTTGTTGGCCGTACCTACAGACTTCAAAATTGATTGCTGTCGGAAATTGCTGTCTCCTAGGTACTTAATCTGTATACGTAGGATAATCTATGACTTTAATCTTAATTTTCCGATATATACTGAATATCTCTGACAGCGCCTTTACGGAATGCAGTCGTGATGTTGGGTTATCTGAACAATAAACGTCTACATTTAATTTTATTTTTTCATGGAAAATATCGATGGTTATACTTATACTCAATCCTTAGTTTGAAATTTTATATTCACTGTATTCTAAACATCACGCCAGACTCACGAGAGCGGAGGAGTACATAACCAAAGATGTTACTGAATGTGGTTATTTTCCCAAATAAATTAAATTCTTTTGCCTCACTTTTTACAAACACCATTTTCATACCTACATGAAAATTTTTAGAGCAACCACTTTCCAGGTGCTCAATACAAGCAATTAGGTACTTACGTCTCCTAGGTGCATCTTCAAACCTAAAAGTTACATTTAATCTCGCGCCATCCTCAATCCTCTTCGGTATGCCGAGCTTCGCGATGCTGTACCGGTGGAACAGGCCCCGGTCGACCCTGGACTGGTTCAGGTAGATGCCAGTGGGCCTGGTCTTAAGTTCAATCACGGAGCAGTTGTTCAGTTGCTGTCCATCACTGGAGTAATGGTAGGCTTGGTACCATTTGTCGTAGAACTATCGTAACAGAGAAGTAATAAATAGCTTTTATTTGGTGAAGTGATATTGTAGAAACGCCGTCGCCTCCTTCTACGAGGAGGCGATGGCCGCCAAGAAAGCGGCTGAACGGGAAAGGGAGGCTAATGGTAGTTGGAGGAACATCGTGGGGTTTTAGTCGATAGGAGCCCGACACACCCCTCTGCCTTCCTCGAGGCGAAGGCAGCCCATAAGGATTTCCCCACGACAAAAAAAAAATACTGTAGAGACTCTGGTGGTTAAACCATATTTATCGCCATTTGCCGCCCACGTGCATGTCGAATATTAAAAAAACCTATTTCTTAGGATTCCAGCTTAGTCTGTACCTACCAAATTTCATCAAAATCGGTTCAGTCGTTTAATGCACTTTCGCAGTGATAATAATGTTAGTAATGTGTAAAAGGAATAATGAGAAAAACTATCACCAGTCTACTATACTGAGAACGAAAGCCAGTTCAAACGACTGACAGTTTTTTAACATAAAAATATCATAGTTATGAAATGTACACTATCGCAATAGATCACTCTGCAATGGTAATGCTCTGTATGGTAAGTTGAAAAATAAATAAATAAAATAAATACATAATTTTAACTAGCCTCAAATTAAAACGACCGCAGTTACTTACATCGGCTAGTCGGAACTCTTCCTGAAGCTGAACAGCCTCAGGGCATTTCCCTGGCAACGTAAAATACCCGAAAACACCACAGACACAAATACACAACGAAATTATTAATAATTTTAACATTATTACTGTAATGTCGTTCTATCCACTCGAAGACACTCACAGTAATGATTTAATAAATATTACATATTACTGTTTTTGTTTTATTGAAATCAATCTTGGGTTATCTTGAAGTTCAAACGGGTTAATATGACTTATTACTTGTTATACGCGGTTATAAAAACATTTAATTTCTTAGAATAAATAAGAGAGTCGGTTTAAATTGATACGGTATTTGTATGATTATTGAGAAATTACCAAAAATAATTATTGTACACAGCAGAGTAATAATAAATTATTGTTTAATGATTACTAAAAATGTTATGCTAAAAAGTTACATACAATTAAAATCTACAACGGAACAGTTGAATATTAGAATAGGGGACTTTGTAAAAACTAAATTCAAAAAAATGTCCGTGGAGTTTCTTTGTCATTCTTCTCCATACCCACATACGTTTTGGGACGAGCACCTAGCTTTAAGGCCCCTATCACACTGGCGTTTTTTTCGAGGCAAAGCGAGCACGCGACGGGCGCGCTACGTTATCGCCGCCTGAGTGTGGCGGAGCGGGCTGCCGAATGCGACTGTACAAAATGGTTTCGGCGGCGCTATTCGCGGCGAAACCGCTGCGCTCTCGCTTCGCTTTGAATTCGCTCGAAAATCGCTAGTGTGATAACGCCCTAACTTTCTGACAAATTGATGGACTTCTTGACAATTTAAAAGTGCATGTAAATGGTTTAATTCAAATAAATGCTTTGACTTTTTTAAGTCATCTCTAATTGTAACAGCACCGCTCAAGCCTTGGCCAGAATCACCTCGAAAAATCTGCCGGTTACCTGACAGCACGCCGCCTGCGAGTCGTCACCTTTTTTACTTGCTACTGTAAATACTATTATAACTCACACAATTTAAAGTTCTAACTTGAATGGCAAATTATTTAATTATATTATTGTTCACGGTACCTCTTTTATGTGTAACCTTTTACGTGTTTAGAAGGATTTGTTAACAATTTCTTTGTAGATCATATTTTTCCTCTTCATTTCGCACTTATCATAGCTATTTCTGAAAAACATTTCTTAGTAACATTACGTCTTGTTTGGTTTATTAGCTCCCTGTTCCGCGAACCTGTAATCTGTTGAATTAAAACTTTGAAGTGGGCTTGACCTTATTATTGTAAAGTGGTATGCACAATGTAGCAAGAATTTGGTCCTTATATTTCTGCAAAAATTTTGGTAACCAATTTCTCACTATAATATCTCCATACTTCTGTAGTTCAGAAGAAACAAAAACGAATTGTTGGAAGAAAAAATGGTTCAGTTTTTCTCTTTCAGATGCGGAACTCTAAAAGCTATAAGTACTCGACCCTGGTATAGATGTCGTCAGACAATCATAATTATTGGTTGAGCGCATCAACTGCATAAGTGTCGCCAATTGAAACTTGTAGGGAGAGGAGTTCACCATTTCTGATATTGCATGATAACTACAAATGTGGATGTATTGCATCTTTGAATTGTTAACACGACATTGCAAGTCACTTCAATGCTTACCAGCGATTTCTCTTTTCAAATGAATGTGACAGATTGTCAAACAATTGGGGTGAGGTAATTGGGTAGATGACACCATTAAATAATAATTCCAAGACACAACTTCACGAAAAAAAAACAGTTTATTTTAGCCCTGAAACCCGATTAATTTTTAAATCAATAAATAGTTAGTGAATTGAGATGACAAAAAAGTGACGTCATAGTTTAGTATTGTCATACAAAATCAGATGGAGGAATCACGTTTTGACAGCTCATAAAAAGTATGTCAATTGATTAGTTGTACCATCTACCCAATTCGCTCAATTAATCACAGTATCTTAGGCCGCGCGTTTGACAAATTGTCACATTTATTTTTCGTTTAAGAAACTGACGTTTAATTAAGTATTGTTCTGCTCAAAAGTGAGTTCAAACTAATGTACATATCTATATCATAATGTGTATATATAACAAGTTTTGCCGAGCTATTCTTTAAAAAATTCCTTCAGTTCACTGAAGGAATTTTTTAACACACACATAAATTCATTTATGTGTGTGCTATGAAGGTGATATTGACAGCTTACCTCATTCTCACTTCACAAAAATTCACTATATTATTTATTAGAATTGCACTTCAGACGATGTAAACTCACTTAACACTACCTGCCTTTGCCCCAATTACGTATAACAAGCCAACATTACCACATCCTATATCCACAACGCAGAACTTACGTGAACAACACAAAACACATGAATCAGACTAAAGGAAGTCTGCATTACACGTCTAAGAACGTGGTCAATTCAAGTCTATTTCAGTATAAAACGGCTTTATGCCTGGGGCTGGGACATTGGATAATTACAGCGTAGGACGGGAGAACGATCATTCTTTATCTCATTCTTGGACAGTACAGTTCTTTAAAATGTTAGTTTTATTTTTGACCCTGTGCCTCGCAGGAGTTATTGGCGCTGAACGGTATACATTGCCGGGAGAATGTCCTGACGTTAAGCTTCAAGAAAATTTTGATCCAACGAAGGTGAGTTTGGGAGATTTTGATTGTGTATCTTGTGTTCATTGAAATAGGTAGCAAAACAGTACAGAATCTTAGGAGTAAATCGATCTTTCTCTTCTTCTTAGCGTTTCGATGACAAACTGTAGGTAATATTATATTCTAATTTGGTTACTTTGCGTTATCGGTGGCAACGAATCGATCTTGTTTACGGCAAAGTTATTATGCCGGGTCCACTTGTGCCATTAATCAGTACCTAAACACAATGATCGCTAAACAAATTTTATTTATCATTCTGTCTCTGTCAACTTCTAACAATTTGACGGGGATGCAAATTCTAAACTGTTGAAATTATTTAATTGTTACTTTGTTAGCTATTTGTTAACTTTATTGTGCATGCTGTGGTCTCCTTTACGTAAAGAACTACACTTACGTAATTCCACCTTTGGCAGACCATTATTTGTACGTCATAATTTGTGTATGTATTTATTTTTTCGTGGAGATGCCAAATAAATACGTTTAACGCAAATTCATCTTTATATTAATGATAATATAAATAATACATTTTGTATTAAACATTTATAAATATAATTTCTAATGTTTAAGGGCCGATTTTTCAATCGCCTGATAATTTTTATCTGAAGAATATGTTTGACATTTTGACAGCTTTTGCATAGAAAATATGTCAAACCGCCATATTTATTGATCAGATAGAAGTTAACTGATGATAAAAAATTGGGCCTAAGAGAATCAAAGGAAATATAAATAAAATAACCTAAGTATTTGATGAACTCACCATTTAATAAATACCAATGATAATAAAATTATGTCAATATTTAGAAATTCAGCAATCAATCCCATCCAATAAGTTTATTTTATCTTTGTAAGTATTGTTTTTTTAACACTATCTATATTTCCGTTAGTAGAATAAATATTAGGTTCGATATGAGATACTGAATAGTTATAATCCCTTTATCTATTTTTCTGATTGTACAACGACGGTATTCCTTTCAACTAAAAACTATTTACAATCCGTAATGTAAATAAAAATATGATTAGACAAAACTATTTGGTATGCCTACTGTCGGCTAAATAATTACTTATTATGTTTTTGCCAAGATATCGTTACATTATTGAAATCTATTAATTGATCTAAAAATAGATTAGAAAATAATAGATTAGACGAGCGACCTTGATGGTTGGTGGACAAATTGATAGTAACAGAATTAGAAGGCTGGATAATTTTGTACTCATCCTTATTATTAGACTAAATAACTCATAAAAGAATACGTAAGCTTTTATTTTAGTACTTGATTTATAAACTGCCCCGTTAGCATAGTGGTTTTAAATGCGACTGCTATACTAGAGGTCTTGGGTTCGATTCCCAGGTCGAGCAAAAAGTGTTATTGTGTTTTTTCTATGAAATTCTCAGTAGCAGCTCACAGTTAGGGTTTGTGCCCGTTAATAGCGATAGATTACATGGAACCTAAATATACCAGCGAACTATAGGTGTATATTGGTACACCTCTGCCTAACCCTTCGGGGAATACAGGCGTGATGGAGTGTTATGTTATGTTGGTTTATAAATTGTATACAAAATTATATTTATAAACTCAGTGTTTTGATTCCAAAACCAGTCATTTTAACAATGTATGTACCTAATAATTATGTTTCCATGATGCTTTTTTCTTGTTCTATTTTAATCTCCGACGCAAAAACGACGGGGTGTTATGAGTTTGACGTGTCTCTGTGAGTGTGTGTGTGTGTATGTGTATATGTGTGTGTGTGTGTCTGTGTGTGTGTCTGTCTGCGGCATCCTAGCTCCCGAACGCATGAACCGATTTTGATTTAGTTTTTTTTTGTTTTAAAGGTGTATTAGGCGGAACCGTGTTGTTTGATAGTAATCGGTTCAACGGTTGCAAAGTTATCAGCTCTTTTGTTAGATGCAGTAGGGATTTTTCCTGCCGGGGCTGCGGGTTGTCCTGCCGGGGCTGCGGGTTGTTCGTAAGAGATACCGCGCCCCCGGATCGCAAAGGGCACAAGAAGGAACATGGGTGGGTTTTAGTCAGTAAAAGTTTGACACTCCTTCCCGCCCCGCCCAGGGCGGGAGAAGTTATTTGAGGATTTCCCACCCCCCCCAAAAAAAAAAAAAGTAGGGATTTTTATTCTTCTGTTGGGGGTTACCTAAAATTTTTAATTTTTTCTTGTTTATTTGCATTGTTTTTGTTATTCTTAACTACAAAACTTTACTTTTCTTGTCTATGTTTTTTTTTGTTTTGAGGTTTTCATAAAACATAGTAAAATTCTGTTGTATTTACCGTTTTACTAAATTTTGTTAGTTAGCTTTTTTAACAGGGGTGCAACGAAGCCCTTCCTATTATAAGCTTCTCCAATTAAAAAAATCCATAGTTTTGTGGGACCGATTTTTTGTCGGCCGTGTTCGTTGGGTGTATTGTACATTCATAATGTTCCATTCTCACCGACAATAAATTCGGTCGAAAGTCCGTACTTAACCATCATCTAATTTCTTTGACATTTTGTCTTAAAAGGAACTTCCTAACAGTTTTCAGGTTTATGGTACAATGTCGCCAGCTACGCTAGCGATGGCCGAGAGATCTACGACTGTTCCACGGTTGAATTCCAAGAAGACAACTTGGGATATAT
Source organism: Caradrina kadenii (assembly GCA_947462355.1). Classification (NCBI taxonomy): domain Eukaryota; kingdom Metazoa; phylum Arthropoda; class Insecta; order Lepidoptera; family Noctuidae; genus Caradrina; species Caradrina kadenii. Next base: position 10,195,151 of record OX381690.1, on the reverse strand, counting down.
GTTTAAGGAGACCTATGTGCAAATGGACCAGGGCAATAGGACCCAGAAGATGTACCAGGCCAGGGTAGACCCTACATTTGACGCTGGAAACAGCGCCTTGTTTATATTGAGCCATCATCATGGAGCTGGTGGTGGGTATATTTAATTTGTCTCTATTTTTTGGGTTCCGTGTTTAAATGATAAGAACAATCCTAGCCTATTATTGTCCCACTTTAGGGCAAATGCTTTTTCTCTATTGATCACCGCACTTATTTAAGGCGGATTGCATTAACCTCGTTTCCTCACGATGTTTTGCTTCACCTTTAAGTGAGTGATGTCCAAAATAAACTTAGGTAGAATAATATGAGTTGGAAAAGTTCTATTGATACTCTAAACGAAAAAAAAGGAACCTTTAAAAGATCACTTTTTGTTTGTTTGTCACAGAGTATTTCTCAAATCTTCCGAATATTATTTTTTTTAGATAAAGTTCTGCAGTTCCCGTTCTTCATCTTGTCTACCGACTACGATGGCTATGCCATTGCTTACACATGCAGGTGGCTTAAGGAGAAAGTCAGGATGCATTATGGTATGTTATGTCAACCACTTTTGATATTGATTCTTATATGTACGGGGGTACTCTGTACAGACTTTATGCAGTTGTGGAATTCTGCCTCAATCTTGGGAGAAGATCAAAATACTTTACACGTGCACCCAGAGGAAGGGTGTGGGCAGCCCCGAAAAAGGTGAACCGACGATCTTATAAAGGTCAACGGAAATCGCTGGAAGCGGGCAGCACAGGACCGGTCATTGGGGAGGCCTATGTGGACATAGTTGGAACACTGTTGGAACAGTGGACGTCATTTGGCTGATATGATGATGTTGACCAAGGAAGAATGAATAAATGAACTGATAAATTTTTACTTTTCCAAATTCCAGTATTCACATGGGTACTAACTCGAAGCAAGGACAAGCTCCAAGGGGAACTACTAAAAAAAGTTGAAGACAAACTGTCTAAGTACAGCGATTTGGCTGAACACAGACAGTCATTTGTCTTCAAGGATTTCTCGGAAGAAAGCTGTGCGTACACGCAGAAACTTGAAACTGACTTCTTTACCAGTAATTTCTGGTAAAAACCGGCGTAATTTGGTATTAGACTGTGATTAATAAAAGCTTTTTGAAATTATTTTTAAGCTGTTTTTATTATTATTATTTGAGATAGGTTTGTGTAGACTCTAGTGTAGGTCAGAGGTAACAGAGACAAAATCGACGATGGAGTGAGCTTACCTGGGAGTCTTTTCCCTCTAACTTTGAAAAGATTAGGGTTGGATACGTTCGGAAATGTTATATACGCAGATTGAGAGTTCCACTCCTTTGCTGTACACATTATAATAGCCGTTTGGAAACCCTTAGAGCTCTTACATACACAAGAGCGACATGTTGCCAACGGCCCGCATCTGGCGGCAGCTGTCGACGCATCAGCGGCAGCCGTTAACATGCCGCTCGTGTGTAAGAGCTCTTAGTTCGAATTATTGGAAGAACAACAAAGTAGGGATTGTAATTTGCAATGCTTCTAGATGTCTGATGGTAGAAACGGGGCAGTGGCATGAGGTCGTATAGTTCTTTAGTTTTATAAAGTGTAGTTGATCAAGCGGTATACGGTGAACCTTTTTTCCTTGTTTCCTTTACCGATGTCAGTAATGTCCATGATAAACTCAGAAAGTTTCTAAGATGAATAGCAATATAAAACAATAAAAAAAAATGTTAACTGCCTCGTTAGCCTAGTGGTACTGTGCGCCTAGTGGTTCTGTCGAGGGTTACTTAAAATTTTTAATTTTGTGTTTTTTTAGCATAGATATTGCAAAAATATGCTACGATGTACATAATAATCAATTATTATCTTTCTCTTATCGAGGCCGGATTAGCTAGTACATATATCACGGCCATTGCTGTGATTCAGAATCCAAGAATTAGGGTTCAGATATCAGTGTTGATAATCCTGATCTTTCTCCGGATATTAATTCCTTGTGATGGATTATCAATAGCAGTTGATATCACTATAATTATGTACAGGTTGTACAAGATATTTGGAATACAGGAAATATAAAAATATTCACATTTCTATAATAACATTTTTTTTTACCATACCATCACGCCCGTATTCCCCGAAGGGTTAGGCAGAGGTGTACTAATGTACACCAACAGTTCGCCGGTATGTTTAGGTCCCATGTAATAGGGGGCGAGCCTATTGCCATTAACCGGGCACAAATCCTAACTCCGAGCTGCTACTGAGAATTTCATAGAAAAACCCAATAACACTTTTTGCTCGACCTGGGAATCGAACCCAAGACCTCTAGCGTAGCAGTCGCGCCTTAGGACCACTAGGCTAACGAGGCAGTCACAAAGTTTAATAAATAAATAAATAATTTATGGAAGTATTGGTCAATTAAAAAAAAAATAACACTTATAGAAGGCTGGTTTCCATAACTTATGTCTTATGGAACGCTTCTTTTCCACGCGGACGAAATCGCGGGCAGAAGTTTGTACATATAATACGACTTGGTGTTCGGTTCGGTTTTTCTATGCGAGTTAGGTTTGGTTGAACGCGCTAATCTCTGGAACTACTTTTTTAAATTGAAAAAATATTTTTGTGTTGGATAGGTAATTTATCGAGAAAGGCTACAGGCTATATGACATCACGCTACGACCAAGATGTCCGGAGCAGTAACCAAAGACGTAACCTAATGCAAGTAAAAAAACTACGCGAACGAAGTTGCTGGCAGAAGCTAGTTTCAATAAAACCAAGAAACTGTTATATAGAAAAGTTTAATATCCAATAAATAGTCCTAGAATTAATATAGTAGTGCTTAATTATTTTATCACAAACGTTAGACCGATTACAATCAGTTTATTCATGTTATTAAATTTATTAAAATGATTAATGTTTTACAGAATTAGAGGAGTTATAAAAAGAGTTACATTACCATATTAAGAGGAGTTTTACATAAAAAAATAACAAACTATTTTTAACATTAAAATTTATAATTTTTTAATTACTTTTTTATTTAATTGGTCTGAATATACATTAGTCTTATGCCAGATATTAAAGAAATCAAATATCTTTTTCCCTATATACATCACTATGGAGGAAAACAGTTAGAAAAATGTGAAAAAATTACTTAAAATATTACAAACTTTTTGCATAATACTGTTCAAACTGAGACTATGTTAACGCCAAATTGTAAAAATCTATTGATAAGTAACTTCTTATCAATAATTATGTGAAAACATATAATATTCTAAAAATTCGAGACAATTACGTCACACTTGCAAGTTCTCTACAATTTGACATCAAAAAATTACAAAAAAGAAGCCTTATTTTCCACACTACTGCTAAATACAATTACAGGATTTTCCAAAATATACATAAGAAAAAAACTACAATAAATATCACGATCTACTACATACAAAATAGAGTTCCAAATGCAAAACCTTTAGCAGAAGTGTCAAAAATGAGGGCTGGATAATCGTTAAGGTCTTAGGTTTCTAGTTTACTCTTCTGATGTCCAGTACTTAGGGCTTGGCTGTCTGTTCGGTCATGACACTGGAGCTGGTGAACTTGCAAGCTTCCTCGGAGAAGTCGGTTTGGACCAGCTTGGTGGAGTCAATGATTTTGGAGTTTTCCTTCAAGAAATTGTCGACGAAGGTCTTGGCTTCACCTTCCAAAGTCTTGCTTCGGGACAGGATCCAGGCTTGCTCTGTAAAGAGAAACTGATTGTAGAATTTGTTGCTCGATTTATTTTATTTTACCTGATATTAGAAATGAGAAAGTGAGTTTGGTTATTACTGCCAAGTGTCACAGGCAATGTATTTTTGTATACTAGCTTCTGCCCGCGACTTCGCCCGCCTGGAGCCATAAATTCTTACAAGATACAAAGTACCCTATGTGCTATTTCACACTACAATCTATCTCTGTGCCAAATTTTATCCAGATCTGTTCAGCCGTTTAGGCGTCAAAGAGTAAAAAACATCCCTTTTTACCCCGAAAAAATGTGCGGATCCCGCGAGGGGTAATTATATCAAAATTGACGCGGACGAAATCGTGGACCGAAGGTTGTATAATCATAATAACACTTGCAAAGGCGTAATCTGCTTCCGTACGACAAATTATATACGGAATTAAAATCAGTACCTAAGAAAAATATGGATTATCTGATTGAAGTTTATCGACCTTGTTTTAAGCCTTCCAATAACGGTATCAGTTAAGGCTACAATCTCATACGAATTTTTCAACGGATCCTGAGGTATGGCTGTTGCGTCAAATACCGGACCCTAAAATATCAATGCTTTGTGTGTGTCAAATTTTATCCAGATCTGTTTCCGGCGTGATTGAGTAACAAACATCCATCCAAACATATATCCAAACTTTGCATTTGCAATAGTAGTAAGATTTTAAACACAACATTTAGTGAGAATGGAAGATTCTTACTCTTTAAACGGCTGAAAATTCAAATTTAGAAATGAAAAGGGGACTGTCACATTTTAGTCTGACATAGTATCTGAGATTTCTAATTGGTGTAAAAATTTTTATTGGTTTTTTTTTATAAAAATCTCAGTAGCAGCTCGGAGTTAAGATCCGTGTCCGCTTTATGGCATTAGGCTCGCCCTCTATTACATGGGACATAAACATACCGGTGAACTGTGGGTGTACATTGGTACACCTCTGCCTACACCTTCGGGGATGCGAGGAGTGGTGGTATGTTATTTATATTATGGGACACTGACACTGGCCGACACATACTTTGTGATATTATCACTGACTAGCATCAGCCCGCGACTTCGTTCGCATGGTAGTCCATTTATTCAAGTATACCATAAATGATAGCTTAGTGTAGGTTTGTATCATCAGTAAAAGATTTTTTCTAATCGAACCAATACTCCCAGAAATACCTTTTACAATAAAAAAGCTTAACCTTTTTTAACCCCCTACGCAAAAACGACGGGGTATTATAAGTTTGACGTATCTGTGTGTGTATGTGTGTGTGGCAGCGTAGCTTCGGAACGCATAAACCGATTTTGATTTTGTTTTTTGTATTTGAAAGACTAATTCGTCGGGAGTGTTCTTAGCTTTGTTAAATGTAAATCAGTTCAACGGTTTCAAAGTTATCAGCTTTTGTTAGTTACGGTAGTGATGTTTTCTTCTGTCGGGCGTTACTTAATTTTTTTTATTTTGTGTTTTTTTGTAATGATTATAAGAATAGATTGGTCTAAACACAGATATCAGAAAATTCATCGTCTGTTATCTAGAAACGTCTGAATATTTTAATAATAAGTGCATGATTAATTTTATTATCAGCCAAATTTCAGCATGTAAGGCAACGTGCGTGAAATCTTTATCGTAAACGAGATAAAAAAAAATCTGTTATTTTTATCTTGACCACTACAAATGTGGCAAAACAATAAATTAGCCATATAGATTAAAGGGTACATTTCGTTATTTAAAAAAATGTATAAGCAACGATATTCATATCTAGAACTAATCCGATCGAGCAATTACTAGAGACGATTCAATGGGCGGTAGATCCATCAGTGGACTACTATAAGCTGTTAATGGAAAGTTGAAGACGAAAAAAATGAGTGATGTACGTAACAGTGCTTCGTTATCAAAATCCACCTGTTACCTCACAAAACGAACTAAACAAAATAAAATACTATTTATACTGGTCTATGTTATAGTTGATAACATAATATACAAAGCCCTTGGTCTAATTAATTACAGTTAATTTCAAGGCTTCACAGTCGACCCAACCAGAATTGACGACACCCACGCACAAGAAAAAAATGTCAACATTATTGGACAAGAGTTATATTGGAGCAGCGTGGCTTTGTTCCGGTTTGAAGGCTATGGGTGCCGGTGTAATTACTGGCACATGCGACATTTCAGCTGTGTCTCCGGGATGGCCACGCATCTGCAAGGCCTGGTATTGCAGATGTGTATAGGTGGCGGTGACTCCTTAACATCAGGTGTCGGCTTGTTTGGCATCCATCATCATCTGCTTAGTCTTATTCTAACTATGTTGGGGTCAGCTTCCAGTCTAACCGGATGCAGATGAATACCAGTGTTTTACATGGAGCGACTGCCTATCTGACCTCCACAACCCAGGTAGTGGGCAACACGATACCTCTTGGTTAGACTGGTTGTCAGACTTAGTGGCTTCTGAATATCCGTAACGACTGTCAAAGATATACAAATGACAGCCGGGACCAACGGCTTTACGTGCTTTCCGAGGCACGTGGGTGTCACACCACTAACTTTCAAACCTAATAACACTTGTTTGGCATCCAACAGCATTATAAAAAGAGAAAAAAAGAAGGAACATCCAAAAGGAAACAGAATAAAGTTGTGTCTCTTTCTAATATTAAGGGAAGAAAAGAGATCGTGTTGAAAGTGTACGTACCGTTGTGGGTCTTGGTCTTTTCATTGTATTTGCAGTTGTAGGCGATGGAGTAAGTGTTGAAGTCAGTTGCGAGGATCAGCAGGGGAGATTCGGTGACGAGATCTAGGAAAAAAAAATAATCATAATAATAGTTAAGATTTTGACACAAGTTAGACACACATAAATGTTGAAAAACTGCTTGTTTAAAAAAAAACTTTTTTTACTTTTTAGTTAATTTTCTTTAAAACGTTTATAATTTTGTTATTTTTCTTAATGTTTGGCCCAGAATTCAGCTACGACAAAACCATCCGCTGACGAAGTCATTAGATCCTCACGTCCTCCTGCATGTGATAGCGGCTATAACTCACCTCCGAACTTGAAAGAGACGATAAACTTGGCGGCTTCGTTGGCATCAGCAGCGAACTTGGCGGTTCCCTCGATGAACTTCTTCTCGCCATCGATGACGTGGGAGTTCTTGACGGTGACCACGTCGCCGTTCAGCGTGTATTCAGCCTGGCCGCATTTGCCCTTGCCTTCTGAGGCGATGGGCAGCTTGGAAATTTCAAACCAAACGCCTTGGTACTGAAAAGAAGATTTTGACTTAGTTTTTGAGGACTTTTAAGTACGAAATTTAAAAATATTATCCGCCTTTTTCAAGGTTGGTTTGGTTTGGTTACCAATGCAGTTAACATTCCTTTTTTAAATCTTTGTCTGTCTATCTGCTCCGGCTAATCTCCGAAACGGCTGGGCCAATTTTGACGCAACTTTGGTACTAGCTAATAACTGATGTCATAAAGAGTAACTTAGGCTATTATTTTATGTTAGAAAAAAAAGGGGTCCACGCAAAAAAATATTAAGCCCGGCGGAAAACCGACATTCACACGAACAAATCGCGGGCACAAGCTGGTACAGTTTAATAATTAGTAACCGACTTAAAAGAAAATTCATTCACTTATATTTTTTTTCTATATGTTACCTCAGAAATCCTTAATTTATCAGCCTATTTTTTAAATCCTTTTTTTGTTTGAAAGGACATACCTACTTGCAAATTAATACCATAGATTTTTTTTTTCAAAATCCGTTAAGTAGCTTGATTTAAAAAAAACAATTGAAAAAAAAACGACATTCAAATAGACGAAATTGCATATTTTCCATTCTTGTTACTTTTCAGTGATGTTTGTCTTGTTTATACGTAGTGTTACCGTTTCTTTTTGAATTTGGATTCTAGGAAGTAGATACTAAAAGCAAAAAAAAACCTTTTTCACAAAACAGACAACTGCCGGAAGTCTGTGGCTTTTGGTATAAGCCAGCGACTTCCAAAACCAAAGTTAATCACTTTGTAGATTTTGAAGGCGGTAGCCTTTTTTGGTCATCGTGGATTTTTTTATGGGAGGCCTATATCCAGCAGTGGCTGTCATTTGATTGAAATAATGATTAAATAAAATAATGTAACTGCCTCGTTGGCCTAGTGGTCCTATGCGCGACTGCTACGCTAGAGGTCTTGGGTTCGATTCTCAGGTCGATCAAAAAGTGTTATTGGGTTTTTCTATGAAATTCTCAGTAGCAGCTCGGAGTTAGGATTTGTGCCCGGTTAATGGCAATAGGCTCGCCCCCTATTACATGGGACCTAAACATACCGGCGAACTGTGGGTGTACATTGTTACACCTCTGCCTAACCCTTCGGGGAATACGGGCGTGATGGTATATATTTATGTATATATATAATAATGTAAGTTTTATAATAGTAAAACTGTGGCATGACGTCTCATTCGTCCTTCACGGTTGGTTTGACAATTTTGTGTTGCTTGATCAACTCGACTCGTTCAATTCCGCGATCAAGCCAGACGCACCGTAACTAACTACCTAATTGATCACCGTTTATCGGCAAATTAGTTTATTGTGTGTGAATCAGCGAGGTTTAAAAGTTTAATGGATTGAGGTCATATTGTTTTGCCCTTGATCTTGGATGTACTTTGTGTTGTGTTTTGTTGTTTTTCTGTTTACCCTCTACTTATCATACCATCACGCCGGTATGATTAGGTCCCATGTAATAGGGAGCGAGCCTATTGCCATTAACCGGGCACAAATCCTAACTCCGAGCTGCTATTGAGAATTTCATAGAAAAACCCAATAACACTTTTTGCCCGACCCGGGAATCGAACTCAGGATCCTGTGCTCATCAGTCGCGCTTGCGACCACGTGACCCACAGGGCAGTAACATAACTTATATATTAACTCGTCATTTAATATAATTGAACCTTGGTATGGGCGGTAAAAAGTAAAAATGAACCAAACAACAATTTGGTTGTGTTGAATGTCCAACGTTATTACATGTGTATGAGGTGATCGAAGTCAAGCGGTTTACAAATTTTAAAAATAGCCCCTTTTTTATAAGTCTCAGTAACTACCTGTTACCTGTTACCCTATATATTTGAATAGAAAAAGTCATATTGGTATTTGCCCGGTACTGAACCCGCAATAAGTGTTTAAGGCCCGTTAGATAAACCAATAATTAAATAAATAAAAGTTTATGTCCATGATTGTGTTTTTGTCAGTTTAAAACCAAATGCTTAATTAAACATTGTACAGTCAAGTTAAAAAGTACAGATATCTGACGCACACCTTTAATTTGAATTTGGACACTCCCGTTAGCAAATTGTTTGTTTTATGACGTTAACGAAACAAGCAAATATAGACAAAAAGGTGTGCGGCTAATCTCAAACGCAAGGTCAGTTTGAGAGTTCTAGAAGCTTTTCAAATGATTACTTTTTTTAATTTTGTTAAAAACGATATTTTTTTATTATATCAACAATCAAACGAAGTATTTGTTTTTGCGTCGGGGGTTAAAAAAGGAATTTACCTAAAATCGATTCGAAAAGAAGATGAAGATGGTAGCGCGGAAAGTAACATCGTCAAAACGAATGCAGGTGGGTATTACCTATAAGTTTGACGTGTTTGCGGGTGTGTGTGTGTGTATGTCTGTGGCATCGTAGCTCCCGATTTTGATTTTGTTGAAAGTTTTGTGTTTGAAAGATTAATTAGTCAGGAGTGTTTTTAGCTTTGTTTGATGGAAATCCGTTCAGCGGTTTCAAAGTTATCAGCTCTTTTGTTAGCTGCGGTAGGGACTTTTATTTTTCTGTCGGGGGGGTTACTTAAAATTTTAAATTTTGTGTTTTATTCAGGTGACAGTTCGGTGGTTGTAGGAGTATACCTACTAAATCCCACGACACAGGGTACCCTAGTGTGGGATCTAAGGTTAGTCCGTTTGTCCTAGTAAGAGATACCGCGCCTCCGAAACGCAAAGGGCACAAGAAGGAACATGGGTGGGTTTTAGTCAGTAAAAGTCTGACACTCTCTCTCTGGAGAGTTATTTGATAATTTCCCACCCACCAAAAAAAAAAAAAAGAAGGGTACCCTAGTGTGGGATCTAAGGTTAGTCCGTTTGTCCTCAATTTTTTTTTATCCAATCATGCATCATCATGTTGCTCTGACATTTATTTTATGCTTATTATGAACTAGCGACCCGCCCCAATGGTGCAATGCTGATTGTACATATAAACCTTCCTCTTCAATCACTCTATCTATTAAAAAAAAACGCATCTAGTAGATCCAGAGATTACCTCCTTCAACCTCATAAACTTACAAAATTTACCTCTTGATAATATAGTATAGATGTATCTTTTACATAAATAAAAATGAATAGCTAACTGTGTTGCTAAGAGCAAACTCGAGAACGGCTGGACCGATTTGACTGATTCTTTTTTTGTTGTGTTCCAAATTAGGCGGACATGAGTTTACAATTCACCGGAAAAGTCGGGAATACGCACCTGTGCGAAATTGCATTTGCTAGTATTACTGTAGATCTGCGGGTTGTTCGCAAGAGATACCGCGCCCCCGGAACGCAAAGGGCACAAGAAGGAACATGGGTGGGTTTTAGTCAGTAAAAGTCTGACACTCCCTCCCGCCCCCCCCAGGGCGGGAGAAGTTATTTGATGATTTCCCACACACCAACAAAAAACAAAAAAAAAAAAAAAAAGTATTACTGTAGATATTATAGTGATGAGTGTAATGATTTGTATAGTTACAAACACTTAGAAAACCAATTGCATAAGACACCTCTATGTACAATCCGAAAGATTTTAAAAGGATTCAAAATTTTCTTGACAACGTAAATAATGCAATGAATATTGTTTATTGCATTGTTAAAGGTATTGAAAATTATTATGCAATTATGTTTCATTATTAAATACTATATTTTATTATTTATAATAATATAACAAAACTAAAGAGTTTTTCCGTATGTTTGTTTAAACACGTAAATCTCTGGAGTTACTAATCTGATTGAATCCAGTATTTTTTATTAATGATAGGCAGATTCATGAGGAATAGTAATGGCGATATAATATCACGCTACGACACACGAGAGCGTACCAGTAACCAACGCTGATGAAACCGTAGGATTTAACTAGTTAGAAATACCATCTCAAAAAAATGTATACCTTTAGGAATCTGAACAAAAGTTGTTAAAAATCAAATTACAATACTTACAGCTGTTAGGTTAAAGTGCTCAACCGGCTTAACCTCTGGACAGGCTCCTTCATGTGGCTCAGCCATCGCCACAGCAACAACAGTCAAAATCAAAAATTTAAGCATATTGGATATTTTAAATGATTTTTTGTAAAAAATTAAGTCGTCGGCGCCTCTCGTGCTTGGACGGTCGTCGGAGATAAACTAGCGGCTGTAGTTACACACGCATCCTTATATACCCAGAGATACGGAGGTCATGGACAATTCGTATCTCAGGATTATTTAATTGACAGAATTGCGAATGAAAAGGATGAAGCGATCAAAGTTCTAGAGAAGTCGGGCGCTGTGCGGTTGGGTGAGCTTTTATTAAGTGGTTACTCGTAAGATGTAAATGCATTAAAGAAAATATAAGGTGAATCTGATAACCACGGAGACTGAAATCTGCTAATACAATAATAAATATGGATGAATATTTTTTATTACATTAATTATGAAACAAAGTATAAAAATACGGTAGTAGATATGACAAAATGTGAAATTAAAATTTGCCAAGAAATTCGACCGATATAAGAATTTAAAACAATTAATTACGGATAGATTAGACAGGGAGACCCGACATAGACTGTGACGTCACGTAACGCTACGGCCATATAAAGTCCGTATTAAATTCTATATGCTAGAAATAAATAGAAACAAACCTTCGATGGCTTCTATGTTTTCTTAATATTATACTTATTCGAAAAATAGTTTTACTAAACTATTTATTACATGAAAGAGAATATTTTTTTTTTATTAAATAAAAATTTGGGTATTCCCAGGCACCACCAAACAATTGACATACTTTTTATGAGCTGCCATAACGCAATTCAGAGATAAATTTTGTATCGTAATAGCATACCTGCTGTAACATCACTTATCTGACAACTCAATTCATTAAAAATTTACATACATACCATCACGCCTGTATTCCCCGAAGGGCTAAGCAGAGGTGTACCAATGTACAGGTACATCCACAGTTCGCCGGTATATTTTTAGGTCCCATGTAATAGGGGGCGAGCCAATTGCCATTAACCGGGCACAAATCCTAACTCCGAGCTGCTACTGACAATTTCATCGAAAAACCAATAACACTTTGCTCGACCTGGGGATCGAACCCAAGACCTCCAGCGTAGCAGTCGCGCTTAGGACCACAAAAAAAAATGTTTTCAAAACAACTAAACTTAACATTTTACAGTTTAAAATTAATCGGATATTCAGAGCTAAAATGAAGTATTTTTAGTAAGAAGTGTGATGTCTTAGAATTCCGAATTCAATGTACATCCCAAACGTATAATGATGAATGTAATATGTGTAAATGTATGTATGTAAATATCTAAATTCAGGCGAAAACTGCACCAAATTTCTTCAAGTAATTTACACCCATATAAATTATTTTATTTCATACTATTCACAGAGACAGAGATAGTAACGAAAATTATATCATCATAAGGCCGTAAGAGTTATTTCTATCGGAATATTTTTATCACAAATATTTATCGACCTCTTAAAAAGTTATCAGTTTATCACTCAATTGTTATCATTAAGGAATTCGAGATTCTGCTGGAGATGGCATGTGTATGGCTGTTTATTGACTCATTTTTAACCCCTGACGCAAAAACGACGGGGAGTTATAAGTTTGACGTGTCTGTGTGTGTGTCTGTGGCATCGTAGCTCCCGAACGCATGAACCGATTTTGGTTATGTTTTTTGTGTATGAAAGGTTAATTAGTCGGAAGTGTTCTTAGCTTTGTTTGATGGAAATCGGTTCAGCGGTTTCAAAGTTATCAGCTCTTTTGTTAGTTATGGTAGTGATTTTTGTCTTCTGTCGGTGGTTACAAAATTTTAATTTTGTGTTTTAACTATACCTATTTTTTTTTTTTGGTGGGTGGGAAATCATCAAATAACTTCCCCCGCCCTGGGCGGGGCGGGAGGGAGTGTCAGACTTTTACTGACTAAAACCCACCCATGTTCCTTCTTGTGCCCTTTGCGTTCCGGGGGCGCGGTATCTCTTACGAACAACCCGCAGCCCCGGCAGGAACTATACCTATTGACAACCAGTCTAACCAAGAGGTATCGTGTTGCCTAGTAACTGGGTTGCGGAGGTCAGATAGGCAGTCGCTCCATGTAAAACATTGGTACTCAGCTGCATCCGGTTAGACTAGAAGCCGACCCCAACATAGTTGGGAAAAGGCTAAGTAGATGATGATGATGAACTATACCTATATGTTGTTACTAGCTTCCGCCCGTGACTTTTTCCACTTATATTTTCTTACACATAAACATAAACATACCATTACGCCTGTATTCCCCGGAGGGTTAGGCAGAGGTGTACCAATGTACACCCACATTTTGCCGGTACGTTTTAGGTCCCATGTAATAGGGGGCGAGCCTATTGCCATGAACCGGGCACAGATCCTAATCCGAGCTGCTACTGAGAATTTCATAGAAAAACCCAATAACACTTTTTGCTCGACCTGGGAATCGAACCCAAGACCTCTAGCGTAGCAGTCGTACTTAGCACCACTAGGCTACCGAGATATCTTATTACTGATTATTAAAATAGATAGATTCTTACTGATAGTTAAAATAAGTCTATAGAAACGCTGATGTAATTAATATATATACCATCACGCCTGTATTCCCCGAAGGGTTAGGCAGAGGTGTAACAAATGTACACCCACAGTTCGCCGGTATATTTAAGTCCCATGTAATAAGGGGCGAGCCTATTGCCATTAACCGGGCACAAATCCTAACTCCGAGCTGCTACTGAGAATTTCATAGAAAAATCCAATAACACTTTGCTCGACCTGGGAATCGAACCCAAGACCTCTAGCGTAGCAGTCGCGTTTAAGACCACTAGGCTACCGAGGCAGTTAATAAATAATATCTCAGTAATTAATATCTCAGTAATAAAAGAATTTTCAGAATCTGAACAGTTTAACCGGAGATTAACGCGTTTACTCTTGAGCTTTTTAACGAACTTTTATTATATTTAACAAACATATTTGTATATTACATAGATGCAGATAAAAAAGTATTGCATCATACACTTCACACTCACCCGTCTATCTCAATGTACTTAGATTCCGTTATCAAGAAATTAACTGGGTGATAGAAAGATACTTAGGTCACTTAAGAAGTCACTTAAGGTGACTGCCCTGTTGGTCTAGTGGTCACAAGCATGACTGCTAACCGTGGGGTACTGGGTTCGGTTCCCGTGTCGAGCAAAAAGTCCGATTTCTATTAGGAATTTCCCAGTAGTTGGTAGTGTAGCATCCCCGTGACTCGTAAAGCACGTAAAGCCATTGGTCCTGCGCCTGATCTCTCCTCGGTTGTGTCGGATTGCCGTCTCATCGGACTATGAGAGTGAGGGAAGTAGGAGCTGTGTTTGCACACACACTTTTGAACAATAATATCTCCTGCGTACTTGGCTAGTATCCAACGAGATTGGATTATGTGACCGGTCTGGAGTTTTATTACTGGTGAACCAGGCATTAAGTCCACCTTTTTTTTGGTTGCATAAAGTTTAAATACCATGACGCCTGTATTCCCCGAAGGGTTAGGCAGAGATGTACCAATGTAGGTCGTACACCCACAGTTCGCAGGTAATTCTAGGTCTCATGTAATGGGGCGCGAGCCTATTGCCATTAAACCGGGCACAAATCCTATCTCCGAGCTGCTACTGAAAATTCCATAGAAAAACCCAATAACACTTTTTGCTCGAACCGGGGCATCGAACCCAAGACCTCTAACGTAGCACTAAAGAGGCAGTTAAATAAATAAATTATCGGGCAAACAAGAAGGATACATGTTGTATACGATATTAAATCATACTTGTTCAAAATGTATCATCATGATTGATCCATCGATATCTTCGGAAAATTCATAACAACATCTTACAATCTTTACATTCCTTATCATTCACCTTCTGTCAAGATTACAAGTACCTGGGGATTAGGGCATTGACACATCGCGAGGTTTCCCACAAAAAATGTTTATCACAAAGGGCCGCAAATCATCCGTAACAAATTATGATGTTCATGGTAAATAGAGCGGGAAGAGTGACAATAGAGGCAAAACTAATTGCAACCTGCATACCGTATTATAGTGACAACACAAAGGTGCAATTTGGGGACATAACATACTATCACGCCTATATTCCCCGAAGGGTTAGGCAGAGGTGTAACAATGTACACCCACAGTTCGCCGGTATGTTTAGGTCCCATGTAATAGGGGGCGAGCCTATTGCCATTAACCGGGCACAAATCCTAACTCCGAGCTGTTACTGAGAATTTCATAGAAAAACCCAATAACACTTTTTGCTCGACCTGGGAATCGAACCCAAGACCTCTAGCATAGCAGTCGCGCTTAGGACCACTAGGCTACCGAGGTAGTTAAAACTAGTAATATGTAACAATACTAGCTTCTGCCAGCTACTTCGTTCGCGTGGTTTTTTTCACCCACGTAAAGTTACGTCTTTGGTTAGTTAGGATTTGTGCCCGGTTAATGGCAATAGGCTCGCCGCCTATTACATGGGACCTATACATACCGGCGAACTGTGGGTGTACATTGGTACACCTTTGCCTAACTCTTCGGGGAATACAGGCGTGATGGTACTAGTTTCCGTGCGCGAACTCATCCGCGTTCAAAGCTATATATTATTTTACGGGAATTGTACATTTTTTCAGGATAAAAAGGATAAAGTAGCCTATGTGCTATTCCAGACTATAATCTATCTCTGTGCTTAATTTCATCCAAATCCGTTCAGCCGTTTTAGTGTGATTGAGTAACAGACATCTACAATCCAACCTATTGCATTTATAATATTAATAGTAAGCAAAAAAAAGTAAAATACAGCTGCATAGATTTCCTGTTTGTTTGTTTGTTAAACTCACTAATCTCTGGAACTCCCAGTGAAACTGGAAAAAATATATTTGTATATAATGATAGCCTGATTCATGAGGAACAGTATAGACTATTTACGACACACCAGCAGTAACGGCCGGACAAAGTCACCGGCAGAAGCTAGTGATATAATAAAGCTGAAGAGTTTGTTTGTTTCAACACGGGTAAAATCGCGGAATATAACTAGTCATAAAATAAATTCGAAACAGTGAAACATGAAAATTACTCGTTTTTATCAGCGCTTTCAAATCATAACAAACGATCTACCTACCTGTAAGTAGGAACAATTAATTGGATTTTTTTTAATACTAATCTTTGACGTCAATAATTATGCTTTCATTATCTCTAATGGGATAACATTTAAATTTAAATGTTAACAATTTTGATTACAGCAAAATAAGTCGTAAAGTATGATACAGATGTTTCATATTCAAAATGCACTTCCCTGCAATGCTTGTTACGTGTGGCTGAGTGATTGGTTGCTGCACTGCGTGACGCAGGTTCGATTCCGACACGAAACAAAAAATTATATGGTCTACAGGTAGTTGTTTCGGGTCTTGTGGTTTGTGTAGACATGTGAGTTTATATGTTTGTAAACGTACCCACGATACAAGACAATTTCCTAGTGTGGGCAATGTTAAAAATAATCAATTGTTTGTTAGAGATATGGTGTAGGGGAACGCAATTTTAAATTGGACCAGCTCTACTTGTCGGTGGTTAGATTAAGGCGCAATGCACACAGCGACGACAGGACGTAAGCAATGGACAAAAACAATTCACGTCTGTTGGCGATGACATAATTACTTAATTGTATGATGAATACAGATCCAATGGACTGCATTGTATGCTCCGTCTGCGTCCCGTCTGCCTCTGTGTGCAACCAGCCTTAGACTTACTTTAGGTATAACAACTGTTTTGAGCCAGTAATTCATACGTAATACAGTATGAAATTTTAGAAAGAACTTTAATTTTAAATCTGAAATCCTGATTAATTTTCAATTAACTGCCTCGGTAACCTAGTGGTCCTAAGCGTGACTGCTACGCTAGAGATCTTGGGTTCAATACCCAGGTAAAGCAAAAGGTGTTATTGAGTTTTTCTATGAAATTCTCAGTAGCAGCTCAGAGTTAAGATTTGTGCCTGGTTATTGGGAATAGGCTCGCCCCCTTTTACATGGGACTTAAGCATATCGGCGAACTGTGGGTGTACATTGTTACACCTCTGCCTAACCCTTCGGGGCATACAGGCGTGATAGTATGTTAGCTGTAAAAGAACATTTTTTGTTGCTTTGAAATCGATAAATAGTCTAATTAAGTTGTCAAATAAATGACGTCACAGTCTGCTAGTGCCGTACAAAATCGATGGGAAACCGAGTTTTAACAGCTCTTCGAAAATATGTCAATTGTTTTGTGTTATCTTGTATAGTAACCGGCATGAGTCGTGCGTACAATCTTCAAGTTCATTTTGAGCACTCATTGGCGGAATGAATAAATTTTTCGGGCGCTGCAAACGATTTATCCGACTGACGGACCAATCGCGTGCAGCGTCAGCGCCCGCCGCCTCCTTCATTCCGCCAAAGAGACCAGAAAATGAACACTGTAACGACACTAAGATGTGTGATTTCCAATCTACGCTGATTGAAAGCATTTTATTATATTTTTTTAGTGAATCCATAACTTTTATGTTATGTTTATCTAACACAATCAGAGTCGTCTGATGAGTGATGGTCTTTCATTTCCTTCTCAATTTAAACTAGCGTTCATATCACAGCATATATTTATTAAATGAGTTTAATGCAGAACAAAAGGCTCTTCTGATACAGAGAAAGCACGAGGATTGTTCACCATGCTTGTTCAAGGCGGATTGGTTATTTCAGACTTATCGTCGCGTATCGAAATAAAGTAATATGTATTCTAAACTCATTGAGTTATGGATAAAAATGAACTTGATCAGAAATAAAAGCCTTTTCTATGCCATGCCGTGTCGTGACGTCACTCAGCGCCGCCTCGTATTCAGACAGAATGTATACAGTACTTATAGGTACCTATGCAATTCGACTTTATCCGGAATTTCGGATACACTATCTTTTTAAAATAAAATCATTCCAGTTATTTTTATAGTTATCAATTAATCAATCCATCGATCAATTATGTTCGATTTAATCACCTAAGTTTTATTAAATATTTCACAATATTTATTTCGTATTTACTAGCCATGCCCCCCGCTCCTCTCGCATTTAACACCATTAAAACCAAGAGTTCAAAAAGCTTTATTAATAGGTATTGAAAATTAAAAATAAACTACATAATTTTATTTTGAGTTAAAAAAATTACATTTAAATTAGAGATTTAAAACATGTGCGTTAAAATTAAAAGTAAAATTTTACATACTTACTCATACATATATACCATCACGCCTGTATTCCCCGAAGAGTTAGGCAGAGGTGTACCAATGTACACCCACAGTTCCTCGGTATGTTTTGGGTACCATGTAATTGGGGGCGAGCCTATTGCAATTAACCGGGCACAAATCCTAACTCCGAGCTGCTACTGAGAAATTCATAGAAAAACCCACATACATACATAAACTCACGCCTTTTTCCCTTGGGGGTAGGCAGAAACCACAGAACGCCACCTGCTACGATCCTTACATACTTCCTTTGCCTCGTCCACGTTCATACATCTGTTCATACAAGCACGCCGGTTACGAGTACTGCGCACCCGACCTTTCTGAAGAACCTCACCAATTAGGTCATGGTAGATCTTTCTAGGGCGTCCTCTCCCGGCGTTGCCACTCACATGTGCCATATAAATCCCTTTTGTTAGTCGCATTTCACTGATTCTCTCAACATGACCGAACCATCTAAGCATACTCTTTTCTACAAAAAAAACCCAATAACAGTTTTTGCTCGACCTGGGAATCGAACCCAGGACCCCATGCTTATCAGTCGCTTGTGACCACGATACCAACGGGGTAGTTAACAGTAGTATCTTAGTCTATCACAATAGGCTACATAGCCATAAAACGAACAATATCTGAACTGCAAACGTAACAGACAAACCAGATGATTCATATTTTCCATCACAACAAATAAATTACATAATTTTCGTAAGAATGGCGGCTGGCGGGCACGTCACGGTCCAATTTATGTGCACTGAACATCGTGGAAAGTTTTAAGGATGAGAGTGATTCTACAATTTGTACGAGACCAATTGACGACGCCGCGCCGGGAGTGAACAGCACCCCGCGATGATTCTAGACGGATTTCGAGGTCCGTCCAGTTGTGAAATATGATTGCATTCATGTTACGCAAATATTATGTAAGTTTTATTAAGAAGACGCTTTTTATGATGGCATTTAGTTTTAGTTTCTATTTGTTTTTATTAAGGATTTCTAATTTCAAGGCCGTAAATATAATTGTTAAATAATAAATACTTGTATTCTAATTATGAAAATAAATGATATCCAACTAGGAGATCCAGAAGATGCTTTTTATGATTAATTGTTGCTACGTAACTGCCTCGTTGGCCTAGTGGTCCTAAGCGCGACTGCTACGCTAGAGGTCTTGGGTTCGATTCCCAGGTCGAGCAAAGTGTTATTGGGTTTTTCTATGAAATTCTCAGTAGCAGCTCGGAGTTAGGATTTGTGCCCGGTTAGTGGCAATAGGCTCGGCCCCTATTACATGGGACCTAGACATACCGGCGAACTGTGGGTGTACATTGTTACACCTCTGCCTAACCCTTCGGGGAATATAGGCGTGATGGTATGTTATGTGATGTTGCTACGTTTATTTTCATCATCTCCGACTGCCCCACTGCTCAGCACGGCGTCCTTGGTTCGATTCCCAGGTCAGGCAAAAAGTGTTATTGGATTTTTCCAATAGGAATTTCTCGGGCCTTAAAAAGCACGTAAGCACGTAAAATCGTTGCTGCGCCTGATCTCTCCGCGGTGCCGACCCGTCGGACTATAAAAGTGAGGAAAGAGGGAATGCACCCGTGTTTGCGCACACACTTGTGCACTTGTGCTTACTTGGTTAGTCTCTATCGAGACCGACCGCCGTAACCGAAATTCGGATTGGAAGATGTTAATTTTACCTATAATCATTTCCAACAAAAATAACGCGATAAAAAAAGAAGCGATTTTCAAATTTCAAATATATGAAAATTATCATGTTTATGAGAAGTTCACGTGTTTATAAGGTGAATATTTGTATATCAATGGTAAATATTCATGGATTTCTAACAAATCTATTTTTGTACATCATCGTAGGTACAGTCAGCAACAAAAGTCAATTAACAATTTTACTTTTACATAACATTGAAATAACACAATTCACTGCTATTTAGACTTTTACGCAATACCTAAGAGTTCATTTTATCTTAATTGTAGAGCCATTTCGTATTTCTTTTCGTATTGTGCTCAATAATAAGAATTAAAAAATCTGAAACGTTAATCTACTTTTGTTGCTGACTGTACCTACTATGTACTTCCATTATTTTCTGTTTAACTTAACACTTAAAAAAGCCCCTCGCGGTAAATAGCAAGTGTGGTTGGCAACAGATCAATGTTTATTTCCGTAAATATTATCTCATATGAGTTCAATGCCATCTAGACACTTTTATTCCTTACACGCTCTAGCTCGTCAAAAACAATGAACAGTCCAAGATCGTGGAGACGCAGTACTAACATCATTATAGATTTTTTTTTTTTTTATGTACCGGTAGTAATAACGTCATTATAGCAAATTAAAATTAAAAAAAAAATAGAGAATATTGATTATGTACATACGTTAAAAACGCTGTCAGTTAGTAACAGCCTCGTTAGCCTAGTGGACCTAAGCGCGACTGCTACGCTAGAGGTCATGGGCTCGATTCCCAGGTCGAGCAATACCAGTCGGGAGCGCGGATCTCGTGTCAAGCGATACCGGGCTCCTGACTTATGGTAACAAGAGGAACCGTGGGGTTTTAGTCAGCAAAAATCCGACGTTTACACACGGAAAAAGAAAAAAAAAAGGTCGAGCAAAGGGTTTTTCTATGAAATTCTCAGTAGCATCTCGGAATTAGGGTTTGTACCCGGTTAGTGGCAATAGGCTAGCCCCCTATTACATGAGACCTAAAACATACCGGGGAACTGTGGGTGTACACCTTGGTACACTTCTGACTAACCCTTCGGGGAATTCAGGCGTGATGATGACATACATACGTATGTAGAATAATAAATATGTTATAGTTAAGAACGTAAGTTTGCCTATATGAATGCTGGCCTTTTAGAATTCAAACTGTTTTCTGGTACCAAGTAGTATTAGTAGTGGTGGCCAATTTAGGTAAAAAATATAGTCACTTGTCGTACAATAAAATACCTGGTTTTAAGTAAATATATGCAGAATATTGTTAAAAACACTTTTCGTGGGCCATAATTTCAGCCAAATGATTTAAAGGTCGTAAAACAGTAGTCGCAAGCCTTGATAAGGTTGCGGAATTTGTTTGAAAGATTTACCTCGACCCTGGAGCGCAAAGGGTATTATTAGGGACACGGATGCGTTTTAGTTAAAAATGGCACGAATATTCGGCAACTTATCGGCATTCGGTTATTCGGCCACATTTTCTCACTACTCGGTATTCGGCCGAATAGTTTGCAATATTCGGCCGAATACCGAATAGCAAATCATGGAATAAAAGAACGCAAAATATTACTCATAAAGATGTTTATCTCGAAAAAATGGTGTTGCGTGTGACTGCCGCGGAAAGTACTAAGTGCTACCAAATAGTCGGCTGCCGAATATTCTGCGCTTCGGCCAAGAGCCTAGCCGAATATTCGGTATTCGGCCAAATAACTATTCTTGGCATCTCTAGTTTTAGTCAAGAGTCTGACATTCCTGCTCCGCCCAAGGCGAAAGAAGTCATTAATTTAATGATTAATTATCATCCTTCAAAAAAAAAGGCTTGATAAATAAAAATTCATGAAAAAAATCATAACCTGTACCTAATTTATTCAAAACAATCTGTTTACTCACTCTCTTAATTGGACAATACGATTTTTGCGATTGAAAAAACGATAAAAATTACTCTGATAAGATTTTATATAAATTAATTGATAAACCATTATTTGATTAGTTTGCCAAATGTGATGTACCGGTACACGACAATGATCTTATAATGTCGAAATTAATTGTATTAGTTTTTAGTCTCATTGGACTATTTAGTGTGTGTGTGTCACAAGTGATCCAGGAAGGACAGTGTGATCTCAATTTACAATTGGAACCAAATTTTGACATCGAAAGTGTAAGTGGTTCTGTATACTCTTCGCCTACTGATCGGTTCCCGAAGACCAAAACGGATTCCTATAATATACAAAGTGTTTCAAGTAATCAAATTTTCTAGTAATAAGTAACCCCCGACAGAAGAATAAAGATCCGTAGCGCAGCTAACAAAAGAACTGATAACTTTGGAACGGCTGAACCGATTTTGATAAAACATATCTAAGGACCATCGCTAAAAAACCTGCTTTCAAATAAAAAACGCATTCAAATCGGTTCACCCGTTTAAGACCTACGGTGCCACAGACAGACACACAGACAAGTCAAACTTATAACACTCCTCTTTTTGAGTCGGGGGTAAAAAAACACATCACATGGTCATTAACTACGCATATTACCCATTAAACTAAGCAGCATTCATCAAAAATTATTGCTTGGAAATGACTTTAATTTTTGACGTGATAGACCACTGTTTATAGCAGTGCCTAATGTAATGCACGCAACCCAATACTTATGGGTGCATCCAACAGTACAGAAGTAATGTGGGTATTTAAAGTGTATTTAGATATTTAATATCTACGCAACAAGAAAGTTCTAGATATGGACCCGAATAAGTAACTTTCCGTTTTTTTTTTTTAAATGTCTTTTTACACCCTTAATTTAGGTAGCAGGTAGGCAGGTAGGAATACCTTTTCAGCCAGTCTGTAAATGCTGAGGTACAAAATGGAATAAGATATTTTGTGAAACTGGAAATAAAAAAATTGATGCGACACTAACTTGTATATTTTTAAGTCAGTGTACGTTTTTTTATATCTCATTGGATTGCCAACATGCCGATGGCCCACCTGATGTGGTCACCGCTGCCTATAGACATCTGCAATAGCAGAGGCCTTGGGAATGCGTTACCATCCCCCCATTTCCAAAGTTCAAATGTCTCATGTACCTGTAATTACACCGGCGGCACCCATACCCTTCAAACTTTGCAGCAGAAATAAGTATAGTGGTAGTACTTCCCCGGACGAGAAACTTCACAAAGAGCTCTACTACTGCTACTAGGTAGCTCGTAAATGTAAATATTGTAGGAAAATATGACGTTTGCGGCTTATTATAAATCAGAGAGTTATATTGAAGATTGTAGTTATTATCTAAATTTCTATAAATATTTAACTGTCATGTCTTTTTTTTATTAGTGTTCAACCAGATACTGATCTGTATATTGCAAAAAAACCTTAATTTTTTTTTAATTTCGAGTGCATCCCTTGCGCATCGCCTTTAAATGACGTATGGGCAATAAGCCCTTACCTAAAGTTACAAATGCTCACAAAGTCGAAACTTTAAGTATAAGCCGTGGAAAGTGTCTGCCAATAATGAATAATAGTTTTGTAAAATAGCTAGCTCAGACTTTTTTAGGACGACAACCTCGTGCCCTGAAAGGACATAAAGCCGTCATTGGTAACATTTGATAGTCGTTACGGGTACCACTTACCAAGGGGTACCGCGTTGCCGGGGCCGCGGGTTGGTCGAAAGAGATACCGCGCCCCCAGAACGCAAATGGCACAATAAGGAACTTGAATGGGTTTTAGTCAGTAAAAGTCTGACACTCCCTCCCGCTCCGCCTTAGGCGGGGCAACTGATGACTTCCCATATGAAAAAATAATAAAAAATAAAGGGGCACCGCGTTACCCAGTACCTTACTGGGTCAGATAGGCAGTCACTCCATATAAAATACTGGTAGGTATTCTACTGCATCCAGTTAGACTTAAAACCGACCCATAGTTGGAAAAAGGCTAGGCAGATACAATGATAAACGAAGCCAATTTTGCTACCGTGACAGAGTACGTACCAACCTACTTATTTTCAGGGTTTTTAGATATGATCTAAGATAATATTTAAAGTCATTAAATAATCATGTAGATATTATCATGGAACTTCTTGGTAGCAATTACCTTTGTTACATTAATTTTGATACTGTGTATAATGGAGGATTATCATTTTTCTGTTCTTTACATGGATCGCCTGCTTATCCATCGTTTCTTTGTGAAGCACTGCATATCTTCCCGAAGGCGAAAATGCTAATGATACACAAAACATTTATTACGCAACCATCTCTGAACTATGATAAAAACTCTTTGATACATTTTAATCTTGTCTAAACACATTTTTTGTAGAAAACAGCTGTTTATTTTGTTCATATTTTAGAGTTGGTCCTGTAATAGAAGTCGTTCGTTTTCATGATTACTTTTAGCCCTAGAATTATGTGCAGTGTATTAAAATAGTGTCATAGATAAGTGATAAGAGAATGTTGGTTGACGTCGTGTGGTCAAGCGTATAACATGAATTTTTCAACGCGGAAACAGAAAGCTACAAGCTATTAGGTATTTTTTATTATTCTATTTCTTGAGTCTTCTAATGAAGATATTTTTAATAAAATGGTTCATTGAAAAGTATAAGGCTTGCGTTCAGAGTTAATTGGCTTTCTCGCAATTTGCGATATTGGTAGATACTTAAAACGTTCCTAACCTGACCTTACCCAAAAACAATTCAGTTTTGACCTCCTTTTTTGTTTTCTTTTTACCGATGGGAAATCATCAAATGACTTTCCCAGCCCTGGGCGAGGCGGGAGGGCGTGTCAGACTGTTACCTACTAAAACCCATCCATGTTCCTTCTTGTGCTCTTTGCGTTTCGGGGGCGCGGTATCTCTTACGAATAACCCGCAGCCCCGACAGGCATTGGCCCTTACTGGCTCCTCCAATTGCTGATATCTCTTTGAGGCGCGCGTGGAACACGAACGCGCCGTCGACACGGCTGTTTTAATCCCCTGTTTTAGGCTGCCTGTCCACTAATGGAGAGCGAGATTGCAGAGCAGAGAAACGAAAAAATATTAATCAAGAAGATTTTATGCAATCATATTGTTTAATATTTTTTCATTTCTTTCTTATGCTCCGTTCAATAATTGTTGTCTCTCATTTTCAGTTCTTAGGTACATGGCAAGAATATTACCGATTAGACAACCCGAACCAGCAAGGAGACTGTTCAGAATTCATATTTACAAACACTGATGATGGTGTCGGTGTGTCCTATACTGCAGTAAATAATAATTTCTTGGAAGAATTTGAGGGTACAGTCTCTCAAGATGGCGACACTGCAAAACTTAGATTATCCATACCGCTGTTTGAAAATCGTAAGTACCATTAGTCTGCGGGTTGTTCGCAAGAGATACCGCGCCCCCGGAACGCAAAGGGCACAAGAAGGAACATGGGTGGGTTTTAGTCAGTAAAAGTCTGACACTCCCTCCCGCCCCGCCCAGGGCGGGAGAAGTTATTTGATGATTTCCCACCTACCAAAAAAAAAAAAAAAAAAAAGTACCATTAGTAGTATTAATCACGAAGCATGGGCAAGTTTTAGTATCAGGGGAGTTCAAGAAAATAATGCAAAAAAATGTGCATGAAATGATATTATATTCATGTAAGAAAAAAGAGAAATAATCCTATTATGAATATATTGGGGATGGGTAGGTTGTTTTTATTTAAATTTTAACGCTAATTAGTTTCAATGGGTCCAAACCCAATAATTGCAGATATAACACTATACAGGGTTATTTGTAAAACATAGACAACCTCTCAGGACTATGTTACTAACATCATAATAAACAACTTTTGTTCTATGACATTTAAATTTTTTTCATATTTTAGTTCATCAGATTTTCATACAAAAATAAAAACATTTAAATTGAACGCTCTAAATGTTACGAAGTCTATGCGAAGCAAACGCAAGCGATAGTAAAATAGCGAGGGGAGCGGGGTTAGGGCGTCGGGGGTGTTTGTACATGACCTATTTACAATTTTACGGAAATCCTTCAGTCGGTCATTCACTTTGATGCGCTTGCGTTGCTTGATTCTGTAAACAATTATAGAATAAAAGTTGTTGTTTATGATGATAGTAATACAGTCCTGCAAAGTTGCCATTGTTTTACAAATAACCCTGTATAAAGGTTAATAAAAAAGAAAACACAAATAAAACAAAACCATGTCATTCAATGTCAACTGCCTCGGTAGCCTAGTGGTCCTAAACGCGACTGCTGCGCTAGAGGTCTTGGGTTCGATTCCCAAGTCAAGCAAAAAAGTGTTATTGAGTTTTTGTATGAAATTCTCAGTAGCAGCTCGGAGTTAGGATTTGTGCCCGGTTAATGGCAATAGGCTCGCCCCCAACTACATGGGACTTAAACATAACGAATACCTAAACATACCGGCGAACTGTGGGTGTACATTGTTACACCTCTGCCTAACCCTTCGGGGAATACAGGCGTGTTGGATGGTAATGTCATTCCTTTTTTTTCAGCCAAGGACTTTTGGGTGCTTCAAAAAATTTTCGACTCTGCCGTTACATTCTCCTGTGAAAACATTTCGGGTACCCATAGGAGACGTGAGTATATTTTAAGCACTTTCATCACTAGTAGAGTGATCACTCGCTCTCATCCTTATCAGTTTAAAATTTGTGTAGTTCTTTTTTACGGTTCCGTACCCAAAGGGTAAAATGGGACCCTATTATAGTAGCCGCCACGAGTCGTGAGCACAAACGTTAAGTTAATTTTTGGGTTACTTTTTTGGTTTTTTGGGGCGCCGACGATGCACGCGAATGGGCAGTCAGTACCATAAACTTGCTTGTTATGTGACAACAATATTATCCACTCGTATTGTTCTTCATCTAATTCCTATTTTTTCGTTCACAGTACACATATGGGTACTCGCCCGAAACTCAAATGTTCTTGTTGGCATGACTCTCGCATTCGTAAGACAGTCAATTATAAACAACTTTGGCATCGAACTGGAGTCCTTCAGATCTATTGACCATGATGAAGATACTTGCGATGTTCTACCAGTTATTGAACCTGGAAATCCTATTATTTTGCCAGGACAGTGTGACCTGACCTTATCCGTTGTACAAGAGTTCGATATAGACAGAGTAAGTACTAGCAGTGTACCACAATAGTACACTATAATACGAGTGAGGTAAGTTTGTCATTACGTTCGAGCCTGTAGTGATAAAATGCTCACGCGTTTCATATGACATTTTTCAGCACACTAGTGAAGTAAATTAAATAAAACTTTAACTTTTATAAAATTGGGCTGTTTACTCAAACATAAAGATATAAATAAAAATATGGATACTAGCCTATTACAAATAATCCCTTTACAGAACACAGTCCTCGTCTCAAGTAGAGAAGACATGAACATTAATCACCACGCTTGCTTTAGGAGGATTAGCGATTCCAGGCTAATATACAAAAATTTCAATATTAGTCTCCCGTGCCCAGTTGTGAACCCACAATCATCATTATCATCATCATATCAGCCGTCGGACGTTCACTGCTAGACATAGGCCTCCCCGAGAGATATTTCCAAAAGGACTGGTTGGAAATGGCCTACATCCAGAGTGACCAATGAAAGTTAGGAGAAATTGAATATGCATCTAACGAAATCAAAATTTCAGTTTTTAGGTGTCTGGCATCAAATTTCAAGTTACGAAACTTCCAATGCCAAAGGCGCTTGTGTTAGGGCGGAGTACACGAGGGGCGACGGAGTTGTGAACATACTCAACAGCCAAGTGGTAGACCAAGACGTACTGACAATCGACGGCCATGCGTCAGTCAGCAGTACTGACGAAAGCGCAAAGCTAACCGTGGTTTTAAACATTCCAGGGGGTTGTAAGTGTTATTCATTTTTATTTTTCAACACACTTGCTCATTATGGCTTATTACACAGATTTTAAATACACACAATGCATATTGTGTATTACGCACGCGGGCTTTTTACATTATATTGCAGCACTAGTGCGATACATATTTTTTTTTTTTTATATTTAAATCTTAGCAGAGATGTGACAGTTTAGCTATCTATTGGTGAAAAAATGGTTTCAATTGATCCAGTAGTTTCGGAGCTTCTCTTTATAATGCTAGAAGTATGAATAAAGAGATATCCAGACAGATAGATATATTGTTAACTGCCTCGGCAGCCTAGTGGTCCTAACCGCGACTGCTACGCTAGAGGTCTTGGGTTCGATTCCCAGGTCGAGCAAAAAATGTTATTGGGTTTTTCTATGAAATTCTCAGTGGCAGCTCGGAGTTAGGATTTGTGCCCGGTTAATGGCAATAGGCTCGCCCCTATTATATGGGACCTAAACATACCGGCGAACTGTGGGTGTACATTGTTACACTTCTGCCTTACCCTTCGGAGAATACAGGCGTGATGGGGATGGTATAGATATGTTGTTAAATTTTCGATTACCTAAGCGACATTATTACCTATATTATAATAAAATTATATTACTGGTTTATTACTATGATTATATACCTATTTAAATATGATATTTTGAACCACTATAAAAAAATATTGCTGTTTTATCGGAACTAATGAGAAAATATTGAATAATAATATTTTTATAGGTAGTCGATTGTTTCCGCCTTAAGGATAAAAAACATTATTATAATATTGATAGTATTGTTTAACTTCGACGTTTTTAACTTCAACAGAGAAACTGATAGGTTATAACTTGCTTACTTTACATTGAGCCTGCCTAAAAGTGTATATAAGTAATTAATTTATTAAGTATTATCATACATACCATCACGCCTGTATTCCCCGAAGGATTCGGCAGAGGTGTACCACTGTACACCCACAGTTCAATGGTAAATTAAGGTCCCATGTAATAGCGGGCGAGCCTATTGCCATTAACCGGGCACATATCCTAACTTCGAGCTGCTACTGAGAATTTCATAGAAAAACCCAATAACACTTTTTGCTCGATCTGCAAATCGAACCCAAGACTTCTAGCGTAGCACTCGCGCTAAAGACAACTAAACTAACGAGGCAGTTTCAAGTAAGTATCTTCCTGTGAAATAAACACAAATTCTAAACAGGATGCAAGGTAAAGGTTAAGTCGTAATAGAAAGGTTGGAGTCGTAAATAGTGTAAGGTCAGAGCTAAACCCATTGTTGTTTAATAAATTACCCACTTTGATATCATTGTGTTGGAATTACTGTTTGACCGATTTTTTGTCGCCTAAAATGAAATATGTGAATTCCCATATTGGTGTATTACGTACGGTCAACAAAAGAGATAAGTAACCAGATCGTCTAATACAGTTGAAGATTTCTTTGAAACCGGTGGTCGTTTTAGAAATCCTTCAATTTCTATTCATAAAAATAAATTTCATTCAAAAGCATGTATCGGTTTTTAAAAAACTTTGAATTTGTTAGGCGACTCTGGTTAATTATCTCTTTTGTTGACTGTACACGGCCGACAAAAAATCGATCGTAGACTGAGAGGCTTCTACCGTATAAGTACCTAAATATAAGGCTAACATAAACGTACACAACTAAAATTTGTGTCTAAAGAAAATGTCTCGCTTTTCTGGTAAACCCAAAATACTTGTTTATAGGTATGAGAAACTGGGTGTAAAGTTCTTCATCCCCCAATAGAAAAGAAGGATACCTACCACTCCGACTAGACGGGTGTTGTCCGGATTTTGTTTATGAATATCTATGCTAACTGCCTCGGTAGCCTAGTGGTCCTAAGCGCGACTGCTACGCTAGAGGTCTTGAGTTCGATTGCCAGGTCGAGCAAAAAAGTGTTATTGGTTTTTTCTATGAAATTCTCATTAGCAGCTCGGAGTTAGGATTTATGCCCGGTTAATGGCAATAGGCTCGCCCCCTATTACATGGGACCTAAAAACATACCGACGAACTGTGGGTGTACAATTGGTACACCTCTGCCTAACCCTCTGGGGAATATAGGCGTGATGGTATGTATGTGTGTATATCTATGCTAACATTGCCAATCGATTCCTACGTCACGATATATAAGTTCCGCACTTTGATAACGCGGTGTAGAAAATGTCCGTTGTAGTTTGTATGTTGTACGATAGATGTCGCTACACCAGTTTTACCAAAAAAATATGTTTTTCCAGCTCCAGTAACACAGGACATGTGGATTTTGAGGAGCGACTACGACAACTACGCAGTTGCATATTCTTGTGTAAATGACGTTAGCAATAACCAAAGAAGAGGTAGGTGAACGACTAACTTGTTACATAAATCTAAAAAATAAATATTAATATTTTAACCAATAAATAAATAATTTTAGAACTTAATTAAATTTAATAAGTAATAATTCTGCCCCGCTGATCTCGTAGGCGCAAGCGCGACTGATAGGCGTGGGGTCCCGGGTTCGATTCCCAGGTCGGACAAAAAGTGATATTGGGTTTTTCCACTAGGATTTGCTCAGTAGCAACCCGGAGTTTGGAAGTTGATGGTGTGACACCTCCGTGCCTCGGAAAGTACGTATAGCCGTTGATCCCGGCTGTCATCCGTAGATCTTTTACAGTCGTTACGGATAGTCAGAAGCCAGGAAGTCTGACAACCAGTCTAACCAAGAGGTATCGTGTTGCCCAGTAACTGGTTGTGGAGGTCAGATAGGCAGTCGCTCCATGTGAAACACTGGTATTCAGCTGCTTCCGGTTAGACTGGAAGCCGACCCCAACAAAATTGGGAAGAGGCTATGCAGATGATGATGGTTAATAATTTAATTTTATTAGTTAATAATTTATTTCTTACTCCAGTTCTCTACTACACTCGTTTAATCTTAATTTGCCTTTAGTTTACAGTTGGATTCTCAGCAGGGAACGACAAGTGTCGCCAAGCGTACTAACATCTATTGATGAAGCTATAAGGTCTTATTTCGATCTGAACTCCGTGTATTACCAAGCAACTGATCAGAGCGACGCTGGCTGCTTCTTCTACCCTGAACCGTCGGACCAGCCAGTAATTTTTAGGGGTCAGTGCGAATCTGTTGACGTTCACGCAATGCCAAACTTTGAAGCAGAACAAGTAAGTTTTTTACACTAACGCCTAGAATTAAAAGGGTATTTTCATCAGAATCCAGAAGACCAAAAAATTTGTAACTAAAAACGTTGAAATTTTAGTCGCAATAGCATCTCAGCGATAATCAAAAATGTAGGTTAAATAGAGACATTTTGGAATATTGAGATTGATATAGGTAAGAATACGAACGTTCCTTAATAATTAGAAACTAAAAATGCACCCATGATCCCGAATACCAATTGAACATCAATAATGTAACACGACAATCGCAAGCCTAGTCGAATGGGCACGCCTTAATAGAGGCGGTAAGTCCCCTCTTTGAGGAGTGGCTGGAGAGGCGTCACGGTGCCCTCACCTACCGCCTGACGCAGGTCCTCACCGGACACGGGTGTTTCGGGAGGTTCCTGCACCTTATCGGGCGGGAGGAAACGTCCGGGTGTCACCATTGTGTGGATCGCCCCGAGGACACGGTGGAGCACACCGTGGCGGTATGCCCCGCTTGGGCGGAGCATCGCCGAGTCCTCGTGGCGGCCATCGGCGGCGGCGAACTCTCGCGTCCGGCCCTGGTGCAAGCCATGGTCCGGAGCGAGAGGGAATGGGATGCAGTCGCCTCCTTCTGCGAGGCAGTAATGCTTGAGAAGGAGGCGGCGGGACGGTTGAGACAGCGGTTCTCCCGTCCCAGCCGCCGCGGTAGACGCTCCGGACGTCGGGAGCCGCGAGACGACTCCCGGCCACCGTAGATACGGGCCTGTGGACGGTGAGCAATGGGTAGCTCACCGTCCTTACGTTGCATAACGACAGGCCGTGTCGACGAAGAGATGTCAGCAAAAGGAAGGGGCCACTGAGGGCCGATGCCTGCCGGGGCTGCGGGTTGTTCGCAAGAGATACCGCGCCCCCGGAACGCAAAGGGCACAAGAAGGAACATGGGTGGGTTTTAGTCAGTAAAAGTCTGACACTCCCTCCCGTCCCGCCCAGGGCGGGAGAAGTTATTTGATGATTTCCCAACCACCAAAAAAAAAAAAAAAAAAGCCTAGTCGAAATGTGAACGTCAGCCTAAAGATTCATGACAAGCGCAAATTATCATTTTCCAATTTTCACATACATACCATCACGCCTGTATTCCCCGAACGGGTAGGCAGACGTGTAATAATGTACACCCACAGTTCGCCGGTATGTTTAGGTCCCATGTAATAGGGGGCGAGCCTATTTCCATTAACCGGGCACAAATCCTAACTCCGAGATGCTACTGAGAATGTCATAGAAAACCCAATAACACTTTTTGCTTGACTTGGGAATCGAACCCAAGACCTCTAGCGTAGCAGTCGCGCTTAGGACCACTAGGCTAACGAGGCAGTTCCAATTTTCAGTCTAACTTTTATATAAAATATATTTTTTTTTTCTCTGCATCTCTAGAATCAGGTAGATAGGCACTGAATCTATGGTAAAAGAGATTTCGTAATATTTAATGTAAAAAATATTTTTTGTTTTTTAGTACATGGGCATATGGCACAATATTGAAATGTACCCATCACCTTTTCAAGATGGTACCTGCAGTAATGCGTTTTACGAAATAATAGGCGACAATGTTGCTGTGGTGAACTCTCAAGTCCAAGATCAGAGATTGGAAACTGTTACGGCATTGGCAGTACCTGCTTCTGATGGGTCAGCTAAGCTTGCTGTAACTTTCCCAGGGCGTAAGTTTTGTTAATACAAAATACTAGCTATACACAAATATACCCCGTGATGCCACCCGCGTTCAGTTACGTCTTTGGTTACTGCTCCGCACTCGTTGGCCGTAGTGTAACTAGATTTAATTAATTTTCTTTTATTACAATTACTTTCTAAAGTGCCTTGGCTGCAACTTTGGGATCTTGGTATACACCTACTTGAAGAATATACAAATATCCGAATTTAATTCAAAACAAAAAATACCTCGACATAGGAATCGAACCGAAGACCTCTAGAGTAGCAGTCGCACTTTGGGCCACTGAGTAACGAGGCAGTTTTGGTAATCTTATTTTTTTTTTTCAGAGGATGACCCTATTGATTACTGGATACTGGACACCGATTATTTAAATTACGCTTTTGTATATACATGTCGGAATTTAAATACAGATGAAATGCAAGGTAATGCATATTTATACACACACAATTTGGGATATCATAAATACGATTTTCATAATCTGAAACACTTTCGTAATAATGTGACGATGATTTTCATTAGCTTACATAATTGTTTCATTTATCATAGTTCAATATTTTTGAACGAGAATGTATATTATTGTCTAGTAATTAAGATTATTTTACTCCTATTTAAAACACATACCTTTAACGAAAAAATTCGAGACATAACTGCTCTAAAAACACATTACTTTAGCTCTGACATGGCGATATATTTTCAGTTAAGTGTAAAATTAGATTTTTTGATGCTTTAAAATCAGTAAATAATTAGTTTTGAGTTGGCAAATTAGTGAAGCCAGTTTGCTATTTGCCATACAAAATATATGAGGGACTCGCGTTTTGACAGCTCACATAAAATAGACATTCCCCTCCCCTTCCTATTGTATCTTACTTCCGTATAGGATTAGAACTAAAAAAAAGTAATTTAAAAATAGACGAATCTAATATCGACAAATAATTCAGTCATTTCATTGAACAATATTTAATTGAACTGTAAATCCGCAGTGGGCAGTTGGAAACTAAGCAAAAGCAAGCGGTTGTCGGAGCACTCACAACAGGCCATCGATGAAATAATAAGTAAAGTAAAGTACCTGGATGACCGGTACTATAAACTCGAAGACCAGACAGCAGACGGCTGTTTCTACTTCCCCGAACCTCAGGATAACGTACCCGTTGTTTTCCCTGGACAATGCGATGAGAACATCAATGTCGTAGAAAATTTCAACTTCGCAGCAGTAAGTCATTCTACTTCCTACTAATATTACATAATGCGAAAGTTTGAGAGGATGGATGAATGTTTGTAACTCAATCACGCTTGAACAGTTGAACGGATCTGCATGAAATGTAGCACAGAGATAGATAACAGCCTTAAACAGCACAAATACTACTTTTTTGGTCCTGAAAAAGTGTGCAGTTCCCGTAGGATAATATATTATTTTTGACGTGGACAAAAGCAAGTCATGTAAAAAACTAGAACTCAGATTGTACTGGCGCGCAATAGCTTGCTTAAGCCACTTTTTCACTAGAGACATTTGTCCCAAGACTCTGTTGCTCGACAAAATCAAGTGGTTGCTCATTTAATTATATAAGTACGTTATTTTGATTAATTATTTTTCTCTTCGACATTAATTCTACATTTGAGTATGCCTCACACATTGATTTCTTGTCTTTGAAATGTATTAAATATGACAATTAATTTAGCTTTCATTACTAGTTTGTAGCACTGAGTAGTAGCACAAATCCCGACTCCGAGCTGCTACTGAGAAATCCCTAATGGAAAAACCCAATAACACTTTGCTCGACCTGGGAATCGAACCCAGGACCCCAAGCTCATCAGTCGCGCTTGCGACCACGAGACCAATGGGGCAGTTAACAACTTCGTCCGCGTAGTTTATTTCACCCACGTTAAGTCTTTCGTTACTACTCCGCTCTCATGAGTCGTAGGGTGATGTTATATAGCATATGCTATTCAGGAATAATGTAGCTATCTATTGGTGAAAAATGGTTAAAATCGGTCCAGTAGTTTATGTGTCTCGTTACAAACATAAAAACAAACAATTTTTTTTTTTCCGCTTTATATTAGTGTAGATTAAAGGGGCTTAGATACAAAAATGTTCATTCAACGTAGGTATAAAAAAATCGATGTTGTCATCAATGTTACAGTTCGACGGTACGTGGTACGAGACTGAATCATACCCAAAAGCTGGACGATCAGGACAATGTTTCGATCACGAGTTCACCTTCATCGACAACACACGCCTCGATCTGGTGTCCTATTCTGTCGCCGACCAATTTCGAGGAGAACTGAACGGCGTCGTTACTCGAAGCAACCCTTCCGAAAACAATGGAAAACTTTCAATTACAATTATAGATGCCAACGAGCAATGTAAGCTTTCTTTATTTTAAAACTTTCTTGGATGTCAAACAAGCCGATGGCCCACCTGATGTTAAGTGGTCACCTCTGCCTGTAGACATCTGCAGTACCAGAGGCCTTGCAAATACGTTGCCATCCCAGAGACAAAGTTGAAATGTCTCATGTGCGTGTAATTTCACCGGCACACTAAACCCTTCAAACCGGAACACAGCAACGCTGCTTTACGGCAGAAATAGGTATGGTGGTAGTACTTTTCCGGACGAGCTTGTTCACAAAGAGCTCTACTACTACTAAGTACAGTGAGCGTTACCTTTATAAGCTTTGAAGTTGGTGCGGCGTCTGAGGAGTATCCTGCCCGCGCCTCCTCCGACGTGTCAATTTATCACTGCCTAGCGACTCGCCTCGTGTTCAGAGCTGTACCAGGAATTTTATTCGATAACCGAACCAATATATAGAATGATATATGCATAAACTCACGCCTTTCTCTCAGGGAGTAGGCAGAAACCACAAAACGCCACCAGCTACGATCCTTACATAAATTCCTTTCGCCGAAACAATATTTTTAGCAAATGTAGACACTCGTACTTAAGGATGATTCCACCTGTACCTGTATAAAACATGTTTATTTTCTATTTCAGTTAAAACCATTCCATTCTGGGTCCTAGCCATAGATTATGATGACTTCGCGTTTGCATACGCATGCGAGAATATCAATGATGATTTTAGAGCAGGTACGAGTAACAATATTACTTTAAAATTTAATTATGCAAATATATGTTTGAAATTAATTAATAATATTTATATTAAAGATATACTTTATCGTTATTTATTTACATAATTCAATATTCACAACTGCCCCGTTGATCGCATGCGCGACTGATGAGCACGGGGTCCTGGGTTCGATTCCTTAGTTGGGCAAAAAGTTATTGGGTTTTTCCATTACAAATTTCTTAGTAGAAGCCTGGAGTTTGGAAGTTACTGATGTGATACCCCCGTGCCTCGGAAAGCACGTAAAGCCGTTGGTCCTGGCTATCATTCATCGATCTTTGACAGTAGTTACGGATAATCAGAAGCCAGAAATTCTGACAACCAGTCTTACCAAGGTATCGTGTTGCCCAGTAACTGGGTTGTAGAGGTCAGATAGGCAGTCGCTCCATGTAAAACACTGATATTCAGCTGCATCCGGTTAGACTGGGAGCCGACCCCAACATAGTTGGAAAAAGGCTAAGCAGATGATAATTCAATATTTACAACCTTAAATAAGATAACATAAAAAATAACAATGGTGCAAAAAAATCCTCATCATCGCCGCCAATTGGAAAATTGCCTAAAAGTCTAACTCTATATCTACTTATATGTACTTAATACTTCACAAACATTTAATATATGTATATAACACATACCATCACGCCTGTATTCTCCTAAGGGTTAGGCAGAGGTGTATCGATGTACACCCACAGTTCGCCGGTATGTTTTAGGTCCCATGTAATAGGGGGTGAGCCTATTGCCATTAACCGGGCACAAATCGTAACTCCGAGCTGCTATTGAAAAATTCTTAATGGAAAAACTCAATAACACTTTGCTCGACCTGGGAATCGAACCTAGGACCGAGACCAACGGGGCAGTATGTAGTATGTATGTAGTATACTTATAATAGCTTTTTTTTTAAATTAAGTACCTAATACTCTATGTTTTTTTTTTGTTTTTTTTTTAGTCTGGAGTTGGAAACTCAGCAGATCACGAGAGTTATCTGCATCAGCCAACACAGCTATTACCAACGCCATGACAAACAACATTGTATTGCAAGACAATTACTTCGAGAAGATCGACCACTCAAATGATGCTTGCTTTTACTTACCGGAACTAGAACCGGGTGAACCCGTAATTCTTCTTGGTCAATGCGACACTGATATCAGAGGAATATCTAATTTTGACCTAGAAAAGGTAAAATGTTGCCAAATTTAGGGCCTGCGCCCACGTCTGAATTTTTGTAGGACATCTCCTTCGGTATATTGGAATTCTTATGTACCATTCTCTCCGACAAAACAATCGGTCACCAACTGTCTGATATGGGTGGGCAGTTTTAGAACAAAACTAAAAAGAAAATGAAACAACTCAAAAATAATAAAGTACATATATTATCTACATATACATAATCGGTAATGTAGACACCTCAATACTGGAATAATTCACCTTGTTTAAATTTTACATAATACTATAAATTATTTGTTATACAACACCATGATAACCAATTATGTACAAAAAATATGCCGAATCGTATATACCGAAGTATAACGATTTGCAGAAAATTGTTGATCCATATTGTTTGGGCATTAATAGGAAAAAAAGACATGACTGTAATAAGGATATACGTCAAGACTTTGCTGATTTTTTTCAAAACTAGCTTCTGCACGCGTCTTCGTCCACGTGGAGGTAGAAAAAAAATGGCACATATATAAAAACCTATGGTATGGCGCTCGTTAATAATTTAACTTTCTATCAATGAAGAAGTTTCCGTAATCGAATCAGTAATTTCAAGTATTACATCTGACAAACAAACAAACAATTTTACCTTTTTATACTAGCGAACTGCTTGCTTATTTAGCCTACTCACGTTTTACCCACGTTAAGTTACGCCTTTGGTTACTGCTCCGCCCCCGTGTATCGTAGCGTGATGCTATATAGCCTTTGTTACTCAGGAATAATGTAGCTATCTATTGGGGAAGTGGCTAAAATCGGTCTAGTAGTTTCGGAGCTTATTCGGTACAAACAAACAAATAATCAAAAAATCTTTCCTCTTTATAATATTATTATTTAATACTTAATTTATTATCGTTCAGTATACTGGCCGTTGGCGTCTAATCGCGAGCTATGGATCTGATTATCAAGACGGTACATGCAACGTAGCACAATACGCTCAGCAAGCCGGTAACACACTCGGCGTCATAAACTCTCAGGTTGTCGACGAGCACCTAGCATCTATTTCTGGAACTGCCACTGTATCTAGCTCTGATGGAAGTGGACAACTAACATTCAATTTTCCTAATAGTAAGTTGATTATTTAAATTTGTAAGTTTGTTTGCGACCGGGCACGGACAAGTATCAACGTGACTTCCTATTTCATATATAGTTTCTAAGTTTATCCATGACATCACTAGCATTGGTAAAAACCGAGGAACATCGTAAGGAAACCGTAAAACGCCAATCCACTTTGAACAAGCGTGGTGATTAATGCATGAAAAAAGGCCTTTAACACGGGTGGGTGGGTTTCAGTCAGTAAGAGTCTTTTTTTTTTTTTTTAAAAAAAAACGTTGCCCCACACTAGGAATTTCTCCTGTGTCGTGGGTGCGTTTACAAACATATAAACTCACATACACAAACAGCCAGACCCGGAACAACTATCTGTAGGCCATACAAATATTTGTTCCGTGCGGGAATCGAACCCGCGACACGCAGCGCAGCAGCCAATCGCTCAGCCACTGCGCCAACTGTGCCGTCACAGTCTGACACTACCTTCCGCTCTACCCAGGGCGGAAGAAGTAATTTGATGATTGACCATCCTTAAAAAAAGGCCTCAGCAGATAATCAGCTATGTATATGCACAGTAATGTATTTCTTATTTGTGTTCGAATGAAAACGTCCACCATGCCAGCAGACCCGTGGACCACTGTTGCACTTATCATAGTAGACTAGCGAGCTAACAAGACATTGTTCTGGGACCCAGAACATACAAAACATCCCATTAAAATCGATCCAGTCGTTCAGGAGAATATCAGTGGCATACAGACGTATAGAAGAATAAATATATTCATAAACTCACGCCTTTTTCCCACGGGGTAGGCAGAAACCACAGAACGCCACCAGCTACGATCGTTACATACTCCTTTCGCCTCGTCCACGTTCATACATCTGGTCATACAAGCATGCCGGTTACGAGTACTGCGCATCCAACCTTTCTGAACAACCTTACCAATAGGGTCAGGGTAGGTCTTTCTAGGGCCTCCCTTGCCAGCGTTGTCACTCACAATTATAATATATACTTATAAAAATACCAAGCTTTAGGATGACCCATCCATCACATTGATGTGGGATTATTATTCCAAAACAAAGGTACATAGACGAACATTTACAAACAAAGCTAAGGCAAAACTGTCTATTTTTTTTTCAGGTGATGAAAATTTCGATATGGTTATACTTGACACAGATTATGAATCGTACGCACTTGGCTACGGTTGTGTCAACTTGCCCGAGAATCAGATGAGAGGTAAATATGATTTGTTATTATTGCATTTTTTTATACGTTTTGGGTCCATTTGGTGGCCACTTTTATCGAGGCATCACTAGCTTTGATAATGTCCTCTAAAGTGCAAGTGTAGGGACACTTTGGGGTATACCTTTGGGCCGCCGACGCTGCATGCGATTGGTCCGTCAGTCGGACACCACGCGCGCAGCGTCGGCGCCCCAAAAAACCGAGTAAGGAATCCAGAAATCCAAAATATAACTTGACATTTGTGCTCACGACTCGTGGCGACTACTCTACATTGACAACGACATTTATGCCCTTAAATGTTAATTTATAAGAAATTCAGAATAGATGAGATAGTAAAGCTGTCTTGAGTCAGTTATTTTATAACGTACTAGCTTCTGCCAGCGACTTCGTTCGCGTGGTTTTTTTCACGTCCGTTAAGTTACGTCTTCAGTTACTGCTCCTCTCCCGTGTGTCTTAGCGTAATGTTATAAAGCCTAAAGCCTTCCTAGATAAATGAACTATCCACCACAAAAATATTTTTTCAATTCAAACCAGTAGTCCCTGAGATTAGCGCGTTCAATCGAACAAACGAACAAACTCTTCAGCTTTATAATATAAGTATACTCGTAGATTGCCTTTCCTTCAACTGATTCTTGAATAAGCATAACATAGCTTACAGAGCTAGGGTCGGTAATTAATTCAATTTCAAATAAAATATAATACACTAGTTTCTGCCCCCGACTTCGTTCGCATGGAAATCAAGTATACGTATATAAAGCATTTTATGATTCTCGGCAATTGTGTAGCTTTATATCAGAGAAAGAATTTTTGTTATCGAACTAGTACTTTCAAAGATTACGTACTTCTTACAAACCAATAATTTTTAACCCCCTACGCAAAAGACGGGGTGTTATAAGTTTGACGTGGTTGTGTGTGTGTGTGTGTGTCTGTCTGTGGCATTTTGTTTTTGTAAGGTGAATTAGTAGGGAGTGTTCTTAGCTTTGTTTGATTGAAATCGGTTCAGCGGTTTCAAAGTTATCAGCTCTTTTGTTAGCTACGGTAGTGATGTTTTTTCTTCTGTCGGGGGTTACATAAAATTTTTAATTTTGTGTTTTACTTATTTTATTAATATTCGATTATATTATATTTTTTATATCCCGGTTCAATCTTATCATGACTTGTTGTTTGTTGTTAACAAATTTCTTAAGAGACAAAATGCCGTAGTAAAAAAAAATTGATAAATAATGCCTTTTTTTATAATATTTTGTTAATTAGTTTACAGTTGGAAAATGAGCCGTGAAAATACCCTGAGCCCAGACGCAGACAGTAAGATTAATGAAATCATTGACAACTATCGGGTCTTAAACAATCGCTTCTACTACCCCATAGACCGAAGCGACACAGGTTGTTTCTATCTTCCCACACCAGACCCAAGTTCTACCGTCAAATTCCGGGGTCAATGCGACCAAAACATTCCAGTGGTTACCGATTTCCAACTAGACAGGGTAAGAGGAAATTATTTTGAATTCATAGACTAGTTTCACCCGAATTAAGTTGCGTTTTTTATTACTGCTCCGGTCCCGTGTGTCGTAGCGAAATAATATATAACCTATAACCTTTCTCGATAAACAGGCTATATAATGCAAAGATTTTGTCAAATCTGACCAATAGTTTCTGAGATTGGCGCGTTTAAACTAAGTCTACAGCTTTATAATATTACGACCTCCCCGCGACTTCGTCTGCGTGGCTTACTTCAATCGCGTTAAGTTGCATATTTCGTTACTGCACCGCTCCTGTGCGGCGTAGCGTGATGTTATATAGACTATGTTACTCAGGAATAATGTAGCTACCTATATTGGTGAAAAAATTGTTAAAATCGGACCAGTACTTTTAAAGCCTATTACGAACCTTATTACGAACAAACAAACAAACAAGAAATCTTTTCTCTTTATAATACTAGTATAGAAGTATCTGATGAATAAAAATTATCTTATATATTGAATATCAGGTTTATAAGTCCCAGCGCAGACAAAGCACCAACAAGCTCAAACCGTATGTTATTGATTAATTGATAATGATACTAAAAACAACAGAAATACAATTGAAAATCGCTTAAATGTTTCATTCAACTATCAAATTATTCTAACATTCGCTTTTATTCCACTTTGACAGTACTTGGGGAGATGGTTCGACATCGAGTCATACCCAGAACACTTCCAAGATGGCAAATGCAATACTGCTACTTACAGTGAACACCATCAATCAGGCATCGACGTGAACATATATAACACACAAGTAATCAATGAAGGACTCGTCTCTATATTGGGTACTGCGGTGCAAGATCCAAGTACAGATGGAAGCGCGAAATTCACAGTAACCTTCAATGTTGAAGGCACTGATGGTAAGAACGTACAAATTGCTCGCGCCCTTAGAATAACTTGTAAGAATTAAAACAAAATAGCAATATGTTCAACTTGAGCAGTTTTATTCTGCGCGCGATTTCGTTCGCGAGGTTTTATTCGCCCACGTTGACTTACGTCGTTAGTTAGTGCTCCGCTTCCGTGGGTCGTAGCGTGATCTTATATGGATTTGTGGAGAATATTACACTATTCCCCACAAATCTGGCTATCAGTTATAAAGATAGGCCTATTTATATTAACAAACAAACAAAAAAACTCTTCGGTCTTATTCTTTTAGTGTCGTTGGATAACGAATTAAAAACATCCCCAATAGAATTGAGAATTCAGTGCAAGATATATTTGTGAGACTTTTTATTATCCTACACGCAATTACGCAATAAGCTCTATTTTGACTAAAATTAAGTTCATTATCAAATGCTGCTCTGTTTACGCTTGCATTTACACAGTAAACAATTTTTTTTTCAGTTACCGCAAAGTATTGGGTATTGGCAACAGATTATGATTCTTATGCACTTGTCTATTCCTGTCGACCAGTTGATGACGAGTACGTTCAAGGTACTGTATTGAAGTTCTAAAAAACAGTCAAACATTTAATTGTTGTTGTTTTGGTGGTTACTTGTCTGACAAGATAAATTAATGTGACGGGACTAAAGAGCGTCAGTTCTTCTTTCAACAAACAATATTTAAATAAACAACTACTTTACAGTGACAAGCTGGAAACTCAGTAAAACAAAAGAGTTAACAGTTGACGCTAAAGCCGAAATCGACAAAGCGATGAACGACATACGTGTCTTGGATCAGAGATACTTTATAGCACGTGATCACACCCCCGAAGGCTGTTTCTACTTCCCCGAACCCCAACCCGGCGCGCCTGTCGTGTTTCCTGGACAGTGCGATGAGAGTATTGCGGCACAGCCGACCTTTGATATAAATGAAGTGAGACGAAACAAACTAAACGCATTACTGTTTTATATATTCTGCACAGATTTTTAAGAGTACTTGTTAAAAAAAAATATTTGCCTTTCAGTTCCAAGGAACTTGGCACGAAATCACAGCATATCCTAAGGCCGACCAAGATGGGGAGTGCATCAGCCAACAGTTCACTGTTACTGGAACGACCACCATGCGCCTAGATTCATTCAGTGTACAGGACCTGACGCAGTCGACGACTGAGGGCCACGTCACATTTGCCAGCGATGACCTTAGTGGGAAATTGAATATCAACAGTTTAGTTAATGGAGAAAGTAGGCGTTATTTTTACCGTGGAAATAACCTTTTTGAACGTTAAAGCAGTTTAAAATAATCAGAAACGTTTATCATTTTCCAGCTATTTCAAGACCTTACTGGATTTTGAGCACAGACTACACCGATTATGCTTTGGTTTACAGTTGTGTCAACCTCGATGATTATTATAGAACAGGTCAGTTTCAATTCAACGTTCCTCTAACACAGCGCTGTAGATCTTTGTGAATATTTACGTCACTCAATGCATGACACTGTTCTAGTGTGGAGTTGGAAGCTAAGCAGAAGCCGACAACTGTCAGATAGTGGCAACGCGGCCATTAACAACGCCATAGCGATGGTTGATGTACTGAGGAACGATTACTACGAGAATGTTCAGCAAACGGACGCTGCCTGCTTCCATTTACCTGACATAACACCTGGTGATGACGTAGTTCTTCCTGGGCAATGTGACCCTAACATCAGAGGAGTGCCCGATTTTGACATTGCGAAGGTATTATTATTTACTTATAAAATACGAGATGAATATGGAAATTATGCAGTATTTCGTGTACACATAAGCAAAAAAACTAACATAGCGATTGGTCTACCTAATGGACGATAAATAGCATCAGACTCAATAAATCAAACAGCATCAGAGTATACTTATCCATAGTTGAAAACGTAATGTAATTTGACAGTACATCGGAGAATGGCGTCTTATTGAGAGTTACGGATCCGGACACCAAAGTGGCACATGCAACGTAGCACAATACACCCAGCAAGACGGTAACACACTCGGCGTCATCAACTCTCAGGTCGTCGACGAGCACCTAGCATCTATTTCTGGAACTGCCACTGTATCTAGCTCTGATGGAA
Organism: Caradrina kadenii; assembly: GCA_947462355.1. Lineage (NCBI taxonomy): Eukaryota > Metazoa > Arthropoda > Insecta > Lepidoptera > Noctuidae > Caradrina > Caradrina kadenii. Next base: position 10,151,312 of record OX381690.1, on the reverse strand, counting down.
GCGGACAACTAACATTCCAATTAAGTAAGTTTGACATTGCATGTCGTATTTATATGAAAGTCGTGAAGCTATGTAGGTATTGGTTTTTTCATCCGTAGGTAAGTGAGATAAATCTACTTTTTATATTTTTATAGACGACCAGCAATATGAAGTCTACATACTTGATACTGATTACGACACATACGCGCTTGCCTATGGTTGTGAAAACATAGACATCTACCGAAGAAGAGGTAAATATAATTATTTTAGTACTTACTATTTAGTTACTTACTTCTCTTATTTATTTTAGACGTTATCTGTCAAACATTGTCACGATTTTTCTTTGACAAGTTGTTTTTTACGTAAAAATTATTTTGAATTATTTTCATTTGTTTTCACCTTCTGCGCATTATTATATTGGGTTCTGTAGCTCTTCTATACCTGGAAAGTTATTCATTGTTTTGTGTCTTATATTTTTTTTTAGTAACCAGTTGGAAATTTAGTCGTACCAACACCTTGAGCCAAGACGCAACCGATAAAATAAATGACATCATAAATAGCATCGAAGTCTTGCACCAACCTTACTACTACCCCGTGGACCGCTCCCCTTACGCTTGCTTCTACTTTCCTGAGCCTGACATATACACCCCCGTTAGGTTCCGTGGTCAATGTGACGAGAGTATCCCAGCAGTTCCCGATTTCAAATTGGAAGACGTAAGTTTACATTTACAATTTAAACTTGTCTGCAGCCAGTATGTAGATACCATCAGCATAATACACAACTCAGACATGCCTCTGCTTGATATCACTTTTTACCATTAGAAACAAAGACACAATAACTCTATTACCGAACAGCTTTCCGACGTCCCTATACTAAGTACACCGAGTTTTGCATGTACACAAATAACATAATTAATATTCCTTCTTCTATGCTGTTGTTTGTTCTCCATGCTAACTACTTACATGACTGCGCTTGTACTGCGTGTTAGAATAAAGTGTTAAAGTAAATTAATTATTTACAGTATATGGGCTTATGGCACGACGTCGAATCATATACCGTGGCCTTCCAAGATGGCGACTGTCCCAATGCGAAATACACTTTACTCAACAGTGACACTGCCTCTGTTTTCAATACCCACGTTGTGGACCAGACTTTACGTGTTATTGACGGGCTAGCTACTGTGGCATCGACAGATGGAAGCGCAAAACTGAAAGTTACATTCGATGGACAAAATACCAACGGTAAGGATTTGAAACTGCATAAATCGAAACATATAAATATACGGGATGTAAAAAGACAAATTACATAGCCGTTTACTGCGCATGCTGGCCCCATCAAATAAAAAACGGCAAAACGATGTGCTTATGTGTGCATGTAACAAAACAGAGGTCGTGAGGGTTAGGAAGTTTAGTCATACCTAACATTTTAAACGTGTTTTCGTATCAAAACGTAAGAAAAGTTGGACATTTGACCTTCAAATTCCCCGTTACCAGAAGGCTACCTGGTGTGGTCTAGAAACAAAAACAAATGAACGCAATTATGAGAAGGCTAATTATGTATCTGTAGGTGTCTTTTTAAACCCATTATAAGAGTGAAGACTAATCTCTTTTTTTAAATGTTACAGAGGCTTCTGATTACTGGGTGCTGGCTACCGACTATACTTCATACGCGTTTGTCTATTCTTGTAGAAACCTCGATGATGACTACATGAGCGGTGAGATTTCCTCTTCATTAAAAATTACCATTTCTCATTCCAATATTTTTTGCCACAACAGTCCTTACAATGTATCTTGCTGGTAATTTTCAGTCGCCAGTTGGAAACTGAGTAGAACGAGAGTGTTAACACCTGAAGCGAGAGCCGAAATTGACGATGCGATGAAAGACATTCGTGCTTTAAATGAGAGATACTTCATAGCACGTGACCAAACCGCCCAAGGCTGTTTCTACTTCCCCGAACCCCAACCCGGCGCGCCTGTCGTGTTTCCTGGACAGTGCGATGAGAGTATTGCGGCACAGCCGACCTTTGATATAAATGAAGTGAGACGAAACAAACTAAACGCGTTACTATTTTATATATTTTGCACAGATTTTTAAGAGCACTTGTTAAACAAATACATTTGCCTTTCAGTTCCAAGGAACATGGCACGAAATCACAGCATATCCTAAGGCCGACCAAGATGGGGAGTGCATCAGCCAACAGTTCACTGTTACTGGAACGACCACCATGCGCCTAGATTCATTCAGTGTACAGGACCTGACGCAGTCGACCACTGAGGGCCACGTCACATTTGCCAGCGATGACCTTAGTGGGAAATTGAATATCAACAGTTTAGTTAATGGAGAAAGTAGGCTTTGTTTTATCAAGGAAATAACCTATTCGAACGCTAAAGCAGTTTAAAATAATCAGGAACGTTTATCATTTTCCAGCTATTTCAAGACCTTACTGGATTTTGAGCACAGACTACACCGATTATGCTTTGGTTTACAGTTGTGTCAACCTCGATGATTATTATAGAACAGGTCAGTTTCAATTCAACGTTCCTCTAACACAGCGCTGTAGATCTTTGTGAATATTTACGTCACTCAATGCATGCCACTGTTCTAGTGTGGAGTTGGAAGCTAAGCAGAAGCAGACAACTGTCAGATAGTGGCAACGCGGCCATTAACAACGCCATAGCGATGGTTGATGTACTGAGGAACGATTACTACGAGAATGTTCAGCAAACGGACGCTGCCTGCTTCCATTTACCTGACATAACACCTGGTGATGACGTAGTTCTTCCTGGGCAATGTGACCCTAACATCAGAGGAGTGCCCGATTTTGACATTGCGAAGGTATTATTATTTATTTATAAAATATGCAGTGAATTTGGAAACTTTGCATTATTGTGTACACATAAGCAAAAAAACTAACATAGCGACTGGTCTACCTAATGGACGATAAATAGCATCAGACTCAATAAATCAAACAGCATCAGAGTATATTTATCCCTAGTTAAAAACGTAATGTAATTTGACAGTACATCGGAGAATGGCGTCTTATTGAGAGTTACGGATCCGGACACCAAAGTGGCACATGCAACGTAGCACAATACACCCAGCAAGCCGGTAACACACTCGGCGTCATCAACTCTCAGGTCGTCGACGAGCACCTAGCATCTATTTCTGGAACTGCCACTGTATCTAGCTCTGATGGAAGCGGACAACTAACATTCCAATTAAGTAAGTTTGACATTGCATGTCGTATTTATATGAAAGTCGTGAAGCTATGTAGGTATTGGTTTTTTCATCCGTAGGTAAGTGAGATAAATCTACTTTTTTATTTTTATAGACGACCAGCAATATGAAGTCTACATACTTGATACTGATTACGACACATACGCGCTTGCCTATGGTTGTGAAAACATAGACATCTACCGAAGAAGAGGTAAATATAATTATTTTAGTACTTACTATGTAGTTACTTACTTCTCTTATTTATTTTAGACGTTATCTGTCAAACATTGTCACGATTTTTCTTTGACAAGTTTTTTTTTACCTAAAAATTTTTTTGAATTATTTTCATTTGTTTTCATCTTCTGCGCATTATTATATTGGGTTCTGTAGCTCTTCTATACCTGGAAAGTTATTCATTGTTTTGTGTCTTATATTTTTTTTTAGTAACCAGCTGGAAATTTAGTCGTACCAACACCTTGAGCCAAGACGCAACCGATAAAATAAATGACATCATAAATAGCATCGAAGTCTTGCACCAACCTTACTACTACCCCGTGGACCGCTCCCCTTACGCTTGCTTCTACTTTCCTGAGCCTGACATAAACACCCCCGTTAGGTTCCGTGGTCAATGTGACGAGAGTATCCCCGCAGTTCCCGATTTCAAATTGGAAGACGTAAGTTTACATTTACAATTTAAACTTGTCTGCAGCCAGTATGTAGATACCATCAGCATAATACACAGCTCAGACATGCCTCTGCTTGATAACACTTTTTACCATTAGAAACAAAGACACAATAACTCTATTACCGAACAGCTTTCCGACGTCCCTGTACTAAGTACACCGAGTTTTGCACGTACACAAATAACATCATTAATATTTCTTCTTTCGTGCTGTTATTTGTTCTCCATGCTAACTACTTACAAGACTGCGCTTGTACTGCGTGTTGGAATAAAGTGATAAAGTAAATTAATTATTTACAGTATATGGGCTTATGGCATGACGTCGAATCTTATACCGTGGCCTTCCAAGATGGCGACTGTCCCAATGCGAAATACACTTTACTCAACAGTGACACTGCCTCTGTTTTCAATACCCACGTTGTGGACCAGACTTTACGTGTTATTGACGGGCTAGCTACTGTGGCATCGACAGATGGAAGCGCAAAACTGAAAGTTACATTCGATGGACAAAATACCAACGGTAAGGATTTGAAACTGCATAAATCGAAACATATAAATATACGGGATGTAAAAAGACAAATTACATAGCCGTTTACTGCGCATGCTGGCCCCATCAAATAAAAAACGGCAAAACGATGTGCTTATGTGTGCATGTAACAAAACAGAGGTCGTGAGGGTTAGGAAGTTTAGTCATACCTAACATTTTAAACGTGTTTTCGTATCAAAACGTAAGAAAAGTTGGACATTTGACCTTCAAATTCCCCGTTACCAGAAGGCTACCTGGTGTGGTCTAGAAACAAAAACAAATGAACGCAATTATGAGAAGGCTAATTATGTATCTATATGTGTCTTTTTAAACCCATTATAAGAGTGAAGACTAATCTCTTTTTTTAAATGTTACAGAGGCTTCTGATTACTGGGTGCTGGCTACCGACTATACTTCATACGCGTTTGTCTATTCTTGTAGAAACCTCGATGATGACTACATGAGCGGTGAGATTTCCTCTTCATTAAATATTACCATTTCTCATTCCAATATTTTTTGCCACAACAGTCCTTACAATGTATCTTGCTGGTAATTTTCAGTCGCCAGTTGGAAACTGAGTAGAACGAGAGTGTTAACACCTGAAGCGAGAGCCGAAATTGACGATGCGATGAAAGACATTCGTGCTTTAAATGAGAGATACTTCATAGCACGTGACCAAACCGCCCAAGGCTGTTTCTACTTCCCCAAACCCCAACCCGGCGCGCCTGTCGTGTTTCCTGGACAGTGCGATGAGAGTATTGCGGCACAGCCGACCTTTGATATAAATGAAGTGAGACGAAACAAACTAAACGCGTTCCTATTTTATATATTTTGCACAGATTTTTAAGAGCACTTGTTAAACAAATACATTTGCCTTTCAGTTCCAAGGAACATGGCACGAAATCACAGCATATCCTAAGGCCGACCAAGATGGGGAGTGCATCAGCCAACAGTTCACTGTTACTGGAACGACCACCATGCGCCTAGATTCATTCAGTGTACAGGACCTGACGCAGTCGACGACTGAGGGCCACGTCACATTTGCCAGCGATGACCTTAGTGGGAAATTGAATATCAACAGTTTAGTTAATGGAGAAAGTAGGCGTTATTTTTACCGTGGAAATAACCTTTTTGAACGTTAAAGCAGTTTAAAATAATCAGAAACGTTTATCATTTTCCAGCTATTTCAAGACCTTACTGGATTTTGAGCACAGACTACACCGATTATGCTTTGGTTTACAGTTGTGTCAACCTCGATGATTATTATAGAACAGGTCAGTTTCAATTCAACGTTCCTCTAACACAGCGCTGTAGATCTTTGTGAATATTTACGTCACTCAATGCATGCCACTGTTCTAGTGTGGAGTTGGAAGCTAAGCAGAAGCAGACAACTGTCAGATAGTGGCAACGCGGCCATTAACAACGCCATAGCCAGGGTTGATGTACTGAGGAACGATTACTACGAGAATGTCCAGCAAACGGACGCTGCTTGCTTCTTTTACCCTGAGCTGGGTCCTAGTGATCCTGTTATATTTCCAGGTCGATGTGATCCTAATATTCGTGTCTTCCAAAATTTTGAAGCATCTCGGGTATGTAGAATTCCAGTGCTGTTCGAAATGCAGTTACAGTTTCTGTAGTTTTTGTAATTCATAAAAAAGAACGTCTTAATCTTCTGATTTTTATTTTACCTTAGTACTTGGGACGCTGGCGATTAATAGAGTCGTATTATTCGGATTTTCAAGAAGGAACATGCAATGCTGCTACCTATTCTTTGGCTAATGACGATTCACTGATTGTGGTCAATTCACAAGTTGTGGATGAACAACTGAACAGCATTACTGGATCAGCCGTTTCTGTCTCCAATGACGGAAGCGGCAAACTGATCGTTACTTTCCCTAATAGTAAGTATTTTTGTATTATAATATTTACGATTTAGTTAACTTTAACTACATAGTTTAGGGTTGCACAGTATGCAGTGAGTTTGCATGTGGAGTTAATTTAGTGAATTCTTATTTAGTAATTTATTGTTGTTTCGCCCTACAAAAAGTTTAATATTTACTTTTCTTAAAAAGATTTTCAACTTATATCCGATTTATTCCTCTAATTATTTAAATATCTATAAAAATATATATATTAGCTGTTATCCATTGACATACCACACTGTACTGACTATATTGTAATGACATTCAACTATTTAATATTCTATTGATTATAAATTTTACTGTAATTTTTTATTATACCGTACTTTAGGATCAATTGTCCAACGTAATTTGTACGCTTCAAAGCAAAACATAGATGGCCTATTGTACTTATTATAACATCTTACTACCTATGTTTACAAATACAAATAAATAAATAATAAATAAATAAATAAATACTTGCAGTAAGATCTCTTTCCTAGAGTCTAGAATATAAATAAGCTAATTAATGGTTATAAGCTCCTGGATCTTTCACATTGGACTTTTAACTAAGGATATTTGGGTGTAGGTACACATTTAGTTATATTTTATAAAAAAATATGAAAATTAAACTTCTCTGTTTTGTTTCAGCTGCTCCGATGGAATATTGGATCCTGGACACTGATTATGACTCTTATGCACTTATATACTCCTGTGTCGACCTACCCGACGATCAAAGAAGAGGTATGGCAATTTACTTAATTACATACACACATACATACATAAACTCACGCCTTTTACTTAATTATCTAGCTACTAGCGACCCGCCCCGGCTTCGCACGGGTGCAACGCTGATGTTATCATACATATAAACCTTCTTCTTCTATCACTTTATCTATTTAAAAAAACCGCATCAAAATCCGTTGCGTAGTTTTAAATATTTAAGCATACATTGGGATATAGGAACAGAGAAAGCGACTTTGTTGTATACTATGTAGTGATATTTTCCGTGTTGCTGATAAGAAGAGACGACTACCATTGGTTCCATGGTCGTAAGACAACTGCTGAGCATGTCCTGTCCTGGGTTCCAATTTCAGGTCTGGTAAAATTCTATTGGGGTTTACCATTAAGATTAATTCAGTAAGAGCCTGGAGTTTGGAAGTTGATAGCATGGCACCCCCGTATTTAGAAAAGCATTTTAAGTTATAGGTCTTGCGCCTGTTCTCTTCCCGGTCGTGTAAGATTGCCGTCATATTGGACTATGATAGAGAGGGAAGTGAGAGAAGGAGTGTGTGGGGAGAGATATTTCCATTGTAATTGACCGGCACGAATTTGGTCAGGAGATACATATAATAAAATTAAACATACCATCATCGTGCCTGTATTCTTCGAAGGGATAGGCAAAGCTGTGCCAATGTACACCCACAGTTGGCCGGTATGTTTTAAGTCCCATGTAATGGGGGGCGAGCCTATCGCCATTGACCGGGCACAAATCCTAACTCCAAGCTGCTACTGAGAATTTCATAGAAAGCCCAATAACACTTTGCTCGACATGGGAACCCAAGACCTCTAACGTAGCAGTCGCGTTTAAATTGACTAAATAAAAACAAATGACAATCTTGTAAAATTAACTTAATCTTGTTTTAGTTTGGAGCTGGAAAATGAGCAGATTAAGCAGCTTGACAATAGATGCAACATACGCAATCAATCAGATAGTGGACAGCGTTGACGTCCTGGATGCCCGTTACTACCACCCTATCGACCGTACAGAAGTTGGGTGCTTTTACTACCCGGTACCTGACCACAACTCTAATGTTGTGTTCCCTGGACAATGTGATGACAATATACCCGTTGTTGAGAGTTTTAACGCTCAATTGGTAAGTTATCATCTTCTTCGTCACTCAAATTTTAATTTAACTAGGTACCTGTTAGATGTTAATCTACAAAATATTGTAAAGATCTTAGCACCATGTCTCTATAAACATAATTCAATTAATAATTTAGCTCATTCTTAATTTGTAACACTTGATACTTATTGAAGTAGATACCCACTGTTTTTTATTTTAGGCAGCTCGTCTTCAAATTCCTATATTAAGTTAATGTACGTGTACAAATATTTGTTTACATTTTTAATTTAAAAAGAGTAAGTATGGAGTTTTTGCTCATTCTTCTCCGTATGAAACTACTCTCTGGAATGGGCAACTGAATTCAATATTTTCTAGTAAATGATGTTCAAAATTGCTTTTAATGATCTAGTTGAAATAATAATAATTGATTAAATTTTGACTAATCACAGCATGTATTTGCTCATTTCACTTTTTACCTACCTAGTTTATTTATAACATAACATACCATCACGCCAGTATTCCCCAAAGGGTTTGGCAGAGGTGTACCAATAAACACCGGTATGATACAGTTCGCCGGTATGTTACGGTCCCATATAATAGGGGGCGAGCCTATTGCTATTAACCGGGTACAAATCCTTACTCCGAGCTGCTGCTGAGATTTTCATAGAAAAACCCAACAGCACTTTTTGTTCGACGTGGGAATCGAGCCCAAGACCTCTAGCGTAGCAGTCGCGTTTAGGACCGGTACGCTAACGAGGCAGTTATTAATTTATTTATAGTAACCTAATAAGTATTTTTTTTCTTAATATTCAGTATGCGGGCATCTGGTATGACATTGAGTCCTACCCATCGAACTTCCAAAGTGGTACTTGCAACACCGCTGAGTACATTGCAAACTCCGATGGAACACTCACCGTTAAAAATACGCAAGTAGTGAATAAACTTCTACAAACAGTAACCGGGACTGCAGTTCCAACGAGTACTGATGGTGCTGCTAAATTTGACGTGACGCTTACTAGCAGCAGTGGTACCGGTAAATATTATATAAGTTTTTGTATGTGTTGTTCAATGTGTCGTGACGGCCCAGCGGTTTAAGTTCCCGCTCATATATGGTGGTTCGAATCTGGAAAGTACGAAAGGAATTTTTTCAATTCATATGAGTACTTTCTAAGATTATCTTGGACGTCGCTGACATCCCTGGGGAAAAAGATCCTGAGGAAATTTAAACTTCTAGTAATGTTAGTCTGGAATCGCCAATTCGACATGAGCAAGCGAGGTGATCAATGCTCGTGACTTCTTTTTATGAAAAGAGGCCTTTGCCCGACACTGGGACAATAATGCGATAGTATTATTATTTTCGCTGCCAACTATTGTGTTTTAACTAACAAATAGATCATAATATTTCGTATTCTTTGTTATAGTTCAAACAATGAAGTATTGGGTCCTAGCCACGGACTATTCAACATATTCACTAGTGTATTCTTGCCGAAATATCAATGACGAATTCAGAGAAGGTAAATATTCGATAAAATACTTACAATAAAAATTCTAACATGCAACTGAACCAAACTACTTAAATTATTTTTTTGTTGGACACAAAAATTATCGAAAAATTATGGACATAGAAAAATAACAATATTTACATGACAATTCCTTTAAAGTTTACAGTTGGAAGTTGGGTAAGGAACACGCTTTACCAGAAGCCGCTTTAGACACCATCAACGATATTATTGCAAACGTGCAAGTGCTAGGTCAAGACTACTACGTCGAGAGAAGTCACACCACCGCAGACTGCTTCTATTACCCAGATAACTTTGGGGGAGACGTCATAATAGGTGGCCAATGTCTTTCGGACGCCGAAGTACCAGCTGTTACCAACTTTAATGCCAACGCGGTGAGTATTCCTACCCTACTTCATTATGAACTAATGTAACACGTTGATGTCTTGGTCTCAATAAAATACTCCCATTTCGGACTGCACACATTATAATTATACCTATTACACTTTTATAGACCATATCTAACAAGCTTAGTATAGTAGAGATTAATACTTAATTATATGCTTTTTTTTTTTTTTTTTTTTTTGGTGGGTGGGAAATCATCAAATAACTTCTCCCGCCCTGGGCGGGGCGGAAGGGAGTGTCAGACTTTTACTGACTAAAACCCACCCATGTTCCTTCTTGTGCCCTTTGCGTTCCGGGGGCGCGGTATCTCTTGCGAACAACCCGCAGCCCCGGCAGGCATCGGCCCTCAGTGGCCCCTTCCTTTTGCTGACATCTCTTTGAGGCGCGCGTGGAACACGAACGCGCCGTCGACACGGCCTGTCGTTATGCAACGTAAGGACGGTGAGCTACCCATTGCTCACCGTCCACAGGCCAGTATCTACGGTGGCCGGGAGTCGTCTCGCGGCTCCCGACGTCCGGAGCGTCTACCGCGGCGGCTGGGACGGGAGAACCGCTGTCTCAACCGTCCCGCCGCCTCCTTCTCAAGCATTACTGCCTCGCAGAAGGAGGCGACTGCATCCCATTCCCTCTCGCTCCGAACCATGGCTCGCACCAGGGCCGGACGCGAGAGTTCGCCGCCGCCGATGGCCGCCACGAGGACTCGGCGATGCTCCGCCCAAGCGGGGCATACCGCCACGGTGTGCTCCACCGTGTCCTCGGGGCAATCCACACAATTTAATTATATGCTGAAGGTTACTTTTGATAATTTCCTTAAAAATAATAAATACAATTTTAGTTCTCTGGAGTATGGCACGAAGTATCTCGATTCCCGTCTGCTTTCCAAAATGGTGAATGTGCAGCTACCGAGTACTCCCTAAATGGTGGTAATCTGTTCGATGTTACCCAAACAAGTGTGATCGACGAGGAGAAGTTGAGTACGGTTACTCAGGCAGGAGTGGCTACCGGTGGCAGAGGGGTCATCAGCATAGCCGTCGATGGAGGTAAGTGGTCTTATTAAGAAAAATTCAGACATGTCGGAATCTTGCTTGGGAACAATAAATCTTGGGGTATGGCTTGTTTTTATTATTTAATTTAAATATGAACTGGCTGCTATCCTAACTAATATTATAAATGCGAAAGTAAGTTTGTTTGTTTGTTACCTTTTCACGTATAAACCACAGAACCGATCATCCCGAAATTTTGCATATACGTTGTCAGTTGTTCAGAAACAGACATAGAGTACCTCCATCCTGAAAAAAAAGCACTATTCCCAAGGACAACAATAATAACGTTTTTATGATGATAGGTTTGGCCACATGTATTACATACGTAGTATGATAAGCGACATTAACGTGGACAAGGTCGTGGGTAAAAGCTAGTCGACCATAATATTTAGTATGCAAAGCCGATACCTCTTTGGCGAGATCTAACACTTTATTTATTTGGTTCTTATTTCATCACTGCCCACTCTTCTAAATGTCGATTATATTATTGTTACAGTTCCATTCAACAATGTCTACATTTTGGCTATTGTCCCCACCGATTATGCACTACTGTACAGCTGTAGAAACCTCGACTCTAATAGAAAGCAATGTAAGTATAATTTACATGTTTTTTTTTTGTAAATTTGTCTGTTGTATCCTCATGTTATAAAATAATTTAATAACTTTCTCTCCTTCGCAGTGTATAGTTGGAAACTTAGTAGGACCCGCGCGGGGCTATCCGAAGCCGCTAATGATGCTATTAATGAGCTCGTTAGCAGCAACATTGATCTCCATGAACCATACTATCGCATCACGCGTCAAGATCACGGAGCCTGTTTCTATTATCCAGTATTTGATCATGTCCCATTTAGTATTGAGTTGCCTGGACCTTGTGATGCATCGATTACAGGCATTCCTAACTTCAATGTAAATGCTGTAAGTGGTGTAACTATAGCATTATCTTACATATGTAGACATGTCTCCTGCATTTTAAGTTTTAATTCGACAAGCTGAAAAGAAAATACTGAGCACCTAACAAGTGAAATTTATTATAACCTCAATTTTATCAAAAGGACCAGTGTGGATCAGTGAATGTGATTATGTAATCTTATCATTCTGTCTATAAAGTAAAGGTATTATGATGCAGTAGGTACCCAAACGGTGTCTGAGTCGCAATGATATAGATAAACACGGATTGTCGTTTATAAATATTACATTCAAACTAGGCGCCAGCGCTGACACCGCACGAGTGAAAAACATCATAAAAAAATCAATAATTTTCGGTTTTTAATGTATAGGGTTCATCGTTTTTAATTTTTTTGTCTGATGACAGTTTCTCGGAACATGGTACGAAGTCGCAAGATATCCAAATGAAGGACAAACTGGCCAGTGTAATCGTGCTGAATACACGGCCACAGCTTCAGGCGGTGTCAGCTCCGTTATGATCAGCGAAGTTATCAATGAGGCTTTGGCTACGATATCAGGACAAGCTGTAACAAGCGATGACGGACAAATAGAAGTTACATTCACTGTTGGTGACGGTAAGTTGTTCAATCGTATATCACTGGACTGTTACTATAGACTACTATATAAGTTTAAAGCTACAAGTAAGTCCCAAATAAGTTCAGATAAATATCAAAAATTTGTTGCAAACCATAATGTGAATATACAGGTGGTAGGTGTTAATAAATAGAAACAATTATGTACAATGTCGAGCACAGCAAAGTTTTTGTAATCATTAAAAAATCAATTTAATAATGTTCCTTATTGGTTTTTACTTTTTACCGTCAATCTGGTTTTTTTATTATAAAGAGGTAAACTTTGTGAGTTTACGAGGTTATCGGGGATAATCTCTGGATCTATTAACCGATTTTGAATATTTTTTTACCCATGCATAGCCATGTCATTTGTGAGTGTCATAGGCTATATAAGATCACGCTACAACACACGGGAGCATAACAGTAACCAAAGACTTAACGTAGGGCGGCTGAAATAAGCCACGAGGACAAAGTTACGGGCAGTTCGCTATGTTTTTTAACCACAATGCGAACGCAGTCGCGGGCAACAGCTAGTAGATAAATTAATAGAGGTCGAATCTCTGTATTTAAAACACTTATACATTTTATATTGCAATTTGCATATTTTAATTTTTATTTCAGATACCAGAAGTGCCAAGTACTATGTACTCACAACCGACTATACCGGCTATGCACTGTTATACAGCTGCGTTACCATAGACAACGGAAACAGACGACGAGGTAAAGTGGTTTTTAAGCAAGTCTAAATCGATATCTAATTATTGCTTCCTCCTCCAAACTTATTGCTTCTCCCTTGTGTCAATTTTCTACATCTGACTGTGAATATGAACAATTTGCTCATCACATCTTATGGCAGTGTAATCTTTGGCAGAACGAACAAAATATTATGTTAGATGGTGTACAAGTTACATCCAGAGTAGTTTATTACGCGAACCTTGTAGAAACTAGAACTAATTTCCGTGCGTTCAAGCGTTTTTGCAATACCTATTACTGGAATCAAACGTAACAGCTCACATTAAGACACACTAAGTCAATGATAATTGTAATCCGTAGTGCTCGGCAATCTGGGCTTTTCCCAGTTGTAAACATCCCTTTTTGCCAATTGGCCTAAATCTGTTCTGTCTTCTTGTTCTTCAGAGGGAAGTGGAAATTATGTTTTTAAATACTCCTCCGCTTATCTTTCCTGATTAATTTCGTTGCGGGATCCAAAAGAGTTGTATCGTTTCTCCGGGACTCGTCGAGCTTCATTGCCTAAGCGCTTTTCTGGCGCTCTCCACTGTTGATTCTGGCTTTCAGGAGTTACAGTGGTTAGGAATAGTGTGGCGTGCTTATCCCAAAATAAAAATAAAAGTTTGTTGTTCAATTATTATTTAAATAAGTTTTAAAATAAAAAAAAATATTGAATTTCTAATTTGACAACCTATCTTCACAGTTGGCAGTTGGAAACTAAGTAAAAGCACAGAACTAAATCAGCAGGCTAACATCGCTATAAATGACGTCATCAGGACAACTGAAGGTCTCCTCAATGATTATTACCAGGATACAAGTCAGACTGACGCAGCGTGCTTCTACTATCCAGTATTCGCTCAACTTCCACCATACATCGAGTTGCTCGGACCCTGCGATACGTCTATTACTGGTGTTCCTAATTTCGACATAGATCGCGTAAGTTTGTTAATATAAATAAATTATATTTAGAATGACGTTCAAAAGCATTAATTGAAGACTTGAGTACTATAAAGAGTGTAAAAGAAATTTAAGGAGGCCGAAAGTTTCACATTTTTCCCATCTTTGCTATCATTTTGTTCTGGACCATACCTTGGAACCCCTAGGTTACGGGGATATTGAAGGTCAAAGTCCAAACTTTTTCAACTTTTGTTTCACGTAAACATGCTTATAAAGTTCTTTTGCGGGCATTATCTACTCGTACATTACGCATTACCCATTATAAACAGTGATGTTTTTACATCAAAAATAAAAGTCGTTTCTCAGCAATATTTTTTGCTGATTATCAATTAGTTTGATGTACAGATTGCGTAGTTAACAGTTGTGTAGTGCTCCGTGTAAATTTTTTCCCAGTCCTTTGGCTCCTGGGTTTCATTCCCAGATCAGAAAAAATCTTATTGAGATTTTCCATTAGGAAATTTCCAGAAGGAGCATGAAAGCAGCAAACGGCTCCTTTTAAATTACATTTTTCTATTGGCAGTATCTCGGAACATGGAACGAAATCGCCAGATACCCACAACCAGCCCAAACCGGCCAATGTACCGTTACTGAATACGAAAGCGGAGCTACTAGTGGTACCTACTCTGTTATGATCAGCCAAGTTCACAATGAGGTATTGTCCAAGATAACAGGAGAGGCTACAGTAACAAGCATTGGTGGTACTGGGAAATTAGAAGTTAGATTCAGTGTTAATCACGGTAAGTCCTTGGACTGTTATGAATTTGTAATTTGCTCCCGTTTCTACCATTGGGGTGCGTTACCCTAACAGCACCCTCATCATTATCATCATATCAGCTGTTGGACGTCCAGTGCTGGACATAGGCCCCCCTAAAAATTTCCAATAGGATCGGTTGAAAGCGTGCCTGCGTCCAGCGTTTTCCTGCACCCTCGTAACAGGAAGATTTATTATTAGGCATAGAATACTGTCACTTTTCAAAAGTACATTATATGTATCACCGTTGGTTACCAAAATATCTAAATAAAAAAACCGAACAACTATCAAAAACTTTACCTACCCACCTAAAATAATGTACATATTTTACCAATTTATTTGGCTGCTTTAATTTGTAACCAATTTTTTTTTTATTGCAGTTCCATCGTATTTCACCTACCACGTGCTCGCTACCGACTACACGGGCTTTGCTCTTGTGTACACGTGTTCTGATTCAGAAGATGGAAGAAGAAGACAAGGTAAAGCATACTTATTATGTGTACGTAAATGGGCATCAAAAGAATTTTAATCCGACGGGAGTCTGTCAAGGTAGACCGGAAAATTTAATATTACTTATCACGAGCTATGTAGACACTTAAAAAAACCGAACGTTGCATTTTCTTCTTATCATTGCGATTGAGTTTTTGGCCTCCACACCTGAGCACCCTCTGGTGATGGAGATACTGATGCTCAAGGTTCCAACTTTCTTATATATACAAAAAATGTGTGTGTGTCAGCTCCGACTCACGACTGGAGTTTACTCTTTAGTATACATATTTAGTCCATGCAGTCGTCCTAATTCTGTGGTGGGGAATGGGCAAAATGTAGCTTGTAACGCATAACTTCTCATTTGATTTTACTCCCATACCTACATTTTCATACATCTAAAACAGGATTGTAATTTGCAATAAATGTAAACGTGCATACATAAACTCACACCTTTTTCCCATGGCAAGAGGCAGAAACTACAGAACGCCAACTGCTACGATCCTTCAGAATCCTTTCGCCTCGTCCTGGTTCATACATCTGACGAGTACTGCGCACCTGACCTTTTTGAAGAACTACACCAACAAGGTCAGGGGAGATTTAACTAGGGCGTCCCCTCCCATCGTTGCCAGTCACATTTGCCATATAAAACCCTTTTGTCAGCCGCCTTTCACCATAAACGAAAAAAAATCTTCAATTTCCCGAGATTAATTAAAGATATTACCATAAAAGAGCTAATTTGACAAACTATCTTCACAGTTCGCAGTTGGAAACTAAGTCGAAACACAGACCTGAGCGAGAACGCTAACGCTGTCATAAATGAAGTCATCAGTGAAACCCAAGGTCTCAACAACGATTATTACCAGGCCACAAGTCATTCTCATGCAGCGTGCTTCCATTATCCAGCACAAACTGGAGACAGAGTCATTCTCCCAGGACAGTGCGACACCGATATTGCAGCAGTGGAGTCGTTTAACGTGGCTAGAGTAAGTCAAAGTTCTATTTTCATAAGAGCCTATATGTATATATGTTTTTAATATTTTTATTTAAAATATCGGCTATATTATTTTGACAATCAATACATTCTCGATTCCATTTTGTCCTTGCCTTTGGCTTGGGCATCCAAACTCGTGTTTAATTACAAACTTAGCGTACTTTATCGTATCATAATGTACAGACGCCAGTACATCAAGCTATCCTAAACTGTAAAACTTTCTTAATTGAACATGTATCTTATTCCTTTGTAATAAAGCTGACAAAACTATTAAAAAAATTGTACCTTCTGTAATTACCTCTTCTTTTACAGTTCGCAAATAATTCCTGGTACCAGATCCAAAGGTACGACGCGGTTGAAGACAGTTCCTGTATTGGTACTAGATTGACATTTGACGCAGAAACAAGGAATATTAATGTAATTTCCTTCGAAGTTGTAAATGGAGACTTATTGACTACAGAGGGAACAGGCCGACTGTCTTCAGATGATGGCAGCGGAATATTTTCTTTAATCATGCATGACTCCGAAGGTAATTAATATAATATATGTAATTTTAAAAAACTAGCTCGTTGGCACAGCAAACAATTTGCCGACACAGTTGGCTCAGTGGCTGAGCGATAGACGTGTCGCGAGTTCAAGTCTCCCACAGAATAAAAATTTGTGTATGTGAGCCGTGTATGTCAACAAGCTCTTACAGTAGTCCATACAGCACTGAGAACCGTGCCTGCACACGGCGAATTAACCGTAGAATTTTACGCCGAAAACAACGTGTGTGTACAAGCGACCTAAGGCGCCATTCAAATATTAAGTAAGCATAATTTTAGTACATAATTTCAAACCCCCTTTATAGATAGTAGAATAAATCTGTGAAATTATTTCATTTGCATAAAAGTAATGCTTCCGGGCGCAGCGAGATGATATTGACCCGATACTTATTATTTTTTTCTAGACGGAGAAACACCAGAGGCAACAAATATCTACATATTGGCGACTGACTACGATGGATACGCACTAGCTTACACTTGCAAAAATATTAATAGTAATCAAAGACAAGGTATTTACTTAATATTCAATACACGTAACATACATACCATCACGCTAGTATTCCCGGAAGGGTTGGGCAGAGGTGTACCAGTGTACACCCACAATTCACCTGTGTATGTTAAAGTCCCATGTATTAGGGGGCGAGCCTATTGCCATTAACCGGGCATAGATCCTAACTCCGAGCTGCTACTGAGAATTTCATAGAAAATCCCAATAACACTTTTTGCTGGACCTGGGAATCGAAACCAAGACCTCTAGCATTAGCAGTCGCACTTAGGACCGGCTAGGCTAACGAGGCAGTTAATACAATAAAATCAGTCAATACTCAATTATTTATTGCGTTTTATAATGTACATAAATGGTCTTAAAAATATAAGGATACAGAATCATTATGGACCCTGTCGGGCACAACAAAAACTTAGGAGAGAGGAGAGGGCTATTTAGCAATAACTTAATATCTAAATCTTATCAATATTATCATCACCTACCGTGTTTTTGACATTATTAAATTGTTAGCCTAGTTGTCCTAAGCTCGACTGCTACACTAGAGGTCTTGGGTTCGATTCCCAGGTCGAGCAGTGTTATTGAGATTTTATATGAAATTCTCAGTAGCAGTTTGGATTTAGGATTTGTGCCCGGTTAATACCGATTGGCTCGCCCCTTATTACATGGGACCTAAACATACCAGCGAACTGTGGGTGTACATTGGTATTGATAAACCTCTGCCTAACCCTTCGGGGAATACAGGCGTGATGATATGTATCGGGTATATTGTTAGTCTAGGCAGAAGTCTAGGCAGCAGTTTTTCGGCGGTTAGGTATGTAAGTCCCATGTCGGTAAAGGCGAGCTTATAGCCTTGAATCTGAGAAATTCCTCCTAGAAAACCCCGACCTGGAACCAAAACCCTCCCGCTCAGAAATTTCTCTTTCAGCCACTTGACTAACTAGGTTACTAGGCAGTCAAATACCTACATACTTAATACAGTAAACCATACCTTCCATAAGTACTCTAGATACTCAAAAAAAGATTTGAAAGACAGTTCTTAACGACTAATTACTATGTTTGTTTAATTAATTATCGACCACATTAAATAGCGTAATTAGGTAGATGACACCACTAAGCAATTACCGTACTTTTTATGAGCTGTCAAAACGCGATTCCCCCATAGATTTTGTATGACAATACTAAACTATGACGTCACTTTTTTGACATCTCAATTTACTAACTATTTATTAATTTCAAAGCAACTAAAAATGTAATGTGACTTGAAATTATTGTAAAATGGCGGTATCTACCCAATTAAACTTGCCTAATTAAAATGTAATTTGTTCAGTTGGTGCCTGGCAGTTGAGTCGTGAAAGGACGATGACGGGAGCTGGCACCACTGCTATCGCAGAAATGATAGAAAAACGACCAGAACTCTATGAACCATACTTCAAAGAAATCTCACATGCAGGAGAGAATGGGCAAGAATGCCCAGAACCCAGTTCAGCATTTTTACTAAAGAGCAGTATTATTGTGATATTTGTTTGTACTGTATTACAATTTGTATGGTAAATAATAAACAATATACAATCACTAGTTTCGTAAGCGCTATGTTTCATAATCATGTAAACTTTTTTTACGTGTGTGTTATTAAATTATTGAAAATAATTAAAAAAATATATGACTAATAAAGTACCTATAAGTAATAATTACATATGTCTTTTATTTACCAGTTTCACTTATAGCCTACACCCACACTACAGCCTGTTTATTGTGGGTAGCTCAGCGTCCTTACGTTTCATAACGACAGGCCGTGTCGACGGCGCGTTCGTGTTCCACGCGCGCCTCAAAGAGATGTCAGCAAATGGAAGGGGCCACTGAGGGCCGATGCCTGCTGTTCGTAAGAGATACCGCGCCCCCGGAACGCAAAGGGCACAAGAAGGAACATGGGTGGGTTTTGATTTCCCACCTCCCAAAAAAAAAAAACAAAAAAGCCTGTTTATTGTGTACAGGTTTCTGCAGCGTAACATACATTCTTGTTGTACCTGCTTCTACCAACTAGCCGTAACCTTATAATTTCATTTTTGTAATTACATGTATTTAAGTCTGTAAACCCTTTTGGAGCTAAATAAACTATTTATTATTATTTTTTAGTCTAAGAAGATTAGAGCGCGCTAACGTAAAAGGTCAAATTCAAATCATTTATTTCAAAAGACAATTTTGATTATCATTTACAAGAAAAAAAATAACTGTACCTATTGAATCTAGTTGCCCAATGAGTGAGTAGTTTCGAATCGAGAAGAATGGAAAAGCAAATCCATACATACTTTTAAAAAAAAAGTTTTACAATAACTTGTAAGGGTACAGGCATAGGTATTAAGTACGCACCGATAAGACAGAGAGATCAGACATGGACTGTGACATCACATAACACTATGGCCTTATAAACTCCGTATTCAATTTCGCTTTGCTAGAAAGAGATAGAAACAAATCTTCGATGGAATATGTTTTTTTAATGTCATGTTATTCGAAACCGCTCGGACACGGGACACGGGATTACCCCGTTGTCTCATGGTCGCAAGCGCGACTTATGACCGGTCCCGGGTTCGATTCCCAAGTCAGGCAAAACGTGTTATTGGGTTTTTGCATTAGGATTTTCTCAGTAGCAGCCCGGAGTTTGGAAGTTGGTGGTTTTCCACCCCCGTGTCTCGCAAAGCACGCAAAACCGTTGGCCCCGGCTGTCATTCGTAGATCTTTCACAGTCGTTACCGATAGTCAGAAGCCAGGAAGCTTGACAACCACTGTAACCAAAAGGTATCGTGTTGCCCAGTAGCTGGGTTGTGGAGGTCAGATAGGCAGTCGCTCCATGTAAAACATTGGTATTTAGCTGCATCCGGTTAGACAGGAAGCCGACCCCAACATTGTTGGGATAAGCTGTTTATTACATGAATGAGCTACTCCCTATTCTAGTAACCTAAAATATATTTGCGAAAGAAATAAGAGGTAATTTTGTATGTACCTACACACGATGACACTATCAAGCTATAGGTACATTTCTAGATTAAGCTGACGACACATCCTAGATCCTGGTTCTCTGTCTAGACGTCAGGATATGCTGGACTTGTATAAGTGGGCAACTTAACAAATTATGACGTTGCTTATTTATACTAAACTAGCTGCTGCCAGCGTCTGAGTTCGCGTGGTTTTTTATACCCGAATTAATTTAGGTCTTACTGCTCCTCTCCCGTGTGTCGTAGCGTGATATTATATAGCCTATAGCCTTCCTCGATAAATGAACTATCCAACACCAAATTATTATTTCAATTCCAACCAGAAGTTCATGAGATTCAGTTCAAGTTCAACCAAACAAACAAACTCTTCAGCTTTATAATATTAGTATAGATTACAAGTTCACCATCACCACTAACCATTAGCCACTTTATTTGGTTAACCTCCGAAGGTGGATAAGACGCATGTAACCAAAAGAGTTATGAATATAAATGTGGATGGATGGAAAGGAAGAGGGAGGCCAAAGGAAATATGGTTAGATTGTGTAAAGAATGATATGAAAGAGAAGGGAGTCAGTGATAGCATGACGGTTGACAGGACGGCATGCAAGAAGAAAACGATTTATGCCGACTCCAAGTAAAATGGGGGGTAGGAAGGTGATGACTAGCTATACCCTCCGATTTCACCCGTGTTCAGTTTTCGTCTTGTGTTTTTCTCTTCGTGTTTACGTCTTCTGGCTACTGCTCCGCTCCCGTAGATCGTAACCTGATGTCATATAGCATCTACTATTCCCCATGAATCTGGCTATCATAAATAGGTACAATAAATAAGTTAGTATAGAATCTGTACTTAATCCTTTGTGTATAATCTTTGTAGCGACATCTATCGCTCGACGTGCGAACTTCTTCGACTAACTGACGTTGCCTAGATCGCGCTATTAAAGTTTCCTGCACCGTTAGCATCTATACAAAATCCCGACAACAACCGTCTGGCAGTATCCTACCAGGCACAACACCCGTCTGGTCGGAGGATCGTCCATTTTCAATGGAGGATGAGTGACTTTACACCCTGTTTCTCATACCTTCATAATCTGTACTATAGATTAAATGCGAAAATAAAGCAGTCAAACTGTTACGCTTTGACAACTGACCCAATTACCCAATTTTGATAAAATTTTGTACGGTTTAAGCATACACCCTAAGAAAAGACATACTTTTAATCCGAGATCTCACGTCATTTCCGTTTAAGATAACCGATATCCACGCGTCCAAAGTCGCGGGCTGAAGCTAATAATATTAAAAATGAGAAAGTAACTCTGTCTGCTTATCTGATGGTTACCTCACTGCAAAACAACTGAGCTGATTATAATGAAATTTGATAAAGGGATAGCTAGATAAGAACATTGGCTACTTTTTAATCCGCAACTACGTCTGCGTCCGTGATAACCAACATTCACACATGTAAAAGCTAATAATAATTATTATTAATATACTCATTATCCGCCGCCCGGCTTTACTTGCCGAGTCGACAGTGCCTGCCGGAGCTGCAGGTTGTTCGAAAGAGATACCACGCCCCCGGAACGCTAGGTTAGGTTCTACCCTGTGTACCCATCTTTTGACGCCACTCTGTCACAGCATTAGTCCACTGCGGCTTGTTAGGTGAAAAGAGATTTATATGCCTTCGGATGTAGACGTTTAGAACTAGGTCCCACAATTAGCAACCAAGCATGGAACGCTCTACGATTCTCTAAGTGGCGACATGTCAGAACATCGCGATTTCTGTACGTTTAAAATATGAATGTATGCATGAACCATCTGGAATCAATTCTATATTGGTTAAAGCCGCTGCAAAATCCGTTTTGTAGTGTGAATAACTAGTTATAGGTCCTCGTTTCATACTTTTTAGTGCGACTTTTTCTATTGATTTTACACCTTCAATAGAGTTAAAGTTACCTATGATTTGTGTAAAACAAATGTGATTTCCATTGTTGTCACTAGATGGCGCTATTTCCATTACATACAACTGATTCAACAAATTAACTACTGTAACATTTGTAGTCGACGTTCGCGTGATCGAACGCTTTCCAATACGTGGAATAACTCGCACTAGGCACTCTGTTCATTAATTCATAGGATTCCCCCACAAGTTAGGTCCATAGTAAAACTATTTTCTTATAAATGTGATACATCCCTACTTTTCTCTTTTGAAATGACGTTTGTCTGTTCATTGAGCGGGATATTTAAAATAGATGAGTAAAGTAAGGGGAAGATATATGTATTACCTGGTTCAATTACCGCAAAAAGTGATATCATTCCTACTTATCACATAAATCAAAAAAATATTGAATCTTCGTCAAAAATTTTATTATGAGTTGCATTATGTATGCCCTCTTTATCATATCTTAACTGAGCTCTTTATCGTAAAAGTCTTTATGACATCCATATTTTCGGAATTAAATCCGTTTTGCCTGTGAAAGAGGTAAATTACCTACATTTTCTATATACAAATAAATAAAAATTGAAGTCTGTTTATAATGTCAAAATAACAGCTTTTTCCAAAATAAATATAAATGTTACACGGGTCTTACACGAAAAAACTTTTTGGAGTTTACTCTTTGAATCGTTTTTCATATTTATGCCCGGGGTGAGATAATTAACGGGAGTAAAATCATATGTTATGCGTTACAAGCTACATTTTGCCCATTCCCCAAATATATATGTTACCGCAATCTGTATAATTCAGGTATTCTATACAATGCCTAGGCAATGTCAATCACCTTTGCATTATGCCACAGTGTTACTATACTAATAAAAGTTATGACAAACAATATTATGGCCTAAAATTGTATGTGAAAAGTGGGAAACCAGTTTCATTTGCCCGTCATATTACAGGTAAGCCATTTAACATTGATAAATATATACCAGCAACTATTTATTTGGCACATTGCCTGTGAACCAGCAGGTACTCTATACAATCCCTAGGAATTGTATACATTACCTAGGTAATGTATGTTATGGACAATAATATTCATAATATTTCATACATTGCCTAGACGACCCAGGTACTCTATACATTGCCTAAGTATCGTATAGAATACCGAAATATACAGATTGTCGGTAACATTTATATATTAAGGATTACTCCTTAGGATTAGGTACTCCAGTCGTGAGTCTAAGCTAACACACACACTTTTTTTGCTGTATGTCTGTTTGTTCCAGCTTATCTCAGGAGCGGCTGGAGCAATTTTGATGGACAAAAGTTGATGATAAAAGGAGTAACATAGGCTACTTTTATGTTAGAAAAAAAATAACGGACCCGCCCAAAAAAAGGGCCACCGTAGTAACAACATTCAAGCAAACGTCGCGAGCATGAGTTATTGCTGCACAACTTTGCAGAAAGTACCTGCATAGCATAAGAGGTCCTCTAACTACACTAGATGGACCAACTTTCTTAAAAAGGCCTATACAGAAGTCTAAGAGCTAGGTGATGTAGCAAAAAGTGTTATTGGGTTTTTCTATGAAATTCTCAGTAGCTACTCGGAGTTAGGATTTGTGCCCGGTTAATGGCAATAGGCTCGCCACCTATTACATGGGACCTCTAAACATACCTACCAGCGAACTGTGTGTGTACATTGGTACACCTCTGCCTAACCCTTCAGGAATACAGGCGTGATGGTACTACTGTATGTATGTAATTAATTTATTATCTTGTGTCTTAATTAGTATCAAATTTTGTTTCTTTTACTGTAATTCTGTCTAATTGTGTGTTTTATGTTTCAATAACTTATAAAACTGGTTTAAATTTTAGTAAAGGTATAGGTAGGTTATTTTGCTAATATTATAAATGTTAAAGTTTGTGGAGATGTTTGGATGTTTGTTACTCAAACCAAAACCGCTACCAGCAGGTAGCGGCCATTCGTGCGGCATCGGCATGCCACCCGAAGTTTCCCGACAACTTACGGCAGGACCCGAAGCGTCATTAGTACTTTACGCTATGTTCCGTTGCAGGAAACATTGACAGAGAAGTTCACGACTTGGTATTCGAAAAGTACAACAATTGATAAAACCACACAAAAAAAAAAAACTAAAAAAATCACAATTAAAACATACATACATAAATACACGGCTTTTTCTCATGGGGGTAGGCAGAAACCACAGGATGCCACCTGCTACGATCCTTACATACTTCTTTCGTCTCGTCCACGTTCTTACATCTGTTCATACAAGCACGCCAGTTACAAGTACTCCGCACCCGACCTTCATGAAGAACCTCATCAATAAGGTCAGGGGTAGGTTTTTCTAGGGCGTCCTCTCCCGGCGTTGCCACTCACATCTGCCATATAAATCCCTTTTGTTAGTAGCCTTTCACTCATCCTCTCAACATGACCGAACCATCTCCATCGCAAAATTAAAAAATGTAGCTAAAAAAATATTATTGAAGGCCGGGTAGCAGGTATAACTCAACTCTATTACCTAGTATCCATCTATATCAGTACAATCTGTAGCTAAGCAACGTGCTTCTGGCGTGTCTCTGGCCTTGAATAGATTAGTAAAATAAGCCAAACACGTGTATTTTTTGTTATTTTTATTTGTTTTTTTTTGAGTGAATGGTGATTAATGGTCTAAATGAACTTGACTTTTACCATTAGCAGTTGGTAAATCTTAATATTTACCGTAGTTCGAGCTTTTACAGTAACATTATGCACTTCTTCTAAGCGAATCAATAGCTAATATAGATTAAATAATATTATTTTGTTAGTGGACTATTTGGCCCTGAGAAGAGCCGATTAGAGGTTCTTGCCATCGTGGTAGAAGGATTAGCCAATCGACAGGAGGCAATTGTCGAGGGTACTCCGAACGTAACAGCGGTAGGAGAGTACGTCTCCTTTAATGCTGCCCATTATGCACTAAAAGGCAAAACTTATTCGTGCTCGTGATCTTTTTATCGGATTTATTACGTTACATCCACTTAAAAAACACGGTACGCCATTTTTTTTTTAGGGATGAGAAATCAGCAATTGGCTTATCCCGCCCTGAGAGAGGCGGGAGGGAGTGGCAGACTTTTACTGACTAAAACCCATCCATGTTCCTTCTTGTGCCCTTTGCGTTTCGGGGACACGGTATCTCTTACGAACAACCCGCAGCCCCGGCAGACTTCGGCCCTGGGTGGCCCCTCCTAAAATTGCTGATATCTCTTTGAGGCGCGCGTGGAACACGCCTACGCCTAGTTTCACTTTAAATAACCATCATACCATCCATCACGCCTATATTCCCCGAAAGGTTAGGCAGAGGTGTAACAATGTACACCCACAGTTCACCTTAAACAAATAAAACACATTTTGCATAAAAAGCGTTATTGTGATTTAATATTGAAGTTAGATATATTGTTGAACAAACCGTCGCCTGCCAAGCCTTTTCCCAACTATGTTTTTTTTTTTTTTTTTTTTTTTTTTTTTTTTTTTTTTTTTTGGTGGGTGGGAAATCATCAAATAACTTCTCCCGCCCTGGGCGGGGCGGGAGGGAGTGTCAGACTTTTACTGACTAAAACCCACCCATGTTCCTTCTTGTGCCCTTTGCGTTCCGGGGGCGCGGTATCTCTTGCGAACAACCCGCAGCCCCGGCAGGCATCGGCCCTCAGTGGCCCCTTCCTTTTGCTGACATCTCTTTGAGGCGCGCGTGGAACACGAACGCGCCGTCGACACGGCCTGTCGTTATGCAACGTAAGGACGGTGAGCTACCCATTGCTCACCGTCCACAGGCCAGTATCTACGGTGGCCGGGAGTCGTCTCGCGGCTCCCGACGTCCGGAGCGTCTACCGCGGCGGCTGGGACGGGAGAACCGCTGTCTCAACCGTCCCGCCGCCTCCTTCTCAAGCATTACTGCCTCGCAGAAGGAGGCGACTGCATCCCATTCCCTCTCGCTCCGGACCATGGCTTGCACCAGGGCCGGACGCGAGAGTTCGCCGCCGCCGATGGCCTCCACGAGGACTCGGCGATGCTCCGCCCAAGCGGGGCATACCGCCACGGTATGCTCCACCGTGTCCTCGGGGCGATCCACACAATGGTGATTCCCAACTATGTTGGGGTCGGCTTACAGACTAACCAGATGCAGCTGAACACTAGTCAGCAAGAGATAAAGTTACCAGAATCGCCTAATAAATTCAAAGTTTTTTAAAAAAACCAATAGATGTTTTTATATTAAATTATTTTAATTAATAAAAAATGAACAGTTAATTCATTTTATTAAATTTTATTCAAAAACGACCACCCGTTTTAAAGAATACTTCAACTATATTAGACGATCTGGTTACTTATCTCGTTTGTTGACCGTACATGAAGCGACTGCCTATCTAACCTCCACAACCCAGTTACTGGGCAACACGATGCCTCTTGGTGAGACTGTAGAGCAAATAAAGACCATACTTATATAAATTCACGCATTTTCCCACCCTCTTTTGTAGGAAGAAATCACGTCACGCCACCTCTACGATCTTTACATACTCCTTTTGCCTCGTCCAATACTAAGCAATAAAGCCAATACAGAGAAGGCACGAGCGATTTCAGATTGATATAAGCAAGCAATACATTGAGTTTAATTGAAACCGTTTGGTTAGCGCACGAAGATAAAGAAGCCAATCAGATAAATTTGCTTCGACTTGATTAACAAAATTAACATAGTTATTTTATGCTAAAAACATTTTTACCAAAACCAAATCAAAAGATAGGTACCTACTCGTTAATCTGTCGTCGTCAAACTGCCTCGTTAGCTAGTGGACCCAAGACCTCTAGGTATTAGGTTCCATTGCCAGGTCAACCAAATGTTATTAGATTTTTCTATGAAATTCTAAATACCAGCTCAGAGTTACAATCTGTGCCCGATTAACGGCAATAAAGGCTCGCTCCCTATTACATAGGACCTAAAACATTCCGGCAGACTGTGGTTGTACATTGATACCTACACCTCTGCTTAACCCTTCGGGGCATACAGGCGTGATGGTATGTATGTATACTTCTTAATAATATAGCTTTCTATCAGTAAAAGAAATGTCGTCATCGGAACAGTACTAAGTCCAAAAGTTATCTCTTACAAACTAATAAACAATTTTACAACATTTTTTTTATTTCACCCGCATGGATATTTTCATCTGTGTTAAGTAACATCTTTGGTTCCTGCTCCGCTCCCGTGTGTCGTAGTTGATGTTATGTACACTCACAAATAACGTGGCTTTCTATGGGTAAAAGAATTTTCAAAATCGGTTCCGTAGATCCAGAGATTACCCCCTACAACCTCACAAACTTTAAATATTAGTGTGGATAGTTAACTAACAAAAATTATTTATAAAGTAGGTACCTACCTTGGCCGCCCTTTTTTTCTGCTGCCTATAGATACAACAGTAAGTAGTAAGTAAAACATCAAAACACAAAATTAAAAATTTTAAGTAACCCTCGACAGAAGAATAAAAATCCCTACCGCAGCTAACAATAGAGCTGATAACTTTAAAACCGCTGAACCGATTTCCATCAAACATAGCTAAGTACACTCCCGACTAATTCACCTTTAAAAAAAACTAAATCAAAATCGGTTTATGCGTTCGGGAGCTACGATGCCACAGACAGACACACACAAACACGTCAAACTTATAACACCCCGTCGTCTTTGCGTCTGGGGTTAAAAATGAAGAACCTAAAAAAGGCTATCAGGGAGAGGCTATATAATGATAATAATTCAAAACCACAAAATCGATCAGATAGAAAATCAAATGAAAAATCATTTATTTGAGAGCCTCTTACGCGAGCGCTCATTAACGTCCGGTTAATGGCAATAGGCTCGCCCCCTTTTACGTGGGACCTAAAAACATACCGGCGAACTGTAGGTGTACAATGTTACACCTCTGCCTAACCCTTCAGGGAATACGGTATGATTGTATGTAGAAGAGATAAGCATGTAGGTAAGTTAGTAGGCGCTGTGATCACTTTGCCAAGTGACCCACGTACCTGGTGTAGCTTTACTTGTGTACGGGGCTCCAACTTGGCAACTTATTTTGTTTTTTTTAATATCATTGGATGGCAAACAAGCCGACGACCCTCCTGATGTTAAGTGCTCACCGCTGCCAGACATCTGCAATAACAGTAGCCTTGCAAATGCGTTGCCATCCTAGAGACAAAGTTCAAAAGACTCAAGTGTCTGTAGTTACACCGGCACCCATACCCTTCAAGCCGGAACACAGCAACGTAGCTTTGCGGCAGAATTTTGAATGGTATGGTATACCCTGAAGGCTAGGCAGAGGTCTACCAATGTACATCTACAGTTCGCCGATATGTTTACTTTTAATAACTGTATTAATATTGAAATAACGTGCTTACACTACGAGCAAATAACTAGCTATTATAAAAAAAAACAATCACAAATTATTTTAAATCTTGAATCCCGAATGGAATTCGATTCAGTGTTTGGATTATAAAAAAAACGTTTCGGCCAGGTTGCCGTGGCATGCCGCCTTTACTATTGGTCGCCACGAATCGTGAGCACAGATGTAAAGTTAATTTTTGGATTCCTTTTGGGGTTTTATGGGGCGCGGAAGCTGCCCGCGATCGGTCCAACTAACGGATCAATCGCGTG
Source organism: Caradrina kadenii (assembly GCA_947462355.1). NCBI lineage: Eukaryota > Metazoa > Arthropoda > Insecta > Lepidoptera > Noctuidae > Caradrina > Caradrina kadenii. Next base: position 10,122,126 of record OX381690.1, on the reverse strand, counting down.
CAGCGTCGGCAGCCCAAAAACCCCAGAAAACGAACTCAAAAACCCAAAAAATAACTTGACATTTGTGCTCACGACTCGTGGCTACTATACCTAATAATTTTATTACTATCACGTGCATTCGCCTAAACAGGAGTGATGACACACAGCAAGCTATATCCGCTGTCAGCTCAACCGACACACACGTTGTAAGTTATTAGATTGTAGATATTAGCGATTATTGTAATTACCGATAAAAGATAAACAATTCGTGACTGTTTTACTATAGTTATACGCACAAGGAAAAACGTAACCGGAATGTGTTTAACTTTTTATTATTATTTTGAAATAATCGGATAAAAAAATGATGAGGAAACAATTTTATTATACCTAAATTGATTTGACTGCCTCGTTAGCCTAGTGGTCCTAAGCGTGACTGCTACGCTAGAGGTCTTGGGTTCGATTCCCAGGTCGAGCAAAAAGTGTTATTGAGTTTTTCTATGAAATTCTCAGTAGCTGCTTGGAGTTAGGATTTATACCCGGTTAATAGCAATAGGCTCGCCCCCTATTACATGGGTCCTTAACATACCGGCGAATTGTGGGTGTACACTGGTACACCTCTGCCTAACCCTTCAGGGAATACAGCCGTGATGGTATGTGTGTGATTTGACTGTTTTTTTACTGAAATAGTACCAGAAGTAGAATAGTTTTAATGAGTCGTACATAGGTTACATGGTACCTTGGTACTTTCGCTTATTTTTCAAGATTGGTAGGATAGGTTTGATAGTCGATCTCCGACGACCGTAAAATAAAGTCTGCGGGCGGCGGACCCGGGGTCAGTTCGTCGCCCTAACAGAGACAGGCCCGAGAGAAAGGCGCGCGAGTTGTTCCCCGTGCGCCTTTCTGGAGTCCGTGCGGCCGGTTGCTAATGGCCGCATCGGCTGATGGGGCCCTTTTTGTGGTGGCGGGCCAAGGCTCAGAGCTCCCTCAAGACGGAGCCAGTCCATGAGGGTTAGTCTATTTTTTAATCGACTTCAAATAAGGAGGACGTTAACAATTCGACTGTGGTGTCTAGTTAATTTACGTAGTATAACTGTTCTTTCAAGGATTTGGATGACAGGAAATTGAAACTAAAAAGCGAAAAAAAAAGCTTTTAAAGATTGTTATCGTACTCAGATGTCGATTTTAACCTTCAAATATCTCGGTAACCTGACAATTTGGGTTACCATGTTACTTGATCTTTTTAACCGATGAAAAAAAACCGGAGGAGGTTATCAATTAAAAAAAAATAATAATAATTAAATTAAATAAATAAAAATAATAAAAATATAAATAATAATAATAAATTAATAATTTAATTAAATTATTAATTATATTTTTTTGTAATATATATTACAAAAAAATATACGCGTCGAATGCTACTCGGACTACTATGTAAAAAGTAATGCGTGACCACGTAGTCCGATTTTGAAAATTCTTTTTTTATTTCAAAGGGTAAGGGTAAAATAATTCCAACCCTAAGGGTAGGAAAACAGGAGATGATTGATTGTTTACTCACTGATTGTAATGTATAACCAAGCATAACTTTTTACAGAGTAGTCCGATTTTGATAATTGTTGTAGTAATTAGTAGATTATAGCCACAAAAAAATATGAAATCCAAAGCCGCCGACTTCCAAAGATTATGTTATCTTTCACTTTTTAGTTTTTGAAGTCGGTTGTCTTTTTAGGTGTCCCTCCGTCACAGCCAATTATTATCTCCGTATCCACTAGACCGATTAAGTTGAAATTTGGTACACATATTAATTTCTGTAACCCAAACGCAAAGGTGTGACGTAAATAGACGAAATCTGTTTAAGGGGTCACTTTTGGGGGCAAGATGTAAAATAAAAATAAAAATTACAAACTGCATCGTATGACTTATCAAATGACAGGGCTTGTTGTGAGGATCTTAAACATTTGTTTTTGTAATTTTAAATTAAATGGTTTCCAAGTTATTTAAGAAAATAGACAAAATTGACCATTCCCCCTCCCCCCCATGATATTAAAATAACATGGTAAGTCACTCAATATTGTGCGTACCAACTTACATTTGCAGTTTATAGATAATAGTACGAAACCCTTCGTGCGTGAGTTGACTCGCAATTGGCGGGTTTTTTGTAAAAAAGTTTTTGTTAGTCTTGTCCTCTACTCCTGCTTACCATGTCAACTGCAGGCCGCGATTAAAAAAAAATCAAAATAGCGGTGAGTCGAATGTCAGCTTCATACAAAAAGGTTCGAACCCCTTTAACTATGCTAAAATGACGTAGGTAAGTCTGGTGGCTTTGTGATTTCAGTCTGTGGTGTAAACATTTTGCTAATAATCCTAGGCAAAGCTGTTAGAAGCAAGTTTGACATACTCACGTTCCACTATAATTATCAAGACACAGGTAAGCTCGTTGACAATTTGGTACAACAGTCATTACATGTATATGCTCAGGTTTATCGTTGAGGCATTATCTATCTTATTTATTTTTATGTCTTTATTAAATATTATGATTATAAACATTTATATTGTTTGAGATTTGCGGTTCTGTTTCTAAGTGATTAGAGGTATCTTACCTACCGATATCGATACTACCTACCTATAATACAATTATCGACGTCAAAAAGTCGGATAAAGGAAGGTGGTAATTTTTCCCTAGGTACAACGTAGGTGCGATAAAACTTGTTTATAAAAAATACTTGTAATCGCTTAATCTAAAGAATTTAAACTAGATACATAGATATTCTAAAGAATGACCTCATCCATTATTATGATTCACAATTGAGCTCCGGCTGCCTGGTTGGTTTAACTAAATGGTTGCGAAACATACATACGTAAACTCACGCGATTTTTCCATGGGGGTAGGCAGAAGCCACAGAACGCCACCTGCTACGATCCTTACATACTCCACGTTCATACATCTGTTCATACAAGCACGCCGGTTACGAGTACTGCGCACGCGATCTTTCTAAAGAACCCCACCAATAAGGTCAAGTTGCGAAAATCGATAGTAATAGGCATCATTTTAGAGCAACTCACCTGTTTCTGGTTTAACTGCCCCGTTGGTCTCGTGGTCGCAAGCGCGTCTGATGAGCACGGGGCCCTGGGTTCGATTCCCGGGTCGGGCAAAAAGTGTTATTGTATTTTTACATTACGAATTTCTCAGTAGCAGCCCCTTGTTTGGAAGTCGGTGGTGGGACACCCCCGTTCTTCGGAAAGCACGTAAAGCCGTTGGTCCCGGCTGTCATTCATAGATCTTTGACAGTGGTTGATAGTCAGAAGCCGGAAAGTCAGTCTTACTAAAGAGGTATCGTGTTGCCCAGTAACTAGGTTGCGGAGGTCATATAGGCAGTCGCTTCATGTAAAACACTGATATTGAGCTACATCAGGTTAGACTGGATGCCGACCCAACATAGTCGGGAAAAGGCTAAGCAGATGATGATGACACCTGTTTCACACACATCTTGCTATGTGATATCCATGCAGCTCGCACTGAGCCCACGTGTGGCATTGCTATTACAAAGAGAGGGCCTATGTCGCAGCAGTACAAACTCGACTTGTAGCGGGTATTTGCCTATGCTTCCGTAAGTGAGGATCTTCCGCGAGAAATCGTAACTCCACCTCCGCCTTCGCATCTGTAAAAATATTCCACAGTTGTAACGATGGTTTATTTATGTTACATACAACGCGCACTATTTAATTTGACTTTTCTTAATTTCGTTTACCAGTAAAGTTTGAATAAGAAACGGTACCATGTGCCGGTCGACTCTTCCCGTGACCAAAGGGCTGGCCTTTTCTTGGGCTAAAGAATCAGCATTGCCATACAACGTGGCAATGCTGCCAGCCTTTTTGGCACTAGTTCTATTGACAGCGATGCCGATGAGTTTTTTAATGTTATATGAGCTTCCTTTTTTTGTTTATATATAAACTGTACATAGTTTGTAATCTAATTATTATTTAAGTAGGTTTTCCGTTTCTTGAAAAGCAAACAAAATGATACTATGTGCCTACTTCTGTATAAAAGAAAAAAAATAGTTCCAAGATTCCACCGCAAAAAACATACAGACATACATAGCAAGTTAAATAAAAGCTTGTAAAAGTAATGTATTTTTTCACTTCCACCGTACAGTTCCACATTCGCTTCTGCCTTCGTTAAGAAGGTCTCCTAGTATGAACCCTATATACCGATTATACCTACTTTACGCAATACCTACAAACTAAATGATACTCCCCACACAAACATCAAAATAACACGCTTTTCTTCTCCTGTAACTATGTAAAAAATGTTTGGACGTTTAATTTTACCGTCTTTCACATTCATATAATACATACATACGTAAACTCACGCCGTTTTCCCATTACGGTAGGCAGAAACCACAGAACGCCACCTGCTACGGTCCTTACATACTCCTTACGCTCTTCCACGTTCATACATCTGCACTCGTACAGGCACGCTGGTTACGAGTACTGCCAATCTTTCTGAAGAACCTCACCAATAGGGTTGTTAGGGTAGGTTTTTCTAGGGCGTCCCAACCTGGCGTTGCCACTCACATCTGCCATGCGAATTCCTTTTGTTAGTCTCCTTTCACTATATTCGTATAATTTAATGATTAACAACTTATTGCAAAACATTTAAAAAAGGGTATGTATGGAATTCTTCTCTATACAAAACTACCTTTTGGAATGGGCAACTAGATTCAATATTTTTTTCTTTCTTGTAAATGGCGTTTAAAAGTGCAATCTTATGGTCTAATTGAAATAAAAATGATTTGATTTTTGACTTTGACTTTGAACCAACATCTAATTGTCGAATCAATTTGTATCTAATTGTCGAATCAAATGTATGTAATACCCATGACAATCTGCACATGATCGGGCGGGAGGAAACGTCCGGGTGTCACCACTGCGAGGATCGCCCCGACGACAAGGTGGAGCACACCGTGACGGTATGTCCCGCTTGGGCCGAGTATTCCTCGTCGGTTATCGGCGGCGGCTAATTCTCGCGTCCGGCCTTGGTGAAAGCCATGGTCCAGAGCGTGAGGGAATGGGAAGCAGTCGCCTCACGTCCCAGCCACCGCGGGAGACGCTCCGAGCGTCGGGAGCCTCAAGATGACTCCCGGCCACCGTAGACGCGGGCATGTGGACATTGAGCAATAGGTAGCTCACCGTCCGTACGTTAAATAACGACAGGCCGTGTCGACAGCGCGTCCGTGTTCCATGCGCGCCTCAAAGAGATGATAGCAAATTGGAGGGGCCGTCAGGGCCGATGCCTGCCGGGCCTGCGGGTTGTTCAAAAGAGATACCGTGCCCCCGGAACGCATAAGGCGCAATAAGAAACATGTATGGGTTTTCTCACGCCCGGTTTTTTCACGCCGGTTTTTTCACGCCCCGAAATCATATGATGATTTACCATCCAAAAAAAACATGACAATACAATAATATTATGATACCATCGAACTGATGTGATGAGGGATGGAAAGTAGGCAAGTAGGGTATTATAGCCGAAAATCTTGTTAGAATTGTCTTGATATGCACTTTGGTCGTGATTGATTTTCAAGGCCTGATGATGGAGCCTGGTGCAAGATAACTAGACATATGAACTTTATAGCGGAGCAACGTATTCTAGTCGTGTTAGAGCTTCTTAGAATTGTCACAAGTATATCTTGAAATTGCCAAAAGTACAAGTACAATAGCAAAATTTAAAAATAAGCGTTGCATCGAAAATCGTTAACAGATCTGTTTTGTTCATGTTTATCAGCTTTCACAACACCAAAATATTGATATTTTCGCCTTATCATGTTGAAGCTTCAATATCGAAACCAACTTTTGACGACACGGTTGGCGCAGTATATGAGCGGTTGGCTGTTGCGCTGCGTGTCGCGGGTTCCATTCCTGCACGGAACAGATATTTGTATGGCCTACAGGCAGTTATTCCGGGTCTGGCTGTTTGTGCATATGGGTATACTTGTTTGTAAACACACCCACGATATAGGAGAAATAACTAATAATGTGGGAAAAAGTAAAAAAAAAATACACCGAGTAATGTCATGTAAAATAACGGTTATTTGTAATGGTTTGGAAAGCTGAGGGTCCGTTGAAGTTTACTTTTTACTTACTTACATAAGTTTACTTTGAGGTCATTGCCACCATGTTTTAACTAAATTTTAGTCGTTTTGGGAGATGATTATACGGTCCCTTTTTTATCGATCGTAGACCAGACTCATGATTTGTGCTAAAAAGATCCGGAAAATGCATTATTTAAAAATCTTTTAACTCCTAAATTATAAAAAATCATGGGGGTATTTTGGGAAGCTGAAAAAAGGTTTTTAAAATTTTCATTTGGGCGTCGCGGATTGGGCCGCCCTTTATACTAAAATAAAAATGAAATTTTTACTGTTGGGTGCCAGTTGCTTGTGTCAGACACAAGATTCTAAAGTGTGTACGTTTGGGCAGCGCCTTAATTTACGACGGCCCTGTAGCACAGAATATTTTGTAAGCAAATGTTTAGGTAATTTACAATAACGCAACGCGGCAACAAATAACATTCAAAATAGCGATACGTTTGATATTAGTTGAATCGAATAACCACAATTATTACATTCATCATCTACTTAGCCTTTTCCCAACTATGTTGGGGTCGGCTTCCAGTCTAACCAGATACGGCTGAGTACCAGTGTTTTACATGGAGCGACAACCTATTTGACCTCCACAATCCAGTTACTGGGCAACACGATACCTCTTGGTTAGACTGGTTGTCAGACTTCCTGGCTTCTGACTATCCGCAACGACTGTTGAAGATCTACGAATGACAGCCGGAACCAATGGCTTAACGTGCTTTCCGAGGCACGGGGGTGTCACACCACCAACTTCCAAACTCCGAGCTGCTACTGAGCAAATCCTAATGGAAAAATCCAATAACACTTTTTTGCCCGACCTGGGAATCGTACCCGGGACCCATGCTTTTCAGTCGCGCTTGCGACCACGAGACCACCGGGGCAGTTACCACAATTAATACATTATACAACAGTAATTTAGAAATTTTCTTAATATATAAAATGATATTTATAGGCATGTCTTTTCTCTGACCCCTTGACAATACATTCAATTTTTTCAGGCTTGTATTGTAGTTGCCAGGAGTTGTGACCACACATGTCAAGTTCATTTTAGAGTTTAGATTCCTTTCTGGGTTCTTTGGGTCGCCGACGCTTCACGCGATGATGCGAACTGATGGACCAATCGCGTATAATTTGTACCAATACGCCAGACTATGCGACAAAAAAATGTCCGTTAAACGGTGTCCTGTGTTCGGATAGCCCCTTAAAAATATATTTGAGGTACTATGACACGTACACAATGGCAGAGTCATTAGAATTTATGGCCCAAATAAAGCTCTTGTATAAACGTAGAAGACAAGTAAACTGTTGCTGACGTATTCAGGCGAGAAATGGGGGCAAGTAGAGTGATAAGTAGACATCAAAGTTCACTCTTTGAAGAGCTTGCAATAGGAAAGCTTAAGTTAGTCTTAATTTTTTTGTAATAAGTAACTTTATGCCATATATTTAGATGGTTTAATAACGATATCAGTAATGCGAAACAATCTATCAATCGGGCAATACGATTTTTGCGATTAAAACGACGATAACAAATACTGATGATAAGATTTTGTATATAATAACGGGAATATCGATATTTTGATAGTGTTACGGATGGGTTACACCGGTCCCAAGATGTCGAAGTTATTTATAGTAGTTTTTAGTCTTGGTCTAATAAGTGCGTGTGTGGGTCAGGTCGTACAGCCCAACAGTCAATGTGATTCAAACATTGCATCAGCAATTACAACTTTCGTTCCTGGAAGCGTAAGTTTCGTTTATATATTATGAATGCAAGTTTCAGAGATCGAAACTTTATCAATCTATACTGAAAAGCTGTTTGAAATAAGGGCTTAGTCGTTAAATGCCCAATTACTAAAATGCCTAGCATTCTACAAATGCCTAATTCGGAAAATGGCTGATTCGCAAAAGGACTCATTCTTAAAATTATTAAAAATATATATTTGGTATACCTTTATCTTTTAATTGGTATCTATATTTTATCTTTAATAAAAATATAATAATGTTTATTGTTTCTATAAACGCGGTAAAAACAATCTTTTTGTTTATGATAGCGAGATTAATGTGGAGTAATATAGGCGGTATCGTATGGCAGCAAAGTAGATACGGTCTTTTACGATTACGGCATTTTTGCGAAAATGCTTTTTTTTTTACTAAATCCGGTTTTCTGTAAAATATTGATGATGTAGATGGCTGTATCTACTTTGTTTCCATCGATATAATATCACGCTACCACCTACGAAAGCGGAGCAATAAAAAAAGTCGTAACTGAACGCAGTTGAAACTGGATATTAAATATTATGTACCTACCTTAATAATATATTAAATACTAGCGGGCCGGGCAGACGTTGTCCTGCCCTGAAAATCGGTACAAAAATCCAGGTCCAGTTTACCCTACCCCACCTACCTACCCTACGTACCCTACCCCTACATACTTACCCTATCGACCTACCTACATACTTACTCTACCTAATACCTTACCCCTACATACTTACCTACCCTACCAACCTACCTATATACTTACTCTATCTACCTACCGTAACCTATCTACCTACCTGCCTCATGTCCACTCGACACAGCAATGTGGCTCTTCCCAGTGGAGAGGTATCAGGGTAACATAGATTTAGGGATGAAGGAAAGGATAATTCATTTTTTGGTACCGATTTTCAGGGCAGGGCAACGTCTGCGGGTCTGCTTAAAAAGTATCCTATGTCCGTCGCCTGGTTCTGAGCTACCTCCCCACCAATTTTCAGCCAAATCAGTACAGCCGTTCTAGAGTTATAACTAATAACTAACACGACTTTCTTTTATATACATATATAGATTACCTACCATTTAAAAGGTGCATTATTACACAATGGAAATACTTATGTTTCATTGCCTGTCGCTCATTCAGTTCACAGAAAATAGACTTCTAACTTCTCATGGGTGGATGTTGTGTGGAGATGAAAAATTAATCTCCGTATTTCGTGGTTAACAAAAGAAATATACAATGTTTCATACCAATGCGGTTTAGTAAAATAGTTTAGGAATATTTTACAAACATTTATTTTGTCGGCCTTTCTTTTTTTTTTTTGGTGGGTGGGAAATCATCAAATAACTTCTCCCGCCCTGGGCGGGGCGGGAGGGAGTGTCAGACTTTTACTGACTAAAACCCACCCATGTTCCTTCTTGTGCCCTTTGCGTTCCGGGGGCGCGGTATCTCTTGCGAACAGCCCGCAGCCCCGGCAGGCATCGGCCCTCAGTGGCCCCTTCCTTTTGCTGACATCTCTTTGAGGCGCGCGTGAAGGCGTGGTGGATTTTGTCGGCCTGTGATTATTTTTAACACAGGTTCAAATAATTAAAATATTTTATATTACAAAGATGTTATTGCACATTTTTTTTAATACGTAAGTATTTTTTTATCAGAACCTGCAATATTATTCTTTAAAAATCTCACACGATGAGTTGAGATGAGGTGAGCAGTGTCATCTCATTCGATGATAGGAATCAACAGCTTACTTTAAGCCTACTACAAGTTTAAGAACACACCTTTAAGTACCTATCTATTGTACCTTTCCGTGCGCTAAACGCAAAAACAGACAGGGCAAAGGATAATGTAACTGTGGCTGTCGGTGGCGTGTACAACTTCGCAAATATATCGGAGATTAGTAAACAATACATAGATGTATTAGTCGCCACGAGTCGTGAGCACAAAATAATGTCAAGTTATTTTTTGGGTATTTGGGTTAATTTCGGGGTTTTTTGGAGCTGCACGCGATCGGTGCAACGGACGGATCAATCAACTTGACATTTTGGCTCACGACTCGGGGCAACTACTTTATCTAGGTGCTTATTTTGCCTTTTTACCTAACTAACACGGCAAATCGAAAGGAGGGTTATGATTTTGACAGGCTATATATGTTCATCTGTTTCCTCATAGCTCCTAGACTACTTATCGGAACTCGACAAATGAGGTATCGTTAGAACCGTATATAGATAGCAACCGTAACGCTTTAACAACGTGTGACTACGGCTTATTATTTTGTTCTATTCTTGTTTCTCCAGTAACCTTGTTTATTTCAGTATCCAGAAAATCTGATTTCATACCGTGTCAGCGTCGTTTTTAGTCGTAGTCGAGTTTTAGTTTTATTTACTTTTTTTCTAAAAAAATACCATCATGTACGGATGTACCTTTTACTTTACCTACGGAAAAGATATGTGATCAGTAGGCTTAGGAGCGTGCTAACGTGGAACACTCAACATGGATACTGGATAGTAATGTAGTATGTTGTGTTATCAGTGTGGTCCAGTGGTTAAAAAAATATTGTGTACGAAACGCGTACCCATATCCAACTTGAAAATCGTTCCAATTAGCACTACGGCTACTTCGCGCGCTCCTACACGGCTCCGAGTTCGCGAATCAGTTCAATCAATGTCGCGAAGACTTACACTGACTTGCCCACTCACTAAACTATCTTTAATGTTAGTACAACATACCATCACGCCTGTATTCCCTGAAGGGTTAGACAAAGGTTTAACAATGTACACCCACAGTTCGCCGGTATGTTTCAGGTCCCACGTAATAGGGGGCGAGCCTATTGCCATTAACCGGGCACTAATCCTAACTCCGAGCTGCTACTAAGAATTTCATAGAAAAACCCAATAATACATTTTGCTCGACCTGGGAGTCGAACCCAAGACCTCTAGCGTAGCAGTCGCGCTTAGGACCACTAGGCTAACGAGGCAGTTAAGTTAGTAGGAGAGGACAGTAATATGCCAGTGACTGAACAGACTCGGATACCAACTGGATGCGCGTCAGAAGCAAATAATTATTAGAAAATAACAAGTCGCATCATTTCTAAAAATAAATTTGATAATTCTAACTGACTATGATAAAAATGCCTTGACACTCCCTAAATGGTTTAGGTATCACTAAGGCAGATTATCTACACGTTTGCACTTATTTTTGATTGATTATTAAATAGATGATTAAATTTTCACGTCATTGTCTAATCGTATAAGATATAAGTAAGTAATGGAGTTTATTTTTTTGATAAATAATACATTAAGCGGGAGTGTACCGGTTAATGTTTTCCGACGTCCAATCCTCTGCTGATAGTAACAGATGATAAGGGGACTGTCCCTAAAGCACTCATTACAAAAAAAAAGTAGTTTAGTCATATTTTGGACAACACGTAATTAAAATCGATGAAATTTTGTAAATTGATACTACCAAATATCTATGCTTTTGGGGAGTCAGTCTACCGTCAAATAACTTCACGTCGATAATTTATTCAAAATATCGTACAAGATTTAAAAATCATATTATCTTTTTTTCTTTGGTTTTGCTGTGATGGGGTAACAAACAGACAGACATACAGAGTTACTTTTGTATTATACCCAACTACACAAAGTATAGGGAGGTACCGGCTTTCAACTGAAAGCGACAAAAAGTTAAAAAACAAACAGAAGCTTAGACGAAGCTAACATTATTTTTATTTATATTTAGACATCTTATCAATTTATCAAAGTGACTAGTTGAGTAAGGATTGATTGATTTTTTCTTAGAGTAGTTAGTCGTCAGTTACACCATTTCTTTTTACTTTTTACATTTTATTTTTCTTTATCTTTAGTTTGCAGGCTCATGGTACGACATTGAATCCTTAGAGCCAACCCCGACATTGAATACTGGTACCTGCCAGATACACTCTTGGACCGTTACTCCAACCGGATTCAATGTACGAAATTCTCAAGTCGTAGACCAAACTCTACAATCTGTAACTGGAGTAGCTGTTCCCACAACAGGACAAGGTGCTGGGACTCCTAAATATACCGTAACTATCACAAGCAGCCCTACTGGTAATTATCCATTATTTATTATAATTTATAAACAACCAACCTTCAAACTCCAAATTGGGTAGATAACACCATTAAATAATTATTCCAAGACAAACCTTCTAAAAAAACAGTTTATTTGGCCCTGAAAGCCCGATGAATTTTTAAATATCTATAAAATTCTATTTCTAGTGGCTTTGAAATGAATAAATAGTTAGTGAATTGAGATGTCAAAAAAGTGACGTCATAGTTTAGTATTGTCGAATCTATGGGGGAATATCTTTTTGACAGCTCATAAAATTTTGGTTAATTGGTTAGTGGTGTCACCTGCCTAATTTCCGACGAATTTTCTCTATCCGTCAAAAATGCCTTTAATATACCAACATTCTTTGTCGCTGATATGAGATTACGACTAGATTTTGAGCCTTTACAATTAGGAGAACAACTCTGTCCCTAAGACTACCCACTGACCGAATTGGCCGTCAGAACTTGCTCGAGATTTGTTATTCGGTTTAAATGCTAATCAACAAAATAAGATAATACAACCTCTTCTAAAACTGTTACAGCTTCGACTACATGGGAATATACTATCCTGAGCACGGATTACAACACATTTGCACTGGTGTATGCCTGCCGCAACGTGGGAACCTCTAGAGAAGGTAAGATATTATTCACAATTCCTTGAAAAAAATACAATAGGTACCTATGTAAACCACTTAAAATATCAGCAAGTGGAAGTCAGTTGCTCGTGCCAAACAATAGATAAGCTTCTATGCAGAAGAAGAACGAGCAAGACACTCCACGAACACTCTTTTTCTAATTCTACTTAAAAAATGAATCGGTGTTAAGTATTCGAAATCATTACAATAATTTTGAAAGGGTTGGTTCGTTTTGGAACTAAAACCAATTATAGTTAATGATTAATAATATGACATCTTGGAATGTGGCAGTAAGTAGGTACTTAATACATACCTGTACTTTTTTGGGCACGAACTACCTATACCTACTATCTGACTACCTACGGTCTACCAGAATCTGATGGTATTTTAAAAAGTAAAAAGTATTGTGACTTGCGTATGGCAATATTAATTGTCTAATAAAAATTTGAGTTAAATCCGCTGTTAAGACAATTAGATACTTTTAGTACAATCCTTTTTGACATAATTGTAACTTCTTTATTTTTGATTTAACATTAGATAGCTGATTTTATAAGGAGTAACTTAGGCTACTTCCATTTTAGATAAATAAATGACGAATAAGTGACGGCACGGTTGGCGCAGTGACTGAGCGATTGGCTGCTGCGCTACGTGTCGCGGCTTCGATTCCCGCACGGAACAAATATTTGTATGACCTACAGATAGTTGTTTCGGGTCTAGCTGTTTGTGTATGTTAGTTTATATGTTTGTAAACGCACCCACGATACAGGAGAAATTCCTAGTGTGGGGCAATGTTTGTTTTTTTTAAAAACAAACAAACAAATTAGGGTTCCGCGCAAAATAAGACAAATCCGTGTGATAACCGACGATAATACACGATTGATTTATTGAATACTCATATTCATTAATGCTACATACAAAAAAAATATCAAGATACGTATAGACTAAATTTAATTTCCCTTTTTTGCCATGACATTCTTGTAGACCTTTATGAGAGATGAAGTCTAATTGCTCAAGCTGTGGTATTACTACTTATAGGTAGGTTATAGGTAGGTACTTACCTACCTATAACCCAGGCAGCCAACAAGGTAGTTGTAAGGTTGGTGAAAGAAGCCCATGGTTAGCTGGACGACCTTTTTCGTGTCAAAAGTTGTTTTAGATTGTACAAGTCATAACAATGTTTACGACGACCTAAAACGAGAACTCTTTTATAAAGTTAGTTTGTTTGTGCCATATTAACTCGAGGTACAACAGGTAAGTGTTATTGGGTTTGTCCATTAGGAATTTTTGAGTAGCAGCTCGTAGTTAGAATTTGTGCCCGGTTAATTGCAATAGGCAGGCAAGCAATGGCTTCAAGTACTTAATACGTATCTAATAGTTTTCTAATAACATGATTGTTCTTTACAGTTAACCTTTGGAAGTTAGGTAGAAACACGGGCTTACTACCACCTGCAGCGGTTCTAACTATTCAAGGCATTATTGAAGGCTCGCCATTGCTCAATACACTGCCTGCAAACTTAGTCACGAGAAGTCACAACGCAGACAGTTGCTACGCCTCTATCGAATTACCCGGATCATGCCCAGACGTATCCGGCGTTGTCAATTTTAACGTGGATAATGTAAGTTCACATTAATATAAATAGATCTCACTAGAAAAAAGATAAACTCACGCCTTTTCCCATGGGGGTAGGCAGAAACCACAGAACGCCACCTACTACGATCCTTACACACTTCTTTCGCCTCGTCCACGTTCATACATTTGGTCACACAAGCACACCGGTTACGAGTACTGCGCACCCGACCTTGCTGAAGAACCTCACCAATAAGGTCAGGGTAGATCTTTCTAGGGCGTTCTCTCCTGGCGTTGTCACTCACATCTGCCATATAAATCCTTTTTCTTAGTCGCCTTTCACTCATCCTCTCAACATGACCGAACTATCTAAGCATACTCTTTTCAACCTTTGTACATTGTACCTACCATTTATATTTAGCCTTTGTTCACGACACTTCTACCAGCGTCTGTATGAATATCTGCAATTACACCAGCAGCCATATCATTCATTTCAGAGTAGGTACAGTAACTCTGCTTGGAAATAGAAATAGTCGAAGTCAAAGCATTTATTTCAATTAGACCATTTACAGGCACTTTTGAATTGCCAGATTCGTTCAGCTGTTTAAGCGTGAACAAGTAACAAACATCCATCCAACCTTCCATCTATCCATTCTCACTTAAGTTACTCTAATTTTCGAAAAAATTATTACGGTTCCGCGTAACAATAAAATACCCGCGATAAACGACATTCACGCGAATGAAGTCGCGTGCATAAGCTAGTTTATAAATTTCTACTTAAAGCATTTTTAAACTTACTTGTAACTACTCAATGTACCTAGTAGAATGAATACTCTTTGCCGTGGAACAACGAAGTTTGTATTCAGTACATAAGAAAGTACTTAGTTTACTTATTTGATTCTTTTAATATTTCTTTTTTCTGATCACAGTTTCTCGGAATATGGGAGGAATACTCTAGATACCCAAATAACGTACAAACTGGCCAGTGTAGCCGTGCTGAATACACGTTCGGAGCTACTGCCGGTGTTGTAAATGTTGTGAATACCGAAATTTTACCTGGAAATTTGTTGACTACGACAACAGGAACCGCTACAACCCATCCAACCCAATCTGGAGTCTTACAAGTTCAATTGAATGTTCCTGGAGGTAAGTTGTTTATCTCTTTATGATTCAAAAGACCAAGATCATTGATTTTAATTAGACCCTTAAAAGGCACTTTAGAACATCAATGAAAATGCAGATGCATTTTAAACCGACTTCAAAAAGGAGGTAGCCGCTATCGCATAATTATATGCATTGTTTACGCAATCACACATGACATAACATCACGCCTGTGCACTCAAAAGGGTTACACAGCTGATGTATTCAGTATATCAGGGCACAACCTCCTTCTGAAAAGTCATCTATCAAAGTTGTTGTTTATGTATAATCACGCATAACTTTTTACAGAGTAGTCCGATTTTGATAATTCTTTTTTATTGGAAATGGCATATCCCAAGTTGGTCTCATATAAATTTGGAAAAAAAGAAATCAAAAAAGCCCACCCATGTTCCTTCTTGTGCCCTTTGCGTTCGGGGGGCGCGGTATCTCTTACGAACAACCCGCAGCCCCGGCAGGCATCGGCCCTCAGTGGCCCCTTCCATGTGCTGACATCTCTTTGAGGCGCGCCTGGAACACGAACGCGCCGTCGACACGGCCTGTCGTTACTTTTCCTGTGTTAAGATAGACATTTCGAAAACGTGGGCACGAGAGCTCATATTATCGTAACTGTTCTCGTAATAAGTGTATGAATTATATTGTATTAGGTAATAGTATACGAGTATTATAATCGAATATTAACATTTAAGGATTTTTTTATTTACGTAAGGATAACGATGATTCACCCGCAATTATTGTTAAAATATAATGTTGATTATAATAAGTTTTTTTTTTATATTGCAGTGCCCGTCACTTCAGATCTCTACGTACTTGCAACCGACTACAATAACTATGCTCTTGTATACAGCTGCACTCCTTTATCTGATGGTCGAAGACGAAGTAAGTGTTTTTTTAAGCAAGAGTCACAGTCAAAGCTAAATGCCTTTCAAACAAGTACCTAATCTGACAAATTATGCTTACAGTTAGCAGTTGGCAACTGAGAAAAACCAATACTCCACTGGACGATACCCAAAACCTCGCAATAAATACCGCAATTGATACCGTCGACGGTCTCGACAGTGTTTATTTCCAGGTTACAAGTCAGACTAGTGATGCATGTATCCACTATCCAGAGTTACCTCCACTATCTAACACTGTTGAGTTGCGGGGTCCCTGCGCTGACCTTGGCGGCGCTTCAAACTTTGACTTGAATACTGTAAGTTCACATTAATGTAGTTTCATATATAAATTTTGGTTGTTTCTTTCTTGATTTTCAAGGGATGTAGTAGATATAGTTTCAAAAATATAATAGCACTACCTTCCGCCCGCCACTTTGTCCGCGTCAAAGTTGATATACTATCCCACGGGAACCGTATATTTTTCCAGGTTACAAAGTAGCGTTTTTGCTATTCCAGACCAAGAATTTCATCAAACGGCAAAGTTTTTTCAAACCGGTCAAATCAGCTAGATTAGATTATGAAAGTAATATAAAGTAGTTAAGTCTTTGCTCAAGAGTTGAACAGGACAAGCTAATCACAAAAATATTTAAGACTAGCTGTTGCCCACGACTTCGTCCGCGTTTCCGTCGTTTTTCGTAAAAAAAAGTAGCCTATGTCCTTCCGTATTTCATGTATAACTTTAGTGTTTCTATACCGATTTCGATATTTTTTTTTTGTGGAATAGTTAATAATGTTAACTTTTTTAAAAAGGGATGACTGAACGTGTTATAAACGTAAGAGTAGACAAATATAATCAGAAAGCTTCGAACTGCTAAGCTATCGGGAGTTACACGTGATATTGTGAGTCAACCATAAAAGATAGACATATGCTGTCGTGGGATATTTTTTATATAATTTTAAGGAAAACATTTCCGTCATACATAATTTCTGTGTAGCTTTAACCATTAAGGTTGCACACGCGACGGAGGCTTAAAAAATGGAGTAACTTCTCCCGTTTTCCCATCATTTCCCTTCACTGCTCTGCTCCTATTGATTGTAGCGTGATGAAAAGTATACTATAACCAACTCAGGAGTATGAAAAATAATTGTAGCAAGTTTCGTTAAAATCCGTCGAGTAGTTTTTGTTTCTATAACGGTTATACAGACAGACAGACAGACAGATACAAATTTTACTGATTGCATTTTTGGCATCAGTATCGATCCCTAATCACCCCTTGATAGTTATTTTGGAAATATATTTCATGTACAGAATTGACCTCTCTACAGATTTATTATAAGTATAGATTGTACTTGAACTTTTGATATATATTTTTTTCATCTTATGACAGTTTCTCGGAACATGGCACGAAGTCGCCAGATATCCAAATCAAGCACAAACTGGCCAGTGTAGCCGTGCTGAATACACGGCCGGAGCTACTACCGGTGTTGTCTCTATTAGGAACAGCGAAGTTAGTGCTGGCGCTTTGTCTACGATATTAGGAACCGCTACAGCCACTTCCCAATCTGGAGTATTACAAGTTGAATTAAACGATGAAGGCAGTAAGTTGTTTATTGTTTAAACCTGACATTATTATACCTTATATAATTATTATTGTAGATAATATCTTTTTGGCGTTACAAAATTTAAATTTTATTTTATTTAACTGTATTGGGATATGAAACTGTTACACGTCGTAACGTGTAACTACACGGTACAACGTTACTGAACGTGTAGTTCATTTAACGGCTAAATAAACGTGTAACCCTCACCAATGCCCTCGAAATACGAGTAATGTTATGAAATAAGTAGATAGCATATAACGACAGATTTTCATATACAATAACATTATTTTGCAATAAGTAGGTAACTACTTATAGAAATATATTTTGACTGCCTCGGTAGCCTAGTGGTCCTAAGCGCGACTGCTACTCTAGAAGTCTTGGGTTCGATTCCCAGGTCGAGCAAAAAGTGTTACTGGGTTTTTCTGTGAAATTCTCAGTAGCAGCTCGGAGTTAGGATTTGTGCCCGGTTAATGACAGTAGGCTCGCCCCCTATTACATGGGACCTAAAAACATACCGGAGAACTGTGGGTGTACATCGGTACACCTCTGCCTAACCCTCTGGGGAATATAGGCGTGATGGTATGTTTTATATTTTAATGAAATGATACTGTATACGAATTTTGAGATACTTAGTGATGTTATAAGTCTGAATCCAGAACAAAATATACGACATTTTTAACTAAGTATCTATTTACGCTAAAACATTAAAATAAGATTGTCAACTATAACATTGTTTTTTATTCTAGCAATCATACCTGCCACCCTCCACGTACTCGCAACCGACAATATCGGCTACGCTCTAGTGTACAGCTGTGTTAATGTACCAGGAAACAACAGAAGAGGTAAAGAAGTTTGTTTCTATGTACCTAACTATCACTCTAATCACTCTGGTCTTGTACCTTTCGCATGCCTAATGGAGAAATGTGGGTAAATTGTATAATTGTATTTAACATCATGTGCTGTAGGTACCCATATTTGCGAAATCAATTATCTTAACTTATCATATCTTAACGAGTGAAATTTAATTTATAATTTATCTTCGCAGTCACCAGTTGGAAATTGAGTAAAAGCGGAGATCCACTGAACGCTGCAGCTAACGCCGCTATAGATAACGTCATCTCTACCACCAATGGCCTCGACAACAGATATTACCGGGAGACAAGTCAGACTAGTGATGCGTGCATCTACTATCCAGAGTTACCTCCACTATCTAACACTGTTGAGTTGCGGGGTCCCTGCGCTGACCTTGGCGGCGCTTCAAACTTTGACTTGAATACTGTAAGTTCACATTAATGTAGTTTCATATATAAATTTTGGTTGTTCCTTTCTTGATTTTCAAGGGATGTAGTAGATATAGTTTCAAAAATATAATAGCACTACCTTCCGCCCGCCACTTTGTCCGCGTCAAAGTTGATATACTATCCCACGGGAACCGTATATTTTTCCAGGTTAAAAAGTAGCGTTTTTGCTATTCCAGACCAAGAATTTCATCAAACGGCAAAGTTTTTTCAAACCAGTCAAATCAGCTAGATTAGATTATGAAAGTAATATAAAGTAGTGAAGTCTTTGCTCAAGAGTTGAACAGGACAAGCTAATCACAAAAATATTTAAGACTAGCTGTTGCCCACGACTGCGTCCGCGTTTCCGTCGTTTTTCGTAAAAAAAAGTAGCCTATGTCCTTCCGTATTTCATGTATGACTTTAGTGTTTCTATACCGATTTCGATAATTTTTTTTTTGTGGAATAGTTAATAATGTTACTTTTTTAATAAGGGATGACTGAACGTGTTATAAACGTAAGAGTAGACAAATATAATCAGAAAGCTTCGAACTGCTAAGCTATCGGGAGTTACACGTGATATTGTGAGTCAACCATAAAAGATAGACATATGCTGTCGTGGGATATTTTTTATATAATTTTAAGGAAAACATTTCCGTCATACATGATTTCTGTGTAGCTTTAACCATTAAGGTTGCACACGCGACGGAGGCTTAAAAAATGGAGTAACTTCTCCCGTTTTCCCATCATTTCCCTTCACTGCTCTGCTCCTATTGATTTTAGCGTGATGAAAAGTATACTATAACCAACTCAGGAGTATGAAAAATAATTGTAGCAAGTTTCGTTAAAATCCGTCGAGTAGTTTTTGTTTCTATAACGGTTATACAGACAGACAGACAGACAGATAAAAATTTTACTGATTGCATTTTTGGCATCAGTATCGATCCCTAATCACCCATTGATAGTTATTTTGGAAATATATTTCATGTACAGAATTGACCTCTCTACAGATTTATTATAAGTATAGATTGAACTTTTACTAAAACTATAGAACTTGAACTTTTGATATATATTTTTTTCATCTTATGACAGTTTCTCGGAACATGGCACGAAGTCGCCAGATATCCAAATCAAGCACAAACTGGCCAGTGTAGCCGTGCTGAATACACGGCCGGAGCTACTACCGGTGTTGTCTCTATTAGGAACAGCGAAGTTAGTGCTGGCGCTTTGTCTACGATATTAGGAACCGCTACAGCCACTTCCCAATCTGGAGTATTACAAGTTCAACTAAACGATGAAGGCAGTAAGTTGTTTATTGTTTAAACCTGACATTATTATACCTTATATAATTATTATTGTAGATAATATCTTTTTGGCGTTACAAAATTTAAATTTTATTTTATTTAACTGTATTGGGATATGAAACTGTTACACGTCGTAACGTGTAACTGCACGGTAAAACGTTACTGAACGTGTAGTTCATTTAACGGCTAAATAAACGTGTAACCCTCACCAATACCCTCGAAATACGAGTAATGTTATGAAATAAGTAGATAGCATATAACGACGGATTTTCTTATTCAATAACATTATTTTACAATAAGTAGGTAACTACTTATAGAGATATATTTTGACTACCTCGGTAGCCTAGTGGTCCTAAGCGCGACTGCTACGCTAGAAGTCTTGGGTTCGATTCCCAGGTCGAGCATAAAGTGTTATTGGGTTTTTCTATGAAATTCTCAGTAGCAGCTCGGAGTTAGGATTTGTGCCCGGTTACTGGTAGTAGGCTCGCCCCCTATTACATGGGACCTAAAAACATACCGGCGAACTGTGGGTGTACATCGGTACACCTCTGCCTAACCCTCTGGGGAATATAGGCGTGATGGTATGTTTTATATTTTAATGAAATGATACTGTATACGAATTTTGAGATACTTAGTGATGTTATAAGTCTGAATCCAGGACAAAATATACGACATTTTTAACTAAGTATCTATTTACGCTAAAACATTAAAATAAGATTGTCAAATATAACATTGTTTTTTATTCTAGCAATCATACCTGCCACCCTCCACGTACTCGCAACCGACAATATCGGCTACGCTCTAGTGTACAGCTGTGTTAATGTACCAGGAAACAACAGAAGAGGTAAAGAAGTTTGTTTCTATGTACCTAACTATCACTCTAATCACTCTGGTCTTGTACCTTTCGCATGCCTAATGGAGAAATGTGGCTGAATTGTATAATTGTATTTAACATCATGTGCTGTAGGTACCCATATTTGCGAAATCAATTATCTTAACTTATCATATCTTAACGAGTGAAATTTAATTTATAATTTATCTTCGCAGTCACCAGTTGGAAATTGAGTAAAAGCGGAGATCCACTGAACGCTGCAGCTAACGCCGCTATAGATAACGTCATCTCTACCACCAATGGCCTCGACAACAGATATTACCGGGAGACAAGTCAGACTAGTGATGCGTGCATCTACTATCCAGAGTTACCTCCACAATCTAACACTGTTGAGTTGCGGGGTCCCTGCGCTGACCTTGGCGGCGCTTCAAACTTTGACTTGAATACTGTAAGTTCACATTAATGTAGTTTCATATATATCTATATTTTTATTTGTTTCTTGATTTTCAAGGAATTTTTGTACATATGGTTTCATAAATATAATAACACTACCTTCCGCCCACAACTTTGTCCGCGTCTAACTTGATATATTATCCCACGGGAAACGTATATTTTTTCGAGATAAAAAGTAGCTTATTGTGGTATTCAAGATTATAATCTACCTCTGTGCCGATTTTTATCCAAATGCGTTCAGCCGTTTTCGCGTAATTGTATAAATAAACATCTTTAAATCCAAACTTTCACATTTATAATAGTAGTAAGATGAGATTAGTGACCCGCATACTATTTCGATATGCTGTTTTCTATAGAAATTACAAAAAGCATTGATGAGTTAATTTCATATAGTCCTTTTGACGACACGATTGCCGCAGTGATTCAGCCATTGGCTGCTGCGCTGCGTGTGGTGTCGCGATTCCCGCACGGAACAAACATTTATATGGTCTACAGGACTACAGGTTCCGAGTCTGGTTGTTTGTGATTGTTAGTTTATATGTATGTACCACGATAGAGGAGAAATTAATGGTGGGGCAAAGTTCTTTTTCTCAAACCAGTAAAATCAGTTAGATCAGATTATGAAAGATATTTAAAGTAGGAAAGTATTTGTTCAGAGATGGACAGCACTAGCAAGTCACAAAAATGTTTAAAATAGTACTTGACCTTTTATATTTTTTTTTCGTCTTATGACAGTTTCTCGGAACATGGTACGAAGTCGCCAGATATCCAAGCGAAGCACAAACTGGCCAGTGTAGTCGTGCTGATTACACGTCTGGAGCTACTGCCGGTGTCGTCTCTATTGAGAACAGCGAAGTTACTGCTGGCGCTTTGTCTACGATATTAGGAACCGCTACAGCCACTGCCCAACCTGGAGTGTTACAAGTTGAATTGAACGATGAAGGCAGTAAGTTATTCATTCCTTGTAATTACATTAATAGTCCCAATATAATTATTATTATATTATGTAGATATCCTATATTTGATTTGTTTTGTATATAAAATCTAATGCTGGCTGTAGCGTACCTACCAGCACACTGAGCGCCCGTTTGTGTTAAAAAAACTGACAAGTCACTTGCAGCGTGAGCACCGTTCGCGCGCGCAAGACATCCAGGCTATGAAAATATGTTACATTACTCTAATGTGGACGACAAATTCTTTCATTTCATGTCACGTTTCATAGCGTAAGGCCGGGACTCCACCAAAGCAAAGCGGAGAAAATATGTCTCGTACAACCGCGCAACGTACAGCTTGCGTAATTTTCTCATCTCACCGCTAAGTTTCATTACAACACAGCATCCTATTGGTTGTTTACGAGACATCTCGTCCCTTCTCCGCTTTGGGCCCGGATTCCAGTCCGGGCCAAGCCTGTTCGCTGCATGAGTGACACTATTTATGATTTTTGAATCAATTCGTGATGTTTTACCCTGAATTGGGAATAATATGTATGACATTTATTAATAAATACTTATTTGTTTATTTTTCGAACATTAAACTTACTTAAATAACAATAATTAAATAACCAACTGTGTACAGTTTATAAAAAAACTATTTAAGTAAAATGATTGAAAATTTAATAACACTGACAACAATACTTTTATTTTAATTTTATAGCGATCAGAACTACCACCCTCCACGTACTCGCAACTGACAATATCGGCTACGCTCTAGTGTACAGCTGTGTTAATGTACCAGGAAACAACAGAAGAGGTAAAGAAGTTTGATTTTATGTATCTAACTACCAAAATGATTAAATCTATCGAGACTAAGATTTAATATACAATTTATCTTCGCAGTCACCAGTTGGAAACTGAGTAAAACCACAGAACCACTGAACGCTGCAGCTAACGCCGCTATAGATAACGCCATCTCTGCCACCAATGGCCTCGACAACAAATATTACCAGGAGACAAGTCAGAGTGATGCAGCGTGCTTCTACTACCCAGTGTATGATACACCACCTGACACTATCGAGTTCCGGGGTGCTTGCCCCACCTTTGACGGAGTTGCAAACTTCGACTTGGATGCTGTAAGATCACATTCATGTAGATTAATTTTGAAAGCATTAGTGACCCACATAATAATTTCCTTCTTAGATTTCATTTCTCTTCAATAGAAATTACAAATTGTGTCGATAAATAATTTAACATATACATTTTGACGACACTGTAGACGCAGTGGCTCAACGATTAAGTGTTGTGTTGTTGTTGGCGCACAAGATAAACTTTTGTAAAAACTAAAGGTAGATGCTCCGGCTCTGGTAGATTGTGATTGTAAGTTTGTGTGTGTACCATACATTAATGGTGGGCAACATATTTTTTTTTTCAAACCAGTTCGATGAATAAGATCAGATTACGATAGGTTTTTTATAAGAGGAAAACCTTAGTCAGGAGTCGGACAGCATAAGTCACAAAAATATTTCAGATGATTATGACTTTTTAATTTATTTTTTATTTAATTTAATACCAGTTTCTCGGAACATGGCACGAAGTCGCCAGATATCCGAACGAAGCACAAACTGGCCAGTGTAGCCGTGCTGCCTATACGACCGGAGCTATTCCCAATGTCGTCTCTATTGAGAACAGCGAAGTTAATGCTGGCGCTTTGTCTACGATATTAGGAACCGCTAGACCCACTGCCCAATCTGGAGTATTACAAGTTGATTTGGACGGCGGTAAGTAGTTCATTCTTTATACCTTACGTTAATAGACCCAAATATTTATAATTATATATTTATATTTATAAACATTTATAATATTATTGTGTAGGTACTTGGCATCTCTGGTGTATTTTGTACTTTTGTATGCTGTTTGGTAAAATATGGTATTTATATTTCTTGTTTCACTATGTCTTGTACCCATATTTACAAAATAAAATATTTCATTTTATTGTCTAACAATTTTGAGATAAGTAATGGTATAATCTGAATCTTCAATAAAACGTATAATATTTGTAACTTAATACTAATTTACATTTGTTTACGTAAAATGATGGAAAATATGTTTTTTTTTTTTTACTATAGTGGCCGGAACTACAACCCTCCACGTACTCGCAACAGATTATAACAACTACGCTCTAGTATACAGCTGCGATACTATAGCAGGAAACAGACGACGAGGTAAAGTAGTTTGTTTTTATGTACCTAATGACCAAAACTATAAAAACTAACGAGACTAAGATTTAAATTTACAATTTATCGTCGCAGTCAGCAGTTGGAAACTAAGTAAAAGCGGAGATCCACTGAACGCTGCAGCTAACGCCGCTATAGATGCCGCCATCACTCTCACCGAAGGTCTCGACAACAGATATTACCAGGAGACAAGTCAGACTAGTGATGCGTGCATCTACTATCCAGAGTTACCTCCACTATCTAACACTGTTGAGTTGCGGGGTCCCTGCGCTAACCTTGGCGGCGCTTCAAACTTTAACTTGAATACTGTAAGTTCCCATTCATGTCGTTTCATATATGTTTTTTTTTGTTTCTTTACTGATTTTCAAGGGATGTAGTAGATATAGTTTCATAAATATAATAGCACTACCTTCCGCCCGCCACTTTGTCCGCGTCAAAGTTGATATATCACGGGAACCGTATACTTTTCCAGGTTAAAAAGTAGCCTTTTTGTTATTCCAGACTATGAATTTCATCTAACGGCAAAGTTTTTTTCAAACCAGTCAAATCAGCTAGATTAGATTATGAAAAGTATTTAAGCAGGGAAGTCTTTGCTCAAGAGTTGAGCAGGACAAGCTAATCACAAAAATATTTAAGATTGTACTTGAACTTTTGATATATATTTTTTTCATCTTATGACAGTTTCTCGGAACATGGCACGAAGTCGCCAGATATCCAAATCAAGCACAAACTGGCCAGTGTAGCCGTGCTGAATACACGGCCGGAGCTACTACCGGTGTTGTCTCTATTAGGAACAGCGAAGTTAGTGCTGGCGCTTTGTCTACGATATTAGGAACCGCTACAGCCACTTCCCAATCTGGAGTATTACAAGTTCAACTAAACGATGAAGGCAGTAAGTTGTTTATTGTTTAAACCTGACATTATTATACCTTATATAATTATTATTGTAGATAATATCTTTTTGGCGTTACAAAATTTAAATTTTATTTTATTTAACTGTATTGGGATATGAAACTGTTACACGTCGTAACGTGTAACTGCACGGTATAACGTTACTGAACGTGTAGTTCATTTAACGGCTAAATAAACGTGTAACACTCACCAATGCCCTCGAAATACGAGTTATGTTATGAAGTAAGTCGATAGCATATAACGACGGATTTTCTTATTGAATAACATTATTTTACAATAAGTAGGTAACTACTTATAGAGATATATTTTGACTGCCTCGGTAGCCTAGTGGTCCTAAGCGCGACTGCTACGCTAGAAGTCTTGGGTTCGATTCCCAGGTCAAGCATAAAGTGTTATTGGGTTTTTCTATGAAATTCTCAGTAGCAGCTCGGAGTTAGGATTTGTGCCCGGTTACTGGTAGTAGGCTCGCCCCCTATTACATGGGACCTAAAAACATACCGGCGAACTGTGGGTGTACATTGGTACACCTCTGCCTAACCCTCTGGGGAATATAGGCGTGATGGTATGTTTTATATTTTAATGAAATGATACTGTATACGAATTTTGAGATACTTAGTGATGTTATAAGTCTGAATCCAGAACAAAATATACGACATTTTTAACTAAGTATCTATTTACGCTAAAACATTAAAATAAGATTGTCAACTATAACATTGTTTTTTATTCTAGCAATCATACCTGCCACCCTCCACGTACTCGCAACCGACAATATCGGCTACGCTCTAGTGTACAGCTGTGTTAATGTACCAGGAAACAACAGAAGAGGTAAAGAAGTTTGTTTCTATGTACCTAACTATCACTCTAATCACTCTGGTCTTGTACCTTTCGCATGCCTAATGGAGAAATGTGGGTAAATTGTATAATTGTATTTAACATCATGTGCTGTAGGTACCCATATTTGCGAAATCAATTATCTTAACTTATCATATCTTAACGAGTGAAATTTAATTTATAATTTATCTTCGCAGTCACCAGTTGGAAATTGAGTAAAAGCGGAGATCCACTGAACGCTGCAGCTAACGCCGCTATAGATAACGTCATCTCTACCACCAATGGCCTCGACAACAGATATTACCGGGAGACAAGTCAGACTAGTGATGCGTGCATCTACTATCCAGAGTTACCTCCACAATCTAACACTGTTGAGTTGCGGGGTCCCTGCGCTGACCTTGGCGGCGCTTCAAACTTTGACTTGAATACTGTAAGTTCACATTAATGTAGTTTCATATATATCTATATTTTTATTTGTTTCTTGATTTTCAAGGGATTTTTGTACATATGGTTTCATAAATATAATAACACTACCTTCCGCCCACAACTTTGTCCGCGTCTAACTTGATATATTATCCCACGGGAAACGTATATTTTTTCGAGATAAAAAGTAGCTTATTGTGGTATTCAAGATTATAATCTACCTCTGTGCCGATTTTTATCCAAATGCGTTCAGCCGTTTTCGCGTAATTGTATAAATAAACATCTTTAAATCCAAACTTTCACATTTATAATAGTAGTAAGATGAGATTAGTGACCCGCATACTATTTCGATATGCTGTTTTCTATAGAAATTACAAAAAGCATTGATGAGTTAATTTCATATAGTCCTTTTGACGACACGATTGCCGCAGTGATTCAGCCATTGGCTGCTGCGCTGCGTGTGGTGTCGCGATTCCCGCACGGAACAAACA
Source organism: Caradrina kadenii (assembly GCA_947462355.1). Taxonomy (NCBI): domain Eukaryota; kingdom Metazoa; phylum Arthropoda; class Insecta; order Lepidoptera; family Noctuidae; genus Caradrina; species Caradrina kadenii. Next base: position 10,094,643 of record OX381690.1, on the reverse strand, counting down.
TTTATATGGTCTACAGGACTACAGGTTCCGAGTCTGGTTGTTTGTGATTGTTAGTTTATATGTATGTACCACGATAGAGGAGAAATTAATGGTGGGGCAAAGTTCTTTTTCTCAAACCAGTAAAATCAGTTAGATCAGATTATGAAAGATATTTTAAGTAGGAAAGTATTTGTTCAGAGATGGACAGCACTAGCAAGTCACAAAAATGTTTAAAATAGTACTTGACCTTTTATATTTTTTTTTCGTCTTATGACAGTTTCTCGGAACATGGTACGAAGTCGCCAGATATCCAAGCGAAGCACAAACTGGCCAGTGTAGTCGTGCTGATTACACGTCTGGAGCTACTGCCGGTGTCGTCTCTATTGAGAACAGCGAAGTTACTGCTGGCGCTTTGTCTACGATATTAGGAACCGCTACAGCCACTGCCCAACCTGGAGTGTTACAAGTTGAATTGAACGATGAAGGCAGTAAGTTATTCATTCCTTGTAATTACATTAATAGTCCCAATATAATTATTATTATATTATGTAGATATCCTATATTTGATTTGTTTTGTATATAAAATCTAATGCTGCCTGTAGCGTACCTACCAGCACACTGAGCGCCCGTTTGTGTTAAAAAAACTGACAAGTCACTTGCAGCGTGAGCACCGTTCGCGCGCGCAAGACATCCAGGCTATGAAAATATGTTAGATTACTCTAATGTGGACGACAAATTCTTTCATTTCATGTCACGTTTCATAGCGTAAGGCCGGGACTCCACCAAAGCAAAGCGGAGAAAATATGTCTCGTACAACCGCGCAACGTACAGCTTGCGTAAGTTTCTCATCTCACCGCTAAGTTTCATTACAACACAGCATCTTATTGGTTGTTTACGAGACATCTCGTCCCTTCTCCGCTTTGGGCCCGGATTGCAGTCCGGGCCAAGCCTGTTCGCTGCATGAGTGACACTATTTATGATTTTTGAATCAATTCGTGATGTTTTACCCTGAATTGGGAATAATATGTATGACATTCATTAATAAATACTTATTTGTTTATTTTTCGAACATTAAACTTACTTAAATAACAATAATTAAATAACCAACTGTGTACAGTTTATAAAAAAACTATTTAAGTAAAATGATTGAAAATTTAATAACACTGACAACAATACTTTTATTTTAATTTTATAGCGATCAGAACTACCACCCTCCACGTACTCGCAACTGACAATATCGGCTACGCTCTAGTGTACAGCTGTGTTAATGTACCAGGAAACAACAGAAGAGGTAAAGAAGTTTGATTCTATGTATCTAACTACCAAAATGATTAAATCTATCGAGACTAAGATTTAATATACAATTTATCTTCGCAGTCACCAGTTGGAAACTGAGTAAAACCACAGAACCACTGAACGCTGCAGCTAACGCCGCTATAGATAACGCCATCTCTGCCACCAATGGCCTCGACAACAAATATTACCAGGAGACAAGTCAGAGTGATGCAGCGTGCTTCTACTACCCAGTGTATGATACACCACCTGACACTATCGAGTTCCGGGGTGCTTGCCCCACCTTTGACGGAGTTGCAAACTTCGACTTGGATGCTGTAAGATCACATTCATGTAGATTAAATTTGAAAGCATTAGTAACCCACATAGTAATTTCCTTCTTAGATTTCATTTCTCTTCAATAGAAATTACAAATTGTGCCGATAAATAATTTAACATATACATTTTGACGACACTGTAGACGCAGTGGCTCAACGATTAAGTGTTGTGTTGTTGTTGGCGCACAAGACAAACTTTTGTAAAAACTAAAGGTAGATGCTCCGGCTCTGGTAGATTGTGATTGTAAGTTTGTGTGTGTACCATACATTAATGGTGGGCAACATATTTTTTTTTTCAAACCAGTTCGATGAATAAGATCAGATTACGATAGGTTTTTTATAAGAGGAAAACCTTAGTCAGGAGTCGGATAGCATAAGTCACAAAAATATTTCAGATGATTATGACTTTTTAATTTATTTTTTATTTAATTTAATACCAGTTTCTCGGAACATGGCACGAAGTCGCCAGATATCCGAACGAAGCACAAACTGGCCAGTGTAGCCGTGCTGCCTATACGACCGGAGCTATTCCCAATGTCGTCTCTATTGAGAACAGCGAAGTTAATGCTGGCGCTTTGTCTACGATATTAGGAACCGCTAGACCCACTGCCCAATCTGGAGTATTACAAGTTGATTTGGACGGCGGTAAGTAGTTCATTCTTTATACCTTACGTTAATAGACCCAAATATTTATAATTATATATTTATATTTATAAACATTTATAATATTATTGTGTAGGTACTTGGCATCTCTGGTGTATTTTGTACTTTTGTATGCTGTCTGGTAAAATATGGTATTTATATTTCTTGTGTCACTATGTCTTGTACCCATATTTGCAAAATAAAATATTTTATATTATTATCTAAGAATTTTCAGAGAAGTAATGGTATAACCTGAATCGGCAATAAAACGTATAATTTTTGTAACTTAATACTTATTTACATTTGTTTACGTAAAACGATTGAAAATATGTTTTTTTTTAACTATAGTGGCCGAAACTACAACCCTCCACGTACTCGCAACAGATTATAACAACTACGCTCTAGTGTACAGCTGCAATACTATAGCAGGAAACAGACGACGAGGTAAAGTGGTTTGTTTTTATATATCTAATTACCAAAATTATAAAAACTAACGAGACTGAGATTTAAATTTATAATTTATCTTCACAGTCACCAGTTGGAAATTGAGTAAAAGCGGAGATTCACTGAACGCTGCAGCTAACGCCGCTATAGATGCCGTCATCACTGCCACCGAAGGTCTCGACAACAGATATTACCAGGAGACAAGTCAGACTAGTGATGCGTGCATCCACTATCCAGACTTACCTCCACTATCTAACACTGTTGACTTGCGGGGTCCTTGCGCTGACATTGGCGGCATTCAAGACTTCACATTGAGTGTTGTAAGTTCACGTCCATGTAGTTTCATTAATTAAAAATTTTACGTACCACCCACGATTTCGTCCGCGTCAAAGTTAACACACTATCCCACGGGAACCGTACAGTTTTCTGGATTAAAAATTAGCTTATAATTATGCTATTCCAGACTATAAATTTCATCCAACGGCATCGTTTTTTTTTAAACCAATCAAATCGATCAGGTTATAAAAGTTTTATAAAATAGAGAAGTATTTTGGTCAAGAGTTGAACAAGCACAAGCTAATCACAAAAATATTTAAATTTGTACTAGACCTGTTAATTTTTTTTTTCATCTTATGACAGTTTCTCGGAAAATGGTACGAAGTCGCGAGATATCCAAATGAAGCACAGACTGGCCAGTGTAATCGTGCTGAATACAGCTGGTTAAATGACGCAGCTACGGACGATGAAATCTCTGTTAGGAACACCGAAGTTAACGATCTGGCTTTGTCTACGATATTAGGAACCGCTAGACCCACTTCCCAACCTGGAGTATTACAAGTTGATTTGAACGATGAAGGCAGTAAGTTGTTTATTGTTAATTCTTAACATTATTATACTTAATATAATAATTATTGTAGATTACATCTTTTTGGCGTTACAAAATATAATTTTACAAAACAGTTACACGAATTAATTATGACAGGATTAATTTTACGGCTAAATATAACTGTTAACCGATTTTCATAACATTTTCCAAACTACTGCCTCGTTAGCCAAGTGGTCCTAAGCGCGACTGCTACGCCAAAGGTCTTGGGTTTGATTCCCAGGTCGAGCAAAAAGTGTTATTGGATTTTTCTATGAAATTCTCAGTAGCAGCTCAGAGTTAGGATTTGTGCCCGGTTAAAGGCAATAGTATCGCCCCCTATTACATGGGACCTTAACATACCGGCGATCTGTGGGTGTACACTAGTACACCTCTGCCTAACCCTTCGGGGAATGCAGGCTTGATGGTATGTATGTGTGTTTTCTAAACAAAACGTAGGCAACGAACGGAACTAATACAAAATTACGGAAATACAGAAATTATGAAGTATAATAATTTTGTATCAATTAGAAATGTTATATTTATGCTAAAATTTTGATATTTAATAAGATTGTCTACAATAAATTAATTTTTGTTTAAATTATAGCCATCAGAACTACCACCCTCCACGTACTTGCCAGCGACCTTACCAGCTACGCTTTAGTGTACAGCTGTGTTAATGTACCAGGAAACAACAGAAGAGGTAAAAAAGTTTGTTTCTATGTATGTAACTACCAAAATTGTAAAAACTATCGAGACTGAGATTTCATTTACAATTTAACTTCGCAGTCACCAGTTGGAAACTGAGTAAAAACACAGATCCACTGAACGCTGCAGCTAACGCCGCTATAGATAACGTCATCTCTACTACCAATGGCCTCGACAACAAATATTACCAGGAGACAAGTCAGAGTGATGCAGCGTGCTTCTTCTACCCAGTGTACGATACACCACCTGAGAGCATCGTGTTCCGGGGTGCTTGCCCCACCATTACCGGCGTTTCTAACTTCGACTCGAATGCTGTAAGTTCACATTTATGTATGTAGTTGAATAATATTATCTTACACAAAAATCTTTTTATATTTTAAAATTGATGAGCGATATTTTTAAATTCTATTCCCAGCAATGGGGCAGAATGGTCTAATAATCATAAAATAATATCAAATGATTTGCTTAATTTTTTTATCTGATGTCAGTTTCTAGGAACATGGCACGAAGTCGCTAGATACCCACACCTAACACAAACCGGCCAGTGTAACCGTGCAGTTTATGGGCCCGGAACTAGTACTGGTTTCATTACTGTGGAGAACACCCAAGTTAACAACGAGGCTTTGACTACGTTATCAGGAGAAGGTAGACTAGTTGACGAAAATGGACATTTACAACTTCTTTTTAATGATGGCGGTAAGTTGATCAATCACTATATATGTATATAACGCTATTCACCATAATCGTTGCTATTGTAATCTGCGCCATATTTGGTGCTTAAGAACTTTGAGATAGTGATGTTAAACTTAATCTGAACCGGGAATAATCTTTATGACCTACCTAACTTGGTACAAACAGCGTCATCAACTGATAACCCTCTTTTCGAACAAATTTTAATGCATGAGGGTTACCAATTAATAATAATAAATTATACTAGACTCACCTAATTACAAAATGTGTTGGGATAGAACAATTCTAACTGACAAAACTATACACCACAACCGACCTGACATAACCCTACACGACAAGTAAAATAAAACCGTTAACCTGATAGATATAGCAATCCCAAACACACACAATCTAACATCCACGCACACAAACAAGCTCTCAAAGTACGCAGACTTGACAATTGAGCTGAAAACCCAATGGAAAGTCTAAAAGGTCAAAACCATCCCTATCATAATATCCAGCACCGGCGTCATCCCCAAAAAATTCATAAAAGCCTTCAAATCTTAAATATTCATCCACTCACATTCATACTTTTACAGAAAGCAGTTATACTAAATACTTGCAGACTCGTCAGAAAATTGTTATCAATTGACTAAGATGAACTGGCAAGGTTGTTTGGCCAAAAGCCCGCAACTTTGGTGTAGTTCCCCAGCAGTTTAGATTTTTATCTCCCCCAATGCTGGGGGCATTGGGGGAGATAAAAATCTAAACTCAATAATAATAAACATCATGACGCCGTCTGAACTTACTTACATTAATCTATATTAAAAGATTTAAATGTAATAATAACAATAATGTCTTTTATTACAGCGATTAGACTTTTAGACGTCCACATACTCGCGACCGACTATATCAGCTACGCTCTAGTGTACAGCTGCGACACTATAGCAGGAAACAGAAGACGAGGTAAATTAGTTTGTTTTTATGTACCTGATAACCAACATTATTAAATCTATCGAGACTGAGATTTAATTTTACAATTTATATTCGCAGTCAGCAGTTGGAAACTGAGTAAAAGCACAGATCCACTGACCGCTGCAGCTAACGTCGCTATAGACGCCGTCATCAGTGCCACTGAAGGTCTCGACAACAGATATTACCAGGAGACAAGTCAGAGTAATGCAGCGTGCTTCTACTACCCAGAGTTCGACACGCTCCCATCAACTATCGAGCTACCAGGCCCATGCCCTGCCATCACCCCTGTTGCAAACTTCGAGTTGTCTAGAGTAAGTCGATTAACAATAATTCATATCATCAATACAGCTGTCGTTAGAATTGGACGAAAATATGTGGGTTTTATGAAATAAAAAACGTTCTCAGCAACATGTAACTCTTACGGCCAGCTAAGACATAGCAGCAAATATGCTGAAGCAATTTTTATTGAACAAAATAGGTACAGAAATAAAGCTGAAAAATGCGAAATCGATTGCGTGAATAAATAATCCCCAATTATGAAAAATTTTAGTATATTGTCAATAACACTACTTGAGCATATTACTACTCTATCTGCGTCCTGAGAGTTGTATTTTATATTGATGATTTATGGAATAGAACGGTTAGAAGAGAATCGTAACAAAACCCGAATCTATCGTCCGTTTTTCTGCGTGTTTTTCGTAAAAAATATCGCGCCCCCGGAATGCAAAAGGCACAAGAAGGAACATGGATGGGTTTTCAGTCAGTAACAGTCTGACACCCCCTCCCGCCCCGCCCTGGGCGGCGGAAGTCAGTTGATGATTTCCCATCGGCAAAAAAAAACCTTTTTATTACTCTATAAGAACATTTATTCGTTATTTTTATTTGTTGCAAGTTAGACACGTTGTATAAAGACATTACATAACCGTTTACTACGCACGGGTGCTATTCATGAAACTAATGAGACTACTGAGCAATTATTATTAATTTTTATTTTTGGTGAAAAAATCACTGCCTCTGTAGCCTAGTGGTCCTAAGCGCGGCTGCTACGCAAGAGGTCTTGGGTTCGAATCCCAGGTCGAACAAAAAGTGTTATTGGGTTTTTCTATGAAATTCTCAGTAGCAGCTCGGAGTTAGGATTTGTGCCCGGTTAATGGCAATAGGCTCGCCTCCTATTACATGGGATCTAAACGTACCGGCGAACTGTGGGTGTACATTGTTACACCTCTGCCTAACCCTTCGGGGAATACAGGCGTGATGGTATGTTAGATGTAAAATCACTGTTTATGGTAGCGCGCAATATAATAGAATGGTGGAAGTGTTTGCCCCATAGTGGCACACAGTGTACACCTATGTTTGCGCACACGCTTGTACACTGTAATACCTCCTGCGTACTTGGCTAGTAGTGTTTATTGTAATTGGGCGTAACCGAAATTCGATTTCAGGATAATAATAATTGTTATTACTTAATTTTTTTATTGATCTTTTTTTTCGTTTGTTGCCAGTATCTCGGAACATGGTACGAAGTCGCCAGATACCCACAAACAGCGCAAACTGGCCAGTGTAACCGTGCTGTATACCAGATGACCGATGATACTGTCTCTGTTGTGAACAGCCAAGTTAACAATGAAGATTTGCAAACGATTTCAGGAGAAGCAAGACCTACTAACGTACTTGGAGTGTTAGAAGTTGTGTTAAATGTTGGCGACGGTGAGTTCTTTCATATCTTTCGCTTAAAATTAGTAATGTATGTCAATCTTAAATGGTTATCCGCGATCCATGACAGTTTGCGATTCGCACTATCGTCGTTACAGTTATTATCAATATAAACGGCAGAGATTGAAAACTCGGCCATTGATTAGTTCTAAGCAAGGATCGAACTCAAAATTTAAATGTTGTTATTTCATTAATTCCTGGCGTATAAAAATAAATTTTATTATAATATTGTAGTCTGTCAAAGTAACAAACGCTTTTGCGTTGTAAAATGTAAATGAGGCTGTTTAAACAGCTTTTAGACATAGATACAGGAATAAAATTATTGAAATTTTAACCTTTTTCAGGTACATCTGTCTCAAATTGAAAGATTAAATTTAAATGAGGTTACCTCATAACTTTTTATCAAGTTTTAAGGATTAATATATATATAATTTTTATCCCTGCATCAAAAGCCCAACCAGTCAAAAATAACTCATAATGATTTATATAAGTTACACAAGAGTGTGTCTTCGCCGAACTTGGCTTTGACACACTGTCGTATGTCTAGATACAATAACTAATGAATTCTTAAATTACAGAGACCAGAACTACAAACCTCCACGTACTCGCGACTGACTATACCCACTACGCGTTAGTGTACAGCTGCATTGATATAGAAGGAAACAGACGACGAGGTAAAGATTTTTTATATAGGTTCTTATTAAATCGAAATACCTTACTTACGGTAGAACTAATTTTGTATTAATCTTCACAGTTGGCAGTTGGAAACTAAGTAGAGACACAAGTCCGCTACTCGATGAAGCTAACGTAGCCATAGATGCGGTCATCAGTGAAACCCAAGGTCTTAACGAAGATTATTACCAGCCCACAAGTCAGAGTGATACAGCTTGTTTTCACTACCCAACACAGACTGGAGAAAACGTCGTAATCCCTGGCAGATGCGACCAGACTATTTCTGGAGTAACAAACATCGATCTGACTAGGGTAAAATATTGGTTTTCTACTCGCTCACTTACTTTCCATCCTATACATATATACGGGCCTGTGGACGGTGAGCAATGGGTAGCTCACCGTCCTTACGTTTAACACAACGACAGGCCGTGTCGACGGTGCGTTCGTGTTCCACGCGCGCCTCAAAGAGATGTCAGCAGAGGGAAGGGGCCACTGAGGGCCCATGCCTGCCGGGGCTGCGGGTTGTTCGTAAGAGATACCGCGCCCCCGGAACGGAAAGGGCACAAGAAGGAACATGGGTGGGTTTTTGTCAGTAAAAGTCTGACACTCCCTACCGCCCCGCCCAGGGCGGGAGAAGTTATTTAATGATTTCCCACCCACCAAAAAAAAAAAAATCCTATACATATATGGTCGTTGTCACTAATATAAATATCGCTCGCTGTGTGTTCATCTGCAATTTAGCTCGTTTTTGCCGATGCCAATTTCGGGAGAGGTTTTGATAGTTGATACGTGGCAGCATTGGCCAACGACAACATTTGCGGGTTTTGTGATGACTCAAGAAAAAACCGTCAAAGTACAAGTCGAACTTGCGCACTGAGATCCTTACTCATTACACTATGCTTAGAATAGATTTAAAATTAATCAGCATTAAATATCCAAAATCATTACAATTATGTACTTCGAAAAATGAGAGACTTTTAATGTGGGTTAAAAATAACAGACTGACATATATTATTAGGATAGGCATGGAGAAAAGCAGATGCAGGCCACTTCCAACCGGTCCTTTTGGAAATTGGGAGTCTTTTGTCCAGCAGTGGACGTCCAACAGCTGACATGATGATGATGAAAAGCTATCAATCATTACAGAATTAGGAGTTTACCATGCTCATTCTTCGTCGTTGTTTTTTTTTACAGTTCACAAACGAGTTGGTCTGGTACCAGATCGAAAGATACGACGCAGTTGTAGGTACTTGCATTGGCACCAGATTGAAATTGGACGAAGATTACATACATATAAATCACGTCGAACGTGTTGGTGATGAGGTAAAGAGATTAAGCGGTGTAGCCCGTTTAAGTTCAGCTCCAGACGGGAAATTCACTTTCGAAATGGAGGACTCAGAAGGTGAAATAAAAATTATTCTTACTTTCATTTCCATATTTTTGTTTAGTAATATAATAGAAAATTAATTGTTCTAATTATTAATTTTAGACCAGAAAGATATTTACATATTGGCGACTGACTACGATGGATATGCGATAGCGTACAATTGCAAAGATGTTGGAACCAACGAAAGACAAGGTACGTAGTTTGAGCCCTTATTTTTAATTTAAACATATACGTTACATAGACAACCCTATAATAAGCCTAGCATGCGGTGGCGAAAAGGCAGTGGTCTTAAAGAGAAGCCAAAGACTCAATCTATAAATTGAGATATTGATTAATGTTTTTTTTTGTTACTTCTACCGCACGCGCACCTTGGCTACAGACAGACAGAGAGATGTTAAACGCAAGCTAAGTTTAAAAAGTCTTACGGCTACTTATGAAAAAATCGCGTCAGGCTGTAATTTAAAAGTAGCTATACTGATGTATTAAGCATTGACTATGTATTTTAAATGACGTCTCTAAGTGCTGTAGTTATAATGATTTATGCCGAGTACCAGTTTCTGCCCGCTACTTCGTGGGAGTCAAAGTTATATTATCCCACAGGAACCGTACATTTTTCCGGGATAAAACATAACCTGTGTTCGTCATACTACAGTCGATCTCAGTGCCAAATTGCAACCAGATCCCCTCAACCGTTGAATCGTGAAAGAGTAACAAACATCCATCCATCCATCCTCGCTAACTTTCGCATTTATAATATTAAGAATAGTCGTAAGTAGGATAGTGGATTTATGCAGTAGTTACATGGATGTTATGAGACGATTTTTAATGACTACTATGTATAGTATAATTTATTAAAATATTAAAAAAATCGAGGCGACACTCAAATTAATTATAAGTTTAAGTTTCTTCACGATATTTTCCTTGACCAACATCAGTGATGTATGAATTTAAAAAAGTCATATTGAATACCTGTGGAAATTAACCATTACATTCATTCATTCATTGTATTCAGTTGGTGTCTGGGTGTTGAGCCGGGAGAGGACATTGCCGGAAGCCGCCTCGACCGCCCTCGACCAGCTTATAGCAGCAAGGCAGGAGTTCACAGATAGACCTAGTTACTTCAAAGAAATTTTACACCCTAATCCTGATGGAGATGAATGCCCTGAACCCAGTTCCGGATTTTTATTCAAGAGCAGTATTATCGTGTTATGTGTATGTGCTTTATTGCAATTGGTGTGGTAAATAAAAAGTACTATACCTGTTTCAGTGCGCTTATTATGTGCTAAAAGTAAATAAGCGCCGATAAAGGCCGTTAGCATTCCATGGCTTGATACTTAAGAGTTTGTAAGTAGGTACCCACACGTAAACAATCTAACTCATGTTACTAAATTATACCATAATTTTAATCATAATTATTATTCATTATTATAAACATTTTAAATAATTATTTTGTTGTTTTATTGCATGGCGACGATTGACTTTTCTAAATACTTACCTAATTAATCTAATAGTCTAAGATCCCTTAAAGAACGACCTTCACCGAGCTGGTTAATGGATGAAAAGTACCTATTTTATATCAAATTAATAAATATATTGTCAATAAATATATTGCAAATGCGTTGACTAAAAATTTTCAGTCCAGAACATGATTAATTAACAATATAAAAAATAATAATTTTTTTTAAACATTTCACTGGTTTGGTTTTTAGACAAATTGACCAATCGAAAGTATGAATGAAGCCTATAGAATTTAGGTTGAATATTTTTTTTCCCGTCACAACTCTTGAGTAGGCAGGTATAGTAGTCTCCACGAGTCGTGAGCACAAATATCAAGTTAATTTTTCAGTTTATGGGTTCCTTTCGGGATTTTTTTGGGGCGCCGACGCTGCACGCGATTGGTCCGTCGGTTGGACCGTCGGCCGCCCAAAAAACCTAGAAAGGAATCCAAAAACCCAAAAATTAACTTGACATTTGTGCTCACGACTTGTGGCGACTAATATACACATACCATCACGCCTGTATTCCCCGAAGGGTTAGGCAGAGGTATAACAATGTACACCCACAGTTCGCCGGTATGTTTAGGTCCCATGTAACAGGGGGCGAGCCTATTGCCATTAACCGGGCACAAATCCTAAGTCCGAGCTGCTACCATAATATATAAACACTCATATATAAACAGGTAAATAGATACAGTAGCTTGCACTGGTCTGGTTAATGAATTAAAGTTAAGTAAAAATAAAGATTATTTCATTACGAACACGTACGGTATAGGGTTGACTACGAAAAATCAGTCCTGAATTCCGGTTGTCGAGTTTAAAAAAGTGAAATACAAGGATTTTTGAGACGGCCCTCTAAGGGCGGGTACCTTAACCGTTACAGTAAAAAGTTCTTAAAAGACCATCCATAAATGTTTGAGATATTTTGAACTGCATTCACAAATTTTGGAAAAAAATATACAGTCAGCGAGAAAAATGCTGAAATACGAAAAAAAAAATATATCCAACCGATCCACATAATTATGTAGGGATCAAAAGACTATTGGACCATTTAAGGTATGAGAGAAATTACAGAAATCGCCATAAACTTTTTCCGTACATTTTGTACTGAAACTAAATCAGGTCACGCCTCGCGAAGACGCGACTGGCCACTCAGTGCAAGAATGGAGGATAGCGCGGATGCCAATATTGTAGCGTATTACCGTCGGTTTGTCTTTTTTTTATTGGAAGAAAAAAGAAAATTGCACGGCATTGCTCTTTAAATTTTTAATTTTTAAGACAATTTTTTTTGTTCTTTTTGTTTAGCTATTTCAAGATTGGACAGCGTTTGCTCATAATTGTGTTATTTATATTTTTCGATACCCGTGTAAGAACCTCTTACATTATGAAAACGAATTATCTACATATTAAGTACAATCAAAAAGTAGGTAGAACTTACTCGGCATCCCATTACAGGTAGGTAGGTTATTCTGTACAAAACACCCAATGAAATATGAATCAGAGTATTTGTGAACTTGCAAGGGATCGTCGTTATTTTATTAAATGTACTTTCGTCTAGAGACACACATAATTACATAACTCTTATAAATTATAGTATTTCAAAACATGTGAAAAGCTCTCAACGGTTTTAGCGGCAAAAGAAAAATCACAGACAACTTGAAGACTACGCCATAATTTTTTTCTATAATAGTCTATACTTCTAACAGACAAAAATATTATCTTAACAAAAATATAACTAATGAATGTATTACATCACTAATCGCCCGTACAATCATAGTGTACAATCATGGAACTAAAAAGTACCAACAAACTAAATCCTTTGCACACCACTACCTACCTTGTTAAACAAAGATTGCATGATTATTCTTTTTTTTTTAACGATGGGAAATCAAATCTTATTTCTGTGTGCTTTATTTTGTCAGAAAAACCGCTTCAATAGTAAAACTGGTTTTTATTATACAATATCATAACTCTGATAGCATTTTGAAAAGTAAAAATATTGTAAATTTCATGGCAATAGTAATTGTCTAATCAAAATTACAATTAGATACATACTTTAAATATATTCCTTAAAAAAAAATGTGTTTAAGTAACAGACTCTATTATAAAAAAATAAATTAGGGTTCCGTCCAAGGAAATAAGCCAGTAAAAAATAAATAAGTATGGAAAGTAACACATGATTGATTTATTTTTCATGAGTATTCTTTTTCGTTAAATCGACTAAAAGATATTAAAAAATATCAAGTCATAGTCCAATTTCCACGGTATTGCAAACTACAAATTTTGATTTCCATTTTTGCCATAAGATTTCGGTACACTTTTTAAGTAGGTATTATTTTTTATCAAATAAAAAAGTTCAAAACAATTCCAGCTATCCCCAGTGACGTTTCGTCATGAAGACCGTGAATTCACCGTGACTTCTTTTTCTTTTAATAGGTTGGTTTGTACACTTCTACCAACTTATCTGTGAAATGGCGAAAATTGGAACTACGGCCATCATTTTGAAATGTCATTCGATTGTCAGTGTATACTACATTCGAGTTCTCTGGTTGTTTTGCCGTGATATTGCTGAATTTATGAAGTTAAATATGCCGAAAGCTATTAAAAGTGATACTCGAAACGTTATTCTAAAGTTAAAACCTTTTTTGAAGAAGAAGCTCGGCTCGGGGTCTCCGATTATTCCATTTAATCAACACATACCATCACGCCTGTATTCCCCAGAGGGTTAGGCAGAGGTGTACCAATGTACCCCCACAGTTCGCCGGTTTGCTAAAGTCCCATGTAATAGGGGGCGAGCCTATTGCTATTAACCGGGCACAAATCCAAACTCCGAGCTGCTACTGAGAATTTCGTAGAAAAACCCAACAACACTTTTTGCTCGACTTGGGAATCGAATCCAAGACCTCTAGCGTAGCAGTCGCACTTAGGACCACTAGGCTAACGAGGCAGTTAGTCCATTTCAGAGAGTCCATTTAATCAAATAAATACAAAAGAATTTCGGCAGCGACAGGTTAGTGTTGTCGACTTTCTTGTTATAAATTATCAGATAATTAACTAATTATTTAAGTCCACGAAATATTCGTTTCTATTCTTGCTGCAGGTTAGCGTAACGGTAACGTACATCTACTAGGTAACCTGCTAAGTGAGTAAGCAAACTAACCTGCCAGATTTCAAATTTCTACTAACATTTATTTTATTATCTTGTATTTCAGGTGTGGGTCAAGGACTAATTTCAAAAATAGTTAGGAAAGGGCACGCAGCAGAAGAAACTGTTACAAAAATTCGGACACCTGGCAAGGAGAGAAAACGTAAAAGTGGATTTGTGCATGTTGATGATTTTGACATGGGAGTTATACGGAGGAAAGTACATGAATTTTATTCTCCTAAAAAATAGGTCCCTACTGTTAAAAAGCTTCTAGAGGTCTTAAAGACAGAAATAAATTATACAGGACAGCGAGAGAGTCTGCGAAAGCTGCTTCACAAGGTGGGAAAAAAAAATCTCAATCCAATCGGAAGGTTCTTATGGGGCTTAATAAAATATCAGCTTGGAGAGCTAAGTACTTGCTTGCAGTGGATAAATGTCCCAAGCCCCAGCCCACAATTTTTTTAAATGAGACCTATATTCACTCTTCAGGTAAATGTTGGCAAGGAGAGAGTGAAGACGGAGTGTTGGAGCCTGTATCGAAAGGGCAAAGATATATTATTGTTCATTCGGAAATAGATACAGGATTTGTTACAAATGCACTACTTGTGTATAAATCAAACACAAAAAGAGTGGTGATTATCATGACGAGATGAATAGTACCAACTTTAAAAAGTGGGTTATTGAAAAACTTGTGCCTAATTTACGAGAGCCATCCATAATAGTGATGGTGAATGCTCCTTATCACCGTATTAGTGTGAATAAGGTCCCAAATACGAATTCCTTAAAAAAAGATATGCAATTATGGTTGACCCAAAATAAAATTGACTACGGAGAGAATTTGATTAAACCTCAGCTTTTAGAAATAATTCAGAGAAACAAGCCTGAACCTGTACATGAAATTGAAAAAAATTTAGAAGACAATAGTCAAAAATGCTTATATTTACCACCTTATCACTATAATCTCAATCCCATTGAACTTATATGGAGCACAATAAAAAGAAAATTGCTGATGTAAATATTGAGCATAAAAATGTTAAAATTCCCCGCCTAGTTAGAGAAGCTTTTAACGCTATTACAGTTCATGAGTGGGCACAGCATTGTAAACACGTGCGCAGGTTAGAAGGAGAATACTTAAAACATGATTTGTATTACGATAAACCTTTTATTATAGAAGTGGTAAGTGACACTGAAACCGAAAGCGATAGTTATAATGATGATAGTGGTACGAAAATAAGCGGAGTATGGCCTCACAACCAGGATGAAGTTGTTTAAGCAGGTTCATCTAAAGCTCACAATTACTGTAAACCTGGTTTTCAATAAATCATTGTTAAGCAATTTGTTTTTTATATTACACTACACTACCACTAGGTACCACTGATAATTAGTCAAATCTGGTGTTAGGGGTTAGGTACGGTAATAACTAAATACTACACATCCAGGTACCTTTTGCAAGGTAGTTACCTACTTAACTTCGCATTAAATGAAAGTTGTATCCCCCCGTGGAACATTTTATCTGCTGAATTTCCACTTCATTTGATTACTTTTTAGATATAGCCATTGTTTATTGCTGAGAGACTAAACTGTTACTTGTACCTACGTAACTATATTATCAAATTCTTTTTATTTATTTTATTATTTTTATGTAGGTTTTTAATTTGTAAAAACTGTAATATTCTTATTAAACGAGTATGTCTAATGTGAAATTTCCTTCTTGAAAACTTACTCAATTTTGGGCACCTTATATTATTTAGCAACACTGAATCGACGGTGCCTCTTTTAGTTCACAGATAAGTTGGTAGGACTGTAAAGTTGTTAATAATGATGATCCAAATCCAAATATCCTTCTCTGAAAAGGTTCAGCGTTACAGACTAGAATTGATTAGACGAGGTAACGCTGTCGGTGAACAATTATCTGTGTTCATATTCATTCATTCGTATGACAAATTCATTCGAGTATTCGTTCGATTCAGTATAGTAGTAATCAATGTTCTGTGGTCGTAATCTATAATCTGTATTCTGTCATCAAAATTATTTTTTCATGAATCGCGGATCATGTAAATGTATGTGAGAAAAACACATTTCTTATGATTAAGCCATTATTTCTCTATAAAAACACTTTAAATATATCAACATTGTAACGCTAAACTATGGCTAGTAACGAAGAAATTACTGGGCCCATCTCCCAAGAGGACATAGAGGCAGCGGATAAGCTGAAAAACGAAGCTAATGAATATTTCAAAAGTAAGTCTTCTCGATTTCATAATAGAAACAAAACTTTACCAGTAATCAGCAGAAAATACGATGTATGAGTGATATAAACAGCTTATTGATCGTGACAGGAATAGAACAAAATTTGACTGACATAACCTCAAATTTCAGAACAGAGTTACAATAATGCAATCGAGTTGTACTCGAAAGCAATAGACAAGAACCCGAAGAATGCGGTGTTCTTCGCGAATAGGAGTATAGCCAACTTGAGGCTGGAGAACTTTGGTTATGCCCTGACAGACGCGTCGAAGGCGATAGAGCTGGACAGGTCCTATACGAAGGCCTACTACAGACGGGCGGCGGCATACATGTCCCTAGGAAAGTACAAACTAGCACTTAAGGATTTCGAATATGTAAGTATTAAGTGCAGTTTGGTTCGTCAGGCAGGCAAAGAGCAACTATCGTCAACTCTGACTAACTGACTGACTCCTTGACAATTCAAAATTGTCTGTAAATGGTCTAATTGAAATAAATGCTTTGACTTTGAGGTGAACACTTAGCTCGACAGGGGGCGTGGTTCCCTGATGTTTGACAACTGGCGATACGGGTTCTCTCAGGGCATGACTACTTTGAGAAGTACCTGCGTTATAAACAGGGAGCTGGAAACTTGGTATCATTACTTACTAAAAGACAGAAACCTTCATAGATAGTGGCAAAATTATCATCATTTGAAATATTTAAAGAAATAGTTAATGAACAGCCAATTGAAAATTTTTATCAATAATTGCCCTGGTAGACTGTAGTCTGTAAGCCGACCCCAACATAGAAATGGAAAAATAGGCAGATAATGAGCAGTTTGTAAGAATCATTATTTTTACAGGTAACCAAAGTTAGGCCAAATGACCAAGATGCAAAAATGAAGTTTACTGAATGCAATAAGATAGTTAAGAAAATTGCCTTTGAGAAGGCAATCTCTGTTGATAAGAAAGAGATCAACATAGCTGATTCCATCAACTTAGATGCCATGAGTAAGTACTGATTTATAATAATTCGAATGCCATCAATAGAGTACTCTGCCCACCTATAACTAGGTGGGCGTTATCATTGTTTATACATTCCCATTTTGCTGTAAAGCAGCATTGCTGTGTTCCTATTTGAGGGTTTCGATGCTGATGTCATTACAGTCATATGAGACATTTAAATATTGTTTTTTGAATGCAATATAGGCAGCGGTCGCTACTTAATATCAGGTGGGCCATGGGCTTGTTTGCCAGCCAGGTAGTACATAATCTAGTTCATACTCTGCCCAAAAACAAGACTTATAATTACTTGTTTTGTTACTTACTACTTACGGCCTAATGCAAACATTAAAATTATTATAATAATTAAAATAAGTTACACACATAATATAAAAAGATTTTCGAAATACATTTTATGCTATGATTTTTTAAACAATAACTTTTTCACGAATATTTTTAATTTTTACTCTATTAGAATTTATGCGGAAAGCACTTGTATCAATATCTTCGTGATTCTGTTGTCTAAAAGTACCATTCTATTCATAATCTTGTTATTCTGTGAAGTACTGTGCTCTCAGAGCATGAATATGAACTGCAAACCAGGGAAAAATAATTACGGTCTATTAAAAAAATGATCATGTCAGTTGAAAAAAATATTTTTATGTTTTTAGTTAATTTGAATATCAGCAAGGGGAGTAAGTGTAAGTGATAGAGAAAATTAAAGTTGATATTCTCTGGGTCAATGTTGTGCTTACAAATATTTAGATGGTACCTTACCTCTTATTTTACACATAAAATCATCTTAATCTATTTACAATTGATTTTTGTAGTAGATAGAATGCATGGAATGCAAATAACAAATTGTTTTATTTTGAAGAGTATAGGAGAGTATTTTAAGAATAACATAAAGCAAGGGCTTTGCCTGGTTGGGAGACAGTAAAGGTTACGAGATAAATAGATTGGTTAAGTATTTTGTCTGCCAGTGAGTTGGTCTAGCACTTTTAATGCTGTGTTTGTCATTACAACACCAATAATCAATTGACATACTTTTGATGACTTTTCAAAACCCGATTTCCCCATAGATTTTGTATGGCTAAAGGCACTTTTGTTCCGAGTCAATTGAGTAACTATTTATTATTTTCAAAGCAATTGAAAACGTAATTTTACAGTTAAATGAAAATTGATTGGGTTTTAAGGGCTAAAATTAAGTGTTTCTTTATAGAAGATGTCTTGAAACTATTGTTTAGTGGTGTCTTTTACCCAAATTGTCAACAAATACTCTTGTCAAACATACAAGTCTGTTGTATGACACAATTTTCATATCTAGTAATTGTGTGATAATATCAAACTGTTATTTTGATAATGAAATTAATTCCTTCGGAAAATTACGATTGCGACCATTGAAATACGTACGTCATAAAATTTGCTTTGTCTTGCCATGTTGAGTTGTTAGTCTCACGATTTTGTAACGCGAAAATCATGTGCAAGCATTCCTTTTAGTCCTAATGTCAAACTGATTAATCCGGTTTCCCACCAAAATGGTTACAATTTAAAACTCATTTCTTTTTTTAAAGTAAAACCACTTAGCTGCTACCGTTCTATCGTTTATTCAAGTGGTCTATAAACAGACACATGTTCATCAAAAAGTTTTTTCAAGCTGCTGGTAAGAAGAAAAAAATACCTACTTAAATAGTTCAATGACATACAAATAATTCATCTCAATGCATGCAACAAACGACAGCACGATTAGCGCAGTTGTTGAGCGATAATGTGCTGCGCTGGAAGCCGCGGATCCGATTCCCACACGGAACAAATATTTATATGACCTTCAGATAGTTGCTCCCGGTCTGGTTGTTTGTGTATGAATTTATATCTTTGTAAACGCATCTATGACGCAATAGAAGTTCCTAGTTTATACCAACGTGTTTTTTTAACAAAATCCTAACAAATATTATAAATTCGAAAGTAAGTTTGTTTGTTACTCACACCTAAACCACTGAAATGATCATTCAAAAATTTTGCATATTATGTTGTCAGGTGTACAGAAACTGATATAAAAAGTACTGTTTCCAGGGAAAAGAACAATAACGATCTTATGACAATAGATGGTGCTAAGTGTCTTTTGAATCATGATTTAATTTTAAAGAACAAATAAGGCCACGTAGAACAAGTCAGCTAAAATAAACTCATTTTTTATGTTTATTCTTTGTCAATAGCCATCGAAGACGAATATGTTGGTCCATCACTCGAGGATGGGGTGGTTACCCTCAAGTTTGTCACTGAATTGATGGAATTCTACAAACAACAGAAAAAATTACACAAGAAATATGCTTATAAGGTAAACAAACATAACTAAACAAGTCCTTCCATTGTTATAATTAAATAGAATGCAACTCTGGTAACATCAAATTATAATTACCTTTGTACTTGTATTTGTTTTATACAGCGTTAATTGTAAAACAATGGCAACCTCTCAGGACTATGTTATTAGCATCATAATCAACGACTTTTGTTCTATGACATTTAAAAATTTTTCATATTTTAGTTTATCAGATTTTCATACAAAAATAAAAACATTTAAATAGAACGCTCTAAATGTTTCCAAGTCTATGCGAAGCAAACGAAAGCGATAGTAAAATAGCGAGGGGAGCGGGGTTAGGGCGGCGGGGGTGTTTGTACTTGACCTATTTACAATTTTACTGAAATCCTTCAGTCGGTCATTCACTTCAATGTGCTTGCGTTGCTTGATTCTGTAAAAATTCCTAGAACAAAATTTGTTGTTTATGATGATAGTATTACAGTCCTGCAAGGTTGTTATTGTTTTACAAATAACCCTGTATATGTATACTTATTTATTGCCCTTCATATTATCACAAATCAAAATATATAAACGAAATGTCTTTTTTATGTTATAACAAGCTTTTTTTTACTTTCACCTGTCCTGGTGTCAGAAGCTGATCAAATCTTACAAATAAAATTTGACCCACTTCCCGGTCTTTGATTGAGCTAAAATGTTGCACACATACGCCCTTTGCATGACAATGCAGTATTATGACGTTACAGGGCTGGTCTGATTATGGAGCTGGAAATTTAAACAAATCCTTAAAGCAAATTTGACCCACTTCTAGGTGTTTGATTGAGCTATATTTGTTTTATTCTTTGTGCATTAAGATATAGCATTGATAAACAAAAGAAAATGTAATAAAATTGGATGCATATTATTTTGTAACACAAATTACTTATTTATTATTCTCTATTGCTAGATACTCATTGACGTGAAAGCATACCTGCAAAAGCAGCCATCTTTGATTGATATCAAAGTGCCAGATGATGCCAAGTTCACGGTATGTGGAGACATCCATGGCCAGTACTACGACCTAATGAACATATTTAAGCTGAACGGCCTGCCCTCGGAGACCAACCCTTATCTCTTCAATGGAGACTTCGTTGACCGAGGATCATTCAGTGTGGAATGTATTTTCACACTTTTCAGCTTTAAACTGTTGTTCCCTGATCATTTCTATATGTCTAGAGGTGAGTTATGTGCTGTGCGAGAAGTTGTGCGACCTTTTTTTTCTAATATGTCTGTCTGGACTCCTTAATGTAGCTACTGTGCATTTTTTTTTAAATAAAAGTCATCTTTTAAATTAAGTATTTTGAATTCAAATTTAGAACAATTATGTCACCAATATGACACCAAGTATGTCTGCTTCAAAACTACATAAATAAAATCTGTGCTTTATAAATCATAGCATTGAGCTCAATTTTGCTTGCACAAAACCAAACAAGAACTATTCTTTATTTAAACCTTTACAATTTTCCAGGAAACCATGAAACCCTTGACATGAATCGCATGTACGGCTTCCGAGGAGAGGTATCCTCTAAGTACACCTCTCAAATGGCCGACTTATTCACCGAGGTATACAACTGGCTGCCCCTGGCCCACTGCATCAATGGCCGGGTGATGGTGATGCATGGAGGACTCTTCTCTAAAGATGACATCACGCTCGACGACATAAGGAAGGTGGACAGAAATAAACAGCCGCCTGAGGATGGTGAGTATTTGAACAAATAAATTGTAAATAAATAAATAAAACAAAAGAAATGTTTTAACTGAACTGCCTCGTTAGCGTAGTGGTCCTAAGTGCGACTGATACGCTAGAGGTCTTGGGTTCGATTCCCAGGTCGAGCAAAAAGTGTTATTGGGTTTTTCTATGAAACTCGCAGTTGCAGCTCGGAGTTTGGATTTGTACCCGGTTAATGGCAATAGGCTCGCCCCCTATTACATGGGACCTAAACATACCGGCGAACTGTAGGTGTACATTGGTACACCTCTGCCTAACCTTTCGGGGAATACAGGCGTGATGGTATGTTATGTTAACATGAGATAGTCATACATACAAGTCTTTCTCTTTCGTCAGGTATAATGTGTGAGCTCCTATGGTCGGATCCTCAGCCGATGATAGGCCGCGCGCCCTCCAAGCGAGGCGTGGGCTGCCAGTTCGGCCCTGACGTCACCAACACTTTCCTGCAACGTAATGGACTGGACTACGTCATCCGTAGCCACGAAGTCAAGAACGACGGGTACGAAGTCGCTCATGATGGGAAGTGCATCACGGTGTTCTCAGCGCCTAATTACTGGTATATGCTTTTGTATTATTTCTTAGATTTTACTTAGTTTTTCCTAACTGCTGTCATGCTCTCTCGATTCGAAGTGTGCGCTTTCGTGCTCCGTAGGTTTCGTGGAGTCCTGGATTGGATTCCCAGGTCGGGCAAAGTGTTATCGGGCTTTTCCATTAGACATTTTTCAACTGTGCAACCCTGAGTTTAGGTGGTGGTGTGACATCCCTGTGCCTCGAAAAGTACCTAAAGTCATTGATCCTGCGCCTAATCTCTACCAAGTTGTGACGGAATGCGTCTCATAGGACTGTGAGTGTGAGGGAAGAGGAATTGTAGGCACACTTACTCATCCTTCACTCTCGTGAACACAGGTGTGTTTGCGCACACGCTTGTGCGCTACAATATCTCCTACTTGCCTGACCTCCATTCATATGGGCCGCCGTGACCGAAATTCGGTTGGGAGCATATTTATTTGTACGTTCATTCATATAAAGAACGAAAAAGTTACGCTGCTTTCTTCTTGTTTCCGACGTACAAAAGTCCCTTCAAGGCCTGCCTGTCCACAAAAGTGGAGCGAGGCTGCGGAGCGGAGAAACGGAGAATCTTAATTAATAGGATTGCATGAAATCTTCGCTCCGCCACCCACAGACGACACACTGACCCAGATAAGCAATCCTATTGATTAATATTTTTCCGTTTCTCCGCTCCGCAGCCTCGCTCCGCTTCTGTGGACAGGCAGCCTCATGGTCTAGTTTAAATAAATTATTTGACTTTGACAGACGGGTTTTTTTTCCTTTTTATGATTACACATTTGACAGAGTGACATTGTTCACAGAAGTTCTTGCGATTAAACAACAGTATCGATTATGAATAGATCGTAATCGATAATTATCTATCGGCCTTTGACTATTAATCGTAACCGCTGATATTGTTGCAATCTTAAAAAATTATACCAAAGTAATTTTTTTATCAAAATTAAAATGTGAGCAGTCTTTTATCTTATTAAAGCGAAGGTCAAAAACATCCGGAACAAAAAAAAAGAATTGGAAGTCGGTGGCAATATAAAACAACAAACAGAACCGAAGCCGCCGACTTTCAAAGCTTTTTTTTTGTTAGGGATGGAATATCATGCAATGACTTCTCCCCTGAGCTCGTTGACTTCCAAAGCTAAAGTTATTTTTCACATTTAATTTAATTTTTTTAATTTTTCACATTTTATTTTAGTTATTTTTCACATTTAATTTTATTTTTTTATTTTTTCACATTTAATTTTAGTTATTTTTCACATTTTGAAGAAGGTTGTCTTTTTTGTAAAAAAGTTTTATTATATGCTCAATTGTAGAACTTATTTTTCGAAATAAAACAAAAACTTGGCATATATTACAGCCACGTAAGACATTTCAATTTGTCTCCAAGATGGCAACGCATCTGCAAGGCCTCTGGTATTTCAGATGTCTATAGACAGTGGTAACCACTTAACATCAAGTGGGCCGTCGGCTTGCCATCCAATGACTTCGTCAAATGTTATTCTAGGCACTCAACATAGGAACATCTATCCTCATATTCTATTACAGATTAAAACAAACCTTATTTACTAATTAAAAATGAATATTTTTCCTTTCCAGTGATACTATGGGTAACCTCGGTGCTTTCATCACAATGAACGGTAAAGACTTGAAACCGAAGTTCACTACTTATGAAGCTGTGGTAAGTTATATTTAAATACTTATAGTCCAAGATCCTAAAGTCGCTAGACCTACATAATTTTTTAGAATAGCTTGAGCGCTTAGTTAGGAAGATATAGATAATACATATTTGTTACATTCAATGCGGGGGCCTTTCAGGCATCGTGTGTAAAAGGTAAATTACATACTTACTAGTGTTTTTATATAATTGGTTAGTATCTTTATCATCATATCAGACAGGAAATACACCATCAAGAAAGAAAAGTCACCATTAAGTCTTTTATTTTGTAAATATCAGACTTAGGACGTCCGCAGCTTGACAAAGGCCTTCTCCATAGATTTACATAAGGACCAGTTGGAACCGGCCTGCATCCAGCTTTTGTGTAATTGTGTAGCATACTATACCAATCATTTGACATATTTTTATGAGCTGTCAAAACGCGATTCCGCCATGTTTGTTGCCAAATAACAAACTGTCGACACTTATTTGCCATCTCTAACTATTTATTGATTTCAAAGCAACAAAGAATCTAATTTTATAACTACCTGAAATTTATTCGGATTTTCAGAGTTAAAAATAAAGTGATTTTTTAAAGAACTTATGTCTTGAAATTGCTTCGTTAGCCTAGTGGTCCTAAGCGCGACTGCTACGCTAGAGGTCTTTGGTTCGATTCCCAGGTCTAGCAAAAAGTGTTATTGGGATTTTCTATGACATTCTCAGTAGCAACTCGGAGTTAGGATTTGAGCCCTGATAGGTTAATGGCAATAGGCTCGCCCCCCTATTACATGGGACCTTAACATACCGGCGATCTGTGGGTGTACACTGGTACACTTCTGCCTTAACCTTCGGGGAATACCGGGTTGGAGGGATGGTATGTTATGTCTTGAAATTATTCAATCCCGATTAATTTAAAGATAAGCAATAAATAAAGATTTTAAAAACATGAAAATGTAAACGATTTTCTTATTTTTATTATAAAAAAATCTGGAGTCCGGGAATAATTTTTCCCAAATGTCCGGCGCCAGCAGTTTAGGTGATAGCAGTCCTACGCAAAGGGCCTGTGCTCACCGAGATAAATGAAGTTCCTCCTCCTCGAGTCGTAAGCTCACTGCTGACCGTCGTGATGTTCCCGTCCACCAGATTCTCCACGACAGAGCTGCTTCCACCCCGCTCAAACGATGGCATGGTTTAGAGCATCTGTGATAGTCGTCTTCAGGCTTTTGGATATTTGGTCGAACCATCTAGTTGGGCTACTATTGTGAAATGAAGTTAAATAACGCCATTTTTATTTCAGCCACATCCTGACGTAAAGCCGATGGCGTACGCGAACTCTTTCTTCAACATGCTGTGCCAATGATCGGGAACCCCCGTGTCGCCGAGAAGCTCGCCAACACGTAAACGTACCGCACGCTCGCCCCTACATTACAATAGCAAGGTCAGACGGCGCACCCAAGCTGCTAAAAGGTGTCCTTCGAATACTAAATAATAGCCTTGTATGTACAGTCGACCTCGTGATTGCTGTACCACCCTAAATTTCAATGCCATTTGTACATCATAATGATATTTAAATGTGGAAGATAGCGATATGTCACTTGCCAAGTCATCTGAAATAAAAATCGACCAATCAGCGGCAAGTTCAAATGTTTTGGCAAAGCTCTCAGCGAGGAATCCATAACTAATTAATAAAAGTAATCTTCTCCAATGATTGTGAGTTTTTGACGAAAGTGGTAAGTAAAGCAATTGCGTGATCGATTGTACAGGGAAACAGATTATTTAGCAAATTGACTTAGTTGTCCGTTTATCTGCCTTTGACGGTCTCATGAAATAGCTGTAACACTTTTAAGTCAATCTGCTACATTATTCGTTACCCTGACTGTAGAATGCGACATATTTCGTTTTGATATGCGTCCCGGAATATCGACATAATTACGTCATGCAACATCGCTCGACATGTCTGTCAATACCGCGACTCTTGGACCTGCGACATCGATCGACTACCGCTTGTCTTCTAATGCTGGCACTTCACTAATACAGTGACAATATTCGCATTACATCGCTTGTGCAAAATCAACTTTATTCCAATAATGTAAAGGCATATGTTGTATTAGCCAAATAATGCGAATATTTGGTCAAATGCGCCAGTCCGCTTTATTCGACGGGCAATACTTTAGTACACATGACGAAATATTTAAGTATGCAGGTAAACATCGTTTATGTACAGTGCAAGCAACCGTCTCACTAGGACAAATTGTAGGAAAGACACCTCTAAGTCTTTTATTTTGTTGTCTGTATACTTAACTCTTTTGTCTACCGTACATGTCAATTACTTAGGATCGACATCTTAACTAAAGTCGAAGTGAGATAACGTTATAAGATACGTAAGCTCTAAAAATACTGTTATTAAACTTCTGGTGGATTCAATTAGTTAGGGGCGGATCTCATCAAACCTAACTTTCCGATAAAGTCACAGTTAAGTCCATACAGTAGGACAAACGTCATGAGTTTGTTGCTTACGTCTCCGCACGTTGCCTAAATTATCCCCAATTAGGTACATTTTCGCGTGTTGCCTACACCATCCCCAGTCACCTACATCGTAACAACTTGCTAACAGTATCCCCAGTGACTTACATGTACCAGTTGCCTATATTGACGCGAAATGCCTACACTGTCACAACATACCTATATCATCCACATTTGCCTTCACTACACGAACACCGCACAACTTGCCAACGTCATCCATAACTGCCTACATCGTCTTGTGACGCAGACCTAGCGCCAAATTCGTCATCCTACTGTAATATTGTTATCCAAACGACAAGGTGTAATCATAATAAATTAAGGGCTAGTTTCACTACCTCTGAATAAATACTATTGTTTGTTAAAAAATGGAACGGCATTTTTATGAAATGATCTGCCAAGTTTTTTAATCGGAAGTTATTAGAAGTTGGTGAAATGGACCCTTAAACGAAGACTATTTGCCTGCTGTGTGGATTTAGTGACCCCGTGCAAACAGTTTTAATAATTCATTAAACATTCCTAAGAATGTTTTATTCCATTAAAACTTGTTTTATCGCTATAGAAATAATGTTAAAAATCGGTGTTTTTTAGTCTCCAAGCAATAAAGAGATTTTTAGTAGTCTTTCATATTAGACTTTCTATTCGAATATTCTAGAAAATTATCAATTCTGAGTAGTTATCACCTTACTGAAGCGATTTGAATAAAACTTTTGGCGTTTTAGATCAAATTATCAGGTTGCTAGCTAGTCACTGCTCCGTTATCGGAACACTTATTAAAAATGCAATATAGAAGTAGTGATTTTTGATAATTTTAAATTAAATGCGATTCACTGGTTGCTTGCAATAACAAATTAGTTAAAAATGGGGGAGCGTCGGGTAATAATATCGCAAAGGTATTCTTCAAGACAATATAATTTGTATCTTTGAGGAAATGAGAATATGCTGGGGTATTTGTTCATTTTTTCTTCACTTTAACGTTTTAGTTGCGTAGTCTTGTCTCCTCAATCGTACGCGTAGCTATAGCGAAGCAATGTCTTCAAGTGTTGCGAACTACTTGTACATTCTACTCATAAGTCTTAGTTGTAAACTTATTTTTTTTCACGCGCTGTTGTGAATATTTCTGTAAGTGTAAGCGATTGTTTAACGGTAGTGTACATCGGTACCGCGAAGGGTTATCGCCCCTTTTCGTCGGTTTACGTAATACTTGCCATGTCACTGTTGTGTTTCTGGCCTTAAAATGTTCGGTGATTTACGCCCCAACGGAAACAAAGTGTTGCAACATATTTATTGCGAGAAAGGAACAAAATAACATCTCGCAAAATTAGATTTTGCTGGCAACGTTTATTTTTATTTATTTACTACGATTTACCCCGGCTTCGCGGGGGTGCAATTCTTTTTGGTTTCTCCAAATAAAGAAATTTCCATACAAGCCATGTCCGGGCAATTACTAACACAACAAAAAAAGAAACAGCCGAATCAGTCGAGCATTTCTGAAATGATGATCTTACATACATGCAGCAATTAACTTTTAATTGGTAGATAAACCAACCGCAATACATACAGAGGAATAAAAAATACAGATGTGAAATAAAAATGCTGATTTACATGTTAAATATAGCATTGCGCAATTGTTGCGAAACATTGTTCCCGATGTACCTAAACGGGGCTTAAGATCATCTCCACAAGCTACAGGTTGAGAACCACTGGTGTTTAAAAATTAAATTACTGGGTTGAATGTGCGCTACCGTTAAATGCCCGCGTTTAGGGGCCTTTCCGCGATCACTAGTACTTTAGCGACAATTTTCAATTAAGTCTCTTGTCATCGAAATATTTACCTATGTATACTCTATCTAGGTCACAATATTACAAAATAATTATTAAAGAACTAGGTTTACATAATATTATTTTAAGGACCAAGTTTTCAACTGTCAAATAACTTTTAGGAAACAAAATGGCGGTTTGACAGCTTTTGTATTAAAAATGTGTTAAACTGACATATGATTTACTCTTCACGTAAAAGTTATCTGGCTATTAAAAATTAGCCCTAATTCTGCATTTTATCCTACTTCTCTCAATAATCATGCAATGCTACTTATTTTACAACAGCGCCAATGAATTTGTTTTTTTTTTTTGTTTTAGTTATTATTTTGAAACAAACGAAAATATATATTTTCCCCGCCATTCACACATCACTGAATGATGTCAAAGATTAAATATTTAATAATGAAAAATGTATATATTTGATATTTTTAACTGTAGAGGTGGCACCGAACAACGTACGGGCGTATAAGCTTGCATTTAGTTACAAACACTTGGCTTTCCAATACTGAACATAGACATTCATAGATTGGATAGTACCTCATTATCAGCGACCTGTTTTGTCTGTGGTAGTGGGATAAAACTAAGTTATACTCCTTGCAATTCATGACTACGCATCGTGTGAGTCTTATGTCATTGTTATAAAGTATGAATTCTAACAACCATAACGCCGATGTTTGTTGGCTGTATTATCCACCAATAAATCGAAATTAGAATAGAGATATGCCAAGGCTTAGTTGAACATTTCCTTCTACTCTTCTTTTATCTCATAATGTTACTATAATGTCTATGAATGTCTCGATAAGCGTTATCACTTAGTTACCACATATTACCTAACTTACTGACTAACTCGATCGTGCATTTTACGTTAATTATTCCAATTATACTAAAAAAATATTTTAAGATCGTCAATGAGAAAACGCATTTAAAGAGAAAATGGCGTGGCAACTCTTGGGAATATCGGGATAACTTTATCTCTAATTTTGCGCTTGACATTATTACATTACTTCACGGACCCACTCGTTTTGATGATTACTTAGAAACACTAGCTGTGATTTCCGTAATTCTAAACAGTTATGTTTATGTTTTGATTATAATATCTCTGAAGTATGTTGGATGTGTATTAGGGCGGACTGTCCAATCGGAGAAACAAATATGCCGGTTTGACAACTTTAGTATGAAAAATTATTAATTAATTTATTCCTCAGACAAAAGTTATCTCAAATAAAAATCAACCCTGAACAGGGCGAGCAAGAGTTGTTATTCCATTGTTCGATGCTGTCATATTTTTAACTAAAGTAAATAGCATAATGTTGTAATGCAATAAGATTACTACTTACGAATTATAACGACCAACGTTGGTGAACATTATTACTATAAGAGTATGTACACATTTAGTTGAATAGTCACCACGTTGAGCAATTTTTATGCACAGATTTTGAATTTAGAATTGAATAAGAAGGTGCTAATGAAGTGTGGAAACGGCAGAAGACGGGTCTCATCCCTACGTAGTAGAAATTAAAGATTTAAATAATAAAAACTACACCACAGATTATAGAGAGGATTATGAAAAACTGTGCATTAAAAATTGTCCAGCGGGCGGCTTAGTATAATTACATAAGGAGAAAGCTTGTGGACGCACAGCCTGACGGCTTCACGCAATGTGTATCGAATACTCCTGTGTGCACTTGACTTAACATTTGTTTTGATGGTCACTGTTAATTTCTTGACAAAATGTCGCAATATTATGAACAGATTACATTGCTATATCTACTGGCGATATGTATTACGTTATAATCTGAACGAGGACAGCGCAAGATCTTTCATATGTTGTGTTAAACTATAATGCTAATAGTAAGTGTACTATAAGACTTAGGTACAGCCGAGAACAATGCCGGTTGACCACTTTTCAACCTTATTACTAAGGATGTAAGGGTGAAAAATGGTTTACCTCAGTTGTCCGCGAAGGTATATACAGTTTAGCCAATTTTGTCAGTCATTATAACGATCAAATAAACGGGTATCAAGGAGTCCGCTTAAAAGACCGGATAGACATTGGTCGACAAAATCATGTTTTTCTGTATAGCACCTTAATGCTGAGGTATGAATGAACAAAATGCGTTGCATGTATGATACGCAACAACTGTGCAATAACGAACATCGATCATTGTACACTGTCCATACGTACGAGCGAAACGTTCGTATAACTTCGTGCGCGTTCGTGTACCTTCGTGCACGTTCGTGCGGCATCGCAGTCAGCGATCATCAAAACAATGATCAAGATAAAAGAATGCTCAAAAAGCATAAGTTTTATATATAAAACTCTTAGGTAATAAATGAATTATGTTAAATATTTAGAAGTACACGAATAATGTCAGGGAATACAATATTTATGTCAATGGTGCGGTAAGGATAGTTCAAGGATTGCATTGCCCAGCATATCAGATGATGTAGATAGGTTTTGGTGTTACTGTGGTGGACTTTAATAAAATTGTTAAATTTGTATATTGGGTTTTTATTTTTTTACCTGTTCCCGCTTGATTTTTTCTTATATTCCAGCCTATATTGTCCTAAAGTTCCATGTTGTTCCCATCATTGCGTAATTTTTTTTCTAGACCATACCTGGGAAACTTGGTTGCGAAGATGTTGAAGGTCAAAGTTACAACTTTTGTGATACGTTTTTACCACAACCAGTTTTAAATGTTAGGACAAAACTTTCACGCACGCACTCGAAATTACAATGTTTTGAGTGCGCAATACCATAGACGGTGATATTCACACCAAAAATGAAAGCCGTATTCCCACAAAAATGTTGCTCGAAGTTACTTAGTTTGGTCAGTATGCGTAATTAACGGCTATATGATCATGTGTGTGTGAAGGCTGTGTGTCTTATTACACTCTGTATATCAGTTTGACAAGTTTTTGCATAGAAAATATGTGAATAAATCATCATCATATCAGCCGTAGGACGTCCACTGCTGGACATAAGCCTCTCCCATAGATTTCCAAAAGGACCGGTTGAAAGCAGCCTGCATCCAGCATTTCCTGCGGTCTTATTCAGGTCGTTCGTCCACCTTGTGGGACGACGTCATATGCTGCGCTTGCTGGTGCGTGGTCTCCATTCGAGAACTTTGCGGCCCCATCGGCCATCAGTTCTGCGTGCCATGTGCCCTGCCCACTGCCACTTCAACTTGATAATTCGCTGGGCTATGTCGGTAATTTTAGTTCGTCTGCGGATCTACGGTGTAATTATTCTTCAGATAAAAGTTATCTCATCAACTACTTAGCCTTTTCCCAACTATGTTGGAGTCGGCTTCCAGTCTAACCTGATGCAGCTGAATACTAATGTTTTACATGGAGCGACTGCCTATCTGACCTCCACAACCCAGTTACTGGGCAACACGATACCTCTTGGTTAGAGTGGTTGTCAGACTTTCTGATTTCTGACCATCCGTAACGACAGATAAAAGTTATCTGACTATCGTTAAATCAAGAAAAGCCTCTGATATAAAAAAAAATATCTATTAAAAAAAAGTACTAAAATTGAGGTAACAGCAATTTCTAATAATGCTACGAAGGTACAAGTTGAGTCAGCATCTTGACCACTGTCTTCTTGTCGAGCTTGCATTTGTGGTAGAGGGTGTGACAGTCCGAGTCAGGCGACCGACCGACTGACACCGCTTCGAAGACTGCCGTACCATCCAGCATGCGGCGAACTAAAGTGTTGCTGCGGGACAAACATGGTCATTCTGTAGAAAGGTGTTCGTATATATCGGTTCTCTCCTGGAATTTCAAAGTTTAAGCCCAGCTGAGCTGATAATAACTACGCAAAAAGGATCCAATCCACAAAAACCCCAAAATTGAGCTACACATATTTTCGTTCAGTAAAAATGACCCAGAGATAGAGATATGACGTTTGTATCAACACAAGGTAAGTACCAACCCTCATGTTTGTTTTCTCGGGTTGGTTCTTTTTTGCGCTGCTACGTCCAACTGATAACGAAAAGCTCACAGAAGTGTCAATAGAAGTTACTTACTTAGACAAAGAAGATAGTAAAGCATCAAAGTCTGTGGCGTTTCCGTTGACCATGTTCTCATTGGCCAGCTGAACATAGGAGCAGGTCAGTCTCTGCATGCAGGCTGTAGAGTCCACGTTGTATCTGCTGAGCATCTCGTCGATCTTGCCGAAAACTTCCGAAGCTTGGCCGAAGTCAGTTTCCAGACCTGAAGAGGAGTTCGGTTAGACGAGCGGAAAATAGTTTTGTAACCCAAAAGGATACCAGGTTTCTGGTGTGTGGCTTTAACATTGTTTCAGGGGGGCAATTCAACTAACCCTACAAATTATTCTACTAATTCTACATTTAAGATGTTTTTAACTAGCAGAAACTGACCTTCAGATGCAGTTCTTCCGCGTTTAAAAGCAGTTTTCAGTGTTCACTTAACTATTTACCTCCATGACCGACTCAGAAACTACTATAGCTGCTTTTTTACGTGTGAAAATCCTACCAGCATATCTATTTCACAGTCAATGTTCAAAAACTTACTTCGTCCATATCCACCGCCGTAGCTGTACGACAAGGCGTGTATAATCTTCGGTAGGATTATGACTGCTCCGAAGCCCAGTAAGGATCCTATGAGAACTCCTCCCAGGTCTATCTTCACGGGTCCATACAGTCCTGGAGCGGTACTGCCGTAACCACCACTCTGGAACACGGATTAAAGAATTTTGTTTAGTCAACTCCAAATTATTTAAAACTATTTATTGGAGTTATTTTTGGTTACACGGTGTGTTAATCGACTTGGTCCTGGTGGATGACTAAATCGGTCTTGCATATCATAAGCCAGCGAATTAGCAATAGGGGTAAAAACAAACAATTAATTATTAAAGTTTTCTCTATTATTTATATTATCAACAAAATCTATTTTCACGTATCGTTGGACACACCCACCAAGTTTGGAAACTAGTCGAGCTTTTTACAGCAGGATGATAGACAGGTGTGAATATCAGTATCTGCTATCACAGTTGTTGCTAACTACAGTTAGCCTATTTGGAAGGCACTAAATCGACTGCGCACCCAAATAGGCCACTGCAATATGGAAAAATGGGGTATCACTGGACCCAAATACGCATGAATAATAGCATGAATATTATAGACGACCGGCCCGGGACTTCGTCCGCGTGGCTTATTTCACCAGAGTTACGTCTTTCGTTACTGCTCCGCTCCCGTGGTTCGAAACGTGATGTCATATAGCCTATGTTACTCAGAAATAATGTAGCTATCTATTGGTAAAAAAATTGTTAAAATCGGTCCAGTAGTTTCGGAGCCTATTCGTTACAAACAAACAAAAAAATCTTTCCTATTTATAATATTAGTATAGATGTATCATCGATACGAAAAGCAGAAGGTACAGTTAAGTACAACGAGAAATGACACAATGCAGCCTCTCCCCCAAATGTCTCGATTCTTTTACCGCTTGGCTGCTCCGGTAAACGAGCACATTTCTCCGTCGTCTGCGCATCACACGCTAAGTCACTAGAGTGTAGTGAAACTGTACTAAATAGGTACTTGTCTAATAAGCAGAAAATCACAACAAAGTCGGAAGGCACCTTTCTTAATGAGCATAAACGAAATCTAAGGCACAGCCTATGGTAACGGTAGGTAATGAAACATCTAGGAAGAATAATACATAAGAAAAAGTCTACGAACAAAAACCTTCACCAAAGAGCTATTAACGAGACTTCAAGTTGGTTATTCTGTGTTTTATCATTGTTTACGAACTATCAAAACATAATATAATATAGAAAGAATTTTGCTTGTCACGAAAAATTACACGGTAATCAAGAACCAATTAAAAGAAGTCTGGAACTCGTCGTTATTGGACATCATCGGCAATTATGATAATGAAGATTATAAGTGACCTCGTGATGGGCCAGTGGTATAGATGCCTGCCTCTCATGCATGAGGTAGCCGGTTCGATACCGGGCAAGCACTAATGTGACTTTTTACATGTACTGTCTAAGTTTATCTTGGATATCTGTGACATCGGTGAGGGAAAACATAGTGAGGAAACCTGGACTTCAAATTAATTTAAGTCTGAATTCACCAATCCGCCTTAAATAAGCGCGATTGTCAATCCTCGTGCCTTCTCTGTATGATAAGAAGCCTTCGCCCTGCAGTGGGACAATAATAGGCTGGTTGTTTTAAATTTGTTGAAGCCTTGATCCTTAAGTTACTAATCCCTTTGATTGACAGTGCTAGGATGATCTAGGTAGTATTTATTACGGCAACAACGGGCCCTTCAATTAATTCGTAGTGCAGTTCAGTGCTGACTTTAGCTGTTGGTGATTCTTACCCCAAATAAACATAAAATATACCATCACGCCTGTATTCCCCGAAGGGTTAGGCAGAGGTGTAACAATGTACACCCACAGTTCGCCGGTATATTTAGGTCCCATGTAATAGGGGGCGAGCCTATTGCCATTAACCGGGCACAAATCCTAACTCCGAGATGCTACTGTGAATTTCATAGAAAAACCCAATAACACTTTTTGCTCGACCTGGGAATCGAACCCAAGACCTCTAGCGTAGCAGTCGCGCTTAGGACCACTAGGCTAACGAGGCAGTTATTCTTACCCCATATTATTTTATTCTTACCCCAGTACTTCCATAAGAAGAAATGCCAAATCTCTGTGTCCTGTCAGCTTGGTTATCTCGTTCGTCTCTGTTCTTCTCGACCCTGGCTGAAGGTTCGGCGAGCTGGTCCTCAGTCCGCTGGAAACTTGGCATGAAGCCCCTGAAATCAAAACTAAGATTGATTATGAATATGAAAAATTTTCTGCATTTCAAATTTTCTAAAGATTACTTTATATGATAATGATGCCTTCCTGGAGTACCTAAGTACGGTATAGGTGAAAGGTACCTAAATTCCATAGAAATTTTCAGTTAGCCGTGAGAGACTGAATCTTACAGGTGTTTGCACCATAATGGCAACCGCTTCTCATCTGGGGACACCAAGAGGCGCAGATAAGAAGTGGTAGTGATTGTATTCTCACAAAGCCTGAATCCTTTATAATTCACCAATTCCTGAAAGCCAAAACCAGGTCCAAATAATCCAGGTATCTTACCCATCGTTCCTGTACTCCGCTGCTGCCACCACCAGGCCCGCTATGAGCACCACAAAAGGAACCACGTGAGGACCCATCTTACCAGACTGTTGGAAATAACTGCCGTCTTCCAATTCCGCATACGTCTATATACAGGGCGTTCCGTAGCGTGCCCCGACACAATGACATGGGGAAACACCATTGTCACATGTGGTCTACATTGCATAATACTTTTACGACAACACGTCACGCTTCTGGTCTGATAGTATCGTAGTAGGAAGTTAAATAGCTAATCCCCTACTGACTTACATATTTCTGAGGGTTTCCTAGTTCTTAAATAGGTAGGAAGGTTTGTTTAAGGAAGTTCTGAAGCGTCCTCGGCGTGTGGAACCCTGACAACCGTCTTTAGCCTAGCTTTGATACACAGGCAGGCACCTTTAATAATTACTAGCGTACTGTCAGTTTTCTCTACTAATAGACCTTGTTACTCTTGAAGCCGCATCAACCATGAATTCTAAATCGTACATCGCTGTTCTCTAAAGTTCAATAAAAAAAGCATAATAACTTCAAAGAAAAATATTTTTGTAATAAGCTGGAAGAGGTTGGACCTCACGACACAGGGTATCCTAGTGCGGGGTCCAGGGTAAATCTCATACAGAATGTATCTACTAACTGAAAATAAAAAAGAATTATTATTTATTATTATTACAAAACATACATATTTAGTGTTTTACAAAGAACATATCTAAAATGATGGACAAGTCCGCCACACTATTCCCAACCACTGCAACTCCTGAAAGCCAGAATCAACAGTGGAGTCCGAAAAGTGCCGAGGCAATGAAGCTCGACGAGTCCCGGACAAACGGTTCAACTGTCTTGGATACCACAACGAAATTTATCAGAAAAGATTAGCGGAGGAGTAAGGAAAGACATAATTTTCACTTCCCTCCAAACATATCTAGTACGATCGAATTCTACTGTTGGGCGTCAGCTGTCTCCAATAAGTTTACGTCATCCTAAATCAATCTGTAAAGCCCAAACCTGACAAAACAACACTACCGCTGTTTTTTTACAATGACATATTTTAGTTTCTGATGTTCTGTTTTGTTACTTTAAGCCTCAGTAGCAGCCCGGAGTTTGGAAGTTGGTAGTGTGACACCCCCGTGTCTCGGAAAGCACGTAAAGTCGTTGGTCCCGGCTGTCATTCATAGATCTTTGATAGTCGTTATGGATAGTCAGAAGCCAAGAAGTTTGATAACCAGTCTTACCAAGAGTTATCGTGTTGCCCAGTAATTGGGTTGTGGAGGTCAGATAGGCAGTCGCTCCATAAAAAACACTAGTATACAGCTGCATCCAGTGGGACTGGAAGCCTACCTTAGCACAGTTGGGAAAATGCTAAGCAGATGATCCTAAGTTATTTAAAAAAATGTCGGACCTTAATAACCGAAGTCGAAGGGATAACAGTAGATTATGTGTAAGAAGGTCCCACACAGCATTAATGTATAAAAGTGTTTTTTGCATGGCGCCAGTCATATATAATCACGGTCAATCAAAGAACTGAACGTGAGCTTGTTTAAGAAACGGCTGAACGGGGATTACTGGTGTACAAAGCGTATTACAGTATTTCAGAATTTTTAACAGACAAAATTCTATGACAGAATACTGACATGCCATAATAATAAAACACATTGCTTGCATAATAAATTGAGATTAGTATTGTATATCGACATAGTCTTATTACTGTATTCAGTTTGTGACATTTTATTTTGGATTATTATTGTGTTTTTCCCTTATTGACATTTATTTTGTATTGCTATTTTTTATCAATTAATTATTATTATGCTGTTCTTAATAAGTATTTTTTAGTTTAGGCTTATTCTTTAATTTAATGATTTAGACATGACATTTGTACGCCCTCTGGCATAACATAGCGCACTCTTTATTACTTATAATATCATTAATGTACCGGTGTTAAACAAATGAATAAATGACTTATGACTTATGATGTTGATTAAAGTAACAAAATTTTTAGTTTTGACATTTATGGGTACTTTGTCGCTAAGGTACATGCAGTAAGGACGTAAAAGAAATCCACGATAATGCCTCATTCAGAGCGTGAAGAGTAAGCATTGTTTGACACAACAACGTGCATTCAAGATCAAACGCTTGCTGTCTACTTAGCATTCAGTCTCATTGCAAAATAACATCGTAATGCTCGAGCTTGAGACATCGCAGTCATATTGCAACTTTTTAATACCGTATTAATAGTTAATAGTTGCGGTTAACTTATCTACCAGATTATATTACTGTTCTCTCGCAATTCTTTTGCCGCCCAGACCTATTATGATCAACACTTGGGTGTCCCACAAAACTCAAGTGAACCAAGACCACTATACGTATATTTTTTTTGGGATCTAGTTTTGGCGCGCGGCTTTGTCCGCGTGCACGTCAAGGGTGACATAAAACATATCCTATGCCATTTGGCAATAGTGTAGCTTTCTAACAGCATTTCCAGAGGGTAGGTACCTCTTACAAATAAGCAAACTTTAGCTCTTTATATTAGTTCTATTGGTTGATGGGCCTACTTAAAAAACTCAATATCATCTGGTGGAAACCTCAAAGAGATGTCAGCAATTTTTTAAAGAGGCCACCCAGGGCCGATGCCTGTCGGGGCTGCGCGTTGTTCGTAAGAGATACCGCGCTCCCGGAACGCAAACGGCACAAGAAGGAACATGGATGGGTTTTAGTTAGTAAAAGTCTGGCACTCCCTCCCGCCCCAAACAGGGCGGGGGAAGCCATTTAATGATTTTCCAAAGGTAAAAAAATAAACTGGTGGAAACCAGTAAGTGGTAACTTAGGTAGATAGGGGTAAGTACTCCGATGAGGTAAAGTGTATGAGGTTAAGAGTTATGAGTTTTTAATTTGCAACGAGATAAAACAGATTACCTCTAATGGAAAACGGAAGACATCCAGCACGCCTTGATTGAATAATAAAAAAAATGGTGACGCATTCATCCGCTGTTGAAACTATTTTGGTAATCTTTTGCTGCCGGTCAATTTTCCTTTAAATAACATCCTTATTTAGGGGTTATCTGTTTAACTGATAAAATGACCTCTAATGACTGCTTAAAGTAATGAATGGTAAAATTCCACAATCGTAGTGAACAGGAGGACAATACTAAAAACTTTTAGAAACGGTCGTAATCTTCTCTCAGTCTCAATCTATATAAAATATTTCTGATTTACCTACATTTCGTCGCCGTGCAATGAAAACCTCGTGCTTCCAATAACCGCAATTTTAACAGAAGAAGAAATAGCTGCAGGTGAAAAACAAATGTATGAAGTAAATGTACGTTTTTCTATTTTATTACTATTATTACTACTCGTAATGCAATAATTGTAATAAAACAGGAAACAACTATATTTACACTTCATACATTTATTTACACCAGTTTTAATACATTAATTATGCTTATTGCAAGCGCAAGGTATTCACTGCACGACGACGATTTGTTGCCATTGATGATTGCCGAGATGAAATTGCGATTGGACATTTCTCAAAGCTCTTCTGCAGGTTCGAAATTTATGATGCGGTTGGCGCACTGGCTGTGTGTTACGAGTTCGATTCCCGCACGGTATTTGTACCGTTACCATCTCCCCCCCCCCCCCCCCCCCAGCCCTTCAGGCGGCTTTAAGAATGCAATGGAACACCAACCGATTATTATCTCTGTGTGCACACTATACAGGGTGTAAGCGTAAATGAGTGACTTACTTTAAGGGAGTGCAGTACTTATGAAAATGAACTTTTACTATAGTACGAAACGTGAAATCACGAAAAAAAAGAAAAAAAAACAATTGCTCCATACATTTTAGGTTCGCAAAACTCGACAACATGTAAGGAACAGCTGATTTTTATTAGCAATTTTAAGTTCGATTTCATAGTGAAAGTGGTTCATTTTCATAAGCACTACACTCTTAAAGTAAATCCCTTATTTAATCTAACACCTTGTACAAGTGCACCCAAGGACAACCCCGGCTGGCGCAGGACTATTGCAGGATATAGAAACAAAGAATAGGATAATGGGTTTTGGTTGCCTTCGCTGTGTGGATGAGCTCGTCTTTGCAGGACAAACCTGACTAACAGTGAAATCCGTGAAAGCATCGCTCTAATAACTACGTTTTGTATTATTAAGAGACATAATGTGTTTAATGTTAGTGTAGACTAATCTAAGAAAAGACATCATGTTAATCATAGCCGTGAAAATGGTACAAATCGTCTGAAAGTAGACCTCACAACGTTTAGAACGGACATCATAGTTTTTGAGAAAATAATGACTCAACTTGATCAATTATTTTTAAAACACGTTGACGAGACGGCTGGTGCCATTGGTGAGCGACTGGCTGCTGCGATGAGTGTCGCTGGTTCTAGCCAACAGGTTCTGGGTCTGGTTTTTTGTGTGTGCGAGTTTGTAAACGCACCCATAATACAGGAAAAATCACGAGTTTTCGAACTAGCTCTAGCCCGCGACTTGTACACGTGAAAATCAAGAATACCATACGTAATTAAACTCGATGACATTTTGTAGATATGATGGTGGCACTAATACCTAGGCTCGCGGTTCGTAAACCTAGTAACACAAAATCGATGGGCGGACAACTGATTACCCACAAGCCTAAATACAGTGGCTTTACATAACATACCACCACGCCTGTATTCCCCAGAGGGTTAGGCAGAGGTGTACCAATGTACACCCACAGTTCGCCGGTATGTTTTTAAGTTCCATTTAATAGGGGCGAGTCTATTGCCATTAATCGGGCACAAATCCTAACTCCGAGCTGCTACTGAGAAATTCATAGAAAAACCCAATAACACTTTTTGCTCGACCTGGGAATCGAACTCAAGACTTCTAGCATAGCAGTCGCGCTTAGGACCACTAGGCCAACGAGACAGTGACTTTACCTATTTACAAAATTACGACTGATTGACCAAAACATGACTAGACTACTTTTGCACAGAACGCACTGGCTCCTATTGTGTAGAGGAAATAAAAATGGCCACATCTAATCTTTCTCTATGCACTCTCACAATAATTTCGCAAGGCTCTAACTTGTAACGCGACATTTTAAGTATTGTATTCAACAATACGCGGAAACTTTTCGTTGTCACGCCCATTGATTTCTTTCACCATTTTAAATGAAAACAACATAAAAATGATGGCAAACAGTGTCGAGATTTGGCGCGTGCATCACAGCTTATTGGCTCAATTAAAAATGTGATTCGAAATATTCAAAATGTTAAAAGTGTTCGTGATTTTGTGTTTTGTGGTGGTACTGGTGGACGGTGAAGATGTGCGGAAAAGGAGGGGTGGGCGACAAGGGAAGTTGTTCACTTTTAATACTTTGGATGAGGATATTAGAGTAAGTTGATTTTTTTAAATATTATTTCAGAAATATTCGAGCCAACGATTGTAAATTAGCTTCACTTAGATACTTTAGACATTTTTAATAGACAACGAATTATTTTCAAAAATATATTTACATACATACCATCACACATACATACACGCCTGCATTCGACGAAGGGTTAGGCAGAGGTGTACCAATTTACCTACACCCACAGTTCGCCGATATGTTTAGATCCCATGTAATAGGAGGCGAGCCTATTGTCATTAACCGGGCACAAATCCTAACTCCAAACTGCTACTGAGAATTTCATAGAAAAAACCCAATAACACTTTTTGCTCGACCTGGAAATGGAAGCCAAGACCTCTAGACCTCTTTCTTAATATATTTACCATTTTATATTTGCTCCAATAAACCTTTTAGTTTAATTAACTGATTGTTTTTAAATCAAATTCAAAATTTTGTTCGGTATTACAGATTGACTTGGATTTTACGGTCCCCTTCCTAAGCATTCCGGTGAAGAAAACTATGAACTCGGCGTTTGGACTCTTGGTACGTTTTTTGATTTTCATTAACTGGCTTGTATCATGGTATCATGTGTGTTGAAAAAAGGTTATTTTTTCCCAAAAGTAAAGTAAAAGTGTGAATATCCACATTGTCTTATCGAATACTTCACATTGTAAGACTTTGCATGCTGTAAGGTAGAATGTAGCGGAAACACTTTTTGTACCATCTTATACTTGTACCTACATTGTTTGAAAAGAAATAAATCTAATCTAATCTTATCTAATAATAATCATAAAATTTACCAACTTATTTTTTAAGGATCGTTACGAAAATGGTACCAAAGCGAACTAAGCGAGGCTTATGGTTGTGACTTTCTTCTGTCTGGACAGGTTAAATGAGCATTCCCTAAGTTTTAAGAAGTTGAGTTACTCAAACGAAAACCACATTCTTCTAATAATTCATTCTTCGTACCATGGTTGGATACCTTGACTTTGACTTTGACTTTGAGTTGTTCCGAGTCTAGCTGTTTGTGTAAATGAGTTTATAAGTTTCTAAACGGACCCACGTTACAGGAGAAATTCCTAGTAAGAAAAAAAATATAAAGCCTTCTTATAAACTCTATTTTAAACAAAGAGACCATGTCTTCTTTGTAAATAAATTAATGTCTGTTTACCAGGACTTTCCGACGATAAACATCAACCCAGCATCACTGGCGCTCGGCGGAGCAGTGGTTCTCGGTACCAGTATCGTGGTACCCTTCATACTCAAGTACTACGCGCATGAAAACAGCGAACGATACAGCAGGAGTAAGTAATCATTCAGGAACTAACGATACACATTCATTAAATACCGTGAAAGGGGATAATAGGAATTGCAGTGTCAAAATAAAATCGGGTATAAGGGACATCTATCCGTAAAACAATTGAATTGAATCAATTATTGCGACATCTATCGCCCAACATGTGAACTACTACGACAAACTGACGTTACTTGGATCGCGCTATCTAAGTTCGCGGTGACGTTTAGTATATATGTATACAAAATCCCGACAGCAACTGTCGGGCAGTAACCCACCAGACACCACCACCACCCGTCTGGTCGTTCCTGTTTTTCATACCTGCATACCATTCTTTATTCTGGACTGAATATCAGACAGCAAGATTTTTTTTATAGGAAAACCATAAGTAAAGAGATATAGAGGTATTAAATACTTTATCGCCAAGTGAAAATTCGCTCTCATTCCTTCTGTGATATCCTCAGCGGCTGGTAAAAAAATCTTTTACTCTTGTTTAAGGTCAGTAAATATTTTTATTGCCATTAGTGGCGACTAAAAAGGCAACCGGCTAATTTTCAAAACTTGATCTGTCGAAAAAAGGGACAAATTTCAAAATGTTCCTGCAAGGACTTCCAAGTGGAACACACCGGCGAACTTTAAGGATAGATGTCCCTTACCCGTATAGTTTGTTGTCAAAAAGTAACACACTATAAATATAATATTTATTTATTTATTTACTAGCTCCTTCGTCTTCGACTATTACACGTGGTGCCATCTATTATCATTAGAACCTTATTATTGTTTTCCTTGGGAACAGTACTTGTTTTTGGGATGAAGGTACCCTATGTACGATTCTGTACACCTGACAACGTATCTGCAAAATTTCAGAATGATCGGTTCAGTGGTGTAGCCGTGAAAGAAAACAATCAAACAAACTTACTTACACATTTTTAATGTTAATTAGGATATTTTTGATGTCAAAAATACTTAAACAAATTGAGGTGTTCAAGGGAATGTAGAATCAAACGGTATGTACAAAAGCATATAACTATAAGTAAGACATTTAAACATGATCAAAATTAACAAGGAGGACTGCAGCAGGTCTTCTTAAAGAATTTTCCCTTAGATCGCATAGAAGTGCACGACTTCCTACCCGACCTGGACTTTGGCGGGGAAACCACTATACCCGCGTCGGCTGGTATGTATTGAGTCTCTACGTGAATGAAATTCCTACGTTTTCTTGGAGCCAGGTCGAAGCATCCAAAGGGAGGAGTGTATTCTATATCCCAAGTTGCATTACTTGACAAAGAACTTAGAGATTCAGCTTGGCAGACGCAGTCGGGATCTTTAAATGCAGGACAGCTATCGATTACCGTATCTATAGCACTTAGGTCGTTGCAATACACATCCATGTAAGCACACTTGCATATGTCCTCCACGGCTTCTGCTAACGCCTTTCGAATTTCAGCATCACGCTGTTTCTTTAATTTCACCATTTTCCGTGCTTCGACCTTCGCTTGCTCTTCAGGGCTTCTCTTCTTTATTATTTTGAAGATCATTGGATCACAGTCCACGTATGGATCTTCGTTTGGCATTATGTCTGTTAGATCCTTTAATGGATTTACCTGAAAATTATTATTAGGGTGCGTTTAAACGATTGCTAATTTTTTCGGCAAACATTGCTTGCCGTTCTTGCTTGCTCTGCTCTTAGAGACTTTGGAATTTAGTCTTTATGCCTTACGTATAAATGTTCTTAATAATAAAGCAGTAGCGACACGGTTGTGACACGGTTACAATCAGCTAAGCGCGTGCGGTAAGCTTGATTATCAACTCTGCACATCACATCAATACCACCAAGGGTCAGGTTACACCGACACGCGACGCGACGCTGTACTCACATCGATTCATAATATAACTTTATTTACTTCACGAAAAGATACACATTTCATTGTAAGAATTCAGCGCTGCATGTTGATGCGCCGTGTGTGTTGAAATGTGTATATTTTCGTGAAATGAGCTAGTCAACACAAAAATACTTTTTTAAATTTAAACCGGTACTTCCCGAGATTATCACGTTCAACCAAACAAACTCTTCAGCTTTATATTATTAGTATAGATATAGCTGCGGGAGGAAACGTCCGGGTGTCACCATTGTGTGGATCACCCCGAGGACACGGTGGAGCACACCGTGGCAGTATGCCCCGCTTGGGCGGAGCATCGCCGAGTCCTCGTGGCGGCCATCGGCGGCGGCGAACTCTCGCGTCCGGCCCTGGTACAAGCCATGGTCCGGAGCGAGAGGGAATGGGATGCAGTCGCTTCCTTCTGCGAGGCAGTAATGCTTGAGAAGGAGGCGGCGGGACGGTTGAGACAGCGGTTTTCCCGTCCCAGCCGCCGCGGTAGACGCTCCGGACGTCGGGAGCCGCGAGACGACTCCCGGCCACCGTAGATACTGGCCTGTGGACGGTGAGCAATGGGTAGCTCACCATCCTTACGTTGCATAACGACAGTCCGTGTCGACGGCGCGTTCGTGTTCCACGCGCGCCTCAAAGAGATGTCAGCAAAAGGAAGGGGCCACTGAGGGCCGATGCCTGCCGGGGCTGCGGGTTGTTCGCAAGAGATACCGCGCCCCCTGAACGCAAAGGGCACAAGAAGGAACATGGGTGGGTTTTAGTCAGTAAAAGTCTGACACTTAGGGCGGGAGAAGTTATTTGATGATTTCCCACCCACCAAAAAAAATAAAAAAAGTATAGATATAGCTATACTATAAATACATATTTTACCTGAATAGTAAAAGTATCCCCTTTCCTATGAACTTTAAGCGCAGGCTTAGGTTCTAATGGTTCCTCAGGTTCAGAATCGCCGCCTCCAACATCAACAACGCCTGGTCTCTTCTTACCCT
Source organism: Caradrina kadenii (assembly GCA_947462355.1). Lineage (NCBI taxonomy): Eukaryota > Metazoa > Arthropoda > Insecta > Lepidoptera > Noctuidae > Caradrina > Caradrina kadenii. The sequence continues at coordinate 10,049,784 of OX381690.1, read as the reverse complement.
TCTTCTTTCCCTTCTTGTCTTTCTCCACGCCGCCGCGCGTACATTTGAAGGTCATAGTTTTGGCCACGCTTTTTCCAATAACGCCCGGCGACCAACCCCGACGAACCGACTACATGTATGCAAACAAAAATAATTCTTGAAATATCAAAAGGTTTTATACATTAGTCACTCTGGTCTCGTCGCAAGGGAGACTGCCAAAACGTGGGGTTCTGGGTTCATTTCCCAAGTCGGACAAATAGTGTTATTGTGTTTTTGGTCCTGCGCCTGATCTCTCCCCGGCCATATCCGATTGCTGTCCCATCGGACTATGAGAGTGAGGGAAGAAGAAATATACCTCTGTTTGCGCACACACTCGTTCACTATAATATATCCTGCGTATTTGGCTGGTCTCCATTGAGTTTGACCGCCGTGACCGAAGTTCCGTCGGGAGGACATTATTACTCATAGCGTGCGTGTGTGTTTGTATATGTATGTGTGTCTGTCTGTGGCATTGTAGCTCCCGAAGGCATGAGCGGATTCTGAATTACTTATTTTGTTTGAAAGGCTTCTTTAATTGTACTAATTATTCTTATTGGTGCGTCTAATGGCCTTCGCATACTGGCGGACGGAACGGCAGAGGATTTAAATTTATCAATTGAATTTAATACATACATAAACTCACGCCTTTTCCCAATGGGGGTAGGCAGAATATTTCTTTCGCCTCGTCCACGTTCATACATCTAGCCATACAAGCACGCCGGTTACGAGTTGAATTTAAAACGGCTTGCTGCCTTAATATAACATGGAGTATTAGGTATAAGCTTTCAAATGAACATATTTCAATGCTGTTGGTTTTACGCCCATTATACCGAAGATTCTTTAAAATCCTTGATGTTGATGTCCCGTCTACCAGTCTGCACAGGACATAAGCTCACGCATCATACTACCTTGACCCTTAACGTTTTGTGATTGGTTGTATTTCTGTTTCGGATGAACAGCATCATGGTTACAATATTGCATAAAAAAAGATATACTTTCATGCCCGGCACATCTTGTGAGGTCCACAGCCAGCCCATGGAAGCCGGCACGGGCAGTCCGGTCCTTTGTAGGATGCAGTGCTTGTGCCCGATCCTTACTCCTAAACAGGAGAAAGAAATTAATGAGTTACCGTTCATCGATCACGCATTTTGCTACCCACGTTTGATAAAACATAGTAAGGCAGTAGTCCTAACGCCGGCGGCGAGAAAGCGACTAACTATCGGCTATTTTCTCGCTCAAGCAACATACAACAGATATATACATTCCGTGTAAAAGGGATGCATAATTATATGAATAGTTCATCTTTGATCGGCGAGGACTCGCTCCACTAGTTTGTCTGACCGACAAGTGCTATCAGAGATAACACTCGCTCAACGATTCTTGCCTAACAGGCAGTACACTCGCCGAGGTACTAAGCACATACGCATATATACAGTGGTGGCCGAGCGATTGGTGCGAGTAACGGCCTGTAGCATTTGGACACTCGCTTATAGCCCAGCAACAAAACTATCGAAACTACGAATGACACACTCGCTTCTCGCTAATCGCCAATTTTTTTCTAGTTTCCGGCTCTACTCGCTTCTCGCTCATCGTTGGCGGTGGGACAAGTGCCTTTTAACTGAAGAAATCTCGGATAGTGTTTTGTGTTATACCTATTTGAAACGTTACCCCACACTAGGCATTACTCCTGTATCGTAGGTACGTTTACATACATATACACAAATAACCAGGCTCGGAGCAACTACCAGCAGTTCTCAATCAATCATTAATTGTTCCTCAATCGTTTAGCTAAGTACTACGCCAAACGTGTCGTGAGGTTGAAGAATTGTTGGTAGGGTTGTGATCAAGGGTCGTATGATAACGTGCAAATGCCATCATTGTCTAGTTGTAAAAGGGGGATGCTGCTATCGATCATGTGTAACTCTGTCTTATTCTAGCAATAGAGAAATAGTGGCATTAACACTTCATAATACGGCTCCAGGGAATTTACCTGGATACAAATCTCCAAAAGTGTAGTTGTACTTCGATGTGTTTTTCTTTTTTTTCTTTGTATCTTTATCATCTCCATCATTTCCGTCGTCCATAATGGTTCAGGTACCGAAAAAAATCTAAACAAATATGTTTGTTTTAAATATAAACTTAATTAAATTAATTATATCTTAAGTTACGTCAAGTTTTGTAGCCTGAAAATCGGTTTATCGATCTTACATCATTAGCCTCATCAACCTGAAACAGTTCACTGCTGGACATAGGACTCTCTAATCGCACGCCACTTAGCTTGGTTTTCGGCAAGTGTCATCCAGTTGCTACCAGCTACTCTGCGAAGATCGTCGCTCCACCGGGCGTTCCACCTTACGCTTGCCGATCTATCGATCTTTATTTCACTATTATCTGTTAACGTTATATTTTTACCCGACTGCGCCAGAGCGAGGGTTATGTTTTTCGAGTGTATGTATGTGTAATGTATATTTCTTTGGCACGCTCTGTAGCCTAAACGGCTTGATCGATTTCAGCTTGAGAGGTACCGTTAGATTCTTTTTAATTGTAAGAGTGACACTGGGAATATCAAAATTGAGAAAAAAGATATGTCCTGTTTTTGGGGCCATAATTATTATGTTTTTTAAAAATTTGATGAATTGACGCTGCTAAGTGATATTATACGAGGGCTGCCTGTCCACAGAAGCGGAGCGAGGCTGCGGAGCGGAGAAACGGAGAAATATAAACCAATAGGATTGCATAACTGGGGCGAAGCGAAGATTTTATACAGTCCTTTTGGTTAATATTTCTCAGTTTCTCCGCTCCGCAGTCTCGCTCCGCTTTTGTGGACAGCCAGTCTAAACTGATGTAAGTTCACGTAAAGCGTTGTTCTAAAAACAGAGATAAATGCGAATTGTTTTTCTATAAAACGTAGTTCGACGATATAGAAAGGGAATGGCTAAGATCGATGGTGTCATTGGAAAGCCTAATTAGCATTAGCTCTTATCTGAGCATCTATAGAAATAAGTGTATGGTCGTAATGTCAAAATAACTGTTTCCTCAATTTATATGAACCTTTAGATGGTACTTACACTAAAATATTCTTTTTATTTTTTGTCTGACTGTCTTTTTTCGTTTGGCTGATCGATCTTCACTAGTAGATAGCTGATGTTACAGGGAGTGAGTTACGCTACTTTTGTTTTATAAAAGAATTAAGGTTCCGTGCAAAAGAAAACGCTTATAAGTCAGTTAGTCATGAAGTCAATTTTACTGTCAAGTGTCGTGTCTGTCTTAACTGTCATTCATGCGGACGAAGACGCGGGCATAAGCTAGTTTAAAATAAAACAACTATTGTCAGTTACATAGAAGTGTAATCAGGTTACAAAATAAAGCATCAATGTGATTATGGTTACTTCTTCGCTTCTTGATACTTTTCTTGAATTGATAGTTTATGTGCACCACAGCAGTCTTTTCCCAAGAGTGACATCAATACTTGTTCCTTATCACAACAGCGTCTCTCCGTGTCTACGTTAAACGTATTGAGACAACGGAAATCACTCTCTTTATCATTCTTCATGTACTCCTTAATTGCCTTCTTTATTCTTTCGAATTCCTTAGAACAGCATATTTTGCCGTCATTGCTGTAGCTGAACGGTTGTGTGGGTACTAATGCGTTCTTGTACATCCTAGCAAAGCCATCAGGCACGGAGCATGGCCTTCCTAAGATAGGACATGGGGCCAGACGGATCGGTGGCAAGCCATACGGTAGAGGCGCTACCTCTTCCACATCGTCCTCGTGTCCTGTGTCTTCCTCTTCATGCATTGTCACAGGACAGCCGACCTTATGTTTATATAACGGGCAATATGGCTTATGTAGCTTCCTAGCTATTTTGTTTTGGGTTTCCACTAAACATTCGCAATCGAATGTTCTGCAAGGCGGTGCTGGTTTCTTTGGTGTACATTTGCAGTCTTTTTCCTCCGGCAAGTCCGTGACGTAATAAACTTGCATTTTACGATTTTCTCGGTTGACTGTGCTTGGGCCTGCGATTTGGTTGCCCATGCTATGGCCTACCATTTGGCTACCCGTACTAGTACATGCGCTGTATGTCGACGTGTAATTTGTACCAGTACTGGATACATTGTTAAAAGATTTCGTCTGACTGCGACAGCTTTGGTATGACTTTGAAGTATTTACATTATATATTATTGGGTTATTGACTCCGCAGCTGAGCATTGTTGACTTGCTTTCAAAGGTTTTGTTAGTAGATTTATTTGTTGTTGGCTTGCTACAAGTACTCGTGCCGACTGAGATTGAGGCCCAGTCGTCACTACCAGTCGTAGATGTACAAGCTTTACTATCAGCATTAGCTAAAGATTTGGATTGCGAACAATAACAATCTTCTACAATGGTATCGTGCCCAAACATGCCTTGTTTATAATTTGGGAATTGCGTAGTGCTAAAAAGATAAGTGACTTGCGTCTGACTCGTCTTAGGTGTGGCTCCAGTGCCGAACTCCTTATTTCTTCTTTCTTCACACGTGCTGCCAGGGGCTGTCATCCCTCCGCAACCTGTGCACTTGATTTTGGGTACTGTGTTCTCCGGGCAGTCCTCTCTGTGAAACCGGTCGTCTTTGCAAACACACGTCCCGCATACCTTTCTCACGTTTACTGGCTTAGTATCTGTTACACCAGCTGATTTCTTTTTGTAGCTTTCCAGACCTCTAATATACATTCTCACTTTATGAGCTAATGCACAATTTGCATTACCACATGGACCAATAATATCACCCATTCTGACCTTATCGATGGCGATTTTCTTCTTTGCAGTACCCTTGTCGCCTGAGAAGTCACACGTATACTCTGACTTGCCACCCATGCCACAACTCTGTAGTTCTGTACATACTTCGATCTTTTTATTTGCCTTGTCAACCATATCTGGGTCTTCTAACGTAGTTGTCTCATACAGACTACCAACCATGCAAAAGTTGGGGTCATCGTCTTCGACTCTCTTGCATTTAAACATGCTTGGTGCCTTGTTAGTCCTAAATACAAATGATTCTGGATCTTTCAACATTTGTTGGAATTCCGTTATTATACTGCCTCCTAAAGCACTCAAACGAAGAATGAATTCAACCTCTCCAGCTTGTCTACAACAACACTCAGCCATCAGGGTTGACTTGGTTTTAATAGACAACGGTTGGTGCATCTTGCAGGGATTTGATGTTTCTTTCAACATATGGAAAAAACTTGTGTGCCAATGCATATTGCCGACACCAACATATATTAGGTGGTCTGGTTCAGAAGCATCATCGTTCCAAACTTCTAGTCCCAGTGGAAAGTTGCTCAATATCATGAGAATTGTGTCAGGGAATGATGGGAATAGATATGATTTACCAACTCTTATAGTTCTTGACCATTGTGAGCGGCCGTTTTCATCTGTTACCATTACGTCATCTTGCTTCTCGTTCACAGCTAGTTGACCTTCTTTGATGATGAACTGCACGTTAGGCCCAAATTGCACTTTGATAATCAGATTCTTATTAGCCGAGCTTGTGTCTTCTTCGGTTGCGAATATGGTCACCTTTTCTATGAATATCTCAATCAGGTACATTTGCTCCATGACCTGCCGAGTTCAACAGTTTTGTGTCAGAATACTCACTTCATTTCTTGTTAGTGATGTAAATGGTGCAATCAGCAGGTTGTTGTTTACGCTCGGAGCTTTCATTGTAAAACACAAACAAGGCGTAAAGTAAAATGGGATGACTGAAATGATGTATTTGACAACTAAACCAGTTACGAGGACTGTGTTAAGCAGACGAATTACTTGATTAAAATTAACTGAAAACTCAACATGGGATTATTGAATTTATAATGGCCCTAACCCTTGAAATCGTAAAAATATAAAATCAATGGATCCGTACATTTTATATTCATGTAACCCTATAAAATGATATGGTTTTTCATTAGCGATTTCAGGGATGGCCCCATAGTAAAAGTTGTTTATAATGATGAATTCAATGACCCCACATTCGTGTTTTAAGTTAAATAAATTACACGTTTTAGAAGACCAAAATAATTCAATAGACAAGGCAAGCGGTGTAAGGACCACGAATGGAGATTGTAGACAGAAATCCGCCAATATTGGAAAATAAATGTATAGGTACTTACGGTATTTTGTTAATAGTTTGCTCAGCGCTATGAGTAGTTATTCAGCACTATTGTCACCGATAATTTATTTTGTAACCCGAAAGTTTGTGTTGTTAACTTCTATATGACTGACATTTTATTGGCAAATGAAGCTTCTTGAAAATAGAAGCGTAGCCGACTAGTTTTTTTTAAACGAAAACTATTTGCTGACATTTTAACCAGACTGTTTCGAATAAACCTAACAGCAGTAATTGGACCTCGGAATTTAATTGTTACTGAAAATATATTAATTAATAGCTAGTGGTTTTTTTCACCCGCGTTAAGTTACGTCTTTGGTTACTGCTCCTCTCCCGTGTGTCGTAGCATGATGTATAAAACCTAAAGCTTTCCTGGATAAATTAACTATCCAACACAAAATATTAGTACCTAATAAGAATCTCTCACTGACTATGATTTCCAGTTTGATAGAATGATTTTATAGTTCTAGACAATGCAGAGTTCGGAGCTGATGCTGTACTGGACTTCGCTCAACAGATGCTGTCTGGAAGTCATGGGTTCCGAGGGTGTCCTCTCAGGGTCGCCTGCTGGGCTGCACAGCAAGAATACGCGAACCCTCAAGTGATACTCGATCAAATTGTAAAGTAAGTAACTAAGTTTTGAGTAACTGCCTCGTTAGCCTAGTGGCCCTAAGCGCGACTGCTATGCTAAAGGTCTTGGGGTTCGATTCCCAGGTCGAGAAAAAAGTATTACTGGGTTTTTCTATGAAATTCTCGGTAGTAGCTCGGAGTTAGGATTTGTGCCCGGTTAATGGCAATAGGCTCGCCGCCTATTACATGGAACCTAAACATACCGGTGAACTGTGGGTGTACCTTGTTATACATCTGCCTAACCGTTCAGGAAATACAGGCGTGATGGTATTTGTGGTGTAAAGTAAGCTTTTATTGTCTGTTCATAGCAGGTACTTGTAGGTGCTTGTAGGTATCACCAGCATCTGCTAATCGTGGTGGCCAAAGATCAACTTGGTCGCGCTGCATGATATTCTGGTCTTTATAATTATACAGGTTGACTTTTTTTCCACCTGTCTTCTTTCAGGGGTGAAAGTACTCATAAGTACGATCAACTTTTGCTAAGGGACCTTCGCCGGAATATTTGTAGGTTTTCACTATTTCGGAGTTACTCCCATTATAAAAGTTGTTCACATTCATGAGTGTTATATCTTTTATGATCTCCAGCAACAGACTGCTGTCATCAATGGTGAACTCCTCGGCGGTAGAAGATGCGATGATCTCCGGAAGGCACGGTCGCAGCTGCAGCAGCTTCGGGCCCTGCCCCCTTCAGGAACAGCATGTCCCAATGCTGATGACTAACTTGGCTGTTCTAACTAACGCGCCAGGATTTAAGTGACGTACTGTTGTCACCTGAAGCAAAAACCGATTTGTATTTATTATTAGGTGTTTCATAGAAACTTGTTTAGATTTTTCTACCGTAGATATATATTTCTACTGAAAAATATCTGGTGGGGGTGTACCACACGGCCGTTGGTTTAACGTGAAACATCTATGTCAGCGAGCCGCTTTTAGTGTTATTTATTAATTTATAGTTAATTAAAACGGCACAGGTCCAATTACATTAATGAACATAGAATTATGAATTTTAAAATAAAATAAGCATTCAAGTAACATACAATACAAGAATTAAATTCAATGATATACAATTTGTGGACGGAATTATTAATAATTACTTGAGTAAATGATTAAATCAATTAAACACATCACAAACTAACATAAACTAGCATGTAACAGTGGACACCCTCGCATACTGTCACTCACAGAACACCAGACAAGCACGCATTATTTCCTTCCATTCATCAGCAAACACATCACATTCAGGGTCGGCAGTCAGGAGGGCGTTTAGCATCCTTAGGGTTCGACATACTGGGGATTTGGCTCTAGCAACAGATTGGCTTTGGCGGCACATTCGTGCCCGACAAATACCGAAATGGGCTTCAATCTTTAAATGGGCTTTCTGGTCGGAGGATCCTTCCTTTTCATTGGAGGATGAGATACTTTACTCCCTATTTCTCATACCTTCAAATACGTATAAATATAAATAACTTTTATCATTGACCTATCTCAGCAATCATCCCCTGCCCTCATCCCATTTTACTTGGGATCGGCGCAACACGTTTTTTTCTTACGTGCTGTCCTGTCAACCGTCATGCTACCACTGACCCCCTTCTCTTTCATTTCATAAACCAACTCTCTAATATGAACAAGTAATAAAATTAAAAATATAAAGTAACCCCCGACAGAAGAATAAAGCTCCCTACCGCAGCTGACAAAATAGCTGATAACCTTGAAACGGCTGAACCGATTTACATAAAACATACTAAGAACCATCGCTAGGAAACCTGCTTTCAAATAAAAAAAACCGTAGGTATTTAAATCGGTTCACCCGTTTAAGAGTGCTAATCTACGATGCCGCAGACAGGCACACAGACACGTCAAACTTATAACACCCCTCTTTTTAAGTCGGGTGTTAAATAGAAACTGTTCCCTTAAAACCCGCACTAAAACACGTTCAAATTATGTGGATCAGCTCGTTTATTTTTTCATATTTCAGGATTGATTCCGTATCAAAAGCTGCTTTTGGTAGAGAAGTGCATATTCGATCCATAAAAAAAAAATTGCCCGTAATATATGAAGATGTAATAGTGTGTGGTTCTGCTACAATATATGGCTACCAAGCCTAACTTCCTCATTATTTCTTTGTTTTTATTTATGACGTACCAGTAAGTAGGTACCAACTTATCATTACTTAGATTTAATCCTATTTATAAATCTTATATTTTAAATTGCTTATAACAAAAGTTCCTACCTACTTTCTAAAATATAGCGATATACATTTTTATTTAAAGATAGATAAATATAAAAAAGAATACTATGAATTATTACTCCTACTTATTACAAACCTTGCTGTGCCAGGATCCATATTTGTTTCTATTTATTAACACCTACCAACTGTAAATTCACATTATGGGTTATAATAAACATTTGAGATCTACCTAGTTCCTTTATTTTATTTTATTGTAGCGTGGAATCAATAAAACAACTTTATCACATAATATAATACCTTTAATAAATGTCATAATTAAATAAAGCATACAGTACAACACAGCATACAAAACTATTAGGTTCTGCACTGATGCAAATTGTGTCGCAACTGTATCACAATTGTGTCCCCACAATTAGTTGCTGGAAGTAAATAGTATTAGTTAAATTAAATGAGATTCTACATAGATCAAAGTCAATTAAATGTCTTAGACTTGCTCATTGTGAGGACTTTTTATTGTTGCCTTATTTAATATTTTGTTTTTTGCATCAGTACAGTCAATTTGCCAAAATTTTTATCAAGTAAATCGCAATGATATCACAGATTGGTTCTGTCGCCTGCTAGCATTTATACAATACACCCAACTTTTTTGACGGCTAACCTTTAAGTAGCGCTACAGTTGCCCAACAGTTGTCATTCTCCTTGGTTCTTACATAACAGTATAAGTGTTCGCGCACACGGGCACGCAATACAGCCATAAAACGTCGCCACTTGTAGCTAGAAACGGAAGTGTGCGTCAGCCAATTGAGGTCAGTAGTCGACACAAGTGATCGATGTCTTCCTTGTGGGCCAAATTCATATAAACTTTTCGAAAATAGTAGTTTGCAGCGCAGTGCCGGCTTTTTGTGGCTGTAGTGTTGCCCGTGTGCGCCAGGGCTAAACCCAATTCGCCTGTGGCAATATGTTAGCATGCTTTCCTGCATAATGTTTACAATGTCTAATATACCAAGAATCTTCAGCTGAATAATTTAATAATTTTATTGTCAAAAAATCACTTTCAGTAAGTAAAGTATCGCGCAACTGTATCGCCACGAAAAGTCTTTATACGCCTAGATCCAAAAGAAAATACCACAACGGTTCCAAAGCAAGTATTTAGTGAAAATGGGAGATCATGTGAGTTCCCAAGTTCAATTTCTTGGCGTAGTCCGCTGGGCTGTGACCCATGACGTCCTTAATGTCTTTACTGGCCCCTTGTCTCAAAAGATAATCGGCGGCTTCAGGCCTATTGCACAGGACGGCCTGTATGGAGAAAAAAAGGTTCAATCAGTAATTATTGCATACATGAGTCAATTTAAAGAAATACATTCAAAATTTCTCCTGTATCGTGGGTACGTTTTCAAACTATCATCATCTCTATCATCATCATATAAGCCGTAGGATAAATATTTTATACACACACAAACAACCGGGCCACCAATCCGAGATGTAGATATTACGCAATCTAAGTTTCTGTAAGTTTTTTTTAACCGTTTGCAAAAAAAGGAAGCGGTTATTTTCTCATCATTAGGGGCTGCGTTCTTCTCATGTCGTCTCCGTCGAAATATTTCGCATAGCTTGTGCTGTGTTAATAATAATAGTCAGTCAGCATGGTGATATAATAGCTATATTATAGTTTGTCATAGAAACGGTAAGAAGAAGAAGCATGGAGATAGCGGAGAAGCTACCTGACCTGAGTATATTGATGGCTAGCCTCACAACCTTTGGTCCTAGACACAAAGACGCGCACTAGCTACAATTTAATGTTGAGGCGTAATTTAAAATTAAACACTGTTTTTCCTTATACCCTATATCAATATGGAAAAACCAGTGATTCAATTCCCACTCGACCCCATCTGATATGAGTAAGTCTAGCTATTAATTTACTGCAATACGATGGAGCCAGACGAACACGGGATTCACCGAGTAACGCGACTCTAGTGATGGGCAAACTTACTAAAACTGATATTAGCATTTTTAAGTGACTGTAGCGTTGTAAGAAGGCAGCGTTATCACTCAGTGCTAAAGGCTATATTTTTATTATCAATAAAAAAATACGTGGACGAAATTGCAGGGAAAACCTAGTTAATTTTAGGACTAGGTTTCGTTACGACGTTTTTCTTTATGGATGTTAGTGTTGTTTAAAATTAAGTTAGAAAGTACATAGGTACATACATAACGTCACGCCTTTTTTATGGGGGTAAGCAGAGCGCCACCTACTACGATCCTTACATACTCCTTTTGTCTCGTCTACGTTCATACATGCATACCGGTTACGCGTACCACGCACCCGACATTTTTGAAGAAGCTCACCAATAAGGTCAGGGTAGGTCTTTCTAAGGCGTGTCCTCCCTGCGTTGCCACTCACATCTGCCATTATATAAATTATTTTTTGGTTGACGTTCACTCATCCTCTCACCATAACCGAACCATCTAAGCATACCCTATTCAATCTTTGCTTTACAAATCAAAATTGCATGATATTATTGATTTACTAGCTTTAGATCGCGGCTTTGACTATCGATTACCGCGGGTGCGAAGGAAGAGTAGCCTATCTTCTTAAATATACAGTTCCCAAGCTACTTGTTTGTCAGATTTTATTACGATTCATTTAGTGGTTTTGCCTTAATAATGTACGCATATTCTCGGAAATTACTCACAATATAACAGCTGTAATAATGAATGTTACTATTGTAAGTTTGACGTTTCTCGTAATTGTATGGACTATTTTTATGATACTGGTGTTGATTCGTCTGTACCTAATTTGCATTTAAATTTGCATGGCGTGAGCCTGATTATGGCGATTTATAAATTTAAACAAACTCACCCATAGTCTGCAAATAAAGAATTTGAATTTGTAATTACTACATGAAAATATACAATTTTATTGCGAGCATTCAGAATACGTTGCAACATGAAGCGCTAAATTCTCACAATAAAATGTATCTGCATCTTTTTGTATAGTAAGTTTGAGTCGCTCTAATAAAGTGTGCGTGCAGCGTCGCGTCTCGGTGTGAACTAGCCCTAAGGGAAATATGATTAGTTACCTTATGCAGTGGCGTCTGTCTCAGCTCATCAAATACATCGAACTTGGCTCCCGCGAGCCTCAGCGCCTCCAGCTTCGAGATGGAACCGCTTCTGATGGCCGTGATCATGATTTCCGTCACCGGGTAAACGTCTGCGCTCGCCAGGTGAGCCCCACATTTGAGGAGTAGGTTTATGATCTGAGGATCCTCACGCAGGACTGCCGTGATTAAGGGACACTCACCGTTCCTGTGAGATATAGGCCACTTTAATATAAACCTGTATGTTTGATTTCTCTTAAATGTATACGGGGTGTAAAAAGACATGTCATAGCCGTTAACTACGCCAACTGCCCATTAAAGCTGCCTGTCCACAGAAGCGCAGTGAGGCTGCGGAGCGGAGAAACGAAGGAATATTAACCAATAAGATTGCAAAACTTGGTTAGTGGGTCGTCTTAGGGGGCGGAGCAAAAACTTTATGCAATCCTATTGGTTAATATTTCTCCGTTTCTCCGCTCCGTGGCCTCGCTCCTCTTCTGTAGACAGGCAGCCTAACATTGAGGAAAAAATAACGCTGGGAAATTACTTTTATTTCTCGTGTGAGAAATCACTTTATGATAGCGCGCACAATGTAACGCTCGTGTGTTTATAGGTAATAATAATAATAATAATTGTTTTTATTACCACAAGGGTCAAGTACATACAACATAACAAGTGTAGTAGGGGTATTTTGGTCGTAGCATTTAAAACCTTTCCAGGGTTTGAAAGAGTCACCGCGGCACAGGGACGCAAAGAACATGGAGGTACACGGTGGAGTTTTACTCAGTGAGCGTCAGACACTCCCTTCCGCTTCCGCCCTGATCGGAAGACGTCATTTATTGATTGCAATAGTTAAAAAAAGAACAAAATCATTGAAAACTTGTATTTTAACCCGCGACGCCAAAACGCCGGGGTGTTGTAAGTTTGACGTGTCTGTGCGTTCGGGAGCTACGATGAGCTCCCGAACGCACGAACCGATTTTGATTTAGTTTTTTTTGTTTGAAAGGTGTATTAGTCGGGAGTGTTCTTAGCTATATTTGATGGAAATCGGTTCAGCAGTTTCAATGTTATCTGCTCTATTGTTGACTGCGATAGAGATTTCTATTCTTCTGTCGGGGGTTACTTAAAATATTTAATTGTGTGTTTTGTAAAAAAAAATTAGACACTCAATATCTTCGCGATCAGAAGGCTTCCAGAACATGTAAAAATCGGCTTCATTAACTGTTTTTTTATACCCTTTAGAATGATTTGTAATATTGTTTTAGTGCAGATTAAAAACCCTTGGTCTAGTTTAGTGTATTAGTTATTTAATACCACATTGCATAATATGTCATGTAGGTGCATTTATTAAAAGGTAAATTAAGTGCATAATTGAATAGAATGGGATTAATGGATTAATTGGTTATTAATTGGTTAGCAGATAGTATGGTTACTTTGTAAGCTTATTACCTGCACCTCCTAAAAATAAAAACACTTTTGTTATTCAATTGAAATTAATAAATTAAAATATTACAAATAAATCCTCGTTAAAAACTTGCCTATATATAAAAAAATGGGACTCTTTTTATAATAATTTGGATTTATACAACAAAGTTAGCTAGTAATTTGGACTGTGCTTTTGCCTAGTCCAAATAAAGAATTGTAATTAAAGATTTCTTTGATTACAATGATTGTTATGTAACGTAAATACCTGGTCTTGAAATGAACGTTGGCGCCATTCGTAAGCAAACACTCAACCATTTCTAGATTTCCATGTAAAATGGCTTCGTGGAGAGGTGTTTTTCCTTCAGAATCTTCCGCATTGACATCAGCGCCCATATCTGTAGAAGAAAGGAATTGAATTTAAAATCAATGACTTAATACAATCTAAGAAATGCATGAGCTATGGTAACCTAAAATAATTATCAAGCTGAAAAAAAAATACAAATGTTTTCAAAATTACCTATAAATTATTTTTTTTTAAACGTATTGGAAATATACTTTTTAAAAGTATATTTTAAAATCATTACAGTTATAAAAATAAGATACTTAGGTTTTCTAAATACAATGAAAAGCCTTTAATATCAACCCTAAAATGAAAAATAAGTACTATTTATACAATAATATAATTATAACTAAGAATCTTAAAATTAATAAATTCTTCAACCATATAATTACAACAAAACAAATAAGTAAACAGTAATTGATAAATCGAATAAACGTTTAGTCGATTATTAATTTCGAATGCGGAATCGAATTTTACCACCAAGAAAAACAAAGAGTTCTGTTATGCACGCGCATCTATATACGGGGATTACCCGAGCATCAGACACAGAAATAATAGTCATAGATTGAAAATATAAAAATTCCCGCATGTTATGGCATACTATTGCTATACATTTAGGTAATAAACCCATTCAGACTTTCTGAGAAATTTATATTTATGTAACTTGCTAGTACTTAGGCATAAAGTCAGCCTATATATTGTACCTACGTACACCTAAGTATGGTTTATGTTAGGATTGTCGTTATAAGGAACATTTACAAATTATAATGCAATGTCAGGTTTATTCATAATAGAATTTTATTTATGAACTGTGTTTTACATTTTTCTTATGTGATTACAATGAATCAAATAGAAATAATATCCAAATTGTTTTTTTATGCAATGTTAAAGTATAAGTACCTATTTGATTTTCATTTAATTTTAACATACAAATAGCAAACAATTTTATGACAATTTTATTTATTATTCAATTCTATTGTATTGTTTAAAAAAATATATCGATTTTATAATTTTTATACATATTTCTTTTTATCATAATGGCGATCTACATTTACATAGAAAAAAAATACTAAACGAATGACCTGAATTTTCCCATTTTCATTTTATATAAATACACTTGGAAAATAAAGTTATAGGTACCTATATACCATTCTTATGTTACGTCACTAGTTACTTTGGTAGACGCTAACAAGGCAATTCTAATTTTCTATTCCAAATCACCCGCTAATTTAGATATTAGAAACCATTGACCAATAATTCCAAAACATAATTTCTTTAAAGAAACAATTTATTTAAAACCCGATAAAATTTCTACAAACAAAAAAATCATTTTTAGTTCCTTCGAAATTAATAGATAGTAAGTCAATTGAGTCGGCATAAAAGTGAATCGCCTTTTGACAGGTCATAAAAAGTACTGCAATTGATTATGGGTTTCTAATACCTTATTGGTCATGGCCATTACACAAAATAATGCTTAACCCAACTATACAATCTCACATTCAAAATTTTGCTAGCGATATACCTGCCTATCTATCACGCGTTTGTAGGCACGAATTGCAAATCGATAAACAATTATTTGTACGCTTAAAACTGACTCTTAATAACAATAATAATATTATAATCATGCAGTCTCAATTAAAGAAAAAACTAAGATAAAATCAAGCGACTTTGGAAACCCTAGGCAAACTTTTTCAAGCCAGGAATACAAATATTTATTAAAAATTATCACAGCATAAATTTATTAGACAACTCATGAAATATTTTTAAAATCAAATACACTTTAGGAAAGTTTCTAATCACAGTTACAAATACCTACATAATTCATAGTAATTTATCACATTCTTACCAATACTGTTTCTTCAAAAATTGTTAATTTTTCTTAGTGACATTTTCTTATCAAAATATATACCAAAGTCAAAAATTAGCTTGGATTACACGCATCTAACTCTATACAGAAAAAGTTTTGTTTATTAGTGCGAAATTTTGACTAAATAAACATAAAAAAGTGCTAATAAATACGTATTTTTTATTTTACTATGGATTTGTAAAGAAAAATAAAGTTATTGTTTACGATAGATTTTTACTTTGAAAATTATTTTATGGGCACTCTCCGCCGCGTAGGCGAGCGACGGGCATGATTGCTCATGAACTATGAACTAAACAATTCTAACATCAGTTCCAAATTTTAAATAATAAAACAAAAACTATTGAACAAAGGAAATGTGTTCTATTACAAAACTAAACAAAAATCCGCACAAATTAAAAACTTTTCTTACATAAGAGGGTTTTTCTTATTATTCCTTTTAAGAAGGCTTACAGACTAATAACAGTAAAATAGGTAACAAAAATATATAATGAAGTTGCTAATTACAAACCTTCACAGATATATAACAATTGACGATTAACTAATGCCTAAAAGTTGAAGTTATGTTTTATTAGTTTTCAGCAAGTTAGTAGACAGAAATGTATTCTTGCAATAAAATTATATCATAGACTATTTACTTATAAACTCTTGACCGCCACTGTCATATATAGATGACAAACCAAAATGTGCCGAGCACGCCACGGTCACGTCATGACAGACTTTTATACGTAAATAAAACTCATAAAACAAATCGATATAATTCCGAAGTCACTATTATTTTGTAGGTATGGTATATAAAAGGATGAATTCGTAGCTTGGCGCTGAGGGCACGTTTTTGCTACTTTGACGTGGCGGTCAAAACAATAATTAGATTACAAAAATATGCCAAACATGAATAATAGAAAGCATTAATCTCTTTTTATTTAAATTGTGGCGGGAAATATACGGAGTATAAAAAGACTATAAAAAAATTTACCATTTTATCTTTAAAAAAGGCAAATTACATAACCGTTAACTACTACTAATAAATAATACTACCCATCAAAATAAGTGATAAGTGATATTAGGCAAAAATAATTGCTGGAAAACGAATTTTATTTTTGTGTAAAAAATACTGTTTATAGTAAACGCGCAATGTAACGCATACAAAATATTGTACTTACGAGTGCTTGCAACAATACAGGATTTTTTATAGTAAACGCGCAATGTAATGCATACAAAATATTGTACTTATGAGTGCTCGCAACAATATAGGAGACGTTAGGGTACGTACTTCACGTTTAGTTGTAACATTCAAAACTTGTTTTCGTGAAAAAACGTCAGAATTTTGACATTTATTATCGCCGCATCCAGAAATTTCCCACGTATGGTCGATGACAAATTTTATCGCAAAAATGGGAAGAACATAAAACCTTTTATCTTTGACTAGCTTCTTCTCGCGACTTCGTCAGCGTAGTTTTTTCACTCGCATTAGATTACGTCTTTGGTTACTGTACGACATCTGTTCGTCGTGGCGTGATGTTATATAGCCTATAGCTTTCCTCGATAAATGAACTATCTAACACAAAAATAATTTTTCAATTCAAACCAGTAGTTCTTGAGATAAGCGCGTTCAACTAAATAAATAAACAAATATTAGTATAGATAATAATGTCTTTTTCACCCGAAATAGCGAAATATCAATCTATAGTTTAAATAATTGCTAAGCACCGGCAAACAATTAACTTATTTTAGGAAAAGAAAATAAATCTTAGTACAAAATAGTCTTATTTATCCTCGGCATCAGCTCCGCTCTGCATATGAAATCTTTCTTCTCAATTGGAGGCTGAATTATTATCGTTCGCTGAATCTAAATTTCGCATTAATCCTAAAGAACAAAATAATACATTGTTTATATTGTACAGTGTATTTTTAATATCATGTGCATAAAGTTTTATAAATAAATAAAACACACATCAATTTGCTCCTAACTCTCCAAATTAGGCATACTTATAATTACTACCTACCCCGCGGTTTCATCCGCGTTACGTTACACTTTTCATTTCTGCCCCGCTCCCGTAGGTCCTGTGATTGTACGTAGCCTATAATCTTCCTTAATAAACAAGCTATAGAACACAAATATATTTTTTCAAATCGGCCAAGCAGTTCCTGAGATTAGGCCATTCGAACAAACAAACTCGTCAGCCTTATAATAACTCAACAAAATGATGAATTCTGAAATACAAGTTGTTATTTTCAACAAGGGACATACTTTAAGGGCGTGTAGGGCTTATGAAAATAATCCAATTTCACTATGGAATTGCAATAAAAGAATTAATTAGCTGTTCCTTAAATTATGTCGAGTTATGCGAACATAAATGTATGAAGCAGTTGCTTTTTTTGTCGATTCTACGGTTCATACTTTAGTAAAAGTTGTTCATTTTCATGAGTACTGCACTCTCTTAAAGAAAGTGCCTCGTTTACCCTAACCCGTACATGTCCGACACTATCTCAATGTTGCTTCATTCTAAAGCAGGTCTCACACGGCCGCTCATTAACTTCACCAGTAGTGCGGAACAACCAATATTGTACCATGTACTAGTGACGTAATTAGATCTCGTATCGAACTACTTACTAGAGAGAAAACAATATCAGTGTTGTGCGGTATGACAAGTATATAAATACCATGCTATAAGTCTACACTTTTATTGATACTGTGGAGGGCTGCCTCGTTACCCTAGTGGTCCTTAGGGCACTGTTACGCTAAAGGTCTTAGGTTGCATTCCTAGGGCGAGCAAAGTGTTATTAGGTTTTTAATGATAACAGGCTCACCCCCTATTACATAGGACCTGAACATACCGGCGTACTGTGGGTATACATTGATACGCCTCTGCCTAACCCTTCGGGGAATACAGGCGTGATAGTATGTGTATGCTGTGATACCAAAGAATATAAGCATCTTTTTTTGTTACTTAATTATTTAATTAAGTAATCCTAATTTCTTCTTTCTTTAAAAAAAAAAAAGGTGCCCCACACTACGACACTCCTCCTGTATTGTAGGTGCGTTTACAAACATGTAAACTTACACACACAAATGGCCAGACCTGAACCAGAATCTACGATCGTAAAAACATTTGTTCCGTGCGGGAATCGAACCCGCAACACGCAGCGCAACAGCCAATCGTTCATCGTCAGCGCCAACCATATCGTCAATGTCGTATGAGTGAGAGAGCTAAAAAAAACTGTAAATGGAGTCGCATATAAGAAAGATTGGGAACCCCTGCATTAGTCACTACCATATCCATCTAAACAAAACAATCCGCTCTTGGTGACGTCACAGCCTATAAAAAACAAAGGAATATTTTGCTAGTGGTCCTAAGCGCGACTGCTGGGCTAGAGGTTTGGGTTCGATTTCCAGGTCGAGCAAAGTGTTATTAGGTTTTTCTATGAAATTTTCAGTAGCAGCTCGGAGTTAGGATTTGTGCCCGGTTAATGGCAATAGGCTCGTCCCCTATTACATGGGACCCAAGCATACCGGCGAACTGTGGGTGTAAATTGGTCCACCTCTGCCTAACCCTTCGGTAAAAACAAACGTGATGGTATGTATGAATATTTTAAGGTCTAACCTAAAAGCTTCTTGACAATGCCCTCGTCTCCTTGCTTGATGCCGTACAGCAGCAGAGAAGAGAATACGTTCTCCGCGACTTCGGACAGCTTCTTCGGTGACTGGATGTTGAGGCTCATGCCCAAGGCTTCTTTGAGGGATTGATCCTGGGTTTGGAGCAAATGATTAGTTAATCATTGGGAGACAGGTACTTTGTTCTCTTCTGCCTCGGCTTCCGCGGGTCGTTCGCGACCCGCCGAGTCCGAAGGGAACCACGAATAGGTATTTGTATAAGGGGTGGTCATTTAAGATGGGGATGAAGGGGACCATACACAGATCTTAGTAGGTACTATTACAAACGCAAAAGTTTCTTAGTATGGATGGATGGATGTTAGTTACTCTTGAACTGTTAAACGGCTGAACGGAATTAGCTCACTTCTGGAGCACATAGGATAATTGTAACCATCTTGTCTTATGATTTTGCCTCTCGACAACGCGATGAGCTCATGGCAAGTCCAAAATTACCCGGGCTTCCCCGAAATATCAAAGTGAGTATTCATGAGCGGGACAAAAGATTTTAACATCGCCGTCTTACCAACCTGGCTAGTTTATATCTAATCAATTAAATCATAAACTCAACGTCAATACCGGAGTGTTCAAAATAATTATTTAGTGATACGTATTGTTTGACTGTAAAATATACGATTTCCAGATTCAAATGGTATACTTCTTTTTTTTAGATCGAGATTTATTCATCATGTTTTGTACCTTTAAAGTGGGGTGGGTGGTGGGTGGGGTTGGTCTCGTGTTCGCAAGCGGGACTGATAAGCGTGGGGTCCCGGGTTTGATTCCCAGATCGGGCAAAGAGTATTATTGGGTTTTTCTATTAGGATTTGCTCAGTAGCAGCCCGGGATGAGAACTAAATTAATTAAGTATGGCTATATATATGTATACTATACTTTTTTTTTTTTTGGTGGGTGCGAAATCATCAAATAACTTCCCCCGCCCTGGGCGGGGCGGGAGGGAGTGTCAGACTTTTAGTGACTAAAACCCACCCATGTTCCTTCTTGTGCCCTTTGCGTTCCGGGGGCGCGGTATCTCTTACGAACAACCCGCAGGACGTGAACCCATAAGTTTTACTATTGTCAAAAAAAAAAATCATTGTGCTTATGATTTTAAGTTTGGTTATAACTTTAAAAACTTGTTTTCCAAAAAATAGTTTTAATTTTTTTTTGTAACTACGACCAGAAGCTTCTCAGATATAGTTCACAACAAAGATGGGAATAAGAGTCTTTTTATACGCGCCATACATACCTGAATGGACATAGAGGACAGGTTGGTCAGTTCTCCTCTGATGTTCATCCCCATCATCTGTAAATAAGAAGATATTATTGTCTTTGTACTAATTGGGTTCTTCACACCATTAATCAATTGGCATACTGTTTATGATCTTTCAAAACGCCACCCCATAGATTTTGAATAGCAATAGTTAACTGTATCGTCACTTATTTGCCAAGTTAATTAATTAGCTATTTATTGATTACACCGCAACTAAAAATCTAATTTTACTGTTAATTGAAAATTAATCGGGTGTTCAGGGCAAATATGATCAAATCACCATATTTATAAAGGGTCTCGACCCTAAAGGAAAACATAATTGTAATTGATGTACTCACGTCAATTTTCTGCTGGCAAGTGAGGTCAGACTTTGACAACACGTAAGACAGTTTGGTGAGAGCTGCCTCTGGAGTCATGTCATATCCTGATACCACACCAGCTTTCGCGATCGCCTGGCCAGAAAAATACGAATTGGTAATCATCCTAAATAAAAATACAAGTACATAGGTCTGCAGTGGAACCTATCCACAGTGGAACATGTCCATAGTGGAACAGCTCCACAGTGGAACAGGCCCACAGTCGTACAGGTTCACAGGCGAACAGGTCCACAGGCGAACAGGTCCACAGTGGAACAAATCTACAGTTGAACCACAAAAAATACTAAGTCTTTGGTTACTGCTCTACTATATATGCTTATACTATTCCTCATGAACCTGGCTACCATATACAAAATATAAATCAAAATGATTGGCGCGTTTCAAAGAACAAAAAACTCATAAAATTTATCATATTTGTACAGATATGTAGATAGATAGTGGCACAAGGTTGCGTGTGAAACAAGCCTTAGAAGAAACTATTGTACGCTACTTGCATTGCTACGCAAACTTAAAGACCAATGCAATGCATTTATGGGAGACTGATAACATCGTACAATACCTCGTTTATCAACCACGACGCGAGTTTTATAACCAACGAGAGAACTAAAACAAGTCAACTGTAAGCTTCAATCAACAATCTTGTCAGAAATACGATGTCACGATTGATGCAGAGCATGATTGGCCGCTGCATGCCGTGTCGCGAGCTGGATTTCCCGACGCACAAATATTTATAAAGATTACTAGCTTCTGCCTGCGACTCTGTCCGCGTCAAATTTGATATGTTATCGCACGGGAATACGGGAACCGTGCCGGGGCCGCGGGTTGTTTGAAAGAGATACCGCGCCCTCGGAATGCAAAGGGCACAAGAAGGAACATGGATGGGTTTTTTAGTCAGGAAAAGTCTGACACTAACTACCGCCCCGCCGGGCGGGGGAAGTCTCTTGATGATTTGCCATCAGAAAAAAAACCCACGGGAACCGTATATTTTTCCGGGATAAAAAGTCTCCAATGTGTTATTCCACACTACAATCTATCTCAGTGCCATTTTCATTCAAATCCGTTCGGTCGTTTAAGCGTGAAACAGTGTCAAACATCCATCTATCCATCCTCACGAACTTTCGCATTTATAATTTTAGAAGGATTACTAGGATTTTTGTTCTTGTGAAAATCTAGATTCGAAGCTAACCAGAATCAGTTATCGTTATCGCGAACGCAAAGAAGTTGCGGGTAAAAAAAAAACAAATTTTTCAAGATTTGTTTTTTTTTAATTTAACTAAAAATTTCCTATCTTTCTTTGGCTCAAGCTTAGGTACCCATTCCGAACCAAATTTTGTCACAATCGGTTCAGTTGTTTTACAGTGAAAGCGTAAGTAACACATACAGACAGAGTGACTTTCGCATTTGTAATATTAAAGTATAAATAATAAATAATAATATGTTTACATGCTAAAGTAAATAAGCAATATAATGTGGAAGCCATTCATATTTTAAGACCTTTCATGTGCCATATTTTATGCAAATAACAACATTCCATTACAGTCTATAGTATTGTTGATCGATAACTGTAAATACCGCTATATAAACGTTAGTACCTAATAATAATCTATTAAAAACGCAGAAAATATGCTATAAATGTGTTCACGTGTTTTATCATGAACTAGATTATGCCCAAGACTTAATCCACGTGAATGTTTATTATCGCAGAAGCAGACGAAATCGCGGACTAAAGACTAGCTAGACAAAAAATGTTTTAGGATCCTCGCTTAGGCTGTCTGCTTACTAAAGCGGAGCGAGGCTGCGGAGTGAAGAAACGGATAAATATTAACCAATGGGGTTGCATAAAATCTTCGCTCCGCTCCAGTTATGCTCCAGTCTTAGTCTGTACCAAATTTCACAAAAATCGTTTTAGTAATTTAGCCGTGAAAGCATAGTAAACAAACTCACTTTAGCATTTATAATATTAGTTAGGATATGTGAGCAATTTTATCTGTCACATAATAACTGTCCAATACATGGTAAAAGGGACGTGAAGTTGTTGTTTATGATGATAGTAATACAGTCCTGCAAGTTGGTCATTGTTTTACAAATAACCCTGTATAGATTAAGGGTTATCAATGGTCAACCAAGACGGTAAGGTCAATGTTTTATAGGAAATTACCGTCACGCATTGTGATTTTGATTTCATCATTTGACCTCAATTTTTATCTTGTATAGCTGTGTCGTGTCGTGATGGCCCAGTAGCCGCGCCTCTTATGTATGAGACTGCGGATTCGATACCGAGCAAATTTTTTTTTTATGCTGTTTATGGCAAACAAGCCCTAGGCCCACCAGATATTAAGTGGTCACCGCTGTCTATAGACATCTGCCTATAGGCAATACCAGGGCCTTCCAAATGCATTGCCATCCCAGAGACAAAGTTGAAATGTCTCATGTGCCTGTAATTACACCGGCACCCATACCCTTCAAACCGGAACACAGCAACGCTGCTTTGCGGCAGAAATAGTTATGGTGGTAGTACTACCCCAGACGAGCTCCTCAATGTGAGTTTTTCAACTCTTATGTCATGCACTTTCTTAGGGATTTTTATGGCAGATGTAAGGGGCAACAGATTTACAAACGTGGACGAGGCAAAAGGAGTATGTATGGATCGTAGCAGGTGGCGTTCTGTGGTTTCTGCCTACCCCCATGGGAAAAAGGCGTGAGTTGTGTATGTATGTACTTTCTAAGTTTATTTTGGACATCACTGATATCGGTAAAGGAAAACGTCGTAACAAATCCTAGACTCAAAATTAACTAAGTTTTGCCTGCAACTTCGTCCACGTAATTTTTTTTTATTGTCACTTAAATATATAGTCTTCAGCACTGAGTCATAACGCTGCTGTCTATTAACGGTACAGTCCCTTTATTTTAAGAGTAAATATCAGATTCTTTTAACCTAACCTAACCTTTTGCCTTATGGCAATAGACTCGCCCCTATTACATGGGACCTAAACATATCGGCGAACTGTGGGTATACATTGGTACACCTCTACCTAACCCATCACGGAATACAGGCGTGATGGTATGTATGTTTAACCTTACCTGTCCTGTCTTGTAAAGCGCAGCAACTGATCCAGTACTGCACTGAGTAATATTAACGATGATCACTCCTCTCTTCACGGCTTTCTCGATCACTTCTAGAACGTCAAGTCTGTTAGACGGGACATTGCCTGCACCATAAGTCTCCATTACCAGACCTAGGGAGGAAGTGGTAGAGTGAAAAATTGAGGAGAACTCAAATTTAAGGAGGTATCTATGCCAGTGATTCTCAAGCTCAACACGAATTAATTATATATATGTTTTAGTAGGTAATTTTCTAATCCAAACTAGCCATCTTTCCTCTGGGTTTAGACAGGTGGGGTGATGAACCCGCATGCACACAGTGATATAGTCGCTCGACATTGCTTACCGTATGGTAGGCAGTGTCGGATCGGATGCTTGCAGCGTCGGCGCCCCAAAAAACCCAGATAGGAACCCATAAACCCAAAAATGAACTTGAAGTTTGTGCTCACGACTCGTGCCGGTTACTATACAAAGAATACTTTTTTGTTTTACTAAAGAAGAAATATCGAAACGGTTGGTTGATACTTCTATTACTTAATAATTACAAATTAAAAGCATAATTAATAATTTAATAATGTATGCGCGAGAGCGGGCGGGAGAAGTTATTTGATGATTTCCCACCCCACAAAAAAAATAAAAAAAAAATAATAATAATTATGTATGTACCTATTAATGAGTAATAAAAATAATAATTATTAAATTACGTAAAAAAGCTGCTGTAAAAATAAATAAAACATTTTTACACTTACCCTGAATAGGTGGCTGGCAGGCAGACTTCACAGCTGCCGTACTAATACTTGGGAACATCCTCAGTAGACCGACGTTCTTCGACATCCTGGCGTGAACGTGAAACTTCTCGATGACGCTAGGCTTGAAGATGGCTGTCTTATTGAGCTCCATGTCCAGACCCACCTTGACGAGGGGCACGGCGTTTGGAGAATCGAACGCGAAGAGATTGTTCACGGAGATCTTGCGGGTCCTTTAGCAAAAAATCTAATTTACTTTAACCGTAGAGTTGGCATCCTCTTTCGCTCAGTTGCAGAAACAATTATAGTGGATATTAAAGTGGAATGCTAATGCCTCATGAAAGTGTTCCACATGAACCATTTGGAGAAAATTTTATGCTCCCTTAAATTTACCCTCGTATACTCCCTCTTCCCTCACTCCCATTGTCAAATGGGACGGCAAGCTGACACTACCGGGGAGAGATCAGGCACAGGACCAGACAGCCTTATGAGCTTTCGACTCACGGGGGTGTCACACCACTAACTTTCAAACTCGGAGCTGCTAATAAGAATTTTCTAACGGAAATAACCTTATAACATTTTTCCTGACCTAGGAATTGAACCCAGGACGCTCGAGAATAACAGTTTTGTAAATAGCAAGAAGACACACGACACGGTTGGCGCAGTGGCCAAGCGATCGACTGCTATGCAGCGTGTCGCGGGTTCGACTCCCGCACGGAACAAATATTTGTACGACCTACAGATAGTTGTTCCGGGTCTGGCTGTTTATGTATGTGAGCTTATATGTTTGTAAACGCACCCACGACACAGGAGGAATTCCTAGTGTGGGGCAACGTTTTTCGACAAAAAAAGGAAAGAAAGAAAGACAAATAAAATGATATCAGTAAACGTACCGGTTACCACGAAACAGTTTTCCATAAAAGAAGATTGCAACTTCTGGGATGTTGAACCCACCAGCAATGATGAGAGATGACACGAAGTTGTCTACGCCATCACTCCGAGGCTCGAAGATGGGGATCTATTGAGAACAGGTATAACATGAATGGACGAACTGGATGGATTTCTTCAAAACTGAAACGTGTAGGATGGAAGGAGTGGAAGAAGGCCTGAGGAAGACCTGCCCGCGATTTCGTTCGCGTGGTTTTTTTCACCCGCGTTAGGTTACATCTTTCGGTACTGCTCCTCTCCCGCGTGTCGTAGCATAATGTTATAAAGCCTAAAGCCTTCCTCAATAAAGGAACTATCCAACACATCGCATTCTCTCTGGTTCAAATGTTATCACTCCAAATATAAGCATCAGTAGACGTCGACCAGAAATCGATATAAAAAACAGCATTGATTAAATTATTTTTGACCTTTCATGAACTTTAATTGGTTGATTTCGCTAATTTAATGTCAATTGAATATACGTACATTCATTTATTGAGTTAAATAGGAGCATAGTTTGGAGCTTGGTTACAGTTGATAGACTTCGCACCACTGATTTATATTTGAGCGATGAGCATCACAGGCTTGTCGTGGTCCTCGAATATGAAGGGGAGGTTTGTGTATTGTACTGTAGTGCTACTACTGACTGCCTAGGCCTAGGGCTTGTATGGGCGTAGGACAGACTTCGTAGCACCGTGTGTATTATTATAGCGCTTCATACGACTTCATACAATACATGGAATACCTAAGAGCGAAAGCAGCGTAGCAGAGTGCATGACCTAGTGCTACGAGTGACTACGTAGTACTTGTAAGCCTTTGAGAGACTTCGTAGCAGCGCGTGTATTATTATAGCGCTATGACAGACTTCGTAGCACTCGTGGACTTACCTGAGAGCAGAGACCGCGTAGCTGCGTGTGTTTTTCGTAGTGCTACAGGTGATATCGTAGCATTTGTGTCGTCTTTCGCCAATTTTCGTAGCTGCTTGTGTTTTATAGCACTACGAGAGACTTCGTACTATTCGGGGAGTAACTAGAGAGCGGAGGTAGCGTAGCAGAGTGTGTACGGGGTAGTGCTACGACAGACCTTGTAGCACGTGTGTAAGTTTCGTAGCGAAGCGCGTATTATTATAGTGCTTCGTCAGACTTCGTACCGCACAAGGGTTTTCCTTAGAGCGAAACCAGAGTAGCGGAGTGTGTATGCCGTACTGCCACGACTGACTACGTAGCACTTGCGAAGGTCTACGGTAAACTTCATAGCATCGTCGGTTAGTGAGTATTATTATAGCGCTACATCAGACTTCGTAGCACTCGTGTAGACCCACCTGTGAACCGGTGAGCACCACAGCCTTGCCGAGGTTCTCGAACATGAAGGAGAGAGCGGAAGCTGTGTAGCAGAGTGTGTCTGTACCATGGAGGATCACGAAACCGTCGTATTGTTCATAATAGGTCTGTAACAAAATTTTATTTCAAAAACATCGTCTATTAAAGAAAGTATATGGTTCAAATTCGTTTAAAGCAAGATTATTTCAAAAGTGATCATCTTGGAATTGTAAACTTCATCCCGCCGACAATATATGCTCAACAGAGAATATATACTCGTTGGTTTGGTAATATAAGACTTTAGGATATACCTACTTATAAACACTACTATACTGCTTATAGTCACTTCGTGTGCATTAGTTTTAAAGTTTATTATATGTATTAGTTTATAACGAACTGGCCTAGTGGTCTTAAGGGCGACTGCTACGCTAGAGGTCTTGGGTTCGATTCCCAGGTCGAGCAAAAAGTGTTATTGGGTTTTTCTATAAAATTCTCAGTAGCAGCTCGGAGTTAGGATTTGTGCCCGGTTAATGGCAATAGGCTCGCCCCCTATTACATGGGACTTAGACATACCGGCGAACTGTGGGTGTACATTGTTACACCTCTGCCTAACCCTTCGGGGAATACAGGCGTGATGGTATATTATGTTATTAGTTTATAGTTATTGTTCTTATGTGTATATATGTAATGTGTTTTATGGGCCTAAGTTGCCTGAAATAAAGATTATTATTATTAAGTTTTATCAGGCATTTGACAAACGATTGTAGACTCTGCAGCGTTAATTTTTTTTATCTGATTGCATAAAACAGCAATTTTTTTTTAATAACCTATTAAAAAGTTTGACTCTGTGGGATCTAGTCTATCATGAACTGAATCTATAGTAAAAGCCTGTGTCATAAAAAAAAAATAAAAATAATGGCAAGCTAATCAGTTCATTCGCTAGAATGCTCATTACAAGTAAATGCTCAACCTTACCCTATGCTTTAGTCCTCACCTGAATATCTTTAGCAATTTTGATCCATTCCTCTTCAGTCATATCCGAGGAATCTAACAGAGGATCATACTCCATGACTTCGTACAGAATCCTCCAAGAAATATCATCGGTTTCTAAAATAGTACAAATAAGTAATCAAACATTTAATATTTATAAATTAAGTACCTACATAAGTTGACTTGGCTCGCGAGGTTGTCCACATGTGAGATCTAAGTACAGCAATCATTGTGCAGTTACAGCCCAGGACAAAGGCATAACAGCCAAGAACCTTAAACAATATGTATAGGCTTGTGCACACCACGTTCTTTAAACGTTTTGGGAACACGGGTCGACAGCGCTTTTTTCCCACATTGCTGTTTTTTCTTGTCTGTCTCGCGTCTGTCTCGCTACAAACGCGCGTCAACGGCGCTTTTAAAAAACGTGGTGTGCACGGGTCCTAAGAACGCGCTCGTTGAGCAGTTGGATCAACGGCGGCACTCCTGGACACCTCCGGAGATTCCAAGCTTAGGAGCGACTACTACTACTATTACTAACTTTTATATTTTTTTATGTTTCTTTAAACACATTGGTTGTGTAAGAATAGAAATATTGGTTTCTACAACATTAAACTATATTGCTACAAAAATAGAGTATTTATTACTTTGCAAATGGAAACCCAAATTCGCGCGCGCCCGCTCTGGTCGGCGCAGTACATTGTTCGTTGTGAAACGGTCAACTTGATTTAAATTATTAAAATATTATGTAAACATATATTATATTATTATTTTATTTAGTTTTTAATTATTCATTTGTTATACCTATTAAATACATTTTAAAATATTGATATAAAAATAAAAACATTTAATAATACAAAAATTGTAGCCTATCGGTATCGGGAACATGGTCCATGCTACCGGTGGTCAGGGCTCCTGAGAAAGGAATCTCCTAAAAATATGCGCCGTGTCTAGGAGTACCGCTTTCTGAATCAAGCCCTTGATCCAACCGCCTAACGAGAACCTCCTTAGGTATTGGTGGAGGCATTTGGCTATTACGCAATTGGCGTCACGACCGTTATTATTATTTCTTTTTTACTCTCCTCGGCGGTGTGAAACCAGCTTTACAGACCTCCTCTTTACCTACCGCTGTTGTTGATACTAACTTGGTAGGGCAAAGAAGGACTCCAGTGTTCTATCAGAGGGAGACTTCTTAAGCATGCGCTGGTAATATTTCTCGTCGTGCAGCTGTGGGTACTTCCTGATCGACGGCTTGAACATGTTCTTTCCCGGCGAGAGTCCTGGTAATACGAAATGTATTAGTAATGGTCTAAGATCCCAATTTCGCTACACCTACATTATTTTAGCATGACTATAACTTCGAGTGTAGGCAGAGGAATATGTTCTTAAGATATGCGTATTACTGCCCCGTTTGTAACGCGGTCGCAAACGCGGCTGTTAAGCGTATCCTAGGTACACTCCAAGGTCGGGCAATAAGTGCTATTGAGTTTTTACATTAAGAATTCCTCAGTAACAGCGCGGAGTTTGGAAGTTGGTGGTATGACACCTACGTGCCTTGGAATGCACGTAAAGCCGTTGGTCCTGCACCTGACGACCAACGGCTTTACATGCTTTCCGAATGGGAATCGAACGCAGGACCCCACACTCAACAATCGTGATTGCCACCACGTCACCAACAGGGCAGTTACTTTTCTACGGGACCCTAAAATAATTTGTAGACACCCAAGATTATAGTCTATTAAAATCTTACTAGCTGAACCAGCAAATGTAGTTTTGCCATACATTTCTTTTTTAGGGGTATGAAAAATAAATGTTGGCCGATTCTCAGACCTACCCGATATGCACACAAAATTTCATAAAAATCGGTCCAGCCGTCTCGGAGAAGTTTGGTAACAAACACTGCGACACGAGATTTTTTTATATTAGGTAATCAAAACTATGATTAACTGATAAAGAAGAAGACTGATAAGATGAATTAGTTTCTTATATTTCTTCACCTATGTATTTTTTTTTGGCTTTCTCTACTCTGTATATTTTGTTTGTATGTATGTATATATGTATTTATTATATTTTATTCCTGGAAACTTTCTGTTTCTTGCACCTACTATGTTTTGTCTCTGCATCACCCTAAGGTTGACTGGTAGAAAATGCCAAAGGCATTAAGTCCGCCTTTGTACAATGTATTATTTACATTATGTGCAAAAAGTTTTAATAAATAAATAAATAAAGCCGCCAAAAGACGACGTATTTAAAACTTCCTACTTTGTGAATCCGGTTGTACCTAAACAGATTTGTAATGTGCGACTGCTACGCTAAAGGTCTTGGGTTCGATTCCCAGGTCGAGCAAAAAATGTTATTGGGTTTTTCTATGGAATTCTCGGTAGCAGCTCGGAGATAGTATTTATGCCCGGTTAATGGCAATAGGCTCGCCCCTATTACATGGGACCTACAACATACCGGCGAACTGTGGGTGTACATTGGCACACCTCTGTCTTACCCGTCGGGGAATACAGGCGTGATGGTATGTTGCATAAGAATTGGGTAGGTGACACCAATAACTAATAATTAAAAGACACTAATTCTCTAAAAAATACTTTATTTTAACACTAAAAAACCCGACACTCAGTCCTACATTTCGTTACAAAATACGCAAATAAATAATAAAACAGCTGATTTCTTAATGAGTCTGTACTCTGTTTGTATACGTACTCCGCCTGATATTCTTGTTATCACAATATTATGTAAACTAGCAATAAAAGATAATTAACTCTTAGAATCTGGGTAATTGAAAAACCTGCAGTTGTAAATTGTAATTGTAATTGGTCAGTAAAAAATTTCAAAATGTATGATTATTTACAAGTTCAGCAGTAAAACCTCACCTACATTACTTTTTTTAAAGGATGGAATATCAAATGAATTCTTCCACACTGGGCGGAGCGGAAGGGAGTGTCAGCCAGTAAAAGCCATCCATGTGCCTCCTAATGCCCTTTGCGTTTCAGGGCCGCGGCGCAAAAACTTTTGAAAAAATTCCTCAACCCTGTTCTGACTCTGACCGGACGACGAGCCACCCAACGCTTGTCGTCCGAAAGCCCGATAATAACATCCCTAACGTTTAAATAGTCATACATACCATCATACCATCACACCTGTGTTCCCCGAATGGTTAGGCAGAGGCGTACCAATGTACATCCACAGTTCGCCGGTATGTTTTTGGTTCCACGTAATAGGGGGCGAGCCTATTGCCATTAACCGGGCACAAATCCTAACTCCGAGCTGCTACTAAGATTTTCAAATAAAAACCCAATAGCACTTTTTGCTCGACCTGGGAATCCAACCCAAGACCTATAGCGTGGCAGTCGCGCTTAGGGCCACTAGGCCAACGAGGCATTTAAATTAGTAGTTTTAAAAATTATCATCCTTTTTTTTCCTTTGGTCAGAAGTAAGGAATTTATTGTTTACCAATGTCTGGATCAAATCTATTTTCTTAATTTCAATTTACAGGATTCTACTCGGAATATAGAAAAATTAAGCCACAGCCAATCTACACAACTTTAGCCAGTCCAACTATCACAAGCAAATTGCTATGCGGATATTTTCGCCGTTTTAAATTGTACTGGGGATTGCGGTACAAAAAACATAATATATTCATTTCTCAAGTCCTGTCAAATGTACGAGCGTTGAATTACTGGAAGTGCATACTCTGTGGTAAAACCCTGGTTCTTAAGACACAAACTATCATACCATCACGCCTGTATTCCCTTAAGGGTTAGGCAGAGGTGTA
Source organism: Caradrina kadenii (assembly GCA_947462355.1). Taxonomy (NCBI): domain Eukaryota; kingdom Metazoa; phylum Arthropoda; class Insecta; order Lepidoptera; family Noctuidae; genus Caradrina; species Caradrina kadenii. The sequence goes on along the minus strand of OX381690.1, from coordinate 10,017,923 downwards.
ACAATGTACACCCACAGTTCGCCGGTATGTTTAGTCCCATGTAATAGGGGGCGAGCCTATTGCCATTAACCGGGCACAAATCCTAACTCCGAGCTGCCACTGAGAATTTCATTGAAAAACTAAGTCAAATTATTGTCAACTAGACTATGTTGACAATAATTTGACTTAGTTTTTCTCCATTAAAAGAAACATTTTTACGTCATTCCGAAAGGCATAGTTATGTATGCATAAGAATAGGCTCGAAAATCCATTCATACTCCAATATAAGACCGTAAACATCTCTGAGTTAATATGATTATGATATTAGTACCTATTAAGTTAACAAACGTAACGTAGTAGGTAAAGTATAAATCAACACGTGCGGTAAACAAGTACCTACTTACTACCACTTGATTGAATTGGTTGACAGTTAAATCACGACCTGGGTATTGTAGTCGCCACGAGTCACAATTTTCGGGTTTTTGGTCCGTCAGTTGGACCGATCGCGTGCAGCTCTGGCGCCCCAAAAGAAAAACCCAAAAGCCCGAAAGGAACCCAAAGACCGAAAAATTAACTTGACTTTTCTGCTCACGACTCGTGACGACTAATATGTTTACATATCAACATAGTAAAGATGTGAATAAAAAATAGTGAGGGTTATGTACTTGGCAGGTCTTATCCTATCTATTATTTTAATAAACGCGAAAGGTTTGTGACGATGGGTGGTATGTTACTCTTTTACGTTAAAACGGAATTAACTGAAAGGACCATGGGCAACGTTGTACGATTCTTGGGCCCACTTTTCAACATTGCTGAACACTGATGAGACATAATTATGTCATATCTCTTAATGAGTATTTTATTTCATTCCATGGCAGCTAAGTTATAAAAAGTGGTGCACGTCACTGTTGGACAGTATGGGAATTTTTGTCCAGAATTTACACGAAAATGACAGGATGTACCAATACACCTTCTCGCTGGATTTGAACTTAGCTGCCAAATAATGAAATAAAGTACTCCATAAGATGTTTCGTATGACATGGGTCTCATCACTGTTGAGAAAAGTGGGTCCAAATTGTCGCATGCTCCTTTGGCTTTTGATCAAGCATAATATTTATCCATATCAAAACCATTATGTTTATATTTTTTACGTATTACGTATTTTAAAGGTGTCAAACTTTTCGTCAAAATCCTTTAATTGAGAATGCACGTGTGTTACAAAATGACGTACTGGTTAGTCATGCCAATTCCGAGCTAAACGTGCTATTAGATAGATCCGGGGTCTTATGTTATTAATCTGACAACGAGGAATGTTCTGTCTAAATAGACCTGTTTTTTTTTATCAATTGTCACGAGTATTTTCTTTACCATTCGCAATTGTTGCGATTGTGTGCGCTTACTACCCACCCAAGTGCCCTACATCTACCTATACACATGTTCCATGTCTTACAAGGTAGGTCAAGGCTGCTCAAACATCGAACAAATTTGTACAGCAAGCGGCACTAGAGCAACATAATTTATAACGTACTCGGAAGAATTGACAAACAAACAGATCAAATATTTATTCATCAAGATAATACCTTTTTTAGATAATAATTAGAAGGAGTTCTCACAGTAAATTAACATGAAGAGTTTTTGAAATTCTGTGACATATATCGTAAGTAATCGTAATGTTATAAATATTTACAATCAAGAGTTCAAGATCAATGCCGCTTGATGTAATAGTCGTACTGTTTCGTTATTTCGAGCAGCGATTTCTAACTAGCAATTTGTATTATCTATACTCATGGGTCGAACATTGAGAGTAGTATTGTCATATATTATTGTGGCAATCTAGAGTCCATTCAAGTTAATAAGAAAAATAGCGTTATAATTCCAAACTTATTTCGATATAAGCGTGTATTAAGCTGGGTTATTTTTTACGATTTAAATATAAAGCATTGTAATCTATTTTACACTAGGATTTTTTCCTATAACGTGGGTGCGTTTACAAACATAAACTTACTTATAAACTCACATGCACAAATAGCCATTTAAATAGTAAAATGCTATCATTTTAACAATATAACGCAACAACTGTGGTTATTTCACCATTGGGTTTCTAATATTATTCCGAATACATGTTTCAAATTGCCTTAAAAAAATCAACACTGGTAGAAATCACACGACGAAATTCCAAAACTCAATTACATCGCACCATTTTGAACTCGGAACTACAAATATAAGGAGCGACCTATTTGTCGAAAATAAGATTGTATTTTTAGACAAACTATACAAAACTATGTAGACCAAACATTCTCACCATCGTCAGTCTTCACCATACCGATGGTTCCGCCGGTATAAATAACTAAAACTCGTCTATCACCGGTCTCACGGGCCCATGAAAGTCTCCTCGCCCTATTAAAATCCTGATGAAGATTCGCGCCCAATTTTGACATATCCACACCATTGTTAAACTTTTTAAAAGCACCACTGCTGTTTTCCATTTTTGACAGTTTAATTTTTTTTATCGAACTTTTTTTCGCGGAGTGATTAGCGATCTTTACGCACGGTGTGTTCGACGCGGCTCTGAAGCGCAGACTGAAGGGTGGACACTGAAATTAGTCACGACGGCGACGCAGCAGACGTCTTCTGCGCTATTGGCGGCACGTGGATAGATGTGGAACGGCCCTTAAAACTTCACTAGTGATGAGAAAATTTCTTCTCATAGACCATCATAATGTAAATCGAATGACCTTGACCTTTCTCTGAGATTATCTATATTTATGCCAAATACAAAAGCAGATAAATATAAAAACGATCTAGTTATGTAGATACGTTTATCATACGTATAAGAACAAGTTTATTAATTAATAATGGTTAGGTATTATTCCATAGAATTCGTCACTGATCCAATTTAAAAAAATATATATATATGGATATATAAACATCCGAATTGATAACCTCCGCCTTTTTGAAGTCGGTTAAAAATAACTTAAGTAGTGTCGTAATGGCCTAATGGTTAAAGCGCCCGCCTCTCATGCACTAGGCTGTTGATTCGCAACCGGACACGGGGAAGTACCAATGTATCTTTTTCTATTTCATATGTACTTTCTAAGTTTATCTTGGACATCGATGAAGGAAAACATCGTTAGGAAACCCGGACTTATAATTAATATAAGTCTGAAATAACCAATGCTCCTTGAGCAAGCGTCAATCAATGCTCGTGCCTTCTCTGTATAAGAAGAGGCCTTTGCCCTTCAGTGGGACAATAATAGGCTGGTATTATTACTGTTTTATTATTGTGTTTACAGACACTAAATTGTACATTCAAAGTACTATTTTTAATTATGATTTCAAATTGTTTCATTTGAGAAACGAACCGCGACATTATATTGCAGGAGTCAAATATTTGACCACTGAGCTACAAACTCTATTTTTTTTTTAAGTTATATCACACACTAATGCAGATGAATTAATTTACAACATGATATTATCGTTATCGTACTGATGATAACCTATGACCTGGGCAAAACCCATCGAGAGTAATAAATTCACCATTTAACTATCATGGAAAATAATTTACACTATTATAAATATCTGTCCGTATTTTTTATACTTATTATTAGTAGAACTCTTTGTGAAGGAGCTTGTTCGGCGAAGTAATAACACCATGCCTATTTCTGTTTGAAGGGTATGGGTGCCGGTGTAATTACAGACACATGAGAGATTTCAACTTTGTCTCTGTTATTGCAAATGTCTATAGGCAGCGGTGTCCATTTAACACCAGGTAACCCCCGGCTTGTTTACAATCCATCGAAATAAAAAAAAATGTTCCTGACAATTTTGTCTGAGCAAACTATCGTTGTTGTTGTTCATTGCTGTGACTTGAAATATAGGAAAGCTATGGCGATGGGTCGAAGCAGTTTTTTTTTTGATGTCCTCTGATTTCTTCTTCACAGCTCACAATACCAGAGGCCTTGCAAATGCGTTGCCATCTCAAGTTGTAATATCTCATGTGCCTGTAAGTACACCGGCACCCATACCCTTCTAACCGGAACACAGCGACGCTGCTTTGCGGCAGAAATAGGTAGGTATGGTACGGAACTAACCGAATGACTAAAAAAAGTTAATTAATTAGTGAATCGAAAAAGGGTAGGTATTAATTAGGTACAGTCATTTCACGGTACTAACATACTTAATAGATTTTTTTGTACAGTAGGTATTTTTGTGTGTACTTATTTTACAATCATAACCCTCCCTTTTTACCGTAGTCGGGTAATAAATGGAGCTATGAGGTTGAGAGAAGAGAGAGTGCATCTGTGTTAGCGCACAAACTTGTGCATTCTAAAAATTTTCACCTGTCTTATTATCTCTTCACCACCTTTGGTTGACTGGTAAAGTCTGCCCAAGTTCACCTTTGTACTTTATGTTGCATAAACTTTGAATAACACACACATACCATCACGCCTTTATTCCCCGAAAGGTTAAGCAGAGGTGTAACAATGTGCACCCGCAGTTCGCCGGTATGTTTAGGTCCCATGTAATATGCTGCTGTACGGCATCAAGCAAGGAGACGAGGGCATTGTCAAGAAGCTTTTAGGTTAGACCTTAAAATATTCATACATACATACATACCATCACGTTTGTTTTTACCGAAGGGTTAGGCAGAGGCGTACCAATTTACACCCACAGTTCGCCGGTATGCTTGGGCCCCATGTAATAGGGGACGAGCCTATTGCCATTAACCGGGCACAGATCCTGACTCCGAGCTGCTACTAAGAATGTCATAGAAAAACCCAATAACACTTTTTACTCAACCCGATTCCCAGGTCTAGGCTATCGAGGCAGTTTAAATAAATAAACTAAAAAAAAATACTGGATTATTAAAGCGTATACTTTTTTTTCCATTATTACCTTCATCCGTCTTAGTCATGCCAATAGTCCCGCCGGTGTAGATAACAAGCACATATTTTACAGTTTCCTTGCTATAGGTTTTTAGTTGAATGTACTGGACCCCGGATTCATAAAAACTTTCAGTATTCACATCTGATTTATTCGCCTTAATATGTGGCTCTTTCAACGACAGCATAGTGAATTATTTGACTAACTCTTCATGAACTTTTATGGAAGAAACACCTCAATTTTTCAAAGGTCACTCAGAAGTTCTGTAGTAGACCTTCTGACGCTGATGATGCTACAGAGAATTTTAGACGGTGACGAGGAAGTCCAGATGGTTTTAGTTGCGATTAAAATACTGAGGTTTGCGAATACTGAGTAATTTTGTGTAATGTCAAATCGGTTGTTTTGACAGTTTTACTTTTAATATTCTTTTTTAAAGTGCTTGTAGTTTTAATGTTTATTTAAAGAGTTCGTTTAGTGCTTATGAAACTATGGTAGATTTAGACAATACGTACGTTATTGCCAGACAATTTCCGTGGATGTTAACTTCAGCTAACATACCATCACGCCTGTATTCCCCAGAGGGTTAGGCAGAGGTGTACCAATGTACACCCACAGTTCGCCGGTATGTCTTTAGGTCCCATGTAATAGGGGGCGAGCCTATTGCCATTAACGGGGCACAAATCCTAACTCCGAGCTGCTACTGAAAAATCTATAAAAAAAACCAATAATACTTTTTGCTCGACCTGGGAATCGAACCCACGACCTCTGACGTAGCATTTAGCGTTCAGCTTTATGCTTTAAATGTCGGAACTTTAAAGGGTCGGGCTAGTCTTAAAACTTATAACAACCGTCTTCTTGAGTCGGGGGCTAAAAAATATTTTCCTATATTCTCAAAATTTCTGACATGCTAAAATGACGTAGGGCTTACGAATCTGGGGTCTTTGATCATAATACTATTTCTATAGAATCGAGCATAGCGACAGCATGGTAGCCAAAGAACGATATGTAGGTACCTAAACCTACTTTCTTAAGACTGCATGGGCTAACTTTTACATTTACCTACATCTTGGAAGTGTTGGGTATCGAAGTATTACCAAGCTACCGCAAGCTAAGTACTTTCACTCAGTTTCCTAGAGCACGGGTTCCCAACTATAGAGACGCGCCCACTTGGGGAGCATGAGGTGAAACATAAATGGGTACGGCGGATCGAAAAGCAAGGTGTATATTTATCAAAAATATTTTTTATATTACAAAATATACTTTCCGATACACGGAGGCGTCATGCCACTAACTACCAAACTCCGGGCTGCTACTGAGAAATTCTAAATATTCTTTTCTTGCGCCACCTCGACCCAGCTCTCCTAGCGCGTGTCTAGGTCATTTCTCCACCTCTTCCTTGGCTGACCACGCCGACGCTATCGACCATCCTCACGTACCTTTTGCGTGGAGAGTTTTGCATAGCGGTCACTGTGCATGCAGACGACGTGACCCGCCCAATCCCACTTGAGTTTGGCAGCCTTTTTACTCACGTCCATAATCCCAGTATTGGAGCGCAGCGTGGTGTTTCGTATTCAGTCTGATTTCTATACACCCAGAATGTTGCGCTCCATTACTCCTTGGCACACCCCAAGGCGGTCCTTGCTCGACTCGGTAAGCGACCAGATATGTGTACCCATGTATGTTATGTTGTAATAAAAGTTTGAGAACCTGTCTTAGGATATCACATTACAGGCACAGTCCAGCTAATTCAGTTCAGTTATCTCGCGTTCTAGCACGGTCACTGTTCCGTGTGTTTAAAATCCATTCTCATTCATTATTTCCTTTTATTATTATCCGCAATGGTAAGTGAAACTATCTACTTTACTAGCCTACTTTGTTTCATATAATTAACTAACTATTACCCCGCGGTTTCACCCGCGGTCAGTTACGTATTTGGTTGCTGCTCCGCTCTCGTTCGTCGTACCGTGAAGGTCTATACATATAAACCCTCCTCTTGAATCACTATGTATAGCTTAAAATTGCATCAAAATCCGTTGCGTAGTTTAAAAGATCTAAGCGTACATACAGCGTTAACGCCTTTGTTTTATACTATGTAAAGATAGAGCACGACACGCTTTGACGAGCTGGTGGATTTTTTATGGGACCCCAAAAAGCCGACAAGAAGTCGGTCATTGATTTTCTGACGCCCTGCACAGACAGGGAAGTATGAGATTTGGCATAGTTAAAGTCTGTATGGAATTACAAAGATAGATTTGGAATGGAAGAAACGATTTTTTTTTTATTTATCTTTTGATTTTGACCACTGATATAATTAATATTAATAAGAGTTCTGCACAGAACGCAATCAATATTATACAAAATAATAAATCGAATTGGGATTTCCAAGTTTTTCATCGCAAACCTAGTGGATTGATTGCGAGGGGAATCCCCCCACCAGAGAGATTTGTAAGTATCTATAGAAGACTACTCCTTAAGGTATAAAATAAATAAGTAGGTATGTGAGAAGGATAAAATATTGTTATGACATGTATCATACCTTCTAGCTTAGGCAAAATTCACACGACTGATAATAATATAATTTTCACATCTTAGACCTAGGGCCGATTTTTCAATCACCAGATAACTTTCATCTGAAGAATATGTTTGATGTTTTGACAGCTTTTGTATAGAAAATATGTCAAACCGCCATATTTATTTCTCAGATAGAAGTTAACTGATGATTGAAAAATCGGCCCTTAGACATCCCAAAATTGATATCTTTTATTGTTTATTGAAAACTAACTTCTGACCGCGGCTTCGCTCTCGTCAAATTTGATATATTATCCCATGGGAACCCTACATTTCTCCGGAATAAAAAGTATCCCATATGTTATTCCACACTACAATCTATCTCAGTGCCAAATTTCATCCATATCCGTACAGCCGTTTAAGCGTGAAAGAGTAACACACATCCATCAATCCATCTATCTATCTATTCTCGCAAACTCTCGCTTTTAATACATACATACACACATAAACTCACGCCTTTTTCCCATGGGGGTAGGCAGAAACCACAGAACGCCACCTGCTACGATCCTTACACACTTCTTTCGCCTCGACCACGTTCATACATCTGTTCATACAAGCACGCCGGTTACGAGTACTGCGCACACGACCTTTCTGAAGAACCCCACCAATATAATATTAAGTAGAATAAACTGCTGTTGTAAATTTTGACTTTGTAAGTTTTCCAATTTCATAAAGACCAAGCCTATTTTTTTAAAGGAGTGAATCATTTTTCCTCTCATCTATACAAATAAATAAAATTGAAGGTTCTGTTTGTAATTTCAAATTAAAAGCTTTACGCTAAATGCATATGAAAGAGTATAAGAAACTAACAGAACAAAAAAAAAAAAAATCTGTCTGTTTGTTCCGGCTTATCTCCGAAACGGCTGGACCGCTTTTGACGGGACTTTCACTCGCAGATAGCTGATGTTATAAGAAGTAACTTAGGCCATTTTTATTTTTTATTTACTTTCATTCAAAAAAAGAGGGTTATGCGAAAACAAAATTGATACCAATAAAATAGTGAACGCGAACAAAGTCGCTGGCAGGAGCTAGTTAAAAATAAAATCGGGTTCTATATTGTACTTTTTAAGAATTAGCGTTGATTGTGTTGATTTTGTTTGCCTACTTGTATTGATTTGCTTACAGAATTACGAAGGTAAAGACATTTTTGCGCCAGTATTTACTCCGTTCCTGGATTCAGGGTGTATTGATTTGTCCATCATACCAATCTATATGGCACATTTGAAGAAGCATCAAGTCAAAGGCATTCTTGGTAATTATATCATTATCCATACATCCACACACGCCTGTATTCCCCTAAGGGTTAGGCAGAGATGTACCAATGTACACCCACAGTTCGCCGGTATGTTTAGGTCCCATGTAACAGGGGGCGAGCCTCTTGCCATTAACCGGGCACAAATCCCAACTCCGAGCTGCCATGAGAATTTCACAGAAAAACCCAATAACACTTTTTGCTCGACCTGGGAATCGAACCCAAGACCTCTAGGTATTGCAGATGTCTATAGGTAGGGTTGACTACTTACCATCCTTCGGCTTGTTTGCCATCCAAAGACGGTAAAAAAAAAAGTTTTACCTCTTTCTAATGTTATTCTTTTCTGCCAAAGTAGGTGGAACTACAGGTGAAGGCATGTCCTTGAGCGTGGAAGAGAGGAAGTCACTCCTTGAAGCCTGGATTACAGCTGCTAGACCATTTGGTACTCAAGTTATCGCTCAAATAGGAGGAACACCTTTACCGAATGTTTTAGAACTGGTAGGTAATTAGCATGGTAGGTATTTTGCATTTAAAAGTTGATAAAAGTTCGTTTTTATTCATTTTCATCAGCTTTCAATTGAACACTAACATATTATGGTATTTTCGCCTTATCATGTTCGAGCTTCAATTGCACCGAATAATGACATGTAAAATACCGGTTATTTGTACTATTTTGGAAAGCTGAGAATCCATGGAAGTTTTTGAATCTAAAGTGTGTGTGTTTTTTTTAAGTATACACATTCAAAATGGCTAAATGATATTGGCTTTATTTAATAGATTTCATGCCATAAGTTTTTATAAACCTTTCGCTCTTAAAATACATACATATGATCACAGAACCTATATACATTAGGGTATTTTGGGAAGCTCATGGAAAGAGGCTTAAAAATATTATCCTGTATGTGTTCGACGTTACATCGAAAGTTATTTATTATGTTACAAAGTATTTATTCATTATTATTATTTATTTATTACAGATCTCCAACAAAAGATATAGACAAATTATGACATAAAACCAATAATTAACAAAAGTATTATGTTAGTGTACTCCTTCACTTATAGGAGACCACAGCTTGCTCAAGAAACTTAACAACTAGCTAAATAATAAAATGATGATTAGTAAGAGAAATAATAATAACAGTAGTTTATAATAAATCTTTACAAGATTTCTTAAATTGGGCTAGAGACTCACAAATGTCAAAGTTTGTGATATTAGCCAATATAATATACATAATAATATACTACTATACTACTATATATAATATACTACTTGGTACAGCGGCGTAATGACTTAGGTTGTTTTGGAGCCGGGAATGTAAAATAAATTAAAAGTATTCGGTCTAGGAAATCGATTTGGGGTATTGATCACTAATGAGCCTAATATAATTTTGATTATGTGTCATATAGGTTAATTTGTATATATCATTCTCTTCAGGCAGAACACGCGGAGAAGGTTAAACCGGATGGCATTATGACCCTACCGGAGCTGTACTACAAGCCAAAGACCGTAGATCAGTTGGTGTGCTACCTGCAGAGAGTGTCCGAGGCCGCACCGACGCTGCCCCTAATCTACTATCACTTCCCTATGATGACCGGTGTCGATGGTGGGCATACAACCTTTTTTTTTAACTCATAGCCCCTTTTATATGCTTTATGAAGCCTTTTCTGATCCACATTTAGAATATTGGTGAATACACAACTCGCGATGGCCCAACTTCTCTTAATGGTAAACGTCCTCTTGTGCGTATTGGTCTAGTCTGTTTTGTTTCCTTGTTTGAAGGGAAGTGGAAATTATGTTTTTTCTTACTCTGCCGCTGATCTTTTCTGATTCATTTCGTTGCGGGATCCAAGGCAGTTGAATCCTTTTCCGGGATTCGTCGAACTTCATTGCCTCAGTGCTTTTCTGGTGGCCCTCACTACTGATTCCGGTTTTCAAGAGTTGCAGTGGTTGAGAATAGGGTGACAGGCTTGTCCCATATAAAAAAGTCCTGGCATGATTTCCCATGCTCTGAAGGATGTGTGCAGTGCAGTTTGCTTAGAAACAAAAAATATTCATTTTAATTTTTTTTGTCTTTCCAGTAAACATGCGACAATTATTTTCTGAAGCCTCATCCAAACTTCCAAACTTCAAAGGTGCAAAGGCTGACCTTGGAGTAGCTGATCAAGTAGCTGATTTGCTGGACGAAAACCAGAAGATATTTATTGCTAATCATGTACGTTATTCCTACTCTGGGTGTTCCATATTCCCCGAAGGGTTAGGCAGAGGTGTACCAATGTACACCAGCAGTTCGGAGGTATGTTTTGGTCCCATGTAATAGGGGGCGAGCCTATTGCCATCAACCGTGCACAAATTCAAACTCCGAGCTGCTACTGAGAATTCCATAGAAAATCTCAATAACACTTCCTGCCCGACCTTGGAATCGAACCCAAGACCTCTAGCGTAGCAATTGCGCTTAGAACCACTAGGCTAACGAGGAAGTATATGAATTCGAATATACCAACGCACACGTCCTACCAAAAAGTCGGACGTAGGAGAAGGCTCTCATAATTACAATTATAAATTCCAGCACATTGCGCCCTCAGTCCTCATGGGCCACAACTCGAGTATCGCGACCGTCACCAACATGTTTCCGGATCTGGTCCATAGTATTGTGGAGACAGTGAACTCTGATGTGGGGGAAGCCCGAGTCCTACAGCAGAGGCTGAACGAACTGGTCATTGCGATTGGTTCTCAAGGTGACCTTTTACCAATCTATTACTTTTCAGCTCTTTGGTTCTTACTGGCATATTTGTTATTTTATTTTCGTAGCAACTTAGAAAGTTTATGTACAATACATTTTACAACCGTAAAATAAGATTACATAAAAAGAACAATAATCTATAGTAACATTATAAAGAGGAGAGAGTTTGTGAGTTAGTGAGGTTGTAGCTGGATTTACTGAACTATAGAAAGACTCGTGATTTGTGAGTGTCATAGTCTATATATCATCACGCTTACGATACACTGGAGCGGAGCAGTAACCAAAGACGTTTTTAACACTGGTGGAAATGTCCACGCGGGCAAAGTCGCGGGAAGGAGCTAGTAAGAAACTAAAAGCTTAAAAAAATTCCTCCGCATCGCCGTCAACTGGAAATATGGCCAAAAGACTGGCGGCATCATCTCGTTTTTGTATCAATGAATTTATAGAAATGTTTACCCCTTAAAAGTGCAGAAGGAGCTTGTACTTATAAAAATGTGTGACCATTAATTATTTCAGGTGACTTTGTCCCTGCTATGAAGACGACTATGGAACTAGTGACAGGCGTCAGGGTGGGTCAGCCGCGTCAGCCCCTGGTTCCTCTTAACTGCGAACAAAGAAAAGGCCTCCGAGAAGCCTTGAGCAGTTTGAATGTCCAACTGCAAATGTCTGTTTAATCATAAACTCATACACCATTTTGTCAGCATTGCTATGTTACTATAATCACTATTAGAAGAGCCGGAATAATCATGTCGACGCCCCCTAGGGCCCCAGGCAATGGATGCTTTGAGGAAAAAAGAAACAAAAGAATTTAAATCGTTCTTTTTCGCAGAGGGTTGATTACAAACACAAATCTTAAAATGTTCACTCGCAGAAACATTTTAATGGTTGTCTGTCTCGGGGCCCCTACCCAAAATATTATTTCCAAAAAAAGACAACTGATTCTAAAACTACACACATACATACCACCTGTATTCCCCGAAGGTTTAGGCAGGGTTGTACCAGTGTACACCCACAGTGTACGCCAGTAGTTTAAGGTTCCATGTAATAGGCGGCGAGCTTATTGCCATTAACCGGGCATAAATCCTAACTCCGAGCTGCTACTGAGAATTCCACACAAAAACCCAATAAAACTTTTTGCTCGACCTGGAAATCGAACCCAAAACCTCTAGCGTAGTAGTCGCGCTTAGAACCACTGGGCTTACGAGGCAGTTCTAAAACTACAAGGTAGAAAATAACTAGTTTTGGTAAGATTCTTATATTTTGCTTTTTGGTACTTATAAAAAAAAATACAATCGAATTGATAACATCCTTCTTTTTAAGAACAGCTGAAGACTGGCCTCACGTGGAGCCTATATTTATTTTAACACTGGCTATACATTTTTATGTAAAGATTGCAGATTTAAAGACGTCAGTAAATATCGTAAATGTTTTTATTATAACCATAAATAGTTATTGTTATTATGTTGAAAGGTTAATTAAAATTTTATGATCTGTGAGGTATTTACTTACTTTCATTAAAGATAAGGAAAAATAAAGGATAATCGGAATACTTATCTAAACTTCAGGTGGTAGCTTAGTATGGAATGGACTTTTGTTTGAAATGGAACGCATTTAAAATAGTACGCATGCGTCGTTACTGTCTTCTGTCTGTTCCCATTTTGCTGTACTGTTGTACTACCCTTTTTTTTACATATAAATAAAATACAGTATATTACGCTTAATATTTCTTTTATTTCAATAAAATCCTTCATTATTCGTATCCAAAACTAACCACGATTCCAAAAATTAAATCATATAGGTATGATTTTGAAAAAATCAGTTGATCCATACATTTCTTTTCTACTCAAAAAAATTTTTTTTCAGGCTTCAATGTAGACTTAGGAAAAGTTGTTCATAAGCTTGAAATGCATTTAATCTTATTATCTTTGCTAAGATTATAAAGCTGAAGAGTTTGTTTGTTTGGTTGGTTGGTTGAACGCGCAAATCTCAGGAACTACTGGTTAGAATTCATTTTTTTTGTGTTGGATAGTCCATTTATCGAGGAAGGCTATATAACATCACGCTACGACACACGGGGGTGCAGCAGTAACCAAAAACGTAACCTAATTCGGGTGAAAAAACTACGCGGACGAAGTCGCGAGCAGAAGCTAGTATCTTATAAACTGAAAGAATATCTATAACTAATAACACGATACACGTTAAAAGAAATGTTATAAAAATGCTGTATATTTTTGCAATTAATACTATGATATCACGATTTTTCAATAAAATTTGCGCATAGGTACATATAAATTAGGTGTCGCCAGTAATCCCTGTTAACTAAATGTACTTCTGTCAACATGGGGCCTCTGTCAAGGATCGTTCTACTGTTCTCTGTAATTTTGCCTTTTCTGGAGGGAGTAAAGTTGGTAAGTTAAATGGTTCACTTTATTATCTCTTAGAAAATATAAGATGTTAAAAAATCGACTTTATACATTTCCCCGAAGAGTTAGGCAGAGGTGTACCAATGTACACCCTCAGTTCGCCAGTATGTTAAGGTCCCATGTAATAGGGGGCGAGCCTACTGCCATTAACCACACAAATCCTAACTCCGAGCAGCTACTAAGAATTACATAGAAAAACCCAATAACACTTTTTGCTCGACCTGGGAATCGAACCGAAGACCTTTAGGCTCTAGCGTAGCAGCTGAGGTCCACTAGGCTAACGAAGCAGAAAAAAGCAAATAATCACAATTTATTCTTTTATTCCAGTGTTTTGGAGTAGGAGGCGTCATTGCTCCGGTATTCACACCTGTTGACATATATGGCAGGGTCAATCTTGGCGCCATCCTTCCATATGTACAGTTTTTAGTCGACCATAATGTGGACGGTGTACTTGGTGCGTATACGAGCTAAAAACATGCGTTTATCTTTTGTTTTATAGGCCTGTTTCACTATCTCTGATCCAGATACTATTCACCTGATAAATTCAAACATGGAACAGAATTTATTGGAAAACGAAATTTTTTATATTATTTTTTATTTTTCGATTCTTCTGAACATGTTTGAGAAAAGAACTTTGTGATGCAATTATCGAGTTACAGATTTAATTTCATTTTTTAAAAGAGCATTATCAGCCTCCGGCATCAGCATCGATTGTGCCTGTAAGTAACGGAGGGGAGAGTAGTAGAGAGGCTTTAGTAGTAGTAAAGCTGTATGTGAAGGAGCTCGTCCGGGGAAGCACTACCACCATCCCTATTTACTGCCTTAAAACAGCGTTGCTGTGTTCTGTGTTCTGTGTTGTTGTGTGTTCTGGTTTGAAGGGTGAATGTGCCGTTGGAATTACAGACACATGTGATGGAAGTGGAAATTAAGATTTTTTTCCTACTTTGCGGGATCCAAGACAGTTGTATCGTTTATCCGGGACTCGTCGAGCTTTATTACCTCGGCTCTCTTCGGGCGGTCTCCACTCCTTATTCTGGCTTACAGAAGTTGCGAATAGTGTGGCGGGATTGTCCCAAAAAAAAGGCTCACGAGATATTTTTACTTTGTCTCTGGGATGGCAACGCATTTGCAAGGCGTCTGATATTGCAGATGTCCAAAGGCAGAAGTAACTACTTAACATCAGGGGAGTCGTTAGCTTGCTTGTCATCCAACGGGGTTTAAAAAAAAAGAGAGTGCTCCTGTATTTCAGTCGGTACCTTAGACCTGTAAGTGATGTGAGTGAGATGAGATGTTTGTTTTCCAGTGGCGGGAGTCACGGGAGAAGGAACTACCCTGAATGTAACTGATAAGAAGAACATGATAGACGCATGGATGGAGGCCGCGGAGCCTCGTCGACTATATGTCATGATACAAGTCGGTGGGATACCCCTGCCAGATGCGCTAGAGTTGGTGAGTGGCAAAGTCCAGGCATTTATTTCAATTAAACCATTAATAGGCACTTTTGATTTTGTCAAAGATTCGGTCAGTTAGTCAGAAAGGTAAAGCTAGTTGCTCGTTCCTTAACGTAGGTATGTCT